>CAWTZC010000288.1:6185000-7532500 GCA_963919715.1 Microtus obscurus | reverse complement strand
GCTAGATATAATTTTTCAGCGTGTCTTCTCAACTCCATGATTGTACTTTAAAAGTTTTGTTTTCTATTCTGAACCAAACCAAAGTCTTCCGATAACACTGGCGTGCCTGTTCCTGAGAAACTGTATCACTTGGGGTAAAATATTTCATATTCTCACCTGTGAGAGACGTGTTTTATTTAGTGGGTAGCTTTTAACTTTTGAATGTTATTTCTTTATTTCCAGGATCAAATTTTGAGTAACAACAGAAAGTCTGGCCCACTATTTTCCTTTAAAAATGCTTCAACTAAATTAAGATTAAAGCATAATATAGGCAGGCTCTTTTTCAACTTTCTTTCATGACAGCATTGTTGAACTGTAAAATAATTGATTGGAAATTAAGCTAAAGAAATATTGGGGTCTTAAGTAGAAGTTCTGAAGGCTTTGTTTTCAGAAAGGTACTGAACTCTGGTCTTCTTAGGGAGAAATGCCACAGTGGAACTGATATTTTCTGCTTTATTCCTAGGTCCAGCGCCACCCGCTTCCGCTGGAGTCAGAGCTATTACACAGCTCAGGATGAGTGGGCTTTAGACAGCATCTACATTGGGCAGCAGTGCCCCAACATGTGCAATGGACATGGCTCGTGCGACCACGGCATGTGCAGGTATGTGCTCCTGAGAGCATAACCCACTCCTGAGTTTGTGTCTGTGGGTTCTTCCCTGAGGTTATTTTCCCAGACACTGCAAAGACTCAGACATAACAAAGGAGCCAGAAGAAAGTGAGTCTCCCTTCTGTTCTTGTTTTTCATGTAAAAGAACTGTTACATGAATGCAAAGACATATATTATATATATTCTAAACCTCTCAATCTGAACTCAAGAGCAGACCTGGCTGTTAGTTCCCACCCACCCCTCATCATGCTCAGTTAGTCAAACATTCTGCTACACTCTCGGCTACGCCGCTTCGCTTGAAGCTCAAGGTTGTGCAAATGGGAAGAAAGTGACCACACTTGAATACAAAGAAACCCCAAACTATGTGATTTAATCAGAACTATAAAATATCACAAGAGTGACATGTTAGTTGAATACATGAGCCTACATATATAATATCTTTAAAGTCGTGGGGAAATCCCAGTCTCTCTGGCACAAACATAAGCCCATGTGTCTTTCGTTTCTTCTAATCTTAAATCCCACAATTTTAACATAATACCGGTAACTAAAGATTCTACCCATTTTGAAGAACATGAAAAACTGAAGATTGTACTGTATCTTATGTACATGAATGCTGCAAAAAGATCTGGCGTAAGGATGAGAGCTAGGGGCATGTGGCATGTGGGAATACCTTAAGTAGGAGAGCATTGTGTCGCTAATGACTTGGTTACTTTCGCTGTTCTCATAGGTGTGACCAGGGATACCAAGGGACTGAGTGCCTCCCAGAAGCTGCTCTTCCTTCCACAATTATGTCAGATTTTGAGAACCCAAACGGTTGGGAGTCTGACTGGCAGGAAGTTATCGGCGGAGAAATCGTGAAGCCCGAGCAAGGCTGTGGGGTCGTTTCTTCTGGATCGTCTCTCTACTTCAGTAAGGTACGCCCAGAAGTCAGAATGAGCCATTAGGCAGTGGCTGGTTTGACATGAGACTTGTTGACAGGCATGCTGAACTCCACAGGTACAAACAAGGAATGATTTTACTATTCTTCATGCCCTTCATTGGGCTTAGTCGTGTGCCGGTCCTATTGTGACATTGGGAAACCCATCTTATTATTGATGTGGATACTACAAATACAGGTTAAGCCAGTTTAGAGTTCCTCGTACTCCTGTTCTTCTCTGTGCAGTGCTGGGATGGAACGGACGAACTCTGACATGGTGGGCAAGCATCCTGCCACTGAGTGACATCCCAGATCCCCTCACCCACCACTCTTGCACTTCATTTAAACCCCATTGCTTTCCTGTAGCCCAGTGCTGTGCAGGCTTCTCTCTTGAAGGATGTTGACTAGAGCAGGCTTTTAATCTGTCCTTGCTCTACCCTTTTAGACTCTGTGAGAGGATACACCTAGGATGAGAGACGGACAGGGGTGGATGGAAGAGCCTAGAGGTTAGAGAAGCTAGTTTATGTGTTTGATTCCGTCTGATGCTACCACTTCCTAGCTGTGTGTCTGTAGGCATATCACTTCAGCCTCTTTCCACTCACCTCCTCGTCCACAAAGGGGGCAATGAGAGAGTCCACTTCAGTAGAGTTCTTACGTGGATGGAGTTGGTGAGTGCCGACCCTGTAGCAGAGTCTAGGGATTGTGTTTATTGGATTTGTCATCGTGTGACTCTCAGGACTCTGGTTGGAGGAAGTAAGAGTGAAGAGAGGAAGGGAGCGCATACAGAGCTGTTCCTGGAGAGAGCAGCTGGCTGTTGAGCAACCATAGCTCCAGGGCTATTCTATCTTAGTTTGGTGACTACCGGTAGACCCTACTGGTGTAGAATGCTTCATCAATCTTGTTCTTGAAACGTTCAGCTTTCCTGGTTGTAGCAGCCAATTAGACATACACATTGGTAAATATCAACAAGGGACTCAGATGCCAGGCACTGGCAGAATTGCAACGACTAATTCTCTTTGAGCACCCCAATCCACGTTGATTTGTTGAGGATGAGAGGGGAGCCCCCTTCCTCTCCTCCTCACTATCATCTGGGCAGACCGTCTTCTGCACTCTGTTCTGGTTCATCTCCAGTGAAAACAGAAAAGACAGGGAGCAGGTGCCAACCTGAGTGACATGTCTCGCCCTAAGCATGGGCAATTGTCTTCAGGATGGGAAGTAGTTAATACTGTCTCTTTATAGGAGGATTACAGTCACCAATTCCGGTACAATTAGAAATGTCCCACTTCATTTACATCCTATAGCAAGTAGACAGGTGTGGATGATATACCACAGGGCTCCTACAGTGTAGATTTTGTTTTGGCAGAAATCCAAGAAAAATTAATTTGTGCAAGTGAAAAAATAGGTTCGAGTTTTGTTCTGATGTAGGTGTGAAGCGAAGAATCTACAAGGAAACAAGACAGGGAAGGATGGAAATCAGGATGGGTCTAGTCAGTGTGTCCTGGCTGTTGACACAGACAATCCTACCGTCACGATCTCTAGAGAGCATAGTCAATAAGGGACCAGTGCACAGTAGAAACATGGCTCTGAAGTTGGGAAGCTGTGCTTGCTGTCAGCATCTGCTTTAAAATAAGATTATAAATATTTCACTGGTACATGTGTGTCTATGCATACACGGAAATTTCAAACATAAAATGTCCTGGGTGGCAGATCCGTATTTCATCCACTTGACCCAAAATTGTCTTTTCTACAGTCAGACTGTCTGGGTTCGCTTCATTCCAGAGCTCGTGTGGAGGTCGCCTTGTGGAGTTATTTCTCTGTATTTCAGTATTCCTGTCTGTAAAGCAGAGTGCTGGGCGCAGTGAGGAAGTTAGTGCAGGTGAAGAACAGAGTCGTGTGGGGAACAAGAAGCATTAGTCATCACTGTGATTTTTTTATGAGAGGAAATTATGAAACGGTACCATTGAATTTCCCCCCACATATGCCCTTCTACTCCAAAATCATCATTTCAAAGGTACAAATTTCCCTTCATCTCTCGGTACAGCCTTCCCTCTGGGCTTCTGTATAAATATCTCAGGGCCTTTCTTTTCCCTATTTTTCTCTAGTAGCATCTATCTGTTTAGAATTCTAAGTGGAAAATCTCATCTTAAACTAAAAGAGGAGAAAGTGGTTTCCATGCAATCAGAATAAGGGAAACTTAGGAGGGCCTGACCTCGGGAATAGCAATTCCTCAGCTACTCCCAGACTGTTTCCCTATCCAGTGCCAGGTTGACTATCACCAGGAGAGAAGAATCATCACTTAGGGTTTCTGGTTGGCTCCTCGGTGTCCCGGGAGGAGTGGTGTAGAGATCCCTGCCTGCAGTCACCAGGCTGTGTGCTGGCTAGCTTGGGGGAGACAGGAAACACGTAGCTGAGCACTGAGCAGGCAGCAAAGGAAGAGCTCTAAGTCACGGGCCCACCTCCCTAAGTTGATGTCTCTAAAACCCTCCATCCTCTGTGTCTCCAGCCACAGGATGTCAGCTGCTCTCTGGCCGCCTCCCTCACCCGCATCTCTGGTATTTGCTTTCCAGCTGGGAAGCTCCCACAGCTGAAGGTTGTATTTGGGTCTTGCCTTTGCCCTGAGTCCGCCGCCCTGCCTCCCACCTATCTGCATTCACATCAGCCACGCCATATCCTGCGGAAAGATGTCTCCATGCATCGTGCAGGAGCTAGGGCAGACTCTCCCACGCATTGTCGTCTTAGCCTTTCTGAGGTGATATGTAGCTGGTGTACTCTTTCTTCCTGCCTTTCTCACGGGACCAGGCAGAAAGCACTAGCTGGGCTGAGCTCTAGATAAAGTGAACAGCTCCCGAATGCATGTCATAGTCTAGGTTTATGTATCGATAAACACCCAGAGGATTCAGTAGGTTTAGAATAATTAAATGTCCACGTGACCAAAGGGACCTCAGCATGGGATCAGTTGGGCTTCAGCCACCATTGTCATATTGGGTCTGCCACAGTATATGGCTTCTTCTCATGGTGTTTTGTATAACACGGTTATTATAGAAATTAGTTGATTTGACTAGAAGGAGAGATTCTAAAGGAGTGGTTGCGTTCAAGTAAATATAAGAGAAGTTTGACCCTTGTGGCGTTTTCAATAAAGGAAACCAATGAGATGAGAGGTAAAAGTTCACAGCTGCTTAAAGGATCTGTTATCAGTTCTGTTACCTCCCGTCTGGTAAGATTTGATGTATCTCAGCTGAACGCTTAAAGAAGGGGGCCATTTCACCTCTAGGTTATTTTACTTCTAAAAACCATATAGACTCTCAGGTACGAAAATACTAGAATGTCTGAAGGGTTTCTCAGAGCATTTCAAGTCAACTGGAGAATCGCTTTCCCACTCTGAGAATGGAAACATGCTCATTCAGCCTGTTACTCTAACATGTGGATACAGACACACATCATGCACATGTGTACATGAATCCATAGATCACAGCAAAGTAGGAAAACTCCAAGGCAATAATTACATCATATTCAAAATTCTGACAAAAAAATTATCATGAGACTTTTTTTTCGTTTTCTCTTAATTTCTTTGAAATAATGTTCAGCATTTCAGGTCCCTGAACAAAAGAAATGATGTTTGCTATTTATCTATGAAAACACACTTTCAGTGCCAAGCTAAACATGCGTGTGATATTTCTCACTATTTCTAAAAGTCCAACCAAAGTGGGTTCCAAACCCCTGGGGACTAACCCATCACGTAGAAGAACAAGCCTGCACGGTGGGTTCACAACGGACCCCCGTTCCAAACAGCTAATTGTGATGATTGGATTTGTATAATTCTCACCTTAGAGCCTTATCCTCCAGGCTCACTTAACATGCTGCGTTTTTCATAGGTTTTTTTTTTTTTTTTTTTTTTGCTAGGTTGAAATCAACCTGCTAACTCTTGGAGTTTTTCTCCCAAACATCGCTCTGCTTGCTGTGGTCCTGGGGTAGGAAAGAACTGGGCGTTTCTCATCTACCATATTTCAGACAAACAGTTTAAGATAGTACAAAGCAAATACAAGAGTTCCTCAAATCATACTAGAAATGGGAAGGTTTAAAGAATGAGCCCGCGTTGGAATCAGCGTCATCTCCCTTGCAGGCAGGCATCCTGGCTTCTTTTGGACTCTTAGCTGGCTTTAGAATTCTTGACAGGAGTATTCTTCTTTAATTAGTCCACAGATAATTACCCTCTCGGTTTCTGTGTCAGAAGAACTCTCCCTCGGTGAACTCAGGAGATGAAACTGAGGCTCAGTGTGAACATTGGGGTTTTCCCTCTAGTCTACATGAATTGTCTCGGTTTTCCTTCCTGATCTCTAGTCGAATTCCCATGTGCCCTCCAAGACCAGAAAAGTCTTCTGATTAACTCTGGTAAAACCTAACTATGTGGGAGACTCTCATGATCGACCTTCTTGTACCACCTCATCTTGAAGTCATTACACAGAACAGGGTGACAACCTCTTGACAACCTGTGTCGGCGCCACCCAGCTGGCTGACCTACAGGGGCACAGCAAGAGAAGGAAGTGGGCTACTGGATTTCTGGACATTTTTAACATGTTAAGATATAAGAGACTGTTGAATGGTTAGACACTCACTTAGATGGCTCCTCCCAATGCCTCTGCCTGAGGGTAAGCAAAGCAGATGGAGAGACCCGAAGACTCCCTTTTTGTCAAGAAGTTTCTGTCTTGCCCACTTCGCCGTGACTTGCTCTGGAGATAAGAGCTGTGAGCAGATCTCTGGGGAGAATACACCTTCAGAAATGCATGTAGTGAACCAGACAACTTACACACAACAATGTGGTTTAATCCAATTATCACAATTCCATAAGGAAGGAAAGATTGCCAACATTGCACCTGGGAAGCTCAGAAAGGCCCCACGACCCATGTACAGAATGAATAAAAGACCGAGAGCCAAACCCAGCTCCAGCCAGTGCACACATGAGTCATAGTATCAGGCTCACTCAGAAATGCTTACCTTTTCAGCACAGGGACCTGGGTTCAATCCCCAGAACCCACATGGAAAACAAAATTCTATCCAGGCATAACAACACAGGCCTTTCAGCAGTGGGGAGGTAGAAGCAGGTGGATTCTGTGAGTTTGAGGTCACCATGATCTACACAAGAGTTCCAGGACAACAAGTCTGCATAGTGAGACTCTGTTTCAAAAAATAATAATGAGCCAGGCGGTGGTGACGCACGCCTTTAATCCCAGCACAGGAGGCAGAGGCAGGTGGATCTCTGGGAGTTCGAGGCCAGCCTGGTCTATAAGAGCTAGTTCCAGGACAGGCACCAAAGCTACAGAGAAACCCTGTCTCGAAAAACCAAACAATAATAATAATAATGATAAAATTGATTAATTAGAATAAGAGCAGACAGGGTGATACATACTTGTACTCTCAGCACTGGGGAGGTAGAGACAGGCATATCCTTAGAGCTCACTGGCCGACCAGACTAGCCTAGTTGGCAAGTTCCAAGCCAATGAGAGACCCTGCCTAAAACTAAACAAACAAACAAATAAATAACACAACAAATGTGATATTGTCTAATCGTTGTCTTCAGGCCTTTGTATTCATAAGCATAGATAAGCCCGTGAACCAACCAATATGCACCTAGTCCATTGTCTTTCTTCTCCGTTACTCCTACGTTAGATGGGAGACTTACAAGGCAAGGACTGAAAGTGTTTTGAGTAGTTTTGCCCTATTTTTTAGTACTCCTGGTACAGTAGGGAATTCTCAAGAGTCTCCCAGCTGGGTCTGGGTATCAGTGATGGAGAGATGAAGTAAGTGATCCAGGAGCAGAAACCACACCACAGCAGAGACAAGACAAGAGCAGAGTTGGCTCTTCTCAATATTAACCGGGACCAGAACTGTCTTCTATCGTGCAGGGTGCTCGAGTGGACTTGAAACCAAGCTGTAAAATGCCAGAGAGCTCCCAGATCACTGACTAAGGTTTTTCTGTCTTTTGGAAAGGCCGGGCAAAGACAACTGGTGAGCTGGGATCTGGACACGTCCTGGGTGGACTTTGTCCAGTTTTACATCCAGATAGGCGGAGAGAGCACTGCATGCAACAAACCCGACAGCAGAGAAGAGGGGGTTCTCCTCCAGTACAGCAACAACGGGGGCATCCAGTGGCACCTGCTGGCAGAGATGTACTTCTCCGACTTCAGCAAACCCAGGTAACCCCTGCTGGTGGGCCGGCCGCGCTGTCCAGGGGTGGTAGATATTCAGTGGTTACTGAAGTGTCTCTGAAATGCTGACAGTTCCCAAAACAGAAAAACTCATAAAGATTTGACAGGAAAGCCAAGAATAGATAATTTTCATCCAAGTCATTAAACAAAAACCATGTGTGCTCTCATTTAATTTTTTTTTTTAGAGCTGTTAGTTGGATATGGTAGCATAAGCTGGAAACCAAAGCAATTAGAAGATCAAGCAGGAGGAACTTCCTGACTTCCAAAAACAGCTAAGACTACTATGAGATCTTATCTCAAAAACAAAAATCCTCTTTTAAAAACGTGTCTAGAGATTTGGGGGGATTTTTGACTACGAGAAAATTACTAGCCATTGCTACCCAAAGGCATTCTGGGCTACAGCAAAGTCCCATATCCGCCTCACATTTGGGGATTTTGCTTCCGTTCTGGGCACACACAAAACATGTTCATCTGTTATAGGTAAGCGAGATGGAGAGTTTCGTTCTGGGTTTTCACATGACTGTGCCCTGGGACGGTCCTAGACAGTGTGTGACCCAGTCTCTAGCATTCAGATTCTCAAACCTTTCCATAGACCTATCCAGGGGTTGATTCTGCCAGCTCAAGAACACAGAGAGAAACAGCACAGTTGACAGCCAGCAGCTCATGAGTGGTTGATTAGTGATGCCCACCAGGCAGTCAGCCTATTTATAAGTATTTAAACTTAGTTCTTTTGTGATTATGTCGTGTTTGAAATTCATTTTAATTCATATGAACATAACAAAACTACTCAAAAAATATCTTTTAGAGTATCTGTTTTATAATCTCTTATCTCTACTTTAATATACACATAAGTTCTTCTTTATGTATTTCCACCAATCAGTATTAACTTATTTTAATGTCCTGTTCTACATACTGTAATGAGGTTTTGTGTTGGAAAATATTGAAGGAAATGCATATCAAATTCTTACAAATCAAACGTATTTTGCTGCCTAAAATTTACATATTTTGTAGATTGAGGGTTTATAGGTTTGGTGTTTTTAAAAAATGGGCCGCTTTAAGGGGACATGACTTTCCACAGACTTGTTTTAAATTGTAAATAATTATATTATATATAGTTGTGCATATAATAAACTGTGTATTTAATAATTTATAAACTGATGATACACATATAAATTTTAATAGAGCCCAACCTTATGTAATTTATTGATGATTATGTTTCATCATAAATTCACAATTTATATTTTTCACCAGGAGCAAGGGTTGCTTTGAAACTTTAAAACATACTATTTTGGGCCGGGCGGTGGTGGCGCACGCCTTTAATCCCAGCACTCGGGAGGCAGAGGCAGGCGGATCTCTGTGAGTTCGAGACCAGCCTGGTCTACAAGAGCTAGTTCCAGGACAGGCTCCAAAGCTACAGAGAAACCCTGTCTTGAAAAACAAAAAAAAAAAACAAAAAAAAACATACTATTTTTGTGTAATAACACAATAGGAGAAGAAGTAAACCTAGATATTTCTTCTCTTTTGTTACATTGTTAATTAGTGTGCATATGTGTGGGCAAGCAGAGGACACAGCTGGCTTTCAGAAGTTAGTTCCCTCCTCCTCCCACGTGAGTCCAGGGGATCAGAGAGGTCGTCAGACATGGCAACAGGCACCTTTACCCCAACATATTTTCTCTAAAAGTTGTGACCATATGATGTTGCTTGCTTGGATATCATATACATACACACATGGTGCCCTTACATACATGCAGGCAAAAGACTCACACACATAAAATAAAAAAGAAACAAACAGATCTTTTGAAAGTTATGACCTTTAATACTAAGAAGCCAGTGAGTCAGTCTGTAGAAACATAATTACAAATGAAGTGGACAAAATAAGACAAAGCTTTCTTAGTTCATAAGCCTCCAGTGTGATCTGTCCACCCTCAGAGCCGTCTGAGATGCCAAGGGATCAAATAAAACTAAACCTTCTCTTGTTTCCGCCTTTGTTACATTGCTGGCTTTTAAGAGCAGCACAGCCTTGCTTTCCCAGCCATGAAGGGTTTGTTTTTATGCAGATTCGTCTACCTGGAGCTCCCAGCAGCCGCCAAGACCCCTTGCACCAGGTTCCGCTGGTGGCAGCCCGTGTTCTCCGGGGAGGACTACGACCAGTGGGCCGTCGATGACATCATCATCCTGTCAGAGAAGCAGAAGCAGGTCATCCCCATCGTCAACCCAACTTTGCCCCAGGTATGACTCACGTCAGAACACCAAGATGCAGAGGGTTGGCACAGCAGATCAGAGAAAGAACAATAGACTCCCTTAAGGTCTGACAAGGAATAGGGTGATTATTCATGCTTTTTTTTTTTTTGGTTGTTGATGTTCCCTTCTGTAGTAAGAAAGTTCAGTCCTGGGCTGCTACTTCGCAGACTGTTCTGTTCAAATGTGAGAAACATTGTGAATTCTAGAAAGCCGAAGATTGTTAGTATGTTTAAAAATAATTAGATACATGGTGGCAAAATAATTTTGGTTGTTAAACCATCAAGAAGCAATGTTAGTGCGTTTTTTAAGCTTGTTTAGTGGTTCTGTATTTTCAGGAAAACATGATCCGCGTGTCACGAACCAAACATCTCTTCCTGTTTTCAGAGGTATAACACTGTCTTCCTGTTTTGTTTGTATTGTTCCCGTTAGAACTTTTATGAGAAGCCGGCTTTTGATTACCCCATGAATCAGATGAGTGTGTGGTTGATGTTGGCCAACGAAGGGATGGCTAAGAACGACAGTTTCTGTGCAGCCACACCTTCAGCCATGGTGTTTGGAAAGTCGGATGGAGACCGGTTTGCTGTAACACGAGATTTGGCCCTGAAACCCGGATATGTGCTCCAGTTCAAGGTATCTGCAACGGGGCTCTTCCCCGAGCGCGGAGGAGCGATACCAGCTCCGACTTTTGCACAAATGGCTCCCAGAGAACAGAATTTTCCATACTCTAGTAAAGAAGGGGCACACTTGAGTAAAGGCTCCTCAGTTTCAGGATGGTAAAACTTTTCTGCTCTACTCATAAGGGAAACAGTTGGCTAGATTTGGGGGAGTCCCAGAAGTTGTACCTAAAGCATTACACTGTTCATACAACTCTTCCATAATTGAAAATATAATTGAGTTTTTCGATCTGAGTTGATGCAATGAACTCTTTACTTTCAAATCATTATTGATATGTCTGACTGTCTCACTAGTGGCTTGGGACTTGTGTTTTTCTGTGTTTTGGCGATCAAGTCTAGGACCTTGCACACAGTAACTGGGCTCCAACCCCAGCCTGTATCATATGTGTTGACTAGAGCCTTTCCAATTTCTCTTTCCAAAATTTGATGGATTTTTACTCTGCCACGCATGACTTTTCTTAAAACATATTGTTTTTCATGCTGGATAACGTATCAGCAAAAACAGTGAGAATGTACCTTGACAGACTCTTGTCTCAGAACGTAATCAAAATTTCATTGTGCTTATTTATAATAAAACCCCACTGGTGAATCCTGGAGTCAGAAGCAATGCAGTTTTAATGAGGTAGCACAAATACATGCTCCTTACGTAACAACAGGATACAGACACAATAGTATACAAGCAGAATTACTGAAGAGATCAGATGTTTGCGGGTGGCTCTTCAGTATGATTTCCATGGGCCTTTACACAAGGTAGTCAGCCATCAACAGGAACAAATTATGTCCTAACAACAATGAGGAAATGGTAATCTGCCTTTGTTCATATTTGGATATTAATGTAATGGAAATGGAAAAGCATTAGCAACAGTTCATGTCTTCATAGGCGTGTGTTTGTGACCACATTTGAGACCTCTCTGGTGGGAATCACCCAGGAGGAGAGCTGGAGGGAACTTCTTTCTTTTTTCTTTTAATTTTTATTGATTCTTTATGGATTTCATATTATGCATCCTGACCACACCCATCTTTCTTCCCATCCCCCCACCCACACATTCGCCCTCTGCCCTTGCAACTCCCCGTCCCAAGACAAAAATTAAAATAAAAACCAAAACAAAAAAAAAGAAAGGAAAGGAAAGGAATCTTATCATCGAAATTGTAGTGTGGCCCATTGAGTCACACAGGTCACCCTTTAGTCCGTACATCTTTGCTCATCAGTATTCATTGCCGGGAGTCTTTAGTCTAGTTTGAGGCTCTGGCCTATGCTGCACCATCTATAATGGGCTCTCACTGGGACTCCTCTTGGCTATCCTGTTGCCCTGTGTCATGGAGATCCTGCCATTTTGGTTCTGTAGGTTCATCCCCTTCACATGCTCCAACAGTTCATAGATTCTGTGGGTGTTGAGGTGGGTCGACGCAGCTTTGGTTCTGGGCCTGGGTGGTTGGTAGGTAGGTAGGTAGGTAGGTAGGTAGGTAGGTAGGTAGGTAGGTAGAAAGGTTAGATGGATAGATAGATATGAGAGAGAGAGAGAGAGAGAGAGAGAGAGAGAGAGAGAGAGAGATGGATAGATGGATAGAAGATAGATGATAGATAGATAGATAGATAGATAGATAGATAGATAGATAGATAGATAGATGATAGATAGAGATAGATAGATATGGATGGATAGATATAGATGATAGATAGATAATAGAGAGATAGATAGATAGATAGATAGATAGATAGATAGATAGATAGATAGATAGATAGATAGATAGAAATGGACGGATAGATGATAGATACATACATACATACATACATACATACATACATACACACATACACACATACATACATACAACAGGGTGAGAACTTGTCTAGCTCTCTACTGAAGTGAAACCTTCCAGAATTTACAGAGGGTTTGGGTTGAGTCTTAACTGTATCCCCCTCGTCTCTGAACTGTCATGCTGACTTGGAAGCAGGGCCCTGGCTGTTACTGCTCCTCATCTGATGACCGGTGTCTTTGAGTGAACACCCTGTCTAATCTAATCCTGCCCTTCCTCCTAACAGCTGAACATAGGGTGTGCCAGCCAGTTCAGCAGCACTGCCCCAGTTTTCCTGCAGTACTCACACGACGCGGGCATGTCCTGGTTCCTGGTGAAGGAAGGGTGCTTTCCGGCTTCAGCAGGCAAAGGATGTGAAGGGAACTCCCGGGAACTGAGTGAGCCCACCGTCTATTATACCGGGGACTTTGAAGAATGGACAAGAATCACCATTGCCATTCCAAGGTCCCTGGCATCCAGGTACAGCGCTCTCTCCTCTCTCTCTCTCTCTCTCTCTCTCTCTCTCTCTCTCTCTCTCTCTCTCTCTCTCTCTCTCTCGTGGTGTGCCATTGCTTCATACAGTCTGGCCACTCCTACCCAGGTAGTGACTTGAGGCAAAAAATAAAAACTGAAGTAGAATTCCAAAATAGCACAAGTAGATGGTGAAGCCTATTAACTCACCTGAAGTAGAGTTGCCGAAATAGCACAAGTAGATGGTGAAGCCCATATACCTACTATTAACTCATTCAGTAATCATTTGCTCACCACCTGTCTGAGCCATCTACAGTTCTGGGCACTGGCACACAGCAGCGCACAAAGCTGTTACGGGTTGAAAGAACCACATGGCCTTGCATCAGGCTTTTCCCCTCCATAGATCTTATTTATCTAACGCCTCCTTACATAGAAAAGTTGGAGCATCTTGCAGTGTGAATGGTCGCTTTAAGTTGACTGCTAAAACAAATAACAACAGAGAAAATTAAAATTTCAGCGAAGGAGGGTAACATAAATGGACAGAAAATTTGGAATGAATCGGTTTCCACAAAGGAGGGACCAATTTAACTCTCAGCCGCTTGGCAGCTACGTGACGCAGAATCGGTAATAAATAAATAAAGCAGATATGTGTAAATTTTTGTGACGATGTGTTCCTCCAGGTACGATAATATAGAATACATTTTATAGCACTTTATTTCCGATACAGAAAGTAGAAGAGCGAGATCGTTGTTTTCCACTCTATCATTTTAGGAAGGATAAAGAAACATTCTTCATGTAGACACTTCGTAATTAAATTCTGGAGTGCGACATTAAGCGTGTCTCAGTCAAGGCCTTTGACTTCAGAACCGAAATGATACACAGAGCTGTTTATATTGCCTCTCGATAGTGTGACATATAGCTGGGGTACTCACTAATGCCATTTAGCAATACTCCAAGAGTCTTTATTTCCTGGAATAAGGTAGGCTTATGCCCACATTCTTCAAAATTTGACAGATGGCTTAATTTGAAAAAAAAAAGATATAATAAAATGTGAGTGTCTGAAGCACTTAGCTTTCCAGAACTCAGGTGCTTTCCCAGGGTTCCATGCAGTGAGCTACAGCAAGCACCAGCCTCAGGCCTCAGGTGCAGTAAGCAGATTCTTTGCCAACCCGTGCTGGATACCTAGACTAAGTGAGAAACAAGCTTGTGTTGTAATAATCAGCAGGGTTTGGAGTTGTTTGTGGCCGAGGGTAACCTGTCCTGCACTCTGGTGTGGTGGTAATGAAAGGAGCATGTTCCCGAGGCTGCTAAGCACTGTCTTTCTGTCATATTTTTCAACTAGTCGATCACAGGTTTCCTGAGCATGACCTAGCTACTCAAACCAACTGCACTGTCGGCCTTCATCACCAGTTAAGGGTGTAACCCCCAAAAATATGCGCTGTAGTTGTTGCTGGGGAAATATCTGGGTTGCTTGTTTGATCAAAGACATAAAGTTCGGTGTGAGTCTGATAAACCCTGAAGGTTTATCAGATCTTAAGGTATCAACTGTTTCAAAAACTAGCCACCAAACACTCAACCATCAAATCCAAGTCCAGTTACATGTAATTTTCTTGTCTTTCAATGCCAGTGTTACTTTGTGGTTTAGCAGAGAAAAACAAAAGAGAGGGGACAAGAAGGAATGGGAAGCTCACGGCCGTCAGTTACCGAGCCCCTAGGAAGACTGAGCTTCGCCAAGAAGCTTGTTAATTCAGCTTCCTTTATCCAAAAGCAACGTCTGGGACAGGAATGTCCTTCTCTAAGACAGTTGTCCCTGAGAGCAGTCCTCCTGTCCATTGCTCTGGGCTCCTGGTTTCAACTCTGTATGACTTTCTCTCTGAGGAATCATTCGCCTCCATTGGAAACTCTGTGATAGCCGTGTCTTCTCGCCTCCCGTTCTTCTGAAGCTGTCAGTATCAGCGTAGCCCTGTTTGACTGGCTTGTTTTATTTTGTTTTGCTTTTTTTTTCTCACCTCAACCACCCCCTTCATGATTTCTGAAGCCATGGACACAAAACAACTCTTCCGAATACATAAGCATCAAGGGGACCCCTTGCTGCGGTGACTGGAACATCACGGTGATGAAAACATCACTATAAAAGCAGAGAGTATTGTCCAGAGTCAAAGAACACAAGCCCAACGTGGATTTCTGAGAACCGTGGCTAAATCTGTAAATTACAGTTTCTTCTCTAGTGGGGGGAATAACCCAGTTGGCAAGACCACATTATGAGAAGTCAGAAAAGCTCAGCCTTCACAGCATTAAGAAAGACAATATTTTGAGTCTCTCAATATTTGAATTTTTTTTTTTTTGGATTTCAATTTTTGGAGAAAAAAAAGAAATCTTCTTCATTAAAATCCAGCTTCTGGTTAGTTTGGAGTCTACCCAGCTTTGTGACTGATGGCATTTGTGGTGAAGAGCCCTCTGCTAAAGAGTAGTAAATATGTTTCTATTTCTCCCAAGCAAATGAGCTGTTGGTTTGTAATCTGCAATATGTTAAATTCAGGAAGCCCCGAATGCAGTGTTCAGAAGCTGAGAGTCTAAGTGTCAGAACATGGAGCTGGTTTTGCCAGGAAGCATCATGCTTACAAGAGTGAAGGGTTTCACTCTTTCAGAAATAATTCTAAGGGGATTTTTCAAAGTCCGTGCTCCCACGAGCCCACCCAGTTCTTGCCTACAGAAGACAGACATGGGAGGTGGTAAATCTATGTTGGCATATATGCCCCTCCCAGCCCTCAGAGCCATCCCTATTGAGACACAAGAAATCTGCAAATAACTTATTGCAAAGGCTGTACCTACTTCATATTAATGTGAAATATAGACATTTTGTCTAAATTTTGCCTTATTTCCTTCTTCTTTGGGATGGCCTGGCTAGTTCTTTATCATCATCATCATCATCATTGTTATAATAAACATTTTTAATTTTCTTTTATTTTTGAAAATGTATTAGGATTACATCATTTTTGTCTTTCCTTTCCTTTCTCCAAATCTTCCCACAGACCCCTCCTTACTCTTTCTCAAATGGATGGTCTCTTTTCTTATCCATCACTGTTAGGGGTGTGGGTGTCTAGGTGCATGTGTATTCCTAAATACATGGGTGCGGCTCGCTCAGTCAGTGTTTATAGGATAATCAGTTGGTATGCTCTTCCTTGGAGAAGACTGTTTTTCCTACACTTGGCAGTGTAGTTGTCTGCAGTGCTTTGTGCAGAACTGAGGCTTCGTGGGCTCTGAACCTTTCCGCTTGTAAGTCAGCGTGTCTAAGGTTGTCCTTCTTCAGCTCCTGTTTAGGAAGATACGTTGGTGAACTTTGTGGATATAGATTCTCCTGTTACTAGGAGACACAATCTCATAGTGAACTCCCTGTTCCCCTGACTCCTATCAGCCATGACCCCTGAGCCTTGGGTGCAGGAGTTGGGTTTTAGAGGTATCAGTTGGGACTGGGCTCCACAACTTGGCATTTTGATCAGCTGTGACTTTCTGTAATTGTTTCCATCTGTAGCAAAGAGAAGCTTCCTTAATGAAGGGTGACGACTACACTATCTGTGGGTATGAGAATTAACATTCAGAGGTAGTTAGGAACCCACAACATGAATAGGCATTTACTTAAACTAAAATGTCTGCATCTCAAGTAATTATTATATTTTAGGGCTACCAACTTCAGGAAAACACTTTGAGGACAGGTGAGCAACGGGTTTCAACTGTGCTTACTTCTTTCATGCCTTTCCTTCCCAAATGCCGTGTGGTCCAGCATCTCTAACTTACTCCCACATATTTGTCCACCGTTCATCAGGTACCTCATGGTCACACCCAGTGCCTCTTCATTCTTTATAACTCTCTTTATTCCAGCACCTTCTAAGGCACCAACTTGCTTGTGTTCAAACCCAGTGTTACATCATCACTGAGCCCAGAAGCAGGCATCGGGTGTCAGGTACAAGGTAGAGAAAGACAAACAGGTCTCAGGTGTGAAGCCGTGCTCGGTTTGCTTCTTCCAACCCAAGGCAATTTTTTCTTTGTTGGTTAGCAGTGCTGAGAGGCACCCCATCTGGTTACTAGGGAATCGCAGAATGGCATCTTAGAAATGTAAAGGTGAGATGAGGAGGAAAGAGGGAGTCACGGGTGTCAGTAGGGCTGTCTGCACCAGCTCTTGTTTTCCCTTGTCAATACCAAATAAGCAGAGTCTCATTACATGTCCCAACAAAAAACATTCTATTGGATGGCCTCAAAAACATGCCAAATATTTTGCTGGAAAGAAGGGTCCAGAGAGATAAAACCGTCTTGGGAAAAAACATAGAGACAATGAGGACTACTGAGATCTCAAGAACAAAGGCAATGGGTTTTTGATCCTACTGCACGTATTGGCTTTGTGGGAGCCTAGGCAGTTTGGATGCTCACCTTACTAGACCTGGATGGAGGTGGGTGGTCCATGGACTTCCCACAGGGCAGGGAACCCTGATAGCTCTTTGGGCTGACGAGGGAGGGGGACTTGACTGGGGGGGGGGGAGGGAAATGGGAGGCTGCGGTGGGGAAAAGACAGAAATCTTAAATAAATAAATAAATTTTAAAAAAATAAATAAAAAAAAAAAGAAGGGTCCAGAGAGAGCATTGGGGTCGGGGGATCAGGGGAATAAGAGACCATTATGACCAATAAGCATAATCAAAACCCATTACATACACGCATGAAATTGTCAAACTATAAATTTACATTTTTCAAATACTTTCTCTAAACTACCCATAAAATTAACATGATAGAAGGGTGGAGATTAACTAAAAAGGATAACCTCTGGTTGTGCCTAAAAGAGCATTGGGTGAGAAAATATGTGAACAAAAACCCAAGATATATCTGGTATAAAAACCTATGATGTATCTGGTGTAAGGATCCTTTGTAGGAAAAATGTCAGACAGTTGTGCCTCATCTCTCCGAGGCATTAAACCATTCATGCTGAAGAGGAAATCAGGCAGGTTTGAGGAAGATTTGAGAGAAACCCTATGAAGGGTCTCTGTGCCACGCACAGGCATGCCTCTCAGGGCACACGGCTCTGGTGAAGCCGCCTGGGCCTTTCTGTATTCCTCTGTCCGGTGAGATGTGATGGTAAGAAGAGACATGTTTCTCCCAACAGTAAGACCAGATTCCGATGGATCCAAGAGAGCAGCGCGCAGAAGAACGTGCCCCCCTTTGGCTTGGATGGAGTGTACATATCAGAACCCTGTCCCAGTTACTGCAGTGGCCACGGAGACTGCATCTCGGGCGTGTGTTTCTGTGACCTGGGATACACGGGTAAGGCCAACGTGTGCCTCTGGCAGTTTGCGTGTGAAAGCTCACTCAGACTCAGACAGCAGATTCTGGGCTTATTACTTTCTGTGTCTAAGAATTCTAGAACTTGGCCACCCAATACTTGAGCTGCTGAGTATCCTGTAGTTTCGAGCCACCTAGAAAGAAAACCTGCTAAGTTCCACTCCCTAGAAAGGATGTGTTTGTCACTGGTAGCAGTCATAGTGAGCATTGCTTGGAGCCTGGCATCAAGCCGAGCATTATAGTAAATACCTTCATTTTATCGCGTTTGAGTCTAAGAATAACTGTTCCACAGTACTGCTGGTCCTGTTTACATTTGAGGAAACTGAGGCAGAGAGTGGATTTATTTTTTTTTACTATTGTTTTTAGGTTCCATAGTCAGGCATTGCTAGAGATAGGCTCTGAGCTCATACATTTAATCTTTAAAACCCAAACCAAGTTCTTCACTACATGCCTTCAGAGTCTCCCTAAGAGCTCCCCTCTCTCTCTCTCTCTCTCTCTCTCTCTCTCTCTCTCTCTCTCTCTCTCTCTCTCTCTCTGTGTGTGTGTGTGTGTGTCCTTCTCTCCCTCTCCATCCCTCCCTCCCTCTCTCTCTCATGAAATATACTTCTCTACATTTAAATTTAAAATAGAATATAAAATATTAAGCCCAAGACTGTCAAAAGAGAACGTATTTTTTTTAACAATATCCACCTTTGGGTGTTGCCATAGCAAAAGTTTTGAGAGATCTGAGATTAAAACATAAAATTGGAGGAAATCTCTTAAGCTCTAAAATCTGCTTCTAAAAGTTTTCCTGGCATCAAAATCAAAAGCCCCCTTCCCATCTTGATAGTCAGGCCTTCCCCTGACAAGAAACCAAAGACAGACTGGCTCGCTCTTGCAAGCCTTCGGTGTCAAGCACTTTCAAGGATGGCATTTTCTAATTCTGTGCTGACTGTCCTCATGAGCCTCTTAATAGCAAGACAGTAAAGGAATGGCTTTATCGTGGGCAGGATCTCTGCTCACACAAGGCAGGAGCACCCGTGGATGCCCAAGAGTCCCTGTATCAGTCTTCCTTTAGAAATAAATAAGTAACAAGGGCCAGAAAGATGGCTCAGTGGATAAGAGCTCACAGTGCTCTTCCCAGCACCCACATTGGGTGGCTCACAACCACTGTATCTGTAACTCCTGGGGAATCTAATGTCTCCATCTTCCACAAGCTCCTGCACTTGCTTATACAGACATGTATACATGCAAGGAAACATGCACACATGATTTTTAATTGAAAAAAAATCTTTTTAAAAAGTTAAAATTAGGGGGCTGGAGAAATGGCTCACTGGTTAAGAGCCCAGGCTGCTCTTCCAGAGGTCCTGAGTTCAATTCCCAGCAACCACATGGTGGCTCACAACCATCTGTAATGAGATCTGGCGCCCTCTTCTGGCATTCAGGCATACATGGAGGCAGAATGTTGTATACATAATAAATAAATAAAATCTTTTAAAAAAAGTTAAAATTAAAAGACAAAAAAATAGCAAATTTCATTGATTTCTTTTTGTTATCTTTGTGAGGGGAGTCTTGTGTAGCCCAAACTGACTTTGAACTCACTAGGTGGCCAAGGAGAGCCTTGAACTTCTGATTCTTCTGCCTCCATCTCCCAACTGCTGGGATTCCAGGCACACAGCACACACCTACTAACAGCTTTTATGTTAGTAATAATGGCTGCCTTTAGACAGACGGTTGCACGATGGGAACTCTCCTTGTCCGTGTATCAAACATATCTTGTCACACTTAGTGATTCTAACAAAACTTCTGCATTTGTTTTCTCTGAAGCTGCACAAGGGACCTGTGTGTCGAACATCCCCAACTACAGTGAGATGTTCGATAGGTTTGAAGGGAAACTAAGCCCACTGTGGTACAAGATAACAGGAGGTCAGGTTGGGACCGGCTGTGGGACGCTCAACGACGGCAGGTCCCTCTACTTCAACGGCCTTGGGAAACGGGAAGCCAGGACTGTGCCGCTGGACACCCGGAATATCAGGCAAGTTGTTGATTGGAACACTTATCCAGAGCAGAGTAGACTACTGTTGCTGTGTATCTCGTATAATACTTCTACCTATGGATTGCATATGCAAACCGTGAAGCTTAGCTCAAACTGTATAATAAAATAGGTGGGGAATGCAAAAAAAAATCACACCATAGTTCCTTAATCAGCCCGTACTTATCAAGACTTCTGTGTCTACTACATATTCACCTTAGTTTGCAGAAGGAAGTTCTGTATTATCCTGTAAGCGCTTACATGTTCTTAATGTAAACTGATGAAGTAAATATACTTTCAGCTTCGAATTTGATGTCTGAAACTGATTCCTCTGTGTACGACGTGGTCCATTTGTGGTCACTTAGTGAAAACTGCCCCCTCAAAATTCCAATGCCTTCCCTGCCACCTACTGGTCAAACCAAGAACTGTTTGGCTCTAAGGTCAAGCGAAAATAGTAGCACACCTAACATGAAATTAATTGTGCCTTTTACGTCAGTTAGACGACCTGGAAGTTAGGAAGAAGAAAGTGAGAGAACCAGCATGGTCTTTACTAAACATCCAATGTCGCCCTTCATGGTTTGTCTGCTGTTAGTCTGTTTCGTGTTCCTTCCGCATCCCATCCTCAAGGGTCTGCCTGCCCAGCAGGATCCACTGGTTGCCATGGGCACAGGCACGAATTACATCACGCTGAGTGTCAGGTGTGGGAGCTTTAGCCCTCTTGCTCTAAATCAGTATTGGACAAGTGACGGTCTGCCCTTCTAGAATCTTTAACGTGTTGGTGGGAAATATTCGTTCCCCCATCTTGAGTTTCCAAGATTGCCGTATCTAAAGATTTTTTTAATTTGTCATGAAATTGTTGCAATGGAATGGAGTTCTATTGTTTTCTTTAGATCACTGTACAGAATGAAGTTATTGTCCCTATCAATTAACTTTTTAAATGTTTGCCAAGTTAATGTACTGTCATGTATATCTTTCTGCCCGTCATCTCTGTCCCTCTGACTTTAGAAGCGGTACTTGAGAATGTTAGGAGTTTTTTGTCCCCTTTTTGTTTGTAAAGCAAGCTAAAGACTATGTGTTTGTTTTGTTTTCTTCCAGACTTGTTCAGTTTTATGTACAAATCGGAAGTAAAACATCAGGGATCACGTGCATCAAGCCGCGGGCTAGGAATGAGGGTAAGCTGAAACGGTTCTGAAATTTTTGTAGCTTAGTTTTGGCATCTTATGTGTAGAGGTGTCTGTGCATGTATATCTGTGTACCGTGTGTGTGTGTATGTGACACTTGTGGAGGCCAGATTCCCTGGAACTGATGTTACAGATAGTTGGGACCTACCATGGGGGTGGGTGCTGGTAATTGACCCCAGGTCCTCTGGAAGAGCAGCCAGTCAGTTCTTAACTGTTGAACCATATCGCCAAGCCCAAGCAACTATGCTTCTGTAGAAATTATATAACTTTGATTAATTAGCCTTTTTTTTCCTCCCAAAGTTGGATGTGGATTTTACAAACTGGAAGATAATTCCTGCGCTCTGTTCTGCTTCATAGAAAGAGTTGCTGTGTAGACCAGGGACCCCACAGCTTCTCCTAGAGTTCTTTAAGCCTGAAATCATGTCTGTCCTGGGTGTAGGCAGAATCAAACATTTGTTTTGGTGAATTCTACTTCCTTATAATGCTGCACAGAGAGGAAAACAATAGGAGAGGTTTTTGCGTTCATTGTGAGAACTAAACTTGTTTTCATAGAGAATTGTTGGACTGTATATCAAATTCTACTTGGACATTCTGGAGGGGACAGAACCCTTGTACAGTAGTTCTTGGTAGCCTTAAATGGTTTTTCTGAGTGCCTGATGTTATAGATGCTGTCTTAGAACTGTTTAGCAGGTATGAAGGGTGAGGCACGGTGTGGACCAGGAACTTGCACGCGGTCATATAGATAGTAAGACAGGCAAGGATTTGAACCTCCCACCCCAGGATGTATGCTCCCTTCTCTTGACTCCTTTCTCACGAGACTCCCATTGTTTCTGCCTCAAATCACAGAGCTCTGAAAGAAACACAGCAACAGCCTTGAGCTGTGTACAGCTCCAGCAACTCTGTGGGTATGCTAGGAGTCTTTCAGGACCCTGCGTGTGGCTAGTCAGCGTAAAATCCACAGGCTTCTCTGATGACTCTGCCTCCCACTTTAATCTTAAAACAGCATTGTGTTTTACAGCATTACAGCTTAAGTCTGTTACTGTGTGAGACTGTGGTTGTGTAAGATGCACTGAACCAAACAGTACCTGCTAGTTAACGGACTGTGGAGAGCTCAGGTCCACACTGACCGTCTCCATGTCATCCCTGGCTGGAGGTTTAAATGGTTTCCTGTGATTGTCTTAATACTTTTACTCTAGTAATTATTCAAATCATTCTTTTGCTGAGGAAAATGTCTAGACACTTCCATGGGCTATGTTGGTTCCTTCATCTCTTCTACAGGTGTGTGTATGGAGTCTGTTTTAAGTCAGATACTCTTGTGGGAACTGTAGATACAATATCGCGACATTGGCATTACAGATGTATCAGTCGTGAGCTAGGTTATGCTGCAGTAACAAATAATCTCTTTAAAATAGAAACAAGATGTTTTCTCCGTTGTGCTACATCTTCTTCTTATCCCAAAACTGAAAATACTGTCCGCAGGGTGAGAGCTGGGTGTTGCCAGCCATGTGGCACAGAGAAAGAGAAAGTGCCTGGGGGCAATAGGAAGCATGAGGCCACCATGTGTGGGAATGGAAAACAGCTAGGGCCAGGTCGACAGCCGCCTAACAGGCAGTGCTAGTGAAAGAAGTCAGGAAGTAGACAATAAAGAAAAAAAATAAAGAAGTGTAGATTGCAAGAGGAAGACAGAAGCAACTAAACTATGGAGGTGGAAGGTAAGCATGCAGGGGGCTGCTAATTTTAACAGAGAAGGCTGGATACCAACCCACCAAGCTAATGGCTGTTGATAAATTCAGTGCAACAGAAGCTTCCATGCCCGAGTCTTGTGAAGAATCCACATTTGTATATAAGATTTAAAAAGACTTTGTGGGAAGCAAGCACTTATCAATGACACGAGGCCTGCTCTATTCTTGTTACGGATATAATTTGCACTGCCGGGCTAGTTCCCCTTAGGATCCCTTTAGGAACAGGCGATTTGTTCTCAGCTAGTCTTGAACCATCGTGTTATCTGTCTAATTCACATCCCCATAGGCTTTTCTCATTCTCTTCTTGAAGGTTAGTTGTTAATATGTAAATCTGACTAAATCCTCGAACAAATCTCTGCCGGTGACAAAAGTGAAGATCCCTTACCTAGTCAAGCTGAGAGACCAATTTACATATTTGGAATTAAACTCAAAATTAGGCTGTCTGCAATATGACTAGGCAGGATGCAGATGGAGTTGTGGTTTAAACAGAGAAATGTCTTACACGATTTAAGCATTCAGTGGATGAGCTGAAATGACTTGGCTTATTTCCAACACACGGTGTGTTAGATGGCACCCTAATGAGGCTCAGCAACAGGTATAAACCGGATATTGACCCTTTCCTCCTGCCATTCCTTCAATCTCTACTTGTCTGGGATGCTCTACTGTAGATGGAGGCTGCTCGTTCGTTTCCCTGCTGCCCATACCCGAAATAATCACACAGAAACTGTATTATTACAACACTGTTTGGCCTGTTAGCTCATGCTTCTTATTGGCTAGCTCTTATATCTTAAATTAACTCATTTCTATTCATCTGTGTATCACCATATGGTCATGACCTACCAGTAAGATTCTATCCAGTGTCTGCCCTCTGTCTCCTGCAGCAGCTACATGGCTTCTCTCTTACTCCACCTACTCTCTCCTCCTCTCTCTGCTTGGAATTCCAGCCTTGCCCTATTCTGCAATGCTACAGGCCTAAAGCAGATTCTTTTTTAACCAATGGCAATAAAACATATTCACAGAACACAGAGGGGAATCCCCCATCACCCTATTTCATCATGCATTGGAACCAGGGTTTCATCTCTGCAGGCCTCAATGCTGTGTCTAAGTAGACACGACTCTCCTGAAAAAGCTAATAAGGAGAAAGGCTGCAAGCAGACCCCAAATGAAGGACACACTTCCTGGGCCATGCCAGTAGTATTTTGATAAATACCTCAGATCTTTCATAGTTTACATTTGCTGACATGCAAATTCTGACTTAGGGGCAATGGAGTGATATGTCACATAAAGACCAAGTGGCGGAAATCAGCCAACGTGCTCTCCTATGGTTCCTGCAAGACAGGAAGGCAGTCACAGACACTGCTGATCTCAGGGGCTCTGGGTCAGGATCTCTTGAGGCTGCAGTCAAGACAGTAGACAGACAGGGCACAGATGTTAGAAGACTCAGCCGAGGGCTGTATGACCTGACTCATGAACTGGCCAAAGGTTTTGTCCAGAGCAGCTTTCTCCATCCAGACCTGTCCACAGGCTGTTATAATATCTTACTACGTGTGCATTAACTTCTGCAGACGAGCAGGTCTAAGAGAGCAGGGAGGAACCCCCAAAGCCTTCCTCTTCTGTAGTGCTAAGAAAGGCTCACTGTTGTTTAGCAAGCACTGTACTACTGAGCATCCCTCTAGGCTTCATTGCAATGCCTTTGATGGCCTGATTTCAAAATTCACCTTGACTCCCACCTCATTCTGTTAGAAACAAGTTATTAAATCCTTCTGCACTCAGAGAGAAGAAAGTTAAGTTCTTATTTTTAAAGAAAGAAGCATCAAGAGATTTATGAATATACTTTTAAAGCTGTCATGGATAGAAAGCCCAAGTTCAGGTCACTGGTCTTGGACTATAGCTTGAAGAAACTAGAAGGGATCCAGAAGATTTCTATTCCCATGGTGTTTCATTTCTAATACTTTGCCTCCTGGCCAGCTCTCCCTCGTCCTCACCATCAGAGTAAGCTCTCCAGCACTGGTAGTTCACCCTCTGCAGTGAGCAGTAAGGAGTGGGGCCATTTCTCCTTCTCTCACGTCCTCTACCACCAGGCCAGCTGGCCCACACCTCCACCACCAGGGTCAGCTCTATTGTGTTGCCAGGGGGAGGTGCAGGGACCACTCTCCAAGTGCAAGGGGCAAGGCCAGCTCTCTCGTCCTCGGTGAAGGGGGAAGACATCTTTCCCTCACCACCGCATGGCAGATGAGAGGTATGTAGCCAGCTCCCCCATTCCCACGACCTCAGGGCATGCTCACCGGCGCCCCACCAGCAGGGTCGACACGATTGGGGTGCCCAGGTGGGGTGCAGAGCTTGCTCCCCTGAGTGCTTGCTGTAACCTCAATACCAATTTCATGAATAACTGTGGAATAAGCCATTAGCTGCATACCCTCTGCGTCCTCCCACAGATATGCATTCCTATGACGAGTACCGATTTGTATCCATGTGTATCATGTGTGTGTGTATGTACATGTGACCCTCAATCTTATTATCCATAGCAGTCTTCTCCTTTGCTGACCAAGTACCCTTCCCCTGTGTCCACTTTTAAAGGGCAATGTTTCTGGCAGAAATAGCAGGAATGTCTGACCCTCTAGCAGGGATGGCTCACGAGGTGTCTGACCTTCTCTAGCGAGGATGGCTCACGAGGTACCCGACCCTGTAGCGGGAATGGCTCACGAGGTACCTGACCCTGTAGCGGGGATGGCTCACGAGGTACCTGACCCTGTAGCGGGGATGGCTCACGAGGTACCCGACCCTGTAGTGGGAATGGCTCACGAGGTACCCGACCATCTAGCAGGGATGGCTCACGAGGTGCCCGACCCTCTAGCAGGGATGGCTCACGAGGTGCCCGACCCTCTAGCAGGGATGGCTCACGAGGTGCCCGACCCTCTAGCAGGGATGGCTCACGAGGTGCCCGACCCTCTAGCAGGGATGGCTCACAAGGTGCCCAATCCTCTAGCGTGTAGATCCCCAGATCTCGTCACCTTGTGATGGTGGAGGTGGACACATAAACACAGGAGGAGCGGCACAGACAGGAAGGAGAACCCAGCGTGTTGTCTCTCATTGCTTTACTCTTGGATAATCCGGCCTCATTTGGGTTACACCAATCAAGGCCTGTCACAATGCGAAGTGCCGCTCAGCCGGACAGACTCCCCTGCCGAGCCGCCCCCCCCCCACTGCCCTGCGCTTCGGCAGCAACGAACTCAGCTCGTCTTGTGCCGGAGAGGTTAAGATATTTCTTCTGAGTATATAATGACCTGAGACTTTGTAGTGCTCGGGATAGAATCTGAATTTCAAGTGCATGATCTGGAGTGGGATTTTATGTCTCCCTCACCAGCCCGCTCATCATTCATACAAAGCTGAGTGTCTTGAAAGGGACTTATGTATGTCTTGTCTTCATTTACTGGGAGCCAGAGCATTAGAAACTGTCAGGAAATTGATGGGCCTTTGAGTCTACTAATTCATGCCTTGGAAGTTAGATGGATGAATGTGCCGTCTCTGAGACATAATTTGGACTTGCTGCAGTATTGTTGTTTAAAAAAAAAAAAAGACTGTTTCTTGCCTCCCAAAAAGCTGTCATAGCCCCTGAGTTTCTGTCTTCTACCTCAGGGCTTGTTGTTCAGTATTCAAATGACAACGGGATACTGTGGCATCTGCTCCGGGAGTTGGACTTCATGTCGTTTCTGGACCCTCAGATCATCTCCATCGACCTGCCGCGGGAGGCAAAGACACCTGCCACAGCTTTCCGGTGGTGGCAGCCGCAGCACGGTGAGTCGCTGCCCTCTCCGACTTCCCAGTGACTTCTTTCTTAATCACGTGGCATCCATATCCAACTTGTAATATATGTGTGTGTGTGTGTTAATTTACCGTCGGTTTCCAGACAATTTGATTTAAAAGCGTGGTCACGAAGATATTCATATTGTTGTGTAATGAACCTTCTCCACCTGCTGCTGTTGATCTGATTGCAGGGAAGCATTCAGCCCAGTGGGCTTTGGATGATGTCCTTATCGGAGTGAATGACAGCTCTCAAACTGGATTTCAAGATAAATTTGACGGCTCCATAGACTTGCAAGCCAATTGGTATCGAATCCAAGGAGGCCAAGTGGATATTGACTGTGTCTCTATGGACACGGCCCTGATATTCACTGAAAACATAGGTATATATTGCGCCACCTAATAGATGGGTATTTGATTAACTACAGGGCTAAATTAGCTAAAACTCAAAAGGAATTTTCTGTTATAAGATTATGCGCCTTAACTTCCTTTGCTGTGGAAGGCAGGGTACACAATGTCCTCTAGAATCACCTGGTGACCTGGGCCTGTCGGAACTTTCTTTCATGGAACATGCTGGGAAGGAAGATAACTTAAGGCAGAAACGTATCTGTCACAGGGCATTCTTATAGTTTGCAATTTGCAAAATTGAGAGTTATGACTCCGTTAGTCCTCTTAAGGTAGTAAAGGTCTTTGAATTTACAGCCTGCCGTGTTTCTGATTCTATGGCATCTGTATAAAAACAGTAGATGTGAGAAGAAAAGCCAACACAAACCTGAGGCACTGAACACAAGCCGTTTTTAGGGTTTGCTGTGCGAAGTGTTGGTAGCAAGCGTAAGCTTCGCAGGAGAGCCCATCACTCCGTGACACGGTTAACCCCTTGCTGTCGTCTTCGGTAGGAAAACCTCGCTATGCTGAGACCTGGGACTTTCACGTGTCAGCATCCAGCTTCCTACAGTTTGAGATGAGCATGGGCTGCAGCAAGCCCTTCAGCAGCGCCCACAGTGTGCAGCTCCAGTATTCCCTGAACAACGGCAAGGACTGGCATCTCGTCACCCAAGAGTGTGTCCCTCCAACCATCGGGTGTCTGCACTACACCGAAAGCTCAATTTACACCTCGGAAAGATTCCAGAGCTGGAGACGGGTCACAGTCTACCTTCCACTCGCCACCAAGTGAGACTTGTCCTTTGACTGCATGTTAAGTTTCTGTCACCTAACTTGAATATATTGGTAATCCCACCTTCTTCAGTTAAGTCATCCTGGGTGTACCCTCATGAACTCACCCAGAGCTGTGGTCCCAGGGAGATTTTAAATCCAATGAAATTGATAATGAAGATTATTCATCATGCTTAATATATTCCCAATAGCAGACTATCAACATGATAGAAAAGAGGGAGCTCTCTCCAGTTCTTGACTTTAGAAGCATCATGTTGAGAACAAACATAGTATAGGACCTCATATACTCTGAGAAACCATTAGGGTCAGTGGAATGGAATCCTCATTGCCAAAATGATGTTAGTTCCCAATGTCTTTGTTGAGCCTTCAATCTTTCCCTAAGCCTAGAGGCAAACACTAAAATTACTTTGAATTTCAAAAACATACATCAAGATCTCTGGATAACTTTGTGGTGTTGCATATGTTGACTTTCCTGAAAGAGAAGTCCTACAATATTTGGACAGCATGCATTCTGCTCTCCTCTTTACAATCAAGAGGGAAGACCACTTAGTACTTGGTATGAAAGTAGAAGTGTCTCAAAGGACTGTGGAAGAAGGGAAAGGGAAATAAAATAGCTATTCATGCTCCATGCTTTCAAAATTGCCTATCAAGCCAACAGTGTTTTGTGTTTTGTTTGATTTGATTTTTGTTTTTTGTTTTGTTCTGCTTGTTTGTTTTGTAGTTCTCCCAGAACACGGTTCAGATGGATCCAGGCCAACTACACCACAGGAGCAGATTCCTGGGCTATCGATAATGTTGTTCTGGCCTCGGGGTGTCCTTGGATGTGTTCAGGAAAAGGGATTTGTGATGCTGGACGCTGCATGTAAGTAATAAAGCCCGGTTCCCTTCGTGGCAGCGCCACAGTGAAACTGGTTTGTGGAAGTCATAATAAACACTGCTTTTTCTCCTCTCTTCTTCTCGGTAGCTGTGACCGGGGCTTTGGTGGACCCTACTGTGTTCCTGTGGTTCCCCTCCCCTCCATCCTGAAAGATGACTTCAATGGGAACTTGCATCCTGACCTTTGGCCTGAAGTGTATGGTGCAGAGAGGGGGAATCTGAATGGTGAGACCATCAAATCCGGAACATCTCTGATCTTTAAAGGGGTGAGTGAGGTTCTGCGTGCTCCTCTGTCATCCCTGAGCCTCGCTGCTCCACACGCGTGCATCCCTGGTCTCGTCAGCATGTTATTTCACACACGGCTGCTGTCTTCTAGGGCACACCCCGTTCCGTTCTGTTAGCGCTTTCACTTTCCCTCCAATTCTTCCCCCTCCCTCTCCTCCCCGCTTCCGTCTTGTCTCTGAGGTAAGGCCTTGCTGTGTCTGCTACATTCATTTTCGTGGTCCTTTGGACACAGCATCTTATCTTCCCTCTGTTTTAGAGGTCAGAGTCTTCTTACTTTCTGATGGAATCCACAAGGATATATATGTGCATAATTGTTAGAATTTGGTTACTAAAAGGTAGCATTTCATATTACTCAATTCTTATCTTATAGTATTTGTTGATGATTTTATGAAATCTTTCCCTTTGTTCTTTTTTTAAAAAAACTTCTTCCTGCCAGTAGTCTGATCCTTCCTTACAGGAGACTAGAGGAGACCAGGCCGTTAAGTCGTGTTAACTAGCACGCACAGACCTCGTTAATGTTCCTTTGTATTCCACCCTAGATGTCTAGTTAGAGAAATGTCTAGCAGAGAGAGACTCTGCTCAGGTGGCACCTTTCCGTGTGTGAATGCCACATCCGTCCCTCTCAGCAAGGAAAAATCGACTAATCTAGGTGTGCGAATGAAGTCCTTGACAGAAGTCTGCATGGGTTTCTACACAGCCTTCACGAGTCGTGCTGAGCACTGTGAAAATTAGACACCCTGGAACTTTTCAATTACAGCTCGTAGATGCCAGTTAGCATAATTGCTCGAGTCCAGATTCCTCTCAAGTTTTGCATGAACAGAGAGAACAACTCACTGCACTGAGAGATGTGTACATCCCAAGAGTGCTGATGGGCCAGAGATATCAGGACAGCACATTCATGATGGAAACCCTGTGTGAGAAGTCAGTCTCTCCTAAGGAGAGCCCATGACCTCCAGCTGCCCCATCCCAAGCAGCTGACTAAACCGAAGAGCAGAAACTTTCAGAGGCCTTTGTCTGATGAAGTTCCAAGCAGCAGCGTTAACCTAGTCTTTAAGACTTACAAGCAGGGAAGGCGTGGGCTCCTTTCTCTTTAGCTACCCAAGTGCAAGAGCGGCCAAGCGTCATGTGTCATCCATCAGCTCGGAAAGATGCAGGCAGCTCAGTGTGTGCCATCCAGCAGGTTGCAGTCTGGCCTCCAAAGGCATTCTTCCACAAAAGAGGAAATGATCGTCTTTCTTAGTTGTTAGAGATTCGGAAGTGCTCTCCACTACTGAAACAGCTTGTTGGATACAAAAGATTTTTCCTATTTGGTACAGATAAATACAACCCTCTGAAAGAACCAAAAGGAAACATGTCTATACAAACAGAATCTACAAGCCGGGTGGTGGTGGCGCACGACTTTAATCCCAGCACTCAGGAGGCAGAGGCAGGCAGATCTCTGTGAGTTCAAGGCCAGCCTGGTCTACAGAGCTAGTTCTAAGACAGCCATGGCTATACAAAGAAACACTATCTCAGAAAAAAGAAGAGGAGAGAGAGAGAGAGAAGCAATATCAAGTGCAGAGCTAGCATATTGCCAGCATGTGAGGAGCCTTTCCAGCTACAAGTCATGCCCACAGTCTCCTAGACAAAGCAGTGTAACATGGGTTCTTGCACAGTGGTTAGGCCTTCCCTTGGGAACAATTTCATATTTATATTCCATAGCCAAGACGGAAGAGTAACAGTCCTGTGTCTCAATGTAAGCAAATGACATTATTAGCTGAATCTCTGAGCTGTCTGAGGATGCCACTTTTGTCTGTAACCCATGATGCAACCTTTGTGCACAACCCGTTTCCTTGTAACCCTCACCTAGAAATTTCTAATAGCGTTCTCTCCTCTCTCTCTTTCTCTTTCTCTCTCTCTCTCTCTCTCTCTCTCTCTCTCTCTCTCTCTCTCATTTGCAGCATGAGAATAATCTTCCTCTTAGGAATACTTAGTAAAGTGTCTGTTAAAACCCAGCATGTTATAGGCACTCCATGTATGTTTGTTATTTCAGCTGTTAGTGACGGTTGTGACAGTCATCCTTGATAAACATGAAGGAAGGGGGAAAACTTACTTCCCTAACTAATACAGCATTTGGCCTTTAGTTGATAATGAGGAAGTCATTTGGTGCTGTCTCAGCCCCAGACTGCTGAAAAGTCACTTAACTCAGCAGGCTCAGCTGAGAAACTAAAGCCTGTTTGGACCTCGGGACTTCTGCACAGTGAAATGTACCGGCTGTCACCACAGCCCTCTACATACGAGAACACAGCAGCCTTCTGAGATGTCGATCTCGGGCAACCAGAAATAGTTAATTAGCAGAAAAAAATGGCTAAGGCTAATGCGGTCGTTTTCCTCGATGTGTGGCTTCTCTGCCTGAGTGGTTGCTGTCTAGGCATGGGGACCTGGCTTCCTTCTGCCTTATTTAACTCGAGCAACTGGGGCGTTGTGTCAGCCTGTGTGAGAACCTCCTGGGGCTGGCAGAGCAGGCAAAGCGGTAGTGAGTTCCCCAGACTCCTTGGAGCCCTGGAAAAGTTAGCTATTAGTTCTTGGCCTCCAGCGGGAGTGCTCGCGTGGATTCATCTTTTCCTCTTCTCTCACAACACGCTGCCATCAAATGACAAGGTTTGGGAAATGCCAGCAGTGGACAGTGCTATTGTTTCTGCGCCACCTTTAATAATAGTCACAAAAAGTATGCATCGGAGGTGGGATAATAAAAATGTGTTGCTTAATCACATAAAATGAGGGCATTAAGAGAAGGCGATATCTTCCTTGTGTCCTTTTAAGCTAGACAAAACATTGCCGCTCATCGTCTGTAGCTACCGTGACTTCTAACCATGTCACTATTACCTAACTAATTAATGCAGGGTAAGTGTATATAAAACAGAAGTAATTGCGCAAGTGACAGAAGGTTCCTTTCTCTCTTGTTTTCAGGAGGGACTAAGAATGCTTATCTCCAGAGACCTAGACTGCACCAACACTATGTATGTCCAGTTTTCACTCAGGTTTATAGCCAAAGGTAAGCTGCCCCCGTGGTATGCACCCCCTTCCTTCATGAAAGTCGCCCTGTGCACAACCTCTCCCCCATAAAGAGATAGCCCTTGAGCTTCACTGTTCTCAAGTGATCTTGATTCAAGCTCTTCTTGCCACGGTGGCGCAATCACTGCTGTTCTAAGCCGTTCAATACAGATGTGGTTACCGTGCTGGTTGGTAAACTTACCGTCACGTCCTTTGAATGGGCCCACCACTGCTTTCTAGCTACCAGAATTTTAAATTAAATTTATTAATCTTTGAACATTATGGGTTTATTTTACAGATGTGAATGCTCCCAAAGCACTCCTTGGTCTTTCTGACTTTTCATGTATAATTAATAATTTTCTTTAAAAATAGTCACTATAGATATATGGCATTTTCACATGATTTTTATTTATATTGCCTTGATTTAAACGTTTCAACATTTGCAAAACTGTGATGTCAGCAGAATGAATAAGTTTTTACTTGGTGTCTAGCCTAGATATAGGAGAGAGGAAAGAAGAGAGAGAGGGAGGGAGGGAGGGAGAATTGTGCAGGTACAAGTGTGCATGTGTGTCACGCACATATAAGAGAAAGACTGTCTACATTTGGTGTACTTTTTAAAGTAAACTCATACAGAGGCTCTACCTACAACCACTCTCAGTTGCCACTGAAGTGTTTGGAGCTGAAAGTCTCTGTGTGAATCTAAGCAGGCTCAAGGGCTGATGCCCCGAACATCAGCTCGGAGCGGACCATGTCCTCGTCACGGTGTGCTGTATGCCTGTGCTGTCTCCTCCCTAGGTACTCCAGAGAGGTCCCACTCCATCCTCTTACAGTTCTCTGTCAATGGAGGAATCACCTGGCACCTGATGGATGAGTTCTACTTCCCTCAAACGACCAGCATACTTTTCATTAACGTTCCCTTGCCGTATAGCGCCCAGACCAACGCTACAAGATTCAGACTCTGGCAGCCATACAGCAATGGTAAAAATGCATGCGTTCTGTTTTGATCAGAACCGATGGCCGCGTGTTAATGTTCTTGTTCCTAAGATATGGAGAAAGGATGGCCCGAGAGGCACATGGACTGTGCACGCCACAAATTTACACGCTTCCCTTTTGACCATTCTTCATGGAATGTTGAACTTTATGTCTCCTTCTCACCTTGTATAAGTGACTGATGAATTCTTGCTTTAGTTTGTCTTCATTTGGTTTTGGCTGAGACATCTTTACCTTCACTCACAGGCTGGCCCAAAACCCACTAGAACAGTTTTAAATTCAAGATCCTCCTGCCTCAGCCTCTGAGTTGCCAGGATTACATTGTGAGCCACAGAATCTGGGTGTTTTGTTTTGCTTTGTTTACTAATAATCCATCACTGCCATTAGTTCCTCACCAACTGCAACTGTGTTTTTGTTGAATTTATTTAGGAATTACCATTCTTCTCAATGGCATTTCATAAGTGAAGCAGATTATCATAGAATGCATAGAAAAAGTGGAAGGACCTCAGCCCACAGGCAGTGTCTACATCCAGGCCAAGCAGGCAGTGTCTACATCCAGGCCAAGCAGGCAGTGTCTACATCCAGGCCAAGCAGGCAGTGTCTACATCCAGGCCAAGCAGGCAGTGTCTACATCCAGGCCAAGCAGGCAGTGTCTACATCCAGGCCAAGCAGGCAGTGTCTACATCCAGGCCAAGCAGGCAGTGTCTACATCCAGGCCAAGCAGGCAGTGTCTACATCCAGGCCAAGCAGGCAGTGTCTACATCCAGGCCAAGCAGGCAGTGTCTACATCCAGGCCAAGCAGGCAGTGTCTACATCCAGGCCAAGCAGGCAGTGTCTACATCCAGGCCAAGCAAGCAGTGTCTCCATCCAGGCCAAGCAGACAGTGTCTCACATCAAGCATTTCACATTTACAGAGGTTTTCAGATTTCTAACTTTGGCTATTTCTTATAGTACTATTAATATTGACTAAAGGGCCAGATTTTGCAATGACATGCATCTAACTGCCTAAATAAGTACAATGACAATGTATTAAGCAGAAGTAACAGCAATGAGTAGGAAAAAATATACTTCTGTCTCTAAAATAAAGCCTATGTATTTTTTATGACGAGTAAGAAAATAAAATTTCAACATGTTGTAAGATAGATACAATCATGGTAGATTTTTGTTTAAATGGATTCATATGTATAAGATATAAAGTGCACTTGAAATTATATAAAGTGTACATGTTATAAATATATCTTTACCTGATACTTTGTACTCATGAATTTTACTTAAGGACCAAACACAACTCTGAAAAAGAAATACACCAGTTTCAAAATCTAGACGATGTTGGGCCTCATGTTACATTTGAAATGCTTACTTTATTCTTTTTTTATTATTATTATATTCATCAAATGCTTTCAAAACAAGAAACTAAAGAAAACTCCTAGAGTTGGGGCCCGGTAGGATTGAAGAGAGACAGAGGTGGATGGTTTCACTCCCACAGGCCCGTGGCCCTGCTCGGACTAGAAGCCCAGGGCGTATGCACAAGCCACTCAGCGGCCCTCCCTGAGCTAGCACGGCTGTTCTGTGTTCGTCTCATATGGCTGCAAGCGTTATTTTCCTCACACTTTGATGGTTGTGAATGTGCTGCCATGTGGCTTGTGGGTTTCGTCTGGGAACCATATGCTGAAACTGTTGTTACTCAGTTTCTCCTGCTAGTGCCTTTTTTTTTCCTTTCAATGAGAAAATCCAATTTTCTTATGGGGGGGGGGGGGGGGGGGACTTTATTTATCCAAAACTCTCTCAGGTAAGAAAGAAGAAATCTGGATTGTTGATGACTTCATTGTCGATGGAAACAATTTGAACAACCCGGTGATGCTTCTGGATACATTCGACTTTGGGCCCCGAGAAGACAACTGGTTTTTCTACCCAGGGGGAAACATCGGTCTCTATTGTCCATACTCTTCGAAGGGAGCTCCGTAAGTACTAGCCTGAAACGCTGAAAGGGAAATCATTGCTCCATCCACATCAGGAGGAATTCTTGCCCTAACCAATTTCCCTTTGCTTTCCCAATGTCCAGCGAGGAAGACTCAGCCATGGTGTTTGTGTCCAATGAAATTGGTGAGCACTCCATCACCACCCGGGACCTAAGCGTAAACGAGAACACCATCATCCAGTTTGAGGTACTGACTCTGGCCTGCCTCTGCCTCCCAAGTGCTGGGATTAAAGGCGTGTGCCACCACTGCCCGGCTTATATACTAATGTTTGTTTCAGAAATAGTTACTTGTAACACAGATTCCCTCCTATCTACTATAGCAAGTGTTGAAATTAATTACTTTAAAATTATAAAAATGTGAAAGAATGCTCTTGTGGTCTTGTTACTTTTCACAGTTCTTATTTAAAATTTAAATTTCTTAGGACCTAGGTCACTCTAGCTATAGTCTGTATGGTACCAGCAGACATATAAGAATGTTTATCATACTGTGAATTTTACATATAAAACAGTATCACACTATTTTTACAGTATTAAATATACTTACCATGTGTAGTTGTCATTTCATGTATTCCTTATATTTGTCAAGGAACTAAACCCATAATCAAAGCATTTGCATATTTGAAACACTTGAGTAAAGTCATCAGAATAAAAGGTTTGTTATGCCAGTGTTCTAGGTGGTAAGAGACATCGTGCTGATATCTGTGGTTTAAATGCTAAGAAAAGGTAGCATTTTTACCAAAAGTTCATCAAGTCCCAATTGCTTATTCATCAGAAGATAAAGCGGTAGCCACACCCTCCCTGCTCTGTGTTCTTCCCCCTCCACTCCACTCACTACATGTTAATAATCAGTTACCATAACGGCGTGATAGCAAGAAAATATTCTTTGGAAAGAGGAGATATGGCACAGAAAAATTATCATGCATTTAGCAGAAAGAGGCTTATCAGGAAGGAAGGGGGAGAGAGAGAGGAAGGGAAAAGGTCAAAAGTTGCAAATTGCCATTAGATTGAAAAAAGAATCTAAATATCCAGTGTCCAACATGTGGGTTAGACTTTTAGGTGCTGTGTTACATTAGCATGCGGGTTAGAGTTTAAGATACTGTATTATGTACTGGAAACCGACAAAGCCGATCTTAGATTCTCTGACACGCACCAGGCACATGCGTGTTGAAGAAGACACGCACAGAGTAGCTGCAGAAGTGAGTGGATTTATTTTCTTAACCATCACTGTACTCTCACCGCGAATGCTACCTCAGAATGCTGTCCATCTTGAATATTTCCAACTTTTGAAAATCTTTCCTGGTCAATAATAATAGCAACAATTGTATTCTGTTTTGTTTTTACATTGAGTGTGTGTTGAAGGTGAAAGCTTTTGGGGTATTTATAAGGTGTCATGCGAAAGAAACAGAAGGTCACTGTGAAGTAAACCGGTAAGGAGCTGTTAGGGAGGGAGCACTCTTTGTTATTTTCTTGACGATGTTTTTTTTAAAACTGGGCCAAAGGTGAAATCTGGCCTTATCTCAACCTTTCTCTTGTCCATTTTATGTTTCTTGTAACATGAGAGAAAAATTTTTTGAGACCTTTTTAGGTTCCTTATGAAAAAAATGTAATTTAAACGTAATATATAATGTCACTGGTGCAAAATAGATCTTTCAGAGTTGCGTATCTCAGTGAGACACTTGCCGGGGATTAGATTGGCGCCAGGAAATATGGCGTGATAATCCGTGCCACTTTTTCTTTCCTCCCAAGATCAACGTAGGATGCTCCACTGATAGTTCATCTGCTGATCCGGTCAGACTGGAATTTTCCAGGGACTTCGGAGCCACCTGGCACCTGCTGCTCCCCCTCTGCTACCACAGCAGCGTCCACGTCAGCTCCTTGTGCTCCACCGAGCACCACCCGGGCAGCACCTACTACGCCGGGACCACCCAGGGCTGGCGGAGGGAAGTCGTGCACTTCGGGAAGCTGCACCTTTGCGGGTGAGGGTCTGACGCCTGGCACCACGTGGGGTTTTCGTTTGACGATCTGTCACTCACTTGCCGTTTCCAGGAAGAAAATATCACTTTGTATTTCTTTTCGGCTCTCGCTTGAAACAGATCAGTAGACGTTTGAGGCAGGAAAAAGAGACAATGTCGCTACTCGTGCCTGGTTTAAGGAAGAACTGAAAAGCGTGCTGTGGATTGCGTTGCTTGAGATCCCTTTCCCATGCATCCTTCGCAAATCAAAAGGAAGCAAGATAAAACATATTTTTCTCATCATTTTGACCCTCTTCCCATGGGCTCTCACCTCACGCTATAAATACAGTAAAAAATGCAATGCATTCATACACACCCCCGTGGGCATGTATGGAAGCTGGAAGCCCACAGTCAGTTCTGGGCATCTCATAAAAAGCATTAGCACTTTCCCCTTGGGTGTTTTTTACTTTTTCAACCTCCCTCAGCGTTCTCGTAACATTATACTTGTTTCTTCTGTTGAAAAGCTGCTTGGAGATAAAGGACTTCTCCTCTCAGTTAGAGGAAATGAAGATGGTAGTTTCCAAAAATAAAGCTTATACCATGAGGAAGAGACAGAGAGGAGGGGTTAATGCAGCAGCCAGCCTAGGAATCGGTTTCTCTGAGACAGTGCTTCTCAACCCTCCTAATGCTGTGATCCTTGACATAGTTCCTCATGTTGTGGTGACCCGAGCCATAAAATTATATCATTGCTACTTCATCACTGTAGTTTTGCTACTGCTGTGAATTGTAATGTAAACATCTGTGCTTCTCCCGTGGTCTTAGGCTACCTCTGTGAAAAGGTCATTCCGCCCCCAAAGGGGTCATGGCCCACAGGTTGGAAACGACTGTTTTAGAATAATGTTCACTTTTCTCAGTGTATATCAAAAAGAAGAAAGTACTGCTATCGTACTTTCGAGATGGAACTAGATGTTTCATCCTTGTGTGAAACTAGGCATAATTAGACCTCTTTTGTCTACAGACAAAACTAATACTTGGTAGTCTTCGCAAAGATTGAAAGTGCATTTTCAAAAGTTAGCATTGTCTTGGGGCATAACCCACCCACCCTTCACTACCTCGCTAGAGCAGTTTTCATTATTTGATTATTAAGACCTTAAATACTTCCTGTTGTCTAAGGCAGTGTAGAACATCCAGTGTTTTCTTCGCACGCAGGTATCGCTAGACATAACGACCTCTAGACTCTAAGTGAAAGTCAGGGGGTGAGGAGACATTCTGGAGCTCACAGAAATGATAGAACACCACCCAGCTTGATGCTGAACTCCTATTGATCAGAGAGATGTTCACAGAAGAAGTAGACAGGGGAAAGTGTCTCAGCAAAAAGAAAAACGAGTCTATCTGAAGTCAGTCATTTTCCACTTAGAACACAAAAGGACTTAATGAAAAGATGCCAGGGACTTAGTGGTCCTTGTTTTTATCATCCTGCCATCAACATCAAATAGATCATGATTCTTGTTTCCTAGAACCCTTGATTCCAAGTCTCCTGAAAATAAAATCTGAAAGTCAGTCAGGTCAAGAGTTGGGAGAGCACTCCTTGACAGACTGGGCATGGGAAAAGCCTGGGGCTCAACCACTTAGACTCTCTTATGGGTTGACTGTGCTACCTCAAAATTCACAGGATGGACTCGTAGCCCTTAAGGTCATATCATTAGACAGAGTGGCCTTAGGAGAGGTCATTAAGCCATAAATGGGATTACAGCTCTCATTAGGGAGGTCCCAGAAAACCCCTTTGCCTCTTGCGTCGCAGGAAGACACAACTAAACGAGATAGCATCAAGTTTGAACTTTAAAGCAAGTCCTTAGCAGCCCCTGCGCTAGCTCCTTGATCTTCAATTTCTAGGTGATTAAAAAAATACTAAACGTTGTCATTTATGAGCTACACAATTCATGTTATATTTTTGTGACCATTGAAGCGGAGTGAATCACACACTTTTGATCGACTCCGCCATGTGCATGCTGTGAAGTACCCAGTCTCCTCTTCCGTGGGCTTCTGCTTTTCTCTGACTTCCTAGTTAAGAAAGGACCCAAGATAGTCTATAGCCATGACTGTGGTGTACTGCTTAAGACGTGCTTCAGCAAGTTCCCCCTTGCAAATAATCTTACCTGACATATGTGGAGTCAGCCAAGAGATCTGTGAATGAAAAGCAGAGCAGGTTGCCCACACCAGGAGGACCACACGGCAGGGCCACGCCTCGCTGACGGCGTCCTCTGGGCCATATGAGCATAGCAGCTTATCTTGGACACGTGCGCAAGGAAAATACAGATATCTTAATTTCACTCACTGGAGGAAATCCATTTTTGGAAAGAAAAAGGGCCTTCAGAATGCAAAGAATTGAGACTGTGTGTTGCTCGTATTCCATGTCATTTTATTTCTATGAAAAGGGATGAAGTTGGTGAGGTGTCATGCCCACTCTCAGAATTGTATCAGCCCAAACTATTTTCAGCCATATCTGCGGAGGGAAAAATTTGTCTTCATAATAATGCCTCATCCTTGTCTGAAGAAAAGAAAATTAGTCCTGTTCTTAAAACCCACACAGGCATGAATTGCTGGAAGGCAAAAGTGAAATTTTCTCCAGCTCAGCGAACCATTCTGTGGTTTGTATTCCGCATGGGACATAACAGTAGCATAAATACTAGCTGCTGAAGGGTGTGTGTGTGTGTGTGTGTGTGTGTGTGTGTGTGTGATGCTAACTTACCATTTTCTGTGACTTAATGGACACTGGATACACATATGCTCACACACATACACAAATAATATGGCTTTGTTTTCGGTGCTAAGTTTTTAGAGATATTTTTACATTCTAATTAAAATATAATCGTATCACTTGCCCCTTTCTTGTCCCCCCTCCAGCCCTTCAATGTCCCCTCCCTCCAGTTCCTTCCATGCCCCCACTCTCAAACCAACAGCCCCTCCATAATGTTTACATTCAAAACCCGAGTTGAATTTTCACCTAATTTTATTCACATCACCGTTGTGTCTTTCGGTCTAGAGTCTTTTCTCCGAGAACGTCCCCGTTGTTTCTGCTTTGTGCATTTTTGTAATGAGTCAACCCAAGCCCCTATCGATAGAGACAGGGTGACGTACCTGAAATTTCAAGCGTGTGTTTTAAAGAGAAGACCCTCTGAACAGGGCTGGCTCGGGAGCAGGTGCTGACATTTGCCAGGAGGATGACAATGGGAATTTTTCACAGTAATGTTTCAGCCGAAGGGAACCGCAGCCAAAGCAGGCTAGAGCCCATTTGTCACAGCCCTTGAGGTTTCTGTGCCAAGGTGGGCGAACACTAACAAATGCCCAGCCAGGGTGGCTCATCTGTATTCAGAACATTTGAATAAATAAGTTTTAAAAAAAATCCATGTAGGCTTTCATTAAAAGGAAAACTCCAAGCGTTTCCCTCAGCTCAGCAGTCTGAGAGTTCAAAAGGTAAGGAGTGCTTTTGCCAAGACTAAACTTTGACGAGTCTAGGAGAACCTGGTTTAATTATGTATTGGCATCGGGGTCTGTTTTGAGCTCCTGATATAAACAATGAGCCTACATTTGAGAACCTGACTATGTCTGCAATATTCCCTGCCACGCTGCAGAAGCTTCACAAACTTCCTTCTCTTCGCCCCAGTGTTTCACTTCTAATTTGTTTCTCAAATGAAAACTATCCAGAATTGAGCCTGTGTGATCACCAGAAGATGGATAGATTCATGGGCTCAAAAAGAAGTACCCAGGATCTATTCAATGCCCATCTCCTCTAAAATAATTCCAACTTCTTTGAACTGAGTTTTAGACATGTTTTAAAAATATGTTATTCTGGACTTTTAGTTAATCTAGTTAAATACATAGATAATTTCCAGAGACATGATTGTCACCAATAACATTATAAGCTAATTCATTTGCTAATTTCAGTGATGGTGGTGACGTGGGGAACTGCGGGCAGTGTGTTGGTCGGTTGGTTAGGTTAGTTTGGGGTTTTCGTATTTTTTTTTATTTATTTATTTATTTTTTTGGTTTTTCGAGACAGGGTTTCTCTGTGGTTTTGGAGCCTGTCCTGGAACTAGCTCTTGTAGACCACGCTGGTCTTGAACTCACAGAGATCCGCCTGCCTCTGCCTCCTGAGTGCTGGGATTAAAGGCGCGCGCCACCACCGCCCAGCTTCGTATTTTTTTTTTTTTAAACAGGGTCAATCCTGGCCTAGAACTCTCTCTGTATCCAGGCTGACCTCAAGAGCAACTACTGTGTCAGAAACACTATGCTGGGCGCCATGAAAGGGTATAGCAAAGGAGGCATAGACGTTAGCTGCTACAAGCTCTCTGCTGATAGAATATATTGGCATGTTTTTAAGTAACTCCAGCTGTTCCAGTTGTAGTACTGTAATGATGGAAACGCCATCACCATTGCGGGAAAGGTACCCATGTATGTAAGACCCAGCAATTCCACGACCATCCTTCGCAGAACCAAAAAGGACTTAAACAAACACTCCCCATATGTTCACAGCAGCCCTGTTCTCCACAGCCCAAAGGTGGGAACAATCAAACCAATGAATGAGTGAGCTGAAAAATCCCCGTAAATCCCTGAGATGGAGCGTCAAGAGGAGGAACGTCTGGTATTTGCTGGAAGTGGATGGCCCTTGAAGACATTAACGCTGAATGAATGTCGCTGAACGCAAACCATATGTTGCATGGTTTCATTGCTGTAACCATGAATGCTATAACTCATGATGCTCAGAGTGGGTCCATCCACAGAGACAGGAAGGGCGCTGGCGGTTGCCTGGGATGTGGGAAGGCTGCTGGGGTTTCCTTCAGGGTGCAGGAATGCCTAGGAACTCGATAAGGGTAGACAGCATTGGTGGTGTGCAAATGTCACAGGATTTTGCATGTTAAATGGATCAGGGTTGAGTTTATGCTCCATGGGTTTTACGTCGGGTTTTTTTAGGATAGTTATGCAGAGTGTTGACAGTAGAGAGAAGGCTTCACCAAGAGAGCCGGTGTTGGAAGGGTAGGAAGATGGGGTGCCGTTTTCACTAACTGGTAAAACTCAGAAGGTTCTAGAGAAACTGTAACCCTACTGTCAAGAAAAGAAAAGTTGCATTGTACTGAAATGGCAAGTCTCACATTCTTCTCTTTTCTTTAACGATGTTTCCTTCCTCTTGAGTTGATACATAAGTAGGAATTTCCATTGTTTGTGGACCAGATGCGCTAAAGATGTATTGTTCCCTTGAGTAACTTTGAGCCCCTCGGGCCTTGTTTTCCAGGTCTGTGCGTTTCCGATGGTACCAGGGATTTTACCCTGCCGGCTCGCAGCCCGTCACGTGGGCCATCGACAATGTCTACATAGGTCCCCAGTGCGAAGAGATGTGTAGTGGGCACGGGAGCTGCATCAATGGGACCAAGTGCATCTGTGACCCAGGCTATTCTGGTCCAACCTGCAAAATAAGCACCAAAAATCCTGACTTCCTCAAAGACGATTTTGAAGGTAAGCTTCTCTGCTAAATCCCGTGTAGCTTTTGGAAGAGTTTGCTTGTAAGCCCAAGCTGTGGTGGTGATTTAACCGCTTGTGCGTATTTTAATAATTATTGTTACAACCGCAAATACACAAAAGTTCATTACTTTCTGAATTGATAGGGCTATATTTGAAACCATGGCTAGTGAGGGAGAGTAAGACTTTAATTGATAAACTAAAGGTTATTTTCACCATGATTTTGTAAACTTTCTTTTATTTTTCAACATTTATGTTGGATCGTTAATATCCTGATACTAATGATGAGATACACATGAGAATCTATAAGAAAAATAAAACAATTTTTAATTAATTATATTAAATTATAATTATATTAATTATATTTAAATAATTATTTTTAACTTTTAAAATACATTTATTAGTTCTTTGAGAGTTTTGTACAACGCGTTTTGATATTCACCTCCCTGCTCTAACACTCTAGGATCTACCCATCCACCCTCTCCCCTTCCCACCCCAACCCCCTTCTTCTTCCTGCTGGGACTTGGCTGGCTGGGCATGTTCGGGTCTTGTCCATCCTGTCACAACTGCTATATCTGCACCACTTTTTGTACTACATCTAATTTCTGACAAATGCCAATTGAGAGAATATTTCCAGGGGGATAAGCTTGGATATAGGAATGAATTTTTCAGAAATCCAAGTTCTGTCAACTCTTCAGGCGGCCCCTCTTCCTTTCCACACCTTGATTTAATACCCAGAATTTGACATCACTACATGGGATAATAGTGTTACAACAACAGAGAAAAACAAATATTATAAACTAACAATTGGGGGGGTATCTAAATTGTAGATGCACTATTACCAAACATTAGATTAAACATCTTCATATGATGGTCGAATATACCACCATATCTATGTTAATGTAATCAGACCAAAAAGACTTCGTCTTTCTCTATTTTCTATAAGACTTTTAATATATTCATGGTTTTATAATACAAATTAAAACCAGATTTAGGAACAAATGTAAGATGAAACATTATACTGCCATAAGACCTTTGAACTGTTGACAGATGCTACAATGTATATGAACCTTGGAAATAATATAACAAACAAAGGAAGCCAGGCAAATACATGCATTATATGTTCTGTTTGTGTGAAACATACCAAATAAGTCACTTCTTGGATGTAGAAAACAGAGTGGCTGGTTGCCAGAGATGCAGGAGAGAAGGATGCTTTTTGGTCTAGGCTTCCCCTTGGGGGATGAAAACCTTAAAGCAGTTGCTAGTGAAGGTTTTACATCAGGAATACACTGCATACCCCTGGATTATTCACGGTTAAATTGTTAATACAGTAAACATGTTCTGTGTATTTTACCACAGTGAAAGAACAAACCACCTCTAAGGTGCATATCTGAGTAGATTTGAGAACTGGCTTTGAAAGACATCCAACAGCAACTATTAAATTGTGTTTAAATTTCTTTAAATTAAAAAAAAATCACCTTTAAAAGATACTGTGTTATTCCTCAGACACTGCCCTTGCATTAGAGTGGCGACATCGGGGGTGGGGTGTGTGCCCTCCCTGTCTCTCTTCTGGCTTCATCCACTTCCTAATAACCAGTTCTCCTCCTTCTCTTCGATGAGGAGGGGCTTACCTGGGTGAGCCACAGATACCTGGAAAAAGGCCCTCCTCCGAGGCGTGACCCTTTATATTAGTCAAGGTCAAAAACTTTCAAGAAGTTTCTATTATAAAGAGTCCTTTTATTCCCCCAAATGACTTCAGTGTTTATGGCTTTGCATTTTTAAACTACATGACACGTTGGTCATGTTTCTTTGAAAATATAACGCAGCTGCACCTATGGCCACAGGTAAAACCACGTTTTTCCACCTCCTCAGGTCAACTGGAATCCGACAGATTCTTACTGATAAGTGGTGCGAAGCCGTCTAGGAAGTGCGGGATCCTGTCCAGTGGGAACAACCTCTTTTTCAATGAAGATGGCTTGCGCATGCTGGTGACCCGGGACCTGGACTTGTCACATGCCAGGTAACTGTAGCCTGCAATTATGGACATAATCAAAGCAGAAGCAGGGAGCTCTCTGGGGCAGTACCTTCCATGCTGATGTTAGACTTCTCTGCTCAGATTCCCAGATGTGAAACACAGCTAAACAGCAACAACAACAACAAACCTAATATCTGATATTGGATAATCCAGAAAATGACAATATTTAACTTACTCTAACTTCAAGAGAATCATATTGCATCTTCTTTATCCACCTTCTACCGACTACTTTCATCAATCAGCTCTTGATCATATTTTCTGGGGAAAATATGCACATTTATTCTATCGTCTTAATAAGAAGCTCAGTTGAAGTGCAATGCATCCTCAAGTTATTCATGATTAATTTTATCTCCATTAGCAAATTTCGCTGAGTGTATTTTAAGTGCAGTCTTAGTCTCCGTAAGTCCGATGCTCCGCTAACATTGTGAGAAGTCATTTTCTAAATTGAGCATGCTCACTCAGAGAAAGCGTTTTAAACTGGCTCGGAGGATTATGTCCTGTCACAGTGCATATCCCTCGATCGCTTGACGAGCCAAAACCTTAACCGCAAAACATAAGATACAGCTTAGTGCGTGTAAAATGCAACCCCTGACCTATTTTTAAATGAGCAGGGCAAACAGGTTTATTTGTAAAACATTCCCCAGTGCTTTAAAATGCATCCTAACATTCCCTCTTTCTCCTGGCTCTCTCAAATATTGATCATAAATAATACAATTCACAAAAGTACAGTTCTATCTGGAACAATTGTGTAGTTACTGGAAGCAAACCTTTATTCTACTCCGTCCTAATGCACACGGTTTAATTTGATATTCTCCGTGTCAGATTTAATAGCAGCCAAGTTCTCTAATTTAGAAGTTAATTAAGTTTTTCTAAATAAGTAATTTTCTAAGTAGTAATTTGGTGTTGCTATCACTAAATTAATGTAAACATCTTTCCAATACAAGCAGATAGCATACCCAGTTTTTCCTCTGTAAATACCATCTTTATTCATGTAGACGTCGGTAGGCACTAACAATGCATGTTTTCATTAATCAGATGTTAAAAGCTGCATTCTATAGCTCAGCCAGTTGCATGCTGGATGGGATTTGCATATATTGACCTTAAGACGTTCAGCGTAAGATCACAGTGTTTGCAGAGCCACGACATAAATAGGTAGAAGTTGGGAAACTGGGAGAGATGAATGGCATTGTGTATGATACTGATAACATTTATTATCAGTCCTGTTATATTACTGAGTACGTATGTTGAATTTGACATGGAATTCATTCTGCTTTTCCAGTCAGGATAGTGGCCAGACCGGGCACCAGCAGCTTGCCTGCCAAAGATAACATGTGAACCAGTTTTCCTTGGCACCCCAGCTGCTAGCTGCCCCTCTATCCACCTCCCTGCCAGCTAGGAAAGCTGCCACTGGCCGGCTGCCACAGTTCCCAGTGGCCAGTATCACCGGTACCCAGACCCGGCAACAGTCAGAGTCTGGCTCAGCCCACCAACATCCCTCACTCACACTTTCCCTCCCCTGGCTCAAAAGACATAAAAGAGGCCTAGGCTAAACACAGCTCGTCCAAACGTGGCCTGCTCTCCTGAAAAGAGGAGCTACCACAGCTGAATTTAGATGTGTCTCCTAAAGCCAGTGATTCAAGGCTCGTATGGATCGATGACTTTTCCGTTCTTCTAGTTTCAAATACTGAAGACCGCAATCCAGTTGTCTTCACCAGACAACAATACACTCTCGGACTCGGGCAGCCTTTGGGTCTCTCCCAGCATCTTATAAAGTAGCCGAAGAATGCAATGGCATTCGACTCCACTTTCCCCAGGCCCCTTGGAAAAGAGATGCAAGATACAAATAGAGCCAGAACTGCCATTTTTCACACTGCGCCTTTAATTAACTCTTGTCCACATTAGAAAGGAAAGTTAAGCTTCAAAGTGATTGTTTTGGACGCTCATTGAATGGTCATGTTTATTAAAGCCGCCCTACACCGCCCAGGGTGCTTGCCTTTTGTTAAACGATGCGAATTTCTCTTTGAAGTCAAAGTCTACAGTAAAGTCTTCTGGTGTCAGATTTGTGCAGTTCTTCGTGAGGCTGGGCTGTGGTAAAGGTGTTCCAGACCCCAGGAGCCAGCCCGTGCTTCTACAGTATTCTCTCAATGGCGGCCTCTCCTGGAGTCTCCTTCAAGAGTTCCTTTTCAGCAACTCAAGCAATGTGGGCAGGTACATCGCCTTGGAATTGCCCCTGAAGGCCCGTTCTGGTTCCACGCGCCTCCGCTGGTGGCAGCCGTCTGAAAATGGGCACTTTTATAGCCCCTGGGTGATCGACCAGGTCAGTCCCTTCAGAATTATCTGCTTTAACTTTTATGACCTTAGAAAGCCAGGTTGTCCGACGCCAAGGCGGTGCTGGTGGAAGCCAGGATGGATAGTTGAATGACTTGCCCAAGGGCACACGGCTAGATTAGATATGGTGTTTAGCTTTGCTTTCGTTCTCTATACCCCCAATTGCCTATGCCTATAAAAGTCAATGGCACAACAGAAGGACTAGGTCGAGCTCAGAGAGGAAGCTGCCATATGGACAGAGGGACTTTATCAAGCGTGAGACAAGGTTATAATTCTCTGAAAAGGAGAGCATGCAAATTACCATTGGGGCCTCATGCAGTTGGTCGCAAATCCTCTTTTCCAGCCTTTTGATGAAAAATAAATAAATAAGCCTCCACGCCCCTCCCCCTCCCCGCCCCGACATCTTTCTGGACTGCTGTAAAGGATCTTCATACATAATACAGCGTATCAAACAGAATTCAGAGACCCTGTTCGCCAACAGTCGAGCTCAAGCAGAGAATTGCAGCTGAAATGCCTCAGGGCATGACTGTCCCTAAATAGAAATAATCACAGGCGAGCCAAAATTTTGTCCTCCCAGCTTGGCGACGTGTGCTTTCCAGAGGCACAAGTTGGCCCACGAACGGCTGTGGGTGGCTTGGTCAGTCTTTGATTTGTTTTCTGCAGCTCCTTCCAGATGGGCAGGCAGACCCCAGAAACAAGGGCATTCTCAAAGGTCTCCCCAGCACTATGCGATTGTACAACACCCATTCTGAGGCAGCCGAGGGATCAAAACAAACAAACAGAAACAACTGAACTCTTCCGTATGCTAAAACCAAACCGCGGGGTGTTTTAAAATGCATTTCAGATTCTCATTGGAGGAAATATCTCTGGCAATACAGTCCTGGAAGATGATTTCTCGACCCTGGACAGCAGGAAGTGGCTGCTGCACCCGGGAGGCACCAAGATGCCCGTGTGTGGCTCCACAGGCGACGCCCTTGTCTTCATTGAAAAGGCCAGCACCCGCTACGTGGTCACCACCGACATTGCCGTGAATGAGGACTCATTCCTGCAGATCGATTTTGCGGCCTCCTGCTCAGTTACGGACTCTTGCTACGGTAAGTACTCCACACGCCGAGGGCCAGAAGCCTGAGTGCCCGTGGCTGTGGGTACTGTTCAGAACCTCTGTCGTGGAGTTAACAGGATGACTTAGTAAAGTGTTTACTGAGCAAGCATGGGGGGACTGAGTTCAGTGTCCCAGCACCCACATAAAAAAGGCTGAGCGTGGTTGTGTGTTCCTAAAATGCTACCCTGGCAAGGCAAAGACAGGCAGATCTCCAGAGCTCACTGGCCAGCTGGTTTGATTAATCAGTGTGCTCTAAGCTCAGTGACAGTCCATATCTCAAAAAGTAAGTTAGAGAAGCAATTAAAGAAAGTACTCTACAAGCACATATATGAATACCACACACATGCATACACACACACGCACACACACACACACACACACACAGAGTTCAATACCTAAGTGCTAGCGTTAAGTACACAAATGATCAAAGGCCATTTTTTAAAAATATTTATTTATTTATTTGTTATGTATACAATATTCTGTCTGTGTGTATGCCTGCAGGCCAGAAGAGGGCACCAGATCTCATTACAGATGGTTGTGAGCCATTATGGGGTTGCTGGGAATTGAACTCAGGACCTTTGGAAGAGCAAGCAATGCTCTTAACCGCTAAGCCATCTCTCCAGCCCAATCACAGGTCATTTTAAGTTCTTGGGACATTCTTGAAGCTTTAATTTTTCTCAACTTTCTATCGTAAATAGAGTATATTTTTGAGAACACGGTGACTACCTAGGGATGTAGCTCAGTTGGAAGACTGCTTGCCTAGCATACATGAAGCCCTGAGTTCACTCCCCAGCCCTGTGTAAAATGTGCGTGATAGCACGCGCCTGTCATCCAAGCCCTCAGGAGGAAAATACAAGCTGCCATCGCTGCGGTTTTGACCCTTCACCTGAATTTACAGACCCCGGGGGATTACGGAGGAATTGCAGTCCTATACCATCTTCCAGGGCACCTCGGGCCTGATAGGGGCCCTTGTCTGTCTTAGATTCGAGGGCGTGGGGATTTGAGGAGCTTGGCTACTTTCAAGTTTCCATGGAACCAGATTTTGATATTCCTAGGATTTTGAACCTAGGAAGAATCCCAGATATACTCTTTGTATTTCAAACACAGTTAGTTGATACCAGTCATAGAGGGAGGGAGGTGGTGGAATTTTTGAAAGGAAAGATGGACCAGCAGAAGGTGCATACTCTGTATTCAGTAGGTACAGTCTGTTTGCAGAGACGCCTCAAGAATGTAAAATCCAGTACATGACTGGGGAAGAGTGTTCTATGGAGCAAACCTGATATAAGATGTCTCGCAAAGTCAGGACAGGGAGAGAGGGTGAATGGCTGCCCCTTCCAAAGAGGATAGCATTTGACGAATTCTCCCTTGGATCTTTAGGCTGGAGTGGGTTTTAAGGGTAGATAGATTGGAGGAGCCATCTCCAACGGGGTCGGCTAAACTTTAGCTAAAGAAGAGAAGCAGTGAAGAACAAAGCTCCCGCAGCCCCCAGGGAAGCTGTGGGAGAACAAAGCATGCTGGTCCTAGAAGCGGAAGTACCCTTGCTACTCCAGAGTCCTCATCCTCCAGTGACGTATGGAGCCGGTGGGAATAACAAAGGCGTGTGTAGCAGCAGCACCAGGACTAGCTTTGGCCCTCAACCAGCTGTGTGTGCTTCTACCACAGGCGGGCACAGGCTCCCGGGAGGGGCAGTAAGTAAGACAATGGAGGACACAGTGACTAAGTAGAGCGAGCCACAAAGTTGGAAGGACTTTAAAGAGCAGGTACAGAACTTTGTGCTCGACAGTCATAGATGATAGACTGTAAGTACAGAGGGGTGTAGTCCTAATTTCTGCTCTGTTGCTGTGGTAATAACCCTGACAAAATTATCTTAGGGAGGAAAGGAGTTTATTTCCTCTCACAGTCCCAGGTTACAGCCCATCATGGCAAGGAAGACAAGACGGGGACATCAAATAGCCAGGTCACACTATAGTCAGAGCACAGAGGGACAGGGACAGCAAATAGCTAGGTCACACTATAGTCAGAGGATAGAGAGACAGGGACATCAAATACCCAGGTCACACTATAGTCAAAACACAGAGAGACAGGGACATCAAATACCCAGGTCACACTATAGTCAAAACACAGAGAGACAGGGACATCAAATACCCAGGTCACACTATAGTCAAAACACAGAGAGACAGGGACATCAAATACCCAGGTCACACTATAGTCAGAACACACAGAGAGAGGGACATCAGATACCCAGGTCACACTATAGTCAGAGCACAGAGGGACAGAGACAGCAAATACCCAGGTCACACTATAGTCAAAACACAGAGAGACAGGGACATCAAATACCCAAGTCACACTATAGTCAAAACACAGAGAGACAGGGACATCAGATACCCAGGTCACACTATAGTCAGAACACACAGAGAGAGGGACATCAGATACCCAGGTCACACTGTAGTCAGAGCACAGAGAAACAGGGACATCAGATAGCCAGGTCACACTATAGTCAGAGCACAGAGGGACAGGGACATCAAATAGCTAGGTCACACTATAGTCAGAGGATAGAGGGACAGGGACATCAAATACCCAGGTTACACTATAGTCAGAGCACAGAGAGACAGGACATCAAATACCCAGGTCACACTATAGTCAGAGCACAGAGACACGAATGTGTATGTGCTCTTTTGATTGCTCGATCAGCGCTGTCTCTCCACTCTTGTATAGTTCAAGATTCTGCCTAGGGGATGACACTGCCCACAGCTGTCTGGTTCTTCTTCTATCAACCACTTTCAGGCGATCCCCACAACCCAACCTACTGCAGACAGCTCCCCATTGGGTCGTTTTTAACTAGGTGATTCTAGGCTGTGACAGAGTTACTCATCACGGGAATTGTAATGTTTTAGGAGAGACCGGCTCTGTGAAGGTAAGCAGAAAGGAATCTTAGGAAATAAGGTGGAGCAGTGATCTCCAGTGGGGCCTCAGGGAGGACCGTGATAGGGTACCATGCTGGCATTAAGAGAAGCAGAAAAGACAAAGGCAACATGACAGTGAAAACAACTAGATCTACCAGGACTAAGTAGTGGGCTCCACACGGGGAACTCAACAAAGGAGTCAGCTTTTGGAAGTGATGTCTAAATTTCACACCCAGAGAAAGAGTGTCAAAATATCATCGTTGCTGAAGTTTAGTGGTTAACAAAATTTGTTTTTTTTAATGGAAGAAAGTGGTGTGGTTTTCTTGTTTCTGGTGACAGTACTTCTTGGACCCGTAAGAAGAACCTGTGTAGACTGCTCCTCACAATGTATTCAGTGTCCAGTGTAGTGCTAGAATCAGTAAGCACTGGCTGCGTGAGTCACATCAGTTTAAAGACATAAAACTGGTAGGTGCTGTTGCAGCCTGAGTGTGTATGTATGGAATAGGAGGCCAGAGAGATGTCTGGGGGGATGTACAAAGCTCCCCTGGTAAGCGAAAGAGTCGGCGTGAAGACGGGATTCCTGGAATAAGGATCTCAACTAAAAGAATCAGAGAGTGATCAATAATGTCTGAGACCATAAGAATACATATAATGAAGGCTGAGCCATTGTCCTTACCTAGAAAGCTTCAAGGAGCAAACGGCCTCTTGTCAGCCACACAGAATCTCCTGGGGGCTCTTCAGAGCTGCTGACCCCGGGGCCAGGGGCCAGAAGGTTTGGGGAAGAGACTGGCCATGAAATGCAAGCACCAAGAGTTTCTCAAGGTAGCCAAGGAGTTTCAGTGTGCAGCTGAGATTGACAGTCGTTACCTTAGAGCAAGCAATTCAGCAGCTTATAAAGCACTCGTAGGGAGCAGAGTAGTGAAGACGGGACAAGCTGACGGTTTCAGAGGAAGAAAAGGGAAGGAGAAACACAAATTCCATGACTTTCAGATGCCTCTTTATGCGCCCTTGGCTCCCCAGTGTGTTCCTTTGTGTAGAAGAGTGAAATATAAATATATAAAAAAAGAGATTGTGCGCTGTCTAAGAAGTGTCGTTTATAACGAGAGCAAAATGGCCAGAATGTTTGTGGGGTGGTCAAAATGTAAAACACTGGGGTTATAGAGATGACTTGGTGCTAAGAGAATTTGCTGCTCTTACAGAGGAGTGAGATTTGGTTCCCAACACCCGCATTGGATGGCTCACAACTGTCTGTATCTCAAAAGAGGATCCACTCTTGGCCTCTATGGGCAGCCACGCGGACATGGACACACACACACACAAATAAAAATAATTCTGTCTAAAAATTTTGAAGCCTGCTCAGATTTTTTGCATATTTAAAAAGATATCATTAAATATAGCATTGATAAGAAAGACATGAGATTGCGGGAGATTGGGTTTCAGTGAGAAGGATAAGACAGGGCGTTGAGTGGACAGGACCAGAGTCACCGTGTAGAATATGTAATACATTGGCTGCTCATATACGCATAGCAGTATATGAACCAATAACTTGTATTTTTTTTTCTAAAAGGTTCTCATTATAATGAGTGACTTGGGGAAAGTCGTTTTATTTCACTTGTTTATATCTCCTTAAAAGGAGTTAGTTCAACATTATTAAAATTAGCAGTAATGGCCAAGCCTTGTGGTCCACATCTTTAATCCTAGCGCTCAGATCTCTGTGAGGCCAGCCTGATCTCTGTAGTGAGTCCCAGGACTGTGTGAGAGACCCTGTCTCTAAAAAAATAAAAAAAATTAACGAAGAAAAAAACAAAAATAAATAGATAAACCAAACTGGCAAACATTTCAAACTCGGAAATATAAACATAGGGGGTAAGTAAAACTATTTCATTACATTTTAAACCATATATGCATGTACACACACACACACACACACACACACACACACAGTAACCTACTGTGGTCCCCGGTTCTGCAGGCATGTGTTGGCTTTAAGAACACTACTTCCTGTTTCAGCTATTGAACTGGAGTACTCGGTGGATCTGGGGCTCTCCTGGCACCCGTTACTGAAGGACTGTCTGCCCACCAACGTCGAGTGCAGCCGCTACCACCTGCAGCGGATCCTGGTGTCGGACACTTTCAACAAGTGGACCAGAATCACCCTGCCCCTCCCTCCTTACACCAGGTATTGCTACGTCTGCGTGGATCACCCCGATGTGATCAGCTTTGGTACTAGCCAGACCGAGTTTAAATGAGATGCATGAGAATTTGCTAAGTATCTGAATATAAATTAAAGCTAACTCAATAAGAAAAGTGAAAGTCGGTTTTTATGGGGAAGTTGTTGTTTTCCTTAAATCCAGGCTTTTCCTGACTTTTAGTGCTAATAATTTTTTTAAGACTGGCTTATACAAGAAAACACTAGTTGCAACATCACAATTTCTCCAGCTTGACTGAGAGATGCCGAGAAGCAGCCATTTAAAATAAGACCACTGGATTCAAAATAGATTTAAATGGAATCTATTTTTCTGCCACTTAAACCACTGCCAATACAGTGGTTAGTGGTTTTATATAAATGAATATAGCAAATAAATGTGTCCTAACATTCGCCTCTGCTTTCCAAAACTTACTTTGAATATATATGACTTTGGAATTTATCACCTGGAGCTCTTGTGGAAAGCAACCGTAAGGGCTTCATCCGCTACACCAACGGCAAATAACTTGGTTTGAGAAAAGTGCCTGGTAACTGCTGGATCGTGTGTGCGTTTATACTCCAGTGTTAGGAACGTGGAGGGTCAATTCTCCCCAGGGGAACCACACTCTATGATTCCTTCGCCACCCACAGCGAGCCCGGAGCATAGGAAAGCGTTAAGATCGCGGTTAGCGCTCCAGTTTGCTCCGCGGAAACCTGGCCGGCTGCTGCCGTTAGCAGAGAAGGAGGACAAACCAGCACAGTGTGGAACAAGGGTTACAGTTTGGGCTCATTGTTGTCCCGTCACCTCCCTGCACATGAAGAATGAGTAAATCCTCCCAGCAAACGACCCTACCACGCAAGCATTCATCTAGGACCTAACTCTTCCTGGGATTATCATAAACGGAGTGGCTTCCGCCTCTCAGCGCCTACGGCTGCTTTACAATTGCTGGCTCAGAGGCTGGGGACAATATTAACTGTGAGGCAGAGCTGCCAAGTTTAAATGAGTTTAAATGAGATACGTGAGGTTTTGTTGCTCGTTAAAGGTATTGCTGTGCATGAATTATTAAGGTGTTCTTAATAAGTTACGGGGGGGAAACCTCCATTAAGGCAGCTGTCTTTTAAGTCTTTATGAATTCTATGAGTTATGGCCCAGCTACTTGGCAGCATTCTGCAAAGAAGTGACATTCTAAGATTTACTTCGGCTACTCATTATACCCTTGAGATGTCTGCCGGAGAAAAGTAATTATTCCTCATATTTTAATCTGTCTTTTAATTGTCTCTTGCATGCACTCGCAAGAATTTTGACCCTTTCAAGTGATACGTGGAAAATCTGATGAGCATCTATTTCCCCTGTAACCATAGTGAAAATACACAGTTTGTTTCCGATATCCACCCTCAGGGCTCATTGTCGTAGGACGGTCTTAAAGGTAACTCTGCCTTACAGCCCACCACTCTAAGAAATTCAGAGACAAACGGGCATAGGAGAAGCCCAGGCTGGACCCATTTCTTTGCATGGTTTGCCATATGCCAAGGAAGCTCATGAAAAGTCTCAGAGGACTGGCTCAGACGCATGTTGCCCGTCTCTCCTGCTTCCACACTCTGCCCTGTGGCTTTCTAAATGTGCTTTTCCTTGTTTTACGTGGAACTGACTTCACCTGTGTTTATCATGAATGGGGGCCCTTGGTTTGATTCCCAAGCACAGACAGGTGGGTAGCTCGGTAGGTAAGCAGGCAGGCAGGCAGACAAGAAGTCAAACTAACTGACTCCCTAAAAGTCTGGGAATGGGCTGGGGCATCCATGCAGTCTGCCAGACCTGAGTTTGTAGCTCTTTGCTGTAAACAAGGGGGTATCGACAGCTTACAGGTGCATGCTAACTAGGGCTTAGCCCTGACCATGACCACCAGACAGCTGAAACTTAGCTACTGTCTTATGATATGGCTTTAAGGGGGACCCGGATATTGCTGGCAATGGGTGTAAGTGGAAGATAGTCACCCACAAATTGCCATCAAACATTTCACTCTGCTGAAATAGCCAGGTCGCCGGGAACAACTGTTTATGCATTCAGACATAATCTTTTTAAGAAATGCTTTTAAGTACTGAATTGTGTACTAGTCTTTACTCCATACTGGGTTGATCCCTACCTCGAAGAGCTTTCAGTTCAGTAAAAGACAGAGACATTCACCAGACATCATCCAAACTCAGAACTATAGGATCCATTACGATATGGCGGAGTACCGGAAGGTGGTGCTTGATCAGGAAGGCAGAGAATAGTTTCTTGAGAAGCGATGAACTTAAGTAAGATCTGAAGGTGAACTGGGGAAGGAGGAAGGTCAAAGAATGTTCCAGGCAAGGAGAATGCCCCCGTAGTGGCAGGAAGTTGGTGTGTCTGAGTTCAGACGGAGAGAAGGGAAGAAAGGGACAGGTGAAATGGTATCAAACCATAAAGAAGCAGTGTACTAAATATGGGTCTTTCTTATAGCAATGCACACACATCTGTTAGAGTGTGCACGAGTAAGGGGCTTGGGGCGATGTGGAGCTAGAGACGCTTCTTATTGTACCTGGAGACTCAATTAGGGAAGGTGAGAGTCTCAGAGAGAGAGGGTGGGGCAGATCGAGACTGGGGGGATGGTTAATATGTTCTCAGTGGACATAAAGAGAAATTCAGACTGCATACTGGGTGAGCTGAAGATGAAGAGGACATTGTAGAGTGAGGGAAGGGGCAGCGTCCAAGGTCCTCCTGCTCCCCGAGAGACAGTGCCTCTTCCCGACAAGGGATACCAAGAGGAGACACAAGCTATATCATACTCTGCTCCAGGCATTGCGGGGTTAAAACCCGAGAATTTGGCGTCATTTTTTAACCTTTATTCTTTGCCGTATGCGGTGGTAAAGTTACAGCCTCCTGGAAAACCGTCCGTAAAATCAAAGTGAATGAGAACCGTTTGTGTAGCCCTGACAGAAGCGAGTCCACAGAGGTGGGAAGACACTGTCTGAACCGCTCTCCCGGCAGAGGCTGTAACCTGTTGGAGGAGCTGAAAATGCTTCCTGCGACTGTAACTTAAGGCTGTGCTGAGGAACAGGCTAGAAATGCCACAGGTGTTGAACATTGGGAGAGTGTATTGAAAGTCAGAGTTAGAGAGGGTTTTGTGGAAAGCTGGGCCCAGGCTTTGAGGAATTCAGTGAGTAGGAAAAGAGCATTCTCAATCAGGAGATCCAGGTGAGAAAGACAGGGCCTCACGGACCTGAGCCTCAGAGAGACTGTTTAAAGCAGGAAAAGCAGGGGAGGCCGTGATTGGTGGAGCCGGGTTTACTTAACAAAGCATTGAACCAAAGCAAGAGAGCAACACTCCTGAAAGTGGGGCCCTGGCGGTAACACAGTGGGTGAAGTCTCCAGCAGGGCAGTTGTGAGGACCTGAGTCTGAGTGAGCCTCTGAACCGAGGAAGAGAAGACAGACAGGGTGCCCCAAAACTGGCATCTCAGCACTGGGGTGAGAGACACGAAGATTTGGATTTCTGGATTCACTGGACAGTCACCCTAGCCTGCTTATCAAGCTCCAGGCTCAGGAGAGACCCTGTCTCCAAAAACAAGCTTGAGTCAGACTGTGGTGGCACACACCTTTAATCCCAGCACTGGGGAGGCAGAGGCAGGTGGAGCTCTGTGAGTTCGAGGCCAGCCTGGTCTACAAGAGCTAGTTCCAGGAAAGGCTCCAAAGTTACAGAGAAACCCTGTCTCAAAAAACCAAAATAAATAAATAAAGAAAGAATAATTAATTATCAATTAATTTTAAAAACCAAGTTTGAGGACCCCTAAGGAATGGCTCCCAAATTTGTTCTCTGGCCTTCACACACACACACACACACACACACACACACACACACGTACACGCATGTACACACATACCTACTTGAATGTATACATATACTGATATAATCTATTATGTATATGTTTGAATATATGTTAAAAACTTGAAGAATAAATCATGGGATGTTCTGAGCTTGGAATAGTCTAAGAAAAATTTGCAAGACCATCTCAGATACGGCGGCAAGCGTGCTGTGTGGACAGATCTGGGCTGCAGTTAAGAGGCCGGAGTGAAGAACTAGTACAGAAAGTTTCAGTGAGATGACTGTTAAGACACACGCCTAACTTCCCCTTGCATACAAGGAGAAGATGCCCACCTTTGAATCTGCAATCATGATGTTGCTGTAACTGCATCCACTCTCCAGAGAGAACAGATCAGTGGGAATGGCTCACAGAGCAAGGAAGAAGACGCAAGAGTCCGAGTTACACGCTGTCCACAAGCCGAATAAGACGGGATTGCCACACAGGAGAAGATCAGTGACTTCAGTCACCGAAAGAAAGGAGAAAGTTTCCAAATTTTTCAGGGTTTTTTTTTTTTCTTCTCAATTTTTAGTGTCTTCAAAAGAACAGTTTTCGAGCTGCTGGAAATAGCTTGTTTGGCCCAAGAGCCTGTGGATTTAACCGCTGTATATTGTACCTCCACCAGTTGCCTACACATTAAGGTCCTGGGAAAATGGAATAGAATAAAGCTTTGGGTTATTGAGAGAGACTGAAGGAAAGATGGGATGATGTCAAAAAACGACTTCATCGCCCGATCTGGATCTGCCTTCTTCTTCATCACTACCCAGACTTAAAAACAGCAGGGGCTTCAAGTGGTTCTTCAGATGTCAGCTGAGAAAGGATGAGTCGCTGGAAGGGCAGATGACTCAAATCCACTGAGAAAAGGGGCGGAAGGAGTGACCACGGTAGGCTCAGGTGTCAGGTTGAAAATTATCTAGTCTCTACCAGCCCCTGTGACCCAGCAGGCGCCATCTTCCTTGGAGATGAACTGGAGTGTGTTGGAAGCCGGGTCCTTCAGCCACAGAAGGGAAGCGATTCATATCTGTAGGGCGTTAAAGAGGAAAACGAGAATGACAAGAAAGGAGAAGTGTGTGGAAAGACAGGGATGATCCTGAAGGGGGCAAAAGCAAAATAAATTCGAAAGGAAAGGCTGGTTTTCAGTGACACCCCCACATACAACTTTGAGTAAAGAACACAGATCCAGCCGCTAAGTTAAACACGTTCTGTGTTCTTTAGAAATTCAAGAGAGTCTTGAGTTTGTTTTGTTAAAGAGATTCCCTACAGCTGCCTGGATACTCCCTGTTTCTTCTGTTGTTATTCCGGGACAACAGTATGCTTTGAGAGGTTTCTTTTGCAAGCATTCATATAATGGAACCGCGTATTCAAAAGTTAACACTAACCTAACACTAACCAGTGAAAGAGTAATACTGTACCCGTCTTGCATGCCATCTTCTCCCACAATATTGCTGCTATGCTTCTACTAACAGTTTGCTGGTATTTGGGGGCCACAAAACATCGGGATTTTGTATAAGCCATATCACCACTGAGCCCTCCGTACTGAAAAAGTTGTTATATTGGCATTCGGGTGAGATTGGTAAAAGCTATGTCTGTCTTTTCTACAATAGAGACACGGCTGCCTCTGAGCCATATGGGGTGCTGTAGGGGTACCACTCTGTAATAAGTGGAGCGGTGGGGCTGTGTCCCCGGCACCCAGCCGCCCGCATGGCTAGCTTATGCCCCGAAATAATTACATGGAAACTGTGTTCTTTTAAATACTGTTTGGCCCATTAGTTTTAACCTCTTATTGGCTAGCTCTTACATATTGATCTAACCCATTTCTAATATTCTGTGTAGCACCACGAGCTGGCTTACCAGGAAAGATCTTAACCCGCGTCTGTCTGGAGTGGGAGAATCATGGCGGCTGACTGACTTGGCTTCTCCCAGCATTCTGTTCTGTCTACTCCGCCTACCTAATTTTCTGTCCTATTAAAGGGGCCAAGGCAGTTTTTTTATTAATTAACCAATGAAATTAACAGATTAGAAAGAAGTCACTCCCACATCAGGGTACCTACTTATTCTAAGATTTCATCAGAGAATTTGATATTTGACTGGTCTTATACATATAGACAAACTGTTAAGATTGCTTTTACAGCTAAATATAAACCATCCTCCATAGACAAGAAATTGTAAACTGCAGAAACTCTTGTATTTGATGACTCGTGCGATGACCTGAAGCTCTCAGCAGGTTTATTCAGAATATTATAGTTTTTCTTATTGCTGTCTGTGATTTTTTTAAACACAATTGATTTTTAAAAGTTATTTTGTTGAAAGATGATAGTCATTCCTTTTTATTTCTAATTCTGAAATTTAAAGTATCCTAGGCTTTTAAAGGGATTTTATTGGCTTACATTTTTGTTTATTTAAAAGGCAAGCATATAAAGTTAAGAGAATCATGAACCAGCATTCCCAGGTACTCACTAGCTAGTTTGAATGCGTTACCAACATTGAGTACCCCCACTTACTCCTACCCCCACGCTATTGTGAAGCAAATTCTAAACATCGTAGCCTTTCCACTGCAGATTTCAGCACACATTACTGGAGGAGAAGAGCATTTTACCACAGCTAGAGAGGGTGATGTCTTTAGAACTCCTTCAACGTTTGTTACTCAGACTCCCTTATCTCACAGTTTGCCAATGGTAAAGTAATTGGTTGAGCTACCTCCTGAGCCTCCTTTAGCCTCCAGCTCTCTTCCTCCTTTTGTAGACATGGCTGGCCAGAGCGAGGTCCTTTGCTTTCCCCATAATCGCACAGCCAGTGGCTGAACCTAGCTGGACACAACAAACGTCACTACTTGTTTCCTCTCAAGGAAAAAGAAAAGCCTGGTGGAGCTGACTCCTGCAAATTCTCCTACCTCTGGCTGGTTTTTGTATGCGTTGCGAAAAAGTTTCAAAAGATTTACTTCATAGAAATTCAAAATATTCCTGGAGGCTGGATAAATGCTATATAATCACACTTATCATAAGTCAAGCCATCTGGGCCTCCTCGCAGTGCTTTGTTAGTAAACTGGTGTGAGAGTGAAGTCCCTGCACCTCACCGTCTCCATCAGAGGAGAGAGCTAGCGGGGGTTCCTGGTGCGTCTCTTTACCTTCTCCATCAGAGGAAAGAGAGAGAGAGAGAGAGAGAGAGAGAGAGAGAGCGCTAGCGTGGTTCCTGGTGGGTCTCTTTACCATCTCCATCAGAGGAAAGAGAGAGAGAGCTAGCATGGTTCCTGGTGCGTCTCTTTACCTTCTCCATCAGAGGAGAGAGAGAGAGAGAGAGAGAGAGAGAGAGAGAGAAAGAGAAAGAGAGAGAGCGCTAGCGTGGTTCCTGGTGGGTCTCTTTACCTTCTCTATCAGAGGAGAGAGAGAGAGCTAGCAGGGTTTCTGGTGTGTCTCTTTACCTTCTCCATCAGAGGAAAGGGGGAGAGAGAAAGAGAGAGAGAGAGAGAGAGAGAGAGCTCCTGGTGTGTCTCTTTGAGAGCAAAGGGTAGCATCACTGAGTGAGGGAGCAGAGACCGGAAATGACAGCCACGGCTTTTCTCAAAGGCGTTCTTCTCATCAGGGTGAGGATGGAAGTCTCTCTGGGTGAATGGGGTCATCCTACAGCAAGCTCAGAGTACGAAATGTTCACTGAAATCTGTTAAAAGGTGTGGCCACATCATGGAGGAGGCCCACGGAATGACCGCAGCTAGACACGGTGTTGTCTGCGGTAACATATTAGCTGTTCAGCAGTGCGTAGTTACCAGTGTACATTTTTGAAGCGCTTTCCATGTGTTGATGGGGAGGGAGTGGCATGAATTCAGAAAATAATCAAAAGGAGAGATTTCGAGGTTATGTGAAATAAGAACTTGGCTCTGGGGCTGTTTTTCCTCCAACTCCAAGAAGCAGCAGCTGGCAGCGGCCATCATTATAAGGACCTTCAGGATAAGCAACGACACCTGCCGAGGGATGTACCAAAGCACTCGTAGGTCCTGGTAAACATGAACTAATTAATTTTCACAACACCCCTGTGAGTCGGAAAGCAGCGTTTTCTGAGCTTTACAGATGGCAAAGTGTCAGCACGTAGACCTAAGTGATTTGGTCCCTCTCACGGGGAGGCCAGGCAGGCCTGGGAATTCTTGCTCTATCGGAAAGGCTTAGAGGTTGAATCCGACGCTAGTGTTCTCATTCTGAACTTACTGTATTCCTTTCCTTTAATGAAAGTGCTGCTTCTTCCTGTAAAATAATAATGAATGAGCACGCATCACTGCCTGGGAGTATGTGATTACTAGATATCGCTAGTCCTAAGAATATAAAACCATCGCGCTGCAAATTTGACCTCCTTGTTGTGTCTACACGTTTCCTTGCTCACCATGAACGTAGAACTCACTGGTGCCAGAATACAATAGAGCACCCCGTTATCTTGAGACCCGTTGGCCAACTCCAGGCTTAGTACAATCTTCACACGGTCCCTACTGATTCCTTTTCTGTGGAAGTCCAGAGAGTGGCACAGACCGAAAGGGGTGGGGTTAGAAGTCTGCACAAGGACTGTCACCTCCAGCAATTCGTCTGGCTCTTAAGTCCCCTACTCAGTCATTCTGTCCAGGCTGTGACTGAACAAAACCGGTGGTCAGAAAGCTGCTCCCTACTAGGCAGTCCTTGTGGCCTCTCAGCTCTTCACCCCCAACAGCCGTCAGCGCTACTGTTCCACACAGCTACTCCAGTTCCTCCCCAACCACCCTGAAAGGTGTCTCTTATTTGCTTTTACCAGAAATCTTTATTGCCGCTGACTTAATAGTCTTTCAGGAGATGTTTATGAAATCCCATTTGTAAGTGTCAGAGACAACGGATTGATAAATGGAGAGGGTAATCTAACAAAAGAAACTGCTTTAAAATATAACGTGACAGAGGCTTTAGTGAAACATGTATCTGATATTAAGAGCACAGGGAAAGTTTATTACTTATCTGTAATGACTAAAGACAGACAGCAACCCTACCTTTAAGAAAACTTGTAGCCAGAAACAAAAGAGAGAATAAATGTGTGTATGTTGGCTACAGATCCAAATGCATGGCTATGAGCTATGGAAACATAGTGTTTCCCCTTTGTCTCACAATGTTGCTATATAGAAAGAGCAATGAATTCAGTCATCCAAAAGAGCAGAGCCACTGAGCTGCCCAACAGTGGTGAGGGTGGACACCAGTACAACATTGCTCCCTGCGAAAACAGGAGCCCCTGAACATCAGCTCCCTGTCCCTGGAAATGCCCACGGGAGCGGCCTGATGAAATAATGGTCCAGGAAGGAACTGCGTCTCCCTGAAACATACTCACATGCATTCCGGATGGTGCTAAATTGTGCTGAGTGCCAGGGAAAGAACAGGCTGTGGTGGGTCTGAATGAGACGTGCCAGCTTTACAGGGCTCATGAAGAAAATGTCTCTGTGAAGACTAACACTTCCTGTGAGACTCTGGAGACACAGAGGGGTACACCACGCAGAGAGAGAACTCACTCGGGGAAACACAAATGCAAGGAGGTGGGAATGAGTTTGGTGTGCTCAGGAAACTCAAGTAAGTGATGCTGTATGGTGAAAGCCAGAAGGGAGGAGAGGGGAGACCTGTTCTCAGACCCAACCCCCTGGGTCTATCTATCTCTGCTTGAAATTTTTACTTTGCTCTGTTCTTCCCTGCCATAGGCCCAAAGCAGATTCTTTATTAACCAATGGTAACAAAACACATTCACAGCATCCAAAAGGGAATCCCACATCACCTCCCCTTTTTTGTCTAAATGGAAAGGAAGGTTTTAACTTTAACATAGTAAAATTACATATAGCAAAACTGGTATCAAGCAAGAAATACAGTTACAATATTTATATCTACTTTATCTTTTGTCATAGCTAAGAAAAACTATAATTATAACTATATATATATATATATATATATATATATATATATATATATATATATATTTCTGTTTACATTTCCTGCCTGGCTATGTTCTATCATGCCATAGCCCTCAAACAGCTTCTTTATTAACTAATGGTCATAAAACATGTTCATAGCATACAGAGGGCAATCACACATCAGTTTTGGGCTTAATTTCATTCAGTGCAACAAAAAGTGATCAGAAAGATCTGAGTCGAGATACTTCTGCTGGGCAGAATGGGGGCTGCAGAGCCAGATCTGCAGAAATGAGCACCTTGGGATATAAATTGAACTGAGCTGTTTCCTAGAATGAAAATCTTAGATCTAGTCTGCTGTTCTTTTTTAATTATTTACTAAACTTCATATAAGTATTTTCCCTTAGAAAATATAAGACTCTGCCTGTTATCTTTTTTTTTCCCTTTCTAAAACATTCTCCAACCAAAATATTAAGTCCTTTAGTGTTAAATACACATGGCTCAATAAACACAAAATATTTCCTCCACAAGTCTTTAATGTTAGCCTGAGCCCCGGATATTGTTTGGATTTTACTGCCATCTAGTGCCGTGGAACTCACGTTTGTGTTGCTGAACAAGGTGCTCTCCCAACCATGAAAAAGGAGGTGCATTTCTGGAATGGAGAACGTTTAGATTACTTTTATTTACTTCACTTTTTAACCGATGTAAAATAAGCCTGGCCTTGTTTATTATCCCATCTGTTCTCTATATACAGTTACCTGAGTTTCATTGATCTCTCTGGTTTATGTTTATCCATCCCCTAAGGCTTCCTTCTATCAGGATAATTCCTCAGGGATGCTGAGTGACGTGGGTGCAGGTGTCCACTGCCCTAGAGCACAGGGGAGAACACGGAACCCAGCCCACAAGCTGTTCTGAAGTTAAAGGCAGAAGAGTTAGTTGCTCAAGGGCAGGCATCTTCCTCGCAGTTCCATAACTCAACAGCAGCCCCAGTGTCCGTACAATGGCTGCCACACAAGCTCAGACCCTTACCAGTCCCTCGAGGTTCCGGCTTTAGGATTAGATTTCGCTTCTGATGTGGTCTTCTTTTACACTACCCAGAAAGATCCGTGGGGCACAAATGTATGCTGAATCTTTTTGTTTGGCTTAGTTTTGTTAACTAGAGGTTTGCTTAGGCTGCTGCAGTAACGAATGTTCTTTTTAAAATAGGAATGGGAGTGTGTCCTTTTGTGCTACCCGCTTCGGGCTTCCCAGAATCTATTCCCCCCTCATTGTAAATCTTTTCCTCCTCCAAGGTCTCAGGCCACTCGTTTCCGCTGGCACCAACCGGCTCCTTTCGACAAGCAGCAGACGTGGGCCATAGATAATGTCTACATTGGGGACGGTTGTCTAGACATGTGCAGTGGCCACGGGAGATGCAGCCAGGGAAGCTGTGTGTAAGTTGGAATCTTTCTTGTCTAAATCACCTATTCGTATTCCATCCAGCAGATCTCGGAAGCTGGGTTTTCCATCACTCCCGAGTGACCTTAGCCTTTGAGCTTTCCTGAAATATAATGTTGAACTAATGGTGGGATTAATGGCTTTTACAACTGCATTCTTACTTAGGGATTGGCGCCTGAGCAACAAACAGCTATATGGTCAAAAGAAAGCTGAATTATAATGGACTATATTCATTTTTCTTCTGTTTCTATGGCACATTTGAGCCCTGAGAAAGATGATAGAAAACTTTAGGAGTTCATTATATTTTCACCAAAAAAAAATAATATTAAGTCTGGATAGAAGCAAGGACATGCATTGGTAATTCTTACATTGTTTGCATAATAAAGTATAGACATGTCTGGTCAGGCATTAGGCATATTTGAGAGGCAGCCTGCTATGTCGTTCTTGTAGATGTTAGCATCGTTGGAAGTATCTACTTTTAAAGTATCTGGACGGATGTGTGTGCAAGCACCTTCCACACAAACGCGCGCGCACACACACACACACACGTGCACTACAACCTTTTTGTGTCATTTTCTAAGATTGTGCTGTTTGATTGGTTAGTAGAGAAGCTAATAGAGAACCCATACGCTCTTCCCCACTAATCTCCATAAACATGGGAAATCGGCCCTTGTTTAATGACCGGAACCCATATCCAGGATGACTTCGAAGAGCCCTGTACAGCCTCCCGGTCCTGTCCTAAACAGAGAGCTGAGAACTCTGTTCAGGGCTGGCTTTGATTATCCAAAGCATCTTCAGCTACTTAGCACACGGCCACTTGGTACTTCAATGGCTGGAAGCTTCTGCTTAAAAGACCAATTTCATATATTATTATCCCCCAGCAATTTGGTTTGGCAGCTGTAGTTTATAGGCTAATTCGAGACTGTTTCCCGTGAGATAAGATGTTAGTACGTTGTCTGAAGCTGATTCTTCCTTCCACCTGCAAACCCTAGTCACTATTTTAGGAAAGCCTGGAGGGGCTCTAACCCGGGGGCATTGTTCAGGAAAGCAGGTGATCTTTGGCTCTGAGACTCTGTGAAGAACAGCCACATTGAATCAACCTGCTCTAGAAAAAAAGTTGCTTTGCTTGCTGTTGACTGCGCCTTTCTCTTTGCACACCCAGCTGTGATGAGCACTGGGGAGGCCTGTACTGTGAGGAGCCTGAGACCTCCCTTCCAACACAGCTCAAAGACAACTTCAATCGCGCTCCCTCCAGCCAGAACTGGCTGACTGTGAATGGCGGAAAACTGAGTACCGTGTGTGGAGCCGTGGCTTCAGGACTGGCTCTGCACTTCAGTGGGGTAAGAGTTGGGCTGGCGCTTGCTCCGTTTTCTGCCCTCTAAGCTGAGTCCCTGAGATGCCTTTGCCCTTAATGCCTGCTCGTGATCTGAACTCTCAACAGCACTGAGTGTTTCCAGAATTTCCCTACCAAAAGCTTGCGTTGAGGTTATTAAATATTCAGCTGGCATGAGCACAGGGAATGTTTAAGAACACATCTTTAAAGGACTGTCATAGATTTCCATGCTGAGAAAGGGGCACCTGTGCAGTGTGTGTTGGGGATGGGGCTCCGTCTGGATGGAGCCATAATTGATAACTCCATTTGATACTGAAGAGTCAGCAGCCCTGGGAATGAGCTTCCATGCTCCTTGAATGGACGAGCAACACCTAATTGTTTGTAAATCACCCCAGAGAGAGTAGCTCGCTGGTAATTACCGAACATTTGTATTTATAGCGTATTACTTAGTGAGCGTCAGAAGCAATGTTGGAAAGTTTTCCTTTGAAAAAATTTACAGTCATTCTATTTTGCTGCCAAATTTTAACTTTTTAAATGTTTAATTTCTTTAGTATCATGATTAGATAGGCAAATTAACTTTTAAAAAAATAACCAATTCACATTCTTTTTCTAAACTGTACTTTATCACTGAGTTCATATTGGTGCCTATGAAGTATTAATTTATATCCAATATTTTACCCAGGAGAAACAAAAGTATATATATGTATCATATTGATTTTTCATAATTGGCAACACTAAGTATGTATATTTGAGACACTCTTCTACCTCAATAGAAGTGAGAATGACCAGGATTTCCACATATGCTCAACTAACAAACACCTACCTATCAGGATTAATATATTGATAATTGATAATTAATAATAATGACTTTAAATCAGCTATGAATATTCAAATGACATTTGGGGCTGGGGAGAGATGGTTCAGTCAGTAAATGCTTGCTTTGTTTAAGGACTTGGATCCCCAACATCCATATAAAAGTGAAGCATGGTAGCCTAGGTAACCCTAGTGTGGAGGGGTGAGGGTTGGAGGTGAGAACAGCCAGCTCCTCAGAGCTCATTGGCCAGCAAGACTAGTCAGTTAGCTAATCCAACCCTAGGTTCAGTGAGAAACCCTGTTCTAAAAATAAGGTGGAGAGTGATGGAGGGAGACAACCGACATCAACCTCTGACCTCTACATGCACATGAACACGTGTGAACATGCACACACGTGGGCATGTAACCCTGCGCCCCATGTGCACATACACTCACACAAAACAACCATAGACAGGCGCACACATTTATATAAATATATAATGTTTAAACCATCTGAAAGGGCATTGTAACTTTCTCATTATAATTAAATGATATAATTTTTTTTCAGTTGTGGTCATTTTAAAATTTCCCTATTAGAAATATTTACCTAAGGCGGCTGAAGAGATAGCTTAGCAGTTAAGAGCACTGACTGCTCTTCAGAGGACCTGGGTTCGATTCCCAGCACCCGCATGGTGGTCCCAACGGTCAGTAACGGTTCCAGGGAATCCAACACTTAGGCGGAATTTAACACTTATATTCACAAAGACATTCTTACACACATGTAAATTAAATTTTAAAAAATAGTCACGTCAAAATGTTACTTCATTAGTAACTGGTGCTTCTTAGCAAATGCTAACTAATAATTGGAAATAAATTAATAAAAACTTTGAATAGTTAATTTAATTCCAACATTTGCTTTGGAGATATATATATTATATTACAATATAAAAATATATTACAAGAAAACCTCCTTAGAATATATAACTTGATTAAGTAGGTCTCAATACTGAAATCTGAAAATTCAACAGACACGAGCTGGGGCCCATGCTAGAAGCTAGTGTAAGACCGATAAAAACACAGAGTGACAGAGCCAGAGAGAAGCTGTAGTCTGCCATCTGCAGCCAAGATTCCTGATTGCTGCTTCCCCCGTTCTGTTCCTCTTTCTCAGGGCTGCAGCAGATTGCTGGTCACTGTGGATCTGAATCTCACCAACGCTGAGTTTATCCAGTTCTACTTCATGTACGGATGCCTCATCACCCCGAGCAACCGTAACCAAGGGGTCCTCCTGGAGTATTCTGTCAATGGCGGCATCACCTGGAACTTGCTGATGGAGATTTTCTATGATCAGTACAGCAAACCTGGGTTTGTATCTGAACTGCAGTAACTAGGCTGTCAAGCTTGGGAAGGCTCCCAGTAACCAGTTGTCAGGGACTGAGGGGACCTCCAACTTACTTATCAGTAAAGGACACCTCAGAGACAGGCAGGAAGAGCTTCCTGGGGGTGTATAATAGCTAATCAGAGTTTTTATTTTAAGAGCAATTAGCTTTCGTATCCCAGAATAAGGTTAATTACTAGATCAGAATGCCAACAGAAAATAAACAGTGGGGGAAAAAATCATGGAGCCTGGGTGTATGCTAACTTTAAAACATTGGAGAAACAAACATTTGTTTACCAAGTGTCTGCCTGGGGTAAACAAAAAACCAGAAAGATGGCAGTATCCTTAGGGTGCCTACACCCTCTTACATCCTTCTTAAAAGACCCTAAACAGCCATCAAATATGGACCAAATATTCTCAAAGACAAAAAGCAATCATTGTAGCCAAGTAGAAAAGCCAAAGAGGGGCCACATACGATGATGCCTTTCTGGAGTCTCGGTTACTCTGTTGACTGAGGAGAAGGATCAGTCAGCCAGGCACATTAGAAACTGAACTGAATCCCTGGTACCCATGGTTCAAAAGTCAGGTCAGGCAGAACCCGCCTGGAATAGGGGAGGTCGACAGGATTCCCGGAGTCCTCTGTCCAGCCAGCCATTCCGGGAGCTCCGAGGGCAGCAGTGTAGAGAGAATTGAAGAAGACCCTCGACGTCGACCTCCGCCCTCTATCTGCCAACATACATCTCTGCACATGCAGCTGTACACATACACACACACACCCATACAGACACACCTACACACACATCCATACATACACATACACACACCCATACATACACACACACACACATACACACACACACATACACACACACATACAGACACACCTACACACACATCCATACACACACATAAACACACACATACACACATACCCATACATACACACACACACCCATACATATACACACGCACATACAGACACACCCATACATGCACGCACACCCATATAGACACACATACACATATACACACATACACACACATGCATACACATATACACATGCATATATACACATACATTCACATATACACATACACACACATATACACACATATACAGACACACACACATGCATACACATACACACACCCATACACACACATATACACACCTACACACACACACACACACATACATATACATACACACACACACACACACACAGTTTTAGGTAATGTCTTCATTTCATTGCCCTGGGACGTACAGTATTTCATTGCTGTTTCAGGTCTCCTCGTATGAAATATTTAACCTGTATATTTTTCTCACCCTCATCATTTTCCATCAGATTTGTGAATATCCTCCTCCCTCCCGATGCTAAAGAGATTGCTACTCGCTTCCGCTGGTGGCAGCCGCGGCACGACGGCCTAGACCAGAATGACTGGGCCATTGACAACGTCCTCATCTCGGGCTCTGCCGACCAGAGGACAGTCATGCTGGACACGTTTAGCAGTGCCCCCGTGCCCCAACATGAGCGCTCCCCGGCAGATGCCGGCCCCGTGGGAAGAATTGCTTTTGACATGTTCATGGAGGACAAGACTTCAGGTGACTTGTTCACTGATGCTGGAAGGAAGTGTGTCAGGGCGGGAGGGGGTGATCATGATGTATGCGTCACAGCGGGGAGCGGGGTGATCACAATGTTTGCATCAGGGTGGGAGGGGGTGATCACGGTGTGTGCGTCACAGCGGGGAGCGGGGTGATCACAATGTTTGCATCAGGGTGGGAGGGGGTGATCACGGTGTGTGCCTCACGGCGGGGAGTGGGGTGATCACGATGTTTGTGTCAGGGCGGGAGGGGGTGATCACGGTGTGTGCCTCACGGCGGGGAGTGGGGTGATCACGATGTTTGTGTCAGGGTGGGAGGGGGTGATCACGGTGTGTGCCTCACGGCGGGGAGTGGGGTGATCACCGTGTTTGCATCAAGGCGGGAGGGGGTGATCATGGTGTGTGCATCAGGGCAGGAGGGGATGATCACGGTGAATTTGGGTCCTTTTTGGGTGTTCAGATGAGGTTCAGAGTCAAGAACATTATTCTTTTATCCCTGTCAATTTTCCCATTAAACACTGTGTCTCATCTTTACTTTCATAAATAGTAGTTTGTGGGTAGAAAATTTTGGGGGCATATTTTCATTTCTATGTTTCTTATTTTTTGCTTTGGATGAACAAAAACATTTCCTGGCCTATTGTAGTCAGTGGTGGTAGTGTTTGGGTCCGGGCCTTCCTGAACTAGAGTTCAGGCTGTCCTAGAACTTACCATGAACCTCACGCTGACTTCAGACTCACAGTGATCCTCCTGCCTCATCCTTCTGGTTCCTTTATTCACATCTGAGGGCAGAATGTTGTATTTTCTAAGAGGGCCCGTTTGCGGTGGCATTTCGTGATTCAGATCATGCCTCGGGTTCCATGTGCTGTAGGTCTTGCTTTTCATCCTTCCTCCTCAGCGGGGATTATTCACTGTGACTCCCAAATGATGAGGACCGCACACAATTCTCATCTGAGTGTTTGTCATTTTATAATACACAGTAAGCTTAAAGTGGTATCTCATATTAAGCCATAAGTGTAAGCTGGTATCTGATATGAAGTCTATGGCTTCGCAACCCCACATGTGCCGGCTCGTACTGCATAAAACACAGTGTGCTCAGATAGGTGGGTGATGTGGGGGTCTACCTCTACCTCACACTGTCTACCTAACTATTGCAACAGCCGTTTAGACAGTAAGGCACTGTATCTCCCTCCTTAGCTCTACCGCCTTATGCAAAAAAAGATTGCATGGCCACTTTTACCATAATGAGAACTTTCCAGAGAAATGGCATACCTTGGGGAAAATTTAATTAAGAAATTTTAATAACTTAAAATACTGAATTAGTCATTAGAATCACCCAGCAGACAACCCATATCAGTATTTTTAATATCATCTTAGTGTTTTGTATGCTTTTAACACAGCTAGGATCTCAAGTTACGTGCATTTTGTAACTTGCTTTTTTTTTTTCTTTGAAATTGAATCCTGTGGTTTTGTTGGTGGTGGTGATTTGGGGGTTTTTTGTGAGATTTTTCTGTTTTGAATTCTTACATTCCTGAGAAGATAAATGTGTACTAGTTTTAAATATCATTGTACTTTATAATTTGCTATTAGTGACTATGTAGGCCAACTAATCTTACTTCACTTGTGAGGATATTATGTGATACTAGTATATCACGTGATATATGATCATGTGACGCTAGTATATCACGTGATATCGTATGATCATGTGACTCTACTATATCACATGATATCATATAACAACTTAAAATCATGACCAAATCCATCCTTGCAAACAGAAAAGTCTTGAACCATCCCTACCTTTACCAAATGTTCTTATTCCCTGAGGTTCCTAAGATTTTAGCTGGACACCGTGGTACATACCTGTAATCCCTGCTCTCGGGAAGCTGAGGCAGGAGGGCTGTGGTTGGAGACAGGCCTGAGATACAAGAATAAAGAACGTTAGTGAAGCAAACTTAGCATTTTATAGATAATAAGAGTTTCTTTCTTGCTGATGTGTTTTGTGTTGTTGGAGCAGTCTTATGTAGCCCAAGCTGCTCAAACTTGCCATGTAGCTGAGGTTAGCCTTCACCTCCTGATCTGCCTGTGTCCACCTCCAAGGTGCTGGGATTACAAGTGTTCAGAACCACGCCCATCTTAATCTGAGTTTCTTAAGTAATCTATTTATATTATACCTTAATTTTTTTCAGGCTGAGCACAACTTAACAATTTAAGATTCAAACTTAGTCTTTATGACAAACTACGCAATGCAAAGCTCAATTTTTCTCAAATGCTGTCTGGGCCTCCAAAGTTATTTTTCATCCAATAAGAGTGGTTTCCAGGATGTGGCAAAGAAGAAAACAGGGAATCACTTGCAATAGTTCTATAATGTGTGTGGGAGAAATTCTGATGATCCCTTGATAATATAGTACCTATAGTTAACGATAGACAGGTGGACATGGTGGTTTCTGCCTGTAATCTCAACACTCAGGAGCAGAGACAGGAGGATCACCATGAGTTTGAGGCCACCCTGGGCTACATAAACCCTGTCTCCAAAAAACAATAGGTAGGTAGGTAGATGGGTGGGTGGATGGATCAATGGATTAAGTGGATCAATGGGTCGATGGACAGATGATGGCTGGATGGGTAGATGGGTAGGTGGATGGATAGACACACATTTTATTTCAAAATACATTGTGGAGCTGGCCATGGTAGTACATTCTTATATGTAACACTCAAGAGACTGACTTAGGAGAATCAATCCTGAGTTTGAAGCCAGCCTGAGCTATAATAGTGAGACATTGTCTTTTCCATCCAACCCCTCAAAAATGAACTAGGAATATGTTAGTTATTTATAATATCCATGGCTGTAACATGGTGTTTCTATTAGTGTTTATTTTGTGTAACATAGTATATGTAAAAGAAAATTCTACTTAATTCTAGGACTTGCTTAAAGTGAATATTTCCTTTAACTCCTTGATAAGTCTGTCATCCCTTTCTTTGTCCTTTTTTAAGTGAATGAGAACTGGCTATTTCATGATGACTGTACAGTAGAAAGATTCTGTGACTCCCCTGACGGTGTCATGATCTGTGGCAGCCATGATGGACGAGAGGTGTATGCAGTGACCCACGACCTGACTCCCACTGAAGGCTGGATCATGCAATTCAAGGTGAAATTATCATGGTCTCAATCCCATAAATAACCAGGCGCCAACAACATAACTAATGAGAAACATCATAAAGATCATCCAATATTTCATTGACTTAACATGTACTTTGAAAAATAAAATTTGATTTTAAGGTAAAATAAAGCTCATCCGAATAGTGTTTAATGATTAAAAATGTTGTGCTTCTATACTATTTAAGGGTAAAATTTCAGATTTTGCATAAAAGCAAATAGTGACAATCAGGATTATATACTTACAGAACAAAAATATTGGTTTAGAAAATTCAAGGTACTGATTGCAACTTATGAAGTTAAATCACTATATAAAAAGTAAGTTAGCTAGAGAGATAGCTCAGTGGTTAAGGGCACTGGCTGCTCTTCCAGAGGTCCTGAGTTCAATTCCCAGCAACCACGTGGTGGCTCACAGCCATTTATAATGTGTTCTGGTGCCCTCTTCTGCCACGCAGGCATACATGCAAATAGAGCATTCATATGCATAAAATACATGAATAAATAAATAAATTTTTTTTAAAAAAAAAGGATGTTGGCTTGGTGTATTGGTGCCCTCCTTTAATCCTGCACGCAGGAGGCAGAGGCAAATGGATCTCTGTGAGTTCAAGGCTAGCCTGATCTATATAGCGAGTTCTAGGCCAGCTAGGGCTACATAGTGAAATCCTGTTTCAAAAGCAAAAGTTAAATTGTTTCTTACAAGACTAAATCTATAATGGTTATTTCTACTTTTTCTAGAAGCTATTAAGATGTTTCTGTAGAACAAAAGTTACAGACTATAACAGCATGGTTAGAATTCATGCCAAGAGCAGCTTTGGGGTAGCATTTGGGCCAGCATTTCTTCCTCTGTGTTCTGTCCCCAGAGTCCCCCTGTGTCTGCAGAGCTGACACATTGTGGCTGTTGCCGTGTGAGAGGCATTGTGTTTCTCTTGTCGCTTCACTGCACCTTGCTTGCAGGCGAAAGTGATTTATTGAGAATTATAAATCGTATGACAAAGTAGGAACATCGGTAGAGCTGCTAGCAATCCTTCTTGGTCGGGTATTCTACCATACCTAAGTGCCAGGCCATTAGCAGAACCATTTGTAAGTGTGGGCACAGGCCTTCCCAGGAACCCAGCCAGTGTGGCAGAGGTATAGGCATCAGCTTCTCTCCCAAATCCTTACACAATGTCCTTGGCATTCTCTCTGCTTTGTCACCTTGAGTAACCATGCCAACGTCCCCTGTCCATCAACAAAACAAATAACACACTTGAAAGTACAGGGCGGTAGCTATCAAGGGATCTGTTCCTCTCTACTGCTAATTCTTTGGAGATGAAATACGTTAATACGGTTTTAAGGCCTTGACAGTCTTCATTTTCTGTCTATTAGATCTCTGTTGGATGCAAAGTGTCTGAAAAGATTGCCCAGAATCAAATTCATGTGCAGTACTCCACTGACTTCGGTGTGAGCTGGAACTATCTGGTCCCTCAGTGCTTACCTGCTGATCCAAAATGCTCTGGGATTGTCTCACAGCCGTCTGTGTTCTTCCCAACGAAAGGCTGGAAGAGGATCACCTACCCGCTTCCTGAAAGCTTAATGGGGAAGTAAGTTGAAAATTAAAATAAAACATGGCTACAAACATCCAGAAGGCAAACATGGGGGCTGCTGTCTAGTCTCAAATTATATATCATTATGGGTCAAGTGCTGCCCTAACTCTAGAGTCCCTGGTTGATGACTACCATGACGAACATTCTTCTGCCCTAACTCTAGAGTCCCCGGTTGGTGACTACTATGATGAATATACTTCTGCCCTAACTCTAGAGTCCCCCATTGGTGTCTACCACGATGAACATTCTTCTGCCCTAACTCTAGAGTCCCCGGTTGGTGACTACTATGATGAATATACTTCTGCCCTAACTCTAGAGTCCCCCATTGGTGTCTACCACGATGAACATTCTTCTGCCCTAACTCTAGAGTCCCCGAATGGTGACTACCATGACGAACATACATCTGCCCTAACTCTAGAGTCCCTGGTTGATGATTATCATGACAAACATACTTCTGCCCTAACTCTAGAGTCCCTGGTTGGTGACTACCATGATGAACATACTTCTGCCCTAACTCTAGAGTCCCTGGTTGGTGACTACCATGACGAACATTCTTCTGCCCTAACTCTAGAGTCCCTGGTTGGTGACTACCATGACAAACATTCTTCTGCCCTAACTCTAGAGTCCCCGGTTGGTGACTACTATGATGAATATACTTCTGCCCTAACTCTAGAGTCCCCCATTGGTGTCTACCACGATGAACATTCTTCTGCCCTAACTCTAGAGTCCCCGAATGGTGACTACCATGACGAACATACATCTGCCCTAACTCTAGAGTCCCTGGTTGATGATTATCATGACAAACATACTTCTGCCCTAACTCTAGAGTCCCCAATTGGTGGCTGCCACAATGAACATTCTTCTACCCTAACTCTAGAGTCCCCGATTGGTGACTACCATGACGAACATTCTTCTGCACTAACTCTAGAGTCCCTGGTTGGTGACTACCATGATGAACATACTTCTGCCCTAACTCTAGAGTCCCTGGTTGGTGATTACCATGACAAACATTCTTCTGCCCTAACTCTGGAGTCCCCGATTGGTGACTACCATGACAAACATTCTTCTGCCCTAACTCTAGAGTCCCTGGTTGGTGACTACCATGGTGAACATACTTCTGTAATCCTCGGACTTGAGGGTTTGGTCCTCAGTAAACGGTCCTGTCATGTCCTCCTCTTTCCTAAACCCCAGGGCCGTCAAGTAGGGACAGAACAAATGCTTGCCTTGGAGCCAGATGCAGAGACTCATCTTAACTACCTTCCTGGCCTTGCAGACTGCAATCCGACATAAAGATGCTGCCCGAATCCTTGAGAGAGCAAGGAACATATCCCAACTCGCGATAGCTGCACACCTTCTAACTTCAGCCATGTGTGTCAGGTGGCTCCTGGGTCTTATCTTTCTCTTACCACGGAGCACTGTGTTCTGCACCCGCAGTGAGACACGATTATCTGGATCAGTGGCGATCGTGGCCATTTAAGCGGAGTTCTGGGAAGTCTGTAGATAATTTAGGGAGATTTCAAAGATTCCCATCCACTGTAAAATTAAGAAAAGAGGTGCATTTAGCAAAATGACAGGCCTGCTTCTACTAGATTAATCACAGAGTCTGGCTATGTAGAACGGCTTCTGCTGAAACATCATGATTTATGAGCAGGACTGAGCCTCTGAACACAGCTGTGTGCACAGCCTGCCCAGTCCTGTTGATGACATCATCCGTTTCCTGGACCGGATCAGACCCCAACCTACTGTGACTCACTTAAAAATGAAGTATCCTACTGCTCGAGAGACAGCTCGGCAGCAGACCCGAGTTTGGCTCCCAGCACCCACATTGGGTGGCTCACAACCCTGTAGCTCCAAGTTCAGAGGATCTGCTGCCCTCTTCTGGCCTCTGCTGATACTGCACACACGTGCACAAAGTTCACGCACAAATGTGTGCAGATACACATAATGGAAATTTAAAGCTCTTTTTAGAAACACATTTTATCTATATCAAAAAATGTAAAGATGAATAGACCCTAGGACTGGTTGGTTTGCATATTTAAGAATGGTTTTAAGGTTCATTGAAATGGCCGGGAGGTAAGGACTCTTTCTGCCAAATCTGATAGCCAGAGTGAGATCCCTGGGACTACACACCCACATCCTGACATACACATACACAGATAAATATAATAGCAATATTCTGTGTGTTCCTAAATGATTTCAAGGACACCACTGTCTTGCTCTCTCCTCCCTCTGCCAGTTGCACAGGTGCTGTTCTCAGCTTGAAGAGGGTCCCCTCTTGAATATAAGATGGCTGCCAGAAAACTGGACCAGAATGCTCCCTTACCTGTGTCCAGTGGGAGATAGAGGGGGTTGTTTTATCTTTCTCAGAGAACCAGAACAACCATCTCCTTGAATCCCATTGGTACAAATTAGCCCGTTCCTAAATCACTTAATGACTAGGAAATTATATTAAAATGATCACCCCTCAGTAAATCATCTGGGACGAAATGCATGCTGGGGACTCCACAACGGATTCGTTTGTCCCTCCTATGCGCTCTCTCTCCTCTCTCTCTTTCTGTCTCCCTGTCTCTGTCTGTGTGTCTCTATGTGTGTGTGTGTCTCTATGTATGTGTGTCTCTATGTGTGTATTATGATATACACACATTCTATATATAATTTACACAGTGTACAAACGTAGCACTTGTTCAGATGAAGGACTTTTACTGTCATGTGACCCATGTACCCACCACATAAAAGGAGATGCAGAACATTTAAATCACCCTAGAAAGTTCTTTAATACACTTTATTTTAATATGAGCTTAATTAGAGCTTTTTTTTTTACCCAGAAGACATGGAAGAACAATGATGAAATTAAAAATCTCTGGGAAATTGTCTTTTATATCGCCCTTTCAAAATTGTTTTCTAATTACTACAGTTACTTTGAAACTATTGATAATCTTCAAGGAATTGAGAAGTTACTGTTTCCTAAATGCCTGCAGGCTGCGTGCATGCTAACACCTTCACTCACCTTCTGTACAGCTTCAGAAATGTAGTTTGTCGATCGCAATGCTCCCACAACCACTGGCATTCAGTTCTTTTGCTCATCCAATCAATAAATGGGCTAATGAAGCCAGGCGGTGGTGGCACACGCCTTTAATCCCAGCACTCGGGAGGCAGAGGCAGGCGGATCTCTGTGAGTTCGAGACCAGCCTGGTCTACAGAGCTAGTTCCAGGACAGGCTCCAAAGCCACAGAGAAACCCTGTCTCGAAAAACCAAAAAAATAAAAAAATAAATGGGCTAATGAATTGAATAGATAATTCTCAAGAGAAGAAACACAAACACAATGCCAATAAATAAAGTTTTCAATAATCTTTGTCATCAGGAAAATGTGCATTAAGACTGCTTTGAGATTTCATGTCACCCCAGTCAAAATGGCATTGAGATAGCGAATGAAAATATGCAAGCTGCCTCCATGGGTAAATGCACTTGTCACCATGTCTGAAGGTCAGAAGTTCATCCTTGGAGCCCACATGCACACTGTGACACACACAGGGGTCAGATAGATGACAGACAGAAGATAGATAGATGATAGATGATAGATAGATAGATAGATAGATAGATAGATAGATAGATAGATAGATAGATGATAGAAAGATAGATGATAGATAGATAGATAGATAGATAGATAGATAGATAGATAGATAGATAGATAGATAGATGATAGAAAGATAGATGATAGATAGATAGATAGATAGATAGATAGATAGATAGATAGATAGATAGATAGATTATACGTATATAGATGATAGATTGATAGGTAATAGATAGTTAGGTGATAGAAGATAGATAGATAGATAGATAGATAGATAGATAGATAGATAGATAGATAGATTATACGTATATAGATGATAGATTGATAGGTAATAGATAGTTAGGTGATAGATAGATGATAGATAGATAGATTATACGTATATAGATGATAGATTGATAGGTAATAGATAGTTAGGTGATAGATAGATGATAGATAGATAGATAGATAGATTAATAGATAATAGATAGTTGATAGATAGATAATAGATAGTTGATAAATAGACAGATAGATAATAGGTAGGTAGATAGATTAGATGATAGATATAGATATAAAGATAGATAGGTAGATAGGTAGATAGATAGATAGATGATAGATAGATGATAGATAGACAAGCAAATGATACTGGAGGACTATGAAGTTATGAAGAACTCATATTCATTGTTGTTTTGAGCTTAAACTTTCATAGCCATAATAGAAATCAATATGCAGACTCCTCAAAACATTGAAAACTACCGTATCACCCAACTATACCACTCTAGGGAATATAATAAAAGAATGTTCCAACAACATACCCCACAGATCTTTGTAAATCCTTGTTTATAGATGCCTTGCTCATAATAATAACCAAGAAAGATAGGGTACAGGACTGGAGATATATAGCTCAACAGTTGAGAATACTGGGTGCTCTTCCAGAGAACCCGGGTTCAGTTCCCAGAACTCACTGGATCTCCAGGGCCCTCTTCTGGCCTCTACAAGTATTACATACGTGTGTGTAGTGCACAGATGTGCATGCAGAACACCTATACATATAAAATGATGAATAGATATTTCAGGGTGGTACAGACGGATGATGAAATTTTATGCAGCTACCAAGAGAAATTAAATCATGACATTTTCAGGAAATGATGCAATGGAAAACATTATGATAAGCAGAATAAACCAAACATTGCAGGTTTTCTAGCACCTGCAGAACCTCGACTTAAAACTTGTGCGTCTGCACTGTGGGGAAGGGTCACAAGCTAGAAAGGAGATCATGGAGGAGGCTTCCAAGGAAAGTAGGGACAGCTGAAGGTAGTGGAATGCATATAACAAATTAGAAGTTGGAAATCACTAGAAGAAGAAGCAGAAGTAGCCAGAGGAGGGAGAGAGCTTGAGGGAGGACAGCTAGGGAGGAGGGTGAACAAGCACAAAGTGTAGCGGTGTATTGGTATGACGGTGCCGTGATGAGATGCATTACTTTGTATACGAACCCTAAAATTCAACTTTAGAAACAAGAAAATGGAATCTGGCTTATATTTATAGGTGAAACTGTAAAATAATCTTTTGCTTAAAAGTCCCCACTGGTTTTCATTTGTTTCACAAGTTTCTGCAGAATTGAGTTGAAAGCGGCGCACGGTTCCATTACTGGAAATTGGAAGTGGTCGGGAAACATATTTATTACCTCATTCCATCCATGGAGAATACCTTAAGTGCTTCTGTCTCATAAGCACGGAGCACAGCACACGTGTGCAGGAAAACAGCTCTGGGTATCGTTAACTTTTGTTTTTCTTTCCTTTGCTTTGGCCAACAGTCCCGTGAGGTTTCGGTTCTACCAAAAGTACTCAGATGTTCAGTGGGCAATCGACAATTTCTACCTTGGCCCTGGCTGCTTGGACAACTGCCAAGGCCACGGAGACTGCCTGAAGGAACAGTGCATCTGTGACCCAGGGTACTCCGGGCCAAACTGCTACTTAACTCACACGCTGAAGGTACTGTCTAACCCTTCGCTCGCAGGCTGTCCTGTGGCCGGTTTTCATACGTGAGGCCAGTAATCTGTAGCCAGCATGTCCGTCCCCGTTTGTCTGTCTCTGCCCTTCCCCCCGCCCCCTCAAACTCATAGAGATCCACCTCACTTTGTTTCTCGAGTGCTCGAATTAAAGGCATGCGCCACTATGCCCAGCTTTCTTCTTTAAAAGCAAAACACTGTTTAAAGTCAGTATTTAGCCTTTTTAAAGATCCTCCTTTTTAACGGATACAAGGTGTTGTTGTTATTCTTATCAAATGAAGCAAATATTACAGGTAGCCCCACAGACCAAATTTTCAAGCATGCTTAAACAGTGCTAAAACGTTTACCCAGAAAACTTATGGTCTAATTAATCCATTAACTACTCAAAGGTGGCTGCGTGTTAGCCGCGTCATCATTTTTAGCACGTTAGCTATTATATTCAATATATTTAATATGTAAAGTTAATGCGGTTTCTGAACACAGTTGCCGTGGAACATAGGGCACATACATCATTGTAATAACAGATGCCTCGGCTAAAACAGTGCAACTGCCAGACATAGTCGCCCCCACCTTGATCCTGACTCCCAGTGAGTTCCAGGCCAGCCTGAATTATCGTAGGAGAGCCTCCCTCAAAAAAGTTCATGTAATTGAAACCTAGTAAATAGTGAAAAGAAAATTGGAGGACATTGCTCATTGATGTCTAAAGGGGGAAAAAAAACCCTAAGACTTCATGTGAACATTCAAATTTCATTAGTGTCTCTCAGATAAAACATCACACTGAAGTCCAGTTCTGTCCTCTAACGAGAGCATGTGCGGTTAACTGTGCATTTCTGGCTCGTGTTCTTGCATGCGAACAATCATTTATAAAAACGCTGCTCATTCACTAGTGAAGCGAAGTGAGGCCGGCTTATGCTTGCATGCCTTTAATTATAGGGCTGATTGTTGCGAGTTTGAGCAAATGAGACTTTATTTAAACATTTAACTGCAGAAGACAGAATCCTCCTAAAGAACGAGAGAAATGTAGACAGAGACGCATATAGAGATTGCTTTTACTGCAATTGTCGCTCTAGGTCCCCTAATCATAAGATAAAATTATGTTGATATTTATTATATTTACTCTTTGGACAAAATAAAATCTCAGGGCTTAAAGGTCGGTGAATAAGAAACAGTATTTACGTGTTTGGTTTTAGGTATTATGTTTCCAGGATAGCTGGATGTCTCTGAACAGGAAAAGATTGCCTCACGATTCTAGCTATTATTTTAGTTACTCTGATTCTGCACTTACTAACATTATATTAAAAAGATAAAGACACGTTGACTTTGAATCTACGTTTTAATATCTGTTCGAATAAAAGTTTGCATTTCATAGTTAAAAAATAAAAGTCTGATTATTAAATTTTTATTTAATCGGTTTAAATTATCTTCAATAAATGGTGAAAAGTAAAATTATGAACATAGCCAATTGACTTTCAAACATATCTTTGAAAAAACTCTGAAATCGGTTCTTTTATTCTTAGTCCAAGCAAGTTGATTGGATAAAGAACCATCGTTTCTGAAATTGTTCTAACCACGCTCTATGGAACTCCGCAGACTTTCCTGAAGGAGCGCTTTGACAGCGAGGAAATCAAGCCTGACCTCTGGATGTCCTTGGAAGGCGGAAGCACCTGCACGGAGTGTGGGATTCTCGCCGAGAACACCGCGCTCTATTTTGGGGGCTCCACCGTGAGACAGGCTATCACTCAGGACTTAGATCTCAGAGGTGCAAAGTAAGTCACACTCTCACACTTCTACCCCCGCTTTGCAAACTCACGCCAGACAGAGTGCTGAACACGTGTGCATGCGATTACTCAGTCCCTGAGCGGCCTCTGCTGCTCTGGTCCACCGTGCTGACGGAGAGTGTACGCTTTCGCTTAGGTTCCTGCAGTACTGGGGGCGCATCGGCAGCGAGAACAACATGACCTCTTGCCATCGGCCCGTCTGCAGGAAGGAAGGAGTACTGCTGGATTACTCCAAGGATGGAGGTCTGTTTCAGAGCGCATGCCCACTCTCCACCCCGCGCCCCTCAGAAACGTGTCTGCCGAGCTTTGCTGGCGGTCATGGTCATGAAGACCTCAAAAGCAATGCAGCGTGTCCTGCTCGTGTTGCGTGTCCTATTCAGGGACTGCTTTTAGGCAAAAGCTGCCCTTCCACAAGGGGTTGAGAAAGAGGGAGCCCATTAAAAAACAAAAGGGTCTTAATAATATTTGTTTTTGTTTATTCTTGGAAATACTTGTATATGGTGTATCTTTACCGTATCCACAAACCACCTCTCCCCCTCCAGCTCCCCCCTACCCCTCTCCCACCCTGCCTAGATACTCTAACCTATCTCTTCCCAGGTAAACTCATGTCTTCTTTTAAAACAGATGTTTTGGAGCCTGTCCTGGCACTAGCTCTTGTAGACCAGGCTGGTCTCGAACTCATAGAGATCCGCCTGCCTCTGCCTCCCAAGTGCTGGGATTAAAGGCGTGCGCCACCACCGCCCGGCTGTCTCGAAAAACCAAAAAAAAAAACAGATGTTTTGTAAGAGAATTAAAAAAAAAAATTGAATGATGTTCTGAGTGAAATAGGATTTCAAAGAATCCTAGGCCCAGCAAAGTGGTATAAGCCTTTAATCCCAGCACTCGGGAGGTAGAGGCAGGCAGATCTCTGTGAGTTCGAGGCCAGCCTGGTCTTGGAGGACAGCCAGCATTACATAGTGAGACCCTGTCTGAGAAACAAAATTCTAAAACCCTTTTCTGTCGATGATAACATAGATACCATAGGGATAAAAGAAAACTTCGCCAAAGAAAAGATCCTGAATTGACAAACCATGTTAGTAAAATTCTGTTGTATTATGTTGAAGGAACTATCGGGCCGTCAATATCATGGAATAGTAGGAAACAGTTGCTTTAGGGCTGGATAGATGGACTCTGGGCTCTGTGAGGGCCAAGGTCTGAGTCCCAGCCCCGACATGGTGGCCCACAATCATCTGTAGCCTCAGATTCGGGGGATCCAACAGTCTCTTCTGGCTTCAGTGGACATCAGACACACACATGGCCCACATTCATACATACAAGCAAGCGAAAACATCCACACACACAAAATCAAAATAAATAAGTCTTTAAAAGTAAGGCAACTTGACGAGATTATTGATATAAAAACAATTCCAACCGAAAGCACTTTAAAATCATGTTTTTCAGAAGAAACTATGTTTCAGCAGCCGGATATCAGCTGTCTCAGCCCCATCACCTGCTTTAAACATTTTTCCCACCGTCCTATCAAGAAGGCCAACTTCTTATCAGTCCAGATAATTGCAGTTTTATCGAATTCTAATAGCTGTATTTTTAAAACTAGAAGTTACTATCTAGAAACATGAGTACATCCTTTTTTTAAGAAACAATGCCTCTTAAAAATCTAGAGCTGAATTTTGAAGATAGATGATATCATTTTAGTTCAGTATGTTTACTTTGATAAAGTATGTCTAAACACCCTCCCATTGTGATCAGTTTGTATTGAAGCTGTCACCAGGTCTAGTTTTTTCTGCCTGGATAAAGATTTCTGTGGAAAACGTATAGAACTTGCAATATGACGCTGGTTTGTGGGTTGTTTCCAGACGTTACTGCACTGGCATTTTTTGTCTTTTAGGAATTACATGGACTTTGCTCCATGAGATGGACTTCCAGAAATACATCTCTGTGAGGCACGACTACATCCTCCTCCCCGAGGACGCCCTCACCAACACAACCCGGCTTCGCTGGTGGCAGCCTTTTGTTATCAGCAACGGGATTGTGGTCTCCGGGGTGGAGCGCGCGCAGTGGGCGCTGGACAACATCCTGATCGGCGGGGCCGAGATCAATCCAAGTCAACTGGTGGACACCTTCGATGATGGTAAGAAGAACGCCCCGCCCAGCATCCTCTGCGCCAGCTGTCTGTGCAGATGTCGGGTGGGTCCAGAGTGTGCACGGAGCACAGGCAGGATCTGGTACCTGCCGCTCGACTTGCCCTGCGTTTGCTCTTGTCAGGCCCTGCAGTTTATAAAACGCCGGTCATGCCGGGCGGTGGTGGCGCACACCTTTAATCCCAGCACTCGGGAGGCAGAGGCAGGCGGATCTCTGTGAGTTCGAGGCCAGCCTGGTCTACAAGAGCTAGTTCCAGGACAGGCACCAAAGCTACAGAGAAACCCTGTCTCGAAAAAAAAAAATAAAATAAAATAAAACGCCGGTCACGTGCTGAACTGTCGGTTCAGAATGTAATGACTATTGCTAAGTACAAAATGTTTTTATATAGTTTGGAATTGCAATACCCTGAATATTTTTTTGCTCTTTTAGTCATTTCTGTACCATAGAACACATACTGCAGATGGTAGTTTTCAGGCATCTGTGCTGGCCTGCCCTTGGGGTCCTGACAGGTTATGTCCTCAGCTGCAGCCGCTAAGGGCACCTCCTGTGAATGCTCACTATGTTCTCTTTTAAAGGGGCCCTGCCCACCTCCCATCTCTCTTTTAATCTGTCTGTCTGTCAGTCTGTTCCTTTCTCTCTCTCTGCTCCTCTGCCTGCCTCTCTCTCTCTCTCTCTCTCTCTCTCTCTCTCTCTCTCTCTCTCTCTCTCTCTCTCTCTTCTCTTCTCCTCACCTCCCCTCTCCTCTTTTCCTCTGCTGCTCCTGTTCCCAGAGGCCGGTCTCCCCTCTCCCCTTCCCTCTGTTATGTTTCCTTTCCCCTAATAAAAACTCCTCCATGTGAACTCTATTGCAAGATCTCTCTCTCTCTCTCTCTCTCTCTCTCTCTCTCTCTCTCTCTCTCTCTCGTCACTTTTTTTAAATTTTAACAGCAGATGCCCAGGAGGAAGTAGAACGTCTACCCAGAAAAACAATTACCATTTTATAGCAAAGGGGTCATGCTAGCAGCCTTCTAGAGTAGCTTTGCTCTGACCTGGACTCTCACCCAGAATTTATATATTAAGGCAGTTAGATAAAATAATCACCCTCAATATTAAACGCAAAAGTAATTTAACGTTAAGCATCTCAGCTGGAGAAAAATAACATACAGCATTGTTTCCCACTTGTTTAACAGAAGGATCTTCCCACGAAGAAAACTGGAGTTTTTACCCTAACGCAGTCAGGACAGCAGGATTCTGTGGCAACCCGTCCTTCCACCTCTACTGGCCCAACAAAAAGAAGGACAAGACCCACAATGCTCTCTCCTCCCGCGAGCTCATCATACAGCCAGGATACATGATGCAGTTTAAAGTAAGGGGAAATGATACAGAGAGCACAGCTCCTATGTGGGCTGTAGGAGAGGGATTTGTTCTGACAACTGCAGATGATTGATTTCAGCCATTAAAAGACACTCTAACTGCGATAACGTTTTACAAAGGCCTTTCTTCAAGTACGGTTATTTGAGCGTAGATAAAAATCTGTGGTGTTAAGATATAGCAAGAAATATAGCTGTGTTGTAGGTCATACATTCATCTGCCAAAGTGAAGAACTTAAATAGACCCTTGGAGCCCTCTGTGGCTCTCCCGTCACCCCCTGCTCCTCTTCCCTGCTACCTTGTTAAACCATTTGCGTCTCCAGCTATTCTTTTTCAGTTTATTTTTTGATATTTCTTCATCTCCAATTTCACAAACCTGTACATTAGCCCAGTTGCGGCTCCCAAAGCCTCAAAGAACTAGAGAATTTTTGTAGTATTTTATACTGCATAGGTTAGAAAGGAAGACATTGGAGCACAATTAGTAAACATGAGGACAATAAAGCCAGGGCAATTGCAATTGCGCTCTCTCTCTCTCTCTCTGATATCAAACACACTTTTTAAAGTTATTACAGAAATGCATTTAGTTATTATATTATTTTACAAACATCAGTTATTCTAAATGACCTTGTTTTAAAAGATGGACTTCGGCCTTATTAGCAGAAATTAAATCTGCTTTTTCGTGGCTCTGTGTTGGACTCCCTTTGGAGATGAGCCAGCTCTCCCAATGCTACTACGCCCTAAGAAAATGTTCTGTGACCTGAAGGATCACATCTCAAGGTCATCTCTGGTGTCATTCCCTACCAGCTTCCAAGCCAAAGTTTTCCTCTCCTGGTCTCTCTCTGGTCAACACTGTGTCCTCCTTGGATGGTTCTGGGAACTCAGATTTGAAGGGCTCTGTAATTTTCTTTCTTCAAACAAATCAATTTATTTAAAATAAAAGGGGAACGAATAGGTGGTTCAGCAGTTAGGAATGCTTGCTGCTCTTCTCAAAGACCTAAATGTCGTTCCCAACACCCACGTCAGGCAGCTCCCATCCCCTGCAACTCCAGCTCCAGGGGATCCGATCCCTGGCTTCCACAGGCACCTGCAAACACGTGCATATGCTCCCCATCCCATACATACACATACAAATAAAATAATTTTTTAATGAAAGTGAATCCGTCCCCTGAAATTTAGGTTACCATGGACTCTGCCTACCCAAGTCTGTCACCACCGCTGCCCTCCAACACTGTCCTCACCCTCTGCATCTGAGGAGAAGCTCTCTCCTTGTTCTGTTCGTTTATCTCCTTGACATCTACTTCCCTCCGCCTCCAAGATCAGCATTTCTCGGTGCAGGGGAGTCCTGCTCTCCCCTGGCTTTGATCACTAAGAATTTCACGCCATCTTCTGGCTTAGAACTTGTGACTGGAAACACAAGTCTCAAATCTGGATCTCTAACCTTGGCTGGCTCACTAACAACTCGGTTTTATATTTGCATTTTAAGTGATATTATTCATCTACTTATCTACTGTGTCTGTGTATGGCACATGTGTGCTATGGTGTAGCATGAGGGCTGGCTTGTTTGTTGTGGTTTCTGTCCCGCCCAGTTTTCCACAACTGTTTAGCCCCAAAGAAAATCACACATAGGTCTCCATAAATTATAAGCTAATTAACCCATTAGCTCTAGCCTCTCACTGACTAACTCTCACATCTTGATTAACCCATTTTTCTGATCTATGTTAGCCATGTGGCTCAGTACCTTTTTTCAGTGGGGCAGATCACATCCTGCTGCTTCGGTGGTCTGGACAGGAGTGGGAGGAATCAACTTCCTCCTTCCCAGAATTCTCCTGTTCTCATTACATCATTTCTACTTCCTGTTTGGTTTTCCCACCTATACTTCCTGCCTGGCCAATCAGCATTTATTTAAAACATGATTGACAGAATACAGACAATTCTCCTGCACCACTATGGTGCCCATGTGGAGGCCAAAAGACAACGTGAAAGAATCAGTTCTCTCCCCCACCATGTGGACCCCAGGGGTCAAACTCGGGTCACTAGGCTTAGCTCCAGATCTTTTTATCTCCTGATATCACCGGTAGTCTCTACACATTTCCGACTCACTCATGAGCACTTCGATTGCGTCTGTGTCACAGCGAAGTCACCATCTCTGCTCCTATACCGCCCCCTCTTTCCCGATTTCCCCTTCTCTGTTGACGACCCCACCGTGCGCCACTAAATAGCTTTAATGTCCTAAATTGTCTTAATTTTCACTCTGCCCATAGCGTCCATCACTTCCTGTGCCGTCTAATCCCTGAGTTCTTCCCCGACCCCAACGGGTCTTCTCTGCACTATTGTGTCCATTCATATCCGCCAAGTTCCTGTCTGACTCCCAGTCACTCTCCATCCCTAACTTTGATGTTGGAATCAGATTAGCTTTGTGTAGCAGAGCTCTTGGTCCATCGTTCCGCTGCTCAAGGCTTCAGTGGCTCCCTGTTCTTAGAAAGTGAAGAGCAAACACTTGTTTATCTGAGTCGATCTCGGCTCGGCACTCAAGAGTCGTCCCCAGGATTCATCCCCTTCGTACTTGCATCCGGTCTTGTTCCCAGAGCTCTGGATTCCAACTAAACGGGGTTTCCGCCACCTCTACCCTCAGATGCGCTCCGTCCTTCAGGGTCAGCTCGCAAGCACCTAACGGACGGATTATCTTCCAGTCCCTCCAACCAACTGTGTTTTATGTGTGTGTCTTTCCGATTCCTGATGCTATTACTGGACTACGCGTCTTATTCTAACCTTGAATTGTAATTGTCTGATTTATGAGTATTAGGCCTGAAATGTTAGCACTATCTTCCCTAATACCAGTAGTTAAAAAAAAAAAAAGACTTGTTGATTAAATCACCTATCAGAACTTATAATTGAGTCGCCAAATTTTTCAGCATTCATGCATTATTAGTGACTCCACCATTTAATTGCTGATAATACCGAAAAGGAGAAACAGCAATAAGAATGGATATTAAAGTAATTAAATTTGTTATTTTTCACTTCCAAATGACAACTTAACAGCAGCATCTAAGAAGTTAAGATGTCAGTGGGCATGTTTTGCATTAGACTCTTTCAATTTCTTTCCATAAATTCTCCTCATAATATCTTTAGCCAATTTAGCCTATCTAAATTTATGTAATATGATATATTAGTTAAATTAGTAGAGCTAATACCTTAAAATCCTTAATTCTCAGCTTCTGTGAAAGCTGTGTGTCTTACCAGCTCTAAGAGTGAATTCTTCATGCACCGTCAGGCTGCTTGTGAAACCTTCTCTGAATATTTGATTGCCTGTTAAAGCCCCGAGGCTGAGAAATAGGATTTCTGATTAGTCACATTGGATATCACTTAGTCTAGCTTGTATATTGATTGCTTCTGTTTGTTTTAGATTGTGGTGGGTTGTGAAGCCTCCTCGTGCGGTGACCTTCACTCTGTAATGCTGGAATACACTAAGGATGCAAGGTCCGTGAAACCATTTTACCTTTCTTCCAGACTTGAAAACATAATTTAAACACATGCCTAATGTTAAGGTAGCGACTTGCGAAGAAGCAATTTGCATATTGAAAGTGGATTGGAAGCAGTTTTAAGTATTAAAAGCCTTCAGGAGATTAGGGTTCCTGTAATCCCAGGACTAGGTAAACTGAGGCACCCTGGCAACCTACGGAAGCCCTGTCAGCTCCTGTGTATGTTCATATAACTTTCATATGCCTATATGTCTTCATTTTTTTCAAACTAAAGAAAAAATCAGTTTTCACACATTATATTTAAAAATAAGTAAGACATGAAGTTTGTTCTGGTAGAACTATGCTGGTCAGTTGCTCATTTTCACCCAACCTTCAGAAAACTTTTAATAAGTCAATGATCTGCATGAGCTGCTCCTGAAGTCTTGACTCCTTACACAGGTGCATGGTGCATGGAGCCTGACTCCTGACACACCGCATGGTGCATGGAGCCTGACTCCTGACACACCGCATGGTGCATGGAGCCTGACTCCTGACACACCCACATAGTGCATGGAGCCTGACTCCTGACACACCGCATGGTGCATGGAGCCTGACTCCTGACACACCTGCAGCGGTGCATGGAGCCTGACTCCTTACACACCCACATGGTGCATGGAGCCTGACTCCTGACACACCGCATGGTGCATGGAGCCTGACTCCTTACACACCGCATGGTGCATGGAGCCTGACTCCTTACACACCCACATGGTGCATGGAGCCTGACTCCTTACACACCCACATGGTGCAGGGAGCCTGACTCCTTACACACCCACATGGTGCATGGAGCCTGACTCCTGACACACCTGCAGCGGTGCATGGAGCTTGACTCCTGACACACCTGCAGTGGTACATGGAGCCTGACTCCTGACACACCCACATGGTGCATGGAGCCTGACTCCTTACACACCCACATGGTGCATGGAGCCTGACTCCTTACACACCCACATGGTGCATGGAGCCTGACTCCTGACACAGGCACATGGTGCATGGAGCCTGACTCCTTACACAGGTGCATGGTGCATGGAGCCTGACTCCTTACACAGGCACATGGTGCATGGAGCCTGACTCCTGACACACCCACATGGTGCATGGAGCCTGACTCCTGACACACCCACATGGTGCATGGAGCCTGACTCCTGACACACCCACATAGTGCATGGAGCCTGACTCCTTACACACCCACATGGTGCATGGAGCCTGACTCCTTACACACCCACATGGTGCATGGAGCCTGACTCCTGACACACCTGCAGTGGTGCATGGAGCCTGACTCCTTACACAGGCACATGGTGCATGGAGCCTGACTCCTGACACACCCACATGGTGCATGGAGCCTGACTCCTGACACACCTGCAGCGGTGCATGGAGCCTGACTCCTGACACACCTGCAGTGGTGCATGGAGCCTGACTCCTGACACACCCACATGGTGCATGGAGCCTGACTCCTTACACACCCACATGGTGCATGGAGCCTGACTCCTGACACACCTGCAGCGGTGCATGGAGCCTGACTCCTGACACACCTGCAGTGGTGCATGGAGCCTGACTCCTGACACACCTGCAGTGGTACATGGAGCCTGACTCCTGACACACCCACATGGTGCATGGAGCCTGACTCCTGACACACCCACATGGTGCATGGAGCCTGACTCCTGACATGGGACTTTGAAAACTTAATTATATTATGTTGTCAGCTGGTTCTAAATATATTCTAGTATATAAGAATTCATTCTTGTACATGTTATCATTTTATTGTTTCTGTGAATACACTAATGTAGTTTTAAAGAGTAACACGCATCTAATGAGAAGGTATTTCATTATTTTTGTTTTATTTATGCTATGAGAATTTCATACACACACACACACACACATATAAGGTATTTTTATCATATCTCCCCACTCTCCCCCTCCCAACTGAGTGTTCTTCCCAAGATGACATCGGTTCCCAGATGTCAGAGGCTCACAACTGTCTGTAGTTTCAGACCCAGGGGCTCTGACTGCCTCTTCCAGCCTCTGCAGGAACTGCAAACCTGCATTAGTGCACATGCATTCATGCAGGCAAACATTCATACACATAGAACTTAAAGAAATCTTTTTAAAACAAAGAAATTCACATGAAGATTATTTAATCCCAGCCTGACATTGCCTGGCATGTTGATCACATGTGTTTTAATCCCAGCCTGGCATTGCCTGGCGTGTTGATCACATGTATTTTAATCCCAGCCTGGCATTGCCTGGCGTGTTGCTCACGTGTGTTTCTGATTTTGATTGCTACAGCTCTGACTCCTGGCAGCTCGTGCAGACCCAGTGCCTGCCCTCCTCCTCCAACAGCATCGGCTGCTCCCCGTTCCAGTTCCACGAAGCCACCATTTACAACGCTGTCAACAGCTCAAGCTGGAGAAGGATCACCATCCAGCTTCCGGACCACGTCTCCTCAAGGTGGGTTGTCTGCCAAGGTCAGCCTAGTGGGACTCCGGCAGCCTCTACAGCAGTGTTTTCAGCCTCCCTGACACTGCAGCCCTTTAAATCAGTTCCTCTTGTTGTGGGGACTCCAACCATAATTACTTCTGTTGCTACTTTGTAACTGTAAATTGCTACTGTTATGAACTGCAATGTAAATATCTACCTTTTCCCATAGTCCTGGAAACCTCCGAAGGGGTTGTGACCCAAAGGTTGAGAGCCACTGCTCAACAGTCATACAGAAAGATGGGACAACTTGAAGACCCTTTCATCTTCTTGCCATTCTGTGTCCCAAGAGGGAAAAAGAAAAGGAATATATTTGGAAATTATTCCCAGAGCTCAGATTTCCTTTTAACAACGTATCATATACATGCAACAGTTGCTCACATATCCTGAATGGTAGATCCTACACAGACGCTAGAGTTGGGGCCAGTTCTGCTCTAGTGTTCTGGTCCCCTAAAGGCTGTGCTGATCATGCAGACATGCATGCCTCCTGGTTGCCAGGTTACAGAAAGCTGAAGATAACAAGGACAACATGTGATATTGCCAGAAGCAGCATTTATCTCACTGGAAGATTTGGAAAATGATACGTTCTGTGTGTGTGTGTGTGTGTGTGTGTGTGTGTGTGTAAATTCTCATATAAATTCAATAGAAGGAACAACCCTTGAGACTAACCGCTGACTTCCATTGTATGCAAGTATACATTGCATATAAGCACATGCATGCATTTGTACTTACTTAGACATGCACATAGGCAAAAGAAGAGAAAGCCTTAGAGAAGATGCAGCTTTCAGAAAGACGCATGAGGACGCATACCCCATCTGGAGGATGAGTCAACTGTTGCTTTTGGGGTGCTTTGGGTAGAAATTTGAGCTCTTTCTTCAGATGGCCATTCCCACAGACAGAGCTGGACAAGACAGGCAGAGGAATGGCTGCTGACAACCTTTGTTCTCCTTGGGTCTCTCAGTGCCACACAGTTCCGCTGGATCCAGAAAGGGGAAGAAACTGAGAAGCAAAGCTGGGCCATCGACCACGTCTACATTGGAGAAGCCTGTCCCAAGCTGTGCAGCGGGCATGGCTACTGCACCACAGGTGCCGTCTGCATCTGCGACGAGAGCTTCCAAGGTCTGCACCCTGCGCTGCTCCTGAAGCAGGCGCTGGGCTCCTCCTCTCACACACAGGAAGTACACAGTGCTGGGCTCCTCCTCTCACACACACAGGAAGTACACAGTGCTGGGCTCCTCCTCTCACACACACAGGAAGTACACAGTGCTGGGCTCCTCTCACACACACAGGAAGTACACAGTGCTGGGCTCCTCCTCTCACACACACAGGAAGTACACAGTGCTGGGCTCCTCTCACACACACAGGAAGTACACAGTGCTGGGCTCCTCCTCTCACACACACAGGAAGTACACAGTGCTGGGCTCCTCCTCTCACACACACAGGAAGTACACAGTGCTGGGCTCCTCTCACACACACAGGAAGTACACAGTGCTGGGCTCCTCTCTCACACACACAGGAAGTACACAGTGCTGGGCTCCTCTCTCACACACACAGGAAGTACACAGTGCTGGGCTCCTCTCACACACAGGAAGTACACAGTGCTGGGCTCCTCTCTCACACACACAGGAAGTACACAGTGCTGGGCTCCTCTCTCACACACACAGGAAGTACACAGTGCTGGGCTCCTCTCACACACAGGAAGTACACAGTGCTGGGCTCCTCCTCTCACACACACAGGAAGTACACAGTGCTGGGCTCCTCCTCTCACACACACAGGAAGTACACAGTGCTGGGCTCCTCCTCTCACACACACAGGAAGTACACAGCACTGGGCTCCTCTCACACACACAGGAAGTACACAGTGCTGGGCTCCTCTCACACACACAGGAAGTACACAGTGCTGGGCTCCTCCTCTCACAGACACAGGAAGTACACAGTGCTGGGCTCCTCTCACACACACAGGAAGTACACAGTGCTGGGCTCCTCCTCTCACATAACAGGAAGTACACAGTGCTGGGCTCCTCTCACACACACAGGAAGTACACAGTGCTGGGCTCCTCCTCTCACATACACAGGAAGTACACAGTGCTGGGCTCCTCCTCTCTCACAGACACAGGAAGTACACAGTGCTGGGCTCCTCCTCTCACACACACAGGAAGTACACAGTGCTGGGCTCCTCCTCTCACACACACAGGAAGTACACAGCGCTGGGCTCCTCTCACACACACAGGAAGTACACAGTGCTGGGCTCCTCCTCTCACATACACACAGGAAGTACACAGTGCTGGGCTCCTCCTCTCACAGACACAGGAAGTACACAGTGCTGGGCTCCTCTCACACACACAGGAAGTACACAGTGCTGGGCTCCTCCTCTCACATACACAGGAAGTACACAGTGCTGGGCTCCTCCTCTCACAGACACAGGAAGTACACAGTGCTGGGCTCCTCTCACACACACAGGAAGTACACAGTGCTGGGCTCCTCCTCTCACAGACACAGGAAGTACACAGTGCTGGGCTCCTCCTCTCACACACACAGGAAGTACACAGTGCTGGGCTCCTCCTCTCACACACACAGGAAGTACACAGTGCTGGGCTCCTCTCACACACACAGGAAGTACACAGTGCTGGGCTCCTCCTCTCTACACACAGGAAGTACACAGTGCTGGGCTCCTCCTCTCACACACACAGGAAGTACACAGTGCTGGGCTCCTCCTCTCTCACACACAGGAAGTACACAGTGCTGGGCTCCTCCTCTCTCACACAGGAAGTACACAGTGCTGGGCTCCTCCTCTCTCACACACAGGAAGTACACAGTGCTGGGCTCCTCCTCTCACACACACAGGAAGTACACAGTGCTGGGCTCCTCCTCTCACATACACAGGAAGTACACAGTGCTGGGCTCCTCTCACAGACACAGGAAGTACACAGTGCTGGGCTCCTCTCACACACACAGGAAGTACACAGTGCTGGGCTCCTCCTCTCACATACACAGGAAGTACACAGTGCTGGGCTCCTCCTCTCACAGACACAGGAAGTACACAGTGCTGGGCTCCTCCTCTCACAGACACAGGAAGTACACAGTGCTGGGCTCCTCTCACACACACAGGAAGTACACAGTGCTGGGCTCCTCCTCTCACAGACACAGGAAGTACACAGTGCTGGGCTCCTCCTCTCACACACACAGGAAGTACACAGTGCTGGGCTCCTCTCTCACACACACAGGAAGTACACAGTGCTGGGCTCCTCTCACACACAGGAAGTACACAGTGCTGGGCTCCTCCTCTCACACACACAGGAAGTACACAGTGCTGGGCTCCTCCTCTCACACACACAGGAAGTACACAGTGCTGGGCTCCTCCTCTCACACACACAGGAAGTACACAGTGCTGGGCTCCTCCTCTCACATAACAGGAAGTACACAGTGCTGGGCTCCTCTCACACACACAGGAAGTACACAGTGCTGGGCTCCTCCTCTCACACACACAGGAAGTACACAGTGCTGGGCTCCTCCTCTCTACAGACACAGGAAGTACACAGTGCTGGGCTCCTCCTCTCACACACACAGGAAGTACACAGTGCTGGGCTCCTCCTCTCACACACACAGGAAGTACACAGCGCTGGGCTCCTCTCACACACACAGGAAGTACACAGTGCTGGGCTCCTCCTCTCACATACACACAGGAAGTACACAGTGCTGGGCTCCTCCTCTCACAGACACAGGAAGTACACAGTGCTGGGCTCCTCTCACACACACAGGAAGTACACAGTGCTGGGCTCCTCCTCTCACATACACAGGAAGTACACAGTGCTGGGCTCCTCCTCTCACAGACACAGGAAGTACACAGTGCTGGGCTCCTCTCACACACACAGGAAGTACACAGTGCTGGGCTCCTCCTCTCACAGACACAGGAAGTACACAGTGCTGGGCTCCTCCTCTCACACACACAGGAAGTACACAGTGCTGGGCTCCTCCTCTCACACACACAGGAAGTACACAGTGCTGGGCTCCTCTCACACACACAGGAAGTACACAGTGCTGGGCTCCTCCTCTCTCACACACAGGAAGTACACAGTGCTGGGCTCCTCCTCTCACACACACAGGAAGTACACAGTGCTGGGCTCCTCCTCTCTCACACACAGGAAGTACACAGTGCTGGGCTCCTCCTCTCTCACACAGGAAGTACACAGTGCTGGGCTCCTCCTCTCTCACACACAGGAAGTACACAGTGCTGGGCTCCTCCTCTCACACACACAGGAAGTACACAGTGCTGGGCTCCTCCTCTCACATACACAGGAAGTACACAGTGCTGGGCTCCTCTCACAGACACAGGAAGTACACAGTGCTGGGCTCCTCTCACACACACAGGAAGTACACAGTGCTGGGCTCCTCCTCTCACATACACAGGAAGTACACAGTGCTGGGCTCCTCCTCTCACAGACACAGGAAGTACACAGTGCTGGGCTCCTCTCACACACACAGGAAGTACACAGTGCTGGGCTCCTCCTCTCACATACACAGGGGGTACACTAGGAAATGGATGGAAAATTCAGGCTTAGCGGTGTGAGGCTGACAACCTTTGACCACTGAGTTACCATCTTTAGAATGAATTCTCGTACAGACTTGAGATTTGTTCCTGTAAGCATTTTGAAATTCTTCTTCGCTGGTCCACAAAACACTGGCTCTCGTTACAGTATTTACACATATAGTCCTCTTCCCCTACAAAGTTCCCCCTTCTGCTTCCTGAAACCCAGTTTGAAAAGTAGACTGAGGAGTAGGCAGAAAAACGCTCAGTTTGCAAGCTCAAGGGCCTGAGGCCAATCCCCAGAATTCATATAAAAATGGCACCCATGGTGTTACACACTTGTAAGCACTGGGGCAGAGACCAGCCATGGCGTTACACACTTGTATTGTAAACACTGGGGACAGAGACCAGCCATGGCGTTACACACTTGTATTGTAAACACTGGGGACAGAGGCTAGCCGTGGCGTTACACACTTGTAAGCTCTGGGGACAGAGGCCAGCCATGACGTTACACACTTGTATTGTAAGCTCTGGGGACAGAGACCAGCCATGGCGTTACACACTTGTATTGTAAGCTCTGGGGACAGAGACAGAAGGTTCCTTGGGGCTGAGTTGGCTGCTAGTCTAGACTAATCGATGAGCCCCGTTCAAAGGAGATGGATGACATTCCTGATGATGACATCTAAGGTTGTCTCCTGGCCAGTGCATACATGCATACACGTGCATGCACACTCTTGCACCTGCATATACAAATATACTGAGAGTTGCCTCACATGCATGCATTAAATAAAAGACTGAAATCAACTTGATAAATTCTGTACATAATGATTATGTTTGTAAGTCAGTGAGTCAGGATGCAACCACTCAAGACGTCCCTGTCCCTCACATTAGTTTCCTGTCCCAGCTATACCCAACACTCAGTTCCCAGCCTTCTCTTGACATCAGTGTCTGTTAGACTCCACGTTTTGTAGCTAGTGACCTGAGTTTTCTCTTCTCGGGTCACTGCGCCACCTAGAGGAGGAAAAACTTCATCAAACAACCAGAGTAATTTCTACCTCTTGGCCTTCTAGAAGCTGAGCGTATTTGAGTTAGCGTGTCTCAGCTTCTCTTCTCACATGGTAGGAAAATGACTGCCAGTCCCGATTTACCTTCATCTAAACTTTCCAAGTTCCAACCTCTGTCACTGAATACTTACTGTGTCTTCGTAGCTTAACAATTGCCGTTTAGCAGAGCTGAGAACTCTTTGAACTTCGCACTGTCTTGTGTTACTGATTGCACAGACAGTCACCACTCTCGGGAGCCACTTAGAGTTTATGCAAGTTCCCTGTGCTCAAGATGACCATTACTACCCAATAAATAAGGAAACTAAGACTCTAGAGGCTAAGGGATGTGTCAGAAGTCACAAAACCAGTAAAGACAAGCAGATCCTGGATCTTTCTGTCCAATCACCCAGTTCTCACAACTGATTTATCTAAAGAAGACCATAGTTATACAACTTCCCCAAGAATATGATGTTGGATATATATAGTTGAATTCCACAGTGGCATCCATTTAAATTTCTTGGTCGATGCTGTTCCTTCGCCTCCAGATGAAATGGATGTGATTAATGTAGGCGCCGGCACAGCTCTGGTGTTGAAAATTCCTTCCCCACCTCCTTTCTCCCCCGTTATCACTGCTGCTGAGACCAGCTGAGTCTGCCTGGGTATTAGCCGAAGAATTTTAACTTTGGGCAAATTAATGAATCCCACATCTCATGAGAAGGCCCAGCTGTCTGGAATTTTCCCGCTTCCCTGATCCAACAGAAGCAGAGCCTTTTGGTTTTGAACTACTGCGGGCGTGTAGAACACGTGTGCAGTTGAAATCAAGGAGACATATAAGCGTGCACACATCCCCTCATTTAATGTCTCATACACCAGTGTCTCACCCTCGTGGCTTCTGAGGGACGTTTCCGGTTTGCTTAGTGTTCATTTATTTATCCCAACTTCATTGCTGAATGCTGTGCTAGGTGTTAGAATCCAGTAAGGAACTAAGACGTAGACTCTGCTCTGAGGATCCATGGAGGAGAAAGGGGAATGAGAATCAGAACACAGTGTATCTAGTTTCTAGAAAATCGTGCAGGGGAAAAAAGAAATTAGGTTGGCCTCCTATGCTCCCTGCGGAGACCCAGCACTGGTAAACACACCAGCCTGGCCAGACACTGTAGCGTGTAGAGAATAGATTAAGTGTATTCACGTGCACGTTTTAATGAGCGCTGACTCAAAACTACTGGGACTTTTTCAGCATAAGTCAACAGTCACCTAAATACATGAGAAATGGTTACTCCTGGGTCTGATGCATTCTAGTACGTCACTGTTCTTGCAGTATGTGCGGCTATATCTGAAATTGAATATTGTTGCGCTCTTGGGGGACTATGTTTATTCCAGCTGGTGCCAATCCCTGTGATCCTTTTCCCCAGGGGATGATTGCTCTGTCTTCAGTCACGAGCTTCCAAGTTACATTAAAGATAATTTTGAATCAGCAAGAGTCACTGAAGCCAACTGGGAAACCATCCAGGGTGGCACCATCGGAAGTGGCTGTGGACAGCTGGCACCCTATGCCCACGGAGACTCACTCTACTTCAATGGCTGTCAGATAAGACAAGCTGCTACCAAGCCACTGGATCTCACTCGAGCAAGGTGAGCAAACCCTTGTGCCATGTTCAAGACACAGAAGTGATCACAAGCCGGACCTGATCATGACTTTCATGCAACAATGTCCACTAATCCAAGGAGCCTTAATATCAAAGGACCATTGTGTGTGCTGACAGCTCAGAATGATTGCTGTGTAAATTTGTCTTAGGAAGTCTTTGTTATTTCTTCCCACGTGAACGAGTTAAGCGGTGATACCATAGTAGAAATAGCTAAATGTAACAGAAAGAATGGACAATGAGAATCTACATAGATAAGTTAATGTTAGCCATATCCAATTCATAAATATAACATGGAAATGTGTATGTATATATATGCAATTGTATACCTATGTTTAGCATCTGTAAGTTCAGTAAATAGAAGTGAAGGATGATGAGATCTTTAATTATCCACATGTATAGGAGATGGCTATTCATAATTCAGAGCAGAGTGAGCAGAAACTGCATGAATTACAGAAGTGAGGTAGGGGACCCTGAGTTCTTCACTACTCCTCAGCAGCCATTTTGCCGAAGCCTAAGAATGGGTAAAGATTCCGAAGTTTTAATGTGCAGCCATGCACTGGACTGGAGTTCCTGCTAAGCAGTAGCAAGTGTCCAGGAGCCATGCAGGGAACCTCATAGGGATATGCTTCTGTGTTTAAAAATCCATGTCTTTAGGGCTGAGGAGTTGGCTCAATGAGAATCTAAGTTTAGACCCCCAGACTGACACAAAGCCAAGTGTAGGCGTACAGCTATCATCCTAGCCCTGGAGAGGCAGGGAAAGGATGCTTGGTGCTTGCTAGATAGCCAGGATAACTGAATCAGTAAGCCCCAGGTTCAGGGGGAGACCCTGTCTCAAAACTCTAGAAGACAGCTGACATCGACCCCCGGAATCCACACACATGCGTGCACATGCACACCCCATACAGATACATACAAACCCACACACCACACAGTCATGTTCATACATGCACACACAGAAAACCGTGTCCTCTAAGGAGAAGGATGTCTGGGGAACGACACCTAGCAGAGAAGAGAAGTGAGTCTGAGCCTGTAGGCTCTACTTCAGCTTTTCCTCATCTGGCCTCTCCGAAAATAAAATAAATGATCACTGATCCTTGTCCAGATGCTGTCCAGATTGGAGCGATTCGTAAAAAGCAAACAGCACACAGACTGGGGCTGTGTTCCCTGTCCTCAGCTGCCCAGCCTATGTGACTGTTTAGGGAACAGAAGGTTGGGGGGTGTATACTAAACTGGTTTCCAGCATCCTGCAAAGAGGGACACATCTTTGAAAGTTAGAACTGTTTATTCATATTTTGATTACACAGTCAGCCCTTAATAAACATGGCAGATTGATTCCGAATCCCCAGGGATGCTCAAATCCCTCTTCAATGCAGTACTCACACTTAGCCCACACTAAAGCTCCTGTGTGAGTCCCATCTCTGCGTGATTTACGGTGTCCAAATACAATGTATGAACATACAAATACAATGTATAAACATATAAATACAATGTATAAACATAAACACAATGTATAAATATATAAATACAATGTATAAACATATAAACACAATGTATAAGCACATAAGCATAATGTATAAACATAAACACAATGTATAAATATATAAATACAATGTATAAACTTTGCAGGTGGATGATACACTGTCTTGCTTGAGGGATACTAAAGGAGATAAAGGCTGTACACCTTCAGGACAGGTTTTTTTTTTTTCTGAATATCTTCTGTGTGCGACTGGTTGAATCTCCAGACACGGAGCCCACAAAACCCAACTGTGTTATGAACTCAGGAATTATGAACTTTAGGAAGAACAAAGCTTGCGATCTTCTTCCTCCTTTAATGTTTCCAACTTTCATCTGAAACTGATTCCCCTGTAACTTTTTTCTTCAGCAAAATTATGTTTGTCTTACAAATTGGGAGCACGTCCCAGACAGACAGTTGCAACAGTGACCTCAGCGGCCCCCACGCGGTGGACAAGGCTGTGCTGCTGCAGTACAGCGTCAACAATGGCATCACCTGGCATGTCATCGCTCAACACCAGCCAAAGGACTTTATGCAGGCTCAGCGGGTGTCTTACAATGTCCCTCTGTAAGTGGCCCTAAGGGGAGTGTGTGATCTCCTGCCCATTCCTGGGAATCCTTGAGTTTGACATGGGATTTGGGTGGTTATTGGGTCAATGCCATGAGCCTAGGCAGTGGCAGAGCCAGGATAGCCCAGACCACCAGCATTGTGTTGCTGTTTACCAGAGTCCAGAGGCAAATAGTCAATCAAGATAGGAGGACAAGAGGGAATGGAGAGCTAAGTGCAAAGACACTGTGCATATTTCTCTAGTCCTTTGGAAAGCAGCAACCTTGAGCCTCTATTTAGAGTGACCGTTTGGAAGTCTGGGGAATATGCAACCATATCAACTTTGCTTAGCCTTGTTCACCAAACCGCTAGCACAGAACCTGTCCCAGAGAGCATTTCATGTTCGTGGATAAACAGGTTGCTTTCCTAGATACTGATAGGACAAAGGGAAGGAGGGAGAAAGAGACCACGAGCCTTAAGCTGCCAATAAAATTCCATACTTCTTGGAAGAGTACAAGGCACTAAGCAAATCTGGATTCTGTGTACATCACGGTCTTGACTTAGATTAGCCCACCAGATCGTCTGAGATCTTCAGCTCACCTACTGGAAGAAAGGTCTTAAATATTCAGCTGCTTTGTCATTCTGTCTATGACGCAGGGAGGCACGGATGAAAGGAGTGTTGCTGCGCTGGTGGCAGCCGCGTCACAACGGAACAGGTCATGATCAGTGGGCTTTGGACCATGTGGAGGTCGTCCTGTGAGTACCTGCTGCTTAGCACCCTGTGTCCATTCAGAAAGGTCTGACGTTCCTTTGATCTGGCATGCTCCTTGGTTCAGGAAGAAGTAGACCTGATAAGAAGGCCCCCACAGTCCACTGTGGCTAACATTCTTCAGCAGCTTCAGGATAGTTCAAGTCAACAGTGAAGTATAACAAAACCCCAAACGTAGCTTCACAGGCTTTAGAAAGCTTCGATAAGTAAAATGTTTGTTTAAGGACTGGCAGGATTGATCAAACTCAACAAAACAGAAGTCTCTGGGTAAATGGGAAGTGATGTCTTATGCTTGATCTGGGTTGCCTTACAAAATAGAATGACCTTCTGAAAGAATGGTCTCTGGTGGTCCGTAGACAGGGTGTTCTTAGTGAATGAGCCCATGATGAAGACCTGTATCAGCCCCAGAGGCGTTCTGCATTTGAGGATTTGGTTGAACTAGAACAGACAGCCCCACCCCCCAAGAGTTAAGGGTGTCCTCCCCTTGTCTGTCCCCTGTAGAGTTACGGTCACTACTCTCCTCTGGCTGGGTTGACTGTTCCCTTGCAAAGAGATGACTTGCTTTTTCTCTAACAATCTAGTTCCTGTAAAACGGGGATGCCTATGTCTCGACGAGTTCGAACTGGTGGCTCCAAGTTGTTGGCAAGGAGAGGCGAATCTTCTCGGTAGATAGGTTCAAACGTTCATTCTGTTTGCCAGATCCAAAATGAAATCAGCCGTGTGGCTGATTTCAGTCATTTCGAAAGCAAATTTCAGTCATGAATTGGTAGGAAACCTACCAGATTTGTTTTCTTTCTGTCATAGCCATGAGCTGAATTCTCCAGTCTTGAGCTAGCCCTTGTCTTAGCTGTCACCAAGGCACCTGCTTGCATGGCATCCATATCAATCCCGATTCCAAGAGCAACCCCGGCCCCCCACACAAGCTCCCACCGTGTGCGCTGCTGCTTCTGGACCACTTGCTGGGCTCTGCCTCCACAAGACGAAAACCTAAGTTGATAGGAACAGTCAGACCCTTGGATCTAAACATGAGGCTGATATTTTCTGTAGCTATTGATCTCCTCCAACTGCGTTTTTTCCAGGAGAGTAGAATCACTTGGGCTCCTAAGGACTGTAAACAATCACATATACGTACACAGTGAGGAGAAGGAGAAATATAACCAATTCGACCAGAATCCAATCCTAGAGCCAGCATGCCCTGAACTCTCTCTCTCCTTAGAGCAAAGAGATCCATTTGAGGGATGCTCAGAATCTCTGGGGAGTCTGGCCTTCCTCTGAAGGATTTGCCTCAACTGTACTAAAAAGTGAGCATCAACTTTTTAAAGCACCTCGGGGCTTCTTGTGAACTGACTTAGAGTCAGCAGCCACATCTCTTTCAAGCCTTCTGCCCAGACGACCTGCGTAAACAGGGCTTAGAGCACTAACTACGCATTACCAGTTCCCCCGGAAACGTTAGAACTTTCCCATTCTCAGCAGAAAGCAGATGCCAATTCTGTCCTTTGTGGGTGCAGGGATCCTCAGAATACCTGCATCTGAATAGATACTTTCCACTCCCGCCTAGAGAAGCCACTGCCGGCACCCAGAATGCATGGGGTCTTGGCCCGGTGTAATACCCTCATAACCAGAAAACAAAACTCAGCTCCCTCAGAGACTCTCAGAGTTCCATCGGGAAGCTTTCCCCCCTTCCCCCAAGAGAACCTTCTAGAATACCTGATGTCGGTATTAATTTTTGTAAGCAACCGCCAGCATCATGATACTGGCATAAGACTGAAATTCTTATTACATTCTGGAACTGTAATCTGTATTATAAGACTTCGTTGTTGTTCAGTCCCAGAGTTTTAAGATTTTTTTAAAGATTTAACACATGCCAGCCACAATGCATCATGGTCTCGGAGCTTCAGGACCCAAAGCCCTCAGAACAAGGAAGGCACCAGCACGTGGTGTTGCTTAGCCTGTTTAACTCCAGGTCATCAGTGACTCAGAAATGATAGGTTTACACTTAGACCATATGATAACAGTACATATAATTTTAGAAACAAATGATTTATCTTTAGTGACATCTCAAAATGTGATAAAATTATAGAAGTACTGCATTTCCCTTGTTTTAGAAAAAATACGTACTTCGCAGAGCTCAATTTAATAAATGATTCCTAACAGATATATTCCTAAAGAATTCTGCTTTAGAACTATATATATTTGATATTTTTGCTCTGTTCTCAAGATATGATTTTATGCCATTATAATGTTTCGAAGTATTTCCTTTATGTAAGAATCACAAAAGTTTTAAGACAGTCATTAATATGTACTTGGTAGCTTTACAATACAATTTATCATTTGATGAGTGTATCATAGAAAGCTCCAGATAACTCAGGAAAATAAACCATAACAACCCTGTTGTCCTTCAGTCCTGCAAGACACAGAATCTAGCAGAGGGTCACGTTATTCATAAATGCTACAAAATTTACTATGGCAGTATATGTATTTAAAAAGTAGGGTAGAATGTGTCCAGAAAACCTACTGACGAAATGCTTTTTCTTACTTGGCTACGCTTCCCTAGAAGAACCTTTAGCTGTATGAGCTAATGATGCTTCTAACCTCTCCCACGTGGAGAAGGAAGAGTAGCAAGGGCGCACACATGCGGGGACAACCTAGTTAACATGCAGACAGAGCTGTTAATATGTTCTTGCAACATACGTGTCAGTTAAATAACTTTTAGAATGTATTCTCCTTTCCAAGTGACGATCGCTTTAATCTAGCTTTAATGTCATAGTTTAGCTTGTGTATATACGTACCAAGGACACATGCTAAAAACCTCTAGAAAGAAAAGCTCTGGCCATGCATGGTATCTTACACTGAGTAATGTCTATACTGCCCATATTAACCGAGGACATGTGAGTCTGATGAGAACAAATTCAACGCCTTTGAAAAACGTTTCAAGGTATATAGGAGCATTTCCTAAATGAATGTGACACATAAAACATTCTTAGCGTAACGGATTAACTGTAGAAGACCATATGTGGAAAGATCTGAGGGTCGTGAACATAAAGAGTGGCAGAGACAGAACCCGCCCTCTCATTGTTCATCAGGCAAGGTCCTTGTGCGTACGTGAGAGGGTAACCCTCCCTCTCGCTTGCCAGTGAGCCCTGCACACTGACGGTTAGCTCCTGCTGATCTGTCTGCCCTGAACCAGCAGGTCGTTTCTTTCCAGCCTCACTAGTTGACAGAGAGACCTCATTCTGTAAAGCCCAAATGATACAGAATAACCTAACCATCGCCGATGAGGTGAAACTCAACTTGCTAGCGCAGGATATCTGCTTCTCAGTGAATGTTTATGAAGACACTTGGGCAGATCCCTCACAAGATCCATGCTAGGAGGGCGCTTCTTAGGGTAAAGGGGAGTTGCCTCAACCCCTCTTGTTGGGCACTCGCGCATCTATCCTAAGAATCTCCCTCGCCCAATATACATTCCATCCACACATCACATTCCCTGTGTGCGTGTCTCAGTCACAACCTGTCATGTGTATAACGAACTGGGCCCATTTCTTGCATGTGTCCCTTGAAAGCAAATCACCCAGGAAAAAAGTTAGCCTTTATGAATTGATTTAATAACAAGCAAATTGTTGCCACATTTGTTGAAAATTGGAAACTAATATGCTGCTAACTTTGGCTCTAAACACATTTGTCAGATTTTAATATAAGTTCCATCATGACCATCCCCTCTTGCTATTCATCATCAGGATACTGTCGCATTTTTGGCACAAATGATTTATGAAGATGAGCGTATTACATTTGTCGCAAAGCGTATTCTCCTTTATTAAATTGGACTGTGTTATCTGATGCAGAAGACCTCTCCATTAAAGCCCATTCCTTCTCTCCTCGGCTGTTAACAGTACCTACAGTGTAAATAATTGAAAACTCAGATAAAATGTGCAGTAGATATTAAATGATTAATATTTCTCCTTTATATGTAACATTTATGCCAAATGTAGTGTTATAGCTACGTGTACCTTGACATTGGTTATGAGCAAATATTGCATGTTTCATTACATCAAAAAGTTAAGCTTAACTCTATAGCGGGTATTGAAGGATAAGAAATAACATGTTCAATTTTTATTTTCAAAAGAGATGAAAAATCCCATATTGCACCTAAACCTGATCAGGCTTTTATGACTAATCACAGTGCTGCATGCGTTGAGAGGCATTTTTTAACTTGTATTATATTTCATTATTTGCTGTCACTGGTTTCCTACTAGAGTAAGGTAAGTCATCCTCACTACATCCTGAGAACTTTTTACTGTTCACTCTCGGTTTTACCAAAGCTAGCTGAGAATTTCTGTAGAAGACCTTTTACAGGTGGATATTTTCGAGAAAGGCATTTACAGATGATATTGGGATACATTGACTTAAATGTTCAATATACACATAAATTCGGCCAGATTAAGAGGAGTCCAGGATATATGAAATATCGGATATAGAGGCGTAGACTGGGGTATGGGAATCACCATTCTCTCATTGGGCAAGTGTGCCTGGCTCTGTCTTAGACAGCCTGGAAGAGCGCACAGATAGTAAACTCCTATGAAAAATGGGATTAAGGAATATACGCAAAAGATCTCTAGTCTATAGTGAATGACTTTCAAAAGATCTATCAGCCAGGGGATTTGCATGAAGGTGCCTTGACTTATCAATTTAAGGTTAATAATTGGCAGTGGGGGGGTGGGGTAGCTTTACTCTTAACACCTGTGAGTTCTGGGTCATGCCCATCGGTAGGATGAACCACCTTCTACTTGTCCAGACTGGGAATAAAATGGTGCTAAGTACTAGACATGTGCACACAGTGTTCAGGTTTTCCATTTCATCCTGACCGTTTCCCGAGTGGTCAAATATCACCCTCATTCCATTAAGCAGGAGAGAAATCTGAACCCTTCATTTGTGCGTCCACGTATTTGGCGTGGACCTTTCTGAAAGTACATGCCATCGGGTGCACAACTTCCTCTGTGCCCAGGGTTAGTTTGAAGAGCAGCACCCGTCCTAAACTCACCCGAGTTTCTCTGGAAGATACAAGTATACTCATCGAATCCTTATTTCTGCCTTCAGATAAGTTGCCATTTGTGTATCATACAATGAAAATAAGAAATTACTGATTGATAAGATGCCCAAATTTCTACAAGCTCAGACTCTTCTAATCTTCCTGACTTGCCATGTCTTTTAGAATTCATCCTTCCAAATCATATTTAATTGATTTAAATAATGGAAATCACAGTCGGCACTTACAGAAAACTGCCACTCAGAGCAAACACTCCCTTCTTCCAATGGCGCATGTGAAGAATGATTTAAAGATGTCGTTATATCGACAGTCAGAACAGATGGTCTTGTCCGGTGCTAGGTTGTACCTTGGGATGAGCGTCGCTGCTCGAATTGAACTTATAACTAAAAACTACTTTCCCCTGTAGTTGCAATGAAAAGATGAATCTCAGGAGCTCAGTTGCACTATGACATTATCTAAAGCAGGCATCTGCGTGTACCGAAAGCAAAATAAGTTCCCCACAGAATGACCAATAAACGGATTTTTAAATGTGTTTAGAATTCCTAAGATTAAAACTGCTGTGACAGCCGGGCGGTGGTGGCGCACGCCTTTAATCCCAGCACTCGGGAGGCAGAGGCAGGCGGATCTCTCTGAGTTTGAGACCAGCCTGGTCTACAAGAGCTAGTTCCAGGACAGGCTCCAAAACCACAGAGAAACCCTGTCTCGAAAAACCAAAAAAAAAAAAAAACTGCTGTGACACAGTCTTGTAGTTGGAGATTTTAGAAGACAGAGAGAGTAGCAGCTTAATATTCACTGAGGGTTACTAAATGGACCTAGAGACAAATGACACTCGGTTATTACCATTCCCTGTGGTTCATGAACAGGCTTATGAGCTGGAAAAACCCACCTCATTAGACCGCAATACAAATGACTCATAAGCAAATCACTAGTTAGCTCCAGGCTTTGAAAGTGTGGCTGCTTTCAGCACACATGCCAGACACCTGAAGCAGTCACTCTTCCGTGCACATGTGAAGCTTCATGGGAATCCACAGATAAAGCGACGTAAACCGACCCAAAATCAGTTTGCCCAATGAATTAGAATATTCCCAAATTAGTTGTAAGCCTCTTTAAAAACCTACAGCCTGCTAATATTTTTCTTACACATAAAGATGGGAGTTTTAAAGCAGTTCTATAATAAAATAGCTTCACGTAGAATTTTCTTCGATGCTAGTAACAACTTCGTTTAAAGTTAAGTTTGTCTTTATTCTCATATATACAGGGTCTCTGCCACCTCAATCTAAGTTATAACGAAATAACTAGGTGTCTTGCTTGTTTGGGTTTTTGTGTAAAATATTTAAACATCTTAAATTTTCTTTGAATACTTTGCCTTTGCACGTGTTTTGACAGAATAATTTCATTGCTTTAACTCTGCAATTATTCCTTATAGTTAAAGAGTAATGGTTTACAGCAGGAATCCAATCAGTAAGTCAACAAAGGTTCGATAGCATGCCTTGACCACCTACGGGTCAAGCAGGAGGCGCAGTGCTGCGGTTGGGGGTGGAGAGAGCTGGACAGCAGGCCCCAGGTTATCAGGAGCTTACAAGTGGGGAGCCAAGACACTAGTCCAAATTCCACCCAGCAGGAATGGGCATTGTGGGAGTTCAAAACAGAAAAACCAGAGTCACTGCTGAGGGGGCGCTGTCAGCAGGAAAGCGGATATGGTGGAGAGGGCGTACTGTGTGGCTGGTGGAGCCCAGAGCAGCTTGCACAGAGCAGTCTGCCTAGGGGCGGAGCAAAAGAAACATCTGAAAGCAGGATTGTTCATGGAGAGGACGTGAGATTCGTGGCTTCATAGCATAGGGTGTTGTTATGAGGTGTCGGAGTTCTGGATAGATTGTTACTATACTAACAAAGCTGACCTCTGAAGGAAAGGGTTCCAGGGGTGGTGTGTGAATTTACTGTGTGTGCATCAGGCCTAGTACACATGTGTACAATCTGACAGTTCTCCTAGGTGTAAGTTATATGCTCCATAGATTGGAGAATAGAGACAGAGGTTGGTTTAGGGGCCACTGTGATATCATAGTGCAGAGGACTCAAGGTGACCTCAGAGGCTGGCAGGAAGGCAGCAAGGGCCAGACCCAAGATGGAGTTTTAAAGCTTCCTACATTTTTATAGCTAAGTACAGTGCCTAGAATATATTGTTTAAAAAAAAATCATCATTTTACTCCTTGGTAGTAATTGATAATTGGTAAAATTCTCCTTTCGCTCTACCCTAATCCAAGCTCCTTTTATATTGCCCTTGATGGTAGCCACAACACTGACGTCATCTCTGCCTGCATTCAAGAATCTCAGTACAGTTAGAACATATTGATAGGTTTGCCCTCAAACCACGTACTAATGCCACGTATAAACATATTGCCCTTCGGGTCAGTGTATGAAAACACGATCCTTACAGCAGCGAGGATAGGTGAGAGTTGGGGTGCAGGCCTCTAACCCCAACCCTCTGGGGGCTGAGGCCCAAGAAACCTAAGTTTGAGGCCAACTTGGGCAGCATAGCAAAACCCTGCCTGAAAAATGGAAAATACCAGACCAAAACATCAGCGACTGTCACAGAAACTACTGTTTAATTCCCTAGGAGTCCTGATATCCATTTTCAGCATACGTATCAGCTTCACGTATGGAACGTGTAGGAATGTGTGTGCGTATATGGGAGATTATAAATGCACACATGTAGGGTTATACATTTAGTTACACTTCCCTAGCATTTGTATGAACCTTTTCAGCGACGTGTCTCTTTCACCAAGACATGATTATTGATGATTATTGAATATAACCCCAGTTGCTTATTGAGAGACAGTGGAGCTCAGCATCACTTTGGGAGGGACCAAACAAGGAAAGGGTAGCTCATTCTGCTAACAAATCTTTTGTTTTTTTTTTTTATTTTAGCCTTTAAGCTTGAAATGGAAATGTTGACTAAAGTAACCAAATCACTTTTGCTAACTGCTAAAAATGTATGTAACTAGGGTAATGGATATAGTGCACACATCCTCGGGATAGAGTTCATCGGGGAGATGATGTTTTCAGAATCTGTAAAGAAAGGGCCTTCAGGGCCAAAGGCAGGGAGCCAGGGGCCAGCCTTTAATTATTCTGCCCCTAAGTGCTGAAGTCAGCATGATTTCTGAACTCTGAAAATTTTCAAAAAAAATAAATAAATAAATATCAGGCTACCTTGGGACCTTAGAACAGATCCCACATTCGATGACGGAACTTACATTGCTCTTCCTCTTTTCCCTCCCCGCCTGCTCCCTTCCCGTGATTTTTAACAGCACTCGAAAACAAAATTACATGATGAATTTTTCACGGCAGCATGGTCTCAGGCACTTCTACAGCAGAAGAAGAAGGTCGCTTAGGCCGCACCCATGAAGAATCCAAGTTGATTCCCCTTCCAACGTGTGCCATGTGTCACTTCCTGTTCTTTTTGAAACCCCTCTCACTGCTTCGCTTATCAGGAGAGGTCTACGAAGGACCTGTCTAACCGAGCGCCCTTCCGGACCGAGTGCACACCACTGTCCTACACTGTGAACTAACGGCGAGTCGCCTCTCTGTGTACAATGTTTCATGTCGGTGCGTCTGCGGGAATTGTGACCTCTTGTAATTTGTGGTGTCAGTATTAAGAATAAGAAATAGTTTAACAGGAAAAGAAGTTTAAGCACAAAGTTTTAAAGATTTTACTTTTAAAATGGCGTTTTAGCACAGTACTGAGCATTCCCTGGTCACCAAGCTATTTAAGTAGACTGTATTTCAGCTTTGTATCTCGTTTCGTATGATTAAGTTATCATTGTCCGTCCTCTGTATTCTCTGCAGTGTAACGCGTTGAAACCATATCTACTTGCTATGTTGCAATGATTTGCTGCTGGACTATGATCTCCTTGTATTCTGCAGGAAGTTAATTCAAATACCTATTCAAGATGATAGCTGTGAAGACCCTGTTATCTCCTTTAATGTGCTCTTTAACATGTTTGCTGATTTAGCATCATTTTGTGGATAGTGAGAATGTTGGACCTTCAAATATTTTCTACTTAAAGATTGTGGATGAGCACCCTGTGTCCCTCCCACCACGAAGCTCCGGTCACCTTGTCTAAAACCGTTTTCTCAAGTGCTTTGTGGCTATCTACTAACAATGAGTGCCATTTTGTGTCTGTGATGACAAAGTGATTTGTAACACGGTGAATGTTCTTCTCATTGTGTTCTCTTCATGGGTTGTTTTCCCTGTGGCTCATAGTCATACCTTCTGGTGGAGCTGAGCCACGCCAGCACCCTGTAGCCCCAGACTAGCTGTGAGGCAGAAGGCTGCGCTCCAGGGTGGACCATGCTAAAAGCCCGTGCTTAAATAAAAATCATGTCCGAACCATCTGAAGCTCACTTGTATTCAATTGGTTTTTATTGTGTGTGTGTGTGTGTGTGTGTGTGTGTGTGTGTGAGAGAGAGAGAGAGAGAGAGAGAGAGAGAGAGAGAGAGAGAGAGAGAGAGAGAGAGAGAGAGAGAGAGAGAGAGAGAGTCAGGGAACAGTTTAAGGTGTTGCTCCCCTACTTTCTTTTTTCTTTTTTTTTTAAATATTTATTTATTTATTTATTATGTATACAATATTCTGTCTGTGTCTATGTCTGCAGGCCAGAAGAGGGCACCAGACCCCATTACGGAGAGCCACCATGTGGTTGCTGGGAATTGAGCTCAGGACCTTTGGAAGAGCAGGCAGTGCTCTTAACCGCTGAGCCATCTCTCCAGCGCCCCCCCCCCCACTTTCACCTTGTTTATGCCAGGGTCTCTCACTGCTCATGGCTACACAAGACAGTCTAGCTGGCCCATGAGCTTCTGAGGATTGCCCTGTCTCCATCTTACAAAGGGATTACAGAGGTCTCTGGCTAGACAGAGAGCTCTCACCAGATGATTCTAGAATGGCTGAAAGACACTTAAGGAAATACTCAACATCCTCAGCCATCAGAGAAATGCAAATCAAAGCAACTCTGAGGTCCCATCTTACACCTGTAAGAATGGTCAAAAACACTAATGACAACTTATGCTGGAGAGGATGTGGAGTAAAGGGAACACCTCTCCATTGCTGGTGGGAGTGCAAACTGGTACAGCCGCTTTGGAAATCAGTATGGCAATTTCTCAGAAAATTTGGGAACAACCTACCTCAAGACCCAGCAATTTTATACCACTTTTGGGTATATACCCAAAGGATGTTCAATCGTACCACAAGGACATGTGCTCAGCTATGTTCATAGCAGCTTTGTTTGTCACAGCCAGAACCTGGAAACAACCTAAAAGCCCCTTGACTAAAGAATAAGGAAAATGTGGTACATTTACACAATGGAGTACTACACAGTGGAAAAAAATAATATCTTGAAATTTGCGGGCAAATGGGTGGATCTAGAAAGCATCATATTGAGTGAGGTAACCCAGACCCAGAAAGACAAATATCATATGTACTCACTCATAAGTGGCTTTTAGACATAAAACAAAAGCCAGCCCACAATTCACAATCTCAGAGAACCTAGACAACAAAGAGAGACATACATGGATCTAATTTACATGGGAAGTAGAAAAAGACAAGATACCTTGAGTAAATTGGTAGCATGGGGATCATGGGAGAGGGTAGAAGGGGAGAGGAGAGGAGGGAAATATATAGCTCAATAAAAACAATTTAAAAACAAACCAGGGTGTTACAGATCCCCGACACCTCACTGGGCCTTTTATGTGGTTCTGATGTTTACATAGCAAGACCTTAATCCATGGAGCCTCTCAGTAGGGCTTCATGCACTTCTAATTAACATTTATATAGAAATTGTGAGCCACATGTTTGGAAAAGGTATCAGATAGTCCTCCTAGTTTTCAGAGTCCTCCTTAGCAGTATGAAGCCACGCTTTCAATTTTACTGTGTTTCTTGGGTGTGTGTCTGATGCATGAGTATCTGCATACCCACGTGTGCATACGTGGAGGGCAGCTGTCCCGGGAGACAGTCTTTGTGGAGCCGGTGAGCTCCAGGGAGCCGCCTGTCTCTGCCCCTCCTCCATCACCAAGGCCCCACACAGGTCACCAGACTCAGCGTTTGTATGGGTGCTGGAATAAGAACTCAGTCCCCCATAAACATGAGTGATCACTTTACCCACGGAGTCATCGTTTTGGCCCCAACCATTTGTTTTTCCTTTATTCATCTTTTTTATACTTATCATTATGTCATAGAGTATTCTGAAAATAACCTAGGTTCCAAACACTTGCTAAATGCTAATACAATCCATGGCTCACAAGAGGCATCCTGCACTCCCCCAGCAACTGTTTAGATTGTAAACTCTCTTCTAACTAGAGAGGCTACAAGAGTGATTCAGACCCCTGCTTGCTTGTAATGTATGCCAATTAAAAACACCAACAACAGCTGGGCGATGGGAGGCCGACTTCGCTTCGAGGCCAGCCTGGTCTACAGAGTGAGTTCCAGAACAGGCTCCAAAGCTACTGTCTCCATAAAGACCCTGTCTCCATAAAACCAAAAATTAACTCATTAATTAATTAAAACGAAAACCATACCTATCCTATTGGGGGTATTTTCAAAAGGATGTTTTTCGATCTTGGGAAACATTTTAAGTTTAGAGGACTCAGCAATGGTAAATGTCTCCATTATTTTGGCTATCTCAGATGCTGAACTCAATTACACACACAATGAATGGATTCCTAAGGTATTAAAGGAAGAATACAGGCCTTGGCTAACGCCACCAGCCTGAGCTCTCCAGCTTTGCCCCAGCTAGGCTAATCACCTCTTGTGGAACAGCAAAGGGTGGAACTGGTTCTCCTGCTTCCACGCCCTCAGGGTCAGCTCTCCCACGTGGGCACCATTAGGACCTCATCTATGATCTGCTGGAGCACGCGAAGGGACCTGACCTGTAGATCTAAAGTTGCAGGATCTGCACAACACAGGACAACAGCATGATACCCAAGAAGAGTCCTAGTGGGGGCCCAGCATGGATAGTGCAGTAGAAACCAGAGGCCTCGCACCCGACCAATGACTCTTTGCAATGAACACTTGCAAGCAGAGATCTGTTGACAAAGGGGGTGACTGCATGACTCACTGTGTCCCAATGCAGCTTCATGATGAGATTTTAAATTGTTTCCCTTTCTCCCCCCTTTTTTTTTCTCTTAAGTTTTGTTTTATGGGGGGAGAGGAGCAGGGGTGGAAGGTGGATGAGAAAGGACAGAGAAATGAATGGGATCAAGATACATGAGGTAAAGGATGCATAGAATAAATAACTCACCAGGGCCAGCTGGCCTGGGTCTGAAAAAGCCTGGGATAAAACCGGACCACCGAACATAGCAGACAATGAGGACTGCTGAGAACTCAAGAACAATGGCACTGGGTTTTGATCCTACTGCACGTACTGGCTTTGTGGGAGACTAGGCTGTTTGGATGCTCACCTTACTAGACCTGGAAGGAGGTGGGAGGTCCTTGGACTTCCCACAGGGCAGGGAACCTGGTCTGCTCTTCGGGCTGATGAGAGAGGGGGAGTTGATTGGGGGAGGGGGAGGGAAATGGGAGGTGGTGGCGGGGAGGAGACAGAAATCTTAAATTAATTAATTAATTAATAAAACAAAAAGAATAAATAAAAAAATGGTGTTAGTATCCAGGCACACCTTGGCCCTGCCCCTTGGGCACAGTCACTCCTGGGCTTGTGGCAAACAGGTCCACTGTGCACAGTGCAAAGGTCCCTTTAAGAGACAAGCTCCACCCACTCCTCATCTCTCTTCTGCCTAGACAAACCAGTTGGCCTCTCCCGCTCCTCTTTCTTCTCTCTCTCTCTCTCTCTCTCTCCCCCCTCTCTCTGAGTGTGTGTGTCTCTCTCTGTCTGTCTGTCTCTGTGTGTGTGTGTGTGTGTGTGTGTGTGTGTGTGTGTGTTCTATTCCCTCCCTCCCCCATTCCCTTTATCTCAGATAAACTCCACACGCAGGCTCTGCATGGCATATTCTGTCACCAGCCATGGTTTGGGCCCGGACCAGCTATGGGACACTGCAAAGGTCCCTCTCGCTCTGTGTCTTACAATTGGTAAAATAGACTTCTTAATAAATCTAATAAGAAAGAAAAGAAAATTCAGCTCTATAACAGGCTGGTGGGTTTGCATGGCTCTCTTCAGAACCCACACACCTATAGACTGAGCTGTTCTATGTGACCACACAGACCTCTCCCTTCTGTCCTCCACTGGAAACCATTGTCCTAGCCTGAGCGTGATCCTCTGACTCCATGTTAGGTGATATTCTTAAGTCACACATACGAAATAGGAAGTCTGAATTTTATGTGTTAAGAACTGCATAAATGGAGACACATACCCTTCTTACGTGTAGGAAATCTCATTAATATTTTTTTCAATGCCCCCTAAATTTATCTCAATATTCAATGCATCTTAGCCAAAATTCCTACAGGTGTTTCCATAGACATTAACACACTGATACTTAAATCTATCAAGAACTGCAAAAGAACAAGAAGACCCAAATTACTCTGATAAAAGAGAAAATTGAAATACTACTTTAGGTGACTTCCTGGAAAGCTTGTAATCAAGACAACGTGGTACTGGCATTGAAACAAATGAACAACGAGTCAGAATGAAGGACTAGGAAGATGGTTTAGTGAGTTAGAGTACTTTTTCTGCAAGCATGGAGACATAAGTTCTAATCCTCAACGGCCGTGCTTAAAAAAAGAGCTGGGAATGGCTGTGTGTGCCCACAACTCCAACAGAATTAGGAAATGGAGACAAGCCAAGAACCCCAATAATTTGTTGGTCAGCCACTCGAGGTTAAAGCCAGTAAGCTCCACAGTTTGGTGAGAGACCTTGTCTCAAAGCAATAGGGTAGAGGAATAAAGTAAGACACCCACCACCCTGCTCCTGTTTTCACATACAACATACAACATACAACACACAACATACAACATACAACATACAGGCTGACAGATCTCACGGACAGGTCTGCAGGCTTAGTAAGCATTTGCTCAGAGATACAAAAGCAACTGAAGGGCAGCTTCAGCAAACGGAGTTGGCGTAACCGGAAGGCCAGGTGAAACATGAAATTACATCAATCACTTACGCCATATACAAAAGAAAGAACTCCAAATGGATCTTAGCCCTAAATGTAAAACCTAAAACTGTAAGGCGTCGAGAAGAAAGGCAAGCATGAAGAGTCTGAGTTACTTGGTGACGTCTTAGCCAGGGTAGCGAAAACGCATCAAATGTGTTACATAAAAGGATAAGTTACCAAAATTGTACTTTCCCGCTTTTTAAAGAGTTGCTAATGCAAGTAAAATATAAGCTGCAGGATGAGAGATATATCTACAAAACACATTTAGTAAAAGGTTTTTTTCATCTGGAAGGTACCAGGTATTCTCAACACTCATAAATTTTAAGAACACAGTCCAATAAGGAAAAGATTTCGCCACATTAACAGTGTGTATCAGAGGAAAATTAGCATGAGAATGCATTCAATATTTTCAATAAAATTAAAACCACAATGCGACAGCCCTACACATTAATGAGAGTTGATAAAATCAGAGAATACCTCCATATCGAGTATTACCAAAGATATAAAAAAACAGGAGCTTTTTTCTCTTATGTTGATGTGAGGAGAATGTAAAATTATGTATTCATCTGGGAAAACAGTTTTTCACTGACTTAGAAAGCTAAAGATTCACCTTGTGTGACTCACCGGGTCCACACATGGTATTTACTCAAGAGGAATAAAAGTTCCAAGTCGTGGACTTTCCACAAAGCAAAGTGCCTTACCCTCTCTTCGGATTAGAGCGGGGTGGGGTGGGAGGAGGGGAGGAAGTGGGAATTTGGATTGTTTTTTTTTTAAAAAAAATCTAATTAAAGAAAAACAAAAAGCTCCAAGTCGTTTATTTGTATTGAGTAAAGAATGATGCTGAGATCACTTATTCAAATCAAATTTTTTATTTTAATTTTTTTTTAAAAGAAAGCAAGCTATCTTTTTTCATTTTACATACCAATCCCAGCTCCCTCTCCCTCCCCTCCTCCCATTCCCTCCACTTACTCCCCACCCCTCCCCCATCCACTCCTCAGAGAGGGTAAGGCACATTGCTTTGGGGAAGTCCAAGACCCTCCCCACTGTATCTAGGCTAAGCAAGGTATCCATCCAAAGAGAATGGGTTCCAAAAAAGCCAGTACAAGCAGGGGGGTAAATCCTGGTTTCACTGCCAGTGACCCTGCAGTCTACCCCAGCCATACAACTGTCACCCGCATTCAGAGGGTCTAGTTTGGTCCTATGCTGGTTCCTTCCCTGTCTGGCTGAAGTTGGTGAGCTCCCATTAGCTCATGTAGACTGTTTCAGTGGATGAACCCATCATGGTCTTGACCTCTTTGCTTGTATTCTCACTCCTCCCACTCTTCAACTGGACTTTGGGAGCTTAGCCCAGTGCTCCAGTGCAGGTCTCTGTCTCTGTTCCCATCAGTTGCTGGATGAACGTTCAATGGTAACATTTAAGATATTCATCAGTCTGACTACAGGGCAAGGCCAGTTCGGGCCCCCTCTCCTCTGTTGCTTAGGGTCTTAGCTGGGGTCATTCTTGTGGATTCCTGGGAATCTTTCTAGTTTTGGGCTTTTTGCTAGCCACATAATGGCTCCTTCAATCAAGATATCTCTTTCCTTGCTCTCATCTCTGCCCTCCCTCCTTCTCGACTATCCCATTCCCTCAAGTTCTCCTCTTCCCTCCCCTTCTCTCCTCCTCTTCCCCTTCTGCCCTCCCTACCCCTCCACCCCCATGCTCCCAATTTTGTCAGGCAGTCTTGTCTATTTCCTCTTTCCAGGTGGATCTATGTATGTTTTGCTTAGGGTTCACCTTGTTACTTAGCTTCTCTAGGATCAGGAACTGTAGGCTCAATATCCTTTGCTTTACAGCTAGTATCCATTTATGAGTGCGTACACACCATGCTCATCTTTCTGAGTCTGGGTTGTCTGACTCAGGCTGATCTTTTCTACTTCCATCTATTTGCCTTCAAATTTCATGGTGTCATTTTTTTTTACAGCTGAGTAATACTCCATAGTGTATATGTACCACATTGTCTTTATTTTATTTATTTCCAGGTTCTGGCTATTACAAATAATGGTGCTATAAACATAGTTGAACAAATTGCCCTTATGGTATGATTGAGCATCCTTTGGGTATATTCCAAAAGTGGTATTGCTAGGTCCCGAGGTAGGTTGAGTCCCAGTTTTCTGATATACCATCATACTAATTTCCAAAGTAGTTGTTTTTACACCAGCAATGGACAAGTGTTTCCCTTCCATCCACATTTTCTCCAACGTAAGTTATCATTGGTATTCAGACACACAAAGTCAACAGCTAGCTTGACTGTGTAGTGGAGCTAGAGAGTGTCGGGATTGAGGTGCTTATATGCCTGAACTTACTGTCAAGAACTGTGAACCGCTTGGCTCCAGTGTTAGAGGATGCAGAGTGAGAGATGGGGAACAATTCAATCAAGAGGCAGCCATTGGGAAGCTACTAGAAGGCGTTCAGTACATGCCCTTCTAGTCTGCTAAACCCAAACAAAGAAGCGTTGGCATTAGGAAAGAAGCTGAAACATCAGAATTAATTGATAGTACATCTAGGGTAACAGCCATATAATCGTCCTAAATTGTTAATAATTTTACAACGGTTTTATATTTTTTCAGATTAACTTCAAACTCCTCTCATATTAAAGATAACAGCAAAAATAAAAAGGCATTCATTTATTGTTCAGAAGGAAGAAAAATCACCTGTTGCTGAGAGAATTCCAATTAGGCGGTAAGAAAGACTTCTTACAGCACATTCCATGTGATCCTCTGGGTGCTTATTATAAATGAATTTTCTATGGTTGTTTTTATTCCACCGTGGATAGAAATTGATGCAGTTTTACGGATGTGACAGGCCTTCCAGTGACAATGGGAAACCCTGGCATTCCCCTGTGGCCTTATTACCTACTGTTGTGTCTGTACCCGCTCCCCCATACTGCTGTCAAAGCAGCAGAAGAGAAGTTCAGTCTGGGAAATAGAGCTCTTTAGAGAGAGTGCTCACAGAATATCGTACAGTACTGAGTAAATGAGTCATAAAAGCCACAGAAAATTGTGTACGCGATACTGCATTAGGAAACCAAGAGATGGGAACCCAACTAACACCAAGGTAGTTACAGTAGCCCCTTACTGTTGGTGCTCAGGGAAAGCATGTGTGTGGTGATGGGTTAGACTTCTCTATGTGTGTGTGTGTGTGTGTGTGTGTGCGTGCGTGCGTTCCTATTATACAGTGTGCATTCAACAAGGAGGCCAGCAGTCAACCGCCTTCTCTCTAACCCTCTCCCTTGCTCTTCCTCCTTCTACACCCCGCCACCGGAATCTCTCTTTGGCCTAGACGTTTCCAATTTCCGTAGGCTGGCTGAGCGATGAGCCCCAGTTATCCCAGTGTCTCCAACTCCCTAGCACTAGGATTAGAAGCGTATGTGGTCATTCATGCATCCTTGATATCAAATTTAGGTGCTTCTGCTTGGAAGATTAGCACCTTACAAATTGTTAGCCTAGCCCTAAGACTTCTCTGCAATCTATCAGAAACCCAATCTATCAGACCATCCCTTCATGATATGGAACGCCACACTATTCCCCCCCCACCGCACCCCCACCTGCTTAGTCTCCAAACAAAGGAAAGGCACCAAAAACCAGTACCACATTCTTGGTGGCCATTGCAGCCCCCACCCAGGCTCAAGTTCCCGCTTACCCAGCTTTTGACCTTACTCAGGCACAAACCCAGCTTGTGCAGCACACATCATTACCGCTTGTCTACAATCTGCAAAATCTCCTGCTTTAGTTTGTGGGGGACAGCGTCTTCAGCCTAGATCTCTAGGACTGAAGAACCCATTCAGGAGTTGCTCTCTATAAAACTGTTGTTATAATTTTTTTGGCTTGATTTGGTTTACTGTGTTGACGGAGAAACTTATATCGGGGGCAGAAGATCTTTTATTTAGTATTTGATGACTTGAAGCTCCTGGAATGGCACATTCAGTGCCAAACCTGCCCAATCCGACCCTGATGGGGGCATTTGTCACCAATAGAGTGAACCTGAGTCTCCATGAAGAGATACTCAAAAACCATCTATGTGAGAGGTAATTAGATATATTATGGTTTTCCATTGTACAGGACTTTTATTTCAACTTTTTATGACCTCCTGGGCTGCTTAGGATTAGGGTAGATCAGACTTTATGATTCTATAGCTTATACAATTTTATATACTCCCTTTCAGAAAAAGAATAAAATTAAGGACAAACACACTTGTTTTAAATGAGAAATGAAATCATAACCTATAAATTTATCAACCTATAAAAACTGATAAATGTCAAATTATCTGAAACTTCCAGACTTCCTCAAGAATAGATGAACCAGGAACACAGAGATGTCATGTGGTATGTTAGAAAACAGAGATGAACCAGGAACACAGCGGTGTCATGTGGTATGTCAGGAAACAAAGATGAACTAGAAACATGGGGATGCCATATGTTAGGAAACAAAGGTGAACCAGGAACACAGAGATGTCATGTGGTATATTAGGATACAAAGTAGGCAGCTTTACATACAGATGAAAAAGCAGTCACTAGCAAGTTTTTAATTTAGTGGTGTCTGTAAGATCACAAGTCGAAACGCAGATAATATCAAGCTGATCACAGAAAACCACTCTCAGACACGTAATTAAAATCTCAGAAAACCTGTTGCAGAGAGCCAAGATTTGACAATCTCCTGGAAACTGGCAAGAAGCTGCTGCTATCCACATATCCCGGGTCAGAGACAAATGGCTGAACTCCCAGCACAGAAGACGGCATACCCTTCACGCCTAAGTTGGCTACCCGGCTCCTCTGGTGGATACCACAGGCTGCTAGGAAGGGAGGTGAAAGAGTGGAGACTCTGCCCAGCAGATTTGTGTACACACACAGCTGAGAATCCCTGAGTTTAAAAACACGTCTTTTACCAGGGCTACCAGCACACCCGCCCGACCTCTACCCTAGAATATTACATTCTCTCCATCATTTGGAGTGAAGGACTCTCTGTTCTGAAGACAGGCACTGTCTCGTTCTGCTGCGATCACTTATTCCGCACGAATCCCTGAAAAGATAGTCTAGAACAAAGCTATCACAGTAGGTACAGAGATATATAGGGCCCATGGAGTACTGCCTCCCGAAACTCCTGGGTAACCACCTTCCCATGCTCTGGTCCCTAGTCTACCTGCAAGCCTGTTCTAGCAATAACTATCTAAATAACTATCCCCACACCACACATTTCCATCAACACCAGGATTGTTGCAAGATGTAATTACTCAGTAGGTCTCTCCCATCAACCGTTCTCAGCGCATCCTGATTTGAATTCTGTCTCATGGTCAGTTTATCAAACACTGTTCTATTATTATATTATCATCATCATCACATCATTATTATTACTATGTATCTCTACCACAGTTTCCCCTCTCTCCTCTCCTCCAAATCCCTCTCCCGAACCACTCCTCCCCCTCCTTTGTTTCTATTCAGAAAAAGGCAGCCTTCCCTGGATATCAACAAAACGTGGCATACAGAGTTGCAGAAGACTAGGCGCCTCCCTGTGTATTACGCAATACAGTATGAGAAGTCAGGTCCCAAAAGCCACTGAAAGAGTCAGATACAGCCCTGCTTCCACAATAAGACCAAGCTACACAACTGTAACATATATGCGGAGTTCCTAGGTTGGTTCCATGTAGGCTGTGGTTGTCGGTTCAGTCGCTGTGGGTTCTTTGAGCAAAACTCTGCTCTTAGAGCAAATAAACATTGGTCATTTTGTGGTTTGATTTTGGTGGTAGACCAGATCTCCCCTTTAATACTTTCCCTTCCAGTTGAGCAGTGTATATAGCACCAAGATGCTGTCTTTTTTTTTTTTTTTTTTTTTTGGTTTTTTCGAGACAGGGTTTCTCTGTGGCTTTGGAGCCTGTCCTGGAACTAGCTCTTGTAGACCAGGCTGGTCTCGAACTCACAGAGATCCGCCTGCCTCTGCCTCCCAAGTGCTGGGATTAAAGGCGTGCGCCATCATCGCCCGGCCAAGATGCTGTCTTGACGGGAGCTTAGGTAGCCCACAGCTTGACTGACCAGTACCTTGGAATGGAGCTGACTGTTGCTAGAAATATAATGCCTCCCTGCCGGGGTTCAGCCTTGTGGGGCAGGTTCAGATTCTGAGGTGGGGAAGGGGCTTGGTAGAGGAACATTTCTGACCACCAAGAAGATTGTGTTCAAGTATCCCCAAATAGCTGACCATCTTTATTTATACTCAAGCAGAGTTTTGTTTTGTTTTATTTTTAACCAGGGTTACATGAACAGCTTTATTATTGGCTTTCATTTTTGACTTTAAAAACTACATCATAATTTAGGGAATTATGATAATTATGTAAACCCCATCATTCCCCTTTATGCTTCCCCAAATACACCATCCCAGCCCCTGCGTAACCTTATTCTAGACATAGAGTTCAGCATTTTTGCAGGCTTAACTCAGTATCGAGCCAAACGCATCTCTATTGTGGTTACAAAGTTTAAAAATAAGAAACATGGACACAATGCTTTTTTTTTTTTTTTTTTGGTTTTTCGAGACAGAGTTTCTCTGTGGTTTTGAAGCCTGTCCTGGAACTAGCTCTTGTAGACCAGGCTGGTCTTGAACTCACAGAGATCCGCCTGCCTCTGCCTCCCGAGTGCTGGGATTAAAGGCGTGCGCCACCACCGCCCGGCGGACACAATGCTTTTAAAGACAATAATATTCAAACCTAGACAATTTTTTCATGTCTGTAAGACATGCTTTTATACAGGTTTTTTTTTTACAAGAGGATCACACCTCTCAATCTCTCTGTAAAAGGCAGACTTTGACAAAACACTCTTTTCCCATCTCCCTACACCATCCTTCTCCCACCAACATGAGCTCCCGTGTACGAACCTATCCATCCCACATTTTGTATTATGCTTTTTCTCTTGGATCATACCAGATCCTACCAATAATTCCACGCTTGATGTCCAGGGAACTTACCCCCAACAGTTGCCATTATGTGTGTTCCTGAGGGTTTTCCCTCTTCTGTGTCTGCATGCCCTACTCTCCAGAACTGTGAGCCATGGCTAATGTTCCAAGCGTTGTTTTCTCATACATACCTAATGTCTGTCGTGGATCAGAAAAGTTTCCAGGATTACAAGTTGTAGTTAATAACTCCAGATATGAGATTTGAGAAGTATTAGCCCCCTTACTGAAACTTGGCGGGAAATACTTGAGAAAGAACAGAATTTCCAGGGGAAATTACAGCTGTTGCACATGTGACTGACTAAGTCAGACTAAAAACCACCCAAATAATCACCAATATAATGGGAGACAAAAGCCTGCACTGCCCCATGGACTACTGGTTCTTGCTAAGTGGGAGTATGTGTTGGGACCATTTGGAGTCTTGGTCTCCAGCTGCTCTTCCCTGCTAGAGATCTTTCCTTTCCTTCTGATTTGAGTTACTGAAAGCTGTGTCAAAGTTGTTTACCAGCTCTGCTTCACAAGCACGTGTTGCCTTGCCTTGAGGATCAGAGGATAAGGTTTTCACCTGTTGGCCCACCTGACTGTTGGTTATATAAGCCTCCATGGTGCTACTGAATAAAGGGCTTCTTACCAGTGACTAGAGGTCCGTGTCTCTGTCTCTCTGTGTGTGTTTTAACCTCCAGCCCCTTGCCCGAAGCTCGCTAACTGTATGGTAGCGCATAGAGTGCAGACAGGCGTTGTGTGCTGCAAGTATGTTTCCACAGGTGCCTTGCCCTGAGGAAACCCGTTGGACAGGCAGTCATATGCTGATCCGAGACCAGGCTACAAGGCTCCCAGCACCTACCTCTTCCTGTAAAGCCATTGTCTTCCAGCCAAGTTCCACATTCAGGGAACAAACTCAGCCATGAAGGACTTTGTAAAACCCGGCTCCTGGGGAGAGGTGCTGTTGCTAGTTTTCACACAGTCTGGGAGCTGCCTTCTCCTACAGTGGCTGGTGCTCGCTGATCCTCTGTTCACTTTGAACCCATTTTCCAAGCAGCAATTAAATTGATTAAAACACAAACATGACTCCATTGCCTCTACTTAGACTTTTCCTGAGTTCACCCTGCCCTTAGGATAGAGGACCACATTCTCAGCATGGCTGTCAGGCTGACCTGACCTCTCCTCCACAGGGGCCTTTTTATGCATGCTAATGCAATTTCTTTTACAGTATGTGTGAGCCCTGGCTTCCAGCAACACCTCCTCCTGGTCTGGGAGAGACTTATATTTACAAATATTCAAATATATATATATACACACACACACACACACACACACACACACACACACACACACACACATCTTAGAGCACTTACCCAAGTTTACAGCTGCACTTTTACAGATGGAATGACCTAACCAAACATTCTTCTCTCCTTGGCTGGGCTACAAAGCCAATGAGGACGGTTCACCCTTGTAGCCTCCAGGACCTCCACACCTCCACACATGTAGAAAGTTAAGGCCTGCCAGGCCAAGAGGAGCCACCCTGGAGTCTGCCTGGTGATGTCAGGTCCTGATCTTACCTAGCCAATGAGAACAACCAAGCGATATTGTACCTAGTCAATGAGGGGCAACCACATGATGCTGACTGTCAAGGGATCAGAATACCTGGGTGCTGGGAGGGTTCATCAGTTTTGTTTTGTTTTCATTGTTTAATAAACAAGTCCGCTCTATCCCTTTCACGGGTCTCCCAGCGTTCGTGATAGTAGATGTTGGGCCTTCTTGTCTCCTCTCCTGGGGAAGATGTTAGGGCCCCGCAACACAAATGGTATTTGAAACATTGACAATTGTTAGAACAACAAATGAATGTATAAGTACTTCCAAAAAACTGAACTATTCGTCAGCCTTATATCCGTAGACAAATCATTTGCTATTAGTCTGTTTATCATCTAGAAGAAATAGCGTCTAGTCATAAAAATAATTATGAGAATCAAATCCCCCACCTCTAGGTCACAGGTACTAAAGGGTCTTGCCTGGCTTCTCACATTGGTCCTGGGATCTGAACTTGGTCTTCACGTTTGTGCAGCAAGTGTTCTTTCTCACTGAACCACTGCTCCAGCTCCAAGATAATATAATATTATAATATAATATAAAAAGACTATATAGTTTTAAATACCCACAACTCCTTTTTTAAAAAAGAAATGCTCTAAATTCAAAACACAAATAATTGGGAAAATATATTTGGTACACTTACCACAGAGGAAATAGTAATGACCCTAACATGTTAAAGTCTTTTACAATTGAAGGGAAAAATATTAGCATGGATGTTAGGGGAGTAACACTCTTGACCCAAGGCCTCTCCATGGGAGGGAATCCACACTAGACATTGTTAATGAGGGCAAGAACCTTGAGCAGATAGGTCATGGGCCTCAGGGGAAAACATATTACTTTATTCTGTTAAATGAATAGAGCAATGAATAAATAAACATAGGAATAAAGGAGTCCTAATGACGGATTGCTATACCCATTGACCAGTGACTCGCTAATTCCCCCTCAGAGAAGTCCCTTTCTGCAGGAATTAACAGACACGTACAGCTGAACAGCGTGCAGAGAGGGAGATGAATGGCGTGTCTTTATCACACTCATTCTCTAGGTTCATGGATCTACGAGGAAGGAAGGTGGAAAGATCTATAAGGACCACAAGCAGTGTTTTCCCAACACGTCAGGACACACTCCAATGTGAACTAAAGGATGGTGACAACTGCATGTGACCTTCACAGACCTGAGCCAGGCAAAGCCCGGAGGCAGAGAAGGGAAGTAGGCACAAAATCCCACCCCAACCAAGAAGCTGTTTGCAATTGGTAATTGCCGGGAGATGGAACATCAATTTTCTTCAAGGAAGTGACATTGGGTGTATCAACCACATTCCAGTGCAAGCCCCATGCTCAGGAGGAGTTGTTTTTCGATTTTACGGTTGGCTTTGGTTTCAGGCAGCCCTGGATATTAGTACCCACGTGGGAAGACATACAGGATGTTATGTACCCCAAAGGGAAGAGTCTGAAATACCATGTGCCCACATGGAAAGTGATTTTGGATATCAGTGCTATGTGGGAGCATTCTGAGACATTGGTACCTTCGTGGGCAGAAGGAAGGGATATCACGTTTATAGCAAGGGAAGAAGTCGTGAAATTTATGTGCCACCATGGGAAGTAAACTTAAGTATCACGCACCTTCATGGAAAGTAGTGCTGGATATCTGGTGTGTGCAAGCAGCGGACTGTGAGGAGGGCGAAGGGTCCCTGTGCACACTGAAAAGCATCGGAAAAGCCAGGAAAAGTTAAACACATAACTTACCTCTTCAAAGGAAGATGCTTAGCTGTTCTCCCAGAATTCCGGGGAAGAACATTAGTTTATAACCTGGCTATGCTTTGCTATCTGTTGACTCTGCCTGCATCCCCCAGAATGATTCTACTTATCCCAGGTCATTTCCCCCTAAATCTTGAGTGTTGCTTCTAGGCCATAAAACCCATCCTTATGTGTGACATCACTTGTGATTTACAACAGCCTAAGTGACTTCTCTGTTGTCTCGGTCATTCTCCTAGATGCTAAATCCTGGATGCTGTCTCTGGGTCAACAGTACCCATCTTTATATATTTATAAAAAATCCAGGTATATGCTGTAAAGAGTTTCAATGTAAACATGTCTTAAATATTATGGGCACTTGGGACTGACTTAACTGTCATCAAAACTTATTTTCCAAAATTGTGTTGTGCTTAAATATGAATAAAATAAAAGAACTGGTGTTAGACTCTTGAAGTTTGAACTAGTGAAAAGAGAGAGAGAGAGAGAGAGAGAGAGAGAGAGAGAGAGAGAGAGAGAGAGAGAGAGAGAACACCAAGATGGGGGAAAGAGATATAGGAAGATTTAGGGAAAGGGAAAGAAATCGATCAAAATATATTGCATTAAATTTTCAAAAACAGTAGGGGCTGGGGAGGTTGCTTAGAGGTTAAGAGCCCTGATTGCTCTTCCAGAGGGCCTGAGTTCAATTTCCTGCAACCACATGGTGGCTTTACAATCATCTATAGTGAGATCTGGTGCCCTCTTCTGGCATGCAGGCATACATGCAGACAGAACACTGTATACATAATAAATAAGTAAATAAATAGTCATTTAAGAATTGTTCAAAAATAAATAAAAACAACAAATTAAAGCAAAAATTATAAAAAATTGAGGAATAAGCAAAAGATATGAATGGATAATTAATGGCAACATTTAAAATGGCTCTTAGACATATGAAAATATATTCTGCCTCACTCTGAATATGCAAATTAAACCTCACTGAGCGCTAATCATGCCCATCAGGTGCAAAATTCAAAAGCAGAACTATAGTGATATTTTATTTATGTTTTAATAAATAAAGCTTGCCTGAGTATCAGAAAGGCAAAGCTAAGCCACTAGAGGTAGGGCAGTGGTGGCACAGACACTTTAATCCCAGGATTTTGGAGACAGGCAGATAAATCTCTGTGCGTTCAAGGCCATCCTGAGCTATGCAAGACCAAGGTAGAAACAAATCCAGGTGGTGATGACTCACACCTGTAATCCCAGCACTAGGGAGTCATACACTTTTAATCCCAGCACTAGAGGGAATAAAAAATGAGAGGAGAGAGGGGCTTAGTCTGCTCAGTCTGTGGTTGCCCAGTCTTGGTAGAGGTAAGACTTCTTTCGTGGTTTGGCAGCTTTGCTTTTCTGGTTTTCGGGTTGAATCCCAATATCAGTCTCTGGATTTTTATTGTTCGTGCTACACAGAACAATACAAACTTGAAGGGGCTGTTATAATAAACCCCTTCATTCATGGCTGGTGAAAAAGCAAAATGATTGAAGTCCTAACTTGAAGGCATGTTCAACCTTTGACATTGCCATGGGGCATCTGTAGGAGCCAGCCATGATAAGCTAAATATGAACAGATCACCCAAAGGAAGTTCTTTACTTCCAACCATTGTCACCTGCCAGTGTAGGACTCAGTGATCAATGAGTTTAATGAAGGCCTGAGTCTCAGTAGTTTACCCTGAGGCAATACCTGGTTGCAGGAAGGACCACAAACTCAGATTACCGAGCACCACCCAAGATGAGACCATCCAAAGAAAATGCCTAATATTCCAACCATTGTAGATAGGATCACCTGCCAGCACACTCACCAGAACACCCTAGACAAATGTCAGCCAATCAGGGGTCCTGAACCTCGGAAACCCCTCACCCCTACCTTTACTACTATAAAACCCAACTCTAACTGAGCTTGGGGCTCTCCATTTATTCTAATATGTTGGGCGGGCATGCGGAGAGACCGAGTTTGTGAACTTGCATAAAATAAAGACTCTTTGCTTTTACATACGGCACTCGGTTTCCTTGTCGGCATTTGGGGGACTTCGTGGATTTGGGCATAACAATCTACAGAGTAACTGGTCTCCAGAACTGATCAACCAAGTGACAAAAGTAATCACACACACACACACACACACACGCACAGCGGGGGCAGGGGAAGACACGTATCCACAGAGACACACACACAAAGCGTGTTGAGCCAAATTCATAGCTGGCCTCCCTCAGCCGCCCACAGGCCAGGCCACAGCGGACACACATACAAGGAGAGGAGTGTGGCAGTGGTTTTAATCTGATCACTCCATAAACAGGAACACTTTCACACACATGACATTATTCTACATGCACAGATGACTGGTCGCAGCATCATTTGTAACTGCAAAATGCTAGCAACCTACCTGAATATGTAAACATAGGTGAACATTTGGGCACTATGGAATGAGTCGTGGGGCTGCAAGAGAGAACGAGGAAGATCTCTGCGAGGTGCTAGGAGTGACTTCCCTAAGACGCAGGCGTGTGGAAGATGTTACTCACGTAACAGCATAGAGTGTATCTTATTTCCAAGCCTTTTAGCTTTGCAGAAAGAGACAGAGACTAAATCAGAAAGTCCTGAGGCCGTTCACTCGGAGCACAGGTAAATCAGGGGAGCGAAAGTGGGGGGACACCTAAATCTGTGTACCATTGTCACTGTTTGAATCCTATTAATGTTCTAAAAATTCAAAGAATAAAAATAAGGGCCTGGCGAGAAGGCTCAGGGAAGGTCCTGGGTTCAATTCCCACGACCCAAGTCAGGAGGTTCCCAGCTGCCTGTAATACCAGCTCCAGGAGAACAATGCCCTCTTCTGGCACATGAACACCTGGCACCCAGACACACAGACACACGTACATATCCTTAATAAACATAAAAAATAAATTCCTCAAAAATGGGAGGGAGCAGTGCCTAAAACTGACTCCAAACATCTCTGAACCAAATAAACACCCACATTATGGTGAATGGTATTGCTATTCATGATTATTTCAGGTTCCTGGGTGCTGTCCCCAGAAGTAGTTTTTTTTTTTTGTTTGGTTTTTTTAATTTTTATTTCAAAAGCTTGGATAGCTTCAATATCCAGGTCGTGGCAAAATCAGGACACGTGTAAAATACCTTACAATACATTAGATTCCCAAAAGGTACCAAAAAGTACAGTAAAATTAACACTTCCATTACTGGAAATGTATGACACAAATAATATAAAATTAAAAGGTGAAAAAGGTGACACTGGTTTCCTAAGATACAGTTTACTCTTTACAACCAGGGTCCACAGGTCCAGGCTGCAGAGCGACAGCAGGAAAGAGACCCTCCAATCTAGTACAGGGTAACCTGGTAATAAAATCAGCCCCCTAATGCCGCCCCAGAAGTAGTTTTTAACCCATCCATCTGCAACAGTGCTACTCAAATTTGGCTAATAGCCTAAATGCATTGGGTGGGGTGGGGTGGAGTGTAGACATGCTGTCTCAGGCTCAACTCCAAACCTACTGAACCCAAAACTCAGCTAGGTCCATAGGTGCTGCCTAGGCTCTTACAGCTTCAGAAGCGTTGGGCTACAGGGAATAAATTCCAGATAATGGACAGCAAGAATGGATGTTCCCAAAAAGCCAGTGTCTCCTTGGAAAACTTCTCCACAAGGACTTGTTCCGAGGCGGCCAAAAGCCTAAGGGAAAAGCCTGTTTAACAACATTCCCAGATTCCAGGAGCTCCCACTAGCTGGAGGCAGTCATCCCTGGGGAGTCTGAATGCAGCGCCCTCCTGTGAACTTGCTCTTTCTCACCCAGGATCCCGACCTTCTGCCACCTTGGCAGGGCCTGCTGGTTTCCTTGCGAGCAGCAATTGGTCTCTCTGAGCGCTCTTTACAGCTTAAAAAGGGCTGCCAGACAGTGGGCAATGGCGCTACAGCGTGCGACCGCAGAAATGAATAATCAAAAAAGAAATGTTGCTGATAAATCAGTCATAAGCTTTGCTAAACCACAGAAGCAGAGCGAGCTTCTGTGTGTAGCAATCATGTACCTTCCCTCACCGTGTTGGATACTGGCATTCGCCCGGACTCGCGAAACCTAGCTGTTGAAGTTAAACAGACCGTTTACTTCTCCTCCTTTCTCTTCACCCTCTTTCTTCGTGCCAAATAACATGTAATCTTCTTCAAACACGACGGCTGGTTTGTAAATTCAAACTCCAAGGCCTGCAAAAGAACCACCTGCTGGCAGAGTCGCTATTTGCAAGTGTTCATCAAGGCAGCTCGTCAAAGCTTAAAGAAAATACCTTCAACTGTCATTCAGTGTTCCCTAAAATTTAAAGTGGTCCGATGGCCGAGTCGGCAAATGATTGTACTATTTTTAACTCACATAACACCAAGCCACACTTTGTGTAGAACGCCACAGCAGCCTCCTCGAAGCTACTCAAAACCTTCCCTGACAAACACGCCCTGTGAGCAGGAAAGCGAGCGCCGGCCCTGTAATCGGGGGCTTGCGGGTAATTTTACCCAGGTCTAAGTTTCCTTGCGCATCTTAGAAAGTTCTAGGTGTTTGCGAGGGGACCCGTGGGGAGCAAGGAAGCCCGGATTTCGGGCTCCGAGGCGGGGCGGGCTCGAGTTACTGCTGCACTCCTGGCCGTGCCACCCGCGCCTCCTCCGAGAGAGCTCGCAGCGAGGCACAGAGCGGTGCACACCGCGGTGGCGGCTCCGCCCAGCGCAGCCCCGGGCAGCGCCGGTGAGTACGCGGGTGGCCGGGGTCCCGGGCTCTCTGGACCCGGGGCTCTGCCCGTCACCGCCACTTCTACAGGTCTGTCCCTCTGCCTGACTCTTGTTCTCTTTTCCCACTAACGGCCAGCACATCTGACTTGCCGGTGTGCCTCAAATGTTCCCAACCCCTGCAGGGTAAGATTATCAAGAAGCGCTTTCATCTACAAAGTTCCCCGAGAGCCCCGTTTGCCTCTCAGCTGCTTCGGGATGCTTTGTCGGGAGGGACCTCTTGGGGCTCTTTGATGCTCACCTTGTATTCCTCATTCATGGTTTCTAGTACACCCTGAGCTGGCCTCGTCTTTGCTTGCCTCACTGTGGCCAGCATCCAGCGACCCTCTTTAGCCTGTTTGTAGCCATGTAAAACTTAACAAAGCAAAGCCTGTGTCTTCTCTGGAGGCCAGCTACCTCCCGTTTAGTCGGCGTCTGCCTCTTCTGGGTCCCTGGGTTCCAGGAGGAGGCCCTCTAAATAAAGCATGAACCTCTGTCCTCCACTTCTCAATAGTGTAGCGAGCTTCTACGAACTGTCTTGCCCTGAAATGTGGTGTTGGTCTCCTGCCCAAGCATCCTATGCTCACCAAATCACTTAGATGCAAGTTGCCTACTGTGGTGGCTTGGTGGTGTTTGTAGCTGGTAGGGACCCCTAGTGTAAAAACAAACTTTATTTGTCCTAACTGCCTCCTTTAACTGGTCCATCTCTGCACAGCACACAAAGTGGACTTTCACGGTGAACTTAGCATGTAAGACAGAAAAACTGCCAGGATCTGCCGGCCCTGGTCAGTCAAGAAGTGGGGTCTTGTGGTGCCACTGGAACTAGAATTAAACCGTAATAATAATGATTTGGGGGAAGATTCAGCTGTTTCTTATTGGGAAACTGGGGATGGTGTGCATTGCATATCAATGTATACAGGGAGTGTCCAAAAACGTTGTTACTATGATAGGACATTGACGTCTACAAATGGGTTGGGCCTCCTTCATTGCTATCCTGGTATGCACGAGGCCTGTAGGTTAATTGTAGCTGAAGGCTTGGGTACTTGCACGAGGCCTGTAGGTTAATTGTAGCTGAAGGCTTGGGTACTAACGGGACATGGAAATTAGGAAACCCTGAAATACGCAATAGAAAGACTCTACATTAAAAAAAAAAAAAAAAAAAACTTTGAATTTGGGGACCAAGCTCGGGCCCTGGCACAAGCCAGTCCCTACACTGAGCTGCAGTCCTGGCTAAAATACACTCTTCTGTCAACCCAGCCTTCTAATTATAAGCGCAGAGAATTGCCTTGTTTCAGAAGACCTTAGCGAGTAAAGAAAATGAATTGCGGTGAAGGATTCCTGGGTAGGGTTGCCAACTGATAGCGTAAGTGCCCTGCTGGACAGCTTTCTGGGTCATTAAGTAACACCAGGAGCCCCGCTCTGCCGCGTCCGCAGCACTGCCCCGTTCTCTCCTTAACTACTGTGAAACTGGACAGAGTTACACGGTCTTCATTAATTTACGAGTGATACCGAAGAATTGACTCAATCCGAGGATTTCAGTGTCTTCTGTGTGGGGATGCTTTTCTCAGAGCTAAAGGATGAACTTGGGGAACTCCCTTCTTCGCTGGGTAAGAAGGTGTAGATGTAAGGTTGCCCGGTCTCTTTGATTGACAGTCCAGTTTCCAGCTCATTTGTAAAGCCTTCTGGATATTCTAATGTGTCTTGTAATATTTTTATTTTTGCCCTTGCACATGTCAATGGCTCCAAAGAAAATGGTTTTCTAGGATATACCCTGATGTTTGCGTTGTCATTAATACAGTTACAATCAATGGGGAAAGTGAGAAATTAGGTTTTTCCTTTGCTTTGCTTTCCAACGAGTGAACTCTTCAAACAAAATCAAAATGGGTACAGTTAGTCTGCCAGGGTCTCCACACTGTATTTTTGTCTAAGTCTCAATTTCATGAAATGTTTTATTTTATTTTATTTAGACTCAGACTCGTGTAGCCCAGACTAATGTTCAACTAGATAGCCAAGAGTCGGCCATTATGCCTTCCAAATGCTGGGGTTACAGGGGTACACCACCATGCCTAACTCATGCAGCTTTGGGGGTCGAACCCAGAGCTTCCTGTATGCAAGGCAAGCACTCTATTGAGCTGTGACCTTAGCCCCTCCTGAGTTAAGACCTTTGAACATAAAATCATTCATTATAGACACTGAGGATCACCAGAGTAACCCTTGAAAACCAGTGGCTACAAACCCATAGTCTGCTGATGCTCAGAATTTCATCTCTGGGAAAGTGTGCGTGCATTCAAAGTATTGCAGACTTTTCAGAAAATCCCTGTTGCCCAAGTTATGGAACACCTAAGAGGGCAGATAGGTGGAGTGAAACCGACATGAAGCCAGGATGTAGATACAATTCCACAACTGAATGGATACAAGTTAATTACTGTCAAACAGAACAATCTGACCCCTGGAGTCGTCTTCTGGTAAGGAGGTGTACCAATTGCATCATTTGGGAGACTAGAAAGGCTGACTAATTTTGAAATTGAGCAAGATCACTTTTTATGTTAAAAAATATCCTGGCGCCACCAATCTAGTGTATCCTAAGCTAGCCTTGAATTTACTTTGTAACTGAGGCAGGCCTTGGAATTATTATCCCCCTCCCCCCACAGTTCCCAACTGCTGGTATCACAAATGTGCACCCCCACACCCAAAACTCTCCCATCCTTCTGTTTTTCTTGCTGTCCTCAAGAGAAAAAAACTGCTTCCCAAAAGGTTTGCTCCCAATACCGTCGGGGCTCAAATCCATAAGCCCATATACTCTTGAAGCTGGGACAAAAAGTATCACAAGTTTGAAGCTAGCCTGAACAATCTAGGAGACCCCTCCAAAGAAAGGGAGCTAGGGATGTCAGTGTGTGGTAGAGTACTTCTCTAGACAGTATAAAGTTGTGGCTTTGATACACAACAACACACACCCTGAGCTTTGTCTCTCGAACACCTTCACTGTTTCTTAAGACAGATATTCATTTTGGTTTATATATCATTAAGCATTATATGCCATATTGTGGCGTATAATATAAACCATTGTGACAAGAGTAACTACATCTCGGAAGGGGATGGTAAAGGGATAGGGCCGAAGAAATGGTTCAGAGAGTAAAGATACTTGCCACCAGGCCTGCTACCAAATTTGATCCCTGGAACTCATATGGTAGAAAGAGAGAACCAGCTCCCTCAGGTTGCCCTCTGACTTCCAGGTATATACTGTGGCATGAATGCCCCCGCTACACACAAAATAAGTACATTTAAAAAGAAATAAAAGTTTTAAGGGAAAGCTTGGATAAAAAGAGTACAAAATATTCTGAACATAGCACCTTTCACAGAACAAATGGGAGAATCCCGGGCTAATTTTCCTTTCTTCTTGGTGTAGGGGACAGTGTACTGTCCCTTTTCCTGTCCTCAGCCTGGACCGCAGTTTACTGTCCTGAGCCTGGAGCTCCAGTTGGATTGTCATCCCCTGCCCCTTGTGCTATACATTGGATCTGGGTGAGTAAAAGGCTCCCGGAAACACCTACATGCAGGTCACAGGTAACAGCAGATTGTGCTTGACCCAAAGGAATCCGTGTGTTTTCTGGAGGCCAAGATCACACACCACTGTTTGGAAGGAAAGCGTGAGAACACGCAAGAGTTTACTCTCTCTTTTTAACTTTGATCAGGATTAAGCTAACTATTTTTATAGATCCATCAGCGTTGGCTTAACCCTGTCCTTAATGGCTAATGGTCAAGTCTAACATATCATGGAGAGAAGTCACAGGATGAGTAAATCCATGAAGGTCATGGCTTTAGTCATGTACCTAGGCATATGCATTTGGGTGAGTCACAGTGCTGTATGGAACAATAGGATACCATATGAGACCAGTGACCATTGGTTCTCAAACACTTGGAATTCTGTTGTGCTTGGATTGCCTAGGAATTTACTTTAATTTTTTATGTTTTGCTTTTCTTTGCTTTTTTGAAACAAGGTTTCTCTGTATAGCCCTATCTGTCCTGGAACTAGCTCTGTAGACCAGGCTGCCCTCAGACTCACAGAGATCTGCCTGTCTTTGCCTCCCAAGTGCTAGGATTAAAGGCATGCGCCACCACTGCCCATCTGAAATATTATTTTTGAAGCAAGTGTTCTGATTTCATTGGCCTGGTAGTCCAAGCATCTCTAGTTTTTTAAAGTTCCTCGAAGAAATACTAACGTCCAGTTAAGACAGAAGATCACCGAACACTGACCTGAGACCCTGACCTTGTGCACAGAAGCAAGCCTTCGAAATCCCTACCACACACAGCCTGCGCCAGCACCACACACACCAAGCGCTCACCATGCATACACAAGCACTTCACAGCTGTTGTCCAAGCCAGGCATCAGTGTCTGGAGGCACAGGGCTGCGCCTTCTCTCCTCTCTACCCCCACAATGCTTTGCTGAGTCCTCAGCTCCCCGTCTCGTTGCATGGGTGAAACTCTGCCTATCTGTGTTGATCAGCTGTTTTGAAGGCCCCCAGGAATGATAGCATCTCTCTGGGTATCCATGCCAGTGTTTAAGAGCCCCTTGAAACCGCCTAGAAGCGATCCGCGATTGTGGGGTTGGGAAGGCAGGCGTCACCGAGGAATAAAGGTAATCACCTTGATTGTCGCTGAAATGTGAGTTTCTGGGGCCAAGCAGAGATAAAAAGCGATCCTCACGCCTTTCTCGTGTAGCCAGAGAATATTGAATTTCCAGACCAGGAGAGGAAACAAGAGCACAGCGCTTACCTCACCTCACTTACTGGGACCTGATCTTCCTGCCCCTGCCCTGTAATCCTGCAGTTTTCACACTTGAAAAGCTATTCTTTGATTTAGAGATGACTTATTGAACTCTATGACCCGCTATTATTCATCTTACCCTTTGTTCTCCTTTACTCCTTTCTTTCTATCCTAAGTTACATAGACTACAAGGGAAAACACATATATAAGACTGTCAGGTTATCAAGGAAGAAAGAGAACCCAGGTAAGAGGCAGGCAAGCAGCGAGGAACTACATTTAATTTCCCTCCCCCACCCCACCTCCTCCTGTGTGTTCTACAGCTTCCTACCCCACCTGTGTCGGGACAGGTGAACTCAAAAGACTCACGATTCTCGTGCGCTCCCTGTGGGCTTCCGTACGTGGTGTGTGGAGTGGAGCTCCCTGGGTAAACTGGCATCGCAGGCACGGTTGATCTGATTCAGTTGGCCAACCCCAGGGTCTTATTTAGCTCTTGAGAATGTCTGGGGTTTGAGGATTTCTTTTTTTCTGGAGTGAAAATTTACCTGCACCAAGTTTCTTAACCGATACCAGAAACCTAAGGCCTGCAGGACCTGCTCTCCCCAACCCCTTCAGCCTCCATAAAGACAAACTCAGGATTGGATTCATCTGATAAGCTTGTTGCCTACCGTAAAATGTCGTACTACTGAGAACAGGCTGTTTCACTATTTCGTAATTGACTCTTTACCAGGTACTTAAGGCACTAGGAGAAGATGGATTTGTCACCGTGACTTTGGTGCAAACCTTATGATTGCTAAACTCAAAAGCATATTCATAGGGCTACCGACAAGCCTTTGTCCTGCCGTACAGCCGGTGTGTTTAAGATTGTGGAAATAATTAGGGTGTCCTTAGGATTATCTTTACTTTTCAGTTTTTGATTCAAAATAATGAAATGCTGTGAAACTATTAAAGATGATAAAATTTCTCAACTAGTCCCTATTTCGTTGAATTAAATTAAATCATATTGAATTAAAATATGATTACATCACTTGCCCCCTTCCCTTACCTCCCCCAGACCCTCCCTCCAACTCCTTCCTTGTCCTTTAGTGTCAAATTTCTGAAAGTAACAGTGGTTTTTATTTTTTCCTCAATCACTTAGTTGTTCAACAGACATCTAATTAATGCCTGCTATACACTCATCTTCATGTAGCTATATTTTTCATGAAGGAAGAAATAAAAGAGTAAAGAAAAGAAAGTACAGTGTTGGATAGACAGCAATGAGTGCACAGAGGGGAAAAAACTGGAGAGAAAAGCAATAGGAGAGGTGAAAAGTTTCTAAAATAAGGTGGCCAGGAAAAAAGTCCTCATAGTGAGAAAGTTTTGGAAGGTGCTGAGGAGCACAGAGCCTTCAGTGAGTGATTGCACACATAACGTGTGCAATCCGCATAAACTGGACACTGTGAATTATAAGGTAGGTAGGTAGGTAGATAGATAGATAGATAGATAATAGATAGATAGATAGATAGATAGATAGATAGATAGATAGATGATAGATAGATAGATAGATAGATAGATAGATAGATAGATAGATGATAGATAGATAGATAGATGATAGATAGATAGATAGATAGATAGATAGATAGATAGATAGATAGATGATAGATAGATAGATAGATGATAGATAGATAGATGATAGATAGATAGATAGATAGATAAATAGATAGATAGATAGATAGATAATAGATAGATAGATAGATAATAGATAGATAGATAGATAGATAGATAGATAGATAGATAGATAGACAGACAGATAGACAGACAGAGCACACAGGGTAAAAGCATATGAGGAGGGTTGGGGTTGGATATAGGGCAGATCCAAGAGGAGTAAGGGGTAGGAATAGAGGACGAGAATGATCAAAATATATTGTATGCATGTAGGAAAATCCCAAAGACTAAAGATTTTTAAAGATCTAATATTTTATGTATATGGGTGTTGTGTCTGCATGTATGTCTATGCACCGTGTGTGTGTGTGTGTGTGTGTGTGTGTGTGTGTGTGTGTGTGTATGCAGTAACTGGTGGGGGGTTTCTTAGATCTCCTGAAAGTGGAGTTACAAGTGTTTGTGAGCCACCATGTGGGTACTGGGAATCGAACCCAGGTCCTCTGCAAGAGCAGTCAGTGCTCTTAACTGCTGAGCTGTCGTCTCCAGCCCCAGCTAAAGACATTTTTAAGAAGAACTGATGTAAAGACAACCACAAAGAAGCCAGTGATTCTCATGGAAACACGCATGCACACACGCACACACACACACACACACACACACACACACACAAAGAACATGGACCCATCGGAAATGGAAAGTAGGCATGAGTGGGCTGTCTGAAAGCAAAGAGATGTATCAAAGTCTTTGTGGATTAGCTGTAGGGACAGCAGTTACCATGTGGGTGTGGACACTACAGGGTACAGTCAACCCTCAGTGTTCATGGAGATGTTATCTGGTGCTCTCCTTATCAAAATCCACAGACACCCATTACTAGGGAAGATGGTATAGAATTTGTATATACTCCACATGATCCTCCAATGGACCTTAAGTATTCTTCTACAAATTATTTATAGCATAACAATATAATGTTGATTTTATCTAGAAAGTTGTTTAAGGAGAACGGTAACAAAAAGGCCTGTTCAGGACGGAGACAGCTGTCATTCACTTAAGTTCTTTCTGTGGCTGGTTGGATCTGTAGAGCTTAGAACCCCCAGATACAAAGAGTCAATTGATATTTCTCTTTCTGACATTTAAGAAGAGGGCGAGCCTTCTTGCTGGTTCTTGCCCCTTCCCCTAAAGTGAAGCTGTCTACCCACGAGGTCCACTCTGGTGCACAAGACTTCTCTGTTTTTTTGGGGAGTAGAAAACCTAGTTCTGGAACATGTCTAGACAAGGCTGTGGAGAAAGGAAGCACAAATTAGACCAAAAAAAATTATGATATTCTGAACTGGGAAAGAAAATACAGAGCCAAGAAGAACCGGGCTGAAGAGATGGCTCAGTGGTTAAGAGGACTGGCTGTTCTTCCACAGGTCGTGAGTTCAATTCCCAGCAACCACATGGTGGGTCACAACCATCTGTACTGAGATCTGGCGCCCTCTTCTGGTGTGTCAGCATACATGGAGGCAGAATGTTGTATACATAATAAATATTTAAAATAAATAAGTAAATACAATATATATATAAAAAAGGAGAACCTGCCTGGGAATAACAAAACATGAAAAGGACTCATCAAAACAAATAATGCTATTGCCAGAGAAGAGAGAATTCAAGAGAAAGAAAAACATTTTTTTAAAAAAAAAAATCTGTGTACCATTAGAATAATTAAAAACATTACTTACAACAACAAAACAAAGTACTATTAAGAAAATATTAAAAATAAACTAAAAGTATTACAAGAAATGTATACATGTTAGTTAAAATAGCATTTTATTGTACTTACTCAACATAGTAAGACCCCATCTCATAGTAGTAATAATAAATACTTCTTAGGCTAAAAAGTAAAGTTTTAAAAAAATTATTCATTGTTATCAATTTTGTATGTATATGTGTATGCACATGCATGTGTGCCTTGGCACCTGTGGAGGACTGAATCAATCTGCAGGGGTTGATTCCCCCTTCTTACCACATGGGTTCAAGGAATCAAACCCTGGTCCTTGGACTTCTCAGCCAGTGACTTTCCCTTCTGCATCATCTCTCCAGCCAAAACCCAAACACCTAAATCTCCAAGATGCCTAACAAAGAGATGGAAAGTGTGCCAAGAATGGGGCTAAATGAGAACAATTCAGTCAACCTGCTAGAACTTCAAAAGGAGAAAATAAATGAAAGAGAAGTTGACTAAGGAATTATAGCCAAAAAGCAGAAAAAAAATCCTATAGTAAAATGGACTCAGCAGATTGTATGTAGATATAGATAGATAGACAGGGATACACAACACACACACACACACGCACACACACACATATATATATACATATACATACATATACATACATACATATATATATATATATATATATATATATATATATATATAGAGAGAGAGAGAGAGAGAGAGAGAGAGAGAGAGAGAGAGAGAGAGAGGGAGGGCCTGGAGATCGAGGGGATGGAGAGAGGAAATGGAAGGGGAAGTGATGTAATAATATTTTAATTTAGAATGTTAGTGTAAACAGGGTTCTATCAAATGAACAAACATCCAGAGATAAAAGTTCCAAAGTCAAGGGCACAGACCTTAGGAGCCTTCTGAAGGGAAAGGCCAACGTATCCACGGAAGACAGGCAGAAAGCTTCTCGGGAATGGAGTAGCTACTGTGTGAACAAATCTTTCAGTTTTGTTGAGGAACATGATTTCGTACATAGAAATCTATGCCAGTAAAATCATCGTGTCTGTGTAATGATGAAATGAAGATATTTTCAGACATCCGAAGGGAAAGTTCATCCACTTCTAGCAGCCGAGATCCTGAAACAGTCGCCTGAGGACATGCAAATCAGGGCGAAAGTGAGGAGGAGGACATGGAATTAAAAATGGTGGAACTGACCCCCAAATACAAAGAAAGTATATCCAATGACGTCGTTGGTTCCCAGGCTCAGGTGCTGGACCCCGTGATGCCCACCAGGAATCCCAACTACAGAAGAGGCAGGAGCAATTACAGTCCAGTTAAGGCAGAATAGCCAGATCCTACCTCAAAAGCAAAATAATAAATTCCTGGCTGTTAGGAAAATTATGACTGGTAGCATATAAACTAAAAGATAAATTATGTAAATCGCATTGAATAGGTAGAACTAGCAATGGACAGTGATCACAGTCATAGTAACGGGACTGCTGGGAGCATCAAGAGCGAGGCTGATCCCCTTTGCTCCCCCAGCACATACAAATACACAAAACAATGACATACAGCAAAGCATTTAAATATCTTGGGATGCATCATGCCTGAAGAATACAGAAAGCTGTACGAAAAGAACCATAAATGCAAACCCACACTCAGCACCGCCCAGAGGGGTCTCTCTGGGACACGGGGTGCTGTGGGGTGAACACGCACACAGCAGACACAGAGCTGGACTTAAACACTGGGACAACCTGCAGCCCAGGGACCGACCTACTCCATTCCCAGAGAACTAGGAGACTGAGCAGCTACACAGGGAAGCAAGTCTTCCAGGCCTTGCGTGGAAAACGGTCGCTCTTGAACAAGCAAACCAGCACTGTGCTGCGCATAAAGTTGACTTCGAAATGGCACTCTTGCTGGGGTTCAGAAACCCCAAACCATAAAGGTAAAAGGCAACAGAAGCGCAGAGACTCATTACAGACTGCCTTCGTTTGGAATCATCATGACTAACACTTAAGAGGAAACCAGTTAAAGGAAGCTGGATTGACGTCAGCTTGCTGTTTCTGAGGTTTTGGTTCATGGTCACTTGGTTCTCTTGCTTCTGAACGTGTGCATGCTGAGACAGAGAATACAGCAGGAACGTGTACAAAGTAGCGTGGCACACCCTAGGGGACAGAAAGAAGAGGGAGACTTAACAGAGTTCCAGGATAAGGCACAGCCCCCAGGACATGCTGCCAGCCAGTCACTTCCTTCTGTCATCTCCCAGAGATCCCAGCACCCCCACTAACATAGTCAAGTTATTAATCCAGCAGGGTAGTAATTCATTGATTAAGTCAGTACGCACAAGTCTCAGTGTTTGGCTCCTCCCATCTGAGAACCAGCTCCTCGACCTATGAGCCTTGTCTAGAGGAAACGGTTGATATACAAGTCACAGCAGCCAATGAAGCCTCCAGAGCCCTGGTGGGGTAGACATAAAGCCCAAGGATGCTTTCAATACGTAAGCACACAGAAACGCCCAAAGAACCCGGCGTCTCCTCTGTATTTCATACGTGTTCACAATTTGAAAAACCAATCAACTCCCATACGGGAATATCGGCATACAAAGCATTCAGAAGAAAAGTTAAAGTACAATAATGCATGTCTTTAATCCTGGCACTGGGGAGGCAGAGGCAGGAGGATCTCTGTGAGTTTGAGACCAGCCTGGTCTACAGGGAGGGTTTCAGGATAGCCAGGGTTATGTAAAGAGACCCTGTCTCGAAAAGAGAGAGAGGAAGAAAGAGGGGGAGAAGGAAAAGAGAAGAAAAGAGTTGCTGCCGTGAGGACCAGCCTTCAGCCCCTCAGGAATTGAGTTGGTGAACTAATCACTCAGCTTGACTTTTCTATGTGAGGAAATAAAACTTAATTCTCAGGGACTGCTGAAAAGGGGAAAAAACACACTCACACTTTTAGGATCTCTGTATCATCCTCTCTCTTCTTTATTTCTTTTCTTACCTCTATCCAGATATGTCTCTTCTGTACCTCTCTTAACGTCTTCCTTCTAGCTGACTTTGTTCTTTCTCTTACAGCTTATATATCCCAGCAACATCTTTCAAGCAATATAAAAATTACAATGTGGTTACATTCCATTTTTTAAGTGAAGGATTATGATAACTACAGGTGAAAATTAACATGCCACATATCCCTTGCATGGTTAAACATTTTACATACTACAGGTAAAAAACAGTCTCCAAGAAACCACACACATTCTTGTTCAAGCAACTTGTAGATTAAGAGTGTAAGCAAGCAAGCCGTTTTTCTCAGCCGGTTCTTACTGGCAGGCTGCATTTTATGGTTACAAAGAAAGGATCAATCACTTTATTATATATCACAAAAGGTAATCTTACAAAAAAAATTGAAAGAATCACAAATCTAAACTTTTGTATATGAAAAACAATCAATCAGCTCTACTTTAAATTCTCAGGGGACACACTTATTCAGCTACAGGAATTGTTCCTCAAGGTTTTCTAGGTTAAAGCTATTAACAGAAGCAGCATAACCTAACCTTAAGTCATTATTTAAAGCTTTTTTTTTTTTAGCTATGATGCAACCAAAACTTATCTCTCCCAAAATTAAGAATAAAAGAACTTGAAGCCGGGTGGTGGTGACGCACACCTTTAATCCCAGCACTCAGGAGGCAGAGGCAGGCGGATCTCTGTGAGTCCGAGGCCAGCCTGTTCCAGGGCTCCAAATGCTACAGAAAAACCCTGTCTCGAAAAACCAAAAAAAAAAAAAACAGAACTTGAGCTAACCTAGCTTCTGGGACATACTTGTTTTTCTTAATCATTAATCTAAGCAAACCACAGTCTATGCGTCTCCTCAAGAGAAACTCGTAAGTCCTAAGTGCATAACACTTCCTTGATCCTATTTTCTACCCTCTGCAGCCCCTGCTTTATTAGGGGCAGGGACAACAGTATATCATGCCTTTACCTGTATTAATTTTCCCGCCTCTATCGTGGTCCCTTACTATATTTATTAAAAACTCCCAATCATCAAAATTATATTTAAGCCAACACTATTATTGTATAAACTCATTGCTTCCTTTGAACAGTACAGCTTTAGAGGAAATCATCTTCGTAAGAATCCACAGGTAGAAAATGACCAATAGAATGGGATATTTCCATGAAATAATCACACCACGTTAAAGGCAGTGGGGATCCCCCCACACCCATTCCCACCATGCCAGATACCAGAGAAAAATGACCGCAGCAAGCATATAAAAACACAGTTGTACAAGAATATTCTGAAGCCCAAGTCCTCATCTTGCCTGTCCAAGATTCACCCATCAGTGCCTTGCATTCTGGGGGGCCAATATCCCAAATCAGTTGCCACCTGTTGCTCTTCTGACCTGGCCACCAGCAGAAAAGATAGCACTGGAAAAGTTGGGCTTGGTAGTAAATGGCTTTAATTCCCACCCCTCAGGAGACTAGGGAGGGGGATTAAGAATTCAAGGCGAGCCTGAGATCCAATGGGCTGGGATGTAGCTCTTTTGGCATAGCGCTTACCTAAGATGTGTGTGGCCCTGGGTTTAACACCCAGCAGGACAGAAAATCGGTATAGCAGCACACAGCTGTATTGCCAGCATTTGGCAGGTAGATCATTACTTTCAGGTCCTCCTCAGTGAGTTCAAGGCCTGCCTAGGCTACCTTGTCTCAAGAAGAAGAAAAAAAGGGAAATACAAGAACAAAATGATAACCGCATTAAAAATACTGAATGAATAAAAAATCAAGAGAGGACCAGGCATGGTGGAGGACCAGGCATGGTAGAGGTGCCTTTAAGCCCAATTCTGAGAGGCAGAGGCAAGAAGATCTTTGTAAGTTCAAGGCCAGCCTAATCTATATAATGGGTTCTAGAACAACCAGAGCTACATAGAGAGACCTTGTCTTAAAAAACAAAATAGCCGGGTGCTGGAGAGATGGCTCAGTGGTTAAGAGCACTGACTGCTCTTCCAGAGGACCTGGGTTCAATTCCCAGCACCCACATGGCAGCTCACAACTGTCTAAAGATCCAGTTCCAGAAGATCTAACACTTCATACCAATGCACATAAAATAAAAGTTAAATAAACCATAAAAATATATAAAGAAAAAAAAACAAAATAGCCAGCCAGGCGGTGGTGGTGCACGCCTTTAATCCCAGCACTCGGGAGGCAGAGGCAGGCGGATCTCTATGAGTTCGAGGCCAGCCTGGTCTACAGAGTAAGTTCCAGGACAGGCTCCAAAGCTACAGAGAAACCCTGCCTCTAAAACCCAAAAATTAATTAGTTAATTAATTAATCAATATAATTAAAATAAAATAGCAAGTAAGAAAATCATATATTATGAAAATGAAATAAACCCATTTTTAAAAATATAATAATGAAAATATAGCCACTTAATTTGGGAATGAGGGCCAGTGATGAGGTAGGGAGATCACAAATTCAAGAGCAGCCTGGGTAATATAGCTAGATCTGGCCGCAAAATAAAAGGCAAAGTCAGGCAGTGGTGGCGCACGCCTTTAATCGAGCACTCTGGAGGCAGAGGCAGGCGGATCTCTGAGTCTGAGGCCAGCCTGGTCTACAGTGTGAGTTCCAGGATGGCCAGAGTTATACAGAGAAATCCTGTCTGGATAAAACAACAACAACAACAAAAATGGCAAGATTGGAAGCATGCACAAAGCGCAAGGTTCAATCCCCAATACCATAAATAAGAATAAAAATAAATGGATCAGAAAACAGTAAGGAAAATGTCGACTTTAGGGACCGGAACAACAGCTGTGGGGAAGTGGGAAAGTTTTACATTTCTTCCTCAGTTCTTCCACTAGGCTTTTGACTATATCAAGTCTATTATTTTGACTAAATATTATTATTTTAGTGGGGGAAATGATTGGGGTTAGCCAGTAGATTCTCCTTCTGTTTTCACATGGGGAATTTTTTTTTTTATTAAAGTGTCTGACATTCAAATTTCAGCCCCAGTTTGAATCACTGGGCCCTTCCTATAAGATTCTGGAAGCCGTGTCCTTAAGATTAGCAGTATTTCATGTGTTCTTGGTTGGAAAATAAATATTGCAATCTATCAACTTATGTGCTCATAGCTAATTTGTGTTTGGAGGGATCTGACTTCTTCAGCAAAGCCGAGTCAGCTCTGGGTAGCTGGAAGGGGTACTGAGCCTAAAGCAATGTTAGACTGAGGAAAATTGAGACAGAAAACACAGGTAGATTTGGGGGACTTCCAGGTTACTCTACACAGCCCCGAGTTTATTTCGGAGCCTGATTATACACAAAAGCAGAACAAAGCACAATCCAGACCGTCAGTCAGCATCCAACCACAACACTGTTCCTGTCCTGGAGCAAGCATGTTCTTCTCCTATCTGAAGGTGCCCCCGTCTGGCCACCGCCAAGCCCGCGTCTTAGTAGATAGTGTGTTCTTTCTCGTGGGCAAAATGCTCTTTCCCACGAGCTTAACCAGGACTTTCTCACAGCACTCAAGGTTGCAGGCAGAGCAGGTGAAGGACTTTTGAGTCAGAGTTGACTCCAGATGGAAACTGAGTCACATGTGGGCTCCCACACTTCTCCGTAGCAGAACGATTCTGACCAGGAGTCGCCACTGTGACTGGAGAAGACAAAGAAGGCTGTGGTGTAGGTAAAAGGCGAGAGTCTGTAGTTTCAGAACGGAACCTGCACTCTGCTCCTACGCCCTCTAAGGTCTGGTCCTTCTCACTTGTTCTCTTTTCTGTAACCTCTCAAGCACGGTTTCTGCCAGCGTCTTCCGCAGACAGCACCTCTCAAAGCTCACCTTCACCGCCTTGGATTGTGACCACACTTACTCCTCTGCATCTTTTCGGAGGTTTTTCTTGAGCCTGGCTTCTAATTTGGCTTAAACCGCTTTTCTTTATAAACAATAAATCATGACAAGTGGGAATACATGCCCATAATTAATATAACTTAAACCAAGCATCGTCACAATCAATCTAATACAGACTCAATGAGGCAGCCAGGGTAAGAACATGGTCTCTGAAGCGAGACAAAGCTAATTCAATCCCAGCTGTCATGATTCCATCAGCGCCTCCAGCCCTTCGTCTGATTGCGTGGACAAGTCTTACCTACACGGATGCTGTGGTTCTTCACCTGAAGTTTCATCACAGCGAGTAACTGTGTCTTAATAAGAGTTTTGATTGCTGTGAAGACACACCACAATCAAGGCAACTGTTATAAGGGAAAAGATTTAATTGAAGCTTACAGTTCAATCCATTATCGTCACGGCAGGGGGCATGCAGGCAGACATGGTGCTGGAGAAGGGGCAGAGAGTTCTACATCTGGAGCAGCAGGCAGCAGAAGGAGTCTGTGTCACACTGGTCAGACTTGGGCTTACAAAATCTCAAAGCTGGCCTCCATAGTGACACGCTTCCTCCAAAAAGGCCACACCTCTTAATAGTGCCATTCCCAATAGGCCAAGCATTCAAACACATGAGTTTATGGGGGTCATACCTATTCAAACCACCACAGATTGACTGGTTTTTGCTATTGCGATTCATAAGTGAACATAGACTGTCTGTATTGCTTTAAATCCGTCTGTTTAATGTGATCATAAAATTTGACTTATAATTAGTATCCATACGGTTTAAATATATATCCCCATTTGTAATAGCAAAATAGTGAAAGAAGCCTAAACAAATATTGGTAAGGGAGTGATTAGTAAATTTACTAAAATTATTGTAAATTTACAAAAAGATATCCAATATCCATTAAAATCTATACTTACTAAACTGTTTACTGATGTAGCAAAATGGCTTTAGTACAATGTTAAAAATAAAAACCAAAACTGTTGAAATGGTCTCTCAGTCTTGTATATAGACCACATGTAGGTATATTGTGCATGTATGTACATTTATTATATACACCTAATATGTGTAATTTATGGATGAAGCATAACTTTTTACAATGGGCATAATAACAAAGGAGACACATTTTATACATCAAAAACTCGGTTTCCCTTCCTGAACCTTGGTTTACTGAACCTCCTGGTCCCATCCCCCAACCTTCCTGTCTTTCCTGTGTTCTCCATCCCTCTCCATGAGCCGACCTACCTGGAAGAAGTGTTGAAAGGGAGCAGATCGCAGCAGGCACCGGACAACCTGGGTCCTGAGGCAATGAATTCAACCCTCAGTACCCATATAAAAAAACAGGCATTGCTCCTGTAATCCCAGTGCCTGTGACAAGAGGATGCCCAGGGCTCAGTGGCCGCCCGGACTAGCCTAACTGGTGAGGTCCAGAGCCCAATAAGAGTTTAAGATGGACAGTTCATTAGAGACAAGACTCGGTCTGAGTCAATGCTTTTCTATCTTGCCTGACTGCACAGTAGAAAACACCTGAGAACTTTTAAAGCTCTCCATCACTGGCTGATTCCTAGAACAATTAAATCAGGTTCAGTGGCAATGGAGTCAGGTATCAAGTGTAGATAAAACTGTCCAAACGACTCCAACACACAGCCAGGGCCAAGCCCCGGGACCCAATATGGAAATGGCAGGTTTAGAAGCGTGTTCACTACTAACACGTCTTCTTACTGTATTTGAAATTCCCCAACACTGATTTCCATTAGTTTTATCAATCATGTTATCTTATACAATATTATATTGATTATATTGTATGATAAACTATAAGACTTCTATTTAAAAATAATCTCATGTGGCTTTAAGTTTCATTATTATGTAAAAGCCTAAAATTGTTCCTAATAGATTTTCTCCCCCTCACCCCCCCAGACACACACACCATAATAAGTTTCTCTGCTTATGCAGTAAGCCAGATCAAGTCAAACTGAAAAAGTATAACAAAAATATTGAGCAATGCAACTCCTGGGCGGGTTCACTGATTTCAGAGATCAAGGCCAGAGAACTTGTACATCCAGGCTAAGTAAGGGAGGTTTTATAGGTTGCAGGAGAGGTGCCATGATATGTCTGCCACAGTCTGGTTTGTGCCCAGGTCAAAGGCTGGGCAGTTAAGGAGGGACTTGGGCATCTGGCAACTTCAGGAGTGGAAGCTGCAAAAGCTGCAGAACTGGGCTTCTGGACACCTCTCCTTTGTTTGGAGACTCTTTGAGCAGGAGGGGTTTGGGGAGGGGAGAAAGAGAGGCAGAGACAAAGAGAGAGAGAGAGACAGAGAGAGGGAGGGGTTTTCTGGACCATGCAGGATAAGCCAGAAGCTCCAATTGAACAGTGATCATTACAGATTCTGTAGAAAAAAATCCTCCTTTGTTGGAGTTCCCATTCCTGTGTTGGCTCCTTTGTGCTGCTATAACAAAACACCACAAAACATCTCCTCAGCTGGCAAGTGGCATGAGACGAGGCAAATTCTTTCCATCAAAGGACATGGGATCCCATCTAAGAGGGCAGAGTCTTCAGAGTCCTGTAACTCACCACCTATAACAGGCACACATCTTGTGCTCTTGAGTGGGCAATTGCATTTCAACACGAGCCTCGAAAGCAACAGAAACGTTCAAACTGCAGCATTTTCCTGTCTCTCTTGCCGAAATCATATATCAACCTTCCATCTTCTTCTAGGCTGTTGGAAATTCCGTCTCCTTGAATGTGTTTGTCTTTGTTTGATGTTTTAAACACACCCTTTCACTGGATGGGATTGCCGTTTCATAAAACCTAAAGCCTGACTTCTCACCATGACGGGGCTATGTTGACCAAAATTACCAAGCCACAATCCCAAGGCTGTCCACAGGTGACCGTGTACTTATTTAACCCCAACTTAACTTACCTGGGGAACATGGGGTTTGGTTGTTGTGTACCTAACTTTCTGTAACAGTGTGTACGATCTAAGAGTAAAAACAAGTCCTAAAACTCAGATAACACGCACCAGGGAGAGAGTCTGAGTAGGGAAATCTCCCACAGGCTCATCTGTGGAATCCATGATCCCCACTAGAAACTAGGAAATGGGACCTGGCTGGAAGAAGTAGGTTCCTGGGGCATGCCTTTGAAGATTTTTTATTTATTTATTTATTTTTGGTTTTTTGAGACAGGGTTTCTCTGTAGCTTTGGTGCCTGTCCTGGAACTAGCTCTTGTAGACCAGGCTGGCCTCGAACTCACAGAGATCCACCTGTCTCTGCCTCCCGAATGCTGGGATTAAAGGTGTGTGTCACCACCGCCCGGCTGCCTTTGAAGATGTAAAGGGCTCACACCACTCTTTCTTTTCTTCCTGGCTACTGTAAAGTGAGCAGCTCTGTTTTCCCATACTCTTCTGCTAATATGGGTTGAAACCATAAACTTTACAAACAGTTCCTCCTTAAGCTGTTTGAAGTCTGGCTGACACAGCCTTACTACAAAGTTACTCTTTCTGGGAGCCTAAAACACTGCAGATGTTGTTTGTTTAAAAACTTGGGCTAGCCTTTTCCAGTTTTCTTTCTTTCTTTCTTTCTTTCTTTTATTTATTTTTTTTTAAATATTTATTTATTTATTATGTATACAATATTCTTTCTACTTGTATGCCTGCAGGCCAGAAGAGGGCACCAGACCTCATTACAGATGGTTGTAAGCCACCATGTGGTTGCCGGGAATTGAACTCAGGACCTTTGGAAGAGCAGGCAATGCTCTTAACCGCTGAGCCATCTCTCCAGCCCTTTCTTTATTTATTTATTAAAGATTTCTGGCTCTTCCCTGCCACCGCCTCCCATTTCCCTCCCCCTCCCCCAATCAAGTCCCCCTTCCTTGTCAGCCCAAAGAGCAATCAGGGTTCCCTGCCCTGTGGGAAGTCCAAGGACCACCCACCTCCATCCAGGTCTAGTAAGGTGAGCATCCAAACTGCCTAGGCTCCCATAAAGCCAGTATGTGCAGTAGGATCAAAAACCCATTGCCATTGTTCTTGAGGTCTCAGTAGTCCTCATTGTCCGCTGTGTTCAGCGAGTCTGGTTTTATCCCAGGCTTTTTCAGACCCAGGCCAGCTGGCCTTGGTGAGTTCCCGATAGAACATCCCCATTGTCTCTGTGTGTGGGTGCACCCCTCACGGTCCTGAGTTCCTTGCTCGTGCTCTCTCTCCTTTTGCTCCTGATTTGGACCTTGAGATTTCTGTCCAGTGCTCCACTGTGGGTCTCTGTCTCTGTCTCCTTTCATCGCCTGATGAAGGTTAATATTCAGGAGGATGCCTATATGTTTTTCTTTGGGTTCTCCTTATTTAGCTTCTCTAGGATCACTAATTTTAGGCTCAATGTCCTTTATTTATGGCTAGAAACCAAATATGAGTTATGGGGCACTGAGCTGAACAGAGAATTCTCAACAGAAGAAGTTCAAATGGCCAAAAGACACTTAAGGTCATGCTCAACTTCCTTAGCAATTAGGGAAATGCAAATCAAGACAACTTTAAGATATCATCTTACACCTGTCAGAATGGCTAAAATAAAAAACACCAATGATAGCCTTTGCTGGAGAGGTTGTGGAGAAAGGGGTACCCTCATCCATTGCTGGTGGGAATGCAAACTTGTGCAACCACTTTGGAAAGCAGTGTGGCGGTTTCTCAGGAAATTCGGGATCAGCCTTTTCCAGTTTTAAAAACTTGGCCTAGCCTTTTCCCATTTTAGTCTCCTTTTTCTCCACCCTGGTCTTTGTGGTCACTGTTTTGTCATTGTTATAAATGGTTTTATGCTTTTTTTTTTTTTTGGTTTTTCGAGACAGTGTTTCTCTGTAGCTTTAGTGCCTGTCCTGGAACTAGCTCTTGTAGACCAGTGCTGGGATTAAAGGCGTGCGGCACCATCGCCCGGCTTATGCTTTTTAAAAGGTGAGATTGTTCATCGCAGCTCAGGCTAGACTTGAATTTTCAGTTTTTCTGCCACAGCTGCTCAGGTCCTGCAGTCTTTTCTCTTTTATTATGTATCCATGCCCATTTGTGTCTCATTTCTTATTAAAAATTAAGTCCTCGAGATTAATCGATAATGATGTGTCTACAGTTACTTCATTTCTTCTAGTTATTACATCTTGATCTATTTATGCGTATGTGTATTTTTATTGCATGCAAGCATGTATTTGCGTTTCTCCAATTACTATTGTAGTTCTCCTATGAGCATTTTTGTATATACCACCATATGTCCATCCATGTTGGGTTTTCATTCTGGAAATATTTATTTTACTTATTTTTTTTCAGTATGTATCAAGGGAAAAGGAATCAAGGCACTACACCATTCCCAATATAGCCAACTTTAAAACAATACCATAGAGCACTCATGCTTCTAACTAGGGACTACTGTGAACGTCACCAAAGACTTCCTCCGTGGGGGTGCATGCCTCAGTCCTGAACAGCAAGTATTAGTGAAAAACAGACTTAAGAAGACAGTATAATACCTTCCCAAGGCGTGTGGTCAGAGTAGGAGCCAATCTTACCATCTTTACTTCTGCTAGCACAGAGCTGGAAGCAGCAGGCTGCAGGACGGGCACTAAGTTTAACACGAGTGCTTGTTGAGCTGCAGGACGGGCACTAAGTTTAACACGAGTGCTTGTTGAACTTCTACACACTCCCTATTTATGGTTCTGAGGGGAATACACAAACAGGGTTTTTAAATTTGTTTTTGTTCACGATAACTGTGAATGCCTACTCTACACAACCTCATGGGAAGAATGCTGGGGGTTCTGAGGAGTCCTCGGGACCTAGACCACCCTAAGAAGAGATGGCTTTCGCCACGTAAAACGGGTTTTGTTTTCTCCCTTAGTGACTGACCCTCCGGAAATGCTTGTCTCCCGCTGCCGGTGAAGAACCGCAGACCATGGATCATGCTGAGGAAAATGAAATCCCCGTGGCAGCTCAGAGGTACTGCGTGGAGAGGCCAATCTTTAGTCACCCCGTGCTCCAGGAGAGGCTGCATGTGAAGGACAAGGTCTCCGATTCCATCGGGGACAAGCTGAAACAGGCCTTCACGTACGTCTAACCCATTTCCTCTTCGGTAGCCTTCGGCTCGGAGAATTCAAGGTCCCATGCGTAAAGATCCTTTGGCGAGTTGGAGGGGAAATGAGCGGTGAACACTTGCAGTCTAACAAGCTACGCCTGGTGATTCAGCTGGTATCAGCCTTTGGCTTGGTCCCGTGAACACCGTGCGTGGTACCGCAAGACTTGGTTTCATTCTGTTGCTGTGATAAAACAGTCTGATGAAAAGCAACATAGGGAGGAAGGATTTCTTTAGCTCACAGCTCTATCATTGCAGGCAGGCAAGATAGGAACCTAAAGCCACAGTCAAGAGCAGAGCAGGGGGAAAGTATACAGGTGGACGCTTGATAGCTCTGTGCTCCCTTATACTATTCAGGACCCCTCTCCTTGGTAAATGACACAGTAGACGAGGTCATACCACAATTAACAACCAAGACAATTTCCCACAGACAACCCGTATTGTCTAGACCAATTTGATCGAGACAATTCCTCATCACAACTCTCTTCCCAATGGTTCTAAGTTGCGTTGGTATAATTAACTAACCGACACACTATGTTTAATGGTTTTCTACTCCTCCTTACATCCATGTAAAGGTTTACATACCTGTTCTCAAATTCTCCACAAAGCTCTAAACCATCTGCCTCCCCTGTTGTTCCGGAGGCTGGTTCGGGCTCTCTGTCTTGCTTCCCATGTGGGTCCCCCACCCTGTTCAGCAGCATCTTAACCACTGACTGTGGTTTGCTCCTTATCACTCATAAGCTGAAGAAGAGAGAACATCCCCGTGTGAGTTCTGCAGGGATGTCCCTCGCTTACAACTTTGTCTGTGTCTTTGTCTCCTTAGATGCACTCCTAAGAAAATAAGAAACATTATTTACATGTTTTTGCCCATCACTAAGTGGTTGCCAGCGTATAAATTCAAGGAGTATGTGTTGGGGGACTTGGTCTCAGGCATAAGCACGGGAGTGCTTCAGCTTCCCCAAGGTTAGTACAATGCATTGCTCTGTGTGTGTGTGTGTGTGTGTGTGTGTGTGTGTGTGCTATCTCTCTCTGCTCGTTCTCTCTGTGTCCCTATCTCTCTGTCTCTCTGACTGTCTGTCTGTCTGTCTCTCTCTCTGGTAACTTTTACCTTTCTAAGCAATCTTTTCAGAAACTGAAGAAGCCTTGGGATCATTCACAGTGGAAAGGGGTGGTCCCGATCTGAGGATCAATCAGTTGCTCAGGCAACAATTTGCTGCAGTTGTGATAAATTTCTTGTTTCTAGGCCCATGACATAACTAAAAGGGATTATGGTACACTGGATTTTCTTGACAACTCTGTGTTATTAAAAGAACATTAGAAAATATCAATCTGTGAGCCAGGTATGGTGGAACATGTCCTTAATCCTAACTCATATGGAATATTGTCATTTCAAGGTCAAGTTGATCCAAATAGTAAGTTCTGGGACAGCCAGGGCTACACAGTGAAACGCTGTCTCAAAAAAAATTATATTAACCCTAAACAATCTGATTCCTGTACTCCTAGAGCGCTAACTAACTCTCCAAACAGGGACTAAGACAAGAAACAAATAAAGGTATATACACATGATTAAATTATAAACATCATAAAGGAAAACAGAGGATCCTAAGACATTATTAAGGAGTTAGTTTAAGTAAAGAAATTATGAAAAGTTCTTTGGAAAAGTGGATTCAGTATGCATTGGTGCAAGAAACTGCAATTAAACTTAGTAGCTCACACAAAGTAAGGGAAGACATCAATGTGGGAGGGGTTGTTGTAAAAAAAAGGGCTAAAAAAAGAGGGAAGAACTGAGAAGGTAAGAAGGGCAAAAGTGATCAAAATTTAGTATAGATATGTTATAAAATTGTAATAAAAATCAAAAAAAATTTAAAGTCCACGTGAGCTGAGACCTCTGGCAGGTGAAAGCAAGAGAAAAGGCATTCCCAACAGGAGGGGCAGCGTGACGGAGGTGTGCTCAGGAAAGAGGTGGGCAAAGAGAAAGACAGTGCACCAGGGGTGTAGACAGTAGACAGTGCACCAGGGGTGTAGACAGTAGACAGTGCACCAGGGTGTAGACAGTAGACAGTGCACCAGGGGTGTAGACAGGAAGACAGTCCACCAGGGGTATAGACAGTAGGAAGACAGTGCACCAGGGGTGTAGACAGGAAGACAGTGCACCAGGGTGTAGACAGGAAGACAGTCCACCAGGGGTATAGACAGTAGGAAGACAGTGCACCAGGGGTGTAGACAGGAAGACAGTGCACCAGGGGTGTAGACAGTAGGAAGACAGTGCACCAGAGGTGTAGACAGTAGGAAGACAGTGCACCAGGGGTGTAGACAGGAAGACAGTGCACCAGGGTGTAGACAGGAAGACAGTGCACCAGGGTGTAGACAGGAAGACAGTGCACCAGGGGTGTAGACAGGAAGACAGTGCACCAGGGGTGTAGACAGTAGGAAGACAGTGCACCAGGGTGTAGACAGGAAGACAGTGCACCAGGGGTGTAGACAGGAAGACAGTGCACCAGGGTGTAGACAGGAAGACAGTGCACCAGAGGTGTAGACAGTAGGAAGACAGTGCACCAGGGGTGTAGACAGGAAGACAGTGCACCAGGGGTGTAGACAGTAGGAAGACAGTGCACCAGAGGTGTAGACAGTAGGAAGACAGTGCACCAGGGGTGTAGACAGGAAGACAGTGCACCAGGGGTGTAGACAGGAAGACAGTGCACCAGGGGTGTAGACAGGAAGACAGTGCACCAGGGGTGTAGACAGGAAGACAGTGCACCAGGGGTGTAGACAGTAGGAAGACAGTGCACCAGGGGTGTAGACAGCAGTAGGAAGGCACAGGCTGGGGTCAGATGATTACACGTTCAAAACCTCCCTAGGCTACAGAGAAGTTTCAAATCAACCTGAGAAACTGGGCTAGTTCCTGTCTCAAAATCAAAAGTAAAAATGAGCTGGGGTAGATGGATCCTAGCAAGGTCCTAGGTTCAGTCCCAGTAGAGAGAGGAGAAAGGGCAGAGAGAAAGAGCATCTCCGAAGGAAGCAGAGCTGGCAAGATGGTTGGTGGAGAAAGACACTAAGTGCAGTAGCCTGGTGACCAAACTCAGTCCCAGAACACACGTAAGGATGAAGGGAGACCTGATGTGATACAATTGTTCTCTGGACTGCATGTGTGCAGCATGGCACAAGTCATCACACACACACACACACACACACACACACATACACACACTTACACATATACACACACATACACACACACATACATACACATACACACATACACACATAAACACACATACACACACACATACATACACATACACACATATACACACACATACACACATATGCATACACACACACTTACACACATACACACACATACATACACATACACACACATACACACATAAACACACATACACACACATGCATACACATACATGCACATACACACACATACATACACATACACACACATACGCATACACACACACTTACACACATACAAACACATACACACACATACACACATACACACATAAACACAGATACATACACATACACACATAAACACACATACACACACACATACACACACACGCATACACACATACACACTCATACATACACATACACACATAAACACACATACACACACACATACACACACGTACACACATACACACACATACATACACATACACACATAAACACATACACACACATACATACACATACACACATAAACACACATACACACACATACACACACATACGCATACACACACACATACACACATACATACACATACACACATAAACACACATACACACACATACATACACACATACACACACATATACCCACACACACATACACACACATGCCACAAACACACGTGCACTTATTTAATAAAATACAAATATCTTATGAAAACAAAAAGGCAGCTCACTAGAAGCAGAAATAACAGGCAGGTAACTCTTTAAGGAAACAGAAAAGAATTCCACTGCATCTATGAAATAATCATGGGTTGCTGTTATTGATAAGCAGCAAAGAATCAGACAGAGCTCGCCGAAACCAAACCCAAACTGGTTCCCAGAGTAACATTCAGGGAAAGGTTAGATACTAAAGTAGAGGAAGTCTTCTGGAAACAAATAAACAGGTGTTGATAAAAAGAAAACAGCAGCAATGATCTGTCTCCGCGCGCTGTTGTTCACCTGGTCAGGCTTCCAGGAGGAAGGGCACGAATGATTAAGAGCTGCCCAGGAGGAATTCTGTAAGGACTCAGACTAAATGGAGAGCAATCAGACAAGACACACGTGCAAAACCATGTGAATATCAGGGGAATCAATGAAAAAGGCACGCCACTGTATCATGAGAAGCTGAAATACTTGAAAGTCAGTGGTTTCTATTCAAAATTGTTAAATGAGGAATTGAATACCACAGCAGACAATTGGGATTGACTCACCCACCCTGCAGGACCCTGGACACTGGCACACTATCTCCTGAGTCTCTCACCCCATGGCATTTCCAACATTTGCTGTAGGGACTGCCATGTGTTGTAGGGTACCAGCAGTTTCCTGACCTCTGATCCCAGCTGCCAACAGCACTGCCATCATGATAAAAATGTCTCTAGGATGTGCCAGATGTCATAGGGGGGATAAAATTGTCTGCTGAGAAGCCCTGGTTTAGGAGTTTGGGGGCAGAGGGCTGCCGGTCCCCAGCAGAGTCTTGGAATGCCACTTGGATCTCTGAAGGGTGCATGTGCTTTTCTTGCCTAGAATCACTTCTTTAAGGGTGACACCAGAGTGACTGCACCATTGCATATGAAGCAGGCACGCTTTCCAACTCATTTGCTGTCTTACTTCGGAGCTTTAAAATGCAGTAGATACATTTTCCAGGTGTCCCGGAAATTTCGCTGAGATCTCAAAGCTGAGGACACACGGCTTATCAGCTACACATTGCAGGGATGCCAAAATCAACGCAGAGCGCGAATGACACCCCACCCCCAAACTCCCCCTTCCATGCCCCACTCCAACAGAATGTAAGGACAGCAGAGACTGAGACACAATTTGGAATACGAATTTTCTAGAAAGAAGTGACACCTTTATGCATTTCCTTTCCACTTAAAACAAGTAGGCAGAGTTCAAGAGAACAATTTGGAGAATAGATCGTGTCCCCTGGAGTTTGTAGAGACTCCCACCTAACTCTTTAGTGAAAAGTAGCCTAACAGCTCTACAAAACAGACTCTTAAAAAAGAGAAAGAAAGAGACCTCAAGCAAATCCCCAAGGGGTACAACTAGCAGCCTTATCTATAGTGGCCAGACTTGGGGAGCAAGAGGTCTTTGTGTAGGTAATATGTTAAAAAAACAAAAACAAAAAAGCTATGGTACATCCAGAAGATGGACCACTACTCACTAGCGCTCTGGGTTGGGAATTGAGCTCAGCTGTAGAACACTTGCCTAGCAAATGCAAAGCCATGGCTTTGGTCCTCTGCTCTGAGAGAGGGGGGAGGGGAGGGGAGGGGAGGGGAGGGGAGAGGAGAGGAGAGGAGAGGAGAGGAGAGAAGAGGAGAGAAGAGGAGAGAAGAGGAGAGAAGAGGAGAAGAGAGAAGAGATTATTAAATGACCTCTCCAACCCATGCAAAGACCTAGGAAGAACACGAACAAATACATATTTGCAAGTAACAGATGTGAATCTGAAAAGGCTGTGATTGCCAATCATGTGACATTCTGAAAAAGGCAATCTTGGGAGACAGAAGAAAGATCCGTTGTGACTGAGGATTTCTGAGGAGTGAGGGACAAGAAAGTAGAGAGGACTGGGAGCCAAGGAGAACTATTATTCAGTATCTATAGCGGTGGGTGGGTGACATCACACACGTTTGCAGAGGACACACAACATCAGAGTGAGACCGCACATAAACTCTGGGGGGATAATGATGTCTCAGTACAGGCTCATCCTTCACAGAAACATTCCGCTGTGAGGTGGGAGCCCTGATAGTGGGGAAAGCATTTGGGGGAACAGATAGAATGTGAGACCTCTCTGTACCACTTAGTCAATCTACCGGGAGCCTTAAACTGCTCTGAACAATGTCTGTTTTTAAAAACGAGGGTGACGTAAACTCTCTGAAACTGACGTAAGCGGTCTGGGGTGGGATGAAAAGAGGGACCCTGTTGTGCGGCGCCATCCTCTGGCCCAACTGCAGCCACCTTCAGGTGTCCAGCTATCCCATGCGCCAAGGACCGTCACAGCAGGGCTTGCTCACTGTTGATGTTCCTCTAGGAAGGAGGGGCAGGCAGGGCCATAAGCCCCTCACCTGTGCATCCGGCTGCGCTTCCCACCCAGTCCTGCCCTAACTGCGCTTGACTCCAGAGTCCCTGAAAGAGGCTAGAGAAGGCGTTCTTAATCTGTGGATGGTGTTGTGTACCAGGGGTCGTGTACCAGAAATCCTGCACATCAGATATTTTCATTACAATTCATAACAGTAGCAAAACTACCCTTACAAAGTAGTGATGAAATAATTCTGTGGCTGGGGGTCACTACAACATGAGGAACTGTATTAAAGGGTCACATTATTAGGAAGGTTGAGGACCACTAGGGCTAGAAGATGAGACAGGAAAGGATGAGGGGAAAGGGTTCCATCCACAGAGCCCTGGGGAAGCCTGACATCATCCCTGCTGGGAGCAGAACGTCCAATGTGGCTGCCTTAAGGTGACCCATGTTCCAGCCGGGAGCCTGTCGCTCATTTCTCTGTGAACTTACTGCTTTCTCTGAGTGGCTTTGGTAGAATCGTACCTGTCTTTGCTGCTGGGATCTGAGGAGGAAGTAGATATTATTCATGTCTCCCCACAAGGGAAGGAATTTTGGCAGTACACCCTGCACTGTTAAAGACTCTCGGAATAAAATCCCAAGTGTTCTGGTTGGAAAACTGCAAACCTGGAAGTGAACCAGGCTTGGCTCACTTGGAAGATACCTGTCCATGAAGAATGCCGACGGAGTATTTGGCAACAGAGGAGCCCGGGAGAGCTTAGCTTCTGAGGAGGGACAAGTAATGGTGCATAGGGTTCGGGTGGAGGGGCATGGAGAGGCCAGGAAATGACACCGTGGGGGAGAATGCTCAGCTTGCTTGCTCCTTCTAAATCAGTCCAGGACTTAAACGCAGAGTGTGGGGCAAGCCACATTTAGAATGGTTTCCTACCTCAGTTAACCTCGTCCATACAATCCCTCCCAGACCAATCAGGAGGTTTCCCTGCAGCGACTCTAGACCCTGTCAAGTTTACAGTCAGGATTAGCCAACATACTGCAGGCTGGACTGTGTTCATGGTGTTAGGGCAGAAGAAAGGCATCTGCTTTAATTAAGACAGGTATCACGTGTTCATCAGAGACCAACAGATTAAAAGGAAACACCCTGCTATTGGCTAACCACAACTCCGTCTATGCCTTCTGTTCCTGCAGGCTTAGCCTTCGCAATGCTGGCAGCAGTACCTCCGGTGTTTGGCCTGTACTCTTCATTTTATCCTGTTATCATGTACTGTTTCTTCGGGACTTCCAGACACATATCCATAGGTAACGTTTGCCAAACTTTGTGATATGCTTGTTATTATTGCTCAATTAAACTTTTGTGACTGCGTACCCATTAATTGCTTTAAAAATGTAACTACACTCTTCTGAGGAAGGTATGCCAGCAGGTTGAGTTCTCACCTAGCCTGTGTGCAGCCCCGGACTCTCGTTCCCCAGCAATGGAAAAGTGTGTGTGTGTTTCTTCTTCTTCTTCTTCTTCTTCTTCTTATTATTATTATTATTATTATTATTTCTTCTCCTTCTCCTCTTCCTCCTCCTCCTTCTTTTTCCTCCTCCTCCTCCTTTTTTTCTTCTTCCTCTTCTTCCTTTTTCTTTTTTCTTCCTTCTCCTTCTCCTCCTCCTCCTCCTCCTCCTCCTCCTCCTCCTCCTCCTTCTTCTTCTTCTTCTTCTTCTTCTTCTTCTTCTTCCTTTTCCTTCTCCTCCTCCTCCTCTTTCTTCTTTCACTTCTTCCTCTTCTTATTCCTCCTTCCACTTCTCCAAGATTTCTAAAATTAATAGCTTTCTTACAATCTTGGGTTGATTAAATGGGCAATTTTTTTGCATAAAAGATTGTAAGATGAGACCAATGCTTTGTTTTCCAGTACATTTTGTTTGTGTCTGGTTCTCCTTCCTATTTATTTTAATAGTGATACTCAGGGCTCCTAATCACCTTGTATGCATATGGAACTTCATCACACTTTAAGCTCTGAGTTATACATGTTCTCTCTTTGTGCGTTTAGGGTCAGATGCCTGGGAATTTAACTATAATGCTAGAGCTTTGTAAGGCTGCGTGTTCCTCGTATCTATTGCTTGGTAGCAAATGCCACCCAACTTAGAAGCTTATATTGTATATCACTTTTAAAAATAAATTTAAATTATAAAAGTAAATAGGATTCATGAAAGCAATCATTTTATTCTCTCTCCCAGTCCCGAGAGGTCAGCATCTCAGAAGGACTCACCCAGGCAACCATGGGTCTTCCTACTCCCTCCCTTTCTTCCCCCTCCCTTCCCCTTCATCTCTTGTCCATGTGGTCCCAGGAATTGCCTATATGGCCTTTCTGGAGCTTTCTCACACACAGTGACCTAGGCTTCCAACAGAAGTTTTGAGGCTCTTGAGCTGGTAAGATGGCTCAGCTGGTAAAGGAGGCTGTCTCCAAGACTGGTGACCTGAGTTCAAACCCTGTGGCCCTCTAGAAGGAAGGAACAGACTCCCATAAGTTGTCCTGTGGTTGCCTCACATGAACTCAGGTGCACAGCCCTTCTGTTGAAGAGGCGAGTCTGTGTGTGTCACAACCCTGGTTTCCCTGGTCAGAAGTCACTCAGGGTCCCTGCTTTCTGCTAAAATGATCTGGGTCGTTCTTTCGGCTAAAATTATGTTATAAGCCTCTGAACAGGGAGGAGGGTGTCATTCCTCATCGTGACATCAGGGCTACTGGATTAGCTTCCTGAGCTTCTGAACAGCTCATTCATGCTCCTGTTTCAGGCCCCTTTGCTGTTATTAGTCTGATGATTGGCGGTGTGGCTGTTCGGTTAGTACCAGATGATATGGTCATCCCGGGTGGAGTAAACGCCACCAATGGTACGGAAGCCAGAGATGCGTTAAGAGTGAAAGTCGCCATGTCCGTGACCTTACTTTCGGGAATCATTCAGGTGAGACTCCAGCTTGGGGAAATGGACTCGGGTTGGTTCTCTGAGCTGGTCTCACTACGTGTGGGCAGAGGCAGACAGCAAAACTCCAGAGCTGGAGGCTCAAGGTGCTGGCAACAGCTGCCCACTGAGAATGACTAACGGGTTTACCTTGAGTGTTCCAGATATCCCAAAAGCAAAACAAGGTTGATGGAGTGGGTGGTGGTCAGGGAAGAGGCCCCCCCTTGTGAACTTGGAGGGCTGGCAGGCGTGTGGCCTGCATGAGTGAACCCCTCATAAGCAGTGTGTAAGCACCTCCGAAGGACTCAAGCTACCGTGGATTAATGTTATTTTCTTTATAACCACTGTTCGTTAGCTACCACAGGTATGAGTGGCCTAGAAAGTGTTATGCCTGGGCTGGAGAGATGGCTCAGCGGGTAAGAACACTGATTATTCTTCCAGAGGTCCTGAGTTCAATTCCCAGCAACCACATGGTGGCTCACAACCATCTGTAAAGGAATCTGGTGCCCTCTTCTGGCCTGTAGGCACACATGCAGACAGAACACTGTAAATAAATAAATACAGCTTTTTTTTAAAAAAGAAAAAAAAAAAGAAAGTGTTATGCCTAAATTTCTGGTCCCAAAATAAATTCAAGGAGACGGATTTCCGATGCAAATTACATGAGAATTTTTAATATTCAAACTCAAGTTTGGACCAACATCTTTCCAGCACCGCAGCATGGTGGGTGCAGAAAGTATGGCAGGGAACCCTGGGAGAGTAGAGCTTTCAAAAGGGAAACGCCATAATCAGGGGAGTTCATGTCCTGTCGTCTTGGGATTGGGTAAGGACGGCACAGGGTAAGGTAGTTTCTGAAACCATTGGTCTGTTTTGGGTGTGAAAACCTAACAGAATCATAAATGAATAACTGACAAGGTATCTCAAGGACAGGATGCCTCCCGGGAACGTCTGGACCTCGTTTCATTTTATGGCCCTGCTCCCTAGCGCCTTAATTGGCTATTTTCAGGGTACCCTTTCAAGTTTCTGCTATTGCTGCCCATTTCCGAAGCTTAGGTCTGTCCCCGCCCCCAGCTCATTAGATGGCCAAAGCCACCCCCCCCCCACCCCTTTTTTTTTTTTTTTTTTTTTTTTTTTTTTTTTTTTTTTTTTTTGGTTTTTCGAGACAGGATTTCTCTGTGGCTTTGGAGCCTGTCCTGGAACTAGCTCTTGTAGACCAGGCTGGTCTCAAACTCACAGAGATCCGCCGCCTCTGCTTCCCGAGTGCTGGGATTAAAGGCGTGCACCACCACCGCCCGAAGCCCCTTCTTTAAAATGGAGTTTGCAAAGTCAGGTCCTCACAAAGGGAGGCTCACACGTTGTCCAATGATTGTCTTTTCCTAACCCATTTTTGCCGTTTGTTTCTTTGTCATTTTAAAAACCGTAGTTTTGCCTAGGTGTCTGCAGGTTTGGGTTTGTGGCCATTTACCTCACGGAGCCTCTGGTGCGGGGGTTCACCACCGCGGCTGCGGTGCACGTGTTCACCTCCATGCTGAAATACCTGTTCGGGGTGAAAACGAAGCGGTACAGCGGGATCTTTTCGGTGGTGTATGTAAGTAGGCGACGCCCGACTCCCGCTGCTGGCTCCCCACCCCCACCCCGGACTCCACCCCTGTCTGCCTCCGTCTATCTTTCAACCTTCAATGCTCAGGGAGGAGATAGTTGCTGCTTAAACCCTGAAACCCACGTTGTGCGTACCTAGTTCTCCCCTCCTCAAGAGTTTGTTAGTGCGCTGCTGGTGGCTGCACCCATCACTCTCATTAGCTGACCACACGAGGGTAGTTTTAAATTCAGAATAGGAAGCTGACTGGGGTGGTGCACGCCTTTAATCTTAGTCCTTCCGTGACAGAAACAGGCGGATCTTTGTGAGTTTGAGGCCAGTCTGGTCTACAGACTGAGTTCAAGGTCAGCCTGAGACACGTAGTGAGTTCTGGGTCATCCAAGGCTACATAGTGAGACCCTATCTCAAAAAAACAAGCAAAGAAAAGATATAATAGGAAAACATCTCTCACAAAGGCTGCTTATTCAAGCTGGCAAAAAAAAAAAATGAAATAAAATAAGAGCTATAAATGGCTTAACTAACATAAGTAATCAGTTTAATATAATAAAACATGTATACGCTATGCACAATAAAGAAAGTAAAAATTGATTGCAAGTGCACAATAAAAATAACTGATCACAGATCAAAGCTGATTATATGAAGTTGATAAGAAATCCTAAAGATTCAGCATTTTTTCACACTGTACAATATAGCTAGAAACCATTAACAGTATAGCTTCCCAAATACTGAATGGGCACGGGAGAGATGTCTAAGCTGTTAAGAGCGCTGGCTACTGCTGCGGGGTTGCCAGAGTTAACTCCTAGAACGCACATCAGGCAGCTTTGTCCTCACCTGTGTCTCCAGCTGCAGGAGATCCAGCACCCCCTTCTGGCTTCACTAGTCACACACGCCGACACACACACACACACACACACAATACTTAAAAACAAAATAACTACTACAAAACTTACATGTTTAGAATCCATCAACGAAATCAAAATCAAAACAAAGTAATTATAGCCAATTAACAGTGAAATACTACAAAGAACACTTTCGGCTCCTTGGCTGTAGCTTTTGCAGGTGTATATATGCCAGGCTTTTACTAGACTGGAATGAGTGACAAGATGGCCAGGTACAGCGTGACCTTAGGGCTGACACTCCCGTGGGAAGACAGTCGCGGTGAACCAGGTGAACCGCGACTGGGCAAACGTGCCTTACAAAATACGTTAAGCGCCCTAAGAAGGGGAACAGTGTCTCTAAAGCTGAGTAGCCTTTAGATTAGGGTTCTGGGAAGGCCATTTTGAAGAGGTGGCATTTAATTTTGCATCCTCAATTGATAACACTGGACTCAGACTGTAAGGAGATCCCACAAATTATTAATTTCTGTGATGGCTGGAAGTAGACCTCCTACTCCTAGACTTCTCAGAATGACTTGTCACAGAGAAAGTGCAGTCTGCACCTGCGTGAGTCCCAGGCTCTCTGCTTTCTTGGGTTTCAGATGAAATGGTTATATTTGGGTATCCAGAGCAGAGCCGGAAGATGATTGGCTTTCTTCTCTCCTGGCGTCTTTCTAAGCATCACTCTCCTGACCCCAAATCTTACCTGACTTCTCTGTGGTCTTCTCATGACAATTGCTAAAGATTTCTACAACTTAGCTGTGTGTCGACTTTGGCAGTATTCTGTGGGGTTAACCCTGATTCGTCTAACATTCCCAACTCTATGAGCTATCTTCCGATATCAGCACATCAAAAGCACCATAAGCCTTGTGTAGTGCCCGTCCTAACACTCCAGAGGAACTCCACAGTGAGATCCTGTCTCAAGCAAAACAAAACAACAACAAGCCCCATAATGTTGTTGGATAAGAATTATGAGTATAAAGTTGTATGGTTACGTTAAAGAAAATAAAATTCCCAATCTGTAGAAGATACGACGAGTTGGATCCAGGGCTGGGAGCATAGCAATTGCACCACTGAATATCAAATATCACATATCAAATATCTCCACCACTGAATTGTACACTAGCTGCCCCCACCCACCTCTGTCTGAAGTATAGCCTAAGCTGAATTTTTTTTTACAGACTTTTTTTTTTTACCGTGGTAAAATACACTAGACAGGAGGCCTGGCTGAAGAAGAGGCTCGGCAGTGAAAGTACTTATTGCCCTTACGGAAGACACCCGTGGTGGCCGCAATCGCCTGGAACTCCAGTTCCAGGGCACCTGACACCATCTCCTGACCTTCATGGGCTCCTATGTGCATGATGTCAAACACACACACTCAGGCACACGTGCAGACTTGCCAAAAATAGACAGACGTTTTTAAAATACATAGGAGCGCGTATCTCACGGTTCACATTCTTCCTAACTCTACAGTGCAGTGCAGTGAAGTGCACTCGTTTTGCCATGCAACTGGGGTCACCTCCATTTCTAGAACCTCTCCAGCAGCCCAGACGGAAGGAAGCTTCCCTCTCATGAAGCTCTCTGGGCCCAGCGTCTCCGTTCAGCTCTGCTAACCGCTATCGCTCTTGTCTCTGTGAACTGCGCGTCTGGTGCCTCATGTGTGTTCAGTCACCCAGGACCAGAGCTTTATGTAAACATCCGGCATTCACTGTGTTACAGAGTACCGTTGCTGTGTTGCAGAACGTTAAAAACCTCAACGTGTGTTCCCTAGGCGTCGGCCTGATGGTTTTTGGTTTGCTGTTGGGTGGCAAGGAGTTTAATGAGAGATTTAAAGAGAAATTGCCAGCACCCATTCCGCTAGAGTTTTTTGCTGTAAGTACATGCAAGGCGACAGGCTGTTCAGCCCCTGCAATCGTATGCTTCTGTTCCTACAAGGGATTCTGAAGTGTAGGTGATAGAAGAATAGGGATCTGGAGGGTCCTCCCTGATTCTGCAGAACAACTAACGAAATAGTAAAAATAAAAAAGCATTAAAACATACACACAGGTGACTACGTGAAGACATAATACGAGTTTTAACATTAGTTATCTCTGAGAGATGGGATTTGGAGGGATTTGCTTTGCTTAAGTTTTTTTCCATTATCTGTTCACTTTTTAAAGAGCACACACATTATGCTGAGTGGTGGTGGTGCATACCTTTAATGCCAGCACTAGAGAGGCAGAGGCAGGGGGATCTCTGTGAGATCAAGGCCAGCCTGGTTTTCAGAGGGAGTTCCAGGACAGCCATGGCTACACAAAGAATCCTTATCTAGACAAACAAAAATAAAAATAATAATCACATATTACTTTAATAACCCATAATTACTTCAATAGCTTTATTTACCTTAATAAAGTGGCTTCTATCTTCCACTTTGAAAAGATAAAAATTTCCCTAGCTTTCTCTGTTTCTGGTACTTCTGTGCTGAGATAAATATGTCACAGTCTCATGTAAGCCAAGTCCAACTATCTCACAACATATTCATGACTGAAAAGTTAGTAGTGTTTTGTCAAAACATGTACATATATTGAGGTAAACAATACTATGTTCTGCCGGGCGGTGGTGGCGCACGCCTTTAATCCCAGCACTCGGGAGGCAGAGGCAGGCGGATCTCTGTGAGTTCGAGACCAGCCTGGTCTACAAGAGCTAGTTCCAGGACAGGCTCCAAAACCACAGAGAAACCCTGTCTCGAAAAACCAAAAAAAAAAAAAAAAAAAAAAAAAAAATACTATGTTCTTAAATGACCACAATTATTTATTCATGGATGTGGACACCACCACCCCCAAGAAAACTGAAGCAAATAAACTTCTTACCTATGCATTCCACAGAGAAAAGGAAGAGGAAGAAAAAAAATTCTTCTGAAAAGTTTGAGGACAGGGGCTTCACAATTCCTTTTAAGTGTGACCTTTATCTTGTATTATAAATTTATTTTGAGTTTTGCATTCTGTGATACACCTCTTCATGTTAACAGGAAACCAATGGTTTAGTAATTGAATTGGTTACGGTCACATAAAATTGAGCCTCCAGGTACTTAAACCATCTTTGTTTTGTGAGCTGAAGTAGTCTAGGCATTCCTCCAGTGTGAGGGGCATAGCAGGCTGGCGTCACTAGCAGTTATGCAGAGGCCGCTGCTGTGGGAACTGCCTGTCCCTAGAGCTGGTCTTTCTTCTCTCCTGGACAGTCCATTCCAGAAGTTCTGGAAGCAGCAGTTCCTGGGAATTGAGCAGCTATTACACTTCTGTCTTGCTCCTCTGCTCGGAGCATTGTGCTTTATACTTCACATAAATCCAGGCTTGGGAGCTCTGCTCTGGGTGACAGACTGTGTACTCTGGACCTGGAGAAAACTGTGTGCCACGACGGGAAGCTTCTGGCTATGCTGCTGCTGCTGTCATTAGAGACAGGGACAGCAGCAGCAGCAGGATTCTAAAGCCAAATGTGGGTTCCATGGTGACAGGCTGATATTACCAGCCTCACTACACACATGGTGTGTAGCCTACACTCCTTCTACCTGCCCCAAACTCAAAGCCAACCCCACTGATGGCCTCCTCCTGCTGCAGCTAACCAGACACCTCAGCTGGGAACAGAGCAAGGAAAAGAAACTGATTCAGGTCTCAAGAGCCGTAGGGTTCTTTGTGAGGTGAAGCCACTGAGAGGAGGTAGCTGACAGCTGAAGACCCCCCTCCTAACCCTGAGAAGTGAGAAGATGCCCTGATCAGCAGATTATTGGATTTAGTGGTATGTCAGTACTTGACTCTGAGGTGTGCCTGGCTTTGTGTCTATTGTAGGTGGTGATGGGAACTGGCATTTCTGCGGGGTTTAACTTGCAAGAGTCCTACAGTGTGGATGTCGTTGGGACACTTCCTCTAGGGTAAGAAAATAATTTAAGAAGAGTGATTGAATATTCAAGGGATCTACTATCTCTAACTCACCATGAAAATATTCATCTTTTTTGCATATCAAATAGCTGGATGTTTTAAAGGCTAGAAGGTGTGTGTGTGTGTGTGTGTGTGTGTGTGTACACGTAGCAGCTGAATGTGATGGCACACACCTTTAATCCCAGGATTTAGGAGGCAGATCTCTGTGAGTTCAAGGCCTTCCTGGTCTACATAGCAGCTTCCAGGAAGCCAGAACTATATAGAGAGACCCTGTCTGGTGGGGAGAGGGGCATAGCAGGAAAAAAAAATAATTAAAGATTTTACTTTTAACCATTTTTAAAGATTTTATCTTTATGTACATGTACGTGCATGTGTACACGTTCAGGGGGCCAGAAGAGGTCCTGGAGCTGATGTTACAGGAGATTGGAAGCCACTTGACATGGGTTCTAGAAACCAGACTCTTAGCTCTGCAGGAGCATCGGGCACTCTCAACCACCGAGCCGTCTCTGCCCCATTAACCTCTTTTAGATACGCAGTCCAGTCGCGCTGAGTATATTCACACTGTAAACGGATCTCTGGGACACTTTCACCTTGCAAACCACCTAGTTCAGTCCTCACCAAAAGACCATCCCTTCCTTCTCCGTCTTTTAGGCCTTGGTAACTGTGATTCGGGTTTTCTGTTCTGTAAATTTGACTGCTCTCAATGCCTTTTTGCCGATGGATCATACAGTATTTGCGTTTTTGGGATTAGTTTATTTCACTTGACGCAGTGTCCTCAAGGTTTATTGATGTGGGAGCACAGGACAGCAAATCTTCTTCATCAAAGACTGGACTGTGTCTCTCTCCATTCACCTGTCAGTGGAGTCCATTTGTGTTCACCCTTTAGCTGTTGTGAATAGATCTATTGTGGGCATAGAGATGCAGATCAGGCTAGACACAGCTTTCAGTTCTATTGGAATTAATGAAGGTAGCAGTTAAACTCAGTTGCCAACAGAATGGGAATTATCCAAACGACGGGCCTTTAGGTATGGGGATTGTCTTGATTAGATTACCTGAGGTAGGAGGACTGCCCACTGTTGGTGGCGCCATTCCCTGGGCTAAGAGCCTAAGAAAGTGGCCACGCACAAGTATTCAGAGAAGCATTTACACCAACTGAAAGAGAAAACTTACCACTTACCGGTTTGGGATGCTGTGCCCAGCAATCGGTGAGCCAGAAAGGGAGCCCGTTGCAGGTCCCAGTGTGACTTAATACCCCTGAAGTGGGGAATGTGTAGGCATCAGTCATCAGCACCAGAATTTATGTGACAGGAGCACCTCGGTGAAGCAGGGCCAAGGTATGCTATAAAGACTACACCACACAGCAGACCTCATGCAAGAGATTTATTGAGAGAGAACAAAAGACTGTCTCTGCCTAGGGACAAGAGAGAGAGAGAGAGAGAGAGAGAGAGAGAGAGAGAGAGAGAGAGAGCGCAAGAGGGAACAGGAGCCAGACTTTCAAAAGGGGCTCCAGCTGGGGCTGAGTGGCTGGCAGCAGGCTGGAGGAGCTCTTGATTTCTGACACTTAGGAGTGGGGATTTTCTTCTCTTTAAACCTTTCGTAAAATCTCTCCTCGAGTGACACAGGATTTTTAAAAGCAAAAAGTCATGAATTGTAGCCTGAACGTTTTTGTTGTGTATCCTTGGGCAGACGGCTTCTCCTCATAAAGCCCCATGCTCTGCTGTGTGAGTCTGGCGGCCCACACTTGTTCCTGTCATGGCTGTGCCGTTGCAGGAGATAACCCAGGGAGGCCGGGGTGAGAGCCTCTACGGCAGGCATCCAGGGCAGGCTAGCTATGCGGTTCAGGGTTATCCCAGGGGGCTTTCCCGTTCTAGTTTATATACTTCTTTCCTTCCTCTATCTTGACCAATTCCACATTTCTAACATGAATTATTCCATGTGTATTTGAAAGAAAAGAGTAACCCACCAGCTCTGCCCAACTCTTCCCATCCCTGGCCAATTCCCTCTGGCCACCTCTCTCCAGGTACCTCTAACTGTCTCTCTGTCTTTCTGTATTTGTCCTGATGTTGTTGTTGTTGTTGTTGTTGTTGTTGTTGTTGTTGTTGTTCTTCTTCTTCTTCTTCTTCTTCTTCTTCTTCTTCTTCTTCTCTTCTCTCTCTCTCTCTCTCTCTCTCTCTCTCTCTCTCTCTCCCTCTCTCCTCTTCCCCACTCTCTGTCTCTCCTCCTCTCTCTCTTTCTCTCCCTTTCCCTCCCCCTCCCTCTCTCTCTCCCTTTCCCTCCCCGCCCCCCCTCTGCCTTCTAAAGCAGAGCCAGACTTCTACCCAGATGTCGGGCACAGAGGAGAGCTGTCCTGTCCCATCAGGCTGTGCCCGGCCAGGAGTCTCCAGAGAGGCAGAGAGGCAGAGTGCTCTCACGCAGAGACCTCCCTCCTCCGAGCCAGTACTCAGGCAAGATTTCCAACTGCAAACATCAAAACCAAAAATCAGTTTCATGGACATGTTTTTTTAATAGTGACTCAGGGCAAAACCGTGACAAATTAGTAACTTCATTTTCAATTTAGACTGAGAATTTGTAAAAAAAAAAAAAATACTTCCATATCCACCATCCCAGTTGAGGCGTGTAGAACCCTGCTAACAATATATATTGTTATCCCTGCTTTTCATAAAAAATAGCCTCATTTATTCAGCCCTTGTTTACTGAATGCCTACCATGGCCCAGGGAGACAGCAGTTACAAACAAAACAAGCACACAAACAAAAAATGTCCTTGCCCTCTGAGAGCTTTGTGACCTGCTGGACACAAATAGCCAATCAGCAGAAAGAGGTAGAGAGAGCTGAGGAGAAAGGGCACCAGGTAAGAGAAGGGCGAGCCGAGTGTTGGGAAGACTTCCAGGGAAGGTGATATTTCAGAGACCTAAGTGAGCTGCTGGAGGAGCAGCCCCGGAGCTGGTCCTCTGACACCGTGTCTTCTTTTTCCATGACCTCACCCTGACTCTCCAACAGTGAGCCCCGCGGTGCTAGTCTTTGATTCGATCCGGTAGATAATTCTACTAGGTTACTAGTTACAGATAATTTAATTAAATGAGAAGGTCTAACATTTAGATTTCTCCTTTAAATAAACAAAACGAAACGAAAAGCCACTGGTAGGTTAACATCGGTGTGTCCGTGCGGCTCAACCTCCATGCCTTCCCTCCCCCTGGGACCCTGCAGCAGGATGCGGATGTGCTGCCCTCCTTTGTCTAAGGGAGTTAAACTTTAAAGGGAAAGCAATGGTTTTACCTCCGGAAGCTTGGCTACCTGGAAAACTTGACCTCAAGAGCTGGGCAGTGGTGGCTCACACCTTTAAGCCCAGCACTTGGGAGGCAGAGGCAGGTGGATCTCTGTGAGTTCAAGGGCAGCCTGGTCTACAAGAACTAGTGCCAGGACAGGCTCCAAAGCTACAGAGAAATCCTGTCTCAAAAAAAAAAAAAAAAATGAAAGAAAGAAACTTACTCAAAACCAAGCAGGTGTTCAGATGTGGCGCACGCACCTGCACTCCCAGCTTGTGGGAGGCTGTGGTAAAGGGAAGGCAAGCGTGAGGCCAGCCTGGGCTACACAGTGAGCCAGAGTCATCCTGGGCTAACAGTTGGGGGCTGGCTGGCATCTTCTTTCCTCATGGCGTCTCCAACAGAACGGCCAACTGTTTTTACATCAGAGGGGAAAGCAGTGGGTTTCCCAGGCTGTCACCCCCTCTACGTTCTGTCCGTCAAGTGTGCTGTAGCTTCTGTTTGGGGTCGCTATGACCAAAATACCTAACAGGTTAAAACAAAACAACAAAAAACAGAAATAAAGCACTGCAGGTTCGTGTTGCTCAGAGTTTCGGAGAGACTTGGTCATGGCAGGTGGGGTGGGGAGGGGCAGGGGCAGCACGGCATTGGCAGCAGGTGCAGGCACTAATTCCACAAGGGGGCAGCTGCGAATTAGGGGTGTGGTTGACCTTCCAGGTCCTTCCCCTGCTATCCTATCTTCTATCCAGGCCTACCTCCTAAAGGCTCATGACCTTCAAAGTGCCAGGAGCTGGGGACACTGTGAAGTCAAACCAGCATAGCTTTTCATACACATTTGGCTCGGAGGCTTCCTCCAGGGAAACCAGCCTGGCTACACACTAGCTACGCACTGGCTACGCACACCTACACAAGGATTCCTCTAGAACTTTGGTGAAAGCTCCAGTGATTGTCACTATTGCATTCTGCGTGTCTGCAAAACCAGCACCATAGACATAACAAATTGTGCTGCCAGCCTTAAGAAACAGCCAGGGATGGACGGCCCACAGCAGTGGACATAGCCAGGGCTGGACGGCCCACAGTAGCAGACATAGCCAGGGCTGGATGGCCCACAGTAGCAGACATAGCCAGGGCTGGACGGCCCACAGTAGCAGACATAGCCAGGGCTGGACGGCCCACAGCAGTGGACATACATAGCCAGGGCTGGACGGCTCACAGCAGTGGTAGCTGGTAAAGGCCTGCATGGCTGGATTTGGTGGAACATTTTCCTAGGCGGCTCTTTTTCTGCAAGGCAACCCTTCATCTCTCTCTTTTGCAACAGAAGTTGCAAATAAATGTGCTTTCTTCTACTCTGGCGCCTTTAGGGAGAGGGTCACACTCTCGAGGCGTCTTTCCTATTGTCCCACCGCTTCCCTGCCTTCTCTTTAATGGTAAGAATCTCTTTAGCAACTGCTTTATCTGAAACAGCTCTAACGTGCTCTCCGTCCTTTCCTGGACAGCCTGCTCGTTTTCTTACCTAAATTCTCACTACCTGGCTAAAAGCAGCGTGTAATAGCCATGCCACAGCTGAACTATCATACTGTCTTGACGTTTCCTCCACCAAATCACCCATCCAATTCATTTCTCGTCCTCCTCATTCATATTTTCAGGACCTGGCTCCAAGCGTCCAGATTCTTGGCCAAGTGCAGCACAAATCACTAATTCTCTTTAGGTACCGTGTTCCCACCCGAAACATCACGGGCTCAGTCTTCATATTCACATTTTGAACTTTCAAACTCCGAACAGAACCAACCAGGAAGCTCTCTTTAGAACTCTAGGGTTTATCAAACCCACAGCTTAAAGCTGTTCCTTAGTCCTCCTCAACGTCAGTTCTAAGGACCTAAGAGTACCGTCTCTCTTCCGGGTTAGAACTCAACCGAAGCGACAGGGACACAGGAAGAGCGGAGCGGAGGGGAGACAGGAGTCTGTTGCCAGGGTAACAGTTCTCCACCGAAGCCGCGCTTGTCCCAAACTCTCTCCACCCTGAATCCTGACTCGGGTGTCTGTGGCATCTGAATACTCCACCGCCCCTGCCTTCACCCTAGGCTTACTTAGACCTGACATCAGGCATGAGGTTACCCTGCTATAAATACCTCAGCCCCTGATCCACACAGATAGCCTAGCCCGCAGAAAGTCGCTCCGCAGCATGGACCAGAAAAGGACGTGGGCAACAGGAGGGCCCTTCTTGCTGCCACTAAGAACCAACAAGTGCCCGAGCACTGGGCATTGCATTGGGAGGCATTGCTTGCATTGCACTGGGAGATAATGACGCTCCCTGCGTTCTGCGCTCCCCCCCGCGTTCCGCACCCCCGCATTCTGCCTTGCCCCCCGCGTTCCGCCCCCACCCCCACCCCGTTCTTTGTGTTTACCTGCTCCGTCACAGCTCTTGAGTTAAAGTCGCCTTGGCTTTTCAGGCTACTCCCACCCGCCAACCCGGACACCAGTCTCTTCCACCTCGTGTACGTGGATGCAATCGCCATAGCCATTGTTGGATTTTCCGTGACCATCTCCATGGCCAAGACCTTGGCAAATAAACACGGCTACCAGGTTGACGGCAATCAGGTAAAAAATTGTCAGTTTCACACGGGAATTTCACTGGGGCGCGAGCTGCTGGAGGCGTCAAGTTTAGTAGGGAAGCCTTCGTTCTGGTGCTGGACACATTTGAAGCACGTGTTTAGTTGACCCTGCAATGTGCTCCTCCTTCTCTCTCTCCCTCCATCCTTCCGTTCTCCCTCGCTTCTTCTTTCTCTCTCCCTTCCACCACTGCTGCACACAAGGTCTCACACAGGCTACTGACCTGGAATCCGTTATGTGACCCAGGCTGGCCTCGAACTCACAACAGTCCTGACTGTTGGGATTTTGTTTTCTCTTTGCTGCCTTCTTTTATGATATAGCTGCCGATGGGTGTTTAATCCAAACACCACGACTTGCAATCTTGCTCTAATGTCTATTTTAGTTCATTGCGCTTTTTTCCCCACATCTTATGGCAGATTCTTTATAAATGTTACAAAATAGCAAATCTTAGCACAGAATGAGAATCCTTTCTGAGAAAGGTCAAACAAATACTTTTTATTTTATCTTATTTTATTTTGTTTTCAAGACAGAGTCTCATTATACATCTCCTGCTTGCCTGGAACTCACTATGTAGACATGGCTGGCCTTGAACTCAGAGATCCACCTGTCTCTATCACCCAAGTACTAGAGTTAAAGACGTGGACCACTGTGCCCAGCTGGCAGATACTCTTTCTTTACACAATAGCATACCGATTATTTTAGAGGCACAGTCTCACTCTGTAGCTAGCCAGCCTCAAACTTGTGGTACCCTGCCTCAGCCTCCAAAGTGCTGGGATTACAGGGCATGAACGTGTCTAAAGGAACCAGATACTCCACATTTATATAAAGCCAGCCTAGAAATTCCAAAGTAGCACTTAGAGCAGGACTCCCAGGTCCAAAGAAGACACTGGCATGCATTTTGTCATAAGCAACAGGCCATACAGCTAAAAGACGCCAGTACTCATGTCTCTAGAACTTTCTCTTTTGAAAAGTATTTTCTCAGCTTTTTTGCAGTCTTTCTTAAAGCCCTGTTTGTATAGAGAGTGGGTTTGGGAAAGAGGGAGTAGGTAGGAATCACAGCATTTATCTCCAGCACAATACAAATCCAGTTTTCCTCCCACTATACGATATGCCGTAATTCCGATTTTGGACTCAAGCTAAAGAAAGAGCGTTTGCGGAGCGAAGGGGCAGCCTGTGCTGCCGACGGGGTGTATCTGATGCACTCTGGGCTCCTCCCTGAGAGTGACCTTCGCCTGTGCTTTGTTTCCACACGGAAAAGGAGCTCATCGCCCTGGGGATCTGCAACTCCATCGGATCGCTCTTCCAGACCTTTTCAATCTCCTGCTCCTTGTCGCGAAGCCTTGTTCAGGAGGGAACGGGAGGGAAGACGCAGGTGCGTACATGGCGGTCTAGAGGGTGACGCAGGTGCGTACACAACAGGCCTCCGAGAACTGGCGGTCTAGACGGTGAGTCTCTTGGTTCTGTTCTGAAATCAAATAAAGCTACCTGCAGAGCCATGCTCCAGTGAGCTGTGTCACAAGCCAGAGGAAGGCATGATTGGTTGAAGCAAATCATACATGCACACACACGCACACATATGCACACACACATGCACATACACGTGCACATACGCATACACGCGTACACACACATACACACGTGCACATGCATATGCACAAACACAAGCGCATATGCGTGCGCACACATGCACATACACGCACACACAGAGAAACATGCACACACATGCATACATGTATGCACACACACACACTTGAAGCTATAGGAAAGAGGTACATTCTCCCATTAAATTGGAAGTTACACGACACTCCACCTGCTACAGTAAACCTTAAATGTTCAGACATGAGATTTTTCTTCCAGCCTGTACTGAGTCTGACCATGACGCTAGCTCCATCCAATGGGACATTCACACAATGATGGAAATGTTTATTCTTTGTACCAGGAGCAACATGTGGCTCTCGAGTACCTGGAATGTGGCTATGCACCCAAGACCTTTCATTTCAATGTTTAAAAACCGAACTCATGACATGTGATGGGCAGCTGCCATATTGGGCAGCAAATGCTAGACTCTGTCCCTGATCTCAGGTTGGCACCCAACGCCATTCTCCACCTCTGACGAGCTTTTGGCCAGGATGTTTCTGTAATTCAGTTCTGTTTAAAAGCCGTAAGAGGAACTCACTGTCCAGGAGAGGGGAAGGGTGTGAGTCTGAGGTAAAGAGCTAGTGTGGTAAATCTATGTGATGCTTTGGAAGACTTCTTTAAACTGCTCTGCTCTTGGTTTTCCCACGGTGAAAATGGCCAAGATAAGCCCAGCCAGTGCCTACTTTTGACTCTGGTCTCAAAGCCCCTTCCGTGTGTCTTCTCCCATCCAGCTTGCAGGTTGTCTGGCCTCGTTGATGATTCTTCTGGTCATATTAGCCACCGGATTCCTCTTTGAGTCACTGCCCCAGGTGTGTAGCGAGGGCTTGGTGGGAGGGAGTTCACGCTGTTCTGTTCATGTTCTGTGGCTGTCTTGGGGTGTTGGGCTTTTCTTCTATTCACTGTAACCTCAGCAGGGCAGTAGTGGCGCCATAGCAAGAACCCGGTCCTGCCCTTCACCTACCGACAGCTGCACATCCTTGACCTCCTGGCCAGTTTCCTCATCTGCAAAGGAACATTTGAGCAGGCTGACCCCCAAGACACCTTCTGCCTTTGACCCTCAATGGCCTTACATTTTCATTAAAATTCCGAGATGACCTACAACAGTTCGTTTATTTGCTGATTGTATTTCATCTAAGAGAAATCAGGAAAAAAGAATGAAGTCATGAGGAGGAAGACTATAGACGAAATAATTCCTGTGGCCACCAATTTTATCCTGGACCTCTTAGCTGTCGTGCAGATTTTCTGGTAGGGCACACACCTGGTTTTCTAGGACCAACTTTAAATGACCACATGCTGGAAATCCTGGTGCCCACAGCTTCAAAGGTGCCCCGAGTGCCCCATAAAGCTAGGCGGGACAAAGGGGCGGAACGGGCAGAGGAAAGGCAGTGAGAAGTCAGCAACGGAGGCCCTGTGGTCCCCACTAGAGAGACAGGGATGACTGTGTTGTGTTGCAGGCTGTGCTTTCGGCCATCGTGATCGTCAACCTGAAGGGGATGTTTATGCAGTTCTCAGATCTGCCCTTCTTCTGGAGAACCAGCAAAATAGAGCTGGTAAGTAAAGGGGGTTATGCGTTAGAGGTCAGCAGCTACCAGCAGCACGAATAAACGCGTGAGAAAGACATCAGTGCCGTGAATTTGCTATTCAGGTGAGGCGTGCATGTGCGCGCGCGCATGCCTGCGTGTGTTTCTTATGGAATTATTAACATGATTCTCTAGAAGCCTTTCGGCTTTCCTTTAGACCATCTGGCTTACCACCTTTGTGTCTTCCCTGTTCCTGGGGTTGGACTATGGACTGATTACGGCTGTGATCATTGCTTTGCTGACTGTGATCTACAGAACACAGAGGTGAGTGCCCGGCTGATGCGGTGCAAGTGTCCTGCTGTTGTTTTTCACTCTTTGGGGGCCTCCATGCAGCCCTCAAATAAATACAACAGGGACTTATTACTACCTATTAATGCCCAGCCTTAGCTTGGCTTCTTTCTAGCCAGTTTTTCTTAAATTATCCCATCTACCTTTTGCTTCTTGGCTTTTGACTTTCTCCATTTCTGTACATCTTTCTATACTTCTTCCTTTACGGCTAGCTGGCTGTGTGGCTGGGTGACTGGCCCCTGAAGTCCTCCTCTCCTTTTCTTATTCCTTGATCTTTTCTCTCCTTTTCTCCTATTCATTCTCTCTGCCTGCCAGCCCCGCCTAGCCTTTCTCCTGCCTCGCTATTGGTGGTTCAGCTCTTTATTAGACCATCATGTGTTTTAGACAGGCAAAGAATCACAGCTTCACAGAGTTAAACAAATGCAACCTAAAAGAAAGGAAGACATCTTTACATCATTAAACAAGTGTTCCACAGAATAAGCAAATATAATACATCGTAAAAAACATCTCCACCACCGTGTTTTTCACCACAGTTGAAGTTAAAATGTGACTAGAAGAAGAGACTCATGGTAGGACACAAACCTGGCATGTTCAGGGCCCTGGATTCAAGCCCCAACACCTGAAGGGGCGAGGGAGATAAATATAATTCCATACAGTTGTGTGAGATACTCTACTATGCCACAGTTGAAGAAGACCCAGCAAGGGTCTTATTCTGAGAGCCTGATTCCTACCCTCGTCCGTGCTTGCTCCCCCTCTTCTGAGTCCATCACAGTTTGTCAACACCATGGCGCTAACTCAACGCCTGCTCTCACAGGTTCCAGCTGCCCCTCCACTCTGAGCTTCCGGGCTCTGTCATCCCTTCTTCCTGCTGAGAAACGGGGTCCACTGGGGAAGCCATAGAACAACCTTTCAAAACAAGAGCTTCACATGTGACTAAGATGTAGGGGGGCAGAGATGTAGGCACCTTAGCTTAGGGCAGTGCCCTTCCCACCTGTCATACATAGGTCAGAGGTCAGTCTGCCTGTAGTTACAAGTCACAGGATGGTCCTTTAAGTTTTGAAAGGCCCCTTGTGTGGGATTATTGGGGGATGTTAACCCTTTGCCTACTATCTAGGTAGAAAGAGAACATTTTCATCATTGAAATGACATAAAAGAAAAACGTAAAGACCATGCGGTCTCAGTTGAGAATGGAGTTAACTACTTTAATTAACACATTTTGAAACTATTGTCCATTTTTCACCTTTTTAATTTTATTGTATGTGTGCAAGTGTCTTTGCCTGTGTGTACATCTGTGCAGTGTGCACACACCCAGAGCAAAGAAGGGTGTTGTATCCCCTGGAATGGGAACAGTGGGCAGTTGAAAGCTGACTTTGCGGATGCTGGGAATTGAACCAGGGGCCTCTAGAGGAGAAGCAAGTGCTCGTAACAACTGAGCCATCTCTCTCCCACCTCCTGCTGTCCATTTTCTCTTAAAGAAGTTTCCCCCCTTGTTATACAAGCTCTTATTGGAATATAGAGGAGCTCCCTCTCTCGGAGCTCTGCTAAGTAGTGTGCTTAAAGATACCTAGAGGGCCGAGGGTGAAGCTCAGGGGTAGAGTGTGTCCTTTCCAGAAACGAGGTCCCAGACCAGCCCTCAGCTCCAAGGACAAACAAGGTCTGTATCCGCTGACAAACCACAGGATAGGATCTGGGAAGTAAATGACTCGTTCTCTTTACTGAGTCGGGTTTCATGATTTCTGATCAACGGCTGTTCTTTGTCTTATTTCTTTAATGATACACTTCTTTGTCTCCCTCAAAATAATTAGAATTGAGTTTTATGTCCCGTCCTTTCTGGTTTTTCCGGGAAGTTTGCAGGTTGGCATTTGGGAGACCATCGCTCAAAATACCTGTCTGTTCTCCGTTGCTTCTTAATCTAGAATTAGGGTACCCGTCCAGGAGGCAGCTACTACACATTGGTTTTGGTGTTGTCTTGGTTACGGTTTCTATTGCTATAATGAAATAACATGACTAAGAGGAAATTGGGGAGGAAGGGTTTATTGGGCTTACACTTCTGCCTCGACAGAAACTCAAACAGAGAAGGAACCTGGGGGCAGGGGCTGATGCAAAGGCCATGGAGGGGTTCTGCTTACCAATCTGATCCCCGTGACTTGCTCGACTTCCTTTCTTTTTTAATATTTATTTATTTATTTATTTATTTATTATGTATACAGTATTCTGTCTTGTGTGTATGCCTGAAGGCCAGAAGAGGGCACCAGACCCCATTACAGATGGTTGTGAGCCACCATGTGGTTGCTGGGAATTGAACTCAGGACCTTTGGAAGAGCAGGCAATGCTCTTAACCTCTGAGCCATCTCTCCAGCCCCTCGACCTGCTTTCTTATAGAACCCAGGACCACCAGCCAAGGGATGGCCCCACCCAGATTTGGCTGGGCCCTCACCGACCTATCACCAATTAAGAAAACGGCTGAACTACAGCCTGGTCTTAAGGAAGCATTTTCTCAACCGATGTTCCCTCCTCTCAGACGCCCCTGAAAGGACATAAAACTATCAAACTGACACAAAGCTGTCCAGCACAGGCATGTTCCAAACACCCGGGTTCCCTCCGAGGACACAGCCCAGAGGAGAAGCCTGTGTTCTACAAACCATTCCTAACTTTGAACTTTGGGCGCTATGGCTACAATGGAAAAGTTCATGCTTTCGGAAAGCTTGATAAAATAACTACAACCTTCCTTGAGTTGATAGTTGGGGTTCTGCTATGCTGCCCCCAGACAGGCGAGGTTCTCACACTGTTGTGGTCAAGAAGACATTATCCTGGGGGCTGGAGAGATGGCTCAGTGGTTAAGAGCATTGCCTGCTCTTCCAAAGGTCCTGAGTTCAATTCCCAGCAACCACATGGTGGCTCACAACCATCTGTAATGGGGTCTGGTGCCCTCTTCTGGCTTGCAGGCATACACACAGATAGAACACTGTATACATAATAAATAAATAAATAAATAAATTTTTTTTAAAAAAAAGAAGAAGACATTATCCTTCCCTTCTACACATTGGTCTTTCTCTGAGGATGAAGACATGGAACAGTGATGTGGACGATGATAATTAGTAAGAGGGCAGTAAGTGACTATAGCTGCTTACATGCCTAGCTCTTTATGAAAGTCAATGGTCTGTGTCTTTCCATCCACACAACCCAATAACTTAGCATCCCCATTCCATAGGGTGACTGGGAACCTTAGTCCACAGCCTGTGATGAGACAATGATTCATACGTGGTTCTTTGTGGATCTAGAAGCTGGTTCTTCTTGTTTGTTTTGGGGGACATGATTTCTCTGTGTATCACTGGCTGTCCTGGAACTCACTCTGTAGACCAGGCTGGCATCCAACTCAGAGACCCGCCCGCCACTGCCTCCCAAGTGCTGCACACCACCACTGCCCAGCTTCAGAAGCTGATTCATAGGAACTTTATCATCTTCATCAAACTAAAACACATAGTTATGCGTGCTGCAGGAGGTGCGGCAGGCTCCACAATCAGCAAAGAAAACCGACGGATGTTTATGAAAAGAGACTTCTTCACTCTGGGTACCCACTGACCTCTGCTGGGATGAGGAGGATCTAGACCTATACAGAAAGGGTGCCCGAGCACTCCAGGGGTCAGGGCAACTCTTTCCTTATTTGCCAATTGAATTGCTCCTTTGTTCTCTCTACAGCCCGAGCTACAAAGTCCTGGGGCAGCTCCCCGACACTGATGTATACATTGACATAGATGCGTTTGAGGAGGTAGGACCTTTCTCTGATACCTTACCTGAGTGTGAACATGTGGCGGTGAATGTGTCTACCTATGGGGAAGGAGAGAAGGGGAGACGTCTGTCTCACTGTCTGGATGTCTGGACTCCGTTTTGTACTCTATCAATACCTAATATACCTGAGGTGTATGGATTACCCCACTTCCTGATATTCGTTTTTAATAAGAGTGGATCTATAGAGTATGAACCCTACAGCTGAGGATATCTTGTGTGCACATGGCTTTCTTTTGATGAGTCCAAACCAACGGAGAAATGCCAGTGTTAGTCATGCTAAGACCGAGGCAGTGGGATGGCGGCCCTTGTCCACTTCATCTTCAATAGTTAGACAGAACCTCAGCGTTCTTTGATTTTGATGTTCTTGTCATCTGCAGAATCTCAAGGACTTTATAAAATCTTTGAGAGCTATTCTATTTGTTTTCTGCTTGGGGAAAGACTGAGATTCACTGTAAGCTATTGGGAAATGAGCCTGGTGTCAGAATAGACATTTCTCTATTCATGACTAAACTCTAACTAGCATCTTCGGGTTCCATGAGGCTTCTGGAGAAAAAATTCACTCTGCTTGAGTTGATTGCGGATCCAACCAAGTGAATCTGTGTTCACCTCGTTGACCTGCGGTCCCCAGCTGGCAATAGCCTAACGTTCTTCTCCGTTTTCTTTCCTCCTCTGAGCAATTTTCCCAGCTCTTCCTTGTATTTAGTGGTTTTAAAAAAAGAAGCCAAGATTAACTCATAAAATAAATAGGAGGATGTGTGTTTTCTAAGCTTTCAAATGAGGTGTGGCAGTCAGTCCTGTGGTCCCGGCTCCTCATGAGGCGGAGGTGGGAGGGTGGCGTCAGCTCAGGAGAAGAGGCCAGACCTGGGTACCAGAGCCTCACACGAAGCCTTTCCTTTGAAACTCTCCTTTCAGAGTTTTCGTGGAGTGACGTAATTTTATCTAAACACGGTAAGCGGGCCCTTCACACTCTCTGTTGTCAAGGGCCCTCTTTCTGCTTCATCTCCATGTTGGAGGGGGGAGCTGACCGCAATCTTGATTCTGAAATGTACCCAGCTGTTAAAATAGTTAATGTTTTTACCCCTCAGGTGAAAGAAATTCCCGGAATAAAAATATTCCAAATAAATGCCCCAATTTACTATGCAAACAGTGACTTGTATAGCAACGCACTAAAAAGAAAGGTGAGCGCCTTTTTGATTATTCGTTAAGAGTGATAAATAAAAATAAAAACAAAATTTTAATTTTTTAAATTAAAAACTAAAAGTTGATCGTTTCCGAGGAGGGCGTAGTGGGTTGGAAGAGAGTAAAGAATTGCTTCTTGACCTAGAGTGAAATATACAAAAAATTCACTATAGTAAGCTTTTTGGGTTTGTTATTCGTTTTGTTTTGTTATTTTGTTTTTCAAGACATGGTTTCTTTGGGTAGCCCTGGCAGTCCTGGACCTCACTCTGTGGACCGGCTGGTCTTGAACTCAGAGATCCACCTGTCTCTACCTTCCAAGCGCTGGGGTTAAAAGCGTGCACCACCACCGCCCAGCTATTTTAAACAGTTCTAAGTGCACCATGCAGTGTCTGTCGTTAAGTACGTTGCCATGGTTACGCAGCCATCAGCTCATTCCTTTGTCACGTGTATTATTTAAACAAATGGGAAGGCAGTCTCACTCTGAGGTCGCTGTGGGCTGTGATCCCAGTTCAGCCTTCATTACCCACAAGGACAAGCGCCAGAATCTCACAAGTCCACATTTAGTAAATACCACTTGTGTTTTCAAGTTCTTTAGTGTCTGCTAGTCTTGACTAAAGAGTCAGACCAAGAAAATAACTAAGGGCTGTCACTCAGTTGAGGGCATCTGAGGGAAAGGTTGGGAAGATAACGTGGCCCAGCATGCAGCTGGCCAGGGTGAAAGAACTGGGGATTTAGTGGCGTTCGCGTGGGTTCTTGGGACTAATGAAGTGTAACTCTGCCTACCTTGTCTTCGCAAAGACTGGCGTGAACCCGGCACTCATAATGGGAGCAAGAAGAAAGGCCATGAGGAAGTATGCAAAGGAAGTTGGGAATGCCAACGTGGCCAATGCGACCGTTGTCAAAGTGGTAAAAGATCTTGTAATTTCTCTTTTTCTCTTGATCTGCATGTCCTCCATCTTTAACCATGTTAAAATCTAAACATGGCATGAACTTGCAAACACAGGGAAGGCTCTAGGCTTCCTCTATATAAATACATCGCAAGGCTGGGTGAGCTGGTGCTCATCAGGAGACAGAGGCCAGCCTGGGATGTATGAGATCCTGTCTCAAAAGCAAAATAAACAAGACCATGATACAGTCAGTTATGAGGATGCTGATGAAGTAAGCCATGAGAGCATTGTTTGAAAAGTTAAAATAACACAGTACCATAATAAATTTGACACTATACTTTGTTCAGCTGGTGATTCAAAACCCAAAGACTAGCCGGGCGATGGTGGTGCACGCCTTTAATCCCAGCACTCGGGAGGCAGAGGCAGGTGGATCTCTGTGAGTTCGAGCCCAGCCTAGTCTACAGAGCTAGTTCCAGGACAGGCTCCAAAGCCACAGAGAAACCCTGTCTCAAAAAAAAAACCAAAAAAAAAAAAAAAAAAAAAAAACCCAAAGACTAGGGTTTGTTTGTTTGTTTGTTTGTTTATTATGTATACAATGTTCTGTCTGCGTGTATGCCTGCAGGCCAGAAGAGGGCACCAGACCTCATTCCAGATGGTTGTGAGCCACCATGTGGTTGCCGGGAATTGAACTCAGGACCTTTGGAAGAGCAGGCAATGCTCTTAACCGCTGAGCCATCTTTTCAGCCCCAAAGACTAGTTTTTTTGCAGTTAGACTTCTGGTAATGTGGCCCATCAGGCTGACATCAATAGGGACTATTTTCTAAGTTGGAGGGAAAGTGGGAACAATGTCTGAGAAGAATAGTGTGTACAGACTAGAATAAAGGGGAGTGTGTATGCCTGAGGAAACTTAGCTAAATCTGAATAAATACACATACTGAGTTTTGAGAACACGTGAATTTATTTTCCATTATAAACTTTTCTTATAGAAAAAAAAAAGGTGAGTTGATCGGAAAATCCATGACTTACGGTGCTGGGGAGGTGGCTCAGCAGTTAAGAGCGTTAGCTGCTCCTCCAGAGGTCCTGGGTTCGACTCCAGCACCCACATGATGGCTTGCAACTCCAGTCCCAGGGGTATGATGGCCTCTTCTGGCCCCCGTGGGTACTGCAAGCACATGGTGCATAGACATACATGCAGACATGTCACTCATATACATAAAGCAATAGTTAATTCTAAAACATGAAGGAGAAGATGTATGGCCTCAATTTTGACACAGGATGCAGAGGTGGATGGAGAAGAGGCCATGAAGCCCGAAGAAGAGGATGATGCGGTAAAATACCCCCCAATAGTCATCAAAACAACATTTCCTGAAGAGATGCAGCGATTTATGCCCCAGGGGGAAACCGTTCACACTGTCATCCTTGACTTTACCCAAGTCAACTTTATCGATTCCGTCGGAGTGAAGACTCTGGCCGGGGTAAGTACCACCTGGAACAAGTCATCCAGTGTCTGTCCACCCAGCTTTCCGCCCATCACCTCAGGGGCAGGGACCAGAGCCCCTTGTCTGTCAGTTCTTACTTTGTGGATGCTTTTGAAACTTCTGGTTATGGACATTTTTTAATGTAGAGTATAATTTAATGATCTTCATGTACGGCCCTCACTCAGCTGCAGCAATGAACAGTTTATGGCCAGTCTGTCTTCATGAATTCCCAACACTACATCCTAGATGTCCCATTATCTGTTCATAACTTAGTATCTATCTCCATAATATTTATTTAAAAACCATTATCATAGTACCTTTATTACACCAAAATAAAATTTAATAATGCTTTGATACTCTTAGTTGCTGTTGGCATGGAAACCAAATAGGTACAAAATTACTTTAGCTTATTAGCCTAACGGTGCGTAATTGCTGAAGCTAAGAAGCCTGAGTAAATGAACCTGAGCATCTCGTATCTTTAACCCATATCAGTGGAAAATGACTTGCACGTGAAGCAGGGCCAAGAAAAGTTAAACTTGGTTTCGATATCGTTACAGATTGTGAAGGAATACGGAGATGTCGGTATTTATGTGTACTTAGCCGGATGCAGCCGTGAGTATATTTTAGGATGGGAAAGCCTTTTTATTTTAGATTTATTTATTTTATGTGTATTGGTGCTTTGCCTGCATGTATGGACATGTACCATGGGCATGCCTGGTGGCCGCAGGGGTCAGAAGAGGGATCAGAACCATTAGAACTGTAATTATGAATTGTTGTGAACCGTTGTACTGATGCTGGGATCCGAACCGGGGTTCTCTGCAAAGGCAGTGCCTGTGGCTCTTGAGCCATTTCTCCAGCCACCAGGTGGAGAAAGTTTTAAAATTCTCATTTTTGGTGGTTGGGTGGCTGGTTGGTTTATGTTTTATTTTGTTTTGTTTTTAGAATTAACTACACTTGTCATTTTCCCCTATAATTTAAACTTTTCTACAGACTAAAAAAAGAAACACTCCTCTGAAAAATCACCAAAAAGCCAGTTTTGAAATCAGTTAGCTGCAGGTGTTGAGACGGCCTTCTGGCCTCGAGCCAGAAGACAGGAGTTGGTCGGAGTTTCCTCTTTCAGTAGCTACTACACACAAGTCATGATTCTGTCGGGCTTTCTGCTGGTTAGGACTTCCATCCAGTGGAATAGCTTTCCTGCTACTTTTGTTTTATATTATATCTTGGTTGAGAAGGTGCTTAAAATCTACACAAAGACATCATCGTTATTATTAACCTGTGAAGTCGGTGAGAACACGAACGCCAGCCGCACATGTCAAAGGCGCCTGGCAGAGAACAGGTTCTCACAGAGGAAGCAGTGATGTGTAAAATGGAGCAGCCCCCATGGAGAGCGAACAGACAACAGCTTTTGAGTTACAAATTCAGCCAATTCGCATCTTCCTGTAGACACCCAAATGGCACATGTCATTTGTCCATTACCTCATCATCTATATAAACAAAAGTCTAGAAAAATCTTCAGTGTCAAAAGGAACCCAAGGGGGGCAGGTGTGAAGGGTCTTTAACACCAGCCTTCAGGAGGCAGAGGCAGAGAACTCTGAGTTCGAGGCCAGCCTGGTCTACAAGAGCTACTTCCAGGACAGGTTCCAAAACTACAGAGAAGCCCTGTCAAACACACACACACACACACACACACACAAGACAAAAACAAACCGTGGAATGTGAAATATGTTTCTTTTCTTTGTATAGCACAAGTGGTGAATGACCTCACTCGCAACCGGTTCTTTGAAAATCCCGCCTTAAAAGAGCTTCTGTTCCACAGTATCCACGACGCAGTCTTAGGCAGCCAAGTCCGAGAGGCAATGGCCCAGCGAGAAACCTCAGCTCCCACTCCCCAGGATGATGTGGAGCCCAATGCCACACCCACCACACCCGAGGCATAAAGGACCTGCATGGGGTTTGCGCCTCTCCTGAACTCTGGACCTACACACTTTCTCCTCTCCACCTCAGGAAATTGTAGTAGTTAAGGCTTGATTTGGAGGGTGAATGATAAGATGTATCTAATACTTGTGTTGTTTTAATCAAATGTCTCAAAGATTAACTGGGCTTTTACACTTACGCAGTGACACTTCTATTATACCTTAGTGTTATCTTTGTTCTGTTTTTTATTTTTATTCTCACTTTTGATTTATTATCTATTAACCTTTAGAAAGGTTACAGATCACGTGAAATGACAAAATTAGCATATGTCTTAAAATCTGTATATAAAATATAAATTACTTCTAATTTCAAACTCATATTTTTGTATTACTCAATCTAAAAGAAGGAAATAAAGGAAGGGAGGAAGGGAAGGAAGGGAGAGAGGGAGAGAAAGAGAGAGGGGAAAGAGAGAAAGTGAGAGAGAGGGAGAGAGAGAGAGAGAGAGAGAGAGAGAGAGAGAGAGAGAGAGAGAGAAAGGAATGGCTCACACCATTCTTTACACACCCATCTCAAAACATTTGTCTTGGTCATGTAGAGTTCGAAGATGAGATTTTATATCCTGCCCCCACCCCACACAGCTTCTGGGTATGGGAAAAGCCATACTTTCCTCTATGAAAGGCATTGGGTCCAGCCGATGTTGGTGGGTCCCTCCAGTACTCTTCATCTGCATCTCTGCTTCTGGAGGCATTTCTTCTGGTTCATGATCTTCACCTTCACTGAAAGCTGCTGCCACTCAAAGGGTTTTTGGAGCAAGACTTGGAACCATTTTCTTAGGCTTATTTGATCCAAGTTGGATGGAGATGACCACCTGTGGCCAATCCGAACTTGGAGATCTTTGTAGGCTTTGTTGGGAGGTCGGCACCAGCAGCTTCTTCAGCTCTTACTTTTCAGAGCTGCTGAAACTGGAACTTTCCCCTCCATTACTGGAAGAAACTGTTTTCAAAGGTTTTTCCGACTCTTCGGGTCATCCAGTGGTTCTGGCTGGCTGGGGCTTGTCAAGCTTCTCCCCGCCTTCCTGTCCAGCATCTTCCTCATTCCCTCCCTTAGTGTTATCTTTGTAAGCTGAGCACTTGAACATTTTTACGTATTTCTTAGAACGTGCTATCACCAGATGGTTAGTGGTTCCTTAGTTTTGTGCTTGTGTGGGAACAGACTGTCTACAATCAGTTTCCTAAGAGAAGAAACCTAATATGTTCTAGAAGTATTGGTTTTACATGATTTATTATTACAGAATTGATCTAAGTGCATTGTGGGTAAGTTGAGAAATAGACAAGGGAGAATAAGAAAACAAAACATATCCTCCCTGCTCAGAGATGACCACTATTAGTATTTAGTGAGAATCCCTACTGATCTTTTCCAGTGTATATATATTTTCCAGCAAAAATAAGCTCGTCTGCAGTGTTTTATGGTCCATCCTTTTAGCTGGCAATCTCCACTGTCTTATTTCAGAGCATCTCCTCACGCAGTATTCAAGCTTCCTATTGCCCTCCAATTTGCAGTTGGTTTATCTACAGTTTTAATTCTACCACTTTACATTGTAATTGGTCGTGTATCTTATTCCAATGTATACAGTTCTATTTTGTCTTTCGGCAAAAACATACACGACAGTTCATTAAGAATCCCATTTTGTGACTGTGTCTAGTTGCTTCTCCCAGCGCTGTTGGGCTTGCTCTGCTATTCCCCACATTACCTGCCACCAGGAAGTCAAGACACATGGATAGGAAGGAGTTAAGGATTTTATGCCAGTATAGACCCTAGATCAAATAATGCTTCATTTGTGCCACTCAGAAAACCCAGAATGTCTGTCTAGCCTGCCTACCATTTACAGTGTGCAGATAAAGTCTATCAGAACAGCAGTCTGATCCTTAAACTGGTTTTCTGCTTTGTATATTATCCATATGACGACTCTGACATTAAATGTCATTTCTCATTAGACACTGAACCAGAAATTGTTAACACTGGGTGACAGTCCTTGCTGAAGTGAGTGGTTTCACTGAAGTTTGTCCACTCTGTCTAGCTCACTCAGTTCTCTTGCATTTATTAGCTGGTCGATCTATGGACATTATGGTTTTCCCTCCTTAAACAGATCTTACTGTCAAGGCAGTAGTGTTCCATGTCCACTTAATTGTCAACTTCAAAGCTGACTTGATAATTTTTATAATTTTAATGTGCTTCATAACATTGGATTCTTTTTGATGCTCAAAGTGTCACAGCTGTGGCCAGAGAGCTGCACTATGAATTTTGCTTTTGTTATTGATAGTGAGGTAGCCTAAAAAACCTTTAAGGTCTTTGAAAGCCAACCTTCTAGGTGCAGTTGGCTGTCTTCTTCAGGAGCCTGGAAGTTATATTAACTATTCATCAAACAGCCTGAATACAAAACGTCTCTCACATTTATAGTTGATGTTTGCAGGTTAAGGGGACTTTTAAGCTCATTCCATCTTGGTTGTTGTTAGAACCTCAAGCTCACTGTGTAGCCAAGGTTGGTTTTAAACTCCTAACCTCCGTCTCCAGGCCCATGAGCACTGGGGCTCTAGGTATTTGCCATTATACCTGGCTTTTCTTATACTCTAACATCATTTTATTCTCAGTAAATCAAAGCACAGGCCAACCTATCTGAAGTTCTTTCTGCTTAAGAGTTGTTGGGGTTTTGTTTGTTGTGTACATGTGTGTGTGTGTTGTTTTTAGATGGGTCTCTAGAACTCATTGAGTAGCTGAGGATGACCCTGTACTCTGCTAGATTTAGGTGCCTGGGCCACCACGCCCAGCTAACAGTTGCTGTTAAGAAATTGTCATTTTGACTTTGTTGTTTGCCACGCCTTCTTATCGTCGCTTTATGCTGGTTTTCATTAAGCTACTGCCAGAAAGGGGTCAGGTCCCAGTAGAAGTGTATTAACATAGTAAGTTCGGTTGTTCAGTAACTTCACTAACAATTCCCTGTAGACCACTTCCTTCTAGTCCTTTACGCTGGCCTGCACGGCAGATTTACAGCCAGGTACTTCTGTGTAGGCATCACACACAAGGTCTGATCCATCTGCGTTCCGCCAGTCTGCCTTCTGAGAGAGCCCACAGTTACAGGACTTAAGCTTACAGTAGGGATCTCTGTAAAAGGGCCTACATTTTGACCATGTAAGTAGACCCTGAAGCTTTAAACAACATTACCAAACACTTAGCTGTGAATTCCTTAGCACCAGGCTGAAGTCCTAGTGGCTGATAAAAGTAATGTTCACCAAAAACCATTTTATCTACATTTCACCTTCTTCTGTTTTCTTCCAGTTCCCATTTGTAACTTTTTAAAAGAATCCTATCGTGTACATATAGAACTTTTTCTCAAGGTTGGAAAATAGTTTATTATGCATCTGAAAACGTGAAATGTTTAACATTCCGTCTATATGTAAATACATTTAAGTATTTTACTCAGAATTGTTTCACAGGGAAATTTTGACTTTATTCTTTTTTAGCCTTAATTCTTCCGTCTCTCCCAGGAAGTCCATGTATCAGCTTGCATGTTCTCCGTGGACCTTAGTAACCAGTACTGAAGATCTTTCTATGCTTTTCCGCCGACTCAAATCATCCACATTATAAACTTGGCAGTGACTCAGCAGGTAAAGATATAAGCCAAACCTGATAACCAAAGTTCAGTCCCCAGAACCAACTTCCCCCATGGGGTCCTCTGGCCTCCATGTGTTGTGGCACGCATGCGTGCGCGCACACACACACCCCCTTCTAAATAATAAAAATAGGAGCTGGAGTGATGTTTTAGTGACTAAGAACATTGGCTGCTCTTCTAGGGAACCTAGTTCAATTCTCAGCACCCTCATGGCAGCTCCCAGGTGTCTGCAGCCCCAGTTCCAGGACACCTGACATTCTCACACAGACATACTTGCAGGCAAAACACCAATGTACATAATTTTTTTTTAATTGTAAAAATAAATGGGCATTATAGGAAATGACAAATAAAGAACTTAAGACCTAAAGCAGCCTTGTTTTGTGGCGGTACAGAAGGCTGTTTTTAGGAGGGTGTCTGTCACAGAGAAACTGTTGCACTCAAATACTGTATACTACACTTCACAAATGGATGGAATGTATTTTTAGAACCAAAGATGAGGGCCAGGGACACTCCAATAGACGGTCATATACACTGACCCTGAGTAGGCTGTAGCAGCTCAGGATGGGATCCCAACTGCCCATGTCATCTGTTGCAGACCAGGAAGAATTGGTGGGTATGGATCCTCTCAAGGTCTGGGAGACGCCCATTTTGTAGTTTTCAGTGTGTAAAATGTATATTCCATGTGATCCCATTGTGTATGCTTACCTGTTGAGCAGAGAAAGGAGGCACTCGCCTCCAAGTGAGTACTTTGAGGAAGTGAGTCTGACCTCTTGTGTACATGAAGGGCAGCAGCAAACCCAGAGAATCTTCCCTGGAATGATAGAGGTGTTTCTGTATGATGGTGGTGGGGATCCGAGAGGGAGGGTCTCTGGTAGGTGAAGTCCTTAACTATTGCCTACCTCTTTAAAGACAGAAAATCAATTTAAACCCTCAAACGAAACTACTTCCCGAGCCTGTAAGCTTCCACAAGTGCAAAATGCTGCTGTCTTTTTTTAGTGTTTCGGGAATACTTTTCTAGGTTCAGTATACTGAGATTCTTGACAATGTTTTAAATGCTCCTAAAAATTTGAGAAATGATAATGTATTATCTAATTCTCCAAATATATAACTATAAGAAACACCTCAAACCCCGCCAGGAAAACTGTCAAACTAGCACTGCACCAAGGCTATGCACTGCCTCGGCCTGAATCAGGTGTGAACACCTTGACACATCTCTAACCACCAACCTCAGTTACCTTTCCTGTGGTTTGCTCTAGTCAGAATCAAGGACAAAGCACACCAGCCGTACCTTATGACTGAGAGGCTTTCTACTTGAAAACTTCCATACGCTTCAAACTTGAGTGTACACAGCTTCTGTGCTCAACTTCTTCTGACTTAAAACGCACACAGCTTTGCTGGTTTGCAGCTTACTTGTGAATATTATTACTCTTCAATAAAAATACTGTTTATTGTGCTTTTGCTTCAGTATTTTGGAGTAAGATTTGGGGGTTGGGGAAATAGCTCATTCTACAAAGAATTTGTTGTGTAAGCATGAGGACCCCAATCTGACCCACAGAATCCATTTTAAAGACTCCCTGGCCTCACTGGTGCAAACAACGTCCTGTTAACACTCAAGAGGCTGAGGCTGACTTCTGGCCTCTGCACACCTAAAAATGACTTGCTGGTCTATACAAGAAATCACTTTGAAGAGACCCGTTGAGGATTCAAACATACCTTTGTTTAAAAAAATAACTGAGAGTTGGGCCTGACCTTTAATCTCAGCCATCAGGAGGCAGAGACAGTGAGGGAGGCAGAGCTGAGTTCAGGACCAGCCTCATCTACACAGTAAGTTCCAAGACAGCCAGAGTTCATAGTTACCCTGTCTCAAAATAAATAAATAAACCACAGAAATAAATAGAAATAACTCACCACAGAGTTAATTTTAATCAGAGTTTTACCAACTTTCAACCACTGAAAAGGTATTTTCTCTATAAACTGACCCCAGTTGTACTCCTAATCCTCACCCTTTACCTTCTTCACTGCGACCATTTCACTGCTCACTAAACCACCGTCTCCTCACTGACTGCAAACTGGTCAGATGTAGTGAAAACCCATTAAATGCTTCTTTCATTTTAAAAGGCGTCTGGTGCTGGCTGGGGGGTAGGTCACTGGTAGAATGTTTGCCTAGCATTCCAAACCCAGCACTCAGTGCCACAAACAGAACAAAACAAAAACCAGTTTGGCCAAAACCTTACTACACAAAACCCTCCTAAGGGTGAAATGCTCATTTCAATGACAGCTGAAGAGTTGAAGAGCTCGCCACACCGGACTTTCTGTGCACCGACTGAAGTCTACGACAACAGTGCACAGCACTGGCCAGCACGAGCCTGGCGGGCTAGGGGGCGCTGGTGCATCAGCCCTTCAGACAACAGGGACCAGCTGTCACAGGGCCCTGAAACACGGCTCTAATACAGCACTACAGGGAACTTAGGAATTTTGAAATTTTTTATTTTTGTGAGGTGGCAACACGTTACCCAATCACAGGAAGTTCTCAAGCCTGTGAGGCTCAATTGTATGTCATGTAGCGGGGAGTGGCGCTGAACTTGGCGTAAGACTTGATGACCTTATTTACAGCTTCCAAGAAGTCCTTCTCTGTAGCAATTTTTCGCCGTGCCCGGATTGCAAACATACCAGCTTCTGTACACACACTCCTAATCTCTGCTCCTGTACAACACAGAGAAAACAAAATGGTTTAATGACAGTGGTCCAAAAGACTGGCTGGCTAACGGACTAGACCAGTACTTACCAGTGCTGTTCGGGCACAGTCGGGCTAGCAGCTCAAACCTAATGTCTCGTTCAACACTCATTGAGCGGGCGTGAATCTTAAAGATGTGAGTCCGACCCTAAAAATGAAGGAATTCACATATATTAAAGTGAAAATAGGTATGAGAAAGACAAAATTTCAAAAAATTTTTTTTAAAATGATTTTTTTTTTTTTTTTTTTACCTCTAAGTCAGGTAAGCTAAACTCAATTTTTCTGTCCAACCTCCCCGGCCTCATCAGCGCTGGATCCAAAGTATCAGGTCGGTTGGTAGCCATTAGGACTTTGATGTTGCCTCGAGGATCAAAACCATCCAGCTGATTGATCAGCTCCAACATTGTTCTCTGCACCTCATTGTCTCCCCCAGCGCCATCATCAAACCGAGCCCCTGGGAAGACAGCAGAGACTCATCTCATGCCCAGGTAGAGCAGCTCCTCTTCCAGGACTGTGTGTGCGTGTGTGACGTCATACTTCCCGCCATGACAATAATGCACGAAACCTCTGAACTGTAAGCCAGCCCCAATGAAGAGTTCTCTTTATAAGACTTGCTGTGGTCATGGAGTCTGCACAGCAACAGAAACCGACTAAGACACGACAGCACTGCGCACACACACACACACACACACACGACAACTAAATCTATAAAAGTCATCCATACCTCCAATGGCGTCAATTTCATCAAAGAAAATAAGGCAGGCTTTTTTTGTTCTGGCCATTTCAAAAAGCTCACGAACCATCCGGGCCCCCTAGTGAGAAAATTTGATCCATTACTACAGAGTTTATTTTAAAATCTTTTCAAGTACAATAAATAAACTATACTGCACAGTTTTAAACACTTTTTCTAACAGCATTCTCAACCATTATCACCTAAGCTTTTTCTTTTTTTTAAAAGATTGATGCTTGAGCCAGGTGGTGGTGGCGCACGCCTTTAATCCCAGCACCTGGGACGCAGAGGCAGGCGGATTTCTGAGTCTGAGGCCAGCCTGGTCTACAGAATTCCAGGATGCCAGGGAAACACAGAGAAACCCTATCTCAAAAATAAATAAATAAAATAAAACAAGAAGACTACAGCCTGCTAGCTACACTACCAAACGAACCTTGCTGGCCTCCACACAGTGTCTCTGTCTTCCTGACCCTCCAGCTATTCAATAGCACCAAGGTTACGATGAGACGTCAGCACATCTCATCATTAATGCTTTTTTTTATTTTGCATGTTAGCATTCTTAAGTGAAGTACGATAAGCAAAACTTGAGGAAATCAAAGTACTTGATCTGTCACCTGGTATTACTGATCAATGAATCTGATTAAGCTTTGATCTAAACATTAAAATTAAAATACTAAGTCATGTAGCTAGTATACTATTCTCAAGTATACTAAACAGTATGTTTTAGATATCATATATGCAATCCTAGCCTTTAACCTAAATGTACGTTCTTAGCTAACACTTTTGTGCTTGTGTGTGTAGACACCCATGACCACACAGACAATCCATGTTCTCTATTGTGTGTGTAGACACCCAAGCCCACACACACAGACAATCCATGTTCTCAAGCCCACACACACAGACAATCCATGTTTTCTATTTCTCACTAAACCTTAGGCTACTGTCTCTGAGAAAAAAAAATTTATTTACCCACATCACTCCTGGGGATTTTACCTCACATACCCAAACCACACTAAATGCTGTTCTTCTGGGAGGAAACATGTTGATCAGAATTTCAAATGGCAGTTTATTTGGAATTATTTTTTAATCTTATGCATGTATCACAAATCTTCCACAGAGCAACGAAGGCTTTAATTTTGACAAGTGCACTTACCTCCCCGACGTACTTCTGCACGAGCTCAGACCCGATAACTCGAATGAAGCAGGCGTCAGTCCTGTTGGCGACGGCCCTAGCACAGAGCGTCTTGCCCGTGCCCGGGGGACCAAACAGCAGCACACCTTTCGGAGGCTCAATCCCAAGGTTAACAAATCTCTCTGGCTGTGACAGAGACACAAATTTTACACTTACCTCTTCTCATAATAAAAATACAAAACAAAAAAATAGTATTTTCACTTTAAAAAATTAAAGTGCTTCAAAATTCCATTATCTGATACTGTGTGTTCCATTACCCTCCAAGATCTACATGTTTCTTCTACAATAACAGTAATTATCTATATAGACGTAATTATCTATAACTTAACAGGCTACCCCCTAATTTCCTTTATCAATCTAAATAGCAGATCTATCTTTTAAATAAATACACTGGCCACTCAATTCCTGTTTGCTCTCTCCTGAAATTTAACTATTTTCCACACCTCGACCCAATCAAAAGTTTCACTAATGAAACGCTGGAAAAGCTATCACTACACAAGCGACGTTGGTGCTCGCTGCACAGCTGGAAAAGCTATCACTACACAAGCGACGTTGGTGCTCGCTGCACAGCTGGAAAAGCTATCACTACACAAGCGACGTTGGTGCTCGCTGCACGGCAGCTCACTCACTATGTTGCACACAGGAGCTTACGTGAGTCACTTACGTGGAGCAGAGGGGTTTCAACCACTTCCCGCAGCTTCTCAATCTGCTCCTTACAGCCACCAACATCACTGTATGTGACGTCAGGCTTCTCCTCCACCTGAGGAAGACACAGCACGTCAGAGCAGACCTGGTCCTCCACAGGAGACCTCAGACCACAGGAACCAGGTGCAACAAGCATGCGCACAGAAAGGCAGTTAGAGCTGCTCTAGGCCAGGATAGTGACTGATCCCAGTGTCCCAGAAGTGTCTGTTGGGCTACATATTCTGACAGACCAAGTGACAAATACTGTAAAGATTTCCAATTTTTTTTAATCTCTGGTAACTTTTTGGCGCATAAGCTGCAAACTATTTTGGAACAGATGCATTGCTGTTGTTTTCTTTGTTTGGGGGTTTTGTTTATTTTATGAGATAGGCTTCTGCCTTATAGCCCAGGCTAGCTTCAAAGGCTTTAATTCATGGCAATCCTTCTGTCTAAGTGTCCCAAATGACGGGTTACGGATATGAGTCACTATGCCTGGCTCGCAATTATATTAAAGAATGTGAGTCACTTTCCCCAAGTTTCTTACCTGCATCATGGTAACTGTTGGGTCAATCTTAGGAGGTAGTGGAATGTGAATTTGGTATTTATTTCTGTCCACACTAAGGAAATAAAAAGAAAAAGAAAAACAAAACAGATGCTCTTTAAGTTTTCAGAGGACTTTTTCTGGCTAGTACTTATCTTGAAAACCACATGGCAGGTAAGCAAAAAGAGATATAATCCCAGAAGTTAAGAAGAGAAAACAGTTATGAAGACTAAGTTATTACGTGTTGTAGTTGATCCTCATTAACTGTTCTCAAGCATGTACTGCCTCTCCTTAGCTGCAAGTCTTTAATTAGGACACATAAAGCCATGCATAAGAAGCAACGTGGAAACAGGAAGGCTGCGCTGGTGTGAAGTCAGGGAGCTCGCAGAGAAGGAAAGGGCAGGACGTGTGCTAACGGGAAGGCTGCGCTGGTGTGAAGTCAGGGAGCTCGCAGAGAAGGAAAGGGCAGGACGTGTGCTAACGGGAAGGCTGCGCTGGTGTGAAGCCAGGGAGCTCGCAGAGAAGGAAAGGGCAGGAGGTGTGCTAACGGGAAGGCTGCGCTGGTGTGAAGCCAGGGAGCTCGCAGAGAAGGAAAGGGCAGGAGGTGTGCTAACGGGAAGGCTGCGCTGGTGTGAAGCCAGGGAGCTCGCAGAGAAGGAAAGGGCAGGACGTGTGCTAACGGGAAGGCTGCGCTGGTGTGAAGCCAGGGAGCTCGCAGAGAAGGAAAGGGCAGGACGTGTGCTAACGGGAAGGCTGCGCTGGTGTGAAGCCAGGGAGCTCGCAGAGAAGGAAAGGGCAGGAGGTGTGCTAACGGGAAGGCTGCGCTGGTGTGAAGCCAGGGAGCTCGCAGAGAAGGAAAGGGCAGGACGTGTGCTAACGGGAAGGCTGTGCTGGTGTGAAGCCAGGGAGCTCGCAGAGAAGGAAAGGGCAGGACGTGTGCTAACGGGAAGGCTGCGCTGGTGTGAAGCCAGGGAGCTCGCAGAGAAGGCAAGGGCAGGAGGTGTGCTAACGGGAAGGCTGCGCTGGTGTGAAGCCAGGGAGCTCGCAGAGAAGGCAAGGGCAGGAGGTGTGCTAACGGGAAGGCTGCGCTGGTGTGAAGCCAGGGAGCTCGCAGAGAAGGCAAGGGCAGGAGGTGTGCTAACCGCCCTTCACACGCACTCACAACAAAGCCACAGTGAGAACTTACCCGACTCTCATCCCTTCCTCAATGTCAGTAGGCGCCACCTGATCACTGAGATCCACCACAAACTTGGCAAACTGCTTCACATTGATAATGTATTTGGGGTCCTCTGAATCAGCATTGATTATCTTCGTACACCTAGCACAGCAAAAGGCTTCATGAGAGGAAGAAATCCAAACCACTAGCAGGGAGCCCAGGGCACGCGGTGTAGCGCACAGCAAGTATAGACCACAGCTGCAGAAACTGCGCCACTGCTCAAGATCCTTCTGGGCTCAGCCCCAACGGGACACTCAACCCTAGCTGAGCCATAGAAACTTCAGATGATACCCTTCCCAGGAAGACTAAACCCAAAAGTTTCCTTAGTGGGTTCCAGGCTTGACTTTGCTTTTCACGTCCCTTTATTATCGGGAACACTTTTCATCTTAGGAGACTATCTTCTTTATTAAGAATATAGCCATGTGTCTTATATCAAATTCAGTAATTTATGTGTTTTCATTTTTTCTTGGGTTCACATTTTAAAACCATTTTTGTTATTTTTAATTTGAAAGCATTCACTCTGAGAGCTTTGGTGAAAGTTAATATATAATACCATGTGTGTCAAAGTATCTAATAAGACAGAAAACAGAATATAGAATTCATACTAAGTAGCTATCACATAAGCCACAGCAACAAACAGAGAATACAGAAGAGCCCCCGAGTGTGCATAAGGGCTGTCGGTGGGAGCGTTTGTGTGTGCAGTGTATGTAACAGGGCCATTCTCTGTCACCAGCACAGGTCTTCTAAGAGAGAAGCTGTCAACCTGCTGCTCCAGACAGGGGTCGATGTTGGGATTTGGTCTAACACGCAGCAGAGGCGGACAGCAAACGTGCCGTCCACCCTGATGTGGCCTCCTGGTGCCAGGAGTGTAGGTGTGGGCCACCATGTGCTACCACCATGTCTGGCTACATCACGATTTAAAAGTAGGCTGAGGAGGTTTTCCCACACTGTAAACCCACACTTGGGAGGCAGAGGCAGGAGGATCACTGCAAGTCTGAGACCAACCTAGGCTACAGAGTAAGATCCTATCTTTAAAAAAAGAAAGAAGTATATCTACAGAAACTTTAACTTCCAAAATGGCTGGAACAGCTTACAACTTAAATTGAACAAATTTTCTTTAAAAATTAAAAGGAAGTAAAGAGGTATACCTATGCTTTGGTATACCTATGCTAAAAGCAAACACAATTTCCAAACAAGGTAGTTATGCGATGTGGGAGGTCCTTCTGTATATATGTTGCTTTTATTGGTTAATGAATAAAGAAACTGCTTTGGGCCTACAGCAGGGCAGAATAGAGCTAGGTGGGGAAAGCTAAACTGAATGCTGGGAGAAAGAAGGCAGAGTCAGTGAGACACCACATAGTTGCCAGAAGGGAAAGATGCAAGGTGCTAGGCTGGAACCTTGCAGGCAGGCCATGAACCTCGTAGTAAAATATAAAATAATGGAAAATGGATTGATTCTTGATTTAAGAGCTACCTAATATGCTTAAGCTATCGGCCAAACAGTATTGCAAATAATAAAGTTTCTGTGTGATTACTTCGGATCTGGGCAGCCGGGAACAAACAAGCAGCCCCCTTCCTACTACAGTTATGTCTTAATAGAAACCTCAAGGGGCTGGTAAGATGGCTCAGCACATAAATGGGCTTGCCATCAAATCTGAGTTTGCTCCCTGGACTCCACATGGCCAAGGAAAGGACTACAAAAGTTGTCTTCTTAGCCGGGCAGTGGTGGCGCACGCCTTTAATCCCAGCACTCGGGAGGCAGAGGCAGGTGGATCTTTGGGAGTTCGAGGCCAGCCTGGTCTACAAGAGCTAGTTCCAGGACAGGCTCCAAAGCTACGGAGAAACCCTGTCTAGAAAAATCAAAAAAAAAAAAAAAAAAAAAAAGTTGTCTTCTTACCCCTCACCCATGCTATGCACACACTAGTGCTCACACACAAATAACTGAATGTAATAAAGATTTTTAAGGACTCTACATTTATTTCTTTGCATGCAGACATACAGGAGGTTGTACGTAAATGGGTAAGAGGAATCACTGCAGCACGAGAACTGGGGTTTTCACACTGTGCGCTGTACTTTCTGAGGCTTCTTAGTAATTACTGAAGGCACAGAATGTTAACCCACATTATCTGCAGAAAGTTTTATTCATGAAATGTGAAACAAACAAACGGATTTAACCCACTGCATTAGCCCCACACTCTAAATGAGCTTGGCCATAAGCACCACAGAGCGCTGACATACCTGGCTACCTGCAGCGGCTGCTCGCTCTGAAGTGTCTGTTTATCTGCGGCCAGATCCCAGAGGGCTGGTGGAGCCAGGCCAGTGTCGGACTCTTTAATACCTGCAAAGAGAAAGATGTAGTGTATCGCCCCAAAACTAGCTTTCTCTACCCTGGCACTACTGGCATTCCAGGTTGACTACCTCCTTTTCCAGGTTCTGTCCTTATACTCTGTGGGATGCTCAGCAGCATCCTGGCTTCTAGACATACATACCACCAGTACCTGCATTCTGCACATCACGGGGATCAAGTTGCCTCCGATCACTGCAGAATGCCTTCAGACTGAATCATTAGCCTAGAGACTCTACCCAAACCACTGTCCTAAAGCAATCAAAGCCAAAAATGTATACTTGACTTTTTTTTTTTTTGTTTTGGTACTACAGGACTTCACTATTTAAATTTTCAAGTGCCAACAACCAGGCAATAGCCATACTGGATAAAATCATGTTTTTACTCAATTTAAAATTTTGATATATTAGACTTTACCGAACTAGGCTTTGACCAGCAGAAATATTACTTGTGTAAAGGATGCTACCTAACTGCATAGGATTAAACACAGCTGTAAAAGTACACAGTAAAAAAGAGTGTCAAAGGAGGTCATTTAACATTTCTGTAACTTATGATTTTACTTCAAATTTCTATTTAAAATCTTACAGCACAAGCAACGATTCATTTAAAGAAAGGAGGTAGGATGGATACGTACCAGTGAGCTCATTGATTTTTTTGAGAAGCTGTTGAATGTCATCTTCAACCTGCTTGATCTGCCTGGAGTATGTGCTCTGGCCCTGGGTGGCAAAGACCAGTTTAGTTAGAGCATCTGAACATCAACACTTAGGAAACCCAAGACACAACTTTCTATGCCAACAGTCTACTAGCCTTGCTGTGTCAGGGCTGCACACTGAAAGGAGGGGACGTTTCTACACATTTTCCTATGGCAGTTCTGCACTTTCTGACCTGTATGTAACCTAAACCAAGCTGACCTCACACTTGCTGAGTGCTGGGCAAAAGGTGTGTGCCACCACACCCAGCTGAAGTAGCATATGTCTAAGCACTTAAATTTTCCATTCAAATCTAATTTTGCCACATATATTTTAAATACACTAACATTTGCACAAGCCACTCCAAACATCTTCAACACACCACCACCTACTCTCAGAGGCCGTGTACAGATCAGGAGCAGTTAAGATGCTGCAGACTCAACCTTCTGTGGTCATCCAGACAGAGAACTGGGTGGGGCAGGTAACCTCCTCTTAGTGTGAACTCTCTGACCTGCCCTTCTAATCAGTTTAGAAAAACAAAATAAAAACAATTCTTCTTTAAACACAAAACATCTACTTTTTGTAGTCATTTAAGAAGACTTACGTAAGTTTTCAGTAAGGCAATATCCCCCTCGTCCAGAGCTAGAACAAAACAAAAATAATACATGACATGAGGGTCAACAGGAGAGGGCAGCTGGTCAACCTTCCTGTTCAAATCCAAGTGTTCTGTCTGAGTTCCAAAAACAGTAAGAATGGGGATGAGGAATTAATTACACACTGTTATACACTCGATCACTATTTTATACACTTTATGTACTGCACATATAAAACATACCCATTATGGCGCTTAGTTAAGTAACCATGCTATATTCATACAATGAAATACAACAAGGCAGCCAGTGGTAGTGGACACTTTTAATCCCAGCACTTGGGAGGCAGAAGCAGGAGGATCTCAGTAAGTCTAAGGCTAGCCTGGTCTACAAAGCGAGTTCCAGGACAAACAGGACTGTTACTCAGAGGACTCTTAACTAGTCATTAGCAAATGTTATCAGTGGTTGTCAGGCATAATTGATTATTTGTTTCTCTGTAAATGATACATAGTCTACACTTCTTTAGTGGATCAGTGTGCATGGTAACTAACATCGAATTATGATTCTCAAGTCAACAGTCGCGTGCCTCTGTGGGCATTCAAGAGCACGAACAGACAGCCCTCCTGCCCCAGCCTCTCACAAGGTGACCCAGCTGTAGGAGACAGTGTAGTACAGTCTAAGAAGCTCAGCTACCAGCCTGACAGACCTGAATTCCAGCCTCAAGCTGGTAACGTCACTTCTGACAGAGTGGTTCACTGTGCAGACTATTTGCACAGATAACAGTCCATGCAGAACAACAACTTCCTTCTGAGAGCCTGGAATCGTGTTAAGCGCTAGGCAAAGCCTGCCATCTATCCAACCCTCAGTAAGAACAAACTACGCACTGGCACCAAGTCCCCAACAGTTTTCCCTGACTGGCAATTATTTTAATCATGCTGTCATATCTTGTTGTCGAGACAACCAGGAGCATCTGCAATTCTTCTTCCTATTCCCCTGGATATCACCTCACGTCCTCTGTCCCTTTTGTCTTTGCAGATTTTGCTTTGTATCTTTTGCCACAATAAAGTCACAGTCATGACTGTAACATCTAAGTCCCACAACACGTCCTATAAACTTTAGAATCTAATGGTAGCCCTAAGAATACTTAACACACCAGCACATCCCAATGTGGCAACCCAGAAGGCAGAGAAATCAGACAGAGTTTCAGCACCAACATGAAGTCACAACAATCAACTGTCTTTCCAGTCTCGGATGCCAGCTCAACAAAGGCCACAGGTGTCTATGCCTCACTAAACATACTAAGTTCTCTGAAAATATGGTCCAGGACATGTGTGCCTTTACAATGGTGCTTCTCAAGGTCTCCAAGAACAAAAGGAGCTCAAGTTCATCAAGAAGGAGGAGATGGACCAAGAGGAAGCAGCAAGGCACTGAGCAACCGAAAAGAAAAGCGGCTGCCAAGAAGGACTGATCCTACCCTGCCGGCCACCACCCACAGCAAACCTTTATAAACTGGAGAAGAAAAAGAAAGGTTAGCTGAGAATTACATCTGAGAAGAGACAGCTCGGGATGCAAACAGATGAAATCACCAGAAAGGAAATTTCAAAGAAACTATGGCAGGACACAGTGAAGGAAAAAGAAACAGCAAAAGGGACAATGACGGTCAGTAAGGCCCAGGGTCACCTAGTAAGGCAGCGGACAGTCAGGACAGCAGACCCAAGAGTCACTGTATGAGAGACAGAGGTTAAATATAAATGTACTGTGTACTATGGATATGCTATTCCGTCCCACAAATACCATTATTTCCAAACTACACTGGAGCCAATCAGTAAGAACTAATGCCAAGAGTTAATCTAGCTCCTTCTATTACCAAGCTTACCCTTTCAGCCAGCTAGGCAACAAAAGGAGAAAAAAAAAAAGAAAAAGAAAGTGGGGGAGGGAAGGAAGGAGAAGGGAAGGAAAAAAGGAAGGGAGGGGGAAGAAGGGGGGGGATGGAAAAAGAGACAATGAAACAGAAAACTGGTATAGATTGAAAACGAAAAATACACTGTCTCAACTTTTTTGTTTGGTTTTGGTTTTTTGAGACAGAGTTTCCCTATATAGTCCCGGTTGTCCTGGAACTCGCTCTGTAGACCAGGCTGGCCTTGAACTCAGAGATCTACTTGCCTCTGCCTCCTGAGTGTTGGGAGTAAAGGCTCTTTCTCTGCGGAAGAGGCTTAAATGGTAAAGGGGAGGCCGAGGTTGTTATGAAAGGGAAGACTGAGACACAACATTGAAAAATAGTTGTCTTTTGGGTAAAGAAGTAAAAACAAAGTACCAAGATTAGACTAGAAAAAAAACAGAAGAAATTATATCTAAAAACGGTGACCACATTTCATGCACTGAATGAAAAAAAATGTCAACAAGTCTAGTCTCTGTGGGGAGTAATTTTGGCAACCCTGCTTCTAAAACTTAGCCTGTAACTTCCATGTGCCAAGTTTTAGGGCACGATCATTTGTAGATGGGAACATCCGAATTCTCCATCGATCTGTGCAGCCATTATATGGGACATTTTGCTCGGACACAAGCACTTGTTATTATCATGAAATCGCTAAATGCTAGATGCTGATACATAGCAGGATACATTATGATAGATACCCACACACACCTGTATACATACACACACACACACACACACACACACACAGAGTCTTGCTTCTATATGTATTAAAATGTCTAGGGAAAAAAACGTAAAATGACTGGAACCGGCACTAGCTGGAATCTGGGGACAAGGATGCGAGACCTGACCTCTTCTGACTCGAGTTCTGAACCGTCGCCTTTCAGAACTGCCACCACGCAGTGGTAGCACCCAAACCGCGACACTAGGGGAGGCGAAGAGGGGCCGGGAGGAAGGCCACGCTGGGTATGGAGCGTCAACGCCTGGCAAACTATTGGATTAAAAAAATTAAAACACCGTTTAAAAAAAAAATCGGTGATCAAAAGAAGAATTCAGAGCCTGAAGTGAGCGAGGAAGAGACGGGAGGCGGGCGGGAGAGGCGGCCCGGGCCTGTCACCACTCCGGTCCGACGGCGGCGGGAATCCAGCGCCTCTGCGGGGCGGGCGCCGATCCCTCCCGGCTGGGAGCTCCAGCCCGTGTGCGCTCACCTCGGATGGGCTTGTCGTCCTTCTCATCCTCCTTGGTTTTCCGCTGGTCCGCACCTAGGTAGTCAGGCATCTTGGGGGCCGCAAAAGCCTCAGCGTCTGGGGGGGGGGGGATTACGCAGCACCTTCGCGCTTCCGGCGGTGCTTTCCCTCTCTCTTCCCCACCGGAAGTAGAACGGCACTCCGGCGCTTCTTTACACTGCGCTCGGGTCTGGAGCGCCTATGTGTGCGCAGGCTCAGACTTCCCCCGTCCCTCCTCGACCCTGGTCTTCTTGGTACCGGAACGCGAACTTTCAGGGCCAACCCTGGTTCAGCTCATGAGTTTAAATTTGATTCAGTCATTAATAAATACTACACGCAGTCAGGGGTGGCTTGTTAAACCTCTAAGTTTTAATTTCCCCTTTATCTCACAAGATTGGGAAGTGGCTAAATAACAGTGTTTGCAAAATGCTTGGCATTTTAGATGCAGCAAATTGGTGACTGATCTACAAAGGCAACGCATTTCTGTGGGAATGTGTGTCCAGGATATACAAAGAGCTACAACTCAACAAGAAAACGATCTGCTTTTCATGATGGGAGAGGGAAAAAAATGTGTAAAGGGCTGGGGAAAGGAAGATGGGTACAGAACTTGGACAATCCCTTCTCTAAAGGAGAGACACAAATGCCAATTAACACGAGAGAATGCTCAACCCTGCAGTTTATTCTCTTTAGGCCTCAAATTTAAAGAGATCTGCTTTCCCGAGTGCTGGGACGGAAGGTGTACGCCACCGTGGATGGCTTTCTTTCTTCCTTCATTTCTTTCTTTCTTCCTTCCTTTCATTTTTTTCTTCTTTGATGACCTTTTTTTTTTTTAAAGGAAATACAGTTTGAGAGGATGTAGGGGAAAAGAACAGAACTAGCGTGTGCTATTGGTGGGTAACACGGTGCAATGGTTGTTGAAAATTAAAAACAACTACAATAAAATCTATATAAGCTAGCAATTCCACATCTGGATATATAACGCTAAATAGTTGGAAGTGGAATTTCAAAGAGATACTTGTACAGCCATGTTCATAGCTACATTAACAATAGGCCAAAAGAACAACAGCCCAGGTATCCATGTACAGATAAATGGATAAACAAAAATGTGGTGTGTGAATATAACATTATTCAGCCTTAAAAATAAATTCTGTGGCTATTTACTAATAAATAAACGACTCACATAGAGACAATGTTTAATGTAAAACGTTGTATAATTCCACTTGTAAGAGGTACCTAAGGAGCCGGGGTGGTTTCTGACAAACCTGAGCACTTGAGAGCGTGAGACAGGATCGTCACGAGTCAGAGGCGGCCTGGCTGACATCGTGCCTGAAGGTTTTTTTTTTTTTCAAAATTATTCCCCACGCCTTGCCCTGGTGCGAGGAAAACAACCATCTCCCAGGCGGGAACTGAACAGCCTAGGAACCGTTCCTTCGCGCTCCGCGTCTCCAGCCGGGATCGCGTCCGCGGAGGAAGTGGGCGGCCCGCGCGCCGGCGCGCGCAGGCGTGAGTGGGCCGGGCGTCCGCCCCGCGAAAGCGCCATCCCGGAAGTGCTTGCGGGTCGTCCCCACGCGCCGGTGCCCGGGCATGCAGCCTGGGCGCGAGGCGAGGCGAGGCTCGGACCGGGAGGCCGAGCAGACGACGAGGGCCACCATGCTGCTGCTGCCGAGCGCCGCGGACAGCCAGGGCACCGCCATCACCCGCTCTCTGACCTCCGGTAGGTGCCCACCCGGCCCCTGGCTCCCTGTTCTCGGTAGCCCCGTGCCTGGCAGGGCAGCCCCGGTGTGGGTGCGCCGGAGTCCGGCCGCCTGCTCCGGGACGAGCCCTTGTGTCCGTGCTGTGATTTGAGGAGTCCCCGGTTTATTAACGGGAGGGTGGGGGCGTCCTCTCTCTCTCCCTCTCTGCACCTGTGGTTCCTCCTTCCTCTCGGGGCCGCTGACTCAGGAGCGGGCTTGAGCGATTGAGGACCTAGCCCCCCGACTCGCTGAAAGGCCCCCTAAAGCATCCCGCGGCCCGCAGCGGACAGACCCCGCTGCACGCATCCACGTGCCGGGGTGTACAAAGCCGAGTGGACGCTTTCACCTCTGCCCTTGCCCCCGGCTCTGCGTTTTATGTGTTCGGACTCAGACAGCTTCTTTATCCCAATGGAAGGCCCTTGCGGGTGCCCCTGGAAAGCTTGGAGTGTTCGGAGGAGAGATTGAAAGAGCGGTTGACCTCCTGCAGTGGGTGTTTTGGTTTATACCCGGCACGCTGGGAGGTATTGCAAGCGTTGGCGCTCCGATTTTAGAGATCTACGCTTATTTCTGTACCCACTTTACCCTGAGCACTTGTTGAACGTGAGAGTTTTAAATGTTTCCCACGGCACGTGTTGCGTCTGTGTGTCCCGGTGTAATCCTATATTAGAGAGAGAGAGGCTCCAAAGGCTCAAAGCCACGCCCCTGTCACACAGCTGGTTCATTTTAGTGTTTGGATCCTCTTTATTAGGTGGAGGAAATCGTAATATCATAAGCCAATTAAAATGCTAGAAGCGTTCTTAGAAAATGTTGCCCCAAAAAAGCACTTTGATTTCTTATGAAATTAAAATTATGATCTCACCTTTTTCCTGACCCAGACTACCATACTTTAGTTTCTGCCGTACAGATGTGCAGTGATTTGTTCCGTAATGCCTTCTCTACAACAGTTTGAAGTTTTCATACTGCATTAAAATATTTTAGGAACTGAATGAGAGAAGTATTATTTCAGTCTTACATTTCAAGAAACTCGTGGTCCTAGTCTAAAACCCAGGGATTTCGGGTTCACATCTAGCCAGCATCACTCAGCCCTAGATGCAGTACGTCCCCAACATTGGCTTGGAAAATTGTCTGTTTGAGCAGATGGTCCTAGAGAACTCTTAGAATCGTTAGCCACTTTAGTAATTAATTAAAGCACTAGTAAGTAAGATCACTTGGGTATCTGTTTTTGTTTTTTGTTTTCTTTTGAGGCTAGTTCCTGGTGGCATTTTATCATTTGTTGCTTTATTACTATTATTGGTTCCTCACCTTCCTTTCCCACATCCTCAGGAAAGTATTGATTAGTGGCTGAATTTTTCTTTTGCTTTGAAAAAAAAAATGGGGGTGTTTGTGAGTGCCGTAGCATGCATGCGGAAGTCAAAGGAACACTTATGGAGCCTGTCCTCGTCCACCTTGATGAGACTTCTGGGCATCGAACTCAGGTCATCACCCTTAATGGAATGTTAACTGGAAGAGGTTGCTGGAATAATTAATGTTACCAAGTATAACTTGCTACCCATAATGCAACTGGATTCTGCGATTATTTTTATAGTTGATGGCTTGAAAATTACATCCTGGCGTCATTTTTCTGCTCGTCCTAGGAAGTCGCTACCTTGAAATAGAGGCGTTCCTTGCAATGGTTGACGTCTGCTTTTCCCTCACAGCCTCTGCACTCTGTCAAGTTGAGCCCGTGGGAAGGTGGTTTGAAGCTTTTGTCAAGAGGAGAAACAGAAATGCCTCTACCTCCTTTCAGGAACTGGAGGATAAGAAGGAGCTGTCAGAGGAGTCAGAAGATGAGGAGTTGCACTTGGAGGAGTTCCCCATGCTGAAGACACTGGACCCCAAAGATTGGAAGGTATTGGCTGTGCAGAGCTTTCGAGAGTGAAGCATCTAGACATGGGCCACGTTCCCCGTTTTCCCGTTACCGCGCTGTGTTTTCTAAGGCAGTTCAACACGATAGGCTTACGTAAGCACTGTATTCCCAGAGTTGGAATAGCACTGACTGTAGTTAGTGAAGCGCTTGCAAGCCAACCTTGGTTCAGTCTCCAGAACCCACTCTTAAAAGAAGTCTAGGGATTGGGTAGGAGAGGAAAGGGGATGAGAAAGAATGGGGCGTGCGGGTTTGATCAGCGTGCATTGCGTAATCCCAGCACTGGGGTGGAAGAAGCAGGTGTGTGGTGTTTATGGCCGGCCAGCCTAGAGACTAGTGAGCTCCAGGCCGATAGAAACTGTCTGGGAGGGAAAGAAAGGTGGACCTTACATGAGGAATAGCTCGAGGTTGTCCTTTGGCTTCCACACGCGTGCGTGCAACACACACACAAGCACACATTTCTGATACAAGTGTAGAGGACAGTTCCATTGGCAGCATGGAAAACGTCTGAAGTGCGGGCTAGCCTAGAGGAGAGTAAATAACTTTCTGCTACAAGGCTTGCTCACATTAGGTCTGTTGGTAACGATCGAAACACATGTAGTCAGGTTTTGAGGAAGAGGGGACACACTGACGCAGGAGGGAGTTTGGTAGAGTACACTAAACAGGAACCTGTGTTGGGGTGCAGGCTGAAGAACTTTGTAGGCACTTTTGTGCCCAAATTTTAGGAAAGTTGTCTCGCTCAGCCTGCTTTTTGTTTGTTTTTTCGAGACAAGTCTTTTTCTGTGGAACAGTCCTGGAACTTGCTCTGTAGACCAGGCTGACCTCGAACTCGCTGGGGTTAAAGGTGTGCACCCAGCTGCCCCGCTCAGCCTTCTTCTATCCTCTAGGACCGTAGGCTGGGGTAGCGCCATCCCCAGTGGGCTGTTTGACTCTTCGAGTCCAAGCTCTGTGCCCTCACCTTCTCTTCTTGTGAGAGCCAGCTCATTCTCCAAGACAAAGTGGACAGTTTGGATTAGTGTGGCCTTACTACTGTTGCTTCTCGACTTGTAAATTCACCAGGATATTAACTGAAGAACACATCCCTCAAGTCTCAAAATTTCCACCCAGCATCCTCCTCCTGTTTCCTGGTTCTGTGCAGTCACTGTTCACTGGCTCAGCTGCCAGGTCTGTTGTCATTGTCTCCTGTGTATTCCAGGTGAACTAGATTTAAGGAGGGAAGGGTAGAAAATACAGGTTTTAGTAGAGAAAGGGGATTCTTTAGAAGTATATTTAGAGGATGCTAGGTGTTACTGGTCTGCTTGCTTGTTCTTGTTTGGTTTGTTGTGTTGTTACTGTTTCAAGATGGGGTTTCCTGGAACTCACTCTGTAGGCCAGGCTGGCCTCAAGCTCAACAGAGATCCGCCTGCCTCTGCCTCCCAAGTACTGGGATTAAGGCTTGTTTCACCATTACCTGGGTTTTGTTTTGTTTTGTTTTTTCAAACTCCAGTAATCTCTAGCGTCCAGTTCGCTAGTCTTCTGTGTAAAACATCAGGAAGGCTGTACAGTCGTCCACCTCTGCCTGTGTACACGGCTGCAGAGCCTTTTTTATACAGAGCCTCACCGGCCTCTGCTTGGGAAGTTCTGCTAAGCAGGTGCCCTGTGGTTCCAGCCCAGACATCTCACTTTGGAAAATAGTTTCTATGGTAACAGAACACAAAGGGTTAAATGTCCCGCTCAGCTTTAACCCCGTTTTGTGTGTTCATCAGAATCAAGATCATTATGCAGTTCTTGGACTGGGCCGCCTCAGACACAAAGCCACACAGAGGCAGATCAAAGCAGCTCGTAAGTACCGGTTTGAAACAGTCGAATGATAATACAGGAAATGTGACCCCAAACTCAGAAGCAGAGCAGCCACGTACATGAGACACTGCCTTAGAAAAGGAAGGTGGTGGGGACCCTGAGTGTTCTCAGGTGAGGTTCCTGAAGGAAGGGCTCAGAATCACTGTAACAAACAAAAATTGTGCGTCAGGGACCGTTTTGTTTTCTTATTTGTTTGGAGTTTTGGTGGTGGCTGGGGATCAAACCTGAGGCCTTAAGTCACAGGCCAGCTCTCTGCCACTGAAATTCATGTCTAGTCCTGTTCTGCTTTGAGGTTTTTTTTTTTAGGTGAGAGAGGGGCAGGGTGTTGTTACCTCAATACCTTATATTCTGCAAATGCCTCCCGAGTGCTGGGATTTCAGAAGTTGCGGCTAAAGTCACCATTCTAGGGTCTAGTTAAAAAAAAAAAAATACCTATTTTAGTTTTCTTTCTGTAGTAGGGAGCTGGGCGGGAATGCAACCCGCCACTCCCTACTGCAGATTAATTCGTGTGTTATTTCTGGAGCTAAGCTAGCCGTGCGGGAGCCGGGCCGGATGAAAAGCGGGGCTGCCCACTCGCCCCATCACTACATCTTTCTAAAAGGATTTTAATTTTAAAACTTAGATGTGTATCTGTATGCGGGTATGTACACGTGAGGCAGGCATCCTCAGAGGATAGAAGAGATGACCAGATCTGGAGATGGAGTTACAGGAAGCTGTAAGCTACCCATTGTGGTTGTTAAAAGTCAAACTCAAGTCGTTTGCAAGAGTAGTCGTACTTTTAACTGCTAAGCCATCTCTCCAACCCTGTAATACAATATTTCATGGCCACACTAGCCTCAAGTCTGCTCCTCCTGCCCAGTGCTGGGATTACAGGTGTGCGTCATCACACACTTGACAGTGTTTATGTCTGCAGACTGGCTGGTGCAGCCTGTGACGTAGATTACTAATACACATGTGTGTCGGAGAACAGCCTGACTTAAGCTACATAGACTCTCATGCTGGCCAGGACAGAGGAGAGGAGAAGAGAGGCGTTTGCTGTGTGAACGGCAGCTGTCACAGCTGTGCTTTGCAGTGAGACCAGGCGCTTGTCAGAAACAGTGTTCAGCTTCATGACCTGCAGAATTGTCCCGTGTTATCTGACTCTTGGGCTCCAAGATAGCTTAGTTCATAGGTTTTTAGAGTTTCTGTGACCCACATAATAGTCTTTACTACTTTCTACTTGAACTAGGTAGAGTAAAACACCTCTTTGCCAACATAGTTTAGGAAATGGCTACTATATCCAAGCTGAATGGTCATCAGAAAGCAAATAATTCCCAATGCTGAACCCTGTACACTCAGAATACATAGGAACAGCCAGGTTGGGTGTGCCCATGAGATGGTTTCTAGAGAAATGTTTGTAATGTTATCAGATTGTTCACAAATGGGAAACCACTTAAATGTTCACTAACAGGAAAATAATACATAAACCAGTGTATTTTAATACAGCCAAATGCTATTCAGCAACACAAAATAAGAACAAACTACCAGGACATCCATATTTCCTGAGATATGGATGAATCTCAAACCACAACATTGAGGAAAGAAGCCGGGCTCAGAGACCTGCATACCTGTGTCTGTATAAGGTTCCAAATCACAGAAGAGCGGCCCCACAGCTGCTGCCCAGCTCTAGGGATGAGAGCTGCCCAGGGAAGGCGGCCTCGGTCTCTTCGGGTATTTGCTGTGGCTGCACACCTAAACCTTAGAATTTATCTCGGTTGAATGAAATAGATGAGATTCCAACAACCTAAAGAAACAGTCACATTGGAAATATGAAAGATGTATTAATGGATCCCTTTTTCCCCCCTTACCAAATTTGAAGCAAACTTTAATACTGGCCAGATTGATTCTTCGGGCAAGCCCATCTCTGGGTTCCCAGAAAATGACTAGATTCAAGCCGGGCGGTGGTGGCGCACGCCTTTAATCCCAGCACTCGGGAGGCAGAGTAGAATCATTGCTATAAAGCTTAAAAGGTAGAAAACTAGAACTAAGCAGGTTCATTGCCTGAACATAGGATATTGTTTTAAAAAATACTAGGAGAAGAGAGATACTTCATTTTAATGTTTGAGAGGGTATCACTAAATAAAGTGGAGGAAAGAAATAAACAAGATGGTATCCTCACAATGAGATTTAGAGGAGTAAAATAGTAAAGGATAATGATTATAAGCTGAGCTGGGCGGTGGTGGCGCACGCCTTTAATTCCAGTACTGAGGAGGCAGAGGCAGGCGGATCTCTGTGAGTTCGAGGCCAGCCTGGTCTACAAGAGCTAGTTCCAGGACAGCCAGGACTACACAGAGAAACTGTCTCGAAAAGACAAAAAGGTCATAGACAGTTATTTTAGTTGAGATTATGATGTACAGTGAATTTGAAAATGTCAAAAAAAATTGAATGTTAAAATTAGAGAGGAAAAAATGTCAAATTACTAAAGAATTCCCCCTAAAATCAGTGATATCTGATTGGTTCTGCAGATAAAGCGATGGTCCTAAAACATCACCCAGACAAACGGAAAGCAGCTGGGGAGCCAATCAAAGAGGGAGACAATGACTACTTCACTTGTATCACTAAAGGTAAGGATGGTTCACCACAGGGCGGGGACAGAGTGTGTCTGTGCCCACCACCTTCTGACCCCGCAGCCTTGCAGTCCAGCCTGTGACTGCTGCCCTTTCCCCAGAGCTTCCGCACAGGGAGAGCCGAGGGCCTTGACTCCAACCCCAGCACTAGCAGCCCAGGAAATGCAGATGCTCAGGCTCCTGCCCCAGGCCTCCTGGTCCAGTCAGCATCTTAGCAGGGTCCCGGGGACAGGTTTTGCTTTGTTTTAAGGGAGGCCTTACTCTAGCCAAGGCTGGCCTTAAATTTTCCATCTTCCTCCCTCAGCCTCTTATTGCTGTGATGTAAGCATGTATTGCTGAGCCCAACTCTGAGGTGATTATCACACTCGTGCTCCTCTAAGTATGTTTGTATATATGTACATACTTATACATGTATGATCACGTATTGGTATGTTCGTGTAGTGCTAGGCATCAAACCACTCTACCACTGAACTACAGCCCGTGCTGACCCCACACACACACACTTTTTTTTTTTTTTTTTTTTTAGAAGACTGGATTTTACTAAATTGCCCAGCTAGCCTTGAAGTCGCTGTAGTCGGGCAGGGCTTGAGTTTCCGATCCTACCTCTCTCTCCCTTCCTGGTCGCTGGGATCTGTAGGCCGGCACTGTGGGGTCTGGCATGGGTGCTCGGTGGTGGTACAGACCTAAGCCCTTTCACCATTTTAGGTTGTTGTGAGACTAACCTGTTATTTGGAGGTTTTACTAATTTTAGATTATACAATAGATCACACAGTTATTTATGGCTGTTTACATAGCCGTGACCCATTGTGCAAACCAGGACGGATAGTTAGCATTTCCAACTCCATGTTTCCTTACGTGTAACTTTATAGTTTGTAATGCTTTTGTTTTCAGGTACTCTGTGTGCGGCCCAGACTTAGCTCTTCCCGTCCCTCCGTCCACCTGCCTTCTAGAACAGACTGTTTGGAGGCCGGGTCTCACTCACTTTAGCCCAGGCTTGGTTGGAGCTCACTGTGTCCTGGCTGGCCTTAAATGCAAGGCAGTTTCCTACCTCAGGCCCCTCAAGTGGTAGGATTCTAGACCAGCCAGCCTGCCCAGCTGAAAGCCTTGTTCTCAGTTGTTCTGTGATGCCCTGACCCGGGTGTTTGTCCAGCTTGTACCAGGCTCCAGGTTCAAGTCCCCAAGATAGTGTCTTGTCAGTTGTCTACTTAGAGGATTACATCATTTATGTCACATAATGCTAGGATCAGGCCTAAATCCCTCTCCCATCTAAAATTCAAAAATTTGAAATATGACAATAACTTTTAGCAGAAAAATATTTTATTTTCTTTCTTCCACCTTGTTTTGTTGTCTTTAGTGGTCAGCCCCAGGCCACTCACTCCATAGAGCCACATCCCAAGGGCGATATTCTCTGTTGGCCTCATGGTGCTGTCGTGTTACTCTGTTCTCAGCTTACGAAATGCTGTCTGACCCAGCGAAGAGACGTGCGTTTAACAGCGTAGATCCTACTTTCGACAACTCAGTTCCTTCTAAGAGTGAAGCAAAGGACAATTTCTTCCAAGTGTTTTCTCCGGTGTTTGAAAGGAATTCCAGGTGAGTTAAAGCACCGATCTCCTTGGTCACAGTGCTCCCCCAGGTTCAGCTGTCTTCTTGAGTGTGTCCGCCCCTGGTCACAGTGCTCACATACCCGGCATTCACACTCCCCCAGGTTCCCGCTGTCTTCTCGAGTGTGTCCTCAGACTCTCTGCCTTTCTTCTCTGCTACCCTGAGCCCTACTAAGTAGCGTGTGACACTGGTGTTTAGGTAACAGCACACCCTCCTCTGCTCCCACACTGCACCAGCGTCGGTGTCTGTTAATCCTTACCCTGGGCGTGGTTGCTGCACGCCTGCTCCACACCGAGCTGCGTCTGCAGCCCCAGGTTCTTTCAGTGAGCATCTTATCTTCATAGGGCTTCTCTGGCAAAGGGTAAATTATTAGATCTTTAAGGTTAATACATACTTTATTGCATTAATATGAGTCTTAAAATAGTATGCAGTGTTAGTAGTGTCCTGCGTTCTTGGTTCTGTCTGAACTGGCACATTTTCTGGCCATCTTCACTGCACACAGAGCCACCCGGAGAGAGAGCACGGGCAGAGCCTGAGGTGCCAGTTCTGGAGCCTCGGCTTCCGCCATGTGTTGTTTAGTACAATGGACTAGTGTCGCCTCCTCATCTCCTGGGCTGGAAATCCGTCTACACTGCTGTCTCATACTGGCTTACCATTTCCTTCTGTGCTGCGTTTTTAAGGGGCAGCAGTGAGTGTGGGGAGAGACCAATTGCCCCGCTTGGGTCAGCGAGCCTGGCAGCTCCTACATCACTGTAGTACATGGAACTTGAGATAGCTGGGCTGCGTCTCACCATTTCCCGGGCTGCCCTCTCCTGCACTCCTTACCACTTCTGAGGGTCGCCCCTCTTAGTTGTAGAGGTTAAAAGGCAGAGTGTTGGGCAGGATTAATTAGTAAAAGCTGTTGTTTTTAAAGAACTGGATGTAGGTTGATCTCTTATTCAAAATCTTGAAAGAGTGAGATTTTTGTTTTAATATTTCAGATGGTCAAATAAAAAGAATGTTCCCAAACTTGGTGACATGAACTCCTCATTTGAGGACGTAGATACATTTTATTCTTTCTGGTAAGTTAATAAACGTACTGTTTGTGGGATGGTATCATTTTTAAGGCCATTCTTTAAGTACTTGATTGCTCATCCGTTCACATTTGAGTAGCTGAACCTTTACTGAACTAATGAAGTTAATAAAGATACGTAGCATTACATGAAAATCTTTTGTGATTTTTTTTTTTTGGTCTGTTTTCCATTAATGTATTGAAATCTAGATGTCAAGTACTTGGCTGCCGTAAAAAAATGTAAATTGAGCTGGGCAGTGGTGGCGCACGTCTTTAATCCCACCTCTTGGGAGGCAGAGGCAGGTGAATCTCCATGAACTTGAGGCCAGCCAGGGCTATGTAGTGAGACCTGTCTCAGTGAGGGAAAAGTTGAGTTCTTTAAGTAGGTAGTGCTTTTTACCTATAATTTACTAATTTTCAGTAAACATAATATTTAGTGCATTTTATTTGTTTTATGTCTTTCAAAAATATGTGTGTGGGTGTTTTGGCTACATGTGTGTCTGCACCTGGTGCCTATGGAGGCCAGAAGAGGGCCATGCTTGTGAGCCACTGGGTGGGTGCCAGGAACTGAGCTGGGTCCTTTGGGAGTGCTCTTAACCACTGAGCCACCACTCCAGGGTGCTAGGAACTGAGCTGGGTCCTTTGGGAGTGCTCTTAGCCACTGAGCCACCACTCCAGGGTGCTAGGAACTGAGCTGGGTCCTTTGGGAGTGCTCTTAGCCACTGAGCCACCACTCCAGGGTGCTAGAACTGAGCTGGGTCCTTTGGGAGTGCTCTTAGCCACTGAGCCACCACTCCAGGGTGCTAGAACTGAGCTGGGTCCTTTGGGAGTGCTCTTAGCCACTGAGCCACCACTCCAGGGTGCTAGAACTGAGCTGGGTCCTTTGGGAGTGCTCTTAGCCACTGAGCCGTGACTGCAGGGTGCTAGAACTGAGCTGGGTCCTTTGGGAGTGCTCTTAGCCACTGAGCCACCACTCCAGGGTGCTAGAACTGAGCTGGGTCCTTTGGGAATGCTCTTAGCCACTGAGCCGTGACTGCAGGGTGCCAGGAACTGAGCTGGGTCCTTTGGGAGTGCTCTTAGCCACTGAGCCACCACTCCAGGGTGCTAGAACTGAGCTGGGTCCTTTGGGAGTGCTCTTAGCCACTGAGCCGTGACTGCAGGGTGCCAGGAACTGAGCTGGGTCCTTTGGGAGTGCTCTTAGCCACTGAGCCACCACTCCAGGGTGCTAGAACTGAGCTGGGTCCTTTGGGAGTGCTCTTAGCCACTGAGCCGTGACTGCAGGGTGCTAGAACTGAGCTGGGTCCTTTGGGAGTGCTCTTAGCCACCGTGCCGTGACTGCAGGGTGCTAGAACTGAGCTGGGTCCTTTGGGAGTGCTCTTAGCCACCGAGCCGTGACTGCAGGGTGCCAGGAACTGAGCTGGGTCCTTTGGGAGTGCTCTTAGCCACTGAGCCGTGACTGCAGGGTGCCAGGAACTGAGCTGGGTCCTTTGGGAGTGCTCTTAGCCACTGAGCCGTGACTGCAGGGTGCCAGGAACTGAGCTGGGTCCTTTGGGAGTGCTCTTAGCCACTGAGCCACCACTCCAGGGTGCTAGAACTGAGCTGGGTCCTTTGGGAGTGCTCTTAGCCACTGAGCCGTGACTGCAGGGTGCTAGAACTGAGCTGGGTCCTTTGGGAGTGCTCTTAGCCACCGAGCCGTGACTGCAGCCTCATACTGTGTCCTTTCACTAATCGGTGTGTTTATTATTTACAGAAATAAAGACTCTTGAGAAAACAAGATTCACTTTGGTCAGTTAGAGTAGCTTTTCCATTAAGACAACAAACCAGAAATAAAATACCCTTAGCTGGAGTCATCGTAAGACTTGACAGTGGTTAACACGAAGACAGGAGAAATCACAGACAACCTTCTGGGGAAGTGAGAAAAAAGACAGGAGAGCAGGGAGCTGTTGACATTGAGTGCGTGGGCATAGTTTTTAGTTTAATAGCAAAAAGGAGGGACAACTGATCTGTTTACCACTGGTTTTAAAAGTAGTGTGTGTGTAGTATGATTTTAAAAGGATTTGTTTTTCCAATTCTATCTTGATTTCTTTTCTGTCTATATTAGGTATAATTTTGATTCTTGGAGAGAATTTTCTTATTTAGATGAAGAAGAAAAAGAAAAAGCAGAGTGGTATGTATTGTCTGTGTGTGTATGTCAGTGTGTGTCAGTGTATGTCTGTGTGTGTCTGTGTATGTCAGTGTATGTCTGTGTGTGTCTGTGTATGTCAGTGTATGTCTGTGTATGTCAGTGTATGTCTGTGTGTGTGTCTGTGTATGGTGGAGGGTCAAGCTCACGGTCTCATGAATTAGGGCCATGGGTCATGCATTCAGCTTTTTTTTTTTTTTCAAAGGGAAACATGTATTTTACTAGAGATTAGTTTTGGGACGCCATATTAGTAGGCAGGTGTTTCACGTGCGCTGCATCCCGGCCGCTTTCTGTTTTATGTGTTTGTTGTGGGGACACAGATTTGTCATAATCTGGGGTGGAGGTCAGAGGACAACTCTCTGGACCTGGCTCTCTGCGACCCTGGTCCCAGGGGTCATAGCTGGGGTGGGGATCAGAGGACAACTCTCTGGACCTGGCTCTCTGCAACCCTGGTCCCAGGGGTCAAATTTATACCAGCCTTTTTCTTTCGGTTCACCACCAGCTCCCAAGTCATGACACGGAGACTTCTTAGTTATGGCTGCTCGGCCTCGCTTAGGCCCATCTCTGGCTAGCTCTTTTTACCTGGTTCTCTTTATCTGTCCGTTGACTGGGGCTTTTCACTCTTCTCTTGTTCTTTATGTATTACTCTCACCGCTTCGTGTCTCTTGCTGCCTGACTTCTTGCCCCATGTGTGCCCCTCCTTTCTCTCGCATTCTTTTCCCAAGCCTAGGTTTCTCCTGTTTATTCTCTCTGCCCGCCAGCCCCACCTGTCCTCTCTCCTGCCTGTCTAATGGCCAGTCAGCTGCTTTATTAGACCATCGGGTGCCTTCGAAGCAAGGTGAAACAAGTTCAACACATCTTTACATTGTTAAACAAATGCAGCACAAACAAATATAACACACCTTACAGGGCTAAAGTAATATTCTGCAACATAACATCTTTACATAAATATTCATTAAAATAATAGCTAAGAATTACATGGTTTACATATTAAATAGTTACGTATGTAAATATTGAAGGCAAGCACTATAGTCATCTTGCCAATCTCCAACTTTTAAAAAAATGTTTATTCTTGCAAGCCGGGTGGTAGTGGTACTCAACTTTAACTCCAGCACTCGGGAGACAGAGGCAGGAGGATCTCTGAGTTCAGGGCCATCCTAGTCTACAAGAGCCAGTTCCAGGACAGGCTCCAAAACTTTGCTGGGTCTTCCGGAAGAACAGCAAGGGCTGTCAACCTCTGAGCCTTCTCTCCAGCCCGATCCATAATTTTAAAAGTTCCCTTCTCACGAGCTAGGTGGCGCCAAATCAGTAATAGGTTAGGATACATGTAAGAAATTGTCAATGAAAAATAATATCCAAGTAGCTCAGCTCCAAAAACTTGGCTACTGAAGCTATTTATGTGTTGGAAATTCTTTTGACATAAGTATCAAGGGGAAAAAAATCAAAATGAATAGGAATGAGGTGTCTTGTCTTCATCTCCTAAGACTTCATCTCCATATGAAGTATAAAGCGCCGTGTTTCGAGTCATCTGAAGCATTAGTTTGATCCTGGTGCTTCGTGTCTTGCAGTCGCGATGAGAGGAGATGGATCGAGAAGCAGAACAGAGCAACGAGGGCCCAGCGGAAAAAGGAGGAGATGAACAGAATAAGAACACTAGTGGATAATGCTTACAGCTGTGACCCAAGGATAAAGAAGTTTAAGGAAGAAGAAAGGGCCAAGAAAGAGGCAGAAAAGAAAGCAAAGGCAGAAGCCAGACGGAAGGAGCAGGAAGCCAAAGAGAAGGTAAGGTGGTAGGGCTTCCGGGCCACCTGAGGCGGAATAATCTAGAAACAGGATCGGGTGCCACTCTTAGTGACTGACTTTAAGGCTTGGTTTGGTTTGGTTTTATTTGTTTGTTTTGAGATAGGGAAGGGTATACACCACCTCTTTCAGACTTTCTGAGACAGGGTCTCACTGTGCAGCCCAGCCCCGCCCCAGGCATGAGTCTTAACAATCTGATTAGGTCTCTTTCAGCAATTCAAGTTGTTGTGTTTGGTGCAGCCTTGGCTGGTCTCGAACTCTGCCTCTGCCAAAGAGTGCTGGGATTAAAGTTGTACCCCACTACACCTAGCCTTGTGATTTATTTTTATTTTTCCTTGTGTATGTGTGAGTGTCTGTGTTAGTATAGTATATACCACCGTGTCCTTCTGCCTGATGATGGAGAACGGGCACTGGGTGCCGTGAAGATATAATTAAGACAGTTGGGGTACTGCGAACCAAACCTGGGTTCTCTGGTGGGCCACTGCTGAGCCACCTCTCCGGCTCCTGGTTTATTTTTTAAATGTTTTATATTTTCTAATGAGTAGAATTTTGTAATTTGTAGACTTTGCCAGGTGTCCTTAACTTTAATTCATCACTAACTTGATGTCATCTTATTTCTCATTCATCAGCCCCAGTTTCTTTATTAAATGATTTTGTTCACCTTTTTAAAGCAAAGACAAGCAGAATTAGAAGCTGCTCGGTTGGCTAAAGAGAAGGAAGAGGAGGAAGTTAGACAGCAAGCTTTACTGGCAAAGAAGGAAAAGGACATTCAGAAAAAGGCCATTAAAAAGGAAAGGCAGAAACTTCGGAACTCCTGCAAGGTACGCCAGGCTGCTGGGGGCACTGCCACATGAGTGCCCAGGCCCTAACGAGCCGTGAAGTATTCCCTTGTCCACCACGTGCAGACACATGTACACATTTTATCTTGAAGTGCTGTTTTAATTTGGTTACTGTTTTTTGAGGCAGGGTCTTGTTTTTTATTACATTTATTTTCTATGTGTGTGTGGGGGGGGGGGAGGGGGGCGTGCACATAAGCAAAGGAGATAAGTCAGTCCTCTCCTGGACCATTCTGGTCCTAGGGATTGAACTTGGTTGTCACACATGGGCGCAAGTGCTTTAACTGGAGAACTATTTCACCAGCCTGACTGAGAGGCTCGTGTAGCCTTGCCTGGCCTTGAGCTGTGCAGCTCTGGGGCCCTAGGGAGGTTTCCTGTATACCGTGGTCCTCATAGTCCTCATGTACCTGTAGCTGATAAGAACCTAGTTCTGGAGCTAAGGCAGTTAATGAGAAAATTCACTTGACTGACAAACTCAGCAAGTTTTTGCTCAGATTCTTTGTTGGGGGAGATGTAATTCCATCTGCTCCATCTCCTAAGGTCCAGCAATAAACTGAGATAGGATTCTGCCAAGGTTCACTCTGGGGATGAGTTTGTCTGGCTTCCTTTCACAGAGCACAGGTGAGAAGTTACTGGTGTGTTAAGTGCTCCTCTCCTCATAGACTGCTCCTGGAAAGCCCTTACCCATCAGGGAGGAGGGCTTTGCCACAACCGCATAGATGGACAGATCGTCCCTGACCTGTTCATTCCAGCTCCTCCCTGAGGCTACATGCAGTTAAGGAAGAATTACATATAGCATGTGGTAGGGCGTGGATGGATACCCAGGTGAGATCCTGTGACACCCCCACCTCTACGGCAGCCTTCCATGAAGAGATGTGAACAGTCAGCAAGCCCAGCTGAGAGAATCCTCTTATAATAAGGCACAGCTGAACTCCCCAAGATGGCGGTTAGATGGTGTAGGAGATGGTGCACAACAGTGTGGTGAGAATTTGATAGAGACTTTAGAAGGCCACTCAGGACCTGAGTGTCATGAGTTATAGCAGAACTCTGGTCCTTGGTACTGACACGTTATTCCAACATGAGTTGATTTACTCAGTCATCAAATGACCAGACTGCATTCATTGTAGACCACACAGTTAGCACGAACGGTTCCTGCCTGCTCTAAGATGAGTGTCAGGACTGTGAGACACCAGGAAGGTGGTAGTGAAGGAAAGCGTCCTGCTTCTAGTAGGATGTGGCCCACGGGACTAGAGGTAAGAGATACAGCCGTTCAGAGAACGCTGACAGGTGAGGCTGGGAGAGCGGGGCCCCTGAAGAGGAGGTCGCACCAGAGGCTGCAGTCGGACCCCGACTCCGCTTTGGGCAGGGCCCAGGATGTGAGAGCTAGGCAGAGGAATCGGGACTCCTTTGTCACCGTCCAGCTTAGAACGTGTGCTGGCCTGGACTAGGGTATGGAGAGGGTAGGTGAGAAGGGGAGAGATTTCTGAAGCCGATTCTGCCTCCAGGGTGCTGAGATTTAAGGTGTGCGCCACCACTGCCCAGCGACTCATCAACATCTTGATAGCTCTAGAAACCATGCAGGTAGATGAGATCACTCTGTGTTAAGAGTTTCTAGCTGTGAAGAGACGCCGTGGCTACATGGCAACTTCTATTAAATAAATAAAAACGTTTAACTGGGGTGGCTTGCTGACAGTTCAGGCGTTCAGCCCATTATCATCATGCTGAGGCAGACGTGGTGCTGGAGGTGGGGCTGAGAGCTCTGCATCGTGGCCCACAGGCAACAGGAAGTGTACTGAGACAGCATGGCTTGAGCAAAGGAGACCTTAGAACCCACCCCACAGAGACACACTTCCTCCAACAAGGCCACACCTCCTAATAGTGTCACTGATCACAAACTCCCACAACCAGGGAGAGCCTGGGATGGGGGTGGGGCACCCTAGAAAGCAGCAGGACTTAGGTGCTGGACTGGGTGCCCACAGTAAGAGGAGCAGCATTGGGACTTCAATGAGAAAAACAGCCCATGGGCAGTGAGAAATGGAAGACATGACTGTTAGCAGCGACTTAACCCGGGAAGGGCTTTCCAGCTAATTTGCTGTACTTTCACTTATGATAATCTGTTCCATTATGAGTATGATCTTCAGTCAGTTAGATTTTTGCTAGTGCCTTCTGTATTAGCATACTGTATTAGAACCTCTTTTTACAATTTCATGTTTAGTTTTCCAGTAGATTTTCCCATTCAGCGCATTAGATAGCCAGGCAGCAGCACACTGGTAGTGGGGAGGGCTGTCAGTCTCCTCATCCTGAAAGCTCACAGCATCCGTGGTGTTCTGCTGGCCTTGACGGCACAGACCCTGTGTCCATCCACACCCACAGCCTCTGAGCACACGCTTTGCACTTGACTGATGATACATTTGTGCTTCCAGAGCTGGAATCACTTCTCAGACAGTGAGGCGGAGCGTGTGAAGATGATGGAGGAAGTGGAGAAGCTTTGTGATCGGCTCGAGCTAGCGAGGTATGTCTGAGGGACTGCTACTGACGGCTGCCTGTCATCCACCCCTTACCCCGTCCCGTTTTTACTGTGTGTGTGTGTGTCTGACTTGAACTTGGAGCCCAAGGCTTTGTGCATGCTGGGTAGAGGCTGGGCCATGGAGCTACACTCCCAGCACTCTCTCTCTTCTGTAGCTTACAGGGCTTGAATGAGATACTGACGTCATCTACAAGAGAAGTAGGGAAAGCTGCACTTGAAAAACAGGTAATAGGATAAATCACTCTGTTTATAGTTTCCACTTAATTGTTTCACCTGTTTATTGATCTGCTATATACAGAAGGCAAAGAGTGTGGGTTTCCCACTATATTTTATTAATACTGTTTATGTTAAGTACTTTGATGATTTAAATCAAATTTAATAGCTTTTGGGGGGAGGCTCAAGACAGGGTTTCTCTTGTAGCCCTTGCTGTCCTGGAACTCGCTCTGTAGACCAGGCTGTCCTCACAAATCCACCTACCTCTGCCTCTGCCGGGATTAAAGGTGTGTGTGTGCCACCACCACCCGGGTGATAGGAATTTTTCAATCATGTAGCGTTTAATTTGGAGTCTTTAGCACATTAGTCATATTTTTTGTTTGTTTGTTTTTTTGTTTGCTTGGTTTTCGAGACAGGGTTTCTTTGTGTAGCTTTGGAACTCACTCTATAGTCCAGGCTGGCCTCGAACTCACAGATATATCCACCTGCCTCTACTTCCCAAGTGTTGGGATTAAAGGCCCAGCCAATCAATTTTTTTAAAGTATTGATTAAAAATTATTTTGATTAATCCCAGAATATTTCATAGGATAACATTTATAAGCAAAAAAGGCTTTGTTCTATCTAATGTATACCTTTTATTTTATAGATAAACAATTAGGCAGTCTCAGAAACTGAATTCAGTTCAACAAGTATTGGTACCTACTATACTAAATATAAAATCAGATAGCCCTATAGTATCCTGTGTAGGTGGCAGTCGGTTAGGTGCTTTTTAAGAACAGCTAATGCTATCATTGTCACAAAGGAGTTCATAGCGTAGTTACATCAGAAGAGAAGGCCTGTGGCACAAAGGATGGAGGGCATCCAGCAAACACAAAACACTGACGTCTGCATCCGGATGGTGAGGGAAGGCTCAGTAAAAGGTGTGAACCAGCTTTGAAGGATATGGTTGAAAACCACGAATGATGGGTAGAGGTAGGAGGAAATACGGAAAGGAAGGCAGGAAAGTAGAGTTGATGGGGAAGAATAGAGCAAAGCTGAATTTTACATACTAGCGCGACCAGTCAGCCAGTGGAAGGTTCAGGGCTGCACTGATTATCTATCTGGTATAGTGGACTGAACAGGGTGCATAAGACAGATAAACACTGAATTCTCTGTAAGAAACGCAGGAATCAGAGAAATGTTTCAGAGTTAGAATTATAGGGACTTGAATACTGCTTCTAAGAGACTGAAGAGGAGGAGTGAGTGACAGGTGACCCAGGAGCTCAAGTCACGTACATCACGTGTGTGCGTATTTAAAGGTGCACCAGGAAGAGCAGCACACAGGACAGAGCTCCAAGCTGACAGACCACTGGCCTGTGTGCTAAATGAGCTTTCGAGATTTGAGGTGGCCTTGTGTGTGAGTAACACAGGCCAGTCACCTTGCCAGTGAATCTGAGTGGTTCAAGCTGTGGTGGCTTCTCGGTCCTTGACCTGTGACCTGCGCAGCTGTGAGGGAAGCCAGGGGGGAAGCGCATGTAGGGTTGGGGTGAGAGGAGACTGGCGTGAGTCGAGGACCGACTGGCCTGTGTTCTGTAGATAGGAGAAGTAAATGAGCAGATGAGGAAGGAGAAGGAGGAAGCCGACGCCCGGATGCGGCAAGCATCCAAGAACGCAGAGAAGTCAACGGGTGGAGGTGGGAGTGGCAGTAAGAACTGGTCAGAAGACGACCTGCAGTTGTTAATCAAAGCCGTCAACCTCTTCCCCGCGGGGACAAACTCGAGGTACTTGCTCTTGTGAACATATTTGGTATATGGTGGGGCCTGGAGATACAGAGAGCCATCCACGTAGCAGCTTCAGCAGAGTGGGTAGAGATGAGTTGAGTGTACAAACCCTGCCTTTCAGGGACTGGAGAGATGGCTCAGTGGTTAAGAGCATTGGCTGCTAGTCCAAAGGTCCTGGGTTCAATTCCCAGCACCCACATGGCAGCTAACACCTGTCTGTAACTCAAGTTCAGTGGGTCCGACATCCTCCCAAAGACATGCAGGTCAAACACCAATCAGTGCATGTAAAAGAATAAATAAATAAGCCTGCCTTCCAGTCAGTTCTGTCTCCGTGGCCAGTGTGCACTCACTGCTGGTCCACCGCACCACCTCTCCACGCGAGCAGCGGGCGCGTCACCAGTGTCTGCCTCTACCTCTAGGATTCAAATTCTAGCCCTAGAGATCTGGACTCCCAATGAGCACACTGCGGCACTTGTTTCAGAGAGTTTGCTAAACCAGAAGTGCGAATCTGTTGTTTCCATTGGGCTTTATTAAAAACAAGATTACAGATGGTTGATTTGAACCTCTTAAGGGAATCTAAACAGTGGTAACTAATAGCATCATTAAACTAACTTAGAGCTCTTTCTGTAGACTTTAACGTCTACAGTAAGAATGTAATAGTTCTTGCTTTGTTTCTCCTTATTAAACTTTTATACTGATTTCTCTAGATGGGAAGTTATTGCTAATTACATGAATATACATTCTTCTTCTGGTATCAAAAGAACTGCCAAAGATGTTATTGGCAAGGCTAAAAGTCTCCAAAAACTTGGTAAGTTAATTTTGAGAAATCAGTTTGTTATCTTAGATACATTTTTTAAAGTAATAATCAAAGACAAGATGGATCTGTTAATGTAGTTTTGGTTTTTGGTTTGTTTTTTCTCCCATTTCTTAGACCCTCATCAGAAAGACGACATTAACAAAAAGGCTTTTGATAAATTTAAGAAAGAACATGGAGTGGCCCCTCAGGCTGACAGTGCAGCCCCTTCAGAACGATTTGAAGGTGAAGTATGTTCCTCTGAGTAGAGAAGGCTGATCGTGATTCCAGGCCACCGCAAAGTATGAGGCCTGGGATCTGTGTCCACAGTGACTGGAAAGTGACCTTTGGTGGTCTGAAAGGGATAAAAACAAAGGCTTCTAATCTGGTAGCAGGTTTATTTAACTGCTAGTTAATTGGAACTAGCAGTTTTTCAGGGATTCCACTAGAGGAAGAACTGATCATCTCAGGGATATTGTTAACCATTCACAGGAAATTATCAGGACATATGAGCAAAATGTGTGTCTGTGTGTGTGTGTAGAATATTTTAAGATGTGTTGCTTTTGTTTCATTTGTTTAACTCTGTGAAGCTGTGATTCTTTGCCTGTCTAGAGCATCTGATGGTCTAATAAAGAGCTGAATGGCCAATAGTGAGGCAGGAGCAAGGACAGGTGGGGCTGCCAGGCAAAGAATATAAATAGGAGGAGAACTCTGGAAAGAGAGAACAAGAGAGGACTCTAGGGGTCAGCCACCCAGCTAACAGCAAGCCTTGGAGTAAGAGTGAAAGAAAGATACACAAAAGTAAGAAAAGGAAAAGGCCCAGAGGCAAAAGGTAGTTGGGATGGGATAAGAAAAGCTGGCTAGAAACAAGCCAAGCTAAGGCCGGGCATTCATAAGTGATAAACCTCCATGTGTGTTTCCTTGGGAGCTGGGGGGTGGGCCCCCAAAGAACAAAGAGCCAAAGAGTAAAACTCCAAAACAAATCAAGGCCTATTTCCTGGCTTTGAAAGCTGTGTGGTAGGGCAAGTGGATGGCTGGCTCACTTGATGTTCATGCCTGAAGGCCACATGGTTTGTTTTGCGGAGACAGGAGAGGTGCACACACTTATGCTTGTATTCTTTCTCTCTCTCAAAACAAGAAATTTTTATGTGTCTGTTTTTAGAGATTTGTTCAAATCACACATCCTCTATCGGGGCACTGAGAAGATGCTCCAAGATCATTTTCTACTGTTAAGGCTGTGAATTTCTAAACAATTTTTTTTCTCAAACAGGTCCCTGCACAGATTTCACCCCTTGGACCACAGAAGAGCAGAAGCTACTAGAACAAGCTTTGAAAACGTACCCAGTAAATACTCCGGAAAGGTGGGAAAAGATAGCTGAAGCAGTCCCTGGCAGGACGAGGAAGGACTGCATGAGGCGGTACAAGGTGTGGGCATCAACATGCGCCATCCGCTTAGCGCTCTTTGTCTGTAACTGAGTAACACGGTGCTGACTGTGGGCATTAACATGCTCCACCCGCTTAGCGCTCTTTGTCTGTAACTGAGTGACACGGTGCTGACTTTAGTGTCATAATAGTCGGGGGGACCAAAATTATTAGAGAAAGAAGACCAACCTTAGAAATTTATCCCTGGTGACCTCAGCAGCTACAGCGCTGTCCTTCTGTTGGTCTGGGGACAAGGTCTCACTGTGTAGCCTAGGGCGGCCCCAGCCTTACTGTCTGTGCCTCCACATCACTCAGTGCAGCGCTGTGTTCAGTGACAGAGTCCTGACTGCAACAACCTTATTTCCTCCTAGGAACTCGTTGAGATGGTAAAAGCAAAGAAAGCTGCTCAGGAGCAAGTGCTGAATGCAAGCAGAGCCAAGAAATGACCCCAGCAATGTTGGTTATGTGTGCACTTTTCTAATAAAACTGAAAATACTGTACAAATGTTCACTTGGAATTAGAGTCATTTAAATGTGCTGCTCCCAACACCAAGTTCAACCATTACACTAAACAATCATCAGGGCTATAGTCTGAGCCTCTGAAAGTGTACATAACAGACCAACGCAAAAGTTCCAAATACATTTTTATTTTTTCATTTGAAGATTGGCAGCTCTATAAATCTCAAGATCTCTAGTTTTATAAATATATATGTGTGCAGAATATTTGATCACAAAAACTAATCACGAATCCAGCGCATGTTACTACAAATCTGGTTAAAATCTGGTAACCGCTCAATAGGACCTATGGATTCAAAAGAAGACAGTGAGAACAGAACCCAAGTCCTTAGCAACTGTGTACACAAGGGGAGAGCCAGGCTTACCTAGTGCGGCAATGGCTGGACTTTTGTCATAAATGTACTTGGTACAGACTTCTCGAACCATCTCTGCATTCACAGCCTAAAACGGACGATATCGTCAGGACTTTCTGTAGATTCTACATGCATGACCTTTTAGGGAAGCTAAGGATTACTTACTTCAATTCTTGCTTCAAGCTCGGGGATGGGAATTCTCCTGTTATAGCATAGCATCTGCCTGCCGATGTCTTCACAAATTGGAGTCGAGCCTGTGAGAAGGGAGACGCGGGCCATGAGGACAGTCCACCAGACACCTCCCACCCGCCCTCTGAAGGCTCACCGTCAAGCTGCAGCAGCATGTTTGTTTTCAGGAGGTTTTTTGCTCGTGCTACTTCACTCTCGGTCACACTGGTACAGAGTCGCATCCTAGAACACAGTTGAAATGTCCTTAAGTGCCTGGGGAACGTTACTAAATATAACTATTATAATACAACATACAAATGATTCTATTTCAATTCAGTAAAAACCTGAAATTACTAGTTCTAAAGGTAAAGTACGAATTATTTTTATGGAGTCGCCATGTGAGCTCAGAGAGGGGAGGATCAGTGGTCACTTCTTAGCTTCTCAAGACAGCTGAGTCTAATAGCCCAGTATTGAAATCAAAAAGCAAGAATATCCCAGTTAGCTAAATTTAGAAACTTAAGGCTCGTAATAATGAAAGAAATTTCTAGGAAGCACTGGGTTTTTCTGCCTTGGCCTACTGACCAATCCTTTTGGTCAATAGTGTTCAACCTATGGACTGTCTATCAGATATTTACATTACAGTTATGAAGTCATTTTATGGTTGGGGCCAGCAGACCACGAGGAACTGTCCTAAAGGGTCACACCACGAGGAAGTGTGAGAACCACTGCTTTCTTATGCTAAGGTAACATTCGCCTGTCTAACCTCCTTTCCTTTTTCCATTGGGAAATTCCAGGGGTTCAGACCAGGGTTCTGGGTGTGCTAAGGAAGTCACGTGCTCTACCACTGCCCTATGTCTCCACTCCTCATGCTTTTAGAGGTATTTTCTGAACGTCTGGTTGACTTATAAATATTTTAGAGTATAATTAGCTTCACATGAGGTTTGAAAGAAATATCTTCCTTAAAAACATCGCCACTACTCCTTTGAAGCTGGAGTCACCGCCGTTAGGACACAGCTACGATAATAAACTCCAGGTAAAGGGTTTCACGTCGTCCCCTCACCATTCCTTCTGCACAGCGTTCAGCATGTCGGCCACCGTCGCTTGTTCACAGACCATGTAGAGTCCCCACAGTCCGGTGTCTGTGTAGGACGTGTTGAAGGACTGGAAGCTGTGGCACAGATTGCCGTGACAAGCCAGCTGGGCCAGCTTGCTGGATAAATTCTGGAAAAAAAAAAAAATCCAGCTTGGTTTGTACACTGGACACATGGATCCAAGTCCACACACACAGTGAGCTCCGGCTGTCAGTGAGTGCCAACCCTACATGGTTAGCCGTTGTGGACATGGTCATCACATAGCCCTGGCTGGCTTAGAACACACTATGTAGACCGGGTTAGAGATTGACCTGTGTTTTCCTCCTGAGTACTGGGATTAAAGACGTACCAAGTTCTGCTTAGGCTCCCAGTTCTACCCAGCAACACCTCAACAGTAACTTTACAATCCAAGGAAGAATTACACTTACCTGCCTCAACAGAGAATATAAAAGCAATGAGGTTTTTTTTTTTTTTTTTGGTCTTTTTTTTCTTTTTTGGTTTTTCGAGACAGGGTTTCTCTGTAGCTTTGGTGCCCATCCCGGAACTAGCTCTTGTAGACCAGGCTGGCCTCGAACACAGAGATCCGCCTGCCTCTGCCTCCCGAGTGCTGGGATTAAAGGCGTGAGCCACCACCGCCCGGCAAAGCAATGAGTTCTTGCAACTGGTTTAGTAGGTGCACCCATTTATAGCCTATAGTGTTCCCGGGACACGGAAGGCTCTGATTATGCACCCTGAGGTGATGCTGTACCGAAATCTAAGATAGTCACAGGAAATGTACTTTGGGTCTTTCGGACAAATCTACTGTATTTTGAAATGTAAACATTTTAGAAAAGTTGTAAAAACAGTACAAAAAGGTCCGTGCCTTCTGCCTGCTTTCTTCAGACCTACTGCTCCTTACTTTGTCGGTGGATGAGCCGAGGGCTGGGGCGTGTGAGGCAAGGCACCACAAGCCAAGCCTTATACATTCCCAACAGTTCAGAGTTAGCTGTGGATTTCCTTGCCTCTGGGTCTTCAGTGTGCACCAATGAAGACAGAGTGCCCAGAAAAGGTTAGAACATTAACACTGTGTGGTTACCACAGTACCTACCGCAACTATTAGAACAGTAAAAACGGATTCTTCTGCCCTTATTTGTCAACTGTCCCACCAACAAACAGTATGACAAGGCGTTTTTTTTTTCCTGGCTTAGGTACAATCCAAGAGTCAAGAGTCATGGTACAAGTAACCTATTTTTGCCATTTCAAAAATGGGAAGAGCTTTACAAGGAATTCATGTTTTAAAAAACATGACAGTCTTCCCTTTATCATGAAGTTACTTCAAAAACCACTTACCATTCCTCCTCCAAAAGAGCGATCCCAGTTTCCAATCAGTGTGTTTGCGACCATGAGACAGATTGTGTCTGGATGTGCCCAGCCAACCGCTTCAACAGCTATTGCAAGGTGTGCCAAAGGCATCTTGTCGTCCCTCACTCGGATCTGGGTTACAACAAACAAGGTAACTGCCGTGGCCCGGTACTTTAACTACGTAAAGCTGCGTTACATTGACGTTACACTTCCCTAATCATGTAAAGATGTGTTGCTCTGCCTGCACGAGGCCCCTTTTTGGTCAGGCAGGGCTGATGAGCAGCGAGGATACACAGGAGGAGGACTCTAGGCTCAAGAGAGGAGAGAACAGGGGGAAAGAGGGAGACGCCCAGGGCCGTCCAGCCAGGCATCCGCCAACCAGAGAGGAAGCAGTGACAGCAGGACACAGAAAGGTGAAAAGCCCCAGGCAAATGGGGATGAAGAGAAACAGGATAAGTTGTAAGACCTAGGGGAGCAATCATAACTAATAAGTCTCCATTTATTGGGTTCTACAGAGAACTAGTTAAGTAACACTAGTCCTAGAGTTACAGAATAGCTTATTTCACCAGAACACCACATTGGAAATAACCCACATGTAAGCAGAAAAATGGTACAGCTCTGTGTAGCTGCCAGCATCACACTGCTGTGAACATCACAATGTGGCCAGCTAGACCTGATGCCCGGCGCTGCAGCTGATAAGCATATCCTCCGCAATCCCAACCATGCCTGTGGGGCAGAAATGAAACCAACAACACACCCGGTGCAAAGGTCAAAATTCAGTCTTTTTACTATAAGATTGTGTTTATACCCAGCACATGTAAATATGCACTGTGCAAAAGAAAAACACACAATGAGCAACTGTGAACACTGCTCTTACACCCTGCTTCCTCAAGGCACCCATGTGAAACAGGAAGGAGTGTAAGCAAATGCGCCCATCCTTTTCCCTTCCTGTGTTTCAGTTAACACATTTCCCTGCTAGAAATACACACACTGAAAAAGTTTACATCTTGTGTGTGTGTAGGCATGGGCAGGATGTTGAATTCAGAAGCCAGCCAATGCGAGTCTCAAGATAACCAGCTTGGTGACCAGCACCTGTATTTACCCTTGGAGCCAACTTTCCAGCCTGAAACATAGATTTTATATACTCCTATTTTTTTTTTTTTTAACATTTTTAATCCCCCACTCCCATGTGTGTGTTGGAGCCCAGAAAGGTCAAGAGGGTGTCAGCTTCCCGGGAACTGGAGTCGCGGGTGGCTGTGTCCTCTGCAAGTGCAGCAAGCAGCGCAAACCGCTGAGCCATGTCCTCAGAGACGCTCATTTTTAAGTAGGAGACATGCTGGACCCAAGGAAGAGCTTGCCTACCTCGCTTCCGGTGAACTCACAGGGAGGCAGAGCTGGCACTTCTCCTCTGTGCGTGCACAAAGAGTTACCAAAGTGAACCTTGGCCAACTCAAGCAGCTCGTCGTGGCAAACACCTAAATTGAAGCAAAATATATTCTTACGTATCCAACAGCCACATAATCAACTCAAGATAGCCACCTGCCAGCAGTATGCTTTACAGGAAGTCTGGCGTGGATCGCGTGACATATCTTACACATGGAGGACTTGCATTCGCTGAGCCTTGGGCTCAAAGCTTTCCCTGAGCAGCTAGTGTTCACCAACAGACAAATGCATTCGACTTTCTTCGTTTTAATTCTACTGTTTGATAGGTCTCTAAAACTTTTCTGGACATTATAACTTCATATGCTTCAAACTTCTAGGAGTACAAATCTCTGCACAGTGAACACCAAGCCAGTTCAAGAGAGTGAGAAATTGTCATTCATCACTTTAAAAAAAAAAAATATTTGACCCTCAAAAAACCCAGTTTCTATAGACAATCATGTTAAATTATAAAAGTCCAGTGTACACCCTAGTCAAAAGTCAATTTCATAAGTTACCTTTTAAGTAGGGAGGAAGAGAAACATGCTGAGTACTCAGAGTTGTACACACAGAAGTGCTTCGCTCTCGGCTCCAGAACCAAAATCAATTCTAACTTTCAAAAACATTCCTATTTTCCCATGTGCTCAGGACTTGACACCCAAACCTCAGAGGAATCACTTCGGTTCTTATTATCCAGGCATGGGACCCACACAAGGTCAGTCCGGAAAGTCACAGAACACAGGCACCAGCTCAAAAGTCTAGACATGTGTTTAGATTTGAGACAGGCCTGGCCATGCAGTCCAGCCTGGCCTTGGTTTCGGAATCCTCTTGCCTCAGTTTCCAGAATGCTTCAATTCTAAGTACATGCTAGGCTTGTGCAAAGGCTTTAAAAGTATTACCATTAAGATTTATTTAAAGGTGGGCAGTGGTGGCACAGGCCTTTAATCCCAGCACTTGAGAGGCAGAGGCAGGTGGATCTCTTTAAGTTTGAGGCCAACCTGGTCTACAGAGTGAGTTCCAAGACAGCTAGAGCTGTTTCACAGAGAAACCCTGTCTCAAACAAACAAAAAAGATTTATTTAAATGGGGGCTGGGGAGACGGTCACTGCTGTCTTACAGAGGACCCAGGTTCGGCTCCCAGTACCTACATGATGGCTAACCAAGCACCTATATCTCCAGACCCAGGTGACCCTATGCCCCCTCCTGACCTCTGCCATCACTAGGCACTACATCCGGTGGACATGCACATAGGCAAGCAACACACACACATGAAAACAAATTTTAAAAAAGGGTTTCTCTAAATGAAAACCAACTAAAAGCAGAGTTTATACCCATAGTTCCCAAATAAATCTGTGATGTAACCAAGCAGTGGTGGCGCACGCCTTTTAATCCTAGCACTCTGGAGGCAGTGACAGGTGGATCTCTGAGTTCGAGGTCAAGCTGGTCTACTGAGCAAGTTCCAGAACAACCAGGGCTACACAGAGAAACCTTGTCTCAAAAACAAAACCAAGCCAAACCAAAACAAAAAGCTGTGATGTAAAAAGCATGACAGTGAGACAGCACAGTTCTTGAATTGCCATGTAGGAGTCGCCTTGATCATCAGCCCAGAGGGCAAGACACAGAATCATGGCGGGACAAGGATGCCAGAGAGCAGAGAATCCATCACACAGCCCTCGCCCCTGTCCGTCACTGTTTTGCCTTCAGAACCAGTAACTGTCGTGGTTAAATAAGCCAGAAGCGTGCTCTCCTCTGACAGCCCAATCTAGAAGGGCATGGGGATGAAACTGTGTATTGGTACAATACAGCTATACTTCCTAATAACTAAGGACTACATGGGAGCTGAGACATCTAAAACACCAACACTTATAAACTATGGCATTTATAAGTCATCAGGAATTGTGGCTTCAGCTGTGACTGAGCAGGAGGATGGCTTCAAGTACAAGGCCAGCAAGTCTGTTTCAAAACAACAAAAAATGTGTAGCTCAGTAAGACAAAATGCTAACAATCTAGGCCATACCATTAACTTTAATTGACTTCAGTACCTACACAGAACAACTTCAAAGTTCATTAGATCAACTTATTTTAGTTTGTAATAACTCCTAAAAAGAGAAACGTTAAATTCACAAACACACAAAACTAATATACTCTAATATTGAAAGAGAAAACGGGCAAGCCAATTAAAACGACTGTACCCCCAAATTCAGGCTGCCAAGAATCTAGCAGAATCTCAAGTGAATTTTCTTAAGTTCACAGACCTCACAGGAAATCTGCTGCACCTACATGTTCTGATTGACATTACACATTCCCACGGCTCCCAGTGTACTTCCCTTATAGGACCAGTTGCTTTACTGAGTAACTGAGCACATGAATAGCTATACCCATCCCAGGTTCAGCCAAGGAGAAAGCTATTTCTCAACTAAAATCTCAAGACTCTAATTACACAACACAGTCTCCCAAGTTACCTGTCTCCACGTTCATTCATCTGCCTTTGTCTTCTAAGAAACTTCCACTGTTATGCACGCTTATGTGCTGAATGGGTTGTTAAGGTTTCTGTAAATGAAACCTACTAAAAACACAACAGGGAGTCTGGTCCAGTGCTCACACTTAAACACTTTCAGGATGCGCCCCAAGAGGACCCAACAACCTTGTCTAGCGCAGTCAGAGGAACAACCAACCTCCAGCAGCAGCGAGCACAATCCTTGGTCCTTTGTAGTGCGTGGTTATGTAATCCACTAAGTCCTTACGGTTTATAGACCTGTAAATAGAGTAGTAAGATTACTTTATTTCATTTCATTTTACAGACAAGGTCTTATTTCTTGGAAAATATTATTTTAAGGTGTGTTTACACTGTGTTTTTTTTTAACTCTGAAACTGTGATTCTCTGTCTTTAAAACACCTCTTGGTCTAATAAAGAGAACAGCCAACAGCGAAGCAGGAGCAAGGGTAGGCAGACTGTCAGGCAGAGAGGATAAAGGGAGGAGGAATGAGGGAGAAAGAGCAGCAAGAGAACAAGGAGAGGAGGGCACCAGGGGCGGCCACCCAGTCACCCAAATACACAGAGAAAGAAGAAAGAAAGGTATACAGAGACAGAGAAAGATAAAAGCCCAGAGATGAAAGGTAGATGGGATGATTTAAGTGAAGAAAAGCTGGCTAGAAACAAGCCAAGCTAAGGCCGGGCATCCATGACTAAGGAGAAGCCTCCGTGTGTGGTTTATCTGGAGCTGGGTGGTGGACCCCTCAAAAGCCAGAGTAAAGTGATCCATGACACTCATTCTGTAGCCAGGCTGACCCAGAACTCAGCAATCTCCCTGGTCATAGGCCACCACACCTACAGGAAGTACAAAGCACAGCCCCTCACAGTACATCTGAAATGAATAGAACTCGAAGGCCTTCTAAGTGCTGAAAGTAGCAAAAAGTGCAGCCTTTTCTATCAAGACATAAGCAACATTTCTTGTTTAGCTCCCAATTTGCTATGAGTATCATTACAGCACAATCAGTCACAAGTTTAGATTATCCGAGTAAACATGACTTTCTGAAACACAGAAAGTTTATATATGTCATAGTTTTTGTGCAAAATTTTCAAGTGAGAAATACACAAACTTGATATTTTCCGTTGGTCCCAGGATGGTCCGCCCAAGCGCAGTGTTCTGGTAAGCTGTGGCGTGAAGGTAATCAAACACAACTTCCTGCAAGTTGGTCTCAACTTCCTGCATCTCTCTGAGGATCACCCCACGTTCACGCTCAATCTCTGCTTCCCCCAGCGTGCTGTTCTGAATTATGTCAGCAAGAATTTCCACAGCTAAATGAAATTAAAGCACCAGAAACACAAGCATTAAATCTCTTTATTCTGTCTGCATGTATGTCTGCAAGCCAGAAGAGGGCACCAGATCTTATTACAGATGGTTGTGAGCCACCATGAGGTTGCTGGGAATTGAACTCAGGACCTTTGGAAGAGCAAGCAATGCTCTTAACCTCTGAGCCATCTCTCCAGCCCCAAGCATTAAATCTCTTAAGCCAACATCAGAAACCATGGCACTAACCATCATTCAATATTATTAATTAGAATATTTAATCTAATTATCACATTAAATTGAATGGAAAATAAAAACTCTTTGGTATAGAAGACCTTGGGAAAATCCTAAATGTTACCACTTCTTATTAATTCTGGGCCAGACATCCCATAGAAATTTGGCTGCTAATACAGATAGTTCTAAACAAAAAGTATGAAATAGCCTGGCAGTGGTGGCGCACACCTTTAATCCCAGCACTGAGGCAGGCAGAGACAGGCGGATCTCCATGAGTTGGAGGCCAGCCTGGTCTACAGAGTGACCCACCCACACCCACACCCACACAAGAGTATGCAACAAAAGATGAGGCTGCAATGTAACAAAGAAAAAAAACCCACTATAACCCAAAATATGCCCTCAGGAGCAGCTTACAAAACTCTGCTGAAATCCTAACTTGGTAGAAAGTCAAAGGTAAAGCAAATTTTATGAAAAAAAAAAAAAATTGCATCTCAAAAAAAAGATACCCTCATTACTATAGCAATGTAAATTTTATTACAGGTAAAATAAACTTACAACCCTAAGTTTCATTGCTTTGTTCCAGTATAAATTTCTCTCTTGTTTCAGTTCATTTTATGGGACCTTGTCTGAGCCAATTAACTTCAAATGTGAACAGGATAAAGCAGGTGGTTGGAGAAAGTTCATACTGAGATGGTCATGAAATAGTGGAAATTACCATGAAACTAGTTCATTCTTTATAATTACCACTAAAACCCAGATGAGTTGGGTGGTGATGCAGATGCTCACAGCGACCTGCCTGCCACCCAGGCATCTGGACCTGAGCTCCACCCCCAGGCCCACAAGAGAAAGAGTCAGGAGCACCTCTCTTCCAGTGCAGAGACAGGACAAAACATAACGCTTGCTCTCCGGCAGTCTAGACAAACCCGGGCCAGCCAGGCTCTAAGTAAGACCTGGCTCAAAAAATAGTGTGGAGAGCTTGATGTCAATCACTGGCTACAAACAACACACAGAGTACTGCACAGAGTACCACTCAAGTGCTACTGATGAAACCCTACCGTAACTAAAACTTGAGAGCAATAAAACTGATTACAACTGTTTAATCACAAAAGTTAATAATTTCATTCATTAGCTTTGGTTGTAATTCTTCCCTAAGAGCAGACACCCTCTGGGTTTGTTTTTTATTTATTTATTTATTTTTTAATAATAGACATACAAAAACCACAGTGCTAAATTATGTCTGAACCCTCATGGAAACTGCATTTTCTGCAGCACAGGTAACAATACCTCTTGGCAAATCTTTAGAGAAAGCTTTGGCATAGTACACGGTCTGTTCTCTGGAGGTGTAGGCGTTAAGATGAGCACCCATATTTTCAATCTCAAGTTCAAGGTCTAACTGGGACCTCTTTTTAGTGCCCTTGAAATAAAGGAAAAAACACCATTATGACATTTCTCTTCTGTCCTTCATCTAAACACTTTAGACAGCAAGTGTACAACAAAAGCCAACGCCAGTCAGGCAAGGTCAAGTTTGTAGAGTGTACTAGGTTTCAAAAAATACCCACTGAGGATGGCATTTGTGTATTCCTGTATCCCAAAAGAGCACCCTTCTTTCAAAGTCAGAAAGCAACTATCAGTAATTATTTCACAAATACTGGAAAAACAGAAACATGGCATCCACTGAGATCCGTCTTGTCCTTACGGTGCAGTGTTTTACACTGTCTCAGCAAAGCCTCACAACTCGCCTTGAAGGCCATGTGCTCCAGGAAGTGAGCTGTTCCGTTGTTCTTCTCGTTCTCATATCGGCTCCCGGCGTCAATCCACAGCCCAACCTGAATGGAACCACAGAACCATTAGGCAGATCCCCGGCAGCCGCTAGTAACACTCACAGCTCTAACTGAGGACCCGACTGCGCTTCCCAGCACCAATTCAGGCAGTTCCTCTTCCGGCCTCCGTAGGCACCTGAACTCGCATGTCCCCCACACAGACAGTTATTAAAAATCATACAATAAAATTCAGTTTGTGGAGACAGAAGGTAATTTCAGTCCTTTTTCTGGCAAGTGTTTTCCAACCTTAAGTTTCCACTAAGTTCTCTTTGACCACACTGAACTGACAGTTCATTCATAGGACTTGGGACTTGAAATTTTCAGCACCAGGCTACTGGCAGCTGTTATAAATATGGGACTCAGCCAGACAGTGGGGGAGCACGGCTTTAATCCCAGTACCCAGGAGGCAGAGATGGTGGATCGCTGAGTTCAAGGCCAGCCTGGCCCTGGGATACACAGAGAAATCCTGTCTGGAAAAACCAAACAAATATCAGACTCAAATTCTTAACATAGCTCATTAGTACATCCAATGAATAACTGTGGTATAAACACCATCAGAACTGTCAGAAAGTCAGGTTCAAATTCACATGTCAGTTTTATAACCTCAGACACAACCATTGAGCGTCTCTGAAATATCAGTAAAACGGATGAGAGGAGTTTTATACTGCGCTGTGGAATCTTACTTGAACTAGACGAAGACGTATCACATCTGTTCATACTGCAGACTAGCGCGTTAGCTGCGAGAAGGTGTGCTGCTTTTATCTATGCTGCACAGAGAAGATTGTTTAATTCTGTAAGGATGTATTGCATCTGTTTCCCTAGGCACCTGACTGGTCTAACAGAGAGCTCCATGGCCATTAGCTAGTCGAGAAGTGGAGGAGGGGCAGGCAGAGAATAGAGAGGAGAAATCTGGGCTAAGGAAGAAGAACAAAAGAATGAGAAGAGGAAGAGAGGGACACGCCTGGAGCCAGAAGCCAGGCAGACACCAGAGGGACACAGAGAAGCAGTGACGGTCGAGACACAGAAGAAAGAAAGGCAAAAAGCTCCAAGACAAAAGGTAGGTAAAGAGAAACAGGCTAAAGGAGCTGGCCGGAAATGCGTCTAAACGAGGCTGATCATTCCAAATTGTCTGTGTCATGATGTGGGAACTGGCTGGGGCCCAGTGCTGTGTATAGGAGGGCGGGAGAGCCCCACAACCACGCTTCTGTCAACAAAGAAAGCGAGAGAGGTTCACACGCCCAGAGAATCAAGGCCAATCAACTTCCGGGTAGCTACAGAGCCGCGAGTCTGCTCCCTCCCAAACGAGGCACCGCGGGGTGAAAGGCTGTTGCAGTCGCTTACTGTGCATGTTGAGAGCCCGGAGTTTTCAGAGGCGACTCGGAGTCCATTTTCCAAACACGTAACACGTGTCTCGGGAACATTCAGAACAACCTGGGCAGCAGCCTGTGTGCTTCTTAGTCGGCTCCCTCCACAACACCACGGCTGACAGACACAGGAGGAAGAGAGAGCAAACACTACTTACTACTCTGGTATGCAATGTCAATCAGAAAGAAAGACCTCAGGCTCATTCCATAAAACACTTTCCTAGACTGGAAACAAAAATATAAAAATGACTTCACAAAAATGTAACAGGAAGCTAAGGTCACAAAGGAAATGTGGGTAGAACCCTATCAGCCTGTAGACTGTCACCTATCAGACTGTAGACTGTCACCTATCACACTGTAGACTGTCACCCATCACACTGTAGACTGTCACCCATCACACTGTAGACTGTCACCCATCACACTGTAGACTTGTCACCTATCACACTGTAGACTGTCACCTATCACACTGTAGACTGTCACCTATCACACCTATCAGACTGTAGACTGTCACCTATCAGACTGTAGACTGTCACCTATCAGACTGTAGACTGTCACCTATCACACCGTAGACTGTCACCTATCACACTGTAGACTGTCACCTATCACACCTATCACACTGTAGACTGTCACCTATCACACTGTAGACTGTCACCTATCAGACTGTAGACTGTCACCCATCACACTGTAGACTTGTCACCTATCACACTGTAGACTGTCACCTATCACACTGTAGACTGTCACCTATCACACTGTAGACTGTCACCTATCAGACTGTAGACTGTCATCCATCACACTGTAGACTGTCACCTATCACACCGTAGACTGTCACCTATCACACTGTAGACTGTCACCTATCACACCGTAGACTGTCACCCACCACACTGTAGACTGTCACCTATCACACCTATCACACTGTAGACTGTCACCTATCAGACTGTAGACTGTCACCCATCACACCTATCACACTGTAGACTGTCACCTATCACACTGTAGACTGTCACCTATCACGCTGTAGACTGTCACCCATCACACTGTAGACTGTCACCCATCACACTGTAGACTGTCACCCATCACACTGTAGACTGTCACCCATCACACTGTAGACTGCCACCTATCACACTGTAGACTGCCACCTATCACACTGTAGACTGTCATCACACCGTAGACTGTCACCTATCACACTGTAGACTGTCACCTATCACACTGTAGACTGTCACCTATCACACTGTAGACTGTCACCTATCACACCTATCACACTGTAGACTGTCACCTATCACACTGTAGACTGTCACCCATCACACCTATCACACTGTAGACTGTCACCTATCACACTGTAGACTGTCACCCATCACACCATAGACTGTCACCCATCACACCATAGACTGTCACCCATCACACTGTAGACTTGTCACCTATCACATTGTAGACTGTCACCCATCACACTGTAGACTGTCACCCATCACACCATAGACTGTCACCTATCACATTGTAGACTGTCACCCATCACACTGTAGACTGTCACCCATCACACCGTAGACTGTCACCTATCACACTGTAGACTGTCACCTATCACATTGTAGACTGTCACCCATCACACTGTAGACTGTCACCCATCACACCATAGACTGTCACCCATCACACTGTAGACTTGTCACCTATCACACTGTAGACTGTCACCCATCACACCATAGACTGTCACCCATCACACTGTAGACTGTCACCCATCACACCATAGACTGTCACCTATCACATTGTAGACTGTCACCCATCACACTGTAGACTGTCACCCATCACACTGTAGACTTGTCACCTATCACATTGTAGACTGTCACCCATCACACTGTAGACTGTCACCCATCACACTGTAGACTGTCACCCATCACACTGTAGACTCACCACCTAGCAGTTCTTTCTTTTCATAGTGAAATAAGAAAAACATATTTGCTACATCCTGACCCAAAAACCAGAGGTCAGCTTAATCAGCAGGCATGCAGGGTACTACAGTGGTTTGCAGAGGAATGGCCCCCAAAGACTCACAGATTTGAAAGTTTGGTCACCAGGTGAGGAACTATTAGGAGGTGTGGTCTTGCAGAGGAAGTTTCCAATGCTCCAGGCAGGCCCGGAGTCTCTCTCTTCCTGCTCCCTGCCAATCCAGCTGTAGCTCCTTCTCCAGTACCACATCTGCCTGCACAGCCCCATACTGCCCTCAGTGACGATAATGGACCAAGTTTCTGAACTGTAAACCAGCCCCAACTAATATGTTCTCCTTTACAAGAGTTGCTGTGGAGACCCCAGATAAGAATTTTTGTAAACCTGAATTACTCTGTTTCTGTAACCACAAGGCTTTCTGCTACCAGATCAAACAGAAGTACCATAGTCACTCGTGTGCCCTATTATTATTCATACCCTGGGTCAGTTGGTGGCACACGCCTTTAATCCCAGCACTTGGGGGGCAGCGGCGGGCCCACTTCTGTGAGTTCAGCGCCAGCCTGGTCTACAGAGTGAGTTCCAGGTCAGCTAGGACTACACAGAGAAAAATAAACAAGAGAAAAAAGTTCATCTCCTCTCACTAACAGACATCAAGGCTGCCAACGAGATGTCCCAAACTTGTGTATTTTACCTATATAAAACCCCTGCTCGCCCTGCTTGGGCTACCTCTTTAGACTTGTAATAAAAAAGTGTGCATGTCCCAGGCCCGGTCTGTGTGGCTCAAATAAAAACTTCAAATTCATAAAGGGCTCTCCCTGGTCTCCTTCTCTTGGGTGAGAACGGCTCGAATACAACATTGATGAATACAACATTGGTAATAACACACTCACGCACACACTCCCAGATCCCTTTGGAGCTAGGAAACTTTCAAAGAAACTGAGGATGAACTTGTCTTAAGCAGAAAAAAAGAGGCCGCATTCCTCACTGATCTCCCCCAGTCTGCAAACACTAACACTTTAGTGGTCAGCCCCTACTCCTTCCAAGACCCGGGCAGCCGGCTCCGCCCCGCCCCGTGGCCCCGCCCCCTCTTGCAGCCCCGCCCCGTCCCGTCCGGCGGCCCGGGGTAGGGGTGGAGGGACCCGGAGGCCCCGGAGTGCCCGGAGTGCAGCGGCTTCGGCCCCGGCGCGCCGGAGCGAGGCTCACCTGAGCAGAGGCGTCGCCATATGGGAGCCTTCGGCTGAACCCCCACAGCCGCCGTCGGGCGGCGGAGAGCAGCGTCCGGGAAACCGCGGCGGCCGCCATGTCAGCTGCGGGGGAGCTGGAGAAGTACTTCCGGGTCGTGCCTCCAGGCCCCAGAGCAGGAGGCTGACTGGCTGGCGCCCCCGTGTGGCGGCCGTGGGAACTACAGCCTCCCGTTCCGGTTCTAACCGACTGGGGCCGTCAGTTGTGCAAGGCACGCGCGTGACCACATGAATGTAGCCTGTGTCCCCGAGGCGGGTGGAAGTCATCGGAAAGAAGCACGCGGGAGGGAAGGGTGCGATCATGTCGGGCCTCCTGACTGTTCTATTGTTTACAGCCTTGCTTATTCCGTTCTGCAGAAATAATACCTCTGCCGAAGTCGCTACTGAAAGCGGACATTTGCAAAACCCACTCTTCCATTCTGTTAGCGTGAGGTAGTGTTGTTTGCCTCCAAGGGCTTGGTGTGTCTTAGCACTCTACCTAGACGATCTTGGTTTTCTCACATTCCCGGGCACCTCTTTATCCATGAACGTGTTAATGAAAGTAAAAGTCAGCAAGCAATTTTTTTTCCATGAATTTTTAAAAAATATTTATTTATTTATTATGTATTCAGTGTTCTGCCTGCATGTCTGCCTGCAGGCCAGAAGAGGGCACCAGATCTCATCATGGATGGTGTGAGCCACCATGTGGTTACTGGGAATTGAACTCAGGACCTCTGGAAGAGCAGCCGCTGCTCTTAACCTCTAAGCCATCTCTCCAGCCCCAGCAAGCACTTTTTAAATTAAAAAAATTTTTAATTTAATTTATTATTATGGGGAAGGGAGTGAGTGCATGTCACCACGCATATGTGGAGGTCGGAAGACGACTTTATGCAATCAGTTCTCTCCATGTAGAAACCATTACATGAATTCGGGGCGTGGGACTCTGATGGTCAGGCTTGCCCTGCAAGTGACTTTACCTGCGGAGCCACCTTGCAGCCCCCTGGCAAGCTCTTTTTTGTGAGGCGGAGACATGATCGTGTTAATTTTACAGATGTAGGATCTGGGGTATTGACTGCCTAGCAGGGTGTTTAGTACACACACTAAAGAATGTGTCCTGTACTCTAGGAGATGGTGCCCTGTCTAGCTTGTCCCCTCCTTGCCAATGCCCACAGTACATTATCTTCCACGTGCCCCTCCCCACCTGAGGACCCGTCTTCCCCACCCACACTCCTAACTACTGAACAACAGACTTGAAAGTCCCATTGGCACATCTGTGTTAATTTGTACAAAACAGAAATCCTGACTTTCCCCTAAATCTCTCCCCGTAGCTCTAACCAACCACACGTCCCTCTATCCTGATATGGAAACCGGAAGATCCAAGTCATCTTCAGCCCGGCAGTCCTCTGACCCCCCACAGCGCTCTGTTGCTATCTTATGGATAGTAACCATTCTCACTGATGTTTATTTTTATTTTTTTTATTTTTTTTTTAGTTTTTCGAGACAGGGTTTCTCTGTGGTTTTGGAGCCTGTCCTGGAACTAGCTCTTGTAGACCAGGCTGGTCTCGAACTCACAAAGATCTGCCTGCCTCTGCCTCCCGAGTGCTGGGATTAAAGGCATGCGCCACCACCGCCCGGCTTCTCACTGATGTTTAAACACCCGCGCACCAGCTGGCCTTGCTGTATGAGAAGGTGATGGAACCTTAGGCAGGAGAGCCTCGAGGTAGAAGTACTCCACTGGGGCAGCCCCTGGAGGTCTGTAGCCTGGTCCACTTCCTCATCTCCCCGTCTTGGGTTGTGACGCCGTGTGATCCCCTGCTCCTGCTGCCATGCTTTCCCATCACGATGGATGCATGCCCTCTCAAAATGCCGGGTGTTTACCGCAGTGACGGCAGGGAAGCCAGACAGATGGAATCTCAGCACACTTTGCATTGCATCTCTCTGAAAGCTAAGGGTGATGAGAATTTTTATTTCAAATATTTAGTGCTCGTTTGTACTTTCATTTTAAATTCTTTTCCAATTTTTGTGTGTATGCGGTACACATATTTTTGGTGGGACGATGTATGTGTCCGTGTGTGTGTGTGTGTGTGTGTGGCACATGCTTATGTGTGGAAGCTTAAAGGTGACATTAATAATAAGTTTTCTGTATCATGATAATAGGTTTCTTTGCCAATGCTCTAAGCCAGACCAAGCCAAACTGAAAGAGTAAAAGAATGAGTTTGAGCAAAGAAACTCCAGGGTGAGTTCTCCAGTTCCAGAGGTTGAAGCATTAGTCCTGCACCCGAACTAAAGCTGGGAGGTTATAGAGCCTGCAGGCGAGGGGTGATTGTGTGTCCCAAGCTGGGTTTGCGCCTAAGTGTACTCAGAAACTGAATGCTTTAGGTGGGGCAACTTCAGGGGAGCTGCTGCCACAGCGGTCAAGAATGCAGAACTGGGCTTTCTGGAGATTCTCTGAGAGGGTGGGGTTGAGAGAAAGGTGGGGGGCTTCTTAGACCCTGCAGAAGTGACCTGGAGGTTCCAACCAAATGGCTGGGAGTCGTCAGTGACCCCTTCCACCTTGTTCAGATAGTCAGTTTCTCTAAACTGTGAGCTCACTGATAAGACTGGTCTCTCTGGTCAGCTTCCCTGGAGGGCTCCCTGTCTCTGCCTGCCATAATACGCCACCATCTCATGCACACACTCATACCACAGGGACTCCCAACGTTGGCCTTCAGTCTCTAGAGCAGTAGTCAAAATAAACCTCTTTGTTTCCTAAATAGCCAGCGTGTTGGGGTTTTTTGTGATACCAATTCAAAGCTGACTTTGCTCACAGAGTTAAGATTTAACTTGTGAAAATGCGGAAATATCACAGTGTAAAGTTTTCAAAACTCTCAAGTCACTCTGTTCGTAAGAAGCTGTTTTTACAATGTGTTTATAGATTCTTGCAGAGGGGCTGGAAACATGCCTGGAGAGCTAAAAACGCATACTTGTAGTAAGAGGAGCAGCAGGGCTGTGTCCCTGGCACCCGGCTGCCCACATGGCTAGCTTATACCCCGAAATAATTACACGGAAACTGTATTCTTTTAAACACTGCATGGCCCATCAGTTCCAGCCTCTTATTGGCTAGCTCTTACATATTAATCTAACCCATTTCTATTAATCTGGGTAGCCCACGAGCTGACTTACCAGGAATGATCTTAACCTGCGTCTGCCTGGAGTGGGAACATCATGGCGACTCCTGACTCAGCTTCTTTCTCCCAGAATCCTGTTCTGTTTACTCCACCCACCTAAGGGTGGGCCTATCGAATGGGCCTAGGCAGTTTCTTTATTAATAAGAAATCATTCCCACATCATTTCCCCTTTTTCTGTTTAAACAAAAAAGAAAGGCTTTCATTTTAACATAGTAAAATTACATATAGCAAAACAGTTATCAAGTAAGAATTACAGTTACAATATTTATATCTACTTTATCTTTTATCATAACTAAGGAAAACTATAACTATTCATTCTTTAACTCCATCAAGGACTCCAGAAGGATATAATAATACCTAAGTAAACAGGAAGTCCAAGAGTGTCATATATCAACCTGTTGATTTCATTGGTTAAGCAATAAATAAACCGCTTGGTCCTGATTGGTTAGAACATAGGTGGGTGGAGTAAACAGAACAACATGCTGGCAGGAAGAGGAAGTGGGGTCAGAATTCACGCAGCTCCGCTCAGAGCCAGACGCCTCAGACAGAGATGCCACACTCCCCTCGCGATAGCCTCTAAGGCAGAGGCATGAAGCTCAGACCCAGGATGGACGTAGGCTAGAATCTTCCTGGTAAGCGCACCTCATGGTGCTACATAGATGATAAGAAATGGGTTAAGAGGTTGAAGCTAATGGGCCAAGCAGTGTTTAAAAGAATACAGTGTCCTTGTAATTATTTCAGGTAAAGCTAGCCGTGTGGGCGGCAGGGGTGTTGGGGACGCAGCCCCGCCGCTCCTATCACTTCACATACTGATCCTACAGAAGACCAGCATTTGGTTCCCAGTGCCCATGCTGGGCCATTCACAATAGCTTATTGGGCAGCTCACAATTGCTCAAACTCCAGCCCCTGGGGAGCCACCACTTCTGGGCTCCCCAAGACACCTGCGCTCAGATGCACACACTCACACACAGACACACATGCAGACCACATGCTTTTAAAGATTCTTGTATAAAAGTGAGGCATGGCAGTACATGCATTTAAACCCAGTTCTTGAGAGGAAGAAGCAGGCAGATCTCTACAACTTTGAAGCCAGCCTAAGCTACACAGTAAAGGCAGAGAAGAAGAGTCTTCTAGAAAGAGCTGTTGCTCCGTTGACAGAGGGCTTGTTGTGCTTGCCTAGCGTGATGGAAGCTCTGAACTAGATAATCTGGGCATGCTAGAACACTCTGGAGATGGAGGTAGGAAGATCTGGGGTCGAAGGTCTGCTACGTAGGTCTTCCCAGGCTGAGATACGTGAGGCCTTGCCTCAAAACAAAGAAATAAAAAAGATTCTCACAGAAGAACTCGCTGGGTTCTATCCATCACTTGGCTTTCACGCTGCAAACTCCGTTGTGACGGGTATTTTATTTAAAAAAAAAAAAATACTGTCAGGCAAAAGCAAATCTCTCCAAGCTCTGGGAGGGCTAAACTTCCAGCCCAGAGGGTGTGAAGTTTAAACACGTGGTGCTTAAAAAAGGAATCCCACACTAGCTCAGAACTAAGAAATTTATTAAAGGGTAAAGGCGGGCTGGAGAGATGGCTCAGTGGTTAAGAGCACTGCCTGCTCTTCCAAAGGTCCTGAGTTCAATTCCCAGCAACCACATGGTGGCTCACAACCATCTGTAATGAGGTCTGGTGGACATACACACAGACAGAATATTGTATACATAATAAATAAATAAATATTTAAAAAAAGGGTAAAGGCATTTATTAAGGGGTAAAACTTACAAAACCAGGATTCTCTGCTTGAATGATAGATGAAGATGAGTTCCATCACAAACCGAACCAGCAAAACGGTGCCGGGGGTAAGAGAGAAGGGCCAGAGGCTCTTCCGCATCCGGGTAAATAGCCTATGAGGCCACGATCCTGTAGGCGGGTAGTTAGTAGCTGTAAACCTTCCCGCAGCCATTCTTGGTGTAGATAGCTTTGTATTGGGTTTGGAACGCTCTTATTTAGACAAAAGGGGTGGGGGTGATGCGAAACCTCCTTCAGCCAATGGCCTTTAAGAGGCTGGACCAGGTTGGGGAGTGACTTTGGGTCTCTTCTTCCCCCGGGCCACACCTGGATGTCAGACCCCATTCCTATTTCCTCCGTGTAATCTGTGAGTTCCCTTTTAATAAAGAAAAAAAAACAGAATACTCTGTTCAGAGTTATCTTGGGATTATTTGACTCGCGTTCCCCCGGCCCCCTTTGATGCGTTCTGCATCATCTGCATCTATATACACAGTCACTGTCTTGGAGTAAGAGCTATGGCTCTTCCTTTCACAGATATAGAAGATTCCCACTCCTGCGACACTTAGAGCCCACTGGAGAGCAAAGCTGAGCTAAGGAACAGACTATGACAGGAAGCGATGGGTGCACTGGGAAGAAGAAGGGGGATCTGGGGACGGTGACTTAGGCTTGTGATTCCATCACTTGGGAGGCCAAAGCATAGGGATTCCTGTGAATTCAAGACAAGTCTGGGCTGCCTAATAAAACCCCAACTCAAAAAAGCCAAACAAAACCCATGGCTCTGTGAGTAACAAACAGTGTTTGTCCGCCAAGCCAGATGTGGTGGGGCGCATCTGTAACCCCAGTGTTCCCAAAGTGAGATGGGGTGCAGAGACAGGAGAATCATCCAGAAGTCTGTGGGCCAGTCAGCCTGGAGCATGAAGCGGCAGCGCCAAAACAAGAAACTCCCCTTCCACATGCTGGAAGGCAAGAGCTGGCGGTTTCTTCTGCCCACAACATGCACACCATGGCATGCTCATGTTCTCGCTGCAATACACACTAAACACCCCTGCTGTCCAAGGCCAGAAAGACAGCGGGAAGATGTTCCCTGTTGAGACAGCATGGAGACTCTCACCTAAGCCTCATTTGAATTCAATGGCACAAAATTACAAGGCCAATATGTAGCAATATAATAACAATATTACAATAATAGTTCTTCTTTGTGTTTCTACCGGAAGCACTTAGGAAACCGGGTGTCATTGCTTCCTGAGGTGAGGAAGAGAAGGAAAAAAAAACATGAATAAGATGAAAAAAATGGAGGGAGGTTCAGGGGTGTTAGGCTCTTGCCCGAGGTACAAAATCAAGAATCTGAACTTAAATATTTCCAAAGGCTTTTGACTCTAAAACACATATCTTTTCTTGAATTACATTTAATTTTTTTTCTCTTAATCTACTAGTTTGATTTGATTATCTTCACATTTTTTTTGTTGTTGTTGTTGTTTTTGAGACAAGGTTTCTCTGTATCTTTGGAGCCTGTCCTGGAACTAGCTCTTATAGACCAGGCTGGCCTCAAACTCACAGAGATCTGCCTGCCTCTGCCTCCTGAGTGCTGGGATTAAAGGTGTGCACCACCACTGCCCAGCTATCTTCACTAAAAGAATAAATGGATATTTTTTTAACTTTTCAAGATAGGGATTCTCTGTGTAAATATTCTGGCTGTCATCTCTCTTGAAAAAAAAAATCTGGCTGTCCTAAAACTCACTCTGTAGACCAGGCTGGCCTCAACTCACAGAGATCCGCCTGCCTCTGTCTCCTAAGTACTGGGATCAAAGGTGTATGCCACTATGCCCAGAATTTAACTAGACTTCTAAATACTTAGATTTACAAGATTGAATAAATGTCATAAGTAAAAATAAATTTTAAAATTCTGCCAGTCTTATGAATGACTGTTAGTCAATCACTGGCATTGTGTTGAATGATTTATAATGCGCACATTGGCCTCTGTAGCACATTGATACAACACATTGATCTTCCACAAACAAAGGGAAGTTGAGATGTTTCATTTCATATTACTTTTTAAAATATTTATTCATTTATTATTTGGGGCATGCATGCCATGGGTTGTAAGTGGTGGTCAACAGAAGTAGAACTCTCTTCTTCCACTATGTGGGGATGGGGTGGTGTCAAACTCAGGTTGTCAGGTTTAAAGGTAAGCACCTCTATCCACTGAGCCATGTTGGCACACTCACTTTGGTTTCAGTTGATAGACCTGATAGGTCAGGGCTTATGAACTTGAAAATCTAGTGTGTGTGTGTGTGTGTGTGTGTGTGTGTGTGTGTGTGTGTCAAAATCATATTGCTATTTATTTTTTGCTAGCAATAAAAACTATGCTTTAAGGTGTGTTGCTTTTGTTTATGTTGCATTTGTTTAACTCTGTGAAGCTGTGATTCTTTGCCTGTCTAAAACATCTGATGGTCTAATAAAGAGATGGATGGCCAATAGCGAGGCAGGAGCAAGAATAGGCAGGGCTGGCAGGCAGAGAGAAGAAGAGGAAGAGTAACAAGAGAGCAAGGAAAGCAGGACATCAGGGGCCCTGGAGAAAGAGGTAAAGAAAGGTATACAGAAACAGAGAAAGATAAACACCCAGAGGCAAAAGGTAGTCAGGGTGATTTAAGAAAAGCAAGTAAGAAACAAGCCAAGATAAGGCATTCATAACTAAGAATAAGCCTCAGTGTGTGGTTTATTTGGGATTTGGTGGTGAGCCCCCCAAAAAGAGTAAAGAGTAAAACATCACACAACCATGTCTCATGCCTTCTTGTTCTCATAACAGATTTATACACATCATCTCTGCTTCCTCCTTGTGCATCTGTGCATAAGTGAGACAAGAAATGCTTGTTCGTGTCATATAGTCGCTACAAGACAAGAAAGTGAAGCAAGGACTCTAAGTTCAGTGATGTTTTGCCGTCTTCTTTTGGCCAGGAACAGTGACGTAGTGGGCGGGAGGTTTATCAAAGCCACAGATGGCAGTACAGAAAGTACGGGGTGGTCAGAACATGTGGCCCTTACCTACACTGCTCAAGAAAAGAAGCTGGGTTAACCACTTAGTCCAGAAATTAGCAGAAGCATTTTTCCCAACCCATAATTAAGCTAATTTAAAAACCTTTCTTTTTTATGTTTTTGATTTTAAGACGGCCCTGCCCTGTGGATCAGGCTGGCCTAAAACTTGTGACAGCCCCCCTGATTCTGATTCAGAGCTCTGGGGTCCCAGCTGTATGGCACCATGCCCCTCCAGAAAGTGTTTCTGGAGAAACTCTCTTTTTAAAAAAAATGTCAAAATGAATGAATCAATTGTAAGTAAACCCTAGTGACTTAAAAAACTAGAAGTATTAAGAAATGTTCTTAGGGGCTGGAGAGATGGCTCAGCGGTTAAGAGCATTGCCTGCTCTTCCAAAGGTCCTGAGTTCAATTCCCAGCAACCACATGGTGGCTCACAACCATCTGAAATGAGATCTGATGCCCTCTTCTGGCTGCAGGCAGACACACAGACAGAATATTGTATACATAATAAATAAATAAATATTTTAAAAAAAAAAAAAGAAATGTTCTTAGGGAATTGCCCTTTGGGTGTGTTTATAAAGACGGCACTTGTCTCCCACCAGCACCCTCATTTGTAGCATCCTTTCTGAAACATTCTAAATCTCGGTACAGTGTTTCCCAAGTGCATTTTAGAATACAACAAAAGCTAGCTACACAGGCAGTCAAGCCCTGCTGGTCCCCGGAGCTTGTAACAATAGTAACAATGACTTTGGAAAGACGAGCTGCCTAAACATTGCTCTCACTCCACCCTGACCATTGTGCCAGCTGGGGCATCTGGAATTTGGCCTGGATTGTTTAATAAAAACGCATTAAAGAGCTTAAGAGGGCTTCCGTGGCCCTGCCTAGAGGTTCTTTTCTCCCAGGGAGCAGCAGATAGGAACTGAAAGGACTGCAAACAGACGGGACAGGCGAGGGTCTGTGTGAACTGAGCAGCACCCTGCTCTCCCATCCTTTATGATGCAGTGTGTGCTTCTCTCGCAGAGCCGTAAATTAGTGCACGGGGGAATTGCACGCTTTTTATATCCATAGGCTGCCTTCCAACCAATTAATTTGAATATAGTTGTGTTTTGTTTTTTGTTTCTTCCCCCCTCTTACCCCATGATTGATCACTGGGCACTAGCCCAATGTGTCTTCAGGGCATTGAAGTTGTTTTTTTTGTTTTTTTCTTTTTAAATTTTGAATTGTAAGAAAATCTGGTTTAAATGGAACCTAATGGCTGCGGATTGCTGTGCCGCTCATTAGCAAGGCTCCTGCTTTTAAAACTGGTGCTTTGGATTTCCCTTCAGGGAAGCTCACAATGCAAGGTCCGCACAGTTCTTGCTTTTAGACATTAGCTGTTAAGAATGGTAGAAGACACAAAAAATAGGCCTGTCACTTTGTCTCAAATCATTCAGCTTCTGATATAAGCAGGCCGTTCCCCAGCATAAAAAGAAAGCTTGCATGATTCGTGACATTCTTTTCACACATTAAAAATGAAGAGATGGCGCAGATGTCGAACAAAATGACACATTTATTTGCAGAACATAAATAGAAATTCCTCTGAGGAAATATATGCTGTATAAGTATATACATACATATGTAATGTGTGTATACATATGTGTGTGAATGTGTGTGTGCACACACAGAGAATGCAAGTGCTTTCTTTAATCAGTATTCATGGTAGGTGTGGTGGTGCGTGTCTATAATCCCAGCACATGAGGCAAAGGCAGGAGGACCACCAGTCTTTGGATCAAGACCAGCCTCATCAGTTCAGTGAGTTCAAGGCCAGCTGGAAGAATATAGCAAGACTCTGTCTCAAAACCTGCAAACCAATCAGTCAATAAAAAAAAAATAGATATGTTGAATTAGATTTAGTAACATATCATTTGTTTTAGACTATTTGAATCATATATATCTATTTTTATTTAAAATATTTCGTTTGGGGGCTGGAGAGATGAGAGATGGTCCAGTGGTTGAGAGTACTGGTTACTCTTTTTTTGTTTGTTTGTTTTTGTTTTTATTTTTCGAGACAGGGTTTTTCTGTAGCTTTGGAGCCTGTCCTGGCACTAGCTCTTGTAGACCAGGCTGGCCTCGAACTCACAGAGATCCTCCTGCCTCTGCCTCCCGAGTGCTGGGATTAAAGGCATGCGCCACCACCGCCCGGCAAGTACTGGTTACTCTTGCAGAGGACACAGGTTTGATTCCCAGCACACTTGTACTGACTTACAAAGTTCTGCAAGTCCAGTTCCAGGGCCCAATACCCTCTTTTGGCCACTGTAACATGTAGGGCCTGCTTGTTAGGGTTTCTGTCCCACCCGGTCCCCCAGCCGTTTAGTCCTAGAGAAAATCACACAGAGAGTCTACATTAAATATAAACTGATTGGCCCATTAGCTCAGGCTTCGTATTAGTTCTTATAACTTACATTAGCCCATTATTCTAGTATAAGTTAGCCACATGGCTCAGTACCTTTTTCAGCAGGGCAGGTCACATCCTGCTTCTTCCATGATCTGGGTAGGACTGTGGAAAGAGCTTCCTTCTTCCCAGAATACTCCTGTTCTCATTTCCCCACTTCTACTTCCTGTCTGATATTCCCACCTATACTTCCTGCCTGGCTACCAGCCAATCAGCGTTTATTTAAAATATAATTGACAGAATATAGAATTGTCCTGCACCAGGCCACGAGTGACATCAGGCACATGTGTGATGCACAGACCTGCATGCAGGCAAAACATCAACACCCATAAAGTAAAAACTAAAATATTTCCTTTGGGATTGCATTGACATAACACCCATATTATTGAAAAAGTGTCTTAGTACCTGCAACTGTGCAAAATTACCATAGACTGGGTAATTTAAATGAACATTTCTTTCCTTTTTGGTTTTATTTTTGGGGGGTTTGGCTTTTCGAGACAGATTTCTCAGTGTACCCTAGCCTTGGCTGTCCTGGAACTCACTGTGTAGAACAGGCTGGCCTCAAACTCACTCACCTCTGTCTGCCTCTGCCTCTCAAGTGCTAGGATTAAAGGCATGTGCCACCACACCTGACCCCGTTTATAAAAACTCACTCTATCTCTTTTTTTGCACACACGCGTGTGTGTGTGTGTGTGTGTGTGTGTGTGTGTGTGTGTGTGTGTGTGATGCTGGGCCCTCACTGGGACTCCTCTTGGACCACTCTCCTGAGTGCTGCAGCTTGTGAGGGGTGGGACAGGCTCTCCCTAGTGCTGCAGCTAACTGAGGGGCGGGACCAACTCTACGCAGTCCAATCCTCATTGCTTTCAGTGGTAACCGGAACACCGGACCTCAACACAGACTGTGACTTTGGCTGACCCAGACCCAGACATGGCCCCTGACTGCAGCCCAGGCCCAGACGACACTAAGGCCCCTAGGTGGCAGCGCAGGTCATCCTGACCTGTATGGCCCTGCAAAGGTTCAGCCCTTGGACACCAACAAAGCCCTAGGTGGTGGCCCAGACCCGGGGCATCTGCACGGAAGCAACAGGAACCTCAGGTATCAATACATATCCTGGCTGTGGCAGGGTCCTGGACTCAGACAAGGCCCCGGCCACAGCCCAGGCCTGTGTGACGGATGTCACGGGCCCTGAATGGCAGTGTATGTCACTCAGGTCTCTAAGAACCTGGCAGTGGCGCATCCTTGGACACCAACATAGTCATAAGTGGCGGCGCAGGTCCTGGGCAGACTCAGGTTGCCGTAGGTCCGTGGACCCAGACATGGTTCTTGCCAACGGCCTGAGCCCAGATGTCATTGTGGCCATACCTGGCATTGCAGATCACCCACATTGGCAAGCCCCCAAAAGTGGCATGTTAAATGGATTAATAAAAATGCTGCAATCCCAGGCAGTGAACAGCGGGTCCCTAGAGCAGCCAGTTCCAGGCAGGGACAGTGTGGTGTACTCAGGCAGGGAACCATGCAGCAGATGCTCTTTCAGCTCTCACAAGATGGTCTAGGAATGAGGCTAATAAAGGCTGAGCAGGGTTAACTCCCAAGTTCTCCATCTCAAAGGCCCTGAAATCTGCAAGCTTTTGAGTATCAACTTGCTACCGCAAATTGAAAATCCCACATCTGACATCAGGTGACCAGTCACAGTCAAAACACTCACTAAAAAGTCATTGCAATGGTTGGCTAGTAGGAACAACGTCACTAGGCAGACTCCTCTGCACATGTCTGTGGGAGTGTTCTACAGCTCATTAGATCCTAATGGCTGTAGTCTGATCAATGAATTATAACCCTTGATGGATTCCCGTTTGATGGCACTATTGGGAGGTGATGGAGGGAGGGTGTGGGGCCCCGCTGGAGGAAGGAGGTCACCGGAGGCATAGCCTCCCTCCCTGTCTTTTCTCTGGGTCACATTTGCCCAGACATCACTGCCTTTATCCCATCGTGCCCTCTCCTGTAGAGCCAGGCAGGGGTGGAGGGGGGGTGGCTGCTTTTTTAAAGGGAGAGAGACCACGCCCGAATGGGCTGGTATCTCAGCGGCTATTGGCTGAAGAAGCAGAAGGAGCTCCCGCAACACCCTCACACCTCTGAACTGGCGATCCAAAAGAAGGAATTCCTCCTTTAAACTGTTATTTTTCACTGATCTCTCAATGACGATAAAAGTAGCTAACACTTTTGTGCATAATTTCCTCAGGCCGTATGCATAAGGAGTAAGTGAAGTACACGTGGCTTTCCTGGTTAGACATGGGGCCTCTCTAGATGTCCCATTGCGTCCTTGCCTTCCACAAAACTCCAGAATCAAAAAGACGGCTACTTGTAAATACTTTTTATCCCAAAAAGGTAAAACTAAGGAAGCTTTGTATTATGAGTGGAGGATTTGCAAAACCCTGACAAGACAGAAGCAACCAAGACTGCAGGAGAGAAGCTGGGCAGCTCGTCCGTCCGACGTCAGAGAAGCACCTGGTGAAATGATCACACCATGATGCAACTCTCTCTGGGTTATGTCGGGAGTCTATCGACCATTTGTGGATTCGGCCTTAAAAACTCTATCGCTTCCCTTCCCCGAGGTGTCAACCCACAGCAAACTCTCCGTTCCGCTTGGCTCAGCTTTCTGTTCTCCGTTGGAATGTAAAATCACAGGTGATTTTTCTTAATATCGTTATTACCACCACAGTAAAGCAAATCAGGATGGACTTTAAAAGCAGAAGCTAATGAACCGTCTAGGAGAGAATTAAATTAATCCTTGGCTTACTGCCTTTGCTGTCACTCTGTGCCTGGCACCCGGAAGCTTTTTTTCTTTGTTCCTTCCTCCTTGGTCTTGATAAGCCTTGGACCAAATCTAAAGACAGCAGTTGGTGGCGGTTCCGTTGATCTGCTGGAGTCCCACCTGCCTGCTCTTTATGGTAGTGAGCCTAACCTGTAACAGCTGAGCCATCTCTCCAGCTCTGTTTTATAGACCTGCTGTGTTTTATAGACCTGCTGTGATAGCCTCGGCACAGGCAGCTTCTCGCCCACTGGCTGACATATACGTATTCAATAAATGTTGCTCATAGTTTCTACAATTGTTTATTCCAAAATGTTGGTGTTTGATAAATATATTACATGCAAATTAATTTTATGTAGGGGGGGTTCAAGACAGGGTTTCTCAGCGTAGCCTTGACTGTCCTGAAACTCACCTTGTAGACCAAGCTGGTCTTGAACTCACAGAGATCCTTCTCTGCCTCCCAAGTATTGGATTAAAGATGTGGGCCACCACTGCCTGGCTTACAGTTATTTTCAAACTACAAGTCCAATCAACATCAAGGTGCTGGCAGTACTTGTCTCCGGATATTGGGGTACATGATGATTCTTTTTTTTTTTTTTTTGATTCTTGTGGTAATCTTTTTTTTTTTTAATATTTATTTTATTTATTTATTTTGTATACAATATTCTGTCTGTGCCAGAAGAGGGCACCAGACCTCTTTACAGATGGTTGTGAGCCACCATGTGGTTGCTGGGAATTGAACTCAGGACCTTTGGAAGAGCAGGCAATGCTCTTAACCACTGAGCCATCTCTCCAGCCCCATGATGATTCTAAATGTCAATGTAGCTTTTCAACTTTCTAAAGCTATTATTATCTCAACATATACAATGGTCTTTTCCGCAGCAGTACTTCCTCGTTGGGACCACCAGCCTGCAAAATAACAACACTTTTTATTAACTATGAAAGTCTCTACATAGTTTCACTCGGCAGGGCAGGCAGAGCAGAGCACACAAATCCTTCACGGTGGTCCTGAAGCAGAGGAAGAAGGAGCTCACACTGACATATGGCTGCCAAAAATATGCTCCAGGCTCCTTTATTTATTTATTTATTTATTTATTTATTTATTTATTTATTTACTATGTATACAATGTTCTGTCTGTGTGTATGCCTGCTGGCCAGAAGAGGGCACCAGACCCCATTACAGATGGTTGTGAGCCACCATGTGGTTGCTGGGAATTGAACTCAGGACCCTTGGTAGAGCAGGCAATGCTCTTAACCACTGAGCCATCTCTCCAGCCCCCTCCAGGCTCCTTTTTGTTCCTGCTAAACTCCATAAGTTTCCACAGCTCCCCAAGTAGTGCCAGCAGCTGGGGACCAAGCCTTCTGTATACTGAGTTCAACCTAATGAAGCACTGGCTGCCCTAAGTGGCCTTCACGAGGTACACTTTCTTCACTTAATTGCCTTAATACCCTCCAGGAGAATCCTTGGGAGTTTTATTCTTTATCAGCCCCATTTCATAAGTGACTGTAAATGTGATATTCCAAAAGGTAGCTATGGTGTTTGCCTCTGTGAGGGAGGTTTCTTATGCAAGCCACAGCATGGAACCAGGGAAGAAGGGTGATTGAGCCCAGCGAGTTGCTGCTGGGTTTGGGTTGGGTTTTTACTTCCAGGTTGGTGTTGACAAAACAGTACCAGCCCTTCCTGCTCCTCCTCCTTAGCACGTAGTCAACAAGAAGCCGACAGCTGTGTTTTCTGAAAACGGGCGGTATCACAACATTATTCTACAGCCTAAACGGAAACTCTGCCTTAAATGAACTGTTTAATGCAAGGAGCAGCTGGACTCCGAGCTCTGTGATACGTGAACATTCCAGATTAATTTTAAAGTACCACAGAAGCAATGAATTGCCTGCAGCCCAGAGTGCTTTAATTTGTACGTACAGCCTTCATTGCCATTCACAGGATCGACAGATCAAAGGTTAATCAGATTTTATACACCTTAACATGACCTGTAATTAAAGGCTTTTGTAGGATACTTGTGCCCTCCTGACATTCCCACTGACAGGAATAAGCTGGGTTGGGAACTGTTCAGATGCCAGGGGGAGGCTCCGTAAGGGAGGTAGGACACTGGTCAAGTCTATGCAGGAAGATCTAATTAGAAGTAATTAGGATATCCCATTTGCTAAGGAATAGGGCTTGGAAGTCCAGTAGGCAAGGCTTGGAAACCAAGGCAGTGGGGTGGGGAAGGGGGAGGGGATGGTGGCTGTGAGCTGGTGATAGGATCACATCACTGAACTGCTGTCACGAGCACAAGACTGTTGCTCCCATGTTTCCTGCGGAGGCTGAGAGATCTGTCAAGAGGACCACAGAGAGAAAGACTTGATGCTGTACAAGGCACTAAGACTTGGGCCCATGGGAAGAGGGCAGGGGTCTGATTCTCAAGGGAGAATTGAACAGACAAGAAATCCAGCCGTTCGGGTGGCTTTGTGGCTTGGAATGTGGGGCTCCCTTTTGTAGTTCCTAGTCTTGTTAATTAAGAGTGTTAAGGTGGCCTCAAAAGTAATCTAGAAGAGCTTTGAGAAGCTCAGAACAGCTCTGTCACTGAGAGCCACCCGGCCACCCCGGCATTGGTAATGAAAGCTCGAGCCCTATGGCTCTCTGAACAACTTGCAGACAGATCAGATGGTGGGAGAGGAGAGTTAGGTCCCCTCCACAGACATTTACTACTGCTTATGTAACAGAGAGAAAGAGAGAGAGAGAGAGAGAGAGAGAGAGAGAGAGAGAGAGAGAGAGAGAGAAAGGGAAGGAGAGAGGAATGAAGAGGGAGAGGGAGGGAGGGAGAGAGACAGTGAGCAGGGATTTCCTGAAAATTGTGTTATTTACCTCTTAAGTTTTGCTTGTTTTTTTTTTTTGTTTGTTTGTTTTTTGAGACAGGTTCTTACTATATAGCCTTGGCTAGCATGGAACTCACTCTGTTAACCAGGCATTGAACCTGCAGTGATTCACCAGTCTCCGTGTGCTGGGTTAAAGACATGCCACACAAAATCATCTGCTCTCAGGAGCTTCACTACTGGCTCCAAGTCTGCGTTCCATTGTCCTTCACAAAAGGAAGCTTCCACGCATGGCAGAGCATAGCTGGCGGCAACAGTGCTCTATGGGCATAAATGCAGATGTTCAAGATAATCTGACAAACATCCCATCTTCTTAAGAACGGGAGCTGTTTTCTCTCTGGGCCCCCGCCAGCCACAGGCTTTTGTCCTGGCTTATAATACCAGACATAAATTCCCTCTTGTGTAGCAGGACTTAAATTCAATCAAAACGCTCTTAGTTATGCCCCCCAAACACCGGTGCAACCTCTGTACCCATGGTCTCATCCTGCTTGCATTTTGATAGGTACAACAGTGTGCAGGGTCTACAGCCGAGTAGGACTTTCAGCAACGATTCTCCAGCAGCCCGTACAGCGTCTTCCAGAGTTCACAAAGCCAGCCAACAGGGAGGGAGCCAGTTCAGTCCCAGCCCAATTCCTATACTCACCTCCCCATTGGGGCTTTTCTTACATGGTCCCTGTTGACTAAGGGCTTCCAGTTTTTCATATGTTAATCATAACGGCACAGTCTCCAGTCCCTACTCTGCAGGCATAGCCTGACTTCAAGATCAGGACTGGTTTAAGCACTTGCCCAAAGCGGAGCCATCTGGTAAGGGCTGGAACAACAGAAAGGTAGCATCAGACTCGGGTATGAAAAAGGCAAAGTAGTTATAGACCAGATACAACATAGTAATAAAAATAGTATTTGTTGAGCTGTGTACCAATAAGTGTTGGTACTGTAATAAGACATTTTATACTCTCCCTTTTTTAATTAAAAAGTGCTTTATTTATCTTTATGTGCATGTGTGTTTTGCCTACATGCACGCCTGTATACCATGTGCATGCACTACCAAGAGAGACCAGAAGAGAGGGTCCAATGCCCAGGAACTGGAGTTATAGATAATTATTAGCTGTTGTATGTGTTATTCTTTTTGGTCCCTGCCCTAGCCACACCCACGCCTTTTTAACCTCTAACCTCGCCTGCAATCTCTCTTCCCCGCCATCTCTCCCGGTGTACACGCGGGCTCTATCTCTCTTCCCCCCTTCTCTCTCTCTCTCTCTCTCTCTCTCTCTCCCTTTCTTCCTTTCTCCCTCTCTTCCTTAATAAATACTTATGGCTATTTCCTGTGTTTGCGTGTCTGTTACCCTCCGCCACCGTCCGCGAGGCGCGTGCCCTCCCACTGGTGGGAAGCTGTAGCTGCTTTTCTCATGGTGGGCTCCACCAGCCCGCTCGAGAATTATTTTTAGGAATAACAAATGGTGCCGGGACCAACAGTATGGTGTTGGGAATCAAATCCAAACCCTCTGCAAGAGTAACAAATGATATTAGCTTAGACAACATCTCTCCAGCCCTGACTTTGCATACTCTTAAGGTTATTTCTGGAGTGTCTCCTAAAGACTCATGTGTTGACACTTGGTCTCCAGGACAGCAACGTTCAGAGCTGACACTTGAGGAAAGAGATGGGTGATAAAGATTCGAATCTTGTCAGTATGTTAATTTGTGGAAGGCTTCATAATCTGATGCACTATTAGTAATGGACACTTAGGAAGAGGAACTATTTGAAGGGCTTTGGGAACATATCCCGGAGGGTTATATTTTGTATCTAATCTCCTCCTGTCTTTCCCTTTTGATTCCTTGCTGCTGAGAGGTAAACAGCTGTGTGGTGCTCTGTGCTACAGACACACAGCAACGGGGACAAGCAACCATGAACAACCATGAACAAGGCCCCCGAGACAGCCCAAATAAACTCTTCCTTTAGGTTGATTTTTTTCATCCTGAAAAGCTGACTGAGCCATGCAAAGTAGGTATTGTTATTATTATTATTCTCTTTCCTAAATGAAGAGATGGGGAGGGAGAAGAGAGGCCTGCAGTCACAGACCTAAAGAGCAGCCTCGCCTGAGTGTGGCCTCAAGGTTGTTTTGTTGCTCTACAAGCGCGTGTGTTGGGTTCTGTGGACATAGCAAACCCTCTTCAGCTTTCCTCTTTCGGGTAAGACCATGCAAGCTGCCTGTAAGGATATGAAAAGACAATGTTCTGGTTTGCTTTTTGTTGACCAAACAGCTTAGGGAGGAAAGGGTTTATTTTTAGCAGCTTATACTTTCAGGTCACAATCCGCCCTTGAGGGAACTCAGGGCAGGAACTCAAGCAAGAACTGGATGGAGCAGAAACCATGGAGAAATTCTGCTTCCTGGCTCTGTCTCTGACTCTGGTTCGGCTATACATATTTTATATTCTGGGCGCACCTACCTATGGAGAGCTGAGTGCAAGACAGTCTCTCACAGACATTGAGGCAGGCCAGTCTCATTTAGGCAATTCTTAATTAAGTTCATTCTTAATAACCTCATCCCAAGTGACTATAGGTAGTTGGCAATAAAAACTAATCAGGACAGCGGGTGGTGGCGGCACAGGCCTCTAATCCCAGGAGGCAGGGGATCTCTATGACTTTGAAGCCAGCCTGGTCTACAGAGCAAGTTCCAGAACAGCTAGGGCTACACAAGAGAGCACACAGGACTACAAAGAAACCCTGTCTCGAAAACAACAGTAACAAAACTAATCAGGACAAACATTAACATTTTTTATTCAAGGAAGAAAAAGCTTAACTTTCAGACTGTTAGTATAATATATATTTGCAATTCCATATTTTAGGTAGCTGTGAAATCTGTCATTGCCTTAATAAAGTATGACTATTCCTGGAAGGAAAGAAATTTCATATTTTTGCTGACCATTTTTCTAATTCTGCGGATGTTCTATAAATTATAATTATAAATGTCGACCCATAGTTATTGGAGCTTATCATATAAAATTAGAAGACTTAAAGACTAGGGTTGGGGGTGTAGCTTTGTGGTAGAAAGTTTGCTTAGCATGTGTGATGCCTTGGGTTTGATCCTCAGATCTTCAAAAAATAAAATTCAGTAAAAAGGCAAATTATCAATATAAACTGGAATTCTGGTAGGAAAGTTTGAGGTCATGGGCTTTTTCTAAGAAGCAAGAAACCTAGCCCCATTCTCTCTCACAAAATAATATCGCTGCCAGCTCCCCTAGCCCAGTAGCATAAAAGGTGAAGACAAGAAGGGAATGTATTAAATTTAATTTAGATTTAAGTAGATCAGAATTTAAGTATGGTTTCTCAGAAACGTAGGAATTAATCTTCAAGACCCAGTGATACCACTCTTGGGCATATACCCAAAGGATGCTCGATCAAACCACAAGGACACTTGCTCAACTATGTTCACGGCAACATTATTTGTAATAGTCAAAACGTGGAAACAACCTAGATGCCTCGCGACCAAAGAATGGATAAAGAAAGTGTGGTACATCTACACAATGGAGTTCTACTCAGCTGTAAAAAACAATGACATTATGAAATTTGCAGGCAAATGGATGGAACCGGAAAAAACCCATCTTGAGTTAGGTAACCCCAAACATGGTATGTACTCACTTGTAAGTGGATGTTAGATGTAAAGCAAAGGACATCCAGGCTACAATCCTCAGCCCCAGAGAAGCTAGGTAACAAGGAAAACCCTAAGAGGGACGCATAGATTTCCCAGGGAGGAGGAAATAGGTGAGAAGTCCCAGGTAAACTGGGGGTGAGAGGGGTAGAGGGGTGGGAATGGGGAGATGGGAACATGAGGGGTCAGGATGGTCGACTTCGTGACGGGACAGCAGGGGAGAGTGATGATAGAGGTATCTTTGATAGTGGGGGCCATTGTGGTGTTAGGGAGAAACCTGGTGCCAGGGACACTCCCAGGAACCCACAAGGATGACCCCAGCTAAGACTCCTGGCAGTAGTGGAGAGGATGCCTGAACTTTCCCTATAATCAGGTTGGAGAATACCATAATTGTCATCATCGAAACTGTCTAGTAACTGATGGAAGCGGATGCGGAGATCCGCAGCATCAGCAGGCTGAGCTCCAGGAGTGCAGTTGAAGAGGAAGAGGAGGGGTTACAGGAGCAAGGAGGGAGGGGTCAAGATCATGATAGGGTAACCCACTGAGACAGCTGACCTGAGCTTGCGGGAGCTCACAGACCCTGGACCAACAGCTAGGGAGTCGGCATGGGACTGAACTAGCCCTCTGCGTGTGGGTGACAGTTGTGTCGCTTGGTCTTTTGTGGGGCTCCTTGCAGTGGGACCAGGACCTGTCTCTGATGTATGAGCTGGCCCTTTGGAACTTATTCCCTAAGGTGGGATGCCTCGCCCAGTCTTGATGCAGGAGGCAGGAGGGAGGAGCTTGGTCCTGCCTCAGCTCGATGTGCCTTGCTTTGTTGACTCCCGTGGGACGTGGGACGCCTTACCCCTTCTGAATAGAGATGGAGGAGGAGTGGGGAGGGGCAGGTAGAAGGGAGGTGGGGAGGGAATGAGAGGAGGGGGGAGGGGAAACTGTGGTTGGTATGTAAAATAAATAATTAGAAGTCCCTTGTAAGAGGTAGGAATCTTTTTTATTTATTTATTTATTTATTTATTAAGATTTCTGTCTCTTCTCCACCGCCGCCTCCCATTTCCCTCCTCCTCCCCCAATCAAGCAATCAAGTCCCCCTCCCTCTTCAGCCCAAAGAGCCATCAGGGTTCCCTGCCCTGTGGGAAGTCCAAGGACCACCCAAGAGGTAGGAATCTTAAAACAAGTCAGAAGCATACTGTAAAAAGCTCGGTTTTCACTCAAACAGAAGAGTGTCCTGGCTTTCCCCAGCTGCTGCAAGGCCTGCCCTATCCCCCTCCCAGCTTGTGGAACAGTGGGGCTGCTTCCAATTTCATTTCGTTTACTTTTTTTCTTTGTATTCAGCTGAGTTTTCGTCTCTTGGTTCTGGAAACAGGGCTGGGGTCACCTAGAAAGGAACGTTGGGAGAATCTCTTTGTCATTCAGCTGACTGACCTTTCAGCTGCCATTTCTGAAGCTTGGTGTTCATTCTTTGAGTCCTTGTTGGTAGCTGTGATCTTTAGCCCCACCCCTGAGACAATGTTTGTATCATAAATCAAATAAGAACATTGAAACTATGTTTAATAAAGTCACAGATGATTTAAAAAAAAAAAGCCAGGGGACAGGACTTCCTGAATGACTGAACAATGTATGAAACCTAAGTCTGTCCCAGGTTCATCTGCTCTGAATAAATGAGCTCCCTTCACATACTTTTGATCTTTGTTAAAACCAGGCCAGGCCCCTCATGCCCAATACACCTTCTGTGTTGTGATGGTTCAACTTCATATTCAGCTTGATTGGGTTTCAGACACCTAAAAACACGCCTGGCATATCCATTAGGGGGTTTACAGCAAGGCTTTCTTATGCCCAGATCACGGAGTCCCCCCAGAACCAACTAGAAAACCGAGTCCTGTATGAAAAAGCAAGGAGCCTTACTGGATATGCTACCTGCCTTATTCTACTTCCTGCTGGAGTAGAGGGTCCCTCTACCCTGCCCATCCAGGCACACCAGAACAGTGCTCAGCCCCGACTGCAGACTTCAGATGTCATTTGTTTCACCCGTGAGATCTGTGTTTGACTGGGCTGTGTCAGAAGAAACTCTCAGGACACAGCCCACAAGAAAGGAGCCAGGCAGCTACATTTGACCCGGTTATAAAGCTGTTGAGAGCAGGAAGGAGCTGGCATACTCTTTGCTTGACTCGTTGCTTCCTATCTGTGGCTCTGTGTTGGAGCTTTTGTTTCTGTGGCGCTGGGGACTGGATTGTGACCTTGTACATGATAAGCAAGTGTTCTGCCACTGGAGAATAATGAATAATGAACAGCTGTTTTCTTGCTAGTCCAGCTGGTCCAGCTACTCCTTTCTTTTTGCCTGTGTGTACCTTTGGAAAGGAAATGCCTTTCCCATCTGCCCAGCACTGTGTTTTGTAAATAGATGTAACTCGCTCGCTCTTGTTTCTCAGGCTAACAGCTGGAGGATTTACCTGGGGGCGGGGGGAGCAGCATGTTCTCAGGCTGAGTCTGATAAGGTTGAGTGTTGACACCTGCAGGAGTTAGGACTTCTGGGTTGAATGAGATGAATTTAGGGAGCAAAGGGCAAAATGCTGTGACTCATGGTTCTTTGAAGTTCATGCATTGGAGATTATTACTCAACGTGGCAGTGTTGTGTGGTCAAAAGTGATCTAACGGCAGATGTTTAGGCCAGGAGGGTGTCGTTGTCATGGGTATGTTTATTCTGCTGACTTGGACATGGGTCATCTTGACAAGGGACCTGTTATGAGAATGCCCCGTCTTGGTCCCCCCTACTGTCAGCTCCACGCTCGTAAACTTCCCAGCCTCGAGAAACAGGAACTTAATAAAACATTTTTAAACTTTTCATTAAACCATATTTATTTTAATGCTTTATTAGCATATATTAACTAAGCACAATAATGGGTTTATTATAACACACATGTAAATAGTACATTTAAATCATATTCACCCCTTCTCCATAGCTTTTTGTCCCTCTCCACTTTCCATTAATTCTCTTCTTTATCTCAATTAGTTCTCTTTCCATGTGTGTCTTGTGGATCTGTATGTGTCTGTGTGTGTGCATGTATGTCTCTGTGTGTGTCTGCATGTACCTGTGTGTGTCTGTGTGTGCATGTATGTGTCTGTGTGTACATGTATGTATGTCTCTGTGTGTGTCTGCATGTACCTGTGTGTGTCTGTGTGTGCGTGTATGTGTCTTTGTGTACATGCATGTATGTCTCTATGTGTGTTTCTGTGTCTTATGCACCTCTCTGTGTCTGTGTGTGTGCATGTATGTGTCTGTGTGTACATGTATGTATGTCTCTGTGTGTGTCTGCATGTACCTGTGTGTGTCTGTGTGTGCATGTATGTGTCTTTGTGTACATGCATGTATGTCTCTATGTGTGTTTCTGTGTCTTATGCACCTCTCTGTGTCTGTGTGTGTGCATGTATGTGTCTGTGTGTGTTATGTGTGTGTATGTGTGCCTCTGTGTGTGTCTATTTGTGTGTGTGCATGTATATGTTTGTGTATGGATGTTTATGTGTGTGTGTGCCTGTGTGCATCTGTGCGTGTGTCTGTGTGTGTGTGTGCCTGTGTGTGTATGTGTCTCTGTGTGTATCTGTGTGTGCGTGTATGTGTCTGTGCGTGTGTGTCTGTCTGTGTGTGCATGTATGCGTGTTTGTGTTTGTGTGTGTGTCTGTGTGTGCATGTATATATATATATATATATATATGTCTGTGTGTGTGTGAGAGAGAGACTCTTGTTTTATTTGGGTTGTTTACAGAAGTATGGGTGTGAGTTTGTTTACAGATCGTGTGCACCATTTTAGTAGCTGTACCCCTGATGGAAATGTCTCTTCCTCCTCCATCAACCTTCGCCTATGTACAAATCTTAAGGGATTCTTTTCTTTATACATTACTCATTCTGCAATATTTCCTTCCCCTATTTTCCTAGAGATCTACACCTCATTTCTATAAAGGATGGGGTTAAAACAAATTAAAATAGCAGTTTCCCTAAAAACCATCAAGATTTTGTATCTTTGGAGATCTGAGTAACATCAGACCTTAGTATTTTCAAGAAACAGTTGATAATGTGGGAACAGGAGTCATTTTCAGGCTTTGCCACAGAGCTCTGACAGGGAAGGGGGTCTGGTACCCCAAGAATGGTGCCCAGAAGTGGAGAGCTATCTGACATATGTTGGAGAACTTCAAACAAAGATGGGACCAGGGAACAGAGCTGGATTAGAAGGGCAGCTAAAGCCAGGGTACAGGAGAGATTCTATTGTGGACTCAGAGAAGTCACCAAAGTGTTCCCTACCCAGAGTGTCTGGAATAATGATCTATGACACTCCATAAACTATGAAAAGGGGACCAGAAAAACTGACAAGTTAATAGCAACACAACTAAATTTAAGCTTGGAAAAAAATAATAAAACAAGGGGAAAAAATGAGAGCTGTTTGTAGTTCTTCGGGAGCAACAAAGGAGTAAAAAGAAAAATACAGGCCAAATGCCGGCTCCTGTGTTGGGGGCTGCAGACCCCTGGCCCCTTGACTTCCTTCTCCTGCCTCAGACCCTTTGCCTGCTGGAGTGAACTGAGCCAAACACCTGTGCCTGCAGCTCCTCTGAGCACGAGACCCTGATGGCAGGGGAGTGGGTTCTGGTGAGGCCTGCAGCTGAAAGATCCCGAGAGCTGGTCATGACTGTCAGTTAAGGATCCCTATATAAGCTTCCCTGGAAGACAATAAAGTTGGCATCCTTGTATCAAGGATGACCCGTGTCCCTGTGTGTGTGCCTGTCTGTCTGTGTGTGCGTGTGTCTGTGTCTCTGTGTGTGTATGTATGTTTTTAAGTCTCCAGCTTAGTTCCCAGCTCGCATACCGTTCCGTAGTGTAATCACTACTCTCCTCTTTCCTCATCATTATTTCAGATTGTGACTCCATCTGTTGCTTAATTTGATCTCCACTGCTGTTCTCTTTGTTTGTTTTAATATTACTGTGTGGGGGCCACATGTGCCTGGGCTGATTGAACTCTGCTACCCAGAGGTGTACAGCAAGTGCCTTCACTGGCTGAGCCATATTATCAAAGGTCCTTGTTCTTCCATTTTTACAAATGAGATCATGCGGATTTAGGGGAGTTTTACAAACGTGCCTGATACAGTGTAGCCAGCAGGTAGCTGAAGTGAGGATCTTGACCCAGATCCAGGGGCATGCTGGGAAATGCTCAGCTACCAGCCCGCTTGAGAGAAAAAGAAGCCTGAGTTTCTAGTGTTGGCTGTTCTTGTTTGTTTTGGTTTGTGTGTGTGTGTTTGTGTGTGTGTGTGTGGTATAAATACTCCCACTGAGGCTGAATCCAAGCTCCCAGGCAATGTCCTTGAACACAAGGTTGGGGAGAAAGGCACACAAAGAACTCTTCCGGGCCAGTGTGAACCAGCTCCAATGTACCCCCTTATTTCCTTCCAAGTTACACTCCTCACATCTTAATTTTTTTCCTCCCATGATAAAAATTGATTGTTATAGATAAAAACATCTAGAATAGTATCTGAGAGTTATCATCCTAGTCCACAAGCAGGAGGCAGAGAGTGGGCTTTTGAAACCTCAAAGCCTTCTCCCAGTGACACACCTCCTCCTACAAGGCCACACCTTCTAATCCTTCCCAGACATCTCTACCAACTTGATACGAACTATCCAAACATATGATCCCATGAGGGCCATTCTCAGTCAGACCACCATAAGGCTTTTATACCTGCGTTTGAGTATGTGTGTGTGGGGGGGGCATGATTTGGTCTATATTGTGGGTAGAGTTTTCTGTCCTGACACCATTCCCAAATAACCATTCAGAGGCTTATTATTAATTATAAATTCTCGGTCAATCGCTCAGTCTTGTTACTATCTCTTACATTTAAATTAATCCATACTTCTTTTTTTTTAAATATTTATTTATTTATTATGTATACAATATTCTGTCTGTGTGTATGTCTGCAGGCCAGAAGAGGGCACCAGACCTCATTCCAGATGGTTGTGAGCCACCATGTGGTTGCCGGGAATTGAACTCAGGACCTTTGGAAGAGCAGGCAATGCTCTTAACCACTGAGCCATCTCTCCAGCCCCCAATCCATACTTCTTATCTTTGCTACACGGCTCGTAGCTTGTTACCTCATTTTCTACACAACCTGCTTCCTCGGCCTCTGCCTGGCATCTCCTCTGACTCCACCCTTCTTCTTCCCAGCCTCCTTTGGGTCTGGCCATCCCACCTGTACTTCCTGCCTAGCTACCTGTAGGCTGAAGGAAGTTAAGGCCTACCAGACCAAAAGGAGCCAACCTGGAGTCTGCCTGGAGCTGTCAAAGGTCCTGTCTGTGCCTAGCCCATAAGGAGCTACCAAGCGGCTTTTCCTGAGTGCCTTGCAACAGGCGCTGTCAGAGCTTCTGATCGTGCCCAGCCAATGAGAGATGAGCATGAGATGTCAATGTCAAGGGATCAGAATGCCTGGGTTCTGCGAGGGCATTATGTAAGTTTCCCCCATTATTTATATAATGCCTGCTGTAGGCCTTCTACCTGACTCCTGGTGGCTGTGTTTGTTGACATCACACCTTTTCACCGCCTCCCCCAAGGAAGACAGTAGGCCCCAGCAACAACTGGGCCGTCAGCTTTTTTTTTTTTAAGATTTTTATTTATTATGTATATAGGTTTCTTCCTTCATGTATCCTGCAGTACAGAAGAGGACACCAGATCTTATTACAGATGGTTGTGAGCCACCATGTGGTTGCTGGGAATTGAACTCAGGACCTCTGGAAGAGCAGCCAGTGCTCTATTCCTCTGAGCCATCTCTCCAGCCACCCCCCATCAGCTTTTTATCAAACCACTCTGAGTGACAAGTCTTCACATTGTACAAAAGGATTACTCCACAGCACTGTATCACCTTTTCAGTGGAAACTGTAGATAGTTTCACTTCGGAGATGTTGTTCAGTTCATTTTTCCCCTTAGCAGCTATAGTTAATTTCTCTAATGGATTTCTCAAATGGTATAACGTCGCGTAAGAGTTGTGGAAAACATAGGTAGTTTAATCAAGGACTTCTCCATGCCACATCTGATAGCCTGCTGCCCTCGGGAACGTCAACTCACCTTTTAAACCCAGCTTCCTTCACCAGGAAAAGTACAATAAAGCTCAGTGCCCGAAGATGTTGAGGATTAGATGCTGCTCAACACAGTGCCAGAAAAACACTCAGTTAGCAGAACCTTAAAAAAGCTACATTAATGGAAAATACCTTTAAAATGTGCAAGTGAGCAACAACAAACACTCAAGGATTTGGTAAAATTTATTGAAAAATAATGTCCATCATTTTAATTCAAATTTTGGATATGACAAAAATCTCTCATTCAAAAAAAGAGACCAGCAAGCCTAGGTCAATCCAGTCATTAGTTAATCACTGATATGTTTTATTTTATTCAGATCTCTGTAATGTCACCTACTCTGTTATTTATGATTATTAGTGAAGGGGTCTGCTTTCAGTGAAATTCCAAAGAAGAGGCAATTGTATACAATGAAAAAATATGTTTAATTTTAGATTTGGAGTCCTGAATTTAGCTAGTATATCTGGAAAATAGCTAGTGAGTGCTGATACAAGATAATCTTATTTATAAATATAAAATCTTTTTTTTTAATAAATAAGCTGGATTCAAATGTAAAATTCTAAACCAGTACAGGGAGATAGAATAAAGCATTGAAAGAACAGACAAAGCTAATTACATATCACAAGGAATGATGCATAACCGAGGGTGTTGTAATTAATATCAGCTCATATGTTGTCAAACGCGGTCAAGGGGATTTACGACTTTAACCCTACCACTTGGGGGCAGAGGCAGGTGGATCTCTGAGTTAGAGGCCAGCCTGGTCTACATGGCATATTCTAGGCCAGACGAGACCCCTGTCTCAAACAATACAGCAAATACAAAAGGTGTGATTTCAATGGTTTTATACTACATGGAGATTTTCAGCACAGGGTTCTTCATGTCTCTTTTTTAAAAAATATTTATTTATCATGTATACAATATTCTGTCTGTATGTATGCCTGCAGGCCAGAAGAGGGCACCAAACCTCATTACAGATGGTTGTGAGCCACCATGTGGTTGCTGGGAATTGAACTCAAGACCTTTGGAAGAGCAGGCAATGCTCTTAAGTGCTCAGCCATCTCTCCAGCCCTCTTTGTGTCTCTTGTCTCAAGAAAAGGGAAGATATGTCTGAGCTTCTCAAAGGTTTTAATGCCTATGAGGGAAAACTGAGTGTGCACAGTTTTACGAGTTGTTTCCGGAGAGATCTCCAAGGACAGTATTGCTAACTAGCTTCTCTAACACTCTAGAGGTGTGAGGCTCTGCCTAGAGCTGTGCTTGGGGGAACGTTTGACAGGTTGACAAGTCATCTGTGGATGCTTGCCATCCATTTCGGTGAAGAGCTTCTAATCAGCAGATTGCTTCGAGAGGTTGCTCACACTGTTAACTCCACTTAAACACTGACTTTGAAGCAAGGTCAAGAGAGAGGCTAAACTGCATATACAATGAGTATCTGAAGACAGCTTTGAATTATGTCATCACATAAATCAGCTTCCTTTTTTTCTCCAGAGCTCTGGGTGTCTTGTTGAGCCATTCACTCCTGACCCCTCGTCCTCTCCTTTTGTTCCCCCCCCCTCCCCCCGTGCTTTTCACTCTTCTCATTCCCAAGTAGGCTCTTCCGAATTCAGAGAATAATCATTCATCTATTCATTCAGTCCACATACAGAATTGTCTGTCCCAAGTACAGAAGTAGGTGCTAGAGGGATAAATATGGATCAGAGTATTTGCATATGAGCATCTCACATTGTGGTCAGAGAAACAGAAATAGTCACTCCGTCATTTGATCGCTGCCTTAAAAGGTCTGTGAACAGACTGAGGTAGGGATAATATTCTACTTTGGGAAAGTGTAAGTCTCTGGAAAGCAGGGAATCTTGAGTGTTGAGTGTATAAAGCCTGGGAAGAAAGTTCCAAATAGAAGCAACATCTGTCCAAGCTGAGATGTGTATGTAGTTGACAACATCTGTCCAAGCTGAGATGTGTATGTGGTTGACAACATCTATCCAAGCTGAGTGGTGTATGTGTTTGACAACATCTGTCCAAGCTGAGATGTGTATGTGGTTGACAACATCTATCCAAGCTGAGATGTGTATGTGGTTGACAACATCTGTCCAAGCTGAGTTGTGTATGTGGTTGACAACACCTGTCCAAGCTGAGATGTGTATGTGGTTGACAACACCTGTCCAAGCTGAGATGTGTATGTGGTTGACAACATCTGTCCAAGCTGAGATGTGTATGTGGTTGACAACATCTGTCCAAGCTGAGTTGTGTATGTGGTTGACAACACCTGTCCAAGCTGAGATGTGTATGTGGTTGACAACACCTGTCCAAGCTGAGTTGTGTATGTGGTTGACAACACCTGTCCAAGATGAGATGTGTATGTGGTTGACAACATCTATCCAAGCTGAGATGTGTATGTGGTTGACAACACCTGTCCAAGCTGAGATGTGTATGTGGTTGACAACACCTGTCCAAGCTGAGATGTGTATGTGGTTGACAATATCTGTCCAAGCTGAGTTGTGTATGTGGTTGACAACACCTGTCCAAGCTGAGATGTGTATGTGGTTGACAACATCTGTCCAAGCTGAGATGTGTATGTGGTTGACAACATCTGTCCAAGCTGAGATGTGTATGTGGTTGACAACATCTATCCAAGCTGAGATGTGTATGTGGTTGACAACACCTGTCCAAGCTGAGATGTGTATGTGGTTGACAACACCTGTCCAAGCTGAGATGTGTATGTGGTTGACAACACCTGTCCAAGCTGAGATGTGTATGTGGTTGACAACACCTGTCCAAGCTGAGATGTGTATGTGGTTGACAACACCTGTCCAAGCTGAGATGTGTATGTGGTTGACAATATCTGTCCAAGCTGAGTTGTGTATGTGGTTGACAACACCTGTCCAAGCTGAGATGTGTATGTGGTTGACAACCTCTGTCCAAGCTGAGATGTGTATGTGGTTGACAACATCTGTCCAAGCTGAGATGTGTATGTGGTTGACAACACCTGTCCAAGCTGAGATGTGTATGTGGTTGACAACACCTGTCCAAGCTGAGATGTGTATGTGGTTGACAACATCTGTCCAAGCTGAGATGTCTATGTGGTTGACAACATCTATCCAAGCTGAGATGTGTATGTGGTTGACAACATCTGTCCAAGCTGAGATGTGTATGTGGTTGACAACACCTGTCCAAGCTGAGATGTGTATGTGGTTGACAATATCTGTCCAAGCTGAGTGGTGTATGTGGTTGACAACATCTATCCAAGCTGAGATGTGTATGTGGTTGACGACACCTGTCCAAGCTGAGATGTGTATGTGGTTGACAACACCTGTCCAAGCTGAGATGTGTATGTGGTTGACAACATCTGTCCAAGCTGAGATGTGTATGTGGTTGACAACACCTGTCCAAGCTGAGATGTGTATGTGGTTGACAACACCTGTCCAAGCTGAGTTGTGTATGTGGTTGACAACACCTGTCCAAGCTGAGATGTGTATGTGGTTGACAACATCTGTCCAAGCTGAGATGTGTATGTGGTTGACAACACCTGTCCAAGCTGAGATGTGTATGTGGTTGACAACATCTGTCCAAGCTGAGATGTGTATGTGGTTGACAACATCTGTCCAAGCTGAGATGTGTATGTGGTTGACAACATCTGTCCAAACTGAGTTGTGTATGTGGTTGACAACATCTGTCCACGCTGAGATGTGTATGTGGTTGACAATATCTGTCCAAGCTGAGATGTGTATGTGGTTGACAACATCTGTCCAAGCTGAGTTGTGTATGTGGTTGACAACACCTGTCCAAGCTGAGATGTGTATGTGGTTGACAGACAGGCTTTCTGTTGGGCAAGGAAGCTAAAGAGGGACTGCAATTGCAATGAAATGTGGGAATAAAATCCCAGGCAACACATTTTTACAACAGATTTGTATTTTAGAACTCTCTGAAATTTTAGAGAGTGTGTTACTTTGCAGAAGAGGTTTTGCTTTTGTTTCCACAGGAAATGAGAGGCTGTGGATTCATTCTGGATTAAGAAAAATAAGGTCTGGCCGGGCAGTGGTGGCGCACGCCTTTAAACCCAGCACTTGGGAGGCAGAGGCAGGCGGATCTCTGTGAGTTCGAGGCCAGCCTGGTCTACAAGTTTCAGGACACTCAGGACTGTTACACAAAAAAAACCCTGTCTTGAAAAACCAAACCAAATGAAACCAAACCAAAACAAAATTTCTATGTAATGTAATATTCACAGATTCTAGGAGTCAGGAAGTAAGTATTTGGGTTATTGGTGGTGATGGGGATTATTCCGTTTACTACAAAGAATATCCTTGACTCTGGATTGGAAGCATGGGAAGATACGTACTACTGTGTGTCTGAGGGCACAGAGACACAAGGCAGATGAGAAGAGTCAAGACAAGAAACGCTCCTTAGTGGCTCTGTATACGGAGAATCAGAAACACCTGAAAGGTTCGGTCTAGTCGTCTAATCTTGGCAGGGAGGAAAACTATAGTCCAGTCTCCACATGCTCATAGTAAATGCTTCAACAATACTTATGTGTTTATTATTGGTGTGTGCATGATGTGTATATGGGCATGCGTGCCATGTGTGTTTACAGAGAACCTATGGCATTGGGTTTCTCCTTCCACCTTTGCTTGAGTTCCTAAACTCAAGGTGGGCAGGCTTGTATGCAAGCACCTTTGCCTGCTGAGTCTTCTTGCTGTCCTCAACACTACTGAACTGTCAGGAGATTAGAATAGTGAATTTTCAGATGCCTTTTTCACACTACAAAGAAAAAACATTGCTATGAGCGTTGAAACTGTTCTTTTTTTTTAAATATTTATTTTATTTATTTATTATGTATACAATATTCTGTCTGTATGCCTGCAGGCCGGAAGAGGGCACCAGACCTCTTTACAGATGGTTGTGAGCCACCATGTGGTTGCCGGGAATTGAACTCAGGACCTTTGGAAGAGCAGGCAATGCTCTTAACCACTGAGCCATCTTTCCAGCCCCGAAACTGTTCTTAAAAAAAAAAAAAGGAAAAAGAAAACATAACTTGAAACAAAGGACTGGAGAGACGGCCCAGAGATTAAGAGCACTGACTACTCTTCCAGAAGTCCTGAGTTCAATTCCCAGCAATTGGCTCACAATCATCTATAAGGTATTTCAGTGCCCGCATCTGGCCTGCAGTACAGGACACATGGAGGCAGAACACTGTATACATAATAAACAATCTGGAAAAAGCAACAAATAGCCATCCTATGTGCTTGCCAAAAGTTGCTGACTAATAGTCCCAAACAGTACAACTCTGCTGTTTTCAGTACCCTGCCTCCACGCATCAAATGTTACCACTGCAGTGGAAGATGGTACTAAGCATACTGGGGAGGCAGAGGGGATCTCTTCTCATGTCAGACACAGTTAATGGACAAGCAATGAGCAGAATTTAGCTGTCCACAGGACTTCCTGCTGTTGCTCGGCAGTATGCTTTTCGCGCATTTTAAACATTTTTATTCTTTAAGAATTTCATCCAATGTATTTTGAATACATTCACTGCCTCCATTCCCCAACTCTTTCCATCACCACCCTCTCCACTTTTCTATCCCTTCCCACTCAACTTTGAGATTTCTTCCCCCCCCCCTTACTTATATTTTTTAATCGTTAGAAAATCTTTGAGTGGGTTGTTTCGTAAATACAGACTAGATTAAAGTCTTCTAGGATAGTTCTCTAGTGTGGGCCTCCAGGAAAAAAAAAATTACAATGGCCAATATCTGCTTTTAGGGACTTGTATTCATTACTCTTCTTTGTGACATTGCCATTTAAAAATCAGCAACTTAGACAACAGTTGCCATTGTATTCTGTGTGTTCCACTTCCTAAGGGTAAGCGTGGCATAAATGGGAAAGACAAATAAAGCTCCCTTGGGTCAGCTGGTTAGAGTCTAAAATTAAACCATGAGCAAAATGCTTAGGGTGCAATGTTCATTTTGTTCTGAGCTAGAGCTTTTGCCTTGCAGGACAAAATTTGTTATACCGATTTGTTTCTTTTCATTTGTCTGGGGAAAACACCTGATTCTTACACAGTTCTAAAACTTCTGTAGTATTTGAGGGGGCGGGGAAACAAACCTCGCTGAATATTGTGTACTAAGAGTAAGTCATCTGTACTAGGCTTTCCTGGTATGCATAATGAACTCACTTATCTCAAACACCCGCTCCTCAGGAAAACACCCCTGAGACCTTGTCTCTCCATCAGAGCTGTAAGGGTTGCTCCATTTTATGACCCAGAGACTCCCACTTTGTGCTGAGGTGACCACTTTATGAACTTGATGACATGCCAAAAGAGACTTTTTTTTTTTTTAAAGAAAAATCATGGTAGGATTGTATGAACTAAACCCTTGCCAGGAGTACTGGAATGGTCTATGCTGAACTAATGAGGCATGGATGTAAATTGTTCCTCCAAACAATGCTTGACAAACCCCTGTAATTCACTTACATTTTCTCTTTTTAACCATTCAAAGGACCTTCAAACCCTTTTCCAAAGGGGACACATTGTAACATTGTATATTCACCACCATCTGTGCTCCTTGAATTGCAATTCTAAGACCTTCAAATAAACACTTAAAGAAAATTAAAGAAAAAAAAATTTAAAACCTCATCTGCCCTATTTGGATGAAGGAAATATATATTGAAAGTATCAAGTAAATATTCTAGTTAGATTTTACTGAAGCACGTAAATGTAAGATGGAGGGCTGGGTAGTATATTAGTAAGCTCAGAAAACAAGCCAGCAAGCACATGCCTGAACAATCAACCACCCCGCAGAGCTAAGAGACTTTCTGGTCCGATCACGAAACTTGGAGTATATTCTGAGCAGTAATGACGGGAGGTAACGGTTGTTTTCTTAGGTTTGGAAATGCTGTTGTGTGTAGGAAACCAGACTCTTTCTTCTTACCAGAGTCGGTTAAACGATGTATTTTGATATGTGGAACTTCCTCAAACAGCATAAGAATGAACATCCAATTTTGTCTATATAAAATGTTTTCACAGCACAAGGGCAAGAAATGGCATGTTTAAAGTCCCTTAACAAAGGACACTAACAAGGCATTGGAGCAGTAGTTTCAATTCTTTCTTTGGGTTTCTAGTACTGTCGTGTTTTTTTTTTTTTTTTTTTTTTTTTTAATTTTGCTGATGCACGCCAAGTGTTACTGAGCGCCACCCAGGTACAAAGGAGCCGTTAAGCATATATTAAACTTAAAACAAACAAAACAAAAAGCCGATCAGTTACAACTGTAGGCTACCCAGAAGGAAAAAAAAAACTGCATGATGTTCTGTAGTATCAGATGGTTATATATTCACTGTCTAAAGGCATTATAGTTTGGCTTGCATTTTCCTATCGTAAGTGTACCAGTGCCTGGTGTTTGTTTTTTTTTTGTTTTGTTTTGTTTTTTCGAGACAGGGTTTCTCTGTGGTTTTGGAGCCTACCCTGGAACTAGCTCTTGTAGACCAGGCTGGTCTCTAACTCACAGAGATCCGCCTGCCTCTGCCTCCCGAGTGCTGGGATTAAAGGCGTGCGTCACCACCGCCTGGCTCTTTTTCCTTTTTGCCAATACGGTCTCAGCCTATCTGGTTCTGGTATATGCACATATCCCAGAAAAGCTTTCAGAGTTTGTTGTTTTGTGTTTTGTTTTTCACTCATCCACTCATTACTGAATTCTATATACCTTTGTAAGTTACTTCTTGAAGTAATTTCCATCAGTTAAGAAATACAGAGTCACAATTTTATAATGTTTGGGCCTTACTCTGGGATTTCAGAAAGCCTTATATTAAGTAAAGAGCTGCATTTACCAGAAGGCTGACATAATTCTAGACGTAACTGAGCACAGAAGGTGGGCACCGTCGACACTCAGTAGTTACTACAGAAAACTAAAACTAGAGCCTCTGTAACCAGGCCCTTCAAGTCAAGGTTCATGCTGTGCCCTTTGGCCAGCCGGATCCCGCTGGTTTTAGCAACCGACTCTGGGGTCCAGGAATGCATCCACGTGTCCTCTGGTGCAGGGCTCGGAGCCAACCTGGCAGTGGTCCCAGGGCCCTGCCTGTGAGTTCAATCGCTGTGCTCACTTTATCAAGATGGTCTGGAGGTCCCGGCGCCTCCGCCCGCGGGGCAGCGGGTGACGCGGAGTGTGACTTGGCTGCGGCGGTCGGGGACCGCGGCCAGCACCGAAGATGGCGAGGCGGCGCGCGCTCAGGCGCTGCGTGCAGCTCTTAGCGCCCTCGGCGGAGCTGGAGCGGCGGGGCCGAGGGCGGAGGAGCGCGGGCGGAGGGCGTCTCGGCATCGCCCGCGGCTCCGGGGCGCGCTGGCCCCCGGAATTAGCGACCTCAGCCGGGGAGACGCCACGCCGGGCGCGCCCGACCGCCCTAAGCGCAAGGTGAGCCCGTCCTTCGCCCCGCCCCTCGCGAGCTGGCTCCGCCCCTCCAGCCTTTGCTCCACTCGCCCCGTTTCTAACCCCGCCCCTCGCGATCTGGCCCCGCCCTCAAGCCTTTGCTCCACTGCGGCGCCCTCATTAAGTCCCGCCTCTAACCCCGCCCTTCACAATATGGCCACGCCCCCATTCCCCCTCCACTCCGTTCCCCCTTTAACCCCGCCCCTAGGGAGCTGGCCCCGCCCCTCCAGCCTTTGCTCCACTCCGTTCCCCCTCTGACTCCGTCCCGCCCCTCCCGAGCTGGCCCCGCCCCCCAGCCTTGGCTCCACTCCGCCCCGCCCTCTGACCCGTTCCCGCCTCTAACTCCTCCCCTCGCGAGCTGGCTCTGCTCTCACGTCTTCGCTTCACTCCGCCCCGCCTCTAACCCCGCCCTTCAGCCCCGCCCCGACATGGCCCCGCCCCCTGCGCTGCGCGCCGCCGGGAAGCCTCCCTGCAGTTATCTTCACGGGAGGTGGTTTCCGGGGCTGCGGTTCTCCTCGGCAGGTTCGCGCCTTCGTCTCGGTGTTGGTGTGGAGCAGCCTTTCCGGGGCTGTTTGGACATCTCGGAGCACAGGGGGTTGGGATAGGTTTCCACTCCCGAAGTCCTGCCTCCTCCTGGGGATGCTGCACTTGTGAGTGGCAGGCTTCTTTTGAACTACCGCACCTCAGGAGTTGCGGCGCCTGCATCTGTGGAGCCGCCGGGGTGAAGAGCCACCGTGGTTTTAGTCGTCTAGGGGAGAGTAGCTGTATTTGGGACCTCAGATCCCGCCATTTCTGCATTCCAGGTTGGAGCTCTACGGTACGAATTTAAGTGGGGGTCTCTTCGTTTGGTTACACGTAAATGAATGGGGTCCACGACTTAGTAGAGCAACTTATTTCGGCTCCATCTGTAGTAGTCACCTTCCTAAATCCATCCCCAAAGCATTCTTGCTTTTTTTTCTTAAAGTAAATGTAACTTATTTAACCACAGAATGAGCAAATGCAGGAGGCAGGATGGGGAAGGGTGGCGAGAGTCGATTTTTTTTCCATTTTGTGCTTGCTTCTTCATTACTGAAGGCGGTTCAGATAGTCTCCCCTTCCCAAGGAGCGCGGTATGACCCTGGTGGTATGAATATACTTTCCCACTGTCTCCAGATGGACCTGGATGACGTGTGACACTCAGTCGGACCCAGAAAACATTAAGGGAAAGACAACAGTCAAGAGTCTTTAAAGAGCCGGGGACTTCTTGCTTTGCTCTTACTGTAGGGTGCTTTATAAACTGTGACACCATGACTTGGGTACTTTTGGCTTAGCATGAAGTCAGAAAGCCACTCTTGCAACACACACTGCTCTGTAAATTAAGAAATAATTTTCATCTTTATTAACAGATGGAGGTGTAACAGTTCCCTTTCTGTTTTGTCACATTGGGTAGGAGTTAGTGGTTACAATATGGCTTTCAAAGAAGTTACATAATCTCAAAAGAATGATTATCTGGATCTTAGAGCAGTCTGTATTTTAAAAACACTTTTGATATTTGTTGTAAGAAAATATTACCTTTGTTAAAGAATTTTAGGGCAAGTTTGTGCGTTTAGAATCAGAATCTAAGAGGAATTGAGGGTTTAAAACGGGTTTATGTCAACTCGGAAATATAGCCATACTCTTCAAAGGTTTGGTTTTGTTAACGTTTTTGCAGACTTGCTAGCTTCATGAATTTATAACAAGTGTCTAAGTGACAAAGTCCTTAGTGTGTGTCTCATGCCTTTATATGCCGTTTACAGTTCCAAATGGACTGGACAGATTCTACATTCCAAAACGAAGTCTTAAAATTTGCCCTGTATGACTGTTTGAAAGACATTTTACCATAAGCAGTCTGTCATAAGGTGTGGGTTGTTTTATTTGATAAGACTTCGGTTATACTTCAGTTGGCTCATCATCCCTATGTGTTTGTTTGAAAGAAGTCTTATGTTCCTTTAGATAGTCATTTAGAAAGCCAGGGAATTTTTTTTTATGGAAATTTAGTTTATGTTTGGAATTCATATTTGTTTTCTCTTTGTGCTTTTTTCCTCTCAATGGTGCCTGACTATAGTGAGTTTTCCCGTTCTTTTTCACTCTGTGGGAGTAAGAATGTGGCTGTGTGGAGCGCCCTGTGTGGCGGGGTGTTTAGACTGAAGCACATGCAAGTAAAATGTGTTTTAGTTGAAGTATTACCAGGGAGATGAATTGTGCTCTTTTGTTGAAGATCATTGGAAACCTATAAAAGCATATGTCAAATTGGCATAAAAATCAATTCCAGCGATTGCCCCTGTAAGGTTCAAGTAATCTTTCCTTCTAATTCCTACTTGTCTACAGCTTAGTGCTTTACTTGACATTTTTTTTAAATTTAGTAACTATTGATTATGTATTTATTTTATTAATTGATGATTATAACGGATTATATATATTTTTGGATGGCCCAAGTATACATATACAGTAGACATACACAGTCTATTGTCAACTAACTAACAATATAAAATAATTATTATAACTTGATCATTTTTCAAGCTCTTTCAAGGTGCTTTAGGCCAACAACTCAGGTTCAGGTTAGACAGATGAAGCTGCCAAGCCAAGATAGCTCAGTACAGGTTACCAACACTGCACCCTCAACTGGATTAAAAAGTTGGGAACAGTCACTATCATTGGCTATGAAGGCGTAGGACTACAGTTAGATGGATCAGCATAATTCAGAAGTGTGATTGGAAAGCACTTCTTACTGCTGGGTGTGGGAGCGCATGCTTGAAATCCCAGGGCTTGTGAGTAGACAGCTAGGCTTGGTTACACAGAAAGTTCCAGGCCCGCTTGGGATACTAGTAAGACTGTATGACAAAAAGAAAGGGGAGAAGGGAAGGGTGAATTCGGATCGGCACGTTGGACACCTCTTTCTTCTTTATCAGGGCAGATTTTTGTGTTTATGGAGTTGGAACCTTCCCATATTAAGGAGCACCGACATACAAACAGTAAATGTCTGACAAATTCTGTTTGATTTTTGTAGTCCTCCTCAGCTATATGAATAAAGTTGTGAGGGTAAAGAGACACTTGGCTTTCTCACTGTTATTAACAGACCTTACACTGATTCTTCTCAGTTTTACTCAGCAGACCCCTGCCCTGCAGCTATTAGATGACCACAGCAATTTGTTTTGGAAGTTAACTTTCTGTGTTTGAAGTCCCTTTGCTTAACCTACAAAGACGTTTGTTCCCTTTTTAAGTGTGTGTCTTTCCTTGCTTAGAGAGCTCATGGAAAGCTAAATTTCCTTCTTCCACTGTAGTTAAAGTAACTAATAAAAGATTGAAGTATTTGGCTTTAAATTAGTTTTTTCCTTTTAACTAAACAGAGTCCCGAACACGATGTAGAACATGTCTTTTCTCTCCCCTGTCCTGACCCTCTTCTGTGAGCGCTGCTCTAAGGATTTTTAGGTGACATCTAGTCTTGCTTATCTGAGGATAATGAAGGGGCAAGCATGGTTAATAGACAGTCTAGACTCCTGGACAGATCCAGACTCTGTGAACACCATATGACTCTATGGTCTGACTGGCTCTGCCTGTAAAAAGGTCACACATGCGATGGCCCTTATCATGGGATAGAGAGTCAAATGGGAAGAAACCCTGGAGAGTAGGGACTTGGTTCAACTTCTTCAGCTTGCTGGTCTACTTCTCTCCTAAAAGCTGAGCTTTTATGACATCTCAAACCTGGGCTGTTACCATTTCATAGCGGTGATTTGCTTTAATATTGTTGAGGGAATGTTGATTCCTTCAGCTTGGCTTGGTTTTCTACGTAAACATTTTATCTGTTGTCTGTACATGTGTGCTGTTTGTAGCCTGTTGATTTTCAAATGGGATTAATGCTGATGCACGTACGTTGAGTATCCTTCCAGTGAAGAATTTCACCTAATAAATTTTGATGTTCTCAGCAGCATGGTTATGCACAGCCTTGTAATTTCTTTTTGCATGGCCGTTCAGATATTTTCAGCTCATGCTGAAATGTTTAAGACAGCCTTTTACCCTCGATTTAGTGTAAGCGGCCACACTTGGTAAACTTTGTTGGCTACAAGGATGCATTTGTGTTGTGGAGGAGGAGGCGTCAGCATTGGAAGGACCAGGGCTTTGCAGAATTCGGGGCTCTCAATGTGAATAATAGGAAGTTTCCCAAACTAAATACAGGCTCCCTGCCTGGAGATGTCTCTCTGTGGAAGGGTAAAACGCGGGCTGAGCTTATGACATCTTTTCAAAGCAGGGACAGTATCTTCAGGGCACTGTGTACATTCTCTTTTCATATGACCGAAGCACAGAATGTTATTACTAATTTGCTAATGAATCACTGATCACCTGTTGATGTGTCTTTGTATAATTTCAACTCAGAACAATTAAGTAATTAAAGTAGTATAATTTGAAAAGCACCTAAGATTAAAAGAGTATTTTTTCTTTTCTTAAAAATTTCTTTAATTTTATTGTATGTGCTTTGTTGTGAGGGTGTCAGATTCCCTGGAACGGAGTTACAGACAGGTGTGAGCTGCCATATGGGTGCTGGGAATAGAACCTGGGTCCTCTGGAAGGGCAGCCAGCGTTCTTAACCACTGAGCCATCTCTCTAGCCCCCCCTCCCCCCAGTAATTTTCTTTCAAGGAACTAGTGCTTAATGAATGTCAATTAAGAGCTTCTTACTTTGAAAAAACAATCACATTACTGAAAGACAATAAGGTGAACCTTGTGTCTGTGTCAATACTGGTAACTCGTGAGCTGTTGGTTCTGTTAGATTTAGCTTACTTGGTGGAAAGGACAGACTTTGGGGTTTGATCAGCGTGGATTATCCCGAGAGTCAGCTCTTACTAACGTCTTGACTTTACGCAAGCCGTTGGTTGTTGTTTTGTAAGCTCTCCTAAACTTTCTAGTTATGGCAGTTGTATTGGGGGCATTTTGGAAAGTTGTTTGAATATGTTTCTCCTCCACGTGGAAGAAGTGGAAGACTGGTCTGCTTGGACAGTGTGTTTAGCACCATTCCTCGGTGTGGGCTCCAGACGGCTTTCCATAGTAAGATCAGGGAGGACCCAGGGAGGATCAGGGAGTGATTTCCTTTCTCTTCAGCAGACTACTGGACCGGTCAGAACAAGACCAGCATGGCCATCCCTTGCTGGGAGGCTGGAGATGGAGCTGCCCAGCTGGTATTATACCCTAAGCAAAACAGGGGAGATTGGATTTTATGGGCGATTCTAACCTCCCACCTGTTCCCCATGACTTAAGTTTGTGGGAGTGGCCTCTGTTGACTTAAGTCTCTCTGTCCTTTACTTTCGCCTCCCTCTTTGATTCCACCAAGTGTTTGCTGAACACTCAGCACTTGTGAATTGCTGCTAGGCATTGTAACAAGCAATGTGGGTTATTACTGATCGTATTCCCCCCCCCCCCCCCTTGGCTTGGTTCCCTGGGAGCAGAGCCCAATTAGAGACTCCAGTGAGCTGAATCTGAGTCTGAAACTTATCGAACTTTATAGGTGGCAAGGTGGCCTTTCTACTCTCGTACTAGGATTATGGCATTTATGTAGGGCAGGGTGTGTGACTGTGGAAGAGGCCACTCATGATAGGCACCCACAAAGCTAGCCTGAATTCTAGCACTCCAGAGAGACCCGCGGGACCTTCCTAAGTGCTTGGACCCCTGAGTATAATCGTGGTTCCAGTCTTCACATTCATCAGAACCAACCATGGGTTCCCTTCTGAGTCTTCACTGGGTGCCTCAGGCACAGTTTAAAAATCTTCAGTGGTGGTGGCACAGAGGCAGGTGGATCTTTGTGAGTTCAAGGCCAGCCTGGCCTACAGAGTGAGTTCTAGGACAGCCTGGGTTACACAGAGAAACCCTGTCTCCAAAAACAAGCATCTCTGCAGTAAATTCTGATGTGCAGTCGGCGTTGATAACCAGAGGTGTAAGACTTTGTTCTGAGCTGGACAGGAACTAGTCTTAGAAGACTATCAGTCACATGCTGATTGCGGTCCTTGGTTTTTGTTTTGTTTTTTAAGATTTATTTATTATGGGGGCTGGAGAGATGGCTCAGTGGTTAAGAGCATTACCTGCTCTTCCGAAGGTCCTGAGTTCGATTCCCGGCGGCCACATGGTGGCTCACAACCATCTGTAATGAGGTCTGGTGCCCTCTTCTGACCTGCAGACATACACACAGACAGAATTGTATGCATAATAAATAAATAAATATTAAAAAAAGATTTATTTATTATGTATACAATATTCTGTCTGCATGTATGCCTGCAGGCCAGAAGAGGGCATCAGAACACATTACAGATGGTTGTGAGCTGCCATGTGGTTGCTGCAGGGAACTGAACTCAGGACCTCAGGAAGAGCAGTCAGTGCTCTTAACCTCTGAGCCACTTCTCCAGCCACCTAAGATCCTTTCTTGACAACTTGGTTTGACCAATGAGAGGAGGTGGGATGTTCTGGGAGAAGCAATCTTTGATTGAGGAGGCTAGATACTGAAATACTGTAGGGTATGCTGTATCTAGAGCTGACCTTGCCTGGCTTCTGTGCTAGGGGAAGTGCTGGGTCGCTGGTAGTGTCTGAAGTTTGCAGTCTTTGCTTTCAGGGGACGGTGAAGAGAGATGAAGGGAATGGTAGAGATTATTATTTTCAAAACCAGGGGATTTTCAAGTGGTATGGGATAATTGTCCATATTCTGTCAATCATGTTTGAAATAAACGCTGATTGGCCAGGCAGGAAGTATAGGCGGGTCAACCAGACAGGAAGTAGAAGCAGGGCGATGAGAACAGGAGAATTCTGGGAAGCAGGAAGCTCCCTCGGCAGTCTTGGCCAGACCACGGAAGAAGACCTGCGCCCCTGAAAAAGGTACTGAGCCATGTAGCTAACATAGATAAGAATAATGAGTTAATATAAGTTTTAAGAGCTAATAAGAAGCCTGAGCTAATGGGCCAATCGGTTTTATAACTTGTGGAGACCTCTGTGTGATTTTCTTTGGGACCTCACAACTGTGGGAACCAGGCAGGACAGAAACCCGAACAAGCCGGCTCTCATGTTAGATTCAAGGCTTGTGAATCTAGAAGGCGCTCTCGAGCTGATAGGAGTCTTGGGTACGGTAGCCTTCTTACTTTTAAGATGTGTGTGAATTCCCAGAACACTAGGATATGTTATTCAGATGTAAAAGCGAAGACACATTCTAGAGCTGATTCCGTTTCTTTTTATTTCTGCCATTGTCTTTAGTTCAAATATATCAGTGTTGGAGGGTAATAAAACAGTGGTTTGTAGTTTCTGAAGATTTACTGTGTGCCAGAGACTTAAGAATTATGAAGCTAAAGCATAGAAAGGAATATGAAAGTGGCCAAGTTTGTATGTATGTATGTATGATGCATGCATGTAACTATGTATGTATGTATTCTTTTGGTTTTTCGAGATAGGATTTCTCTGTGTAACAGCTCTGGCTGTCCTGGAACTCACTCTGTAGACCAGGCTGGTCTCGAACTCACAGAGATCCATCTTCCTCTGCCTCCTGAGTGCTGGGATTGATTAAAGGTGTGTGCTACCACCGCCTAGCCGATAGCCAATTCTTGGTAATTATGTTGTTTTAAAACATGCTTGTGTAGCTAACTACATGCTCCTCTCCCTGTTCATTGGCAGCCTGTACCGAGTCGAGCTTATAGGTCTCTGCCTGTTTGAAACTCGTGGTTTATTGGTTTGCCTGAAACTGCCTGGGGGCCGCCTTCAGGTGCTTGGTCTGGGCTGAAGAGGCCTAGATGGTTGAGCAGGGTCTGACCTCAGCAGTGTCTTGGGCCTGGGCTCCTTGTAAAAATCTTTCCTGGTTATTGTAGTCGCTTTTTCTCTACCCCTTTCTTTTAAAGGATGTGACCCCTACGGCATCTTGAGCAGAGTGAGTCTGCCATTCGGCCACTTCAGAAAGTCAGCTCTGGGCTCTGGCAACCTTTAATAATTCGCATGTTTTATATCCACACTCCCCCTATGTCCAACACACACACACACACACACACACACACACACACACACACACACACACCCTGAGCCCCGTGTTGGCAGACATTCAGGAAGCTATGAGTCCTTTCAGCATCATGGACCCCGTGGGTCACATGACCATCCGTGTGACCTACTTGCCAGGTAGGGTTCCTCACTGCTCTGTGAACCTGGGTCACTGGTGCTGGAAGTGCTTTATTCTGAAGACTACCATGTTCCTCCTCCAAACCTTACTGTCTATACACGACAGGTAGCAAGCCAGCATCTGTATGGCTGTTTGGGGCTAGAGTGAAAGCTTCCCCCCACCCCCTTCCCCCTTCCCTTAGGACTTGGAAAACTAGATCTTAAGTCGTCATTCAGTGTTTGTTAAACACAACACGACAGGGCTTTATAGCACCGTCGCTCTCTGGTTATATCTAGTGTCAGGTTGGCCGCACAGCCTCCTCCTCCGCAAGGTCTTCTTGTGCCCTGACAGACCACGCCTATCTTTACCCCGTGACGTCCCACGCCCAGTGCCTGCTCTCAGGTAACAGTCCTCTGCCAAGCTCTCTCCAGTTGGCTCAGGAAAGCGGGTGCACAGAGAGCTTCCTCCCAGGCGTGGTGAAGTGGGGCGGGCTGGCTGGAGCGAGCACCAGCGAGAGGAGACAGGTGTTGGTAGCCGGAGCTGAGTCTTGGCGTCGCTAAAGGTCGTCACAGTCGCAGAGGTGGAAGGGACGTCTGCGCTATGGCCCAGTCCTCTCGTTTTATAGGCGAAAGAAAGCGAGCCTCGGCCAAGTTAGCTGACTTTTCAAAGGCTATAGAGTTTGACCCAATCAAGTTGGAGCAGTAAGCCAAGTCAAACTGAGCTGCGCACTGCTGTCCACTCATCCCTCGGGAGCCGCGCAGACACCCGTGCTCCATTTTTTTCTCGTGGGCTGCGTTTGCACAGAAAGGTTTCTTTTGTTGTAGCCGTGACAGAGTCAGCGGAGGAAAGAACACACGTTTTGGAGCCATGCTTTGGTTAAGGCATTGGCTTAAGGAAGAGTGAAGGGACCGGTTTCATGTTCCACCGAGCATCCGCGTAGCCCCTTGCTTCATGCACCAGCCTCTCCAGCTGTGTAATGCTGAATTGCATCTAGGTACTATCACTCCCAGGAGCAAAACCCACATTTTGTGGCTAGTATTATTTAAAAGTATTAAAGAAAGGGTAATTATGCCATTTCCAGAAACTTCCATGTCCATTTTCAAATTTGCTGTAATATAATTATCCTGGATTGTCCAGTTGTGTTAAATGGTGTTTTATGAGTGTGTTTTTTTTTTTTTAAAGACAGGGTTGTGCTACAGTGCAGGTTGACCTGGAACTCACAGAGATCCACCTGCCTCTGCCTCCCAAGTGCTGGGATTAAAGGTGTGCACTACCACCACCCGCTAAGTTGTTTGTATTTGTTTTTTTTTTTTTAAGTTTTATGTATTTGACGCACTTGAGTGTTTTGCCTGTGTGCATGTATGTGCACCATGTACGTGTCTCCTGCTCGAAGAGGGTGTGGGAGCCCCTGGACCAGGAGTTAAGGACGGTCATGAATAGTGGCTGAGAGCCACACCTGGGCCCTCTGTAGGAGCAACAGGTGCTCTTACTCCCAGGGGCTTTGTTTTTAAGCTGTTGTTTATCTTGTTTGGTTGCTTCTAATTGTTATTATCAGATCCGTGCTTTCGTACTTACACAAAAGGGAAACTATGTAGAGGAGTCAGCTAGAGTGTTCATATATTTTAGTGACGTAAAATCTTTTAATAGGCTGTGAAGTGACTTTTGGGTCAATGTACTGAATTAGCCTTATAGCTAAGAACATCTAAAGCCTTTGGTAGTGTGCAGTCAGGACACCACTGTTGGGACCCCTGTTGTCAGGGCACCCACCGTCCTTGACTCCTTTTGCGAAGAAAACGTGTTCTCAAATTTATATTCCAAAGAGTTGAATTATACTTTGCATTTATTCCTCTCAGAATTTGCTATTGAATCTTACATACTTTTGCTTATTTTTATGTCAGTTATTTGTCCAAGTATTTTTTGTCTATAACTAGATTAGAATTTTATGAGACAAATTTGAATTATTTTTAAATATGAGCAAATGCGGAAATATGATTTCCATAAGGTGTAAGGAAGCAAATGTTTTCGTAGTTTGTCACATAGAATTATTAAGGAAGAAACAGAAGAATCTCAACACATTTGTCTTATATTTTGAGACTGTCTTTCATCTAGGAAGCATCAATTAGGCAAAAATGGCATCTTTTTTCACTCTTTTACCAAATATAAATCCTAATACATGTAATAACCGTGTTTATCTGGTACCTCCACATGCTAACCCATGGTGTCACTTGTTCATTTTAGTTCTGCAAAGAGGAACACATTTAAACAAGGAGCCTGGGTTCTTGTCTCCTTTGTTAAGACAGATGTTTAGATGCATGTTATATGTGTACGTATTTAAATGTATACTGTGCGTGTATACTGATTCTGGTGTTTTTGAACATTGCTGTAACTCACATAGGTGTGTTCCTGCATGCTGTATAAGCTCTTTCCTATTTGCCGGGTTTTCCCGTAGCTTCTGAGCAAAACCGATTAGGCTGAAAGAACAAGTTAAAATGTGACAGACAGATAATGCCGTGCTTTCTGGTTGGTCGCGTGGCGCACTGAGAGCCCCCGCACACAGAACATTTCTCCGCTTATACAGCATAGCCGAGGCGTGGGCATAGCTGCCGCACAGCAACTTTCTCCGTGCCCGTTGGGGTCTCTCCTGGCGTCTTCCTGAATCCAAGGATGGGGAGAGTTCGCTCGAGATATTTCAGAGAGTGGGATGTTGGTATTTTTCTAACTTATGCTGTCTAGCATTGTAGTAAAAGGATCCTTCTTTTCAAATCAAGTCAGGGTGAACAAACATAAAATTGTAAGTATGGTTTTTTTCAGTGTGAGATATGAAAATATGGTTCTGGTATGTTCCAGATGTGACCAACATTGTTGTTGTATGATAGTCACTGGGTGTTTATTAAATGTCTGTTGTAGGAATTCTAATCTGCTGCTTCATAATTTATGCGAGCGTTGAAGCCCCAAACGTATGTTGCACTGTTGTGATTTTTTTCAAACTTCTCAGATGATAAAGGAGTTCATTCAGCTCTTGGGAGTAGGCATGTGTTAAATGTCAAATGTACGAGGCATTTCTGAAGTAGAGAATTTTTGTTTTTAGAAGACATTTTACCCATTTGTGCCATTATTGAAGTAAAATATTTGTCCTTGGCTGGCTTCTCTTCACCAAATGTCAGGGTTCAGACCTCCCTTTGGTCAGAGACGTGGGGGCTGAGTCCCGGTATTGGATAGGCGATTAATATTCAGTGTACTTGGTGTTTCCTGTATGAAACTGTCGTCTTTTTGTAACAGGTTTGTGTTTGAAAAGCTCAAATACAGAGCTTTTCAACACATACAGCTCAGGTCTAGCTTTCTCGTCCTTCCGCCCAGTGTTTAATGATGCCCTTTGCGCGACTGTTGCTATAGACACGAGCAGAGTGACGAGAGGCTGGTGTTGGGGAGGGAGAGGCCCTCCCCACATGACTCAGCTCCCAAGCTGGCTTTGTGTGTCTCCGTGGCACTGGGCGCAGATTGTCATTTCCACACTGACTCGATGGCCTCTCGGGACGTGGCCTCCAAAAGCATCATTCTAGACGGCCGTGGGTTAGTCCTGTCCATCCTTTCTCTCTCTCTGGCGGAGACCTGCCTGCGTGTGGTGATGTCACAGGCAGTCCCTTCCCCATCCCACAGATGCAGACAGTCACACGTGACATCTCGAGGCAGGAACGAACACAACCGAGGCACACAGGCCAAGGACTGGTGTTGGAGGCAGAAGGGACACAAGCAGCCAGAACCCTAATAAGCCTTTCTGAACCGTCCTGCTGACTTTTGCTGGTGAAGCCTTGGAGGCCTTTCTCTTTGGTTTTGTTTGCATGAGATTTGCCTATAAAGACCACCCCTGAAGACTGCACGTGTGTGTGTGTGTGTGTGTGTGTGTGTGTGTGTGTGTGTGTGTGTGTGTGTAGGAGTCACAGGAAGTGTAACGTGGGGATGGTCGTTTGGTGTGCAGACCCATTCTATAGATTGATTGGGGGAAACCTGAGGATCAGAGGCAGGAAAAGGAGCCGACACTGGGGAAACTGTTGTCTAGGGAACAAGCGTCACTCAGTGTCTCTCTCCCGGTTTGCCCTCCAGACCCCTCTGCTCTCACCGCCATTCTGAGCAGCCTTAGAGCAGCCTGGATCCCGCCATTGTCCACCGCCATTTGGGAGTATGGACTTGTCTACTTGGAGTCTTGCTTCCCTGTGCTGCCACTGTGTCGAACCCAGCAGCTCAGAAGTCCGCTTTGACTGGGCTTCTGCCAGGTCCGACTCCTTCCACTCCACGACCCCATCCCCAAGCTTCCAAAACATCCAGCCATCCAAATGCCGCCACATCTTCCTGGTTTTCGCTTCTTTATTGGCTTGACTTTAAGATTTATTTTAATGATTTTTCTTCTTGGCTGTTGTCTCATCTTCTATTGATTGAGTTATCTGCTTTTGAGTACATAAATTAAAAACTGGAGATTGGCCAGGCGGTGGTGGCGCACACCTTTAATCCCAGCATTTGAGAGGCAGAGGCAGGCGGATCTCTGTGAGTTCGAGGCCAGCCTGGTCTACAAGAGCTAGTTCCAGGACAGGCTCCAAAGCTACAGAGAAACCCTGTCTCGAAAAAACAAAACAAAAAGCCCACTGGATTTTAGAGCTTCCTGGCAGCCTTAATTTAAATGAAAGTTGGTACTTGGCTGTTAGTGGCTTCTTTTTTATACTTAGTAATCCAGCTCTAGGGTTAGGTTGCCTTGCCTCGCCTCGCCTCGCCTCCCCTCCCCCCCTCCCCTCCTCCCTCCCTCCCTCCCTCCCTCCCTCCCTCCCTTCCTTCCTTCCTTCCTTCCTTCCAAGAAGAGTCTCTCATGTAGCTCTGGTTGTCTTGGAACTTGTTATGTAGAGCAGGCTGGTTTTGAACTCACAAAGATCCATCTGTCTCTGCCTCCTCAGTGTTGGGATTAGAGGTGTGCGCCACCACCGCCTAGATTCTAAAAGACCCTTTTTAAGTATCTTCAGTGTCTGTGGTTGCCCACAGTATAGACAGCCTTCCTGATGTGGCCATTCAGGTGAAGGGTGGCCTCCTCCTCTGAATAAACCTTTCTTGGTTTGTATGTCCTGCCTCCATGGGACTGCTAAATATCGTTCCCCCCAAACCTTATTTTGGTGTAGTTTTCTGGTCTTTGAAGCAAAATGCTTGTTTTTTCTTTTTCCCTTTTCACTGTATTTTACAGCCATGCCAAAATATAATTAGTAAGTACAGTTACAATCCGTGTCTATATTAAAAGGTGTGTAAATACAGAGACATGTAAGTATATATGTAATGAGTGCATGTATACATCACAGGAACTATTCATTATCACGGAAGGGTGCGTGAGGTCCGTCTGCATAGTAACATACACTTATCTACACTCCCGGCCTCATCTGATAAATGAGCTGAACTTTAGTGAGGGCCACTGCCTTTGTAAAGGCTTCGGGCTAGGCTTAACTTTGAAGACATAGAAAGTGAGAGTGTGAGAACTGAGGCCCTTCTCCCAGACACCAAGTGTTAGAACATAAGGAATTTCAATGTTAGCATTTGTGTGTACCAAGCACTTAATGTACGTTATATCATGTCATCCTCTGAACCTCCACAGGGTAGGTGATGATCTTATAGGTGAGAAAAATGGAGCATTAGAAAGGTTGTTTGCCTGAACTAGGAAGCCTGCGAGCCCCTCTCATGGCCAGGTGCGCCCGGAGAGGTGTCTGGGCAACAGTGTGTGTATGCCCGGGCTTTTGCTAGCTGCACTGTGCTTTCTTTCACCAGAGACTGTTCTGCAGGCTGACTGTTCACCCTCACAGTAGAGGAACAGAATTAGTGACTGTTGTATAGGCGACTGTTTACCCTCACATTAGAGGAACAAAATCGGGGCTGCTCCTCCTGGGGTTCATGGTCTTTTTCCTTCTTTCTCAGACATCTTTCTATCTAATCACTCCTGTAGCCATGAAAATAACATTTGGTTTTCTGTAATTTGTGCTTGTTGTTATTGTTGTTTGTTTTTTAAGGGTTATAAGTGTGCAGTTGTGCCTGAGTTGATTCTAAACCAATTAGAAAGAAAGTGTCTGCTAATACAACCAATAAAAGGGCAATGAAGTTCTTCCTAGCAGGTAACATCATGCTTTTAATGTGTTATTTTCCATTTCTAAATATGCATGATTCACTATCAAGGACTTCAGTATCTTGAGGATGGGTGGCGGTGGCTGTAGAAACAAGTTCGGGGTAGCAGCTAAGGTTGTCTGAGGGGTGTGCCCAGGTTCCCAAGTGCTTTCATTGACTTGGATGTTTTCATCTTCTCGGAAACCCTAGGAGCCTGTTTTATAGATGGGAAAAACCAAGATGAAGAAAAGGTGGGGAATGTATTCAAAGCTAGGATACTGCGGTGTCTTGGCAGTATCTTGTCTGAGTTACTTAGAACTTATGTCGTTACTAGGTTAATTAATGTGCTGTCTCCTTCCTTGGTAAGGGGACTCTTACTCTCTGGGGGTGGAGTTACACATTATTGTCAGTACGAGAATAACTAAGCTCATCATTTAGTAGGGTTATATGTAAGTCACTTGAATTACTGAGGCATCATTAAGAAACTAATCAGGTCTTACTTTATTGTAAGACCATTTATAATTATGAAAATAAGGGGCCGGGCGGTGGTGGCGCACGCCTTTAATCCCAGCACTTGGGAGGCAGAGGCAGGTGGATCTCTGTGAGTTCGAGACCAGCCTGGTCTACAAGAGCTAGTTCCAGGACAGGCTCCAAAACCGCAGAGAAACCCTGTCTCGAAAAACAAAAAAACAAAAAAAAAAAAAAGAAAGAAAATAAGGCTATGGAGAGGTGCTCATGTTAGTTTAGTTTTTGGGTTTTCTGTGACATGTGCCGGAGAGGAGCACTTTAAAAGAACAAGTCATCGTGGGTCACAGGGGTTCCAGTACATGGTAAAGGGTTCCGTGTTTCTGGGCCTGGGGGAGGCTGACGCCATGGCAGAGGGCGTGTTGGAGCAGGGAGGCTCGGGAGAAGTAGGAGCCTGTCTCTCTTCCAGAGAACATCCCTCCATCCAAGCAGGTACCAGCTTTCGTAATTCCTACAACTCCCAATGGTCAATGAGATTTTGAATCCTTCTGTTGATCACTTCAGTGATGAAGGCAGAGCCCCATGATCCAGTCTTTTCTCTGAAAACGACTTTGTTGGGAACCAAACCTTTAACACATGAGCCATTTTAGGGGGTGTGCTTTGTATCCGTCATAATAGTGCTTCTGTTTACTCTGCAGAATGGCACTGAAACAGACAGCATTCTGTCTAGCTGGCTAGGGAAACAACGTTGTTTAAGTGATGGCAGGGAAGACTTTTGAAAGGCTTGGCTGGTGTGTTGTTCTCCAAGGCAAACGTCTTTATTTTCATCAAGTAGTAATACTGGATTTTAAAATTGTTTTTGCAGCAAGAACATTGGAATGAATACAAATAGTATCTATAAGGTTGGGCAAATATTATTGACTGAGAATGATACTAATATGCTTTAGTGGCTGACTTTAATAGGGTTTCTGTTGCTGTGAAGAGACACCATGACCACAGCAACTCTTATAAAGGAAAAACATACTTGGGATGGCTTACATTTTCAAAGGTTCAGTCCATTACTGTCATGGTGCGACATGGTGGCATGCAGGTGGACACGGTGCTGGAGAAGGAACTGAGAGTCCTGAATCTTGACTTGCGACAGGAAGTGGTCTGAGACACTGGGTGTGACTTGAGCATATATGGGACCGCAAAGCCTGGTCCCACAGTGACACACTCTTTCCAGTAAAGCCACACCTGTTCCAACAAAGCCACACCTCCTAGAATGCTACTCCTTATGTGCTTGTGGGGTCCAGTTCCATTTAAACTACCACAATGACTTTTTGTCAAACTTGGTAATCTCCCTTTTCCTTTTTGTTATTTTCCTTTTTAAAGCTTCTCACCAAAGGACATGGAAGAAAATGAAAACAGCCAGTCTCCAACAACAAGCTACCAATATCCCAAAGAAACAGTAAGGAAGCGCCAAAATTCAGTGCAGAATTCAGGAGGAAGTGTGTCTTCTGGGGTTTCCAGGAAAAGCTTCAAACTGGATTATAGACTAGAAGAAGACGTAACTAAGTCAAGGAAAGGAAAAGATGGGAGATTCGTTAATCCGTGGCCAACGTGGAAAAACATCTCTATTCCAGCTGTCCTCAGGTGGCTGATAATGGAGAAAGACCACAGCAGTGTCCCAGGCTCCAAAGAGGTAGGCAGATGGATCTGTTTCTGAATGCTTTGTGTATGCGTTAAATACACGTGTGTGTGTGTGTGTGTGTGTGCACGCGCACACACACACACAAATACATATAAAACTTAGTTTTTCTGTGAGGCATGACCCTCTAATTATCTATCTGCGCTCTTTTTTATACAGTGAGATATAGTGATAAATTTGAAGAGACAAATGACTCCTATGGCCCCTGTCCTCAAATTCCTGGTTTAGCAGTACAGGACGTGTGTAATCCCTTCCTGTCTGTAGCCAGAGGCTGGTGTAAAGTGCTGTAGAAACAGAGGGGTGGATAGACGTGGTCCATTCTGACTGGAAGGGGTCATCGGGAGCGTGTGTGCTGGTCCTTCCCAGAAAGCCATTCTGCAGTGGTTTTCTAGGTCAGGTGATCACGTGACCACACCATGAAGGGGAACAGAGCATGCGTGCTCCAGAAAGTGACATCTGATAAGGAGTTGGGATATGGAGTCTACAAAGTAAAGCGTGACCTATTGTTACTGTTGGACTTAGCCACCGATGCTGTAAAGAGCTCTTGCTGTCCTTTGCAGAGCTGCATAGGTTGACCGTGGTTTATTAGCGTCCGCTGCAGCAGCTTCACTTGGGATGCAGTTTGTTATACCTTACCAAGGAGAATACTGGAAGAGCAAGACGTGGTTGGATGAGTAGTGATGGCTCCCTTACACTGGCATCTTCTCTTCCTGGCTGGCTTTTGGGGAGCTGGGGGCAGGGTTCTGAGTTTGTGAGCAGAGGGATAATAAGGAAAGACTGGGTCACTCCTGCGGGCTTTGGTCTACGTGGGAAGAGGTAAGGGCTGTGCTGGCAGAGGTGGATTTGGTGATAGGCTTACTTGGTAAATGTTGCCTGCCTTTCTTTAAAGGATATAGGATTGAATGTCTTACATCATGTCAAGTGTGGTAGCTTACACCTTTAATTCCAGTACTGAGGTGGCAGTGGTTAGTGGATTTCTGTGAGTTCAAGGCCAGCTTGATCTACACAGTGAGTCCTGGGACATCCGGAGCTACACAGTAAGACCCAGTCTCAAAAAAAGGGGTAGGGAAGAAACTTTTATCACTTTAAGGCTAGAAATATTCATAGAGATCTCTATATAGTATATCTATAACTATATATGTATGCATTTATACACACATATATGCATATATTTGCTGTGCTCAAGATTAAATCTAGAGCCCAATAAATTGTTTTGTTTTTTGAGATAGGGTTTCCCAGTAGCTATGGAGCCTGTCCTAGAACTCATTCTGTAGACCAGGCTGGCTTCAAACTCACAGAGAGCCACCTGCCTCTGCCAAGTGCTGGTGTTAAAGGAGTGCCCCACCACTGTCCAGCCAGGCCAGTGGTTTTTAAGGGAATAGCTGTCCCTTCTGAAATCCCAGTAAAAGCTGTAGAGGAACACATGCATGTAAATAAGCACCTTGTCGTTGGCTTTGTCATCCTGGATCGTAGGGACTCAAGTCGGTCCTTTCATTCACTTATTAGCTTGTGTTTACTGAGCACATGCTACGTGCTGGACACACTCTATGATGTGCCAGAGGATGAATAACAAAGCCAATAATTAGTCACTTGTGTGGCCTGTTAAACTGTAAGTGTGCTGGCTGATGATGGTGAAGTGCACCATTAACCCCATCTCTCCAAATGCAGAGGCAGGTGGAACTCTCTGAGTTCAAGGTCAGCCAGGTCTGCACAGTGAGTTCGGGGACAGCCAGGGCTACACAGGGAAACCCTGCCTTGAGAAAAACAAATCAGACCATAAGTGCACCAGTGAACAGGTCGGGGACGTGAGGGTGATAGAGGCGTGGCTGCATTCTTCAGATGAGTTTTTCTTTGTAAAAGCTGGCATAGGAAAGATACCAAAGGGGACTCTGATATGGGATTCCCCTTCTGTACCACTGTGATTACCATTGATAAACAAAGGAATTGCTTTGTGCCTATAGCAAGGCTATAGGGGAACAGAGCTAGGCAGGGGAAAACTAAACAGAATGCTGAGAGAAGAAGGCGGAGTCAGAAGCCATGTAGTCCCTTCAGAGACAGACACCAGAATTTTGGCTGGTAAGCCACAGCCATGTGGCAATGCATAGATTAATGGAGATGGTTAAATTAATATGTAAGAGTTAGTCAATAAAAAGCTAGAGCTAATGGGCCAAGCAGTGATTTAATTAATACAGTTTCTTTGTGATTATGTCGGGGCTAAGCGGGCAGGAACCAACAAGTGGCGTTCCTCCTACAGGATTCTTATTGTTGAATATGCCAGTAAAAATGAATTCAGTATATTCTGAAAGAAAGACACTTTTGCACTTTTCCAGTTTGTCTGTCCTTCCTTCCTTCCTTCCTTCCTTCCTTCCTTCCTTCCTTCCTTCCTTCCTTCCTTCCTTCCTTCCTCCTTTCTTTCCCCCTCTCTCTCTTTGAGATAGGTTTCTCTGTGTAGCTCTGGCTGTCCTGGAACTCGTTCTGTAGACCACTGGCCTCAAACTCACAGAGATCCACCTGCCTCTGCCTCCCAAGTGCACCCCCAGCCCTCCCCCCACTCTAGTTTGCATTTTCATGTATGACGTCTGCCCTGTTGTATTTCCTCCATTTCTTCAGTGAAAGACTGAATTTAGGTCAGATCCGCGCTGGTTTCTTTTATTTCAGGGTTACATGTTTAATGTGGAGAAAGGGTGAGCTTTACCCCAGTGTGGCGGGGTTCATGTTCCCCAGATCCTGAAACAAAGCCCAGACGGGAGGTCAACTCAAACTTAGGAAAATTTCTGGGAGTTTTGTTAAACACTGGGAGTCCAGTGTTTAATGAGAAGATCACAGCCTTAAGTCATTACTTTGAAAAGAAAATATTTACATAGAATAATTATGTACTATGCTATTTATCTCATTATAGTATACTGTATTTGTTTACCTATATATATGAAAGTGCTGTAGCAGAAACATATGGTTAATGTATACATCAATTACTAGGTCTAAATGAAGTGTCATAAGCAGGAAGCATGGTTTAGTTGCCCTGTGAGAAAGTTTCCTTTCTGGACCATTCCTGGTATCTGTCTTTTCTGGCAGTGTGTCAGCTCACAGGCCGCACACACTTGGTTCAGAGGTGCTGTTGCTTTACACAATTGTTGCCTCTGTGACTTTGTCTGATTGTTATTGTCATACAGCCACCAACAGAAGGACATGAAATGATCACTTAGAAACGTATTAATTACAACACTGCTCAGTTTATTTTCTTATGCATATTTCTAGCTAGCTAGCTCTTACATCTCTATTAGTCTGTGCATCAGCATGAGATTGTGGCTTACCTGCAAGGTTCCACTTTCTGTCTCCTCCAGTGGCTACATGACTTCTCCCTGACTCCACCTACTCTCTCTCTCTATCTCTTCCAGCCTGGCTGTATTCTGACCTGCTATAGGTTGAAGCAGATATTATTAACCAATGGTAGTAAAACATATTCACAGCATACAGAGGGAAATCCCACATCAGGGTTTCTCTGTGTAGCCCTAGCTGTCCTGGACTTATTTTGTAGACCCTCAAACTCACAGAGATCCACCTGCCTCTGCCTCCTAAGTGCTAGGATTAAAGGTGTGTGCCACCCCAACAGCCTTATTGGTAATACTTTGCATACTACACAACTGACTCATTAAACATACAGTTTAGTGATTTTTAGTATATTCACAGACATTATCAACGACACACAATTATTTCTGCTATTTCTAAATATAATACCTATGTCCTTCATTCATCACCTTCCAACCAGGATTCTTTTGTCCTACTCTGTTCCCTGGAAACAATTGATCTACATTGTTTGTAACACCTGATTTTGGTGTTACACCCTCGGTACAGTTCGCGCGCAGCTGTACCAAATGCGAGTCCGGGCAAGGCCTGGAGGTTGAACAAAAGAGACAGAGACCTTGGGTCATTCGAAAGGAGAACAGCCAAATGCCCTTTATTCAGAGTTGGGGGAGCCTATTTCTACCTAACTGCAGCACAAAGATCTCTCCACCCAGGAAGGTGGGAAATTACCATATTAACAATGGGTAAGATACCTGCAGCTAGTCACCAGGCGGGCAGGGATAGCACGGAGACACACAGGAAGCTTAGTTAACTGATCATAAACTGTCCCTGCCAATGCAGCCCAGGAATAAGGGAGACCAGGGCCCTTACAATTGTCTTCATAACCTTGGCGAATAAATTGTGGCTGTTAACAATGCTCACTTGTGGGCTTGATCCTCCAATAGCCATTCAGAAGTGCTAAATGACAAACTTCGGGTGACCTTCAAACTTAGAGCAAAACCAAAGTGCATTCATTTTCAGTGGTTTTTCCGGGTATTTCAACACCTGTTCAATGTAGTTCTCTTTGTAAACATTTCAATTTGTTAACGTAATGGAGGTGCCACATATTGAAAGTGTATGATTTGATGACACAGCAGAGTGGGTCGCCTCTATAAAGATAGTGAACGTACCTCCCATCCCTGATGTTCTCGTGGTTTTTGTGATCCTACCCCCTTTTCTCCGCACTTCTTCCCCGAGTCCTTACTTTACACGGGTAAGTGTGGACTGGGTGGGTAGCTAGAGGTTGGTCGTGTGCTTGGCTTGCACGAGCCCTGAGTTCCATCCTCAGCACCACACACATTGAGGTAACTGCGCATGCGTGTGCTGGTTGGAGAGGTGGGCATGGAGGCATGGCGACCAGCTAGCCCACCTGTGTAAGGGTAACTCCGTGTAATTCTTTGCTTTTCGTCTGTAAGATGGAAGGCTTTTTTACCTCTGGTGTTTTCATCTGTATTAAGTATAAATTTTTTTTGTGAATTAGTACAGTGTCTAAACAGTAACATGTGTTATTTTATGATGTATTTTAGTAAAGCACTTGACATGATATTTTGTCATGTTGTGTGATTGGTAGTTATCATACCTAACACATAATTATAATGTCCAATTTACATTTATTTCCTTCCTTTCTTAAAAAAGAATTGTGTATTTTATATGGCTGTTTGTGCCTGAGTCTGCAGACCCTATGCTTGCAAGTGCCTGAGGGGCAAGAAGGGGGTATGGGTCCCTTGGTGTTGTGTGTGGCTGTGAGCAGCCTCATGTGGGTACCGGGAACAGAACCCAGGTCCTCTGAGAGACCAGCAGGTGCCCTTAGCTGCTGAGCCATCTCTCCAGCACCTACTTCTCTTCTCTTGCCTCCATTTTATCTGTTTAATTTTCTTTCTTCCTTTGTATTTCCTGGTAAATATACATATTTTTCTAACCCTAATTATGAAATTTGAGAATTAATTGAAAAAAATCTAACATTTATTTGTTCATTAATTTATCCAAAATTTTTTTTATTGATCATGTCCTGTGTTGTAGTCACTGAACCAGGCACTGAGAATGATCCCAAGCTATAAAAGACGAGCGATTGAGTCTTCATTCAGACGAGAAGGCCTACAGGAAGCTTGCATTCATAGACACATGCACGGCCACGGGTCGCACAGGGTGGGGGTGGGATCCCATCTGCAGAGAGAATCAGGGATGCTCCCTTGGAGGACGCACAGTTTAACAACGGTGTCAAAGGACTGAGAAATGGATCAGAAGCATGCAGAGTTCTGAAGCTCGGTCCAGGAATGGGAAGTATTTCCCTGAGTATGGGATAGACAGTGTGTGGGATTAGGTAGCATGAAGCCTGGCTGGAGAACTGGGCATGCCTTGGGCAGCTTACTGTTGGGCAAGGGGATGAGATGGGCCTTGTCAGGGATCGTGAGCAGTGAAGACTTCCAGCAGGGAATGAGTTAAATCTCACTCACAGGAACACAGATTTTGTTGGATTATTTTAGACAGGTCTTACTATATTAACCCAGGCTAGCCTTGAACTCTTGGTCGTTCCTCCTCGGCTTCCCAAGTGCTGGGATTGTAAATGCCACCTATCATGTCTGTCTTGGTACAGTGTTGAGGACTGTTAGGTCTCTTGTGTGTGGAAGGAGCGGGCACGGAGACAGCTGAGCAGTCATGAGTACTCTGATGTGTCTAGCTGCTACTTAGATCTTAAGTCAGGTTACCAGCTGTGCAGAAATACAAGAGATGGACAAACCTGGTGTATGCTTGGTCACTGGGGTTGGGACACTGTCTTCTTTAGGAATATACATAGAGTGTGTACTGTGAGCCATCTTCCAATGTGGTACCGTTATACCCATCTTCCAGAAAGAGAACTTGAGCTCAAAGGGCTTAAGAGACATGGCTGCCATCTCTGCCTTTCCTCCCGTGGCCAGGCCTTCTCTTTCAGACTCTCTCAGTCTTCTTAATTCTCTTTCACCGTTGTCTCCTGCCTCAGCTCTCTGCGTCAGCCTCATAAAGGTGAGGGCTGAGGGGAACCACTTATGAATGTGACTCAGGAATCATCACAGGGTTTTGCTTTGCCTTTTATGTGCTCAGAAAGTGAGCTCTGCAAGACCCAAGGGTTAAAGTCAGTTGCCGTCAGCTTCCGTTGTGAGTTCCCCGGGACTGGCCTGCTTCTGAGACTGTTTTCAGGCAGCATATGACACCGGCTCAGTGAGGTGACAGCCGCAGAATGATCGCATCTAGGCCACTGTACTGCTGGTGCTTCCGAAGACAGCCTTCAAAATGCAAACTTTGCAGTATCTATCGAGGGTTTAAATTGCATTTTCCTTCTGCTTCTTGCATTCGGGACTAAGCAGATTACTAAACGGTGGTTCTTAACTCACCTCTAGAAAGGAGCAAGGGCACATGTTGAAGAGCAGGTGTTCTGGGTGGCTTCCTCGCTGAAATGTAGGTCACAGTGTTTTATGAATGACATAGCATCCTTCCACCCCCTAACGGCTGCCTTTTTCCTGTTTTATATATACAGGAACTTGACAAAGAGCTCCCAGTGCTTAAGCCTTATTTTATCAGTGACCCTGAAGAAGCCGGGGTGACCGAGGCTGGCTTACGAGTCACGTGGCTGGGCCACGCCACGCTGATGGTGGAGATGGACGAACTCACTTTCCTCACGGACCCCATGTTCAGCTCCCGCGCCTCTCCCTCGCAGTACATGGGCCCGAAGCGATTCCGCCGCCCCCCGTGTACCATAAGTGAGCTCCCCCCAATAGATGCGGTCCTTATCAGTCACAACCACTACGACCACCTGGACTACGGCTCCGTCCTGGCTCTGAATGAGCGGTTTGGCAGTGACCTGAGATGGTTCGTGCCTCTGGGTCTCCTCGACTGGATGCAGAAATGCGGCTGTGAGAACGTGATCGAGCTGGACTGGTGGGAGGAGAACTGCGTGCCGGGCCACGACAAGGTCACCTTTGTCTTCACGCCTTCCCAACACTGGTGTAAAAGGACCCTTCTGGATGACAACAGGGTCCTGTGGGGCAGCTGGTCTGTGCTGGGGCCTTGGAACCGGTTCTTCTTTGCTGGGGATACTGGCTACTGCCCTGCTTTCGAAGAGATAGGGAAGAGGTTTGGGCCCTTCGACCTCGCAGCTATTCCCATTGGAGCGTATGAGCCAAGGTTTGTAAACACAGATGTTATGGGCTATGATTCCCGATACTGTGGAATTTGTGATTTTAGTGGTGGGCTTGGTATACATGATGGAAGTTGAAGTTAGATTCATATTCAATTTTATATTAAGGTGTAAAGAATTTGGCAGGGCAGTGGTGGCTCACACCTTTTAATCTCTGGGGGATCGAAGCTAGCCTGGAGAAAAAAAAAAAAGAATCTCTACACCTTGCCGGAGCCCACACCTTCTGGCTCACTAGTCAGTGCCCAGAACAGACTCCTGTTCGTCTTCTTCACACTCCTGGGTGAGCGTCTTTTACCCTGTGACTGGGAATTACAGTCCCTGTCCTGCAGAGTGAGGAAACAAGTTGGCTCATAGCCCTTGTGACGCTCCTACTTTCAGTCAGTGCACAGAATCTGGTCCTGTCATGCCATTCCCTGTCCCCCGACCGTGTGCTCAGCACTGACTTTGAGAGCAGTGAAGGACCACACTGTCACTACTGAAGACCCAGAGGCCCTGACTGCTGTGTTGTACTTAATACTGTCTCTTAGGAGAGGCATGATTTTAGTGATGTACATGTGAAGCAAACGAACTGTAACAATGTAGGCTGGGAAGTTGGCTTCCTGGGTAATAAAATGAGTGCTTATACAAGCAATTGGGAGGGGGTGCAGGTCTGGATCCTCAGAACCCACAGTAAAAAAAGCCCAGGCTGACAGCACATTCCTGGAATTCCAGAGCTGGGGAGGCAGACAGGAGGATCCTGGGTGTTCACTGGCCAGACAGTGTAACCAATCAGGGAGACCCAGGTTCAGTGAGAGAAGCCAGCTTTAAAACAAGGTGGGGGCCTTGCAAAATGGATTAGCAGCTGAAGGCACCAGCTACTCAGGGTAAAGCCTGAAGACCCGAGTTTGGTCCCCAGGACCTGTGGGTTTGAAGGAGAAAATCTGCACCTGTAAGTTCTCTTTGCCAGCATGTGTGTGTCACACACAAAGAATGAATAAATGTGATCATTTTCTTTCCCCTAAAAAGGCAGAGAGGGAAGTACCTGATGTTGACCTCTGGGCTGCACGCGTCCTCATGCACATGTGCACATACACGAACACACCACACATACCAGGTTTTGCTTTCCTTTCACAGCATGTGGATATATGTGTGTCATTCAGGCTCCCCTGCAAGCGTTGTATCGCTAACACAGATACATTGTAGCTCTAACACAGACACATTGTATCGCTAATACAGATACAATGTACCGCTAATACGGATACATTGTATCCCTGACACAGACACATTGTGGCTCTAACACAGATACATTGCAGCTCTAACATAGACACATTGTAGCTCTAACACAGATACATTGTAGCTCTAATACAGATACGTTGTGTCTCTAACACAGGCAGTATATCTATGACCTCAGTGCTTGAGACTCACTTGGGTAGCAGTTTGTACACATGGTAAGGGATTGTGTAGTCTTTTGTTTTTACCTTATATCTATCATTTTATCCATCTGTTTTCTTGTAACTGGGGATTGAATCCAGGGCCTCAGGCATCACTGAGCTATATCTCATCCCTGCAAATTCATTTGTTACCACCAAACCTTATTAACATTCTCTATCTATCTTTCTATTTATTTATCTATCTATCATCTATCAATCAATTTACCTATCTTTACTTATTTTCTTATTGTGGGGTTAGATACTTTATTTTTGATTTTTTGATACGGGATTTTTCTGTAGCTTTGAAGCCTGTCCTGGAACTTCTTCTGTAGACCAGGCTGGCCTCGAACTCAACAGAGATCCGCCTGCCTCTGCCTCCTGAGTGCTACCATTAAAGGCATGTACCACCACTGCATGGCTGGTTTACACACATCTTCTCTGGGTTCCTAGTCATTATTAAAACTGTCATAACTTGGGGTGGGAAGATGGCTCTGCAGGGTAATGGTGCCTGCCAGCAAGGAATGTCTTTCCGTTGTGCGCTGGGAGTATTTCCTTCCTCCGTCCAGGCTGTCTCATCTTCAGACACTGCAGCTGGAATTACTTTTCCCACGTGCAGTGCTGGAGACTGAATCCAGAGCCCTGACCAAGCTAGGTCAAGCAGTCTGCTGGCTTTAGTACTAAGGTTTTCATTTTAATGGCTAGAGTAGATAGATAGATAGATAGATAGATAGATAGATAGATAGATAGATATAGATAGATTTCAAGTAAACGGAAGTTTGAAGAGAGATAGGATTGTTTAATAGGCAGTAGACACACCAAGACTGTTTCCGTTCTGTCTTGACTCCTGAGTGTCAGGACCCAGGCAGAATGTGGCTTCTGTCGTCTGCTGAGTGGCTTTGATTTGGGGTTCCCAGAGGACCCAGCAGCTGCTGACAGTAAAATCATCCTTGCGCTGTTGTAGGTCGATGGACTCTTGGGGATGAGTTCTGGGAGGGCCAGAGCACCTGGGCTCCAATTCTTTGCCCATTATTTTATTTCCTTGATTCATTCCAAAAATTGCAGAGTATCTGCTTATTAAAGTAGTAAGTCATGTTTTTAAAATACAGCATCAGTTAAAATCAAACATGAAATAAAGCTTGAGACTCTTGTTTAGCCATTTATACACATAAGATTTTTGCTTTTTTTGCCTCCAGAAAAGTGGACTGAAGGGAAATAATTTTACTGACTGTGCATAGGTTTTGCTTTTGCCTAGAATCTTGTTTATTTGAATATGTATTTTAAGAGTCATTTACTTTTTTTTTGAAGCAGCATTTCCCTTGCTGTCCTGTAACTCTTTTTGTAGACCAGGCTGGCCTGAGATCTGCCTACCCCTCCCTCCCAAGTGCTAGGATGGAAGGTGTGCGCCACCACCGCCCAGCTAAGATTTTACTTTTGATATTTATTGGTATTTGTGTGTCTGTGTGAGTGAATGCCATGTGTCTGGGTACCTACAGAGGTCAGAAGAGGGTGTTACCTCCCTGAGAGATGGAGTTATAAGCCATCTTGAGCCTCTTGATGAGGGTGCTGGGAGCTGAACTCAGGTCTCCAGGAAGTGGGCGGAGCCATCTCTCCGGCCTTGCTTGTTTTCTCACAGTCTTGGCCCGCCTCCAGACTGAGTGTCTGGTTCATTTATCACTGCTCGTGTTCCTTCCCTGTGATTCTCAGTTCTGACTGCCTAAGCCTAGTGCCAGTGTCCCAACTGGAGTAGTTACATCAGGATAATGGGGTAATTTTTCATTGTGAGTTTCCTGGATGAGTTCCGTTGACTTTGATGGCTGGAAAGTGTCTGAAAGCAACCCTGCTGTTTGTTGCTGCATCTGCTGCTTACTCAGTAAGATTCCGAGGCGTACTGACATCAAGTCAAGTGAAGGACTGGGTGGGGGGGGTGTAAAAATTGGCACAGTGAGCTGCTGTTTTCAAATGTTGTCCTGTGAAGAATCTTTTGCTTTAAATTTTATTTTGAACTATGTATATATCCGTGCCTCTGTGTGTGTTTGTGTGTGTGAGTGTTAAGTGTCCAAGGAGGCCAGATGAAGACACCGGATCTCCTGGATCTGGGGTTGCAGGCAGTTGCAAGCTGCCTGATGTGGGGCAACGGGCACTGGGAACTGAACTCAGGTTTTCTCCAGGGGTTGTACGAACTCTTAACCGCACAGTCACCTCTCCCGATGTGTGGACTGTTAGAAGCTGATTAGATGAGATGGTCATTTGACTCTAGGCTGTTTTCAAAGCTGAATTAACGAATTGCTGTGTTTCGTCAGGTGGTTTATGAAATATCAGCATGTTGATCCAGAAGACGCTGTAAGGATTCACATCGATATTCAGACGAAGAGATCGGTGGGAATTCACTGGGGAACTTTTGCCTTAGCTAATGAGGTAAGTGTGGTTTAATCAGACAACTCAGCCATGACTGCGCGTTTGACTGTTGGAGGGATTTCACAGACCACACCGTGGACTCAAGTTCCATACAGATACCACGACCACCACATAAGCTGGAGGGACAAAGCATACTTACTAGTAAAATAACACTTGAGAGCAGTAGGAATAAACCTCATGGCGTGCTGCTTTGGGGGCTCATTTTCATAGTTAATGAAGCATGCGCATCCGAGATCTGTGCGTGGCGCAGAGAATGAGCCATCACGCCCCCATGCTCCAGATGGCTGATGTTCTACCAGGAGCTAGAAGACACGCACATTGTGTACTGGACGGTGGACGTGCTTTTATGATGTGGGGCGGATCAGCTGGTCTCAAAACAGGGAGGGATCAGGAATCGTTTCATGGAAGGAGGCGTTGCTAACTTGGCCATAGGTATTTATTTCCAGAGGAGGGAAGGGCAGAGCATAGTCTGGGGGCAGCAAATATGGGGAGAGGAGGAGTTTGTTCAACAGGAGAGTGGGTGTTGTGGAGGGCTGTGGGAGAAGAGAGCCAGAATGTGGGGCTTTCTAGAAATATCTGACGCGTTCAATTCACTTCCCCCCAGTGTTTGTTATCTCCACTGTGTGAATGTGGCTTATTTAGACTGTATAGGAAGAGCTGACTCTTCCTGGGGAACTGATCCCCAGGCTCTGCTAGTATGGGTTCTAGAGCGTCAGGAAGTCTAGTGAAATTGTCTCTTCATTTCTGGGTTCGAGCCCAAGCAATGCCAAGAAAGGGGTTAGAAGTTAATTTCCCCTGTTTGGCCCTCGGTGACTACTTCTGTCTCCCAGGGCCTCTGCCGAGACCTGGTGTTTCCTTGCTGTTTTTAACCCTCTTATTCTGCTTTGTTTCTGGTGTGGTCTCTTCCTAAGATATAGTTTGTTCCAAAATTACCTAATACATGCAATGCTCATTTCCCTACCCCCTAATTAAGACGTCTATCTTATGATGCAGTCACCCCGAGTAATGCAGCAGGTCTTTAGCCATGCTGCTGGAGGTGGAGTGGAGTCATACATGAAAACCCACAGAGCTAGGAGGTTTTCATGTACGAGGGAACTTGGGAATCGACAAACTGGTACATTTGCATACAGCTGTTGATGGCTCTATCTGTGTGTGTGTGTGTGTGTGTGTGTGTGTTCCATGTATGCCTTTTGTAGTGACTGTGTTACTAACCCTTGGTAAGGGAGGGAATGACGGCTCAGCTTGAGTGCGTGGGCAGACAGTAGTGCTCTTTCCTGAGACCATTTCACAGCCAGGCAGTGGTGGCGCACGCCTTTAACCCCAGCATTTGGGAGACAGAAGCAGGTAGAGCTTTGTGAGTTCGAGGTCAGCCTGGTCTACAGAGTGATTTTCAGAACAAGTAAACCTATGTAGAGAAACCCTGTCTCAAAAAAACAAAATCATTTCGCTTGCTTTGGTTAGGTTTTCTGTTGCTGTGAAGAGACACCATGGCCACAGGAAGTCTTATAAAGGAAAACCTTTAGTTGGGTCTGACTTAGTTTCAGAGGTATAGTTCGTTGTTGTCATGGTGGGAAACATGGTGGTGGAGAAGGAGCTGAGACAGCAGGAAGAGAGAGACACTGGGCCTATCCTGAGCGGTCGAAACCCCCAAAGTACATACTTCTTCCAACAAAACCACACCTACTTCAACAGGCCACACCCCTAATAGGCCACGTATTAAAACACACGAGTCTGTGGGGGCCGTTCCTGTTCAAACCACTGCATCTTGCTTGCTCCAGGAGGTGGCAGCAGGAAGACCACAGCATAAGTGGCCACTTGAGCATCTCAAACAAAATAAAACCCCAAAGGGAGGTTTGTTATGCCGTACCTCCATCTTTGTTTCTTTCCGAGGCTCTCCATAAACTCCTCTTTCCTTCGACTGTTTTATAGTTACCAGTTTTCTCAACCGACACGAAAGCATGGAAGTCTGTACCATAGTTTCTAAATATTTGGTGTTTCGTATAAGCACTGGAAATAGCTGCTCATTGTGATACAAGCCGGGCGGTGGTGGCGCACATCTCTAATCCCAGCACTCGGGAGGCAGAGGCAGGCGGATCTCTGTGAGTTCGAGACCAGCCTGGTCTACAGAGCTAGTTCCAGGACAGGCTCCAAAACCACAGAGAAACCCTGTCTCGAAAAAACAAACAAACAAACAAACAAAAATAAGCAGGATACAGATGTCTGTAACTTAGCAGCACCCTGAAATTCCGTATGTATGTGCTGGAGCCCACAGACTATACAGCAAAAGTACAGCTCCACGGGAAGTGTATGCGTATATATACTCCATATGGAGAACCCGATTGCAGAGCTTCGGGAACGCTTGTCCTTCTCATAGTCACTGTCGATTCTGTAGAACTCTCGTGAAATCATGATGCTTCTCCCTTCCGTAACATCCCAGCAGTGTATAAATCATTTGTTGAGATAGCCTGACTTTTCCTGCACCAGCAACCGGATAGCTTGTCCCACGCCATGAAGCCCTGGTGTGAAAGCATTCACTCAGCCAAACCTTTGTTCTCATAGTCAGATCTACATAAATCTAGTCCCCCACAAATATCCTTGTTGACAGGGTTCATTGACAAGAAAGGAGCCCTAGGCAGGAGGCACTGAGCAGAGAGGATGTCTGCTTTCACTGATAAACTGGTTTGGGTGGCCCTGAATTCTCTAGCAGTAGACTCAGGAAAGTGTAATCTGCTGGCCTTTGCTCTGCCCTAACAGGCTACTAATATTCTGTATTTACCCTTCACCTTGGCTTCAATTAACATAAGATCATAGCCCAGGAAATTAACTGTTTATACCTTTACCCCTAGAGATACAGGAAAGGTTGAGTAGCTAACCCAACTCAGGAAAAGAAATTCCTTCTCACCTGGATGCTGGTAGGGACCCTGCTGGAGTTGGAAGCAAAGTCTCCAAGGAGATACCTTTCAATTCAGCCAACTAGACCTTGATGCAAATCAAACACTTTGCCTTCCTCCCAAGCCCATAGGTTGCTATGGTTACCAAGGCTGTGTTCCCAGCCGCCAAGGAAGGAAGCAGAGGTGTTCAGAAAGTGCAACAGCACTGTTTTGTTTTCTACAATTATTAATCACAAACTTCTGGCATAACTGTTACCCTTATGAAATGTGGTCGGTGAATGAAAACTTCTGAGAATTTTGTATTGATTCTTAATTAATCCTGTAGATGGAAGTTTCTGTCCCACCTGGTCCCACAGCCATTCAGTCCCAAAGAAACACACCGAGGCTTATATTATAAACTTATAAACTGTTTGGCCTATTAGCTCAGGTTTATTGTTAACTAGCTCTTATGACTTTAATTAGCCCGTACTTCTTATCTGTGTTTATCCATGTGGCTTGGTATCTTTTCTCATCTTGCTTCCTCTGTGTCTGGGTGGTGACTGCAGACTGAGCCTTTCCCCTTCCCAGAAGTCTCCTAGTCTGGTTGTCCCACCTATACTTCCTGCCTGGCCACTGGCCAATCAGTGTTTGATTAAACAAATCCAAGTGACAGATCTTTACAGTGTACAAGAGCCTTATCCCACAGCACCTCCTCCCAGTGTCTGCTGGGAGCTTCATAGCCACACCCCTCGGAGGTGCAAGGCACCTACTTTACCTTATGTTTGGTGTCAAAGTATCTTTGCTCATGAAGCCATCGTGCCCATCCAGTTTGAATGTTTAAGAGCATATTCAAGTGTGCAAGAACATTCTGGAGTGTGCTTTGTGCTGTTCTTATGGTGATAAGGGAGCACTGAGGATGAGCTTGTTTTACAGTGCTAAGGGAGCACTGAGGATGTTCTTACGGTGCTAAGGGAGCACTGAGGATGTTCTTACGGTGCTAAGGGAGCACTGAGGATGCTCTTACGGTGCTAAGGGAGCACTGAGGATGTTCTTACGGTGCTAAGGGAGCACTGAGGATGTTCTTACAGTGCTAAGGGAGCACTGAGGATGTTCTTACGGTGCTAAGGGAGCACTGAGGATGTTCTTACGGTGCTAAGGGAGCACTGAGGATGCTCTTACGGTGCTAAGGGAGCACTGAGGATGTTCTTACGGTGCTAAGGGAGCACTGAGGATGTTCTTACAGTGCTAAGGGAGCACTGAGGATGTTCTTACGGTGCTAAGGGAGCACTGAGGATGTTCTTACGGTGCTAAGGGAGCACTGAGGATGTTCTTATGGTGCTAAGGGAGCACTGAGGATGTTCTTACGGTGCTAAGGGAGCACTGAGGATGTTCTTACAGTGCTAAGGGAGCACTGAGGATGTTCTTACGGTGCTAAGGGAGCACTGAGGATGCTCTTACGGTGCTAAGGGAGCACTGAGGATGTTCTTACGGTGCTAAGGGAGCACTGAGGATGTTCTTACAGTGCTAAGGGAGCACTGAGGATGTTCTTACGGTGCTAAGGGAGCACTGAGGATGTTCTTACGGTGCTAAGGGAGCACTGAGGATGTTCTTACGGTGCTAAGGGAGCACTGAGGATGTTCTTACGGTGCTAAGGGAGCACTGAGGATGTTCTTACGGTGCTAAGGGAGCACTGAGGATGTTCTTACGGTGCTAAGGGAGCACTGAGGATGTTCTTACGGTGCTAAGGGAGCACTGAGGATGTTCTTACGGTGCTAAGGGAGCACTGAGGATGTTCTTACGGTGCTAAGGGAGCACTGAGGATGTTCTTACGGTGCTAAGGGAGCACTGAGGATGTTCTTATGGTGCTAAGGGAGCACTGAGGCAATCAGGAGTTGGACTGTACTGTGTTTTCTGTTCTCATCCTCTGACAAGGGAAGCTCTAGGGTGACAGCCTTCTTCAGCCATCTTGTCCATACAAACACAGATAGAGTCCCTCATGCTTACATGCACTGTCATACAGTCTTCTAGTATCATTTCTTGGTATTGACTCCAGCCAAACTGCAGTTGTATTATGTAAGATCTGGATCGGATTTTGTGTGATGTAAGGAGACACCACGGTGCATACACAGACATTTGGATGTATACAGACAATTATCTTTCTCATAGTAGACAGTGGCTTTGTAATTAGTGCCTTCTATTGTGGAAGAAGGCATATTTGCTAACGGTTCATTTAAAGGAACTTCCGGTGTTTTAAATTCATTGAATGCTTATCTGGAATAGCTCTCAAGGATTGGTGTTGTAAGTCTTCCTTCTCCTCTCTGTCCCTCCAGCACTACTTAGAGCCTCCTGCGAAACTGAAGGAAGCTCTAGAGAGATATGGACTTAAGAGTGAAGACTTCTTTGTCCTGAAGCACGGAGAGTCAAGATACTTGAACACTGATGACAAAGCTTTCGAAGAGACATGAAATGGGACTCTCAGGAAAAGAAATGAGAAGACTAAGAACTCGCAAATATTTACGCCATTTTCCACGTGGAAACAACTTCCGCAAGTGTGTGTTTTGTTTTGCATCCTAATTTGCCAACTGCCAAGACTCACAGAAACTGTGAGAGTCCAGGGAGGGTCATTCAAGGAACTGTCTGTTGTAGACTTGAAGAAATACCAATGAAACAAACATTGCAATACATTATTTTCTAGCAAAACACTACATTTTAGTGGTAGTAGAATTTCTAAGGTTGTGAAAAATGACATTAAAGTTTCCTTTCTTTTTTCTGTGATTCAGGGCTTTCTCAAGAAGAGTGGAGCTCCCCTACCTACCTAGACTGTTAAAGTTTCCTTTCTTTTTTCTGTGATTCAGGGCTTTCTCAAGAAGAGTGGAGCTCCCCTACCTACCTAGACTGTTCAGACACACAGCCCTTTCCTATATTCATATGATAAGATGATAATCGTGACTTCCACATGCAGAGTGAGCCTTCAGATTGCACTGTCAGGATGAGCTTCTGGCCTTGGTGACGCACATCTACAATCCCAGCACTTTAGGGGATGAGGCAGATAGGTCACAAGTTCAAGGCCAGCCAGAGTTACCAGGAAGACCCTATCTCAGGAGGAAACATTAGTTTCCATGCCAAGTGTTAAGGGATTTATTTTGTTCAGCATAAGAATGTAGGTGTTTGGGCTAAATGATCATTTTACAGTGGAAAGAAGCTCCTTGCATCGGGTGCTCACATTCCTGTGCACCCGTGAGCATCTCAAGGCAGCACCTACACAGCTGCGCCCCAGGTCAAAGCCGATGGGCGAAGGGAACAATGTAGGTCTGAGATGTAGGGGAGTTTAAATTTCAAAGTCAGACACTCTGCTAGGCACACCAGAACCACAGCAAAGTATTTCACACATCCTAAATGTGAATACATCATGCACTTGGAATTAAATTTTATTTTCTTCATTTCCATTTTATACACACACACACACACACACACACACACATATATATATATATATATATATATATATATATATATATATATATATACTTTTTCCTGTTCTCTGAGCTCTAACCCCAAATATAACAATAAGATTTATAAGTATGCTTTACATGACTTGGGCGTGTTATATATTTTTATATTAAATGACCTATAAGCACAGTTGTATCTTTTAGTAAGCCACTGTGAGATAACAGGAGATTTTGAAGATTTTGGAGTCTTTGGCCAGTGTGCCTCTGCATCCACGGTGTGTTGTGAACCGTCAGGAAGCGGGCTGCCCACGTGTTAGGACGAGTTCTGCTTCTGACTCAGACCCGTGAAATCAACTTTCTTGGCACAAAGCACAGTAGGTTTCCTCTCTATATAAAATATTATATAGGGAGTACTCAATACTTTGATGTATTTGCATGGGTAGATGCATGCCACACCTTGGCCTCTCTCATTGGAATTTCATTACCCCGAAACAAGTGACTTGAATTCAGACCCAACCTCACCATGTACGGCAAGAGGACAATGTTAACCTACCTCCAGAGGGGAGCATAATAGACAGCACTTTAGAAATCTAGGGAGAAAACTGTCTGATACAGACAGCCACGGTAGAAAGAGCCATAGCAATGTTTTTGGTAATGTTTTGATCTCATTGCAACCACCAACTGGAGACTAACTTTAGTGAGTAGTAGCCAATATGAACGATCATCAGAGTTTAGTATTTTTATATGAAATGTTTTTATCAGTCCAGGGGAGATGTGCACTGTGATACCATGTGTATAGTGAACGTGCCTTGGAGGCACTAAAGCACAAGATTCTATTTAGAATCAGCTCAGTAGCAATCTCCTCACTGCAACTGGATTGAATCGGACAGTAGGCTGTGGTCCCAGCCTCAGGGGACAGTGCTCCTCCTGGACAGTAGGCTGTGGTCCCAGGCTCAGGGGACAGTGCTCCACCTGGACAGTAGGCTGTGGTCCCAGGCTCAGGGGACAGTGCTCCACCTGGACAGTAGGCTGTGGTCCCAGGCTCAGGGGACAGTGCTCCACCTGGACAGTAGGCTGTGATCCCCAGCCTCAGGGGACAGTGCTCCACCTGGACAGTAGGCTGTGGTCCCAGGCTTGAGGGACAGTGCTCCACCTGGACAGTAGACTGTGGTCCCCAGGCTCGGGGGACAGTGCTCCACCTGGACAGTAGGCTGTGGTCCCAGCCTCGGGGAACAGTGCTCCACCTGGACAGTAGGCTCTGGTCCCAGCCTCGGGGGACAGTGCTCCACCTGGACAGTAGGCTATGGTCCCAGCCTCGGGGGACAGTACTCCACCTGGACATAGGCTATGGTCCCCAGGCTGACAGTGCTCCACCTGGACAGTAGGCTGTGGTCCCAGCCTCGGGGGACAGTGCTCCACCTGGACAGTAGGCTGTGGTCCCAGGCTCGAGGGACAGTACTCCACCTGGACATAGGCTATGGTCCCCAGGCTGACAGTGCTCCACCTGGACAGTAGGCTGTGGTCCCCAGGCTCGGGGGACAGTGCTCCACCTGGAGAGTAGGCTGTGCTCCCCAGCCTCGGGGGATGGTGCTCCACCTGGAGAGTAGGCTGTGCTCCCCAGCCTTGGGGGATAATGCTCCACCTGGACAGTAGGCTGTCGTCCCCAGGCTGACAGTGCTCCACCTGGACAGTCAGGCTGACAGTGCTCCACCTGGACAGTAGGCTATGGTCCCATGCTCGGGGGACAGTGCTCCACCTGGAAGTAGGCTGTGGTCCCCAGGCTCGGGGGACAGTGCTCCACAGGCACCCTTGCAGTCACCTAGTCATACTGAAAATTCTTACTCCCAGAGCAACTGATAAACTTGTTAAGTCTTTCCCCACGAATGGGCCTTTACATCGCTGTCCGTGTCCAGTCTGTCTGAGGCTGAGTTCTAGTCCCCTGACCTGGGCCTGCCTCCTTTTCCAGGCTTCCTCTGCTTACCTGAGTCCCATGCATTGTGAAGTACATCAAAACACCCCATCTTCATTTTATTTTTCTAATGCATTTCAAAGGATGAATTGTGTAAAGTGAAAATAAATTTTGAAAAACCCATTCTGTTTTGCCAATCTAATACACATTGTGAATACTATCTCTAATCTATCACAAGATCAGTCTAATATACATTGTGAATACTATCTCTAATCTAACACAAGATCAGTCTAATATACATTGTGAATACTATCTCTAATCTATCACAAGATCAGTCTAATATACATTGTGAATACTATCTCTAATCTATCACAAGATCAGTTTCATAGCCCTTGATGAGCATCATCACCGAGGATGGCCTCTGAGGGTGGGTCCTTCGTGGGCACGTTATGACCCACAGAAAAGAAACCTACTGGTATGCTTCACCGGATGCTCTTCCCGGGTACCTGTGGAACCCCCGCTCTACCCCGACACTCCAGGACCAGCGGAGGAGAAGGGTGGTGAGGAGCTTCCAGACCCCTCATTGTGAAAGCCTCTGCACAACCTTCCAAGCGGGTTTTCAAACCGTTATGAAGACCTGTGCCTTGTGGAGAATCCCTTCAATGTTGTGTCTGCGCCAACAGTTAGCGCTACTCACTCCAGCACACTGCAGGCTTCTAGTCTCGCCTTAAAGCCAACATTCCCTGTTCTAAAGCGTCTTCCAAGCTGATGTCTATCAATCCTGAGGATACAGCTTTCAGTTCGAGGATTTGTGCCTCTTGAATCATGCTAGTCTTTACAGGTGTATTCTGAAGCACCCCTAAAGCGCTCGTGCTCTCTCTCTTTTTTTTTTTTTTTGGTTTTTCGAGACAGGGTTTCTGTGGCTTTGGAGCCTGTCCTGGAACTAGCTCTTGTAGACCAGGCTGGTCTCGAACTCACAGAGATCCGCCTGCCTCTGCCTCCCGAGTGCTGGGATTAAAGGCGTGCGCCACCACCGCCCGGCTCGTGCTCTCTCTCTTACACACACACACACACAGTGGAGCTTCAGCTTGCACACACAATGCCAAGCACAAGGGCACAATGGACCCACAATGGAACCTGGCTGAACTCAAAGACATCAAACTTACACCTCCTGAGATATTAACTATCTGAAAAGACAGCTGACAATGTTTATAGGGCTCAGAGAAATGGCTCAGTGGCTAGAAGGACCTGGGCTCAGTTCCCAGCATCCATATGGTGGCTTACAACCATCTACTAGAGTTCCAATGCCTTCTGACCTTGTGCCCATACATACATGCAGGCAAAACACAAATAAGTTTGAAAAAATTTAGAAAAGATATATGTTATAATTTTAGTCAAGTAAAGAAATTTTATACATCTTTGCATTTTCCTTTTTATTAAAAATTATTATATAATTTAGGCTCAGTAAAAAATTCAAACAGTAGAAATGGGCACACACAGAAAAATCCAATGTGCCCACCGCCCAGTCCCATGATCACAAGTTTTACGCATCATTCTAGAAATGTTCTATGTATAAATGCATTTCCCATTGTTACAGAACACACAGGACCACAGTACATTGTTTTACAACAGCTTTTAAAAACGTCACTTCAGGGTGTATTTCTATAGACTGCAGTCAGACCTCTCCCAGGCCCATCTTGGTTGAGCCAGCTGCCTGGGGGTGGAAACCTGGATTGCTTGCCAGCATCTGACACATCCTTACTGGGGTAAGTGCTAAGAGCATGCTCCCTGGAGAAGGAAATACAGTTTGACTGCCGAAAGGAGGGGAAGCTCTGATGATGAGGGGCCTGCGAGCGGTACCGGGGAGGGGCAGGTGGAGTGGGGCTTGGGGATCACCGAGGCCCAGAGCACACTGTGGCAGTTCTGGTCTCCACTGAGCACCTCAGGCTGCCTCGTGAGCAACTGCCAATCACTTCCAGGAGCCAGGGCTATACAGAGAAAGGCCACTGACTCGATGTGGAGGAGCCATCAAATATCCCAGTAAATATCTCTAGTTCAATCTCATATTCACTTGATAACAGTAAAATTATCCAAAATAAACCTGAAGAGCAAATTAGTCCATGAACCCAACTACACCTCTGCCCCAGAAGTGACTCCCATCCTGACTGTTCCCGACTTAAGTATTTGTAGATGTCGCCTGTAGATCCTGCCCAATCCCCAAACTGCCCCAAATCTCAACTATCCCAAAATTTAAAATTTTGCCAGGCTGTAGTGGCACACGCCTTTAGTCCCAGCACTCGGGAAGCAGAGGCAGGAGATTTCTGGGGATTCGAGGCCAGCCTGGTCTATGAGATCCAAGAGAGTCATAGCTACACAGAGAAAGCCTGTCTCAAAAAAAAAAAAAAAAAAAAAAAAAAAAATTCAAATTTTGAAAGTCATGCTGGATTACAGCTGTTCACCCTGAACTGTGTTAGAAACAAAAGGCGACTTCTATTGTTTAACTCCATCAGCTGAAACCATCCTTTTAAAGAAAGGTGGGAAATAAGTCCCTGCGGGCTGACTTAAGACCGCATCACTCATAGAAAAAGTATGAGCAGTCGGGTGGTGGTGGCGCACACCTTTAACATCCCAGCACTCAGGGAGGCAGAGGCAGGTGGATCTCTGTGAGTTAGAGTCCAGCCTGGTCTACAGAGCGAGTTCCAGGACGGTCAGGGCTGTTACACAGAGAAACCCTGTCTCGAAAAACAAAACACACAGAGAGAGAGACAGAGAGGGAGAGAGAAACAGCAGGAGCAACCAGTCAGAATTTCGGCAGTATTGCCAAAGCCTTCTCTTTCACATCCGCGTCGTGGTGATGAGCTAACGCCCTCATCTTCTGGGCACAGTCTTCTCCGTACAGCAGGGCAAACAAGGAGCCTTTGGCGAAGGGCGGCTGAGCAGCCAAGCAGCCTTCCACCCTGAGGCAGTTGTTTAGGTTCTGAAACAGCGTGAGAGCCCGGAGAAGAATCTCACTTGTTATTCGGCCATCATACAGGGAAAGAAAGGAAGCGTCCACCTGAAAGAGGAAACACTGAGTGTCATTTTGTATTGTAAAATAGCATCGACTAGTTTCCATTTAGAAGTCTGGTCTGGGGCAGGCAGCCCCAGCTGCTAACTCACTAACACCCGTGCAGGTTCTAGACCTGCACACTTGGGTGGGCGGCTCGACACTGTTGTCTCAGCAGATGCTGAGGCAGACGTACGCAAACCAGACCAGATTTACAGACGCAAGGATACTGTGGACTGCAAATGGAGCAGCGATGGAAAAGTCAGTGTTGATGCAGAGGGTTTTTAAAGATAGTTTTAAAAAAAAAGTAAGATATGCTTGTTTCAGTAAACACAAATTAATATATAGGAGGAACGGTAAACCAACCCCACAGTGTGAGTGTTTCTGGGCAGACCTTCCTAGCTCCATCCGTCCAATCTCTGTGTGTGTCCATGCACAAACGGGGCAGGTGATCTACTCACCTGGGCACTCAGCAGCCTCTCTGTCATATCTGGGTTCTCAGACAAATTCAAAAGCAGCTTCAACACCTGGACCTGCCAGCGAGAAGGCTGGGTTTACTGGATCAGCAAATACAACCCTCTTCCTAGGGTGCTGTCTTCTAACTCCCTGACACCCCACAAACTCCCGCCTGCACCTCCAAGCCTGGATACAACTCTCTCTGTGAAGTCTCCACTTGGCTCCTCTGACCCTTGGCACCTCTTTGTGAGCAGTTACCTCACTTCTGTTTTAGCTGCTGGGGAGGCAGGAAGAGCTCAGCAAACGTCTCCCAATACTGTAAGTCTGGTATGTGTTCAGTCACCTCCTTTTTTCCGAGTCTGTGCTTGTGTGCACACATATACACATGTGTGTGCATGAGGAGGCCAGAGGCAGAGGTCAGTGGTGTCTGTGATGGCACTTCACCTCAGACATTGAGACCGGGTCCTCACCTGAACCCAGAACTGTTGGAGGTTATCTTTTTAAAATGTGAAAAATACTTTATGATCTTTTAATTAGGAAGCAATATGAAAGTGATCTAAAGGCTAATTAAAGTGCTAGCATTCTTATTACGTATTTTTGAAAAGTCAGAAATTAAATAGAATGTTTTAAAAATCCTTAGACTTGTTCTATGTGCATAAATGGTTGACTGTATGTATATGCACCATGTGTGTGCAGTACCTGCAGAGGTCAGAAGGGGGCAATGGAGCCTCTGGAGTTAGCAATGGTTACTGTGGGTGCTTGGTACTGAGACCTCTGCAAGAGCAACACATGCTCCTAAGTGCTGAGCCATCTCTCCAGCCTCAGAATGTCTCTTTGAAAAACATGAATCCACACTTTCTACAAGACCGTTGAAATTAAAGTGAGGAGGAGTAGGAGGGCACTAAAACCAGGAAAGAACAAATCTACTTTCACCAGATTCAGGAAGGAACCTAAAGAGCTTTTTCTAACTTGTTAGGCAGCACACACTGACTTTGGAACTCTGGGGAGAGGGTGGTGGGATCCCTTAGCTCAAGAACATTCCAAATACAGGGAAACAGAGAAAAAAGGAAGTCTCCAGTGCGCTGTATGCCTACAATTCCTGTGATCACATGTGGAGGTGTTTATAAGGAGGTGATAAACTTTGCCTAACCTCAGTTTGACCACGTGGGTATGGGAGGTGTGTGTCTTTAGTCCCAGTGTCGGGAGGCAGAGGCAGGTGGATCCGTGTGAGTTCAAGGCCAGCCGGCTCCACAGAGCAGGTTCCAGGACAGTCAGGGCTACCCAGAGAAACCCTGTCTCCGAAAACAAACCTTCCCACCCCCCAAATTAAAATTTTGTAAAATTAATGCAAAATCATGATCAAATGTCAAACTGCAGAAGAGAATGAGGTAAAAACAGAAATCTATGCCCCTGGCCCTCCTGCCCCAAAGTGGGGATCGCTGCCGAGAAGCAAGAGTGACCTCTGCCCCTGTAGTGCACCCCCTGTGAGCTACCACAGGATCTTAGCTGACGTTGTCCGCGACACCAGCGCCCAGCTGTAAGTCAGTGCAGCTGCAGCAGGGGAACAGGAACAGAAGCTGCACAACAGATCACCGTGAGCCTGAGAGGAACCGTGCTGCCCTCTACAGGTTAAGCACATTCATGCACAACAGATCACCGTGAGTCTGAGAGGAACCGTGCTGCCCCTACAGGTTAAGCACATTCATGCACTACAGTTTCAAGTTCCACTCTTTTCCTTTCTTGCTCCCTACACCACCTTGTGGCGACCCAGGACTTTAGGTTGTTGGCTCTCTGGTCAGTACAGGCGGCACTTTACAGTATCTGTCTTTGCTGTGAGTCAGGGTGCAAACACAGATCACGCAGCGCAGTGAGAATTCCACTACAAACTAAAGGGACCTGTAAAAGTCCCTCTGCTGGACACCTACTGAGGGAACATCCGTGACAGACACATACAAATGGACGGCTATGCCAAGACGCATTTTCCAGCTAGAACTTCACGCTCATACTCAGCTTTTATGGAGAAACAATGCCACGATGACCAGGTTCCCATCAAAACTTTAATTTTCTATCCCAGAAAAATTCTTGGCAATGCAATGGGAAAACACACACACACACACACACAAAACCCCAAACAAACAAACAACCCTCCCCCAAACAAAACAAAACAAAAAAACCCGACGTGAGTCATCTCTCACAAAGTGGTAAATTTTACTGGCTAGATCTGAGACAGATATACACAGGTCCAGAGCTTGGCTCTGAACTAAGAGTTCCTCCTGGGTTCCGGGTAAAGAAGCTGCAGAGACAGTCAAGGGAGAGGTTTTTTCACGTAGCAGTCACAGCACAGAGGCAAGGCACTTTCCTGGGCTGGAGACAGGCTGGGGCTGCAGCAGTACTGCCAAGGGTTTAATTCTGAACGCCTGTGCGTGTCTGGGACCACCCACAGGTAACACCTCAGAAACCCTGGGCTACAGTGCGGCTCTTCTGTAATTATACCCTGGTAACCCCAAAATGACGTCAGATACTACTCTGGGTTTGGAAAGGAGCAGGACGCTTTACGCACTGCTTAGTGGGCCATTCTAGTAGCAGCATGGAAGACGGTGGTGCTGGGGGTGATGGATTCCATGAACTGTGGGGGACACCTCAGGAGGTTAAGATATTGCCTAGAGATCGGTCCTGTGATATTTTGGTGAAGATGGTGGCTTGTCTGAACAGTTTGCCTGAGGCTAAGGTGAAGAATTTTGAATTAATTCCATAGGTAGAGGAACTCTCAAAACAGCGGAGTACAGACCCTGCTGTGTGGTTATGAAGATTTATAATGAAAACGTGCAGACTGAGAAAAGGGGCATCACGAAGCAGAATGGAGCTGAATCCTGTGTTCAAGGAGATAAACAGAGCCGGGCAGTGGTGGCGCACGCCTTTAATCCCAGCACTCGGGAGGTAGAGGCAGGCGGCTCTTAGTGAGTTCAAAGCCAGCCTGGTCTACAGGAGCTAGCTCCAGGACAGGATCCAAAGCTACAGAGAAACCCTGTCTCCGGGGGAAAAAAAAAAAAAAAGAGAGAGATGAACAGATTAAAAAATGGGATAAAGGGAGTGGTGACCTCAGGGCAGGATCCTACCCAGTTAAGTTTTCAGCTGTGGAAAGGAACTAAAGAAGCTTACAGCCAGGTGTGGTGGTGCTCACCGTCAATCCCAGCACTGAGGAGGCAGAGGCTGGCGGATCTCTGAGTTTGAGGTCAGCCTGGTCTACAGAGCAAGTTTCACGACAGCCAAGCTTAGGTGGTGAAGGGCAGAAAGCTGGTGAGGATGGGAGTTGAACAAGGGGCCATGTTCAGCCCCCGTGAGGAGCAGAACTCGGCAGTTTGGGCCACGTGGTTCTGGGGTTATTAGAAGGGGCTGTGTTATTTGCCCCTTGAAACTAAGGAAAGCCACAGAGGTCAGGCGAGTATCAGGGGTTTCCCTGAACGGAGGCCAACATAGGCCACTGTGTGAAACTGTAAGGTTGAAGTCCTGGAGCCCCCAAGATGCTGGAGATGCCTTAGTCCTGGGATACCCGCCAAGGAGAGCTGGAACCAGTGCCAGAGAGGTAAGTGCGCCGCAGTCAACACAGCTGAGCAGAATTAGAGACCATCAGACATGGAGACGCAGAGTATGGAATTCCCCGGCTGGTTTTCGGTCTGACTTTCCTCACTGTGCTCCCTTCCCTGTGTTTAGGGATGGTAATATATATCCTGTGCCATTATGTGTTGGAAGTGTGTGATCTGTTTTTCGATTTTGATTTTATAGGGAATTACAGTTAAGAGACTTCATGAATCCCAGAAGAGACTTTCAACTCTGTACTTTTAAACACTGTTGAGACTGTACTAGACAACGAAGACTTTTGAAGTTGGAATAAATGCATTTTGTACTATGATATTAAAAGCTTATGGGGGCCAGGGAGTGGAATGTGGTAGTTTGAATATAACTGGCCCCATGATCTAGGGGAGTAGCACTATTAGGAGGTGTGGCCTTGTTGGAGGAAGTGTGTCATTAAGGGGGCGGGCTTTGGGAGTTTTCCATGCTCAGGGTACCACCCATTGTGAGTCCACTTCCTGCTGCTTTCTGATCAAGACGTAGCCAGCACCATGTCTGCATGCTCCCCAACATGATGATAGACTGAATCTCTGAACTGTACAAGAGCCACCCCAATAAAGTGTTTTCTTTTTGATAAGAGGTGTAGTGGCCATGGTGTCTCTTCACAGCAACAGAAACTCTAAGGAGTAACAAAAAACTATACATAAAAACAGACAATAAAACCCGTTACTTTGTACGCTGATTTAAAAAGCTGTCAGCACTTAGGTAAGAGCTGCAGCTTCCGTCACCATTTCTCAGAGTCCTTGACTCGGTTCCTGTTTCTAGTTAAAGGACGACAGGGGTCCCAGAACATGATTTTCCTGATTCTCACAGGATCAAATGATCGCCCAAGACACAGCACAAGAGCTTCACACCATCTGCGATTCTGGGCGAGGAGACAAAAGGCTTTCTTGGGCGTCTATGAGGATTTTTCATACACCTTTGAGTGGCCTACACTCTTATCTTTTGGATACGGGGTTTCTTTATGTGGCCCTGCCTGTTAGAATCTGCTCTACAGATCAGGTTGGCCATGAATCCACACAGATCCACCTGTCTCATTCTCGAGTGCTGAGATTAAAGGCACCACTATCTTTTTAGGGGAACCTCACAGAGATGAAATACACAGTCTGGGATCCCAATCTTTCTTCCCCCCCCCCTGAAACTCATAATGTAGACTAGGCAGCACTCCCAGAGCTCCGCCTGCCTCCGCACCCCTGAGTGTTGGCATAAGAAGTTTGCGCCGCACGTAGACGGGAAATGCAGTCTCCTGAGCTTGGCGCAGCGGCTCTCCGGCCCACAGGACCGACCGCTGCGCTCCCTACCTTGGTGCTTCCGTTCCCGGTAAGCAGCAGGTGGAGCAGGCCGGTGATGTAGCTGCTGAGCAGATGCTGGTAGTTGTTGGTGACAGTCATGTTCGTGAGCAGCCTCAGCCCGGCCAGCTGCACGGCAGAGTTCAGGGGGTCCGCAAAGACATCCTCGCAGACTCGCTGGACATACACCTGCAGGCAGGAGAGAGCGACTGAGCACCTCGGGCGCTCGCTCCAGGACCTGAATGCTGCTTTTCTGCAGGGCAGAGCAGAGCTCAGGAACTGGATCTTCAGAACAGGGGACATTTATGTCGGGCCCTCCGACTCTGGTGACCATTCTAGCTAAGCTGCCTTTGTTAATGACCTGGCGCTGTGCTGAGAATCAAAAGCAAGCAGAGCAAAATTAACTTCCGTATTTCTGGAGATGCAGGTATGTGCATCTATACTATTCACCACTGCAGAAAGCCATGAAGCACTGGCAGTATTCAATACCGTGCATGAGTTTCCAGACGGGAAAATCATCACTAAATCTGAGTGCTGTCAAAACTCTAAGAAAATGTCTGGTTTAAGCTCTAAGAAACGATCAGCTGACCGCCCAACACACCTGTACTGACATTTGTGAGACACTCCAAATGTGTCCCCAGAGGTCACATTTTCAAGTTCTACATTACACGTGTAAGCCAGCTTTCTCCATCCTCTAAGATAAGTATCGGCTTCTGCAGCTGATGTGAGGGTAGGCGGGACGGACAGGCGCACTGGAGGTGTGAGCTGAGAGTCACCCACACTGTGACAGTGTCCTCACTGGAGGTCTGAGCTGAGGAGAGACTCACGCTGTGACAGTGTCCTCACTGGAGGTCTGAGCTGAGTGTCCCTCACGCTGTGACAGTGTCCTCACAGGAGATCTGAGCTGAGAGTCACTCACGCTGTGACTGTCCTCACAGGAGATCTGAGCTGAGAGTCACTCACGCTGTGACTGTCCTCACAGGGCACTGGAGGTCTGAGCTGAGAGTCCCTCATGCTGTGACAGTGTCCTCACAGGAGATCTGAGCTGAGAGTCACTCACGCTGTGACAGTGTCCTCACAGGAGATCTGAGCTGAGAGTCACTCACGCTGTGACTGTCCTCACAGGAGATCTGAGCTGAGAGTCACTCACGCTGTGACTGTCCTCACAGGAGATCTGAGCTGAGAGTCACTCACGCTGTGACAGTGTTCTCACAGGCACTGTGGAGGTCTGAGTACAACTCACACTGTGACTGTCCTCACAGGCACTGGAGGTGTGAGCTGAGAGTCACTCATGCTGTGACAGTGTCCTCACAGGCATTGTGGAGGTCTGAGCACAACTCACACTGTGACTGTCCTCACAGGCACTGGAGGTGTGAGCTGAGAGTCACCCACACTGTGACAGTGTCCTCACAGGGCACTGGAGATCTGAGCTGAGAGTCACTCAGGCTGTGACTGTCCTCACAGGGCACTGGAGGTCTGAGCTGAGAGTCACTCACGCTGTGACTGTCCTCACAGGGCACTGGAGGTCTGAGCTGAGAGTCACTCACGCTGTGACTGTCCTCACAGGGCACTGGAGGTCTGAGCTGAGAGTCACTCACGCTGTGACTGTCCTCACAGGCACACTGGAGGTGTGAGCTGAGAGTCACCCACACTGTGACTGTCCTCACAGGCACTGGAGGTGTGAGCTGAGAGTCACCCACACTGTGACAGTGTCCTCACAGGCACTGGAGATCTGAGCTGAGAGTCACTCACACTGTGACTGTCCTCACAGGCACTGTAGGTGTGAGCTGAGAGTCACTCACGCTGTGACTGTCCTCACAGCCACACTGGAGGTGTGAGCTGAGAGTCACCCACATTGGCTGCTCATCTTCGTCTTTTACCCACTTTTCTGTGGATCTGACTTTGGAAGGTCTTTCTTACACCAAAAACTGCCACCCATTATGTCTTCCTCTGCCCACAGGACAGTTTAAAACCACCGAGTTGCAGCCACCGGTTTCTGAATTTATTGAGTCTGCTGGTCTGTGTTCCTGGATTCTGGCTGCGCTCTTCCTGCATCCCTGAGGAAAATGGAACCCGACTACAAAGGCTAGGGGACAGCTGCTTTAGGCTCTCTCTTTAAAGGGAGTTGTTGGCTCTAAAGTTATAAAGCACACCCTACCCTGAGTTTGAATCCTCACATTTCATTACTTCTTCTTCTTCTTCTTTTTTTTTTTTTTTTAAAGTTTTTCCAGACAGGGTTTCTCTGTGGCTTTGGAGCCTGTCCTGGAACTAGCTCTGTAGACCAGGCTGGCCTCAAATTCACAGAGACCCACCTGCCTCTGCCTCCCGAGTGCTAGGATTAAAGGCCACCACCTGCCAATTACTTCCTCTTTTGTGTAGACAACCCACTGCATTTTTATTTCAGACAATTTACCTTTATCTTGACTTGATTCTCAACATTCACACTCAGGTTATTTAGTGCATTTAATGCTTTCTCCTTAATACTCTGGTTCGGAGAGTTGATTTTGTTTGCAACGATTGGGATACCACCCAACTCACGAATAATGGCCTAAGAGAGAGGAAAATAAAATGGACCATAACTTCAATATGCAACCTTTTGCTTTCATGCACACAAAAATGCAACTAAAATGAATCACTTTAGAGAAATGTTATTTGTATATTCATATACAAATCTTCCTGTTCAGAAACTGTCTTTATGTGAGTGTGTACGTGTGCAGAGGCCATTCCTCAAAATGTCATTCACTTTTTTTTTTTTTTTGAGACATTTCTTTCATTGGCTGGGACTCAACAAGTGTGGAGATGCAATATTCTGAAATATCTCTTGTATTCCAAGACTGGAATTTTTGCTGAACCTCATAGCCAAAGTTAATAATAAACCTTGAAGTCACTTAAGTCTGCTAGCCTAATGTGTACTTAAACTGTTTGTTCTACCTGCCTTTAAGAGAATAATGTAACACCAAACTTGCTTTGGATTTCCCATGGAATAGTTTGTTAGTTTTACAGCCTAAACTAAGGCACAGCTACAGTCTTAAGTTATATACATTCTTGCCCCTAAACCTGGATAAAGCTTGTGTATCCCTTGCTGAAAGCAGTAAACACAGAAGTCAAAAGTAACTATGTTTATTGGTTGAGAAACAATGTTTATTATCTGGGTCTTTGGGATCGGTTGGGGGCAGTGATGTGGGAAACCCCTCTGTATGCAGTGAATATCACTGGTGTGGCTTTCTGGGACCCGGAGAAGAACGGGAGCTCCACGGACTCCCTGTCACTGCTTCACAAGTGTGTGGCACCATGCCTGGTTTTCCATGTGGCCAGTGCACTTTATTTATCTATCTCCCTTTATTCTGACACACACAGAATATATATGTATTAATGGAGCACTTTGTATATTGATACGTGTATAGATTGCACAATCACCTTACATGCCTATTTATTTCCTCAAATGTGTATCACTTTTTAATGGCAAAACATTCAAAACTCTTTTTTTTTTAGCTCAAAATAAATCTGTACAGATGACAATGTTAACAAAAGCATCATTGGAAAAAAAAAAACCCAAATTGCTTTTACTTGTTCCCTGAGGGGAAGGAAGAAAGCATTCACGTTAAACTCTATAGTCTTAGCCATTTACACTGCCTTGGTGGTTATCACTGGCTGAGGGATCAATCACCTACAACAGACCACTCTAGCGAGGTCAGTTATCCAATGAAAACACATACTTAAATGTAAGGTGCTTTTACTATTTTATGCAAACTCTGCTTTTTGTTGGCTAGGAACTATTACGATGCTATTACCCAGCTCTTTTTTTTTAATATTTATTTATTATGTATACAATATTTTGTCTGTGTGTATGCCTGCAGGCCAGAAGACTGCACCAGACCCCATTACAGATGGCTGTGAGCCACTATGTGGTTGCTGGGAATTGAACTCAGGACCTTTGGAAGAGCAGGCAATGCTCTTAACCTCTGAGCCATCTCTCCAGCCCACAGTGTTTCTTTCTTTCTTTCTTTTTTTTTTTTTTGGTTTTTCGAGACAGGGTTTCTCTGTGGTTTTTGGAGCCTGTCCTGGAACTAGCTCTTGCAGACCAGCTGGTCTCGAACTCACAGACCTGCCTGCCTCTGCCTCCCAAGTGCTGGGATTAAAGGCATGCGCCACCACCGCCCGGCTATTACCCAGCTCTTACAGTGATGCTGGCATCCAGCTTCTCAGAGATTACTTCCTGTAATTTCATTATTTGGGTGTGATTTTTATGAAGGAAAAAAAAAGCCGATAATGTTGTGAGCGTAAGTGAGGTGGTACAGACATACCGAGAGCTGAACGCCCAGAACCACAAGTGCAGTGGGATGCAGTGGGAAAGAGACTTACTTGATTGGTTGAGAAGGCTGCATTATTGCCCAGGGTGACCAAGGCTTTCTCAACAATGATAGGATCATCGGTTAACTCCAGCAGGTATAGGAGTTTCTCAAGTTGTTCAGCATTTAGGACCTCATCATAGGGACCATCGGTTAAGTCTTCTGCGTAAGAAGAAAGCCACATGAAGGTCATTAAAAGTCATCAATCAATGAGGAGTTCTGCTTTTTCAGGGCAACTTAATTTGCATATGCCCACACAGAGGTGAGAATTCTGCCTTTAGAATGGCATTAGCAGATTACATGTAATGGTGCCGGTAAAATGTTTTAATAGTTACTTAATAAAAAAAATTACATTTCGGGGCTGGAGGGATGGCTCAGCGATTAAGAGCATTGCCTGCTTTTCCAAAGGTCCCGAGTTCAATTCCCAGCAACCACATGGTGGCTTACAACCATCTATAATGAAGTCTGGTGCCTTTTTCTGGCCTGCAGGCATACACGCAGACAGAATATTGTATAAGTAATAAATAAATTTTAAAAAATACATTTCTCTACCTCTGAGGAAGGCAGTTTTTTTGGTCGGCAGATTTTATTTCAAATTGTTTTCCGGACCTAAAAGACCCCTTTAGAATGCGTAGCAAATTGTTGGACAATGTCCCAATCACCATAGGACTGAACCTAGAAGTCCGAGTTGCAGGATGCTGAGGATGGCTTCAAGGTTCCTCCCCAGGGCAGGTGCCAGCAGAATTGCACCACAGGGATCACCTTTTCCCAGGGCTACACGCTAAGTTTCAGCCTAGGCCTGAGGCCCCGCAGTAACATACTCGCAGCCAGGGCCATCTCTTTCGTAACACAAAGGCCCAGTACAAATTTTAAAGTAATAGGCAACCTACATGGCTTGGAGAAACCTTAGTTCTCTCCTGTGAAGCCCGAGGAAACAACAGAAAACTCGGGGAAACGTTTTCAGCCCTTATTTTAAACAAAGAAGTGGGGGCAGGGAAGCGGCTCCGCACCCACGCAAGGCAACCTCCAGCCTTCCTCCACGTCTTCCCACGCACACAGGGACCCGTGAGCGCCCAGGGCACCCCCGGCCCACGCAGCTCGGAGTGGCCCTGCAGCCCCGAGCCTGTGGCCCGCCCATCGCCTCACCTGCGGACCGCGAGGGGCGAAGACGGCGACGTCCTCGCCGCGGGCCCCGAGTCAGCCAGTAGATGCAGTAGCAGGCGCCGGCGCCCAGGACCAGCCCCGCCGCCACCCAGCCCGCGTCCCGTGCGCCGCCCATGCTGCTGAAGCCGCCGAGCTGCGGGGAACCGGGATGCCGGGACCAACTCGGGTCCTGCGAGAGGAAACCGGGCTGAGGCTCCGCCTCCCGGAAGTCGCTCTGCTAAACTCGGAAGCCCACCCACCCGGCGCCGCAGAGCCTTGCACCGGGAGGGCGGGATGCACAGAGCCGCGGCCGCAGCTGCAGCTTCTTCCCGTACCCGGACCGCTACGCGCGAGGCTCGCCTCGCCTCTAACCACGCCCCTCCATATTAGCCCCGCCCATTTTCACTCTGCCCCGCCCAGCTGTGGCCGCCGCGCCCATCCTCGCCCCGCCCCCTCTCACTCTGCTCCGCCCAGCTACAACTCGCCCCTCCCTTCCTCGCCCCGCCCCTTCTCAGTCTGCCCCGCCCCCTCTCACTCTGCTCCGCCCAGCTACAACTCGCCCCTCCCCTCCCCTCCTCGCCCCGCCCCTTCTCAGTCTGCCCCGCCCCCTCCGCGGTCGCAGTTGCAGCTCCTTCCGTACCCAGACCGCCCCGCGCGAGGCTGGCTTCTAGCCCCGCCCAGCTATGACCGCCCCGCCCCTCCTCGTCCCGCCCCGCCCCTTCGCTCTCTACCCCGCCCAGCTACGACCTCCCCCGCCCCTCCCCCCCTCGCACTCTTCCCCGCCCCCTCACCCAAGGTTCTCTTTTTTCCGTCTCCTGATTGGCGGAGACTGCACGGCTCCCCGCCCCCCCTCACGTGGTTGCCGAGCGACGCGCCGACGCGGCCGGCCGGCTCAGCCGACCGGCATCCCAGGCCAGCGTCTGGCCATGTCTTCACTGCGCTGTGCCACCCCTAAACTGAGGAACTACTTCAGGGACAAATACATCCCTCAGATCTGTGAGGTACTGGAGCCACGGAGTCTCTCACACACAGGACACGGGGAGATGCCCGGGAGGGGCGAGGAGATTCCTAGGGCCGCCCTCGAAAGGAGCGGGATTTGGGTAACTCGAGAGGGAGGGAAAGGTTAGAGAAGACCAGAAGGTGAGGATGGCTAGCACAGGCGTGGGAATGAGAAGAAAGGCGAGAAAAAGGTGACCTTCGCCCGGGAGAGAGACCACAGGGCCCCGGTTGGGATCCTCGGAGCAAGGGAAGGCGTGTCAGACGCACAGTGGTGTTATAAAGAGCATCTTGAGCAAGACGTGGGCGGCGAGCCTAGAACAAGGGTTGCCTAGCTCCGCTTCCAGCAGGAGGGAAGAAGAGTCACCGCCGTTGACACAGCTTTTTAGAGCTCACCACCCAGCAGAACCTGGGGTCCCGGTTTCAGCAAAGAAACGAGTTTCAGGGTACATCTGTATGAAGCAAACTGGATTTATCAAAAGAGAAAACAGCGGTGTTACAATAGAGAGTGAAACACACCCGGATCGGACAATGGTGGTTTTGGAAGGGAGAGGCCCTCAGTTTAAGTGTCTTCACAGTGGGGTTATATGTATACCTTTCTTTTTTTTTCTTGTGGCTTTCAAAGTTCCATCTTTAAGTATTGATAACCCACCACATACATCTTTTTTTTTTTCTAACATTACCTAAAGTTGAAGTTTCTTTTCCTTTCAGTAACTAAGTAAATTTTTTCCTCAGTTGTGTGGTGGATTTATGAGTGGTTTTATTTGGCTCTGGGAGAGGGGAGACCAGAAGTTCAAGGCTGTGTGTCCTTTTGGCGTTATGCAAGCACAGCCTAATCTCTGGCCTTGGCATCCTCCACTGGGGTGTTTGGAAGGACATCATCTAGCCCTAAGTGAGTCCAGTTTCCTTCCCGTCTTTATCAGGATACCGTTGGGAAAAACATATATTCCCTGTGTGGTCCTGTAGGTCCCTTCTGGCCGCGAAAGCAGATCAGAGCTCGGGAGCAGGGCTTCCCTCTCTAGCGCCCCCAGTCACCACAGGTCCCCCATTCTGCCCAGCCTCCGGAGTACAGTGTGGTTCTGGATACAAGGTTTTATTCTCCTGCGTGCAGGAAGCTGAGAAAGTCTGGCAACTTCTACTTTGTCTGTAAATAAATAGTTGGCGTTTGTTGTGGGTGATGCAGTGGATTTCCCAGCAGATAACTTCTTGGGGAGAGCGGAGGCTCTAAGGGAGGAAAGAACAGTTCGGCACAGTCCTTCCTTTCGGGTGGTAATTTTTTTTTTTAAAGATTTATTTATTATGTATACAACATTCTGCCTCCATGTATGCCCGCACGCCAGAAGAGGGCGCCAAATCTCATTACAGATGGTTGTGAGCCACCAATGGTTGCTGGGAATTGAACTCGGGACCTCTGGAAGAGCAGCCAGTGCTCTTAACCGCTGAGCCATCTCTCCAGCCCCCTTGGGTGGTAATTTTGAAGTATTTGTTAACATGTTAAATAGGGGCAGGCCCCAGAGTTTATCCTGAGAAGGCTTTCACCATTGCTCATGCATCAAGCAGGTGCAGTAGGAGTCTTGGGTCTTACCCATTCCCTTTCCCTCAGAGACCATCGAGGTGGATTCCATTCTGCCAGCGCGCTCTCTCTCTCTCTCTCTCTCTCTCTCTCTCTCTCTCTCTCTCTGATTCAGTATGTGAAACCCAAACCCCAAATAAAACAAAACCTGCCTGGTTTATTGAATCTGCTGACTGATGTTGACTTTTCGTTAGTTTTATAACCAATCACTTAAATATATTATTATTTCTACCCAGTTCTTTCCTCTTTTCTTATAGGAATCCAATCAAGAATATAATGAAATTTTACCTTTGTCCTCTGTTTTAACTTGGTCCTGTTAACTGTTTTTTTGTCTGGGTGCAGTCTTGGCTCTTTCTCAGATTAATTTAATGGATTGCTAACTTTATTAATTTTGTTTTATATTGTGTCCCATTCTATCTGTTGAATACATTAAATCTTAATTATGGATAATATATTATTTCAGTCCTGGAATGCCCATTGATTCCTTTCAATGCGTTGCATTTTTTTATTGGTTTTTATTAAGCTCTACATTTTTCTTTACTCCCCTCCCTGCCTCTCCCCTACCTATCAACCCTCTCCCAGCAGTCCATGTTTTCAAATTATAAAAATATCTTTCATTTATTTTGATATCATTTCCTATTTCTTTAACATGTTAATGATTATTTTATAAAATAACTATTTGGAAAAATGATGGAACTGTTATGCCCAGATCCACAAAGTCTCCCAAAAACCAACAAGGAGAGCGAGTCCCATATGTAAAAGCAAAGAGCCTTTATTTTATGCAAGTTTGCAAACTTGGTCTCTCCATGTGTCCAACATATTGGAATAAACAGAGAGCCCCGAGCTCAGTTAGAGTTGGGTTTTTATAGTAGTAAGGTGGGGTGAGGGATTTCTGAGGTTCAGGCCCCCTGATTGGCTGACATTTGTCTAGGGGTGTCCTGGTGAGGGTGCTGGCAGGCGATCCTATCTACAGTAGTTGGAACGTTAGGCATCTTCTTTGGATAGTTTGATCTTGGGAGGTGCTCAGTAATCTCAGTTTGTGGTTCTTCCCACAACCAGGTGTGGCTCCAGGGTAAACTACTGAGACTCAGGCCTCCATTAAACTTATCGATGGCTGAGTCCTACTCTGGCAGGTGATAATGGTTGGAAGTAAAGAACTTCTTTGGGTGCTCTGTTCATATTTAGCTTATCATGGCAGGCTCCTACTGGAACAAGTCTCTAATCCAGGAACTCAGGAAGCTAGGTCAGGAGGGTTGAGTTCAAGGCAAGCACAGGAAATTTTTCAAGAGACGAAAAGAAACACTGGTTCCTTCAATATCTGAATCATTTTTGAATCTGTGTCTGTTGTTTCTTCTCCTCCATTCCTTATTATATTTTCTCAACTCTGGACATATTGAGTGATTTGTTCTGTTGGATATCAAGTAAAAAGGAACAGTAGACATTCTACACAATCCATTCTTTTACCACGGAGAGTCCCGCTTTCTTCTCTAGAGACTGAAGAGGTCAGTCATTCTAGGCCAATGAAGCTGGCTTGATGCTAGACTACAGGCTCCTCCCTCTTTCCATGAATATCCTCCCTGAGGTGGTTGTGCCGGCTCCTTCACCAACACCCTAGACCCAGACATACTTGTCGTTGAACAAATGGCCACACGTGGGCGCCTCTTATTCTCTCTGCTCCACGCAACCACCCAAAGCTGTCTGACTTGCCTTTTTCCTACTGGCAGAGCATCCTGGGCCTGGACACACTCCGGTCCTCATTCTACCCGGAGCTGGGAAAGCGTGCTTAGTTTTGGCAGTTCATGAAAGCAGATTCTTTCTCCTATGGGATTTCACTACTCTCTGATGTCTTACTTGTATTTGCACTAGGATGCATGCACTCACGTGGAGGCCAGAGTTCAGCATGCACACACATAGTAAGTAAATGGTCAGTCAACCAATGAGTACAAAAATGTTAAAAGCATGTGAATAAAAAGTAATATAATTCTTTCAGGAAGAAATCTCTCTCTCTCTCTCTCTTGTGTGTGTGTGTGTGTGTGTGTGTGTGTGTGTGTGTGTGTGTGCAGGTGATCATGCCTGCAGCAAGCTAGTCTTTCCCATCAGTAGAATCTACTCTTGCCATCTAAGTATGTTGTCTACACAAAAGAGATTAACGTAAGATATAGTAATAGCCTTTTTTAAAAGACCTTGGAGTTGAGTATTTTAAACGTTTTGGCTGTGTTTGTTCGTGTGTATGAGGGGTGGCACATGCATGTCGTGGTACATGAGTGGAAAGCTTAGGGTCAGTCCTAGCCTTCTACCTTCTTTGAAAGAGGGTTTCTTTGTTCTTGTTGGCCCGTGAGTTTCAGGGATTCTCCTGCCTTCACCCGGCATCCCAGGGCCACTCGCCTATGTGTGCTCTTCGCCTGACTTTACATGGGTCCTGGGGATTCAAACTCAGGCCCTCAAGCTTGCGAGGCAAGTGCTTTATCTTCTCGGCTTCTCCTCAATCCAGAGCTAGCTATTCATGTGTTTGCTTTGTATTTTAGATAGATGGAGTAAATAGATACTTAGAAACCTGGGCAATAAAATGTTTACTGTGTAGAAATTACTTTATGGTCCAGGAACTATGTATTTTAGAAACTCCAAAATAGAAAAAAATATGTAATGGCAACACTTGAGGGCTGTACCTACAAGAAAGTTTAGGAAACACAAACCCGTGTGATTCTTCTGGTTCACTACAGTCATCTTTCCTCTCAGAATACAGACACTGCACACAGTGTCTCATCTCACTGTCTGTCCTTTGGAAGTACTCCTGGAAGGCATTCATATTTTTAAGGAAATTATTAAAATAGGAGTCCATGTAATGATGCATGCCCTCTTAGAAGGATTTGGGTACATTAAAAAAAATTAGACATACGTCTGTATTTCTGTTTCTTCTTGATAGAGCAGTAGGTATGTTACCTCCTGGCAAACAGGCCAGCTCCAGAGAGACCAAAGATGAGCTCTGTATTATGGATACACTGTCTACAAAATTATTAGACAAATAGACATAGCGATTGTATCAGAGTAAGAAATTACATTTCAAATGGTGAGGTTGGGTTTCAGTTTAGTATCTAGGGAAACGACAGGAGCCTGCAAAGCTGGCTCTGACCAGCAGAGGGCGAGCTTCACTTACAAATCACGACTGAAGCCTCTTGAATTTTTCTTGATTTTTTTTTTGATAAAGTTTTTTTTTAAATATTTATTTATTATACAATATTCTGTCTGTCTGAAGGCCAGAAGAGGGTGCCAGACCTCTTTACAGATGGTTGTGAGCCACCATGTGGTTGCTGGGAATTGAACTCAGGACCTTTGGAAGAGCAGGCAATGCTCTTAACCACTGAGCCATCTCTCCAGCCCCTTGATAAAGTTTTTATGGCCTACATTTCTTTCAAGATTCAGTTGTCAGTTTGTATTTATAAAACACATTTATCTATGCCGGGCGATGGTGGCGCACTCCTTTAATCCCAGCACTCGGGAGGCAGAGGCAGGCGGATCTCTGGGAGTTCCAGGACAGGCTCCAAAGCCACAGAGAAACCCTGTCTCGAAAAACCAAAACAAACAAACAAACAAACAAAACAAAACAAAAAACCACATTTATCTAGAAGCCATACGGATCCTGTTATTGGGTGTTTGTCTTACGGGGTACAAAAGAGAGGTTTGTACTGTCTTTCAAGCTCCTTGAGCCCAGGAGACCAGCCTGGGGAACCTCCCAAACCCTGCTTTGGAACAAGGAATGAACATTTACCAAGAATGCAGGAATCAGGAATTTGTATGTGGCGAGGGACAGCTTGCTGATTTGGGAGAGCAGGGACTGCTTCACTGACTTAGTTTGCTGGGCCTTTGGGTAAAGTGTTTATAGCTTCTCGGCTGTGGGGGGCAGCCGAGTTCCTAGTCCAGCCAGCCCCAGTTTCCAGATGTCGTTCTAAGATGAATCCACATTAAAGATACAAAACGCTGCCAATTCTTTCCTTCTGCGGTGGCTCTTTATCTAGGGGTACTACAGATGATGATCCCCCACTGGGGGAACAGTGTGCTGGTGTTCAAATGGTTGTCGTGGTCTCTTATGTCTGTGCAATCCAAGCTGCCCAGTCTGGACTGGGCGTGCGATATTCCTATAGTCCTAGCTCTTTGGGAGCAGGGTTGCTCAATGCTGTAACTTTCAAACCAGCTGAATAACACAGGCAGACTCGGGCTCAGAGAGAGCCCCTCATTCTGGATAACAGGCAGATTTTGGCACAGATAGGACCCCCTCATGCTGGTTCCGAGGGGTGTTCCCTTCTCCCCAAGGTTCCTCCTGCAGGGACAGAGCACTTGGGACACTCGCATTGATAAAGCTTCTAAAGTTAAACAGTGGTGGTGTCTGTTTAAATGTTGACAAGAGGTGGCTGATTCATTTTCAAATGCTCACTGTCGGACTGCAGAATGAGACCTACCCTGAAGCAGCACCACAGTGTTCCACATCTCCAGGGGGAGGAGGCATTTTGCTTTGTTTCCCGAAGCTTGGAGAAGGGGCAGGAAAACTTTGAACAGTGTTCAGATTCTCCCCCCCTCCCCCGAAGTAAAGAAGTAAAGGGCTTTCTGGGAGTCTGATTCTCAAGCGGCACTTTTTCCTCTTTAAAGCAACCTCCTTTTCTTTCTTTTCAAAGGGTGCAGACATCTGGACTGTTTGTTCTATTGTCTGTTTAAAAGATGTATTTCTGTGTTTATCCGGAACAAAACGTTTCCGGCTAGATAAGAGCTCTCCCGATAGCCCGTTCTGTAGGGCGAGCGCATGGCGTGGACAAGGATCACCAGGATGAGGCTTTCACGGCAAATGACCCTGGTTTGTGTCCCCACGGGGCTCGCGTGTTAGAATGTCAGCGCCCAGTGCAGCACTGTGGAGAGGCAGCGGGACTTGTCGGAGCAGCTGTGGTCAGGGAGCATCAGCCTCAGAGGTGGACCGATGGTGATCTCACCGGAAGGAGTGGTTTACCACAGGATAGACTGGTACACAAGCCAAGCCAGCTTCCCCAGTCCCCTCCGGCCTGGGGCATGCTGTGTGTGACTCAGCACCGAGGTCCTCACTAAGTGCTGGCTCCACGCTCCTGGACTTTCCAGCTGCAGACTCTAAGCCATAGGAAACTTTGTAACTATCCAGTCCGTGATACTCTGTTATTGCAGCAGAAATAAAAGAGACGGTGATTGACTGGGTCTGGAGGAGAATTCCTTGGTCTTCGCAGGGTGACTCTGTCTGATTTCTGCATCCATCTTTGGCTATTGGTGACTTGGTCTGCACTACTGGCTTGGCTTTTCTGGCTTCCCCACTTGTACACGCTCTACTCTCTTCTGGACATTTCTGACGAACGAGGCCACACAAGCATCCGAGGGTTGCTTTCATTGCAACACTCTTCGAGCAGTTGCTTTCATACTATGATGAAGCTGTTAACATAGTCACTGTGCATTCTGGGTATTGATTGGTTCTCACGAGTTTGTCTGTCTCTGTCCCTACCCTGCCGCCCTCAACCCAGAACTATACTGGCAGATAACTACCATACATCTGAACCATTGCTGAAGGACCCTCTCTTTCCTAAGCACGTTTTCCTGCTCTAGTTCCTCCATTTAGCTTGGCGTACAATCTGTCACAATCTTTCCTCGTCATCAAACTGTGCTTTCCTGAGTCTCACACATTTAAGACTCACGTGGGTCCTAAGACACACATGCCTCATTATCCACTTCAGGAAACAATAGGAAGCCCTCGTTCTTGTACAGCGAGTAGCACCTGTCGGCTGAGCTGTCTCCTGGAACTTTCCGCTGATGTCTACTGTGCAGTCAGCTCTGCGGCTCTTGCTTAGCTGGTCTAAGGCCCTGGCTTCCATCCCTAGCACTTTAAAACAAGCAAACAGGGGGCTGGAGAGATGGCTCAGTGGTTAAGAGCATTGCCTGCTCTTCCAAAGGTCCTGAGTTCAATTCCCGGCAACCATATGGTGGCTCACAATCATCTGTAATGAGGTCTGGTGCCCTCTTCTGGCCTGCAGACATACACACAGACAGAATATTGTATACATAATAAATAAATAAATATTTAAAAAAAAACAAGCAAACAGGGAGAAATAGTTATTTAGTCACTGGTCATGCTGCCTCATTGGCATGTTTCTGTGTGCTGTCCACCCATGAATTTCTAAACTTCTTGTTGTGTTGTCTTGTCCATTAGGAGCAAATGAACAGTCATAATTCTCTGCAAAAAGTAAACATCCCACTCCGTTAGCTCCATATGCCTATACTGCCATCTCAGAAACTTAGCCTCTCTATCTGACTAGGTTTCTGTTTTTTTAGGAAAGTGGCTTTTTGATCTGGAGAACACAGAAATACAAAGCAACATGCAATGTCCGATATTTCTTAACCTGATCCCCAACTTTCTTTATTATTTATTTATTTATTTTTTGTTTATTTTATTTTTTTTAGTTGTTGCAAAAAAAAATTCCGCCTCCTCCCTGTTTCCCATTTCCCTCCCCCTCCTCGCACACATCGCCCCTCCCCCCTTCCCCCCCACCCCATTCCCCCTCCCTCTCTCCCCAGCTTTCTTAATCCCCACAGAATTAAACCCCACTAACTCCCAGACTTGTGTGCCTGGGAATTTCTCAAGGAGCTTGCTAAAAATGCAGAGCCCTAGGTAGCAGAGGAAGTAGGTTGTCATCCAAATACTTCCGATGCAAATGTCCTCTAGACACAGGCTATGAAGGAGGGGATGAATTGTAGAATGGAGGAAGCAGAACACATCAAAGCACCAGGGACAAATGGGTCTTCCAGCAGAGCTGTTCAGGAAGCGGTTGTAGTGGAGGGATCCAGCCCCTGTCCCTTGATGCTTTTTGGGTAATAGCCACCTTTTAAAATCTAGCTTGCAGCTGTGGTGGGAACCAAGGGTGCCTTGGGTATTTAGTCTGCAAGTAGCCAAGCTTCTCGTGAGAGAGGTCAGGGAGGGTCTGAGTCAGGGCAGCTTAAGAGGTTGTTATGGTCCATTTTCTTAAAAAAAAAAAAATTGTTTTTCTGGGTGGGGGTGTTTTACCTGAATGTGTAGGCACTTTCTGCATGCTGGGTGCCCACCACGGTCTTAAGAGTGGGCTAGTTCCCCAGGAACTAACTAGAGGTACATGTCTGGTGCCCACCAAGACTGAATGAGTGGGTAGCTCCTGTGGACCTGGAGATGCCCACAGCTCTAAGCCGGCGTGCAAGTTGCTGGGAAACAGACGTGAGTCCGCGTTGAGTCCAGCTGAGCCATCTCGCTACACGAGCCCTGTACAGTTTCTTTTAAGAACTCAGTTCAGTCTCCCGTCCTCCTGTCTCTGCAGTTTGTGAAGGGTGTTTGCTTCTGCCAATGGGAATAGCGGACAGTCGAGGATTTTAGAAGCTGCTACTGGGTGGCGGTCTGGCCTTTTGTCTATGTTGGTGTCCTTTTCTGCTGAATTGTGGATTTAAACCCTGCTCTGTTCTCACAGTCTCTTGAATTTATTATCTTCTTTCCAGCGGGAGGTGGTGGAGGCCAGGGCCTGTGTCTAAACTGAGGCTTTTTCCTTTATCCTGTAGTGGGATGCTAGCCAGCTGCACCGCGGGAGGGAGTCGAGGAGGAGTTGTGAAGGGAGGGTTCCATTATACAGAGTTCAGTCAGGACCGATTTTTTGTATTTCTGTTTTTCTTTGTCTACTTGTTGGAGGAACACTGGGAGAGCAGCTAAGTCCCTAGATCTATGTTTGATGGCGCTTGACCCACGACGGTGGGAACACGCTCGGTGTAACTCCGGGGTCTGGGAGATTTTGTTTCTGAAATGAAGGAACAGGAGAAAGAGTGGCTTCTGGGTCGGGAAAAGGAAAAAAAAAAAAAAACCTCCCCTCCCGCTGAGACATACTCAGTAAATCCTAAAGGGACTCAGGGAATCTGGAAGAAAAGGTTCAGGAATTCTGTGTGCCTCATTGACGTTATTTTTAGTGGTAAGTTTTTCTCACAGGGGTAGCCCAGGGGAAAAATCACACTGCAGCAGCATTCCGAGTCCTACAGATATGCTTTAAAGTGCATTATCTATTAATAACAAAAATTAATAACTTAATTACTTATTAAGTTATGTTTCCTACCTGTGTGCACATTTCCCATAATACCCACATATTCACATATATATGTATATATAAAATGTATATATTTTCCCATAGTACATATATATATATATATATATATATATATATATTCTCTTTAAGTATCGTGGATGGTAAAATATAAATGCATTTTAATCTTTTTCAATTTACAGTAGCTTCCTCCTCCTGTTGTGAACCCATGGCCTCACCACGCTCCAGCAAACGGCTCTGCCATTGAGCCCCGCCATAGCCCCATAGTAGATTTAAAATTTTTCTTTTTTTCTATTTGTGAGATTATAATATCTTACAACATTTCTCCCTTCCCATTCCTCTTCCCAAACCCTGCCATATACCCCTCCCCACGCTCCTTCTCTTTCGTGGCCACCTCTTTCACTATTATTGCATGTATATATGTAGCTGTAGTATATGTATATTTGTTCCTAAATACAACCTGTTCAATCTGTATAATGCTACTTGTATGTATGTTTTCAGGGCTGATCGTTTGCCACTAGACAACTGTTTGGTGTCCTCTTCCCTGGGAGGATCATCTCCCCTGCTCCCAGAGTTGCTTAGTTGAGAGTAGTTCTTTGAGGCCTTGGGGGCTTTCCTTCCCTCACATGGTTTGGCATGTCCATTGGTGTGTGTCATCCTTGTGGGCTTTCCCTCACACGGTTTGGCATGTCCGTTGGTGTGTGTCATTTTTGTTCAGCTCGTATTTGGGCAGAGTCATGTCGGTGAGGCTTTATAGGTGTAGCTTCTAGAGTTACTAGGAGACACAGTCTCACGGCAAACTCCCTACTCCTCTGGCTCCCACGGTCTCCCTACCCCTCTTTAGCAATGTCCCTGGAGCCTTGGGTGTGGGAGTGTGTTGCAGATGTGTCATTGGGGCTAGGCTCTCCAACTCTGCACTGTGGTCAGCTGTGGTTTTCTGTAGTGGTCTCTGTCGGTTGCAAAGAGAAGTTTCCTTGATGAGGGGTGAAGACTGCGTTTATCTCCACAGTGGATTTTGACCATGGATTTTATCTGTCACCCTGGTTCCTCACCAGCCCAATGACTCAAGGCAAGGAACATTTGCAAGGAAGGCTGCGTGGACAAAGGGTCTCCGGTGTGACACACTGCAGCTGCTCCCAGTGCTGCTATGATGAGCAGATATTTGATAGAGAAGCGGGCAAGATGGAGGAGCAAAGTGATTGTTCTTTTCAATTTTCATTTCTAGCTTTTAAAAATTTGTCCTTTGAAGGGAGGCTACAAGGGAGGAGGGAGGACAGGGAAGGACGGAGAAATGAGTGGGATTGGGGTGCGTGATGTGAAACTCCCAAAGAATCAATAAAAAATTAAAAGAAAGATGGTTCCTCGTTCTTTTGCGGGAGGGCCAGGCTGGTCTTGAACTCACAGGGATCCACCTGCCTCTGCCTCCTGAGTGCTGAGATTAAAAGTGTGTACACCGACTGGCCTCTTTTACTTAAAAGGGGTAGAAACCATGGATCTAAGCATTGTAACTATCTTGAATCTGAACGAAGATATTTCGAAGTTTCTTACATCACACGGAATACTGGGCAGCAATTTCTCTTCTGTTGCTCACAGGAGTTTTAGGCAGACGCAGGAGAACGGAACTGTGGTTGGACTGCGTGTCGCGTAAACACGAGAGCCACCGGGGTGAAAGCAGAAGCCCTGACTCCATCCATGCCTTATTCTCCTCTCAACAGGCGCTGCTTTGTGGGTTACTTGTGACATGTCCTAACGATCCACTGAGATATTTAGAGCAAATGATCAAAATTATCATTAAAAATGGTCTGGAAAACCTTCTTTGGTAAGTGTTTTTTGATGTATGTAAGGAAATATTCTGAAGGCCAAGGACTTTGTATATCTTCATGACAAAGTCTGGCCCATCTGGGGCTTGTTAAAGACTCGGTCCGTGGGCTCTTCGGTCCCCAAGGGTTAATGTGAACAATATACTCATTGATTTTCTCAGTGTGAGGACGCGGTCAGTTCCCATTGTGCTCCCAAGACTGAGAGTTTCACGGTGAGGATGGAGAGAAGGGTGATGCCATTCTCGGGAGCTCAGTGAATTCTGGTGATTCTGACCCCTGCCTCCTCAGGGGAGGTAGCCTCCCCACCCCACACACATACATGACAATCAGTGATTCAATTATAGAAGTACTTCAAAATGGAATCCATGTTGACCTTGCTTTGTAATTTTATTAAAGGGACATGTGCATCGACCCAGCACTGAAGCCAAGGCTTCGGAGACTGTCTGAAACATACTTGGAACAACTTTTTGGACTGGATGACCAACTGGTAATTATTATTACTATTTTAAACTTTGTTTATTATGTATATAGTATTCTGCCTGCATGTACGCCTGCAGGTCAGAAGTGGACATCAGATCTCATTACAGACGGTTGTGAGCCAATATGTGGTTGCTGGGAATTGAACTCAGGACTTCTGCAAGAGCAGCCAGTGCTCTTAACCACTGAGCCATCTCTCCAGCCCTCCAACTGGTAATCAGTCAAACACTTTGAAACACATCTTAAGTTCTGACCGAAGTACCCAAACAGACTTTACTGGGGAGTGTTAGATCAGAATCTGTTTAGAACTGAGACCACGTAGGAAAGCCGGAGAATAACACACAGAGAGCCAAACACGTCCACGGGTTTTAGGAATGAGTTGACGTTCTCTCTTCCTGGCTGCCATTCTCCCGTCCCTCCTCTCAGGGACAGAACTAGCATTGCGGAAGCTGGATTTACTAGCATACCCTGTAACCCCAGCACTCAGGAGGCTGAGGCAGGAGGATGGGAGAGACTGAAGGGCAACTGGGGTTACTTGGCGAGATCCTCTCAAAAAACGAAGCGAAAGCCTTGGAGAACTCTTTACAGCAAGGTGGTCTCCTTCCTTCCTTTGTGGTCCACCCTCCAGTGTCGGCTTGGCGGCCCTCGCGGATGAGGATACAGGGAATCAGGCTTGTGAAGTTAAGATCAGAATGCTAGTGAGGTTGAACCTGAAAGCCAGACCCGGTTGTCTCTGAAAGGAGGAGCCTGCTCCAGCAGCGGCACAAGGAGTAATACAGGAGAGGGGGATTTCTAGAACACTGTGTGTGTGTGTGTGTGTGTGTGTGTGTGTGTGTGTGTGTGTGTGTTTCAAGCTCAAGACTGTATGACACTGGCTCATGCTAGGGATGTGGCCTGCGTAAGCCCAAGCAAAGCTTGGGGGCTCGCAGTAAAGGTGGACATTGGAAATCGCAGTCAGAGTCGTATTCAAAGAAGGTGCCTAAGTTAGAAATGAAAACGTGAGTCTCAGGTGTCTGGGCTGCTTAGTTAGCGAGCTCAGCCCAGGTCGGATGCAGATTAATTCACACTGGGAGAAAAACACTAAAAATAACATTGAAGAATGAAACGTCAATCCTCAGTGTATTTGACATTTCAAATCATCGTATAGTAATATTAGCTTTATTTTAAAGCAGTTTCCACTCTTATAATTTTTCTGTCTATTTAGCAAGGAAGTGTTCTAATCCTTTCCCAATAGTTCTACTCCCCGGTGACATTCAACTATATGCGCCTATGCGGCCATTCTTATTCAGACCACCACGAGGAGCAAGCCAGTGAGCAGCACCCCTCTATGGCCTCTGCCTCCTCTGACTTCCTGTCCTGACTTCCTTCGATGATGGGCTAAGATGTGAAAGTGTCAGCCACACAATCCTTTCCTCCCCAGCTCGCTTTTGGTCACGGTGTTTCAACACAACGATAGGAATCCTGACGAAGACGTTGTGGTGTCAGCTTAGTGGCCACAGCCGCAACACAGGAGTCTCAGGCGAGGCTGTCTACAGTCTACAACAACACAGGAGTCTCAGGCAAGGCTGTCTACAGTCTACAGAGCTGAACAGGATATGTTACCTGTGGCGTCCGAGCTACCTCAGCCCCAGGACAGGCTTGTGGGGACAGATTAGGTACCCTGAAGGTACTCTCTTAGATCTTTTTGAACAACACGTCAACGTACGTGTATTCAGACAGCATTATCAGACTGGACAGTCGCTGTCTTAGTTAGGGTTTCTATTGCTGTGAAGAGAGACCATGATCATGGCAACATCTATAAGTTCAGTGATTCGGTCCATTATCGTCATGGTGGGGAGCATGGAGCTGTGCAGGCAGATGTGGTGTTGGAGCCAAGAGTCCTACGTCTTGACTCAGAGACAATAAGAAGTCGGCTGACTGTCACACTGAGGGAAGCTTGAGAAAAAATGCCTCAAAGCCCGTCCCCCAGCGACACACTTCCTCCAACAAGGCCACACTTCCTACTCCCTTTGGGGGCTGTTTTCTTTTAAACCACCAAGCAGACATTTGAACCTGGGCACTGCCCTGTGCTGAAATCGTGAGAAGACTACTGATAAATAGAAAACCGACGGCTGCTAAGAAATCCAGGTTCGTTTAATCCCAGCACTCGGGAGGCAGAGGCAGGTGGATCTCTGTGAGTTCGAGGCCAGCCTGGTCTACAGAGCTAGTTCCAGGACAGGCTCCAAAGCCACAGAGAAACCCTGTCTCGAAAAAACCAAGAAAAAAAAAAAAAAAAAAAAAAAAAAAAAGAAATCCAGGTTCGGCAAATGAACAAAACCGGACCAGCGATGGGGAGGTTTAAGTGCTTCCCCCTTCACAATGTCTCACACCAACAAACATCAAGAACTTTTAGGGAACAATGGGCTCACCTAAATGGTGCCGGAAACTCACAAGATGCCGGCAAGTATGTAAGGGAAGCACTCTCAGAGAATTTGAGAAAACTGCTTTTCCTAGTGTAACTACAAGTGTTTCAGTAATGTAACAGAAACTTAAGAGATGAAGGACTTTTTAAAAGCAACAAAGTCTTTAAGTCAGTGTTGAAAGAGGAGCGGAGGGCTGTGTTCCCGGCACCCGGCCAACCACATGGTTAGCTTATGCCCCGAAATAATTACACGGAAACTGTATTCTTTTAAACACTGCCTGGCCCATCAGTTCCAGCTTCTTATTGGCTAGCTCTTACATATTAATCAAACCCATTTCTAATATTCTGGGTAGCCCACGAGCTGGCTTACCAGGAATGATCTTAACCTGCATCTGCCTGGCGTGGGAACATCATGGCGACTCCTCACTCAGCTTTTCTCTCCCAGCATCCTGTTCTGTCTACTCCGCCTACCTAATTTTCTGTCCTATGAGAGCCAAGGCAGTTTCTTTATTAGTTAACCAATGAAAGCAACAGATAAGATACAAGACCCACCTCCATCAAGTCAGTATTGTTCAATATATTGTCCAAGATGATGGGAGAGAGTCACTGCAATCCCTATGAGAATGTCAGTGACCCCCCCCCCCTTTATTTGTACAAAATCAGAGAAAACAATCCTGCAATACATATGTGCACACACAAAAGAATCCTGAGTAGCCAAAGGTGCTCTGTGCAAAAAGAATAAAGCAGGAGGTGCTGTGCTGTCACGGACCTGCGCCTGTGAAATGTGTTCAGCAGGAGGTGCTGTGCTGTCGCGGACCTGCACCTGTGAAATGTGTTCAGCAGGAGGCGCTGTGCTATCGCGGACATGCTCCTGTGAAATGTGTTCAGCAGGAGGCGCTGTGCTATCGCGGACATGCTCCTGTGAAATGTGTTCAGCAGGAGGCGCTGTGCTATTGCGGACCTGCGCCTGTGAAATGTGTTCAGCAGGAGGCGCTGTGCTATCGCGGACATGCTCCTGTGAAATGTGTTCAGCAGGAGGCGCTGTGCTATCGCGGACATGCTCCTGTGAAATGTGTTCAGCAGGAGGCACTGTGCTATCGCGGACATGCTCCTGTGAAATGTGTTCAGCAGGAGGCGCTGTGCTATCGCGGACATGCGCCTGTGAAATGTGTTCAGCAGGAGGCGCTGTGCTATCGCGGACATGCTCCTGTGAAATGTGTTCAGCAGGAGGCGCTGTGCTATTGCGGACCTGCGCCTGTGAAATGTGTTCAGCAGGAGGCGCTGTGCTATCGCGGACCTGCACCTGTGAAATGTGTTCAGCAGGAGGCGCTGTGCTGTCGCGGACCTGCGCCTGTGAAATGTGTTCAGCTTCTCTTAGGAACACATCAGAGCACAGCCAGGGGGACCCTACTCCAGGAAGAACGACATACGTTTTGACGAGGAAAAGGGAACTGCCATATTGTCCTGCCTTTTTTTATACATTAAAAGAAATGAAGTCAGTGTATTGAAGAGCCATCTGAAGAGCTGGGTGTGATTGTGTAAGCCTGTAATTATAACACTTGAGTGACTGAGGCAGGAGGATCATGAGCTTGAACTTAGCCTAGGCAAGACTGTGGGACCGTCTCCAATAAAAGCCAGAGATGTCTGTAATCCCATAATCAATCCAGTACTGGTCACAGTAGCCAAGCAACAGTACCATTTCTATCTGCTGGTGAATGAATAAAGAAAATAGGCATGCACACAGCCTACACACAGCCTACACACAGCAGAAGACTATGCAACCATGAAAAACTGGAATTCTCCCATTTCCAGAACCATGAACAGAGATAACATTAAGGGAAACAAGACAGGCTCAGAGATCAGCATCTTGTGATCTCATTAGTAGAATCTAAAAAACCATGGTCTCAAAAATTAGAACGATGGCTATCAGGGCCTGGGAGAGTGGGGCTGGCAGATGAAGGAAGTAGTGGAGGAAGAATGGTGAATGACCCAGCTGCAGGCAGATGTGAGCGAGACATCCCAGCTGTAGAGAAGTCACAGGATCAAAGACGGAAGTGTCGGCAGGGTGGCTCAGCAGGCCGGGGCCCCACACCTGCTGGCCTGAGTTCAGTCCCTGGGAGAGAACTTTCTGTGTCCTATGACCTCCACATATGAGCTGAGGCACACATGCACACAGCATAAGTGAATAAACGTAATAAAATAATTTTAAAACGCTAGAAGGCTTTTGTAAGTTACAACCGTAAAGAAGTGGCAGATGTTCGAGGAAATACATTTAATTGGACCTAAACATTACCCAGTATGTACTGAGCTAAACATTACATAGTGTCTCATAAATATGTATACTTTTTATTTGTATGCATCACTTAAAATAATTGTAAAAAAGGAACACAAGACAAAAAATAGTGCCATTGTTTAACATAATTGCAACAATTGTTGAGTATCTCCTAGTGTTAATTATAGTCAGACATAACTATTCTATTTTTGAACTTCCCTAATTGTCTCAAAAATGTCTTCTTATTTAATGTTCTGTTCAAGTCAGAATTCAGAGTCCTCTATTGTACTTGGCTGCATGTATCTAATTCTTCTGTAATTGACAACAGTTCTCTTGTCTTGTTTCTATTAAGGGGATCATAAAGTATCTTATAAACTCCATTCTCATTTTTTGTTCTAGTCATTTTTGTTGCTAGGTTTTCTGTATTTACTGTAGAAATTTGATGTCATTAAGGTTCTTTCCCCACTTATTTTTTTTAAAAATATAAAACCTTTAAAATTGATTCTGTATGTATAGGTGTTTTGCCTACATGCATATCTGGGTACCTTGTGTGTGCAGTTCCCAAGGAGGCCAGAAGAGGGCACAGAGTCCCCTGGAAGTGGAGTTACTGATGGTTGTGAAATTCTGTGTAGGTGCTGGAAATCAAGCCCAGGTCCTCTGCAGAATCACACATGGTGCTGCTAACTGCGGTGCCATCTCTCTAGTCCTCCCAGATGGTCTGGTTGACTGACTTTTAACTAATGCATCCTAAGTCACTAGAAGTCCTTTGGGTTTTAACATAAGCTAATCGCTAGTGATCAGAATTACTGCTCACAACTGACAACTTGAATTTGAATGATTAAATGTCCTGTAGGCAAAAGCATAATTATAGACCAGCTGTGTTCTACACTGCATACACCAGTTTCAGGGTAACAGCACTAGAGAGTCACTGTCACTAAGAACGCTGAGTGTCCAGCCCAGCCTGGTGGCATACACCTTTAATTCCAGCACTTGGGAGGCAGAGGCAGGTGGTTCTCTGAGTTTGAGGCCAACCTGGTCTACATAGTGAGTTCCAGGACAGCTGCTTTTATATAGGACAAAGGTTGGGTTTCCTGTACCATCGTGGCAAGTCACAACAACCTGTAATTCTACTTTGAGGGGATCTGATACCCTATCCTGACTTCTGTGTGCACCAGGCTCTCACATGCTGTGCATTCGGGCCAATGCCTAACACAGAAAAACAAGTGCTTGCTTTTAAAGAATACTGAATTCAGCTCAGACACATCACAACTCTTTCACTCCCTAAAGTGAGTGTATTCTCTTAGGTAGTTTCAGTAAAAGGAATACAATTTTATTACCTAAATTTTATTACCTAATTGTTGCTCAATGTTGATGTCACCTACTTTTCTCTTTGATATAATTATGCTTTTCCAGTTATATGTAATAGTACAAAATATAGAATTAACATTAAGATCTAATCTATCCCTCCTTTTAGGTAACCAATTTTAGTGTTTTTTTAGTCTGTTCTTTAAAACATGAGAAATTATATTGTTTTCCTCTCCTCTGTGGCTTCTTACACACACACACACACACACACACACACACTCACCATATACACTGCACACACACATCACACATACCACACAAAACACTACACATATACACACAACACACACTGCATACTCACACTACACAATACAAGCACACATACCACACACACTACACACACTGCACATACACACAACACACACTGCACACACACAACACACACTGCACACACACAACACACACTGCACACACACATCACACATACCACACAAAACACTACACATATACACACAACACACACTGCATACTCACACTACACAATACAAGCACACATACCACACACACACTACACACACTGCACACACACAACACACACTGCACACACACACAACACACACTGCACACACACATCACACATACCACACAACACACTACATATATACACACAACACACACTGCACACTCACACTACACAACACACAGCACACACATACCATATACACACTGCACACACACACACTACACAAAACACTGCACGCACACACTGCAAATACTGCAATACACTGAAGATACATTGTACACACACTGCATATGCACAGCACAAATATATCTATAATGTTCTATATATTTCCTCCTTAAATATGTTCAAGATATATATGTATATATATTCATATATACAGCTTTAAAAATTGAATCCTGAACATTTATATTTGATAATTTTGTAAATGCCATACACAGCTTTTTCAATGGTGCTGTCACCAGAAGCGCCATCTAAAACCTAAAATCAATGGAAACCATGGGCTTTAAGTATTCTCACAGATGCAGATGAAGTTCATCTGGGGAAGGAGGGTGAACCTAGGACCCTTGGGCTTGGCGCTGCTGGTCTGGGAGCGGGAGGCCCTTGGTGTCTGTCATCCGACTTCTTTTCTTCTGAGACGGGAGGGAGGCAGCCAGAATGGTGCACACCTTTAGTCCCAGCACTCGGGAAGCAGAGGCAGGCAGAGTTGAGGCCAGTGTGGTCTACAGAGTGAGTTACAGGACAGCACAGCCAGGGTTACACAGAGAAACCCTGACCCAAATAAATAAATATAAAAATAGACACATAAATAAAATTTTAAGAAGAGAGATACTGGATAATTACTAGCCCCTGAGAAAGCATCAATTTAAATATTCCTATAATCTGGAACAAAGTATGGGAATGATGATTTGAGTTAGATTAATGTTGTTTTCTGTAAATTTAAGCGTAACATGGAAGAATGGTAGCAATTCTATAGTACTTGTGTGTCCTGTGTTCTGTTATTTACGGCATCTGAGATGTAAATAATGCTTTTGCCAACATTCATGATTCAGAGGCAGGTGTTCCATGTCAACCTGATTTATATAGCAAGACTTTTCCTCAAAAGTAATATTTGTTATTAATCTAAACTGTTTCAGTGACTTTGCTTAATAAAATTGTTAGTAAGTATCTACAAGTTTATGAAAAATATTTTCTAAAATCGTATTTATTTGAATGTGTTTATAAAATAAAGCATTGAAAAGCGGGTGGCAGTGAGCGTTCCTTCATGCACAGACCCTTTGAGCTGTCATCAAGGTACTTGTTAGTAACCTGCTGGAGATGGAGAGGAATGGCTCACGGCGGAACTGTGGTCCTTCACACCCTGCCACGGCACTGTTGTGCAGACAGCTGTTGCTCTGTTTCAGAGACTGTTGCTGCTGTGTCCTGAGCTTCAGAGACTTGGTTCTCTTTCTGAGAGCCTGGTGTCTGTCTGAGGTGGCCTTTCGTGTGTCTACATCTACAACTCCTTAAGATCCAAAGTGGCCTTTCATCCCCTGGGCTCCTCGCCTTGCTGAAGGCATCCTAGGTGATCACACTTTCCATCCACTCTAGCAAGTCAACTTGTGCTTTCAATGCTGAGGTCCCTTTCCTGCCAGCGTGAAAGCACGGAGTAGCAAGGACTCAGATAACAGTCGCCGTTCAGTTTCCTCAGCTCTGGAAAGAAGAGCCGTTCAATATCATTTTTATTGGCAGCATTGAATTATTTCAAAATTTGGCCTCATGTAAAATCTTTGTGATTTTTTTTAAGATCAAAATCACGAAGTTTAAAGTCACTTGAACTTTGTTGGCACTGTATTTGTAGCAGTCCTGTGCACAGGGGTGAGCAGACACCACACCTCACATACATATGCAGAAAAAAAAAAAGACAGAAACATTCCTGGTCCTTAACAGTGCTCACATCCACAGAGGAAATGTGCTACCGCCTCGTCTGCTCCTCCGAGGGCATAGAGAAGGTCAGTCGGGTCAAACCGTCTTCAGCTGTCCCCATGTCTATTGTGAATGGCTGTGGGGGATAAGTTTGTTTCTCCTGAAGCAGATTCCACTGTCTATACTTTCATTTTTTGTGGTTTTCTTAGTCCTTCTTGGTGAAGCGTTCTTGCATGTTGTTTAGAGGAGAGACTATCATTTTACAGCATTGACAGGAGACAGTCCGTCTCAATAGTGACCAACAGACTGCAATGCCTTTTCTTTTCCTTTTGAGCCAAGCTTTGAGGTGGCTCAGGATGGCTTTAAACCTGCTATGTAGTTGTATGTGAGTGATCTTGAGCTTCTGGTCCTTCTGTCTCCACCTTCTGACTGTTGGGATTGCAGGCATGCACTACCAGGAGAATCAGCCGCACAGCCACCCAGCCACTGAGCCACCCAGCCACCCAGCCACACAGTCACACAGCCACACAGTCACACAGCCACACAGCCACACAGCCACCCAGCCGCACAGCCATACAGCCACACAGTCACACAGTCACCCAGCCACCCAGCCACACAGTCACACAGCCACAGAGTCACACAGTCACCCAGTCACACAGTCACCCAGCCACACAGTCACACAGCCACACAGCCACACAGTCACACAGTCACACAGCCACAGAGTCACACAGCCACACAGTCACACAGCCACACAGTCACACAGCCACACAGCCACACAGTCACACAGTCACACAGCCACAGAGTCACACAGTCACACAGCCACACAGCCACACAGCCACCCAGTCACACAGTCACACAGCCACACAGTCACACAGCCACAGAGTCACACAGTCACCCAGTCACACAGTCACACAGCCACACAGTCACACAGCCATCTACGTAGCCACCCAGCCACCCAGTCACACAGCCACACAGCCACACAGTCACCCAGCTTCACAGTCACCCAGCCACACAGCCACACAGCCACACAGCCACACAGCCACACAGCCACACAGCCACACAGCCACACAGCCACACAGCCACACAGTCACACAGTCACACAGTCACACAGTCACACAGCCACCCAGTCACACAGCCACACAGTCACACAGCCACACAGTCACACAGCCACACAGTCACACAGACACACAGACACACAGTCACACAGTCACACAGCCACACAGTCACACAGTCACACAGCCACACAGCCACACAGCCACACAGCCACACAGCCACACAGCCACACAGCCACACAGCCACACAGTCACACAGTCACACAGTCACACAGCCACCCAGTCATATAACCACACAGCCACACAGTCACACAGCCACACAGTCACACAGTCACACAGCCACACAGCCACACAGTCACACAGCCACCCAGTCATATAACCACACAGCCACACAGTCACACAGCCACACAGCCGCACAGCCTCACAGCCTGCTACCCAGCCACTCAACCAGCCGCAGAGTAAGAAGGAAAGAAAGATATAGAGAAAAATAAAGGTAAAAAGCCTAGAGGCAAAGCGTAGTCAAAGAGCAATGGGATCATTGAAGTTACGTTGGCTAGAAACAAGCCATGCTGAGGCTGGGCATTTGTAGATAAGAATAACTCTGCACGTATTTATGTGGGAGCTAGGTGGTGGGCCCCCAAAGAGTTAACAACCAAAACAAAGAACCACACCGGTAGGTTGGCCATGCTCCAGTTGTTGGCCCCACGGCCATTCATATGTGAGCAGCGCAAGCTGGATTCAGTAATGTGTGAGGTGGGACACAGGGAATTGTGTGTTATGGGGGTGAGTCTCGGAGAAGTTAGTGTAAGGAGTAGAAGGTGAACGTGCTCAGAATGCATTGTATGTACGTATGGAGTTTCAAAGAATCTATAAAATATACAAAATGATATGACTTCAGTAAGAATGATAATAAACACATATAATACAGTTTGACCCTAAGAGAGACATACATGGATCTACATAGGAAGGTGAAAAAGACAAGATCTCCTGAGTGAATGGGAGTATGGGGGTCACAGGAGAGGGTAGAAGGGGAGAGGGGATGAGGGGAGAGGAGTGGAGGAAAACGTATAGCTCAATAAAGATAAAAAAAAAGAAAAAATACAGTTTCTAACCATGTAAGTGATAATTAATCCCTCCCTCTTCTCCTCAGAGGCTGCTGTCCAAGTTCCTCGGCAGCCCTGCAGGGTCTCTCTTCCACCTTCTATGCTTTACAGGGTCTCGCTAGGGAGCCCTAGAGCTCTGTGCACCAGTTGTCCTTGAGTTCCTCCTGCCTCTGCTGCAGGAGTGCAGGGACTACAGGTGTGCGCCACCATGCCCAGCTTTGTTCTATTTCTTTCTAATGTGCAGTTCAATTACTTGTCTCTCTTAGGTGACTCCAGAGCTGATGGTGAAAGCCTGCACATTTTACACTGGACATTTAGTCAAGAGCCATTTTGGGTGAGGATGCGTTTTCTCCGAATTGTTTGTCTTTTATCCCTTCTATTATTCACACAGAGGAAGGCTACCTCTGCCTTCTGTGCATCTCTTAGATTTGATGAGCTTGTACTTAGTTAAAATACTGCTCCTCTGAAACACAGCTTGTCTAAAATCCTTGCGTTTGTATATGTTTGGGAATTTAAATTCCCTTTTTAAAAAAATTATTGTGAAGGTTATTCTCTGTGTAAATTGAAGTTATGAGAATGATGTTATCCCAGGATGTGTTTATTTTATTATAACATCTTAATTAGCAGAACTTCTTCAAGACATATCCCCAGTTTACAGTTGTGTGTGTGTGTGTGCTCTATTACCCTAGTCTCAAAGTATTATTTTGAGAATAATGTATTTCTGTATCTTTTGCATGCAGTGGTTGGAAGGAGGTCGCAATACCTCGTGCAAATCAGGAGGCAATCATGGCCGAAAAAATGAACAGAGCAATAGAACATTACAATTCCAGATGTCTGAAATCATTTTTCATTCACTGGTTCTCCTATGTGAAGACCACTAAAGAAAGACTTGTAGGTAAATGTCCACCCCACAGCACCTAGTTTGGGTGTTCAATTATACCGCCAACCAGCAAACCAACCGTTAAACCTAGAGAGCGCGTAGCTTGGGTGCAGCTGGGAAAGCTGCCTGCTCCCCAACCTATTTGCTCTTCCTGGCTCCTGTGTTCGAGTTATGGGCCTCTAACGTGTATCACACAATCCATTTAATTCTAGAACACATAATTCTGAATATCCGAATACTATGTGGTGGTTATGTTTCTTATGAAATGCTTAGAAGTCCAAGTTTTGTAAAAGATAAATTTGTTTTTTAAAAAGGCAATATATATGTAGGTGACATAGTCAGCTACAACCAACCTGAGAAAAGTTGGGGCTGTCTTGAGCCTCGTGATCTTTATTTAGCATGCCCTGGCTGGTACATAGAGTGGGTATTAGCAATATTCTATCCTGTATATATTGTAGTTAGATGAGTGTTTAGGAATTCCTTCCCCCTATACAACTATATATATCTTCAGTTTCTAAGGGCACAGGCATATTTACAGGATTAAATGTCTCTAGAGTGGAATCTAATGCTACAGCAGTAATTAATTTTGTGATTAAAATGAAGCCCAAGCTGTCAGAAGCATTACTTCATTCCATCTTCAGAGACAGCTCTCGCTACTTGAAATAACCAAGTGCATTTCTTGCAGTTTCGTTGCTCCGGTTGCGAGAGATGTTTTATACCCAAAGGCAAAAACTTATCCTAGCAATATGGAAGGAGAAAGCCAGACAGAGGAGTAAATCAAGAGAAGACGATTTGGTATGATATCAGACACTTTTTTTTTTAAAGAAGGAAATGCCATTTTAATATTTTGCTTAAAGATATTGGTGAAGACACTAGGAATTCTTTAATTAATATTGAGATGTCTAAACTGCAAGAGTCTCTGATAAGAATAAAATGAAGAAGATAAGGACTCAGTAAAATTTTTCCTTTTCTAAGTAAGATTAAGTTGCTTTTTTTCCAACATTTAATATGCCAGTTTCAATAGTAAATTTATTTTAATTACTAATGGCTAAACTTGGAGAATTATTTGTAATTAGGAAACCCACTCATAATTTAAGCAATTAAAATAGAGGACCCAAGGAAACACCCGAAAACTTAAAACTCCCTTCTGTTTACATCACTTGAGTATTTTATTGCCCTGGTTGTTCTAGAACATTCAGAGTACTTGAGTCAGATACAGAGATAAGCGTGAGATTTGTGCAGTCGCATTATTTAGTAGGCAATGCTTTTAATCTCTTTCAAATACAAACTTGAGTTAAATAGGAAAGAGGAAAAGAAGTTGGAATTAAGTCTTTGCCCTCCGAGGGCAGGCTCGGCAGTCCCGCTCACCCTCAACCTGTCAGACTGTAGGGGGAGCCGGTGCCGCGTGTGCAGGAGGAGCGTATGAAGCCTGAGAACACGGAGTCTGCCATGCGTGAAGCAGAGGTCCTGCCTTCTAGATGTGTACAACTGACGGACACCGAGTTGGCTTGTTTTGCATGCTACCCTCTGTCCTCTTCCTATTGTGGAAACCACTTCACTCTGCTTCTGCCCACGCCACACTTGCAACCACTGTGTGTACTAAGGTAGTGTTACGACCACCGCCTGTGCCGGTCACGGATGTTCTAACGGTGACATAGTCAGCTACAACCAACCTGAGAAAAGTTGGGGCTGTCTTGAGCCTCGTGATGTTTATTTAGCATGCCCTGGCTGGTACATAGAGTGGGTATTAGCAATATTCTATCCTGTATATATTGTAGTTAGATGAGTGTTTAGGAATTCCTTCCCCCTGTACAACTTCTTGGCCAACAGCCACTCTGCAGTCAGTGAGCGAGGGTATGTGCTGGGCACCAAGGCCGTGATTCCTGGCGTGCTGGCTTTTCCTGAGAGTATGAGGTAAAGACCTCACACTAAAATTGTGTTGCTCGTTGACCCGTAGAAGTGCATTCTCGTTACAGCTTTCAGGAAATGTATCACGTTCAAGCCGGCTTGCTGTAACCAGAAATCAGACAGGTTTCTGAAACCTTTCCTCAACTCCTGTCCTGGCTATCTCCTCGCTAACACTTTCCTTCCGTGTCCCTACACTGGTGATTCTGCTGCTGGACACGCCACTTTGTGACCCACAGTTCTCTCATCTTTGGAGACAGCACCAGGTCTCTCAGGGGGTTTCCTGTGCCAGTATTTACGATAGCTAATGGAAACAATTTGTAAAAGCTGAGGTGGTCTTGGGAAAACCGTCACTTAGGTCACATGGCAATCAGCAGCGTGTCCCTGGAGCTCATGTTAAGCCAGGTGTGGGCTTTCTAGGCATCATTGCCTTTGACCCTTAGGACAAGCCCGTGGGGTTTATAAGTTATTTTCATTGCAGATTTCAAAGCACGAACTTCAGCTGAGGAAATGGAAGTACAAGCTTTCGAAGTCCAAAGCAGTTGAGGAAAAGCCCTTTAGCCCGGAGCGAAGTGCCTCAGACGCGGCCCTGTCGGCTGAGCCTGTGGAATTTGACCTCGCAGTGCTGCCAGATCGAGCAATAACGCAGGTGGGTGGGGCTCTGTTGAATGTGGGCAGGCCTGGCGATCTGTGCAGAGCTTGGCGTTAGGGTGAGCGTGTGGTGCCTGTAGCTCCCTCCTTTATAAATTACCTGTCATGACCGCCTTTTCTATTGTAATTCACACTTGTTTGTTATAGTTCCTTATATAGTTTGGCAACATTAACCCTTTATCTAGAATATATTTGAGTATTTCCCTCCACTGCACTTAACGTTGTCTCTTTTGCCTCTCGAGTATTTTGATGTCAAGAAATAAAGCTTAAAATCTATCACTCATTCTAATAATTTCTCTTTATGCCACTGTCAGTGGTCTGAGTGATATCGTACTGCCAACACGTACATCTGTCTGTCTCTCTGACCTATTTTGTCTTTGCGAAATTTCCTTCTTTATTGAGGCTTATGCTATACATCTTAAGACAACACAGAGGACCTTCAGATAATTTCATGCTCCTGTGCATATACTTTCAGAACCCACGACAGCAGGCTTTTCTCCCCCTTTTGTGGTGTCAGTACTGTTGAAATAGGTTTGTTTCTATATAGTCATAGCTCCACAATTCTAAAATTGTGTTTGCTTTAAACATCACCACTCTTGAGCACATTTCGATGTATGACAATCAGCCAGGACGTATAGAAAAGTCTCAGATCCGACAGAACGTTGTTCTGCCTGAAGTACTGAAGCAGGCCATTCTCTTACAGTCAGCCACCAAGGCCGTCGGACCAGATCAATTCCACAGCCTTTAATCTTTGGGCCCTTGAAATGAAAATTACGCAAGTCTTATTATAGGGCATCTCTCAAATTTGGCTTGTTTTACGTTTCCTCATGAGTCAGTGTGTGCTGGGTTTTCGTTAGAGTGCACAGCCATGGCTGTCGTGTGCCCTTTTCTTTGCATCCTCTCTGTGGCACAGGGTTAATTTAGGCAGCTGTGCTCTCCTGGGCCTTTGACTGCCTTGGGCTCCACAACTGATCCCTCTACTGGCTGGCTGTATGTTACCTTCAGTATGTGTAGGTATGTCCCTGTATTCATGATCTCTCCAAGGTTTTTATCATGAAGGGGTATCAAAGGCTTTGTCAGCATCTAATGAGATGATGATGTGTTTTTCCTTCAGTTTGTTTATATGGTGGATTACATTGACAGATTTATGTGTGTTGAGCCGTGCCTGCATCTCTGGGATGAAGCCTACTTGGTCTTCTTTGGATGTGTTCTTGCATTCAGTTTACCAGTATTTTATTGAGTATTTTTGCATCAATTCTCTTGAGAGAAGCTGGTCTGTAATTCTCTTTCTTTCTTGAGTCTTTGTGTGGTTTGGCTATCAGAGTGATTGTGGCCTCATAGAAAGAATTTGGCAATGTTCCTTCTGTTTTTATTGTGCGGAATAATTTGAGGAGTATTGATGTTAGCACTTCTTTGAATGTCTGGTAGAATTCTGCATTAAAACTGTCTGGCCCTGAACTTTTTTTTTTTTTTTTTTTTGGTTGGAAGATTTTTAATAACTGTTTGTATTTACTTATGGGTTGTAGGTCTATTTAAATTGCTTATCTGGTCTTGATTTAACTCTGATAAGTGGTATCTATTAAGAAATTTGTCCATTTCTTTTAGATTTTCCAATTTTGTGGAGTAAAGGTTTTTGAAGTATGGCCTAATGATTCTCTGGATTTTTTGGAGTTTGTTGTTATGTCCCTTTTTGTTCCTGATTTTGTTAATTTGGATATTCTCTCTCTGCCTTTCAGTTAGTTTGGATAAGGGTTTGTTTATTTTATTTCTCGAAGAACCAACTCTTTGTTTCATTGATTCTTTGTATTGTTCTTTTTGTTCCTATTTTGTTGATTTCTGCCCTCCGTTTGATTATTTCCTGCCATCTACTCCTCTTAGGTTTGCTTCTTTTTGTTCTAGAGTTTCAGGGGTGTTATTAGGTTGCTAGTATGAGATTTCTCCAAATTCTTCATGAAGGCATTTAGTGCTATGAATTTTCCTCTTAGCACTGTTTCATTGTGTCTTATGAGTTTGGGTACGTCGTGTGTTCATTTTTATTGAAGTCTTTAAGTTCTTTACTGCTTTCTTGACCCAACAGTAACTCGGTGGAGAGTTGTTCAGTTTTCCTGAGTTTGTAAGCTTTCTGTTGTTGAAATACAGCTTCAATCCATGGTGGTCTGATAACAAGGGGTTATTTCAATTTTTTTTTGTATCTGATGAGACTTGCTTTGTGGCTGAATATAAGGTCAGTTTTAGAGACAGTCCCATGAGGTGCTGTTGATATATTTATTTTTTTTCTGAAATGTTCTGTAGATGTCTCTTTAAACCATTTGAGTCATAAGATCCATCAGTTCTCTTGTTTCTCTGTTGATTTTCTGTCTGGCAGACCTGTCTATTGGTAGAATGGGGTGTTAAAGTCTCCCACTATTGTTGTGTGAGATTCGATGTGTGATTTAAGCTTTAGTGATATTTCTTTTACAAATGTGGGTACCTGTACGTTTGGGGCATGGTTGTAAAGAACTGAGACATCATCTTGGTGGGTATTTCCTTTGGTGAGTGTGAAATATCCTTCTCCATCTTTTTTGACTAATTTTGGTTAGAAGTCTGTTTTGCTAGATATTAGGAAAACTACACCAGCTTGCTTCTTGGATCCATTTGGTTGGAAGATCTTTTTCCAACCCTTTCTCTGAAGTAATGTCTTTGATGTTGAGGTGTGTTTCTTGTATGATGGATCATACCCATTCTGTTAGCCTGTGTCTTTTTATGGTGAATAAAGTTCATTGATATGGAGGGATATTAATGGCCATTGAGCCCTGTTATTTTTGTTGGTAGCGATAGTATCTCTCTCTCTCTCTTTCTGTGTGTGTGTGTGTTTCCTTTCTTAGGGTTTTGCTGCTCTGAGATTATCTATTGCCTACATTTTTGTGGGTATAGTTAACTTTTGGGGGTTTTTCTTTTAGTACCTTCTGTAGGGCTGGATTTGTGGATAGATGTTGTTTAAATTGGACTTTGTCATGAAATATCTTATTTTCTCCATCTATGGTGTTGAAAGTTTTGCTGGGTATAGTATTCTGGGCCAGCATCCAAGGTCTCTTAGAGTCTGCAAGACATTGGTCTGGGCCATTCTGGAATGTAGAGTATCTGTTGAAAAGTCAGGTGCGATTCTAATAGGTCTGCCTTTATATGTTACCTGGTCTTTCCCCCTTGCTGCTTCTAATATTCTTTCTTTGTTCTGTATGTTTAGTGTTTTGGTTATTATGTAGGGAGGGGATTTCTTTTCTGTTCCAGTCCACTAAGTGTTCTGTAAGCTTCTGGTTCCTTTATAGGCATGTCCTTTCTAGCTTGGGGAAATTTTCTTCTATGATTTTGTTAAATATATTCTCTGGGTGTTTGAGCTGGGCTTCTTCTCATTCTTCTATTCCTATTATTCTTAGGTTTGGTCTTTACATAATGTCTCAGATCTCTTGGATGTTTTGGGTTAGGAATTTATTGGATTTAGCATTTTCTTTGACTGATTAATCTATCTCCTCTATTGTGTTTTCAGTGCCTGAGATTCTGTCTTCCATCTCTTGTGTTCTGTTGGTGACGCTTGCGTCTGTGGTTCCCGTGTGCTTACCCAGACTTTCCATCTCAGGATCCCTTCCATTTGTGTGTTTTCTTCATTGCTTTTATTTCCATTTTCTTGAGCAGTTTGTTTGTTTGATTTAGCTTTCTTGGCATTCTTTTAGGGATTTATTGATTTCATCTAATTTTTCTTTGTCTTTTTCTCAGTTTGTAAGGAATTTTATTTTTTTCATTTATCACCTTCATAGAGTTGTTTTAAAGTCATTTTCTTGTGCTTCAGCTGCCTTGGAATATCCAGGGCTTGCTGTCATGGGATAGCTGGGCTCTGGTGGTGACGTATTACCCTGGCTGTGGTCGGTTATGTTCTTTCCCTGGAGTTTAGGCATCCGGTCTGGGGTGATTATAGATCTAGGGGCTGACTTCTGAGTTTGTCTTTGTTTGATGGGTGATTTATTCTTGGTTTCTGTTTCCTTGTTGGTTTTCTTTGTGGTCTGGATTTCTAGTGACCCATGCTCTAGTAGGGAGTCTCTGTCCAAGTTTGGAGCTGGCCTTTTGGTGGTGGGGCTGACAGGTGTGGGGTTGTTCTCTGACTGCTGTGGTCTGCCCCTGTGGTTCCAGCTGGTGTGGTCTGTATGTGAGCTGCGGAACTCCTTCCTCAGACTGACTGGCGTGGTCTGTATGTGAGCTGCGCAAGTCCCTCCTCAGACTGGCGTGTTCTGTATGTGAGCTGCGGAAGTCGGTCCTAGACTGATGTGGTCTGTACGTGAGCTGCAGAACTCCCTCCTCAGACTGGCGTGGTCTGTATGTGAGCTGCAGAAGTCGGTCCTCAGACTGGCGTGGTCTGTATGTGAGCTGCAGAAGTCGGTCCTCAGACTGGCGTGGTCTGCATGTGAGCTGCAGAAGTCCCTCCTCAGACTGACTGGCGTGGCCTGCACTGAGCAGTGCGGATTCCACTGGAGTTGGAAATCTGGGTCCAGCAATGGCCCAGCAGTGGTCCCGAGGTGGTGCTGTGTTTCAGACTGGTGTGGACTGTGCCTGAGCCCTGGTAGTCTGCCAGAGGTGGCAGGAAAGGCTGCCCTCAGGGAGGATGGTGATGTGGGAGGGCTTGGGAGGGGCAGTGGGTCTTGGAGGTTCCAGGAAGTGGAACAGTCCAACTGGCAGGCGGGTCACTCACCCTCTCAGACTGGTGTGGCTTGCACCAGAGCCATGGACTTCCCTGCAGGTTGGGGCAGGACCCAGCAGGAGTAGGAGGGGGAAGGATGGGTCCTGGGGAACAGGGCAGGAAACGTTGCAGCTCAGCTGGAATCAGGTCGCTCACCTGTTCTTCACACTGTGTGGACTTTGAAACTATGCGGTTTCTAGGTCTGGTTCCACCAACTCGAAACAAGTCAGGTTACCATTTAGTGATCATTTCTTTGGTATCATTTTTTTGCTCACTAAGGAATGCTGCTTCCTTAACAGCTGGTTGTGTTCACGTACGGTCAGACAAACTGCCAGACAAACTCAGAGCTGACGGGAGGGTTGGCAAAGACCATTTTCGATGATAGTGTAAGCATTGGGTACACAACACAGTGGGAAGCCGTATGCTGACGAACTTAAAGTCTGAATAATATATCCAAGTAATGCAGTTGTTTGATTAGCTAATGGTGAAGCCTTGCCTTACGATGTAAGTAGCTCTGGCTCTTTGTTTGCAAAAGATACAAAGCATGTGGACTTGCAGAAACAGCTATGAAATCACCTTCGGATTTTACAGCACAGCTGACTCATCTCACTTGGGAAAAAAAACCCTAAAACCTGAATAGCTATTAAATAGCATGGCCAGACTAGGTGTGTGTGTGTGTGTGTGTGTGTGTGTGTGTGTGTGTGTGTGTGTGTGTGCGAGAAACAGATGGTCCAGGCCGGTAGGGCTCAGTTACTTGGAACTGTAAAATCGATGACTTCTCAGACCCATGTTTTGATAACCCTATGGGTCAGCCTGACCTTAACGAACCAAGCAGAACTTGATTGAACGTTCTGTGGCTCTGTCCCGAACAAGCTTCAGACTGGAGAAGCTATTCCAGACTGCTGTGCTATCAAGGAACGATGTGTTCGTTGGCTTGATCTCTGGTGTGGATGAGAACCTTGGTGACACAAAGTGCTTCAGAATTCTTTCAGGGACAGTTTATTTTGGTAGGAGTTGCCCTGCCCTGGAGTGCGTTCCCATTGTCTCAGCCTCAGGGATGCTAGCAAGCTAAGAGTTTTTCACTTGATTTTAATGTACAGCTTTCGTGAGTTTCCTCAGAAACCAGGCTTGCAACAGTGATGATCACAGGAGAGCTCAAAACTGCCCCACAGAGGGAGGCGGCTGGGTGGCTGATGGTGCAGCTGGCTGTGCCATCCTGGGCTGCTTGTCTTCCTAGTCCCAGCGTGTCTCCAGGTGGATGTGCAGGATGCAACCCTCCGTGTTTGCTCCTGGAAAGACCAGCTAGTGTTTCCAAAATGCTGGAGCAATGCCCGGCGTGTAGCAAGCTCTTAGTTGCTAGCTGCTGTAACGTGTTGAACTAAGTGCTGAATTGAAGGCGTGAGGTGGAAAGTCTGCAAGCCTGGATTCCCAACATAGCTCTGCTGGTTCTCTTAGCTCGCCGACTCCTCAGTCCGAAGACTGAAAATTTCTTCTATAAAATGAGGGTGGCCTGCATGGTGTCTGTATGTGCCTATAAATCCGAGATGGAAACACTAAACACACAAGGAGAAAATGTTGGTGGAAATTCAGAAGGAAAATTGCGGAGGCTTCGTGTGTGTGTGTGTGTGTGTGTGTGTGTGTGTGTGTGTGTACTCATCCTTGCCCCAGTATTACTCCGACACGTGGATAGCTTACCTGGGGCTTTCTCCATGTGCCGGCTTACAGGGCTCCATCAGAGAGTGTTGAAATAGGGGTGGCGGGGTTGCGTCCCCAACACCCCCGCCGCCTGGCTAGCTTATGCCCGAAATAACAACACACAAACTGTATTCATTTAAACACTGGTTGGCCCATTAGCTTCAACCTCTTAACCCATTTCTTATCATCTATGTAGCACCATGAGGTGCGCTTACCAGGAAGATTCTAGCCTACGTCCATCCTGGGTCTGAGCTTCATGCCTCTGCCTCAGAGAGCAGAGCTATCCCATCTACCAGGGAGAGTGGAGCATGGCGTCTCTGAGCTCACTTCCTCTTCCTCCCAGCATACTATTCTGTTTACTCCTCCCACCTATGTTTTAACCTATCAGGACCAGCCAAGCAGTTTCTTTATTTTTAACCAATGACCTTCCTCCATCATTTCCCCTTTTTTTCTGTTTAAACAAAAAAGGAAGGCTTTAACTTTAACATAGCAAAATTACATATAACAAAACAGTTATCTCTTTATCATAATTAAGGAAAACTATAACTATCTATTCTTAACTCCATCAAAGACTCCAGAAAGATACACTATTACCTAAGCAAACAAGAAAAAAGCAATTTTCAAAACTCTAGGAATGACAGAGACATCTCACTGCCTGTACAGTCACCCAAAGTTCTTCTGTACCGTTGGGGCATCCATCTTCGGCCTACAGGCCCATAGTTTTCAGCAGACATTCCACAAAGCAGGAAATTTCAAAGGCAGTCACTATCTGCTTGTCCTGAAGAATGTCTTGTAGACTCTTTCATGAATCAGGAACCCGGAAAGATCATCTCACCTTTAGGCAAGTTCAGTAGTCCTCTCTCTGCGGGTTCTTTGTGTCTGATCTCATTTCTCTGTTTCCCTCCCTGACACCCTCTCAGCTGCCATCTTTTAAGAATTTAGAAAGCGTGTTGGTTCCTCACAATGTTGACTGGGCCATGTTTATCCCCATTCTGAGCTGACCAAACCTTCTGAATGGCAAGGGAGATGAGCTTTAGGTAATAGCTTACCTGGATCATGTATGCGCTTACAAATGGACTCTCCCCTTGTCCTGGTCCTATTGTTAGAGGAAACTACATATAACAATGTGTAGCCATATGATTTATTACTCAACACAGAGTCAGAATCAGCGGGAAGCAGCATCCTTAGGTGTCTCTTGGGTACCAAGGTTCAAGTTAATCCTCTTGCATGAGAAGCACACTCTCTCAGTGGGAGATACCTAGACCGCTTGAGTAGTATCAGTTCTGTTTGCTTTATTGTGGAGAATTGCATTATCATGCTGTTTGCAAAATGAACATCTGAACAGAGAGTATGCTGTGCTGAGACTTGTAAGTCCCAGAGCCCACTGTGTTCTTGGGCTACTGTGTGGCCAAATGAACGCACACCATGGTGCATATCAACTTTCATCCTCGTTTTCTTTCCTACAATATTGCTGACCTGTTTGATTCTTCTCATCTATCCTCCGTTCCATCGCTAATCTTCATTTCTCTCCCAAGCAGCGCATCACACTCCAGAGCTAGAACAAACATTCCAGGTGTGACGTGATTCATGTCGCGTCTCAGTACCATTTTCATCTTCAGAGCGGACGTTCATACAACGTGATTCATGTCGTGTCTCAGCACCGGTTTCATCTTCAGCTCCAGGTTCTTTACGAGCAGTACCTATGAGGGCTCTGTGCCCTTCTCCCCAGAGAGTGATGAGTGACCAGACCAAGCAAGAGAATTGTTTTTATGAGTATTCTTTATTAGCAACTTCAATATCCAATGCATCAGTGGGGGGTTACAATCTCAATAGGCATGGAGGATTGATAATGGGCAACACACAGGCACTTCAATATTACAATTATTAATCCTACTAAACCTAATACATAAAACCAATTCATAACCTTAATCTAACTTATCCATTACCTATAAAACACTCCTTAACCTTAACACAATTTATCCATTACCTATAAAACACTTCTTAAACTTAATACAACTTATCACTTATCTATAAGATATCTCTTAACATTCCATCTTAAACTTAATACAACTTATCCATTACCTATAAAACACTTCTTAAACTTAACACAACTTATCCATTACCTATAAAACACTTCTTAATACAATTTATCACTCATCTATAAGATATCTCTTAACACGCATTAAATAGCATCATATGACCTGGTATTCTTCAGCTTTAAAAAGGAATTTTTGAATTTCTTCAGGCTGGATGCTTGGCAGCACTGGGGGCTGGACAGCGAGGCTCAACTCTTGACCCCATAGTCTGCGCTTGGGAGATATGTTGAAAGGAGCTGCAGGCTGCATTCCTGCCACCCAGCTCCCGGCCGCCTGGCTAGCTTATGCCCCAAATAACAACACACAAACTGTATTCATATAAACACTGCTTGGCCCATTAGCTCTAGCCCTTACTGGCTAATTCTCACATCTTTCTTTTAACCCATTTCTAATAATCTGTGTAGCACCAGTCTTACCGGGAAAGATTCAGCATGTCTGACCTGGTGGCTTGCTTCATCGTGTCTGCCCTGGAGATGAGAGGCATGGCGTCTGACTGAGGCGTCTTACCTCACTGCCTTCTTCCTCCCAGCATTCTGTTCTGTTAACTCTACCCACCTATGTTCTAACCTATCAGGCCAAGCAGTTTCTTTATTAATTAACCAATGACCTTCCTCCATCAGAGATAAGGTGTTCTATGTTCTGCTCTTAGGCTGGTATCAGGTGCTACATCAATTCTTGACCGCGTAGTCTGTGGCCTGGTCTTGGAAGGCAAAATATTCTGCCTGTGCTAGGGAAGGCAGAGTGTCTTGTCTGTTGTCAGGAGACAGACCTTCAATGTTCACTCTCAGGAAATGAGGCTTTGCATTCGGGATGCAAGGCGTTAAATGTCTGCTTTCGGGAGATGAAGCTCTGTACTCGGGAGACAGAGCATTAAGTGTTTAGGCAAGGCATTAAATATTTCTGCTTTTTGGGAGGCAGGTTTGGAGGATCTCTCCCTTCGAGGCTTAATTTATTCAGGCCATCATAAAAACTGAGATAATTGCCCTACTTCTGCCCTCTCTTTTTATGCCAGTTTGAAACTGCCTCTTGTTTGATTCTTCTGATAACCAGATGTCCTAGGTTATCAGTATCGACTGGCCACAGAAGGGTGGGGGTCCCTTTTGTGTGGTAAGATTACTTCGTTACCAAGGTTGCTGGGTGCATCCTCCCCATCTGGCAGGGCCAGATGGGTGTGGCAGCCTTCAAGTGGGCAAAATGTTCTCTTAATATTTCACCTTAGTAATTTTCCACACCACACACAAGAAGAAATGCTTTTACATTACACCAAGTTGCATTCATTCTTATTCTATAAATTTCCCGTTCTATCTACACTACAGATTTCCCATTATTTATTCATTCAGAGGAATCTGTTTCCATGCTCATTACAGTGTGTCACTATCGTTCCTGTCCCTGGTATCTTAGGGTGAGTGTGTCACTATTGTTCCTGTCCCTGGTGTCTTAGGGTGAGTGTGTCACCATCGCTCCTGTCCCTGACTGTCTTAGGGTTTCTATTGCTGTGAAGAGACACCATGACCACGGCAATTCTTATAAAGAAGACATTTGATTGGGTGACTTACTTTCAGTTCAGAGGTTTATTCCATAATTGTCATGGCAGGAAGCAATGTAGCATGTAGACAGACATAGTGCTGGAACTGAGAGCCCTATGTCTTGATCCAAAGGCAACAGGAAGTGAGCTGACTCTCTGGGCATGGCTTGAGCGTATATGAGACCTAAAAGCCTGCTTCTACAATAAGACATTTTCTCCAATAAGGCCACACCTCCTCATGGTGCCACTTCCTTTGGGGGTCATTTCCTTTCAAACTACCATACAATGCCCTTAAAATCTTGGGTGAAAAAAAATTAAAAAAAAAAAGGTAAAATCTAGGGAGGCCCTACCTCCTTCCACTGGAATGTAGCTATTGACATTACACGGTCTCCAAAGGGACACTCATAGTAGTCTCGTCTCTGGGCTTGGACCTTGACACCTTGGTCCATCACACACACACACACACACACACACACACACACACACACACACACACACACACACGTTCCCAATGCTGCCAACCCTGACTGAGCTCGGGGCTCTCTGATCACCCCAATACACTGGACAAACGGAGAGACCAAGTTTGCAAACTTGTATAAAATAAAGGCTCTTTGCTTTTACGTACAGGACTCGGTGTCCTTGTTGGTTTTGGGGGGACTTCGCGGATCTGGTCATAACATTTTCCCTTTAAGTTTCTTGCTGACAGCAAAGAGCCTCTATTTTATACAAGTTCCTTCTGACAACAAATTCCATTCATAGGCCACCTCCTCAGTCAGTGACTGGATCCATTTTGGCTGAGTAACCTGAATGTTGGTTCTTGTAGAACGACTTGCCCAGTGCACACTTGTATATGTATCACACTGGTTGGTTTGTCGCCTGGGCACAAGCTAAATTCATCTGGGAAGGAGTGTTTATGGAGGGACTGTCTGTAGGCAAGTCTGTGGGGTGCAAGAAAGCGGACTGAGCAAACTATGGGGTGCAAGTCAGTTAGCGGTTACCCCCCCCCCCCCCATGGTCTCTGCCGAGGCTTCCCTCAGTAATGGTCTGTGACAGTATGAGTAAGTCACGTAAACTCCCCTAGAGGACCTTTGGTCATGGTGCGACAGCAAGGGAAAGCAAACTATGGCAGACAGCGCTACACCAAGGAGATATTGCTATTGTCGTTTACCCCTGCCCAACAGAAGTCCTTTCTTTCCGAGATGGATGAATTACGCCTGATTTTGAAGATTTACGCTGTGTGTTTTACCATCCACAATGCCAGTTGTGTAGGGATTTGTTTGTCTCTCACTGTGTTCACTAGCAGCAATACCTCTCCCAGGCTGTGCTGCTCACATTAGGGAGGGGCTCTGGCACGGCCGGGGGGGGGGAGGTGGGACATCTGTCCTGATGTCCTTCTGCGCGGTGTCAGCGCTTGGGGGCTCCGCTCAGCTCTCCCCAGCTCTTCTTTCTGGTCCCGTGTGGAACACAGGCGCGGTTACCCCACACCAAGCTAGTCCAGAGTGTGGGAGAAGAGAATTAGTCCTCGGGAGCACCACCCATTCTTTCCTACGTCAGGAGTACTCAGAGCTCCCGACTCAGAGGGCTCGCTCCACAGAAAGCTGACCTCTGACCCTGGTTGTGCCACTTGAGGTCAGTTGTCTGGTGTACTTCCGGTGCTTCCGCGTGCTGGCCGCATCCTACACACTGTCCATCCCGGAGTTGTCTTCTGGGAGCCCCACTCCTCTGCACGTAAGTCTCGGCGGGGAGGAGAGGACCCGCAGGCTCAGAGGGTCTCAGACCTTCGGCTGCCTCTGCCTCCTCCCCTTGTACCGTGCAGCGCCTGGTCCCCTTCCGTCTCCAGGGGCGCCGGCTTCTCTCTCCTGAGAGCCGCTCCCCTACCCACTCCTCAGGCACAGAGTGGGCTTTGAGATGCCAACAGGGTCGATAGCCTCCTGCCTCACAGACTGAATTCAGGGGTGTACAGTTTTCTGGAAACGCCTCTTTCTCTCTGTGCCTTGCCTGGTCACTTTTCTGGTTCTCATAAAATAATAACCCAGCTGGCGCTTATCTGTGGAATGAGTTGGAAAGTCTAGAGCCTCACCGCCATCCCACTTCCCGGGAGCTAACTTGGCAACAGCCAGTGTCGCATGTGGAATTAATTTCTAGTGTTTCCAAGGGTTATTGCGTATGAACATCTGAAAATTCCTTATATGTTATGTAATGGTGGCCCCCTTCCTTAGGAGAAAGTGGTAAAGTGTAGGTCTGAAATGCTTATTCCACACTGAAATATGGAGCCCCCCCCCCCTTTTCAAAAATCTTTGGGCAACTTCATATGGAATTAATGAGGTATGCCACTGTGAAATAGGCACTAAGAGGTGAGTGTGAAATGAGCTAATGAATAAATAACTCCTTACACACCGGGAAAAGTGTCAAAGGCACACACATTGGGAAAGGCATGAAGCAATTCTATTGGAATAGCTTCTTTACTGTGTAAACAACAAGGCAAAGTATAGGTTTTCGGTGGCTGTCCAAATCAGTTATGCAAGACTTGGCCATCTGCATGGTGGGTAAGATCCATTTAGATATGGCTGTGTTGTTGCTGTTGCCTCGAGCCCCTTGACAATACATAGAATAATAGAAATGGGTTAATTTAAAAACAGGAGCTAGTTAGCAATAAGCCTGAGCAATAGGCCAAATAGTTTGTAAGTAATATTAAGCGTCTGTCTGCTTACAGGCTAGTGTGTTTAGCGGTATACTTGCTAGATTCTTTGCTCATTGCTATCTGTTTGTGTCTCACCCCCTGTTAGATTCCAGTATTTTTTCAGAAATTCTCTGTTGGAGGCTCTAAGTGGGGCCGACTGAACCTTTGCTTTAGAGTGTGTAACCGTCACTGTTGGATGAAACCACCCTGCTGGTGGCCCCTGACGTTGATGATTGTTTTCTATTGACTTTGTCCCTGTTTTGTGGAACTCTACAACGATCAGTGCTAATGCCCAGGATCTGGGATCCCTTCAGAGACACGCGTCTCCAGGCAGGCCAGGGAGGGTTTGTTCAGCTGCTGAAGTACCTGTGAGGGGTTATGTTGAGGTCAATAGGGGCAAGGAGGCCCCATCCAAGTGGGGGGTGGGTGCCCGTCCCTCTGCTTGGTCCTGTACGAAGAGGAGAAAGCTAGTTGGCCACTTCCACTGCTTCCTACGGGATGTGACGTGACCAGCCAGCTGTCTCAGGGTCCTGCAGTCATGACTTCCCTGTATCCCTGGTGACATTGCATGTTGTTGTTGCTGTTGCTTTCGGCTGTTTGTAGTTCCCTTACTTGTCAGGCTTCCTTCCTAGAACATTTTATCCTGTGCTTATTTTTGGAGTTTACTTTTTTCCATTTGCTCCTGGAAGTCTATAAAGACGTATGCTAGACTTTTTCATGCTATATAATGTATCTTCTAGCCTCCTTTACTTTTTATTTTCTAATCTGTTTGTGTTTTATTCTAATTTTGTCAGACACGTATTCTAGTTGCTTATTTTCCACTGTTTTAACTCACCTATTGAAGTTTTATTTTCAGTAGTTATGTTTTTAACTCACATGAATTTTATTTTTTAAGGTTTATTTATTTTGTGTGTGTGTGTGTGTGTAAACACATGGTCATGTTCACAGAGGCCAGAGTGTGGACCCTCCACGAGCTGCAGTTACAACTGTGAGCTGCCTGATGTGGGTGAAGGGAACTGAACTGAAGTCCTCTGGAAGAGCAGCCAGGGCTCTCAGCCACTGACGCGCCCCTCCAGCTCCTGTTAAGTTTTTTTTTTGTATTATCCTTCTCAAGAATGTCATCCTCCCTGTATTTACCACCTTTCTATTCACCTTTGTTAGTTTTTTTCCCCCCTCACATTCGACAGTTTTTGGTTAGCTTTTCATCTTCTTTGGGTTTAATGTGTGGCAGTCGTGTAAGGCTGGGAAAACATGATTTCTTTCTGAAAGATACCTCAGGGATATCTTCAGTTGGGACCACTGGCACATGCTGACGCATCAAGGCCAGCAGCAGAGGTCATAAATTTCAGATGTATCCATACATGGCTCTAATAGGCAAGGTAGTTGGTCTTTGCTCACCAATTCGTTGAGTGGCTTCAATTTTACTTCTTTTATTGCAATGGCACTATAGTGCCCAGTGTGTGCATGTCCGTTGTAAGCTTGGTGAGCCTCTCCCGTGCCTGTGTAGACTCACAGAACTCGTCTGTTATGAAAGGGGGTCTCCTTCTCTACTGCCTCTCCAGATAGCTGTCAGTCTGGGGTTATGCAGATTCGGGGCCTCAAGACTCTTTACTTAAAAAAAAAAATCAAGTTTTGTTTAAAATTTGCTTTAGTATACATTGATATTTTGTACAAAGAGTATTTTTTTTCCAGTCTACTATTTTTCCAGAGATAGAAACTGTAGGGCCCTGGCCTCCCTTATTCCTGGGGTGCATCTTGAGGACAATTTCTGGTTACCATGACTAAGTATTTAGCCCTTATTCCTGGGACACATGCAGTTTCTAGTCAGATGACTAGCATTCTGTTAGTTCCTGTTTTCTTCCTGCCCCACCTGGTTAAGTTCCTGTTTTCATCCTGCCCCCCTGGTGATTAGCCACAGGGCATTCATTCCTTTGTTGATATGGTAATTTCCCACCTTCCTGGGCGGGGGTCCTAGTGCTTGCAGTTAGTTAGAAATAGGCTCCCCCAAGTCTGAATAAACGGCATTCGGCTGATCTCCTTTCGAGTGACCCATGGTCTCTGTCTCTTTTGTTCAACCTCCAGGCCTTTCCCGGACTCGCATTCGGTACAGCTGCGCGCGAACTGTACCGAGGGTGTAACACCAAAATTGGGTGTTACAGAAACCAGATGGGTTTATTGAGTTTTCCCAAGATACCACAGCTTTAGGAAAACCCAGTGCATCTTAGCGAATAGATCATCTTCTCATTGTCTCCTTCTACGTATCAATTTGAAGAAACACTTGACCGTATTTCCAACTCCTTATACATACTTTGCAGTTCCACAGTCAGAATACTGTGAACTAAGATGAGAGACTGTGTTATAGAGTTCCGTACAGGGCTCTGTTCAGTCCATTGTGTGAGCAGAGCCCGTGGCTAAGCAGAGCTGCAGAGTGAGATCCTGTCTCAGGTCAAACCAGAAGAAAGACAGAACAAAGAACAAAAACCATGTGGCACACAGCACGTCTTCAGAAAGGGATGACATTACATCACTGGCGAATTCTTGGACTTGAGATAAAATTCCTCCCTTGGGATACAACTCTAGCCCTTAAATGTCCACTTTTCCGGTATATGGATGATGATGTCATTACTAACACACACAGTGGAATATCTACACCAAAATTCATAGATCACTCAAAACAATGTCTCTTTTCTCTACGTTTAGATTTTCTCGTACCTCAGCTTTAGAGAGACGATCACGTGCGGTCAGGTGAACCGTTCCTGGATGGCACTGACACACAGGGGCTTACTGTGGAGTGCTGTAAGTAGACGTGCCGGAAGGTGTGGTTCTCCTCAAAGGCAGACGGGAACGGGCTCCTGGAAAGCCCCGTGGAAATGCTGCGTTATTCATGCTCCTCTCCCTTTCTCTGTGACCGCCAGCCGTAAATGCCTCTTGTTTGTGTTTTTGGTTTGTTGTGGCTTTTGTCAGCACAAATCTGGAGGAAGAGGTAAAAATAGACAATAACAGTATCTTAACAGATACATCTGTGCTTTAAAATTTAAGTGGCAGGACATGTACGTTGGACATTATTCTCAGATTGGAGCAAAGCCTCATTTTGTTGGATAAGGTGCCGCTCAGTTTTGTTTCATTATTTGTGTTCTTGTTTCTGCCGATGAGCACAGACTCTATGTTGAGCTCTTGACTGTGAGGAAGAAAACTTTTAAGAAAGAAAAATTTGAGCTCGGCATGACGGTGCATATCTTTGACGCCAGCACTCAGGAGGCAGGTTGGTAAATCTCTGTGAGTTCCAGGACAGCCAGAGAGCTACATAACACCCACCCCATCCCCGGTCTGGAAAAAAAAAAGAAATTTTTTTCTTTATTATTAGTTTTATAGTTATTTTATGTGTATGGGTATTTTTGCCTGCATGTGTGTCTACACACCACATGCATGCCTGGAGCCTGCAGGAAGAAGGCATTATATCCTTTGTGATTGGAGTTACAGAAGGTTGTGAGCCACTGTGTGGGTCCTGGGAATGAACCCTGCTCCTCTGGACGAGCAGCAAGTACTCTTAACTGTTAAACCATCTCTCCATCGCTGAGTCAGGGGTAGCAGCAAGTGCTGTTAACTGCTAAACCATCTCTCCATCGCTGGGGCAGGGGGCGCTTTTAGAGCATATGAACTGTAATGGCCACCTCCTAACTGTAAGGCTAGTTCTGACACAGAGAAGGCCTTTCCTTGGGCATGCAGAACTGTTGGGAACAGGCGTTTATACGGACTCCTTGTGCCACGCTTGAACACTGATGGAGAACGCAGAAGAGGAGGGAGAACCAGAGAACACGCTCAACTCTGGGCGAAAGTGCTGGCCTTTTCTAGTTCCTGCGAGGCTAATGCAGGGCCACTCTTTAATATTGTCTGTGCTACTTTTTTCATCCTCCAGGGCATTTGTATTCGCTTTTCTCTTTGAGTTGTCACATAAACATCGGGACTGGGTGGTGGCCTGGTGGGTGCACGGGCACGGAGCTGACTCCTGTCTACAGCTGCTGGCACCTTGCTCGCTCCTCAGCTTCTGTAAGAGAGTTTAACAGATTTCGTAACTAGTGTCCGGCCGCCTGGCCGCCTGGCCACTGTCCAGTCCAAGTCCAGAGGAGAAAAATGAGTTAGTAAGTACCTGGGTTAGAACTCAAACCGCAATGTGGTTGACCACAGGTGTGCACCTTACTACTAAACATTAATGAGAAAACCGCTCACCTGCCACCTGCCCTGCCCCTAATTGTGGCACAGGACCCTGCTCTCCAGGTTTTAAAGTGGAATCCCGAGTTCTGAGAAACATCTCTCATCAAAAGAACGGTATCAAGTAATGTTCATGAAAACAGTTTATCCTGAAGTCCCTAGGTAAGGAATTTTGACCCTGAATGGAGTTAGAGGGTAGCACAGTTGGGCTGTGATGGTTTAGGTGCTAGTTTGCTGTAGAATGTTCTTCTGCCCTGTCCAGTGTTCTGCCTCACGCAGTTTCTCCAGTTATTCCTCCAGTCTCATTGAAGACATTAGGTCGTCACCTTTTGCTCTTAAATCTCTGCTCCTCATTCTTTTATATATGCATGTGATTGCAAGTTCTCACGGGTCAGGGCAAATACTGGATTGACGGACAATCACAGAAGTATATGGAATTAAAGAACACATGCTGCTATAAATTTTCTGAGCTCTCCCAGCTTCTTGACATATGAAGTCTCACTGTTTTCGGCTTTGTGTGTCTTAACTCACAGAGGCACAGAGCTGCATGGACACGGATATATGGTCCAATGATAGAGTGCTTGATCCCCAGCTTGAAAACACGCGTTCAGAGTTTCCTCTGGTCAAACCCAGCCCTTTTGGAAGTACGTTTGCAAGTTTAGTCCTTATTTTGTGAGATCGGTGTATTGTAGAACACCAACCTTTAGTCTCTTCGGCTGTTTGGAAATGATACCATGGAGAGCTTCTAGTATTTGGTGCTTTAGAAGTTTTGTTTGAAATAGATTTTATTTCTTAATGCTTTTTATTTATCCTTTCTAGATTGATTTTTCCACATCGAAAAACATCGCCGATAAGTGTGTGGTGACTACTTTGCAAAAGTGGCGTCTAACCGTGCTGCGCTTGAACTTCCGAGGGTGTCACTTCCGAACAAAAACCCTGAAGGCTGTCAGTAAGTGTCCAGTCAAAGTGAGAAAAATGCTAAGGGGAGACTTGGGTGTTGCTGGATTGTGTGCTCTGGGAAGTGGTCTGTCCGTCTTCCTGTCGCTCTTTTCATTTGTCTGGGATCCATAAGAATATATTCTCATTTAACGAAGTCTGACACCAGGCATTAGCTGCACCCTTCACCTCCTCCAGCTGCTTGCTCACTTATGGAAAGGGCGCCCACTCTCTCAGTCTTTCTAAGATGACATTGACACATGGAAGATTTATAAACCGCAGGTTGACATTGCATTCCTCTGGCTCCCATTTTCTCACTGTTAGCCCCGAAGGTTTTAAGGACAGGTTTATTTTGCAGCATAAAGAAGATCATGCTGTTTGCATTTTCCTTTGTCTTGGGAATTTTTCTGTGTCACTGAACATAGATTTACTAAATTCTTTTCACTGACTGTAAAATAATCTTTGTGTAGTAGACAAGCCATACTTTACTTCCTTGCTTTCTTGTTGAGGATATAAGGTTATTTCCAGTTTTCCAAGGCTACTTTGTGCTTCCGCTGTGCTGTTTGTCTTTGACCCATGTATTCTCTGAGAGTCTCTTTTTTACTCACCATATGTATTCCCAGAGGAAACAATAGATATTAAAAGTATTTAGCCAACTGATTCCAGACAATGGGAAAATTCCATACACACATTTAACATCTTATTTTGAAAAGTATAACAGTATAAGAAGGAAGATCAAGTTACAGAGTGACACACATACACATTTATACTCTGTAGAGAACAGAGATTTATATGAAGATTTCAGTGAGAAAAATAGTAAACATATACCTTAATTCTTATTTTGAGACAGCCGCAATTTTAAGGACATATACATAGAGTAACATAAAAGTCCCCCTTTTCGGCCTTCTCTTTCTGTGATCTCCCCCTTCACATCTCAGCCCTATCCCCGAGCTCCCATGCCCACGCTCGCCAGTCCGCCCTGGAGATCTCTTCTGTTTTTCCCTCCCAGGGAGATCCATGTGTTTCCCCCATGGACCCTTCTTGCTACTTACCCTTGCTGGGTCTGTGGATGGTAGCATAGTTATCCTTTACTTCACAGCTGATATCCCCTAATAAGTGAGTACATGCTGTGTTTGTCTTTCTGGGCCCAGGTTACCTCACTCAGGATGATTTTTTTCTAGTTCCATCCATTTGCCTGCAAATTTCATAATACCATTGATTTTTACAGCGGTGTAGTACTCCATTGTGTAGATGTACCACAGTTTCTTTATCCACTGTTCAGGTGAGGGGCATCTAGGTTGTTTCCAGATTCTGGATATTACAAATAAAGCTGCTAGGAACATACTTGAGCCAGTGTCCTTGTGGTGTGTTGGGCAGTTTTTGGATATATGCCCGATTGGTATAGCTGGGTCTTGAGGTAGATTGATTCCCAGTTTTCTGAGAAACTACCATATTGGTTTCCATAGTGGCTGACTTTTGCAGACTTAAAGGTAGATAAAGTAATTATAAGCCTTACTCTCTTTGACTCTGTTTCTGTTTCTTTATATCACTCCGCATACATCTATGTATACATATGTATACATACATGTCGGGGACCAGCCTCAGCAGAGAAGCGGGTCTCAAATCTGGGTTGTCGGGAAGGCGAAGTGAGCACATGAACAGAATTCTGATGCACGCTGAGAGGCCATCAGCTGCAGGACAGGTTCTCTTCTACCCCGAGCTTCAGTCTTGTATTGTGAATTTTACACCAGGAAAATGATTCTTTATTCTGACTGCAGGTTAATCATTACATGGGCAGAGCAGTTCACAGGAAGTACAAGGAGTCTTTGAAATCAAAACATCATTCATCGTGATATTTTCCCAGCTCCCAAGCCCCATACCAACCACTATATTCTTAATTCTTGGCTGAGTTAATCATAAACAACTTCTGAGGCTTTCACCTCAGAGGCTAACTACCTGCAGTTACAGAAGCATAGTTCAGTGGGTTTCACTCCATTGCCGTTCCCTTCCCACTGTTGTTCCTCACAATTCCAGTTTTGATTTATAAGGACATAGGCAGTCAACCCTAAAGCCCTAGTTCTCAGAAACTTCATTCATCATAGCCAAGTTCCTTTCTGTTTCAGTATAATTCTTTTGCCAAGTTTTATAATCAGGCAAAGAACAAGTTCTGTATTTCCCCAATTCTTTCATCGGCCAGGTTTTCCCCATAACCTGCTTTACAGCTCAATGCCTGCCCGCTGTCAGGTCAGGAGGACTCGTACTATCATACAGCACATCCATACTTTCAGAAGCCACTGGTGTGGAAGGAGAAAAAGAACATGGAGAACAACCACACTAGTAGGATTGCTGTAACCAGAATCACCTGTATGCAGACGCCATGGAAGGGGTCCTCGGGGCACGTAGGTGTTTTCTCCTTGGCCCTCAAGTAACACGCTCATTTAACTGCCCTGGGTTGCCTGGAGGGAGTTGCTTTCTGCATCTCAGGAACCGCACGTGGAGGGGACTATGCTTTGCCATCTCCGGCACATGCATACATAAGAAATACACATTGACCTGGGCGGTGGTGGCGCAAGCCTTTAACACTGGGAGGCAGAGGCAGGGGCGGACCTCTGTGAGTTCAAGGCCAGCCTGGTCTACTGAGATAGTTCTAGGACAGCCAGAGATTCAAAGAGAAATCCTCCCCACAAAGAAAGAAATACACATCAAAAATATACTGTTTACTAAATCTGTAATTCTTGAATAAAGAAAGCGATCTCAGACAGTAATATTTAAAGTTCCAGTTTGACTTATGGTTTTGACGGCAGCAGTAGTGGACACTGGACTGAGTTTCTGAGGAGAATGGAACTCTAGAGGCTCACAGTTTTGTTTTGTTCCTGGTTCTCAGAGAAAAGTTTCAGACTTTCCTAACAAGTAAGACATTATCTGCTGGTGTGCCTGCCCCCAGTGTTCTGGATCAGATTGAGGGAGTTCTCTGATATCCTGCAGTATAGTTTCCTTCCTCGTAAGTGTGCCGGGTCTTTATCAGATGTCTTACATTCATCACTGGCTTCCCACCTCCCTCTCTGTTAATATGGCACAGATCGCACCAAGTGGTGTTTGTGTATTGAACCTTCTCTGCATTTCTGTTCTTTTACATGCCGAAGGAATAAAAGCTGGCTTATTTTTGATGAATCCAGAATGACTGTGGCCCAGGAACACAGGTGTGAGCTGCCCCGAATAACATGTTCCCTGCAATTGTTACCTGAACTTTTTATAGTCATCGAGCCAAAGAGAGTCATAAATCAAGGCATTTACTAAAGATAATAGTGGAGAAATAAGGTAGACTGGTTACAACAAAGACGGGATGTCGCTGCTATAGATTTTAATTCTTACTGTTTTTATTAGCACATGCCAGTTACACATGATAGCATTCATGCAAGCGTTATGTATTTTGATCATGCCGATGACCCCTTTCCACTTCCTAGTTAGTCTGTGTCTGTGCTCATGCCCTCCCCACAGCTGCTTCTCAATGACCAGTCTTTTTCATACGTCACGTCCTGTCCTTTTAGTATACTGCTGTATTTTGTTGTCTAGCATTTTCTTTTTCTTTTTTTTTTTTTTATTGGAGAAAAAAGAAATTTCAGCCTCCTCCCCGCCTCCCATTTCCCTCCCACTCCTCCCTCTCCTCCTCCCCTCCCCCACTCCTCCCCCTCCCTCTCCAGCCTGAAGAGCAGTCAGGGTTCCCTGCCCTGTGGAAAGTCCAAAGTCCTCCCCCCTCATCCTGGTCTAGGAAGGTGAACATCCAAACTGGGTAGGCTCCCACAGAGCCAGAACATGAAGCAGGATCAAAACCCGGTGCCATGGTCCTTGGCTTCTCAGCAGCCCTTATTGTCCGCCAGATTTAGAGAGTCCGGTTTTATCCCATGCTTTTTCATTCACAGTCCAGCTGGCCTTGGTGAGCTCCCAAAGAATCAGCCCCACTGTCTCCACGGGTGGCGCACCCCTTGTGGTCCTGACTTCTTTGCTCATATTCTCTCTCCTTCTGCTCCTCATTGGGACATTGGGAGCTCAGTCCAGTGTTCCAGTGTGGGTCTCTGTCTCTATCTCCATCCATCGCCAGATGAAATTTCTATGGTGATATGCAAGATATTCATCAGTATGGCTATAGGATAGGGTCATTTCAGGTTCCCTATCCTCAGCTGCCCCAGGAACTAACTGGGGACATCGCCCTGGGCACCTGGGAGCCCCTCTAGATCCAAGTCTTTTGCCAGCCCTAAGATGGCGCCCTTAATTAAGATGTGTGCTTCTCTGTTCCCCTAACCAACCTTCCTTTATCCCAATCATCCTGTTTCCCCAAGTTCCCCCCCACCCTCCCCTTCTCACATTTCTCTCCCCCTTCTCCCTTTACTCCCCCCTCCCACCTCACCCCCAAGATCCCCGTTCTTTGCTCGGCAATCTAGTCTACTTCCCATAACCAGGAGGATAGCTATATGTTTTTCTTTGGGTTCACCTTCCTATTTAGATTCTTTAGGATATCAAATTATAGACTCACTGACCTTCATTTATTTCTAGAAACCAAATATGAGTGAGTACATCCCATGTTCATCCTTTTGGGTCTGGGTTACCTCACTCAGGATAGTGTTTTCTATTTCCATCCATTTGCATGCAAATTTCGCAAAGTCATTGTTTTTTACCGCTGAGTAGTATTCTAATGTGTATATATTCCACACTTTCTTCATCCATTCTTCCATTGAAGGGCATCTAGGTTGTTTCCAGGTTCTGGCTATTACAAATAATGCTGCTATGAACATAGTTGAACAAATGTCCTTGTCATATGATCGGGCACCTCGTGGGTATATTCCCAAGAGTGGTATTGCTGGGTCTATGGGTAGGTTGATCCCAATTTTCCTGAGAAACCGCCACACTGCTTTCCAAAGTGGTTGCACAAGTTTGCATTCCCACCAGCAATGGATGAGGGTACCCCTTTCTCCACAGCCTCTCCAGCAAAGGCTATCATTGGTGTTATTGATTTTAGCCATTCTGACAGGTGTAAGATGATATCTCAATGTTGTTTTGATTTGCATTTCCCTGATCGCTAAGGAGGCTGAGCATGACCTTAAGTGCCTTTTGGCCATTTGAACTTCTTCTGGTGAGAATTCTCTCTTCAGATCAGTGCCCCATTTTTTAATTGGGTTAATTAGCATTTTAAAATCTAGTTTCTTGAGTTCTTTATATATTTTGGAGATCAGACCTTTGTCTGTTGCGGGGTTGGTGAAGATCTTCTCCCAGTCAGTGGGTTGCCTTTTTGTCTTAGTGACAGTGTCTTTTGCTTTACAGAAGCTTCTCAGTTTCAGTAGGTCCCATTTATTTAATGTTGCCCTTAATGACTGTGCTGCTGGGGTTATACCTAGGAAGCGATAGCCTGTGCCCATCTGTTGTAGTGTACTTCCCACTTTCTCTTCTATCAGGTTCAGTGTGTTCAGATTGATATTGAGGTCTTTGATCCATTTGGACTTGAGTTTTGTGCATGGTGATAGGTATGGGTCTATTTTCATTCTTCTACAGGTTGACATCCAGTTGTGCCAGCACCATTTGTTGAAGATGCTTTCTTTCTTCCATTGTATACTTTTAGCACCTTTATCGAAAATGAGGTGTTCATAGGTTTGTGGGTTAAGATCCGGGTCTTCTACACGATTCCATTGGTCAACTTCTCTATTTTTATGCCAATACCACACTGTTTTCATTACTGTAGCTCTGTAATAGAGTTTAAAGTCAGGGATGGTAATGCCTCCAGAAGTACCCCTATTGTATAAGATTGCTTTGGCTATCCGGGGCCTTTTGTCATTCCATATAAAGTTGATTATTGTCCTTTCAAGATCAGTGAAGAATTTTAATGGGATCTTGATGGGGATTGCATTGAGTCTATAAATTGCCTTTGGTAGGATTGCCATTTTTACTATGTTGATCCTCCCAATACACGAGCAAGGGAGATCCTTCCATTTTCTGGTATCCTCTTCAATTTCTTTCTTCAATGCCTTAAAGTTCTTGTCAAATAGATCCTTCACTTCTTTGGTTAGAGTTACCCCGAGATATTTTATGCTGTTTGTGGCTATTGTGAAAGGTGATGCTTCTCTGATTTCCCTCTCTGCTTCCATATCCTTTGTGTACAGGAGGGCGACTGATTTTTTGGAGTTGATCTTGTATCCGGCCACATTACTAAAGGCGTTTATCAGCTGTAGGAGTTCTTTGGTGGAGTTTTTGGGGTCGCTTATGTACACTATCATATCATCTGCAAATAACGAAAGTTTAACCTCTTCCTATCCAATTCGAATCCCCTTGATCCCCTTATGTTGTCTTATTGCTATTGCTAAAACTTCAAGCACTATATTGAAGAGGTATGGAGAGAGTGGACAGCCTTGTCGTGTTCCCGATTTAAGTGGGATGGCTTTGAGTTTCTCTCCGTTTAGTTTGATGTTAGCTGTCGGTTTGCTGTAAATAGCTTTTATTATATTTAGGTATGACCCTTGTATCCCTAATCTCTCCAAGACTTTTATCATAAAGGGATGTTGAATTTTGTCAAAAGCTTTTTCAGCATCGTATGTTGAACCAGCCTTGCATCTCTGGGATGAAGCCTACTTGATCATAATGGATAATTTTTCTAATGTGTTCTTGGATACGGTTTGCCAGTATTTTGTTGAGGATTTTTGCGTCAATGTTCATGAGTGAGATTGGCCTGTAATTCTCTTTCTTGGTTGAGTCTTTGTGTGGTTTTGGTATCAGAGTGACGGTAGCTTCATAAAAGGAATTTGGCAATGACTCTTCTGTTTCTATATTGTGAAATACCTTAAGGAGTATAGGTATTAGGTCTTCTTGGAAATTCTGGTAGAATTCCGCATTGAAACCGTCTGGTCCTGGGCTTTTTTTTGGTGGGGAGGTTTTTGATAACAGCTTCTAATTCTTCGCGACTGACAGGTCTATTTAGATTGTTCACCTGGTCCTGATTTAACTTTGGTATATGGTATTTATCTAAAAAAGTGTCCATTTCTTTTACATTTTCCAGTTTTGTGGCATACAGGCTTTTGTAGTAAGATCTAATGATTCTCTGAATTTCCTCTATGTCTGTGGTTATGTCCCCCTTTTCATTTCTGATCTTATTAATTTGCAAATTCTCTCTCTGCCGTTTGATTAGTTTGGATAGGGGTTTATCAATTTTGTTGATTTTTTCCAGGAACCAGCTTTTTGTTTCATTGATTCTTTGGATTGTTTTCTGTGTTTCTATTTTGTTGATTTCAGCCCTCAGTTTGACTATTTCCAGTCTTCTACTCCTCCTAGGTGAGTCTGCTTCTTTTTTTTCTAGAGCTTTCAGATGGGCTGTTAAGTCTCCAATGTATGCTTTCTCTGTTTTCTTTACGTGGGCACTAAGGGCTATGAACTTTCCCATTAGGACTGCTTTCAAAGTGTCCCATAAGTTTGAGTATGTTGATTCTTTATTTTCATTGAATTCAAGGAAGACTTTAATTTCTTTCTTTATTTCTTCTTTGATCCAGGTGTGGGTCAATAGTTGACTATTCAGTTTCCATGAGTTTGTAGGCTTTCTGGGGGTAGCATTGTTGTTGAATTCTAACTTTAGTCCGTGGTGATCTGATAAGACACAGGTGGTTATGGATATTTTTTTGTAACTGTGGAAGTTTGCTTTGTTACCGAGGATGTGGTCAATTTTCGAGAAGGTTCCATGAGCTGCAGAGAAGAAGGTATATTCTTTCCTATTTGGGTGGAATGTTCTATAAATGTCTGTTAAGTCCATTTGATTCAATACCTCCATTAATTCTCTTATTTCTCTGTTAGGTTTCTGTCTGATTGACCTGTCCATTGGTGAAAGAGGAGTGTTGAGATCTCCTACTACTAGTGTGTGCGGTTTGATGGCAGCCTTGAGTTTTAGTAGTGTTTCTTTTACATATGTGGGTGCTTTTATATTAGGGGCATAGATATTCAGGATTGAGACCTCATCCTGATCAATTGTATCTGTTATGAGTATAAAATATCCCTCTCCATCTCTTCTGATTGATTTAAGTTTGAAGTCAACTTTGTTAGAAATTAGTATGGCCACACCTGCTTGTTTCTTAGGTCCATTTGCTTGATAAACCTTTTCCCATCCCTTTACTCTAAGTAGGTGCCTGTCTTTGTGGTTGAGGTGTGTTTCTTGTAAACAGCAGAATGTTGGATCCTGTTTGCGTATCCAATCTCTTAGCCTGTGCCTTTTTATAGGTGAGTTGAGTCCATTGACATTAAGGGATATTAATGACCAGTGGTTGCTAACTCCGGTCGCTTTTTTAGTCATAGAGTTTGTGTGTTTGCCTTCTTTTAGTTGTGCTGGTGAAGGGTGTCTAGATGTTTGAGTTATTGTGGTCATTGTTGGTCTCCTTGGTTTGTGATTTTCCTTCTATTACTTTCTGTAAGGCTGGATTTGTGGCTACGAATTGTTTAAATTTGTTTTTATCCTGGAAAATTTTGTTTTCTCCATTTATAGTGAATGATAGCTTGGCTGGGTATAGTAGTCTGGGCTTGCATCCATGTTCTCTTAGCTTCTGCAGTATATCTATCCAGGACCTTCTGGCTTTCATGGTTTCCATAGAGTAGTCAGGTGTAAGTCTGATAGGTTTACCTTTATAAGTAACTTGACCTTTTTCCTTTGCAGCTCTTAATATTTTTTCTTTATTCTGTATGTTTTGTGTTCTGATTATTATATGGCGAGGAGATGTTTTTTTTTTTGGTCCAGTCTATTCGGTGTTCTGTATGCTTCTTGAACCTTCAAAGGAATATCTTTCTTTAGGTTGGGAAAGTTTTCTTCTATAATTTTATTAAATATATTTTCTGAACCATTGAGCTGTACTTCCTCTCCTTCTTCTATCCCAATTATTCTTAGGTTTGGTCTTTTTATTGTGTCCCATATTTCCTGAATGTTTTGTGATGAGAATTTGTTAGTTTTGCTGTTTTCTTTGATCAGTGTGTTAATTTTCTCTATGGTATCTTCAGTGTCTGACATTCTTTCTTCTAACTCTTGTAATCTGTTGGTAGTACTTGTCTCTGTAGTTCCTGTTCGTTTACCCAGAATTTCGATCTCCAACCTTCCCTCGGTTTGAGTTTTCTTCATTACTTCCATTTCATTCTTCAGGTCTTGAACCATTTCCCTTACCTGTTTAATTGCATTTTCTTGTTTCTCTTGGTTTTCTTGGGTATCTTTGAGCGATTTATTCATTTCCTCTACCTTTTTGTTTGTAATCTCTAATTGTTTATGGCAGTTTTTCACCTCCTGTTTAAGGTCTTCTATTATTTTCATATAATTCACTTTTGAGTCGATTTCTTCTACTTCTTCTGGAGTAGGGTGTACAATTCTTCTTATTTCGGGATCCCTGGGTTCTGGTGATGTCATGTTGCCTTTCAGGTTGTTGGAGGAATTCTTGCATTGGCGCCTTCCCATCTCCTCTTTCAAATGAAGCCAAGAGAGGCCTGGTGTCTTGGTCCTGTCTTTGCTGTGCCTGAGTCTCTGGGTGTATCTCTTCAGTGTAGAAGCAGGGACCGTCCTGCTGAGCTTGAACTCCTCAGTACCCAAACATGGACAACCATCCAGATGGGACTCCTCAGCACCACCCCTAGTGATGTCTCTCCTGGCACCCGGATCTGGTCTCCCTGCTGCTAGGGTGTCTCGCGAACAAAGGGACAACCCCGCTTGGTGCAGGCAGGCCACCTAGATAAAGGAGCCACCACCCACCCAAATGCCCTCCCAATTCGAACCCTGTCCCAGCGCCCAAACAGGCTGAGCTGGGAGCTGTTGTGTGATTCAAAGAGGGGAGGGGGGTCAGAGGTAGTGGGGGAGGGCCGTGGATGCAAGCTGGGTGGGACAGGAATGGAGAAGAGGTATTAAGGAGTACAGCCCCCGCAGACTGACCAGGGAGTGCAGGAGGGGTGGGGACCGTCTGAGCTCCCTGTCCCGGGCTGCCGCCGCGGCCAGAAACTCACTCACCCAAGCGATGGCCCTCCTGGCACCCGGATCCGATCTCCCCGCTGCCTGGGCGTCCCGCGATCAAAGGGCCGGCCCCGCTTGGTGCAGGCCGGCCACCTAGACAAAGGAGCCACCACCCTCCCGAATGCCCTCCCAATTCGGACCCTGTCCCAGAGCCCAAACGGGCTGAGCTGGGAGCTGTTGTGTGGTTCAAAGAGGGGAGGGGGGTCAGAGGTAGTGGGGGAGGGCCTTGGATGCAAGTTGGGTGGGACGGGAATGGAGAAGAGGTATCAAGGAGTACAGCCCCCGCCGACTGACCAGAAAGTGCAGGAGGGGTGGGGAACGTCTGAGCTCCCTGTCCCGGGCTGCCGCCGCGGCCAGAAACTCACTCACCCAAGCGATGGCCCTCCTGGCACCCGGATCCGATCTCCCCGCTGCCTGGGCGTCCCGCGAACAAAGGGCCGGCCCCGCTTGGTGCAGGCCAGCCACCTAGACAAAGGAGCCACCACCCTCCCGAATGCCCTCCCAATTCGGACCCTGTCCCAGCGCCCAAACAGGCTGAGCTGGGAGCTGTTGTGTCTAGCATTTTCTTAAGGGTGTTTGCATGTTTTTTTTTTTTTAAAGGAATGTTAGTCTTTTGTTAACTTTCTTATGATATCTATTTGGTGTCCTTGTTGGATATATTGACATTAAAGAAGGACTTCAGGGCAATCCCTCCCTCCCTCCTTCCCTCCCTCCCTCCCCCCCTCCTTAAAGAGTATGAGAAGGGTTAGTGTCACTTGTAGAGGAATGTGTTACAGTTGTAGTGTTGCAGAGATATCCTGCCTTATTAGAGCCGCCATAGGACAGTCCTGGAGGGGTAGAGCCCCGATAGGACAGCTCTGGAGGGGTAGAGCCCCCCGATAGGACAGCTCTGGAGGGGTAGAGCCCCGATAGGTCAGCTCTGGAGGGGTAGAGCCCCCGATAGGACAGCTCTGGAGGACAGGTGTCCTGACTAGAGGGAAGCCAAGGCTACCTGAAGCTCAGGTGCGGTGGGGGATGGTCTCCCCGCGGGATGTAGTGATTCTGCTCTTCTCCTGGAGAGCCCTTACAGCTGAGCTCTGCTAGGATGTTCCCTTAAGAGAAGAGCTATCTGCTTCTTTGATGTTTCTTCTTTTGCTAATACCCGGCTAAAGGGGAAGCCCCTGCAGAAATGTAGCCGTCTCCTCTAGCTCCAGTGAGAAGTTGTTACTTTTCCTCAGCTGGCCTTGCTCAGCCCCCTTAAGGAGCATCCTAGCAAGGTTCTTCTGTTCTGCTCACTCGGCCTTGCTCAGGCTCCTTAGGACATCTCAGCAAGGGTTTTCAGCTCACTCCCCTAAGGGACGTCCCAGCCAGGTTCTTCTAGTCTGCGCAGGAGAATGAAGGTCATCACCCAAGACTCTTGAGAAAGAGATTCATTTGGGAAGGAGGAGTCCAGGGGAGTGGCTGCCTCTGGGGGGGGGGGGGCACGGAGAGGGGGTGGGAGTGGGGGTCGGGGGAAGGGGGGGGACACAAATGACACTGGGTTCTTTTCCCTGCTCAGGGATTGGTCAGTTTAGTTGGTCAGGAGCAGAGATGGCTCTAACTTTATGGCCAAACTGTTTCTTTCACTGGTCCTTTTTAGCTTTTTGGCCCTAATCTTAGGACCAGGGCACATTTCTTTTAGTGGCCCTGGTTCTGGGGTCAAAGTCTGTTCCTTTGACTCTAGTTTCAGAGTCAGGGCACAGTGTCTTTAGTCCTGGGTTCAGGGATAAAGATGTTTCTTTCCTGGTCCAGGTCTCATTCAAAGTGTGTTTCTCTCACTGACTCTCGTGCTCAAGGGATTGGTTGGTTTGCTGCTCTGGTTGTCCCTTCTGCCCCACGTGACTGATCGATAGAATCTGCCAGTGAAGCCATCTGCTCTGGGCTCGTCTCTGTCAGAGGCGCCCATTGTTTATTTCAGTTTAGTCTTTGTTTACTACAGATTTTATTTGTTTAGTTAGATTTTATTTCCTGAGTCAGTTTTGATAGTTGAATGCCTGAAAATTTGTCAACATTCTGTAGTTGGGGTACAGCTGTTGATAGCACTTTCTGTAGTTGGGGTACAGCTGTTGATAGCACTTCCTGTAGTTGGGAAATAACTGTGGATAGCACCTCCTGTAGTTAGGGTATAACTGTTGATAGCACTTCCTGTAGTTGGGTATAGCTGCTGATAGCACTTCCTGTAGTTGGGTATAACTGTTGATAGCACTTCCTGTAGTTGGGAAATAACTGTTGATAGCACTTCCTGTAGTTGGGGTATAACTGTTGATAGCACTTCCTCTTGTTGGGGTATAACTGTTAATATTATCCATAATACTTTTTATTTCTGTAAAGTTGGCAGTAACAAGTTCTGTTTCTCATTTTTAGTAATCTTAGTTTCTTGTTTGTGTTTTTTCTTGGTCAGACTAGTTTATATGTTGTTGATTTTGTCAATTGTGTCAAATAACCAATTTCTGCCTCTTTTTTTTTGCTCTTTTAAAAGTTTCCTATAGCATATAAATCACCATTTTAAGCCCCATATGTGTCAGTCTGTGGAATTCAGTGTCCTCACATTGTGCAGCCACGGCCATCTGTCTCTAGAACTATTCTGTCACAGAAAGCTGGATCTCAGCACCCATTAAATCCCCGACCCCCACTTCCTCCCTTCCCAAGCTCCTCTGACTACCATTCTGCTTTCTGTCTCTGTGGTTGTGCTGACTCAGTACTCAGTGTGAGAGGAATAACAGATGAGTTGCAGTTTGGTGACAACTCATTTAGCATGATGTCTTCAAGCTTCATGCCATGTTACGTCTGTATAGACACACATGAAGTGCGTACTGTTGGTGCAGACATCAGTCATGGTAGTTTTCTGCTGCCAAGACAGAATTCATGAGAATAAAAAGAACATGTTTATTTTCCCTCATGGTGTCTGGGTTTTAGTCTGGAGGTTCTGCCGACCCCTGGTGGTGCCACAGGCTGGAAATCAGACCTTCATAAACCGGCCTTTGAGAAATATTGAGGTAAACTAAACGTTTTCAGCTCTTTTGGTTAGGTGTTAAGAAGGATAATTGGTAGTTATATAGCAGGGGTGTATTTAATGCAGAAAGGATCCACTAAACAACAAGAGTCCCTGGTATTCACACTCGGTGCCATCACTGTCCTGGCCTGTGGTCTTTCTCGCAGGTGTGCAATGGCACCCCACTTTGGTCCTCCTCATAGATGTGCAATGGCACCCCACTTTGGTCCTCCTCGTAGGTGTGCAATGGCACCCCACTTTGGTCCTCCTCGTAGGTGTGCAATGGCACCCCACTTTGGTCCTCCTCGTAGGTGTGCAATGGCACCCCACTTTGATCCTCCTCGTAGGTGTGCAATGGCACCCCACTTTGGTCCTCCTCGTAGGTGTGCAATGGCACCCCACTTTGGTCCTCCTCGTAGGTGTGCAATGGCACCCCACTTTGGTCCTCCTCGTAGGTGTGCAATGGCACCCCACTTTGGTCCTCCTCGTAGGTGTGCAATGGCTCCCACTTTGGTCCTCCTCGTAGGTGTGCAATGGCACCCCACTTTGGTCCTCCTCGTAGGTGTGCAATGGCTCCCACTTTGGTCCTCCTCGTAGGTGTGCAATCGCACCCCACTGCTGTTCTCGCGTTTCCTTGGTGTCTTAGGCTCCTTTCGTGTGCTCATTAAGATTTGTTCATGTTTTGACTTTTGGAGACCGGATCTTGCTGCACAGCCCTGGCTGGCCTTGACTGGTGATCTCTTGCTTCTGCCTCTTGAGTACTGGAATCGCAGGCAGGTACCCCCCACACTAGCTCTGTCAACGTTTGGGGCCCATTTCCTTATTGTTGACTTTTAGTACTTGGTGTGTTTCAGATGATGGTTCATTTTCCAGTGTGTCGTGTAATGCTCTGTCCCAGGGTTCATTTTCCCGTGTGTCGTGTAATGCTCTGTCCCAGGGTTCACTTTCCCGTGTGTCGTGTAATGCTCTGTCCCAGGGTTCACTTTCCCGTGTGTCGTGTAATGCTCTGTCCCAGGGTTCACTTTCCTGTGTGTCGTGTAATGCTCTGTCCCAGGGTTCACTTTCCCGTGTGTCGTGTAATGCTCTGTCCCAGGGTTCACTTTCCCGTGTGTCGTGTAATGCTCTGTCCCAGGGTGTGAATGTCCTGTCCTTTATTCGTGTGTCTTTTTAAACGTGGCCATAGCTATATTCTCTCCTGACTTTGAACCTTACTTCCATGTGAAGGCTTCCTGGTGTTCAGGACAGGCCCACTGAGCAGTGTAAGTGAGCTACATCGTTATGATTGCGTAGAGTCCAGAGATCTTCAAATAATGAAAATCCATGGGCCAAATTCTCTCCTATGCACTGGGTGTATTGACTATGTGTTCAGTATATCAAATAATGACATATATAATGACTAGAATATATGAAACCGATGCTTGTTTTGGGATCAAAATAGTTCAAACATATTTTCTTAATTTAAGATTTTTAGTTTTTCTGTTTATTTTTAAAATACAGTGATTCTTGGCCAAGTATCTTCATCATAGCAATAATTAAGTAGGTAAACCTGACCAAATCTGGATATTATTTTTAAGGAAGCAACCTGTCTCAACTGTTGGGATATTTTTAGTTTGTTACCAGTGATTTCGTAAAAGCAGTTTTTATTCTTGTAAGCTTGAGTGCATTAAAGACAAAGTGTTTCTGTTCCCCTGTTCTCGTCTTGTTCTGGTGTGTATAGAGTTACACATGTTTCTGGCCAGAGGTTTGATTTGCTGATTTTAAGATGGAAGATAAATATTGGCAGAACTTTTGAGCCACTTGGCTGCCTGGCCCAGCAGCGTCTCACAGAAAGGAAAGCCCGAGGAACATGAACGGTGAGGTGGGATCCTAGACATTTTAAAGGCAGATAGTGGAGCACTTGTATGGAGTTCAGGCAAGCAGACTCATGTGTCGGAGCAGAAGAATAGCTCAGATGGAAGTGTTGGTGAATGAAATAAAGGAACTACACAGTGCTAACTGTCTTCCCCAAGTAACTGAAAATACTTAGAGAACCTTCAGTCTAGAAGAAAGATTTTTTAAAACATAACTTTATCCAAATGCTGAAGCGGTAAGCATGCTTTCTCAAATATGTATTCCTCAGAATCATCATATTTTCACTAGCGCCATCTACAGTCACTGTCCAGGAAGCACGTGGTGCAGAGGACTGACTGCTTCCTAGCAGCTCTGACTGGGATGAGCAAACCTACGCTTTCAGAAACACGACTTCAGTTAAGGCTCTGCACAACACCAGCCTCCAGCTCTCTTAGCTCCGGGACAGGCAAGACTAATTCCTTAATTATAATGTGTTCCAGAGCCTATTTCCAAATACATCCCAGGGGATGTGGAGTATAAAAGTCAACCAATAAAATACCCAACTAGCCTCCAAAAACTTGAGGCAGGGAACAGTTTGGACCCTTTTCTAACTCCTACTCAATCCTTTGTGACTAGAGCTAACCCTCCTGCCCTCACTGAGGTAACACCTGGCTTCTCTGACACCAGATCCTTACTGCTCTCTCTGGGGGCTCGTGGAAAATGATGAATAAACCCATCGTGTCTCTTGGACGGCACTGTAAAGCAAACCCTGTCTTTAATGACTCCAGTGTGTAAAGGGGAGGAGGTTGAATTTCCCATATCCAAACCACAGGTAAATTCAGTGCGGTGTCCGGATCCCACAGTCCACACAGATACCCCGAGTCAGCACTGCTGGCTCTTCCTCTGCTTTTCCATGTCCTGATTTCCTGTGCATATTAACATAGATTCAAATGTCTCTCTCGCCAGCTCCTCTCAGGTGTTCCTGGGGCGGGGGTGGGAGTAGGGGTGAAGGGAGCGGGAGCCAGGGCAGGGCAGGGGCTGGTTCTGGAAATTCCAATGCAGGTGGCCAATGGCAAGGACTATGTTTCCCTGCGCAGTAGAAAAGGTTTACATGACTCTGCCCCCTCCCAGCTGTATGGCTTTGTCCAGGTTCTCCGACTCCCTGAGCTGTGGGTTTCTCCTCTTTGTAAGGTCAGTAACATTATGGTCCCCAGGGGGATCCTGTGAGTTACATGTAGAATATGAGAAGTGTTCAGCACAGTGCTCAGAATCCGGAGACACTTTAGACAGTACTCGGTACTGTGAAAATAGAACGCCTTTCATGCATGGGCATTTGTGCAAGAAATGAGGCGACCAGTTCCTCAACTTTATACCCAGTGTCCTGATAGAGAAATGAAAATACATTGTGTGTGGGAGGAACCCCAGGACACGGTACTTCATGCAGGGCCACACACGCTCCGTTTTGTGGTTTGCCAGAACCTTACTTTAGAGCATACAGGAATCCAAAATACTTAAAGCTTGAGTTGCCTTAAGCATTAATAACAGCAGAGGTCGGCGGGGTGGTGGTGGAGCACGCCATTAATCCCAGCACTTGGTAGGCAGAGGCAGGTGGATCTCTGTGAGTTCAAGGGCAGCCTGGTCTACAAGAGCTAGTTCTGGGGCAGGCTCCAAAGCAACACAGAGAAACCCTGTCTTGAAAAAAAACAAAAAAAAGCAACAAACAAACAAACCAACAACAAAAAAAACCCAGCAGAGATTGACAGGAGGAGGGAGAGACATTTCACTGTTACTGGTCATATTTGATCATTTTTCTGATTGTATAAGGAGTTACAGAAAGACATGTAAAAGTGAAACTTAGTTTTTTTAACTTTTATTTCAAAAAGCCATTACAAACATATGCAAGACACTATGAAATTCTAATGACATATTAAGACCCAAGTCCCTCATATCACCAGTGTGGAATAGTTTGGTTCTTTGAGACTGTTTCTGGCCATGTAGCCCAGGTTGGCGTCATGATCCTCTTGCCTCAGCTTGAGTGTTGGGGTTGCAGGCCTGCACCACCTGTCCTGGGCCACGGTGGGATCCTGTGATTAGAGTCTGCCCACAGGAGGGTGGAGAAGCAGATTTCCCCATATTACAACGTAATAACAGTTATGAAGTAGTCAAAGGGAGCCTCTGTAGCTGGATAACCTGTCTAAGCAGTCACGGCCAATGAAAATGTAAACATGGTTTCTGACGCCAGCCCAGCTCGGTGCCGCTAGTCCCAGCTATCCCACGATGGTGATTCTCACTCGGTGCTTCTTGGCTGTGTGCTCTCTGTGGAGTTTTTCCCATTCGTCGTCTTCGGTGTCCTGGTCAAAGGCTTCAGGGTACGCCGGCAGCTTGTCTTTGGGGCATTCTTCGTAGTAGCTCCGAACGTATTTCCCCACAGACCAGCCTTTGTACTCTTCGGGCGTCTTGCACTCCAGACCGCTGTAGTGGACGTTATAGTGGTGCTTGAGCCAGTAGTACAGGTAGTGGATACTGTAGTCGCATCTCCAAGGGTTGTCTCTGAGCCACAGGAGTTTCAGAAAATACAGATCTTCCAGGACCCCATAGTCGAAGTTCTGTAGGCTGTTGTTTGATAAGTCAAGCTCTTCTAGATGTGTGAGCCCTAAAAAGGCAGCTAGAAGCAGAGAATGTTAGCCAGTGAGCAAGGGAACTAACTGCACAACCGCACACGCCGCGCCGTACGTGCCTTACGTGCCGTACGTGCCTTACGGGCTGTAAGGGCAAACACGGATTTGCAAAGAGGCTCAGTGTTCCCTGCCACAGCTTTCTCTCCAGGACCCGTGCATCTAAGTGTTTTCTCCTGTCTGTGAACTGTCTGGAACTCCTGAAACCTGGACAGAACCATCAGGGGAGGAAGCGCTCTTTATCTCAAGGCTAGAGTGATGATGGGGAACTAACTTCGCTGGGCCTTGCTTCTAGCTGCACACTACCTTGTTGTGGAGAAGCCTGTGCGCATTGTTTGCATAGACGCTGAGCTACCAGGTAGACTATGTGATTAAAAACAATGTCTTTCTGACTTTGCAGTCTGTGTGCTTGGGATTTGTATCACATGCTGGTGTAATATGTACTCATCAAGGAAAGTGCCTTCTTCCTCACTAGTTCTGTGCAGAGGATTTCTGCCTTGGGAGGTTTTTCCTTAGCGTGTCTCTCTATTGAACATGTGAAGAAATGCAATAATATAAAACACACCGTTATTCAGACAAAGCCTTTCCTGGATTGCGTAGATCGACGTGTGATATTGATTTGAAAACGTCACTTTTAAGCTAGTCTTTAAAAATTGTTTTTCTGGGGCATTGGGGAAGGCTTGCAGGAGGTGTTGGCACCATGTGACTTCTGCCCAGTGCTCTGAATGTCCCAATAAAAACGCATTTTTCTGGTGTACATTTTTTGTTCTTACTGAGTGCTGCAGAGAGGGGGGTGCTGGATAAATAAGGAAAGTGTATCAAATTTAAGGCCGCAGTGCAGGAAAACACAGGAACATATGACAGCTTCCTGGGTGATGGATGAGCTGTAAAACGCCTAGAAAGTAATCTTCCCCCGTTTAGTGCACTCGCGGTGAGAGCCTACTCTTGAATAGCACCAAGCCAAGTAATTTGTACCAACGTTTTTAAAACATCTGGTTGAGTTTGGCAAGTGGTGGGAACTATCAGAATTCACATGTGTTTGATTAGCTGGATGCTGAGTAATTAGAAGAAAATAACACAGAACAAAATAACACAACTCTCAAGAACAAAGAAATGAGCACATAAAGATGGAGCCTGTGTTCCAGAACCAACAGGTCGTTGCTGACGTCAAAGACCTTGTTTCTGCCCTGGACATTTTCACAGAACTCCCTCAACATGCCTGTCCTAGAATATAGAATCCTTACTCTGAATTAGAAATAAGCTTTGTGCCAATGCTGTTAACTGTTTTCATATCACCCTTTCTCAGACACAGCCCCAAACAAGCTACTTTCTAGTTTTGGACACAGCAGGGGTTGAGGAGTGGTGGCGAGGAGACAGATCAGGCCTGTGCGTTTTGAGCATCATCTGGTAAAATTCTAACATCAGGCTGTCACAAACTCCCTTCTCTTGGGACAAGTCAGGGCTCCAGATTCAAAGCATTTGCAGACAAATATTCCTACATTCTATTTCAAAAGAACTACAGTTGGTATTAAAGCGTATGTATCTAGGGCCCCTGGGAGAGCGGGTTTTGTTTCTTGAAGGAAGTGATACCCCTGGTAAGGAGTTTTCTTTCCTTTTCCCACTCCGCCCTGCGTTCGACTAGAGTGTCCCCTCTTCTACAGTCTGGTGTCCCCATGTCTTCTACACATGTGCCCACAGGAAGCCATTGGGCAGTGCTTCTTCCCAAGGGTCCCGAAACGCAGCCGGTCTTTTACTTTAAAGCTGGTGTAGTTCATTTGGTCTTACTCAAGTTCTAAGGTCCATTTTCTTTTGTTCTAAAGGACTTAATAACCAAAGTCCTTGGCACTCGGTTCAGTACAAAAGTGTTAATGAAAATGCGTCCCTTGTGTTGAATAAACAAACTGAGGATGGGAAGGAGGGGAGAGGGGAGGAAGGGAAGGAGTGGTCTTCATGGTTCTGTTGTGACTGTACCACTGTTTGGGCACAGCTGCTCACTGCCTTCACACTCAACCGAGGCTGTCTAATAACTGGCGTTTAGGTTTAACAAAAGCTCTAAGAGTCATACGTTCATTGTGTTCGTGTGTGCATTTGTGTCTCTGTGTTGCTGGGAATGGAAGCCGGGGTCTTGAACTTGTTCAGCAAGTGCTCCACCACTAAGCTGTACCCCGACAACTGTCTACTAGTGCATTGAACACAGTGTTGGAAAGGAATTAGACTCTTGCTCAGGAACTTGTGGACTTGTGCACAGTGGACTTGTTCTATGGACCTATGGTTCTCATAGGGCACAAGATGGTCTCCACCCCTGGGTCCTTCAACCTGGGGCCTGACTTTACAGAGACTGGACACCAGTGACTGATATGAACATGATTATAATGACTGTAAGAAAGGAATGTCTTTTTATTTGCCGTGAAGAGAAAATTGCTCTTAATCTTGCAATTCAGAGTGCAGTATGTGTGCAGGCAAGTGTAGCAAATTGTTGTTCCTTTAAAAATTTGTTATAATTTTGTGATATTTAAATGATATTAATTCTGAAATATGCTTTCATGGAGCCAGGGTGTCTTCGGTTTTCACTTTGATTGTGTTAGAATTGGGTGTCCTGCTAGTGCCTATGTTATTACTGAGAGAAGCGGAGGGGCTGAGCCAATGCCTCGCCGAGCAGAAGGCCCTGAGTGGGTCCTCAGAACCCCTGTTAAAGACTGGGCAGGGTAATGTGGACCTAGAATCCAGTGTTGGGGAGGTGGGGACAAAAGGATCCCTGGGGCTCCCAGGCCAGACAATGTAGCTGATTGGTGAGCTCGATTCAGCAACTAAAACATGCTGTCGAACTCTGTACACACATGCATACCTATGCATGAACAAGTACACACATACATACTCACGGATGAACAAGCACACACATGCATACCTACGCATGGACAAGTACACACATACATACCTACGGATGAACAAGTACGCACATACATACCCACACATGGACAAGTACACACATACATACCCACACATGGACAAGTACACACATACATACCCACACGTGGACAAGTACACACATACATACCCACACATGGACAAGTACACACATACATACCTACGGATGAACAAGTACACACATACATGCCCACACATGGACAAGTACACACATACATACCTACGGATGAACAAGTACACACATACATACCCACACATGGACAAGTACACACATACATACCCACACATGGACAAGTACACACATACATACCCACACATGGACAAGTACACACATGCATACCCACACGTGAACAAGTACACACATGCATACCCACACGTGGACAAGTACACACATGCATACCCACACGTGGACAAGTACACACATGCATACCCACGCGTGAACAAGTACACACATGCATACCCACACGTGGACAAGTGCATACATGCATACCCACGCGTGGACAAGTACACACATGCATACCCACGCATGAACAAGTACACACATGCATACCCACGCATGAACAAATACACACACGCATGAACAAGTGCACACAGACACAAAAGTAATTGGTCTAGTTCATTTTTTACATAGGAGAAACAATTGTATTCATAGGAGCACCTGAGAAGCCAGGTGTGATAGTGTGCACCTGTGTAGGAGCACCTGAGGAGCCAGGTGTGATAGAGTGCACCTGTGCAGGAAGTGTGCACCTGTAATAGGAACACCTGAGGAGCCAGGTGTGATAGTGTGCACCTGTGCAGGAAGTGTACACCTGTAATAGGAACACCTGAGGAGCCAGGTATGATAGTGTGCACCTGTAGTAGGAGCATCTGAAGAACCAGGTGTGATAGTGTGCACCTGTGCAGGAAGTGTGCACCTGTAATAGAAACACCTGAGGAGCCAGATGTGATAGTGTGCACCTGTGTAGGAAGTGTACAGCACCTGTAGTAGGAGCACCTGAGGAACCAGGGCAGGAGAACAAGAAGTTAAGGTCAGTCTGGGCTGCACTGTGAGAATCCTTCCATCCCCACTGTGTGTACATATCCATTCTACAGTGCTTTTGTTTTCGGGATTGATGGAGTAAGTGTTGTTAGTACTATGTAGTCAGTGACATGCATCTGTCAGATTCTATGTTTACAGATTCAACCAACCACAGATTAAAAATAGCTGATAAATTCTATCTGTTCCAAATATGCGATGTACTCACTAGACTTTGAGCTTATTCCTTACACAATACAGCTTATCTAACACTTCTGCTATTCTAAGTGTTGCCAATAAGTGAATAATTAAAGTATAAATGGGAGTGTACATGTCATTTTACAAAGGGGGTTTTGGTGTCTAAGAAGAGTCTTGGAACAATGACCCCAGACACCCAGGGATGACTGATTGTAGTAGAGCTTCAATTGCTTTGTAGAGCAATATTTTGGCACATACTTCTGAGTGCCAAACAAGTCCCATTTGAAGTATCATGGTTAATTAAAGCTCATATTTTCTGAACTCAGTTTTTTTTTTGTTTGTTTGCCCTAAATGGTGTTTACTATAGCTGTTGCCACAGAAGGAAACTCAGAGCGCAGCTGCCGGCCACTTGAAGGCAGCCACGCACTGGGACTTACCAGGATCTATGAATTCAATGCCATTGCTGCTCAGGTTTAACTTCTTTAGTTCGTGAACGTCTTCAAACTCCTTGGGTCGCAGCTGGCTGATTTTGTTGTATGACATGTCAAGTTTGACGATGTCTGGAGGGATGTTGCTCGGAACCTTCTTCAACTCTGGAAAGACGAAGAGTGTGTAGGTTACAGTTTCCTGACTCTATTTTATATTAAACTTGTGAAGCTGAACCCCAGCTTGGCGGGGCAGGGGGCGGGTGGGGGGGGAGGGAGACACCAGAAGGCGAGGGAGGGGTCCCAGAAACTCCCTGGCTGTGGAGGTAAAAAATGAAGGAGAGGAAGTCCCCACAGGTCACAGCTAAGGCTGCTGAGTCATTTGGGGAGCAAAAGGACTCCATCTTGGTGGCCCAGAGTGCCCTTCAGGAAACACTTGAAAGGCTGGGCCTGGTAGTGCGTGTGGGAGGCGGGGGCAGGAAGATTGGTGCAGATTTGAGGCCCGCGTAGGACACATAGTGAGTGTCAGGCCAGCAGAGAGCTACAGAGTAAGACCAAGTAGAAAGTGAGAAGAGAGTGTCCTGGCCAGTTTTTGTCACCTCTACACCAAGTAGAGTCACCTGGGAGGCGGGCCTTACATGGACAATTGCTTCCACAAGGTTGGTCTACCTGCATGTCTGTGGAACATTTTCTTGATTAATGGTTGATGTGGAAGGGGCCCAACACACTGTGGATGGTGCCTCTCCGGACAGGCAGTCCTGGGTGGCTGAAAAAGCCAACTGAGCAAGCCAGGGAAAGCAAGCCAATGAGCAGCATTCCTCCATGGTCTCTGCTTCAGGTTGGCTTCCCTTAATAGTGGACTGCCATCTGGAGGTGTAAGCTACACAAGCGCTCTCCTTGCCTTCGGTTGGGGCTGGGGGAGCTGTCAGTGAGGCTGCCATCCCCTCCTTGTTCTTTCTGTCCTAAGGAGCTGTCACTGTCTCCACTGGCAGTTGCTGCCTTCCTGTTAGAGCTTCACGCTATCCATCATTTCAACAGTCCTCTGCCAGCAAGTGATCTCAGCTCCACTCTCGTAAACACCACACTCTTGACCTTCCTGATCTTTCCAACCATGGCCACAGCCCCTATCACTCAGGGGAGACATCCCAAGGCTCCCAGGGGATGCCAAAGACTGTGCCACCAAACCCCACGCACACACGCTTGTGGCCACGTTTACTGCGTGAAGTAGGAACAACGAGGGATCAGCCACAACACACAGGAGAATGGAGCAATTGCAAGTTTGCGTTAATAAATTGCTAAAGCCTTACAAGTGGTTTATTTCTAGAAATTTCTACTTAATATTTTCAGTTCCTGGCTGTGCATATGTGAACTGAAATCTAAAAAAGAAAAACTAACACAGAGAAAGGAGACACTGTACCTTACGTCTGCTTTCCTTAGAAGCTGAAATTCATGCTTGCTTTGCCAACCCAACTCCCTTCTCGCCCACATAACTCCCAAGTCCTTGTGATGGAGCTCCCTCCAGCACCCCCAAAGCTTCCTGCTCCGTCAGTACCAGAAAAGAAGCTCAGGAAGAGCCAGCAGTCGCCAGGAGGAGCAATAGGAGACCAGAGCTCACCTTAACTCTACATTTGTGTTTCTATATTTAAATCATGCTTGTCAAAAATGGTTAATCACACCTACATTATATTATCGGGGATCCTTGCCTTTCCTCTTGGCCTTTAGCAAGACTGAAGAGGCCTGGGTTAGTTTTAATCAGGGCAGCTGTAGCCTATGGAGGGAAAGCGACTGGTTCTCACGGAGGGAAATCAGAGGCAACCGGCCAGACTGACTGATGTCTGCAGAGTAGGGTGGCCCAAGGACTTCTTGAGAAAACAGAAATTCTTAGAACCAGAAACTGTAAAACACATGTATGAGAGGCAGTGTTGTTCACTTATCCACACTTCCCTTTTGGGTACAGAATAGTTGAATTGTGAAGAGTTCCAATGAGCTATTAATTAAACCTACGATTTCCTAGCCCCAGGTCTGTTTACAGTCACGGTGACTTGGACCTAGTTTTGGCTTTCCTCTCAGTGGCCCAGATCACATGGCTTTTGTGTGCATGTGTGTTTGTGTGTGTTCATGATCTCTGGTGTACACACTCATGCCCGTGAAGGCCAGAAGTCACGCTCAGCTGTTCTTCCTTAGGAGGTGTCCACAGTTTCTGTTTGGAGATAGGGTCTCTCACTAGGACCTGGGGTCACTGCGTAGCCCGGGCTGCTGGTCAGTGAGCCCCTGGGGTCTGCCGTTTCTGATTCCCTGGAGCTAGGATTCTGGGCATGTACAGTCATACCCAGTGTTTTCATGGCTGCGAGGACTGAACTCAGGACCCCATGCTTCCGTGCCCAGCGCTTTCTGACTGATCTATGTTTCCGTCTGGGATGGTAGTGGACGCTCATTCTAGATTCCACAGTGCACCCCATCGAGTCTGACTTCCTGGAACTCTTTTGTCGGACTCTCACTCACTATCTGTGTTCCTGATCTGGGTACTATTAATAAAATTAATTAAATGAGAAGATGTGGAAATAGGTGAACAGAGAAGTTAGATCATTCGCCCATAGTTACAGGGTCAGATTTCAACCTATGTCACTATTGCCCCATTGTCTATCGGTGCTAGCCACCTATCTCATGTATATTGTCCACCTGCCTAGAATCCCCACCTGTAACACACACATGGGGGGAGGAAGAGCTAACAGTGTCCTCTAGGGCATGCTGGGTCCTTGTCACCAGAGCCAGGACTTCCTCAGTTCTAGGAAGCCTCTTGACCAGAGCTTGCCTCCGGATCAGATGTGAGGATACATGGCGGAAGGACCGGTAAGACAAGCTGAAGCAGGTTAGCCACAGATCAGCGGGGAAAAGATGGCAATAGAAACACCTTGAAGCCCAGTGTAAGCAATGGGTTTGTGGGTATTAGAAAAAGAATATGAGCTATAGGATCAACTTTGGAATTGTCAGCAAACTCCTGGATAAAAATAGCATCCCCAAGCAGCAGGAAATGCAAGTTTTCCTACCATGACCTAGAAACAAACAGGGAAATCTCATTGGCAGTGGTGATGAGGAAAAGCAACTCCTTCTTTTGCCTTGAACATGAATGAGATTTACAAATTTGATGCAAAATGTGTGCTTTTGCTAGAGAACAGACGAATACACACTTCCTCATGCCAAAGCAAACTTCACCAATGTCCTCATTTCTAGACCGGGTACCACATGGCACCCGTGTTCCACATTTACCGCTGATCAAAATATTCTGGAGTCGGGGGAGGAGGTTTAAGATAGGGTCTGGCTTTGAACTTGCAATGTGACTTGAACCGGGAAGGCTTTGAACAGCTGACTCTCCTGCTCTCCCCTGAGGGTGGCTGGGGCCACGTCCTTGGTAAGACACCTCACTGGATCTTGATTTTACAGTCCGCTCTTATGGGCTCTTTCAACTGTGCCTTACCATAAAGCGGAAACTGAGAAATTTCCTCCACATCATTTTTCCCATGTAGTAGACTTTTGGTTGTCGGCAACCTCAGAACTAATTTGAAGAGTTGGTAGTCGTTAAAGAGACATACATGAGCTTGTTTTTAGGAATTAAGTTTCTTAATTATTATTGAAATGAGGGGACAGTATTGTGGCCCTAACATCAGAAGCCCCTGGAGGCCATTTACCTATATAACCTTCCCAGCTCTCAGAGTAAAGTTGGCAGATTATTTTGGTAAATGCAGAGCTAGAAGTAGTTTAGAGCGCGTGGTTGGTGTTCTTGGCAAATCCAGTCACGCCAATATGGCACAGTGTGCCTTCCAACTGATCCCACACACATTCCCTTTGGAGGGCCGAGTTTGTTGGCAGAGTGCCTCTCTCTCAGTGAATAAAGCTATTTTTTTTCCTGTCAGATGTTTAGGGCAGAAAATAGGTATCTTTGAGGTCTATGTGGTTGAACTGGCTCGAGTTAGTACCCTGCGTGGATTATCTGCATCACTGCTGCGCTGTTGGGAAGGCTGAGTTTCCTCCCAGGAAGGAGCTACACCCAGGCTCCCTGCTTTTCATTCACCCTGTGGTTTTCTTGTGTAGCTGGGAGGAGGCTTTAGCATCGGGAGGCTTGAGTGAATTCTTGGTCTAGTGAATCTCGAAGGAAGAGATGACATTGCATGATGGTTATGGCTTGAATGGTGGATTCCCACTGCCCACGTGACTTTCTGAGGATAGCTTCTCCGTACCCAGCTTTGTCGTTTACCACGTGACATTGATCATGTCGATTATGGCCACACTGCTTTAGGGCCGTGAGGACCAAGTGACCATGTCTTTCAACACAGGCAGTGAGGGAGTGGCTCTCTTTCACTAATGTCACCGCTAGCTCCCCACTCGATGGCATGCTTTAAGTCTCATCAAGGGCACGGATGCACTCCAGCAGGGGCCTAGAAATGAACATTACTGAGCTTTTGTTACTTTAGTATTAGAGATTTGTTATCCATTTATCGAAGAAAGCAACGAAATCAGATGAGATTAGTGCTGTCATATTTGAATTCTAGCCACGATTTCCCACTGCTGTGCATCTCTGTTGTTAGAGTTGCTTAGGTTACTGCTTTACAAAGCAAAGAAAGGCAGCTCAGACATTCTTACCCATTGCCCAGTGCTGGGCTTTAAAGAAAGAGTTTGATAGCTTTATCCTATAGGAATGAACTTATAAGACAAAATGAAAACTAACCGAGGAATGGGATTGTGAGGTTTGTGTAGGTCACAGTGAAAGGCTTTTGTACTTAATTATGGAAAGATGTAGTTAGTCTTTATTTTATAGTCTAGAGTTAGAGGCTCTGCTAGTGTTGGGGGTGGAGAGAAGGTAGTGAACGATAGAGGAACTGCTGTGCTGCGCTAGACCGTAGCGTAAGTACGTCTCAAGTAGCCAGCGGAGAGGATATCGATGTTTGCAACACAAGCGATGCATATCTACAGTAATGGACAGTAACATTCTGATTGGGTGCTAGCCATCATAGTCATGAATATCACACTGTCTCTCACAGACACATAGAATTACTACTGCATAAAAATTAAACACTTGAAGGACACCAGCGAGCAGAGGAGGATCACGGGGCGGCGAACGGTGAGCCTAGTAGTATCCCTGAAGACCACCTTGTATAGGGAGAGTGTTCTTGCCCCGGGGCTGGACACAGGAAACGGAGCGGGGGAACTCCCCCATCACCTTGACCCTCAGGTTAGCCTGCGAGGGCTTCTACCCTCTGCAGGGGCTGCTCCTCCTTGCTGAGACCTCTCTCTCCCTGGCATATCCCAGATTGCGCCCAGGGACCTCCTTCGCTCCCCCCCCCTTCCGCTGGGCGCGGGACCACCAAATTTAACCTGTTTGGGCACTGGATAGGGAGCTCAGAGCAGAGAGCACCGCGAGTTCCTCTGTTTTGGTGGCTGGCCTGCAGAGGGGTAGGCCTTTTCTTGGCGAGGTCCCTGGCAAACCAGGACCCTGGTCCTGGTCCTGAAGACCCTTCAGAACAGTAAAAGAGATCTTGGCCAGTGGCAGGACTCAAGAAACGGGGAGAAGGCATTTTGGAAGCAGGGCCCCTGGCCAGCAGGAAAACCCGTTCCTGCATTAAAAGACACATTAGACAGCATCGATAGGACGAGATGGGCAGGCGCCAAGGCAAGAATTCACCCAATAATCTGAAAAGCAACATGAAAACACCAGAACCCAATGATCTCACAACGGAAGGACTTGAACACCCTAACACAGAAGAAGTGGAAAAAAATGACTTTATGAAAGCAATAGAGTCCCTTAAACAACATGTAAAAAACACCTTTATAGAAATAGAGGAGAAGTATGACAAAAAGTTTGAAGAAGTGAGTAAAAAGGTTGAAGAAATGAGTAAATACGTACATGAGACCCTGGGGAAAACAGTTCAAGAATTGAAAACTGAAATGGAAGCAAGGAAGAAATCACAGACTGAGGACCAGCTGGATATGGAAAATCTAAGTCAACGAACAGAGTCTACAGGAACAAGCATAATCAATAGAATGCAAGAGATAGAAGAAAGAATCTCAGATTCTGAGGACAACATAGAGAAAATAAATGCACTGATCAAAGAAATCAGCAAAGCCAACAAATACTCATCACAAAACACTCAGGAAATATGGGACACAATAAAAAGACCTAACATAAGAATAATAGGGATAGAAGAAGGAGAAGAATCACAGCTCAAAGGCCCAGAAAATATTTTTAACAAAATTATGGAAGAAAACTTTCCCAACATAAAGAAAGATATTCCTTTGAATATCCAAGAAGCATACAGAACACCAAACAGACTGGATCAAAGAAAAACATCCCCTCGCCATATAATAATCAAAACACAAAATATACAGGTTAAAGAAAGAATATTAAGAGCTGCAAAGGAAAAGGGGCAAGTAACTTATAAAGGTAAACCAATCAGACTTACACCTGACTTCTCTATGGAAACTATGAAAGCCAGAAGGTCCTGGATGGAGGTTCTGCAAAAACTAAGGGATCATGGATGCAAACCCAAACTACTATACCCAGCCAAGCTATTGTTCACTATCAATGGAGAAAACAAGACTTTCCAAGATAAGAACAAATTTAAACAATATGTAGCCACAAACCCAGCCCTACAGAAAATAATAGAAGGAAAATCACAACCTAAGGAATCTAGCATTGCCAACACTGCCTACAATAACTCAGGCGTCTAGCGAACCTTCACCTGCACACCTCAAAGAAGGGAGACACACAAACGCTACTACCAAAACCAATAATAATAACCGGAGTAAACAACCACTGGTCATTAGTATCACTTAATATTAATGGCCTCAATTCACCCATAAAAAGGCACAGGCTAAGGGATTGGATACGTAAACAGGACCCAACATTCTGCTGTTTGCAAGAAACACATCTCAACCACAAAGACAGGCATCTACTCAGAGTAAAGGGTTGGGAAAAGGTGTTTCAAGCAAATGGTCCTAAGAAAAAAGCAGGTGTGGCCATACTAATTTCTAACAAAACTGACTTCAAACTAAAGTCAATCAGAAGAGATCGAGATGGACACTTTATACTCATAACAGGAACAATTCATCAGGATGAAGTCTCAATTCTGAATATCTACGCCCCTAACATAAAAGCACCCACCTATGTAAAAGAAATATTACTAGAACTCAAGGCAGACATCAAACCACACACACTAGTAATAGGAGACTTCAATACACCTCTTTCTCCATTGGACAGGTCAATCAGACAGAAACCTAATAGAGAATTAAGAGAATTATTGGAGGTAATGAAGCAAATGGACTTAACAGACATCTATAGAACATTCCACCCAAAAAGGAAAGAATATACCTTCTTCTCTGCAGCTCATGGAACCTTCTCAAAAATTGACCACATACTCGGAAACAAAGGAAACCTCCACAGATACAAAAAAATATCAGTGCCCACCTGTGTCTTATCAGATCACCACGGACTGAAGCTAGAAGGCAATAACAATGCTACCCCCAGAAAGCCGACAAACTCATAGAAACTGAACAGTCAACTACTGAACCACACATGGGTCAAGGAAGAAATTAAGAAAGAAATTAAAGTCTTCCTTGAATTTAATGAAAATAAAGAGACAACATACTCAAACCTATGGGACACGTTGAAAGCAGTGCTAAGAGGAAAGTTCATAGCACTAAGTGCCCACTTAAAGAAAACAGAGAAAGCATACATTGAGGACTTAACAGCACACCTGAAAGCTCTAGAAAAGAAAGAAGCAGATGTGCCCAGGAGGAGTAGAAGACTGGAAATAATCAAACTGAGGGCAGAAATCAACAAAATAGAAACACAGAAAACAGTCCAAAGAATCAATGAAACAAAAAGTTGGTTCTTTGAGAAAATCAACAAGATCGACAAACCCCTATCCAAACTAATTAAACAACAGAGAGAGAACACGCAAATAAATAAGATCAGCAATGAAAAGGGGGACATAACCACAGACACAGAGGAAATTCAGAGAATCATTAGATCTTACTACAAAAGTCTGTATGCCACAAAACTGGAAAATGCAAAAGAAATGGACAGTTTTTTAGATAAGTACCACATACCAAAGCTAAACCAAGACCAGGTGAACGATCTAAATAGACCGGTTAGTCGCGAAGAACTAGAAACTGTTATCAAAAATCTCCCTACCAAAAAAAGCCCAGGACCAGATGGTTTCAATGCAGAATTCTACCAGAACTTCCAAGAAGAGCTAATACCTATACTCCTTAATGTATTTCACAATATAGAAGCAGAAGAGTCATTGCCAAATTCCTTTTACGAAGCCACAGTTACCCTGATACCAAAACCACACAAAGACCCAACCAAGAAAGAGAATTATAGGCCTATTTCACTCATGAATATCGACACAAAAATTCTCAATAAAATACTGGCAAACCGAATCCAAGAACACATTAGGAAAATTATCCATTATGATCAAGTAGGCTTCATCCCAGAGATGCAGGGCTGGTTCAACATACGCAAATCTATCAATGTAATCCACCATATAAATAAACTGAAAGAAAAAAACCATATGATCATTTCATTAGATGCTGAAAAAGCATTCGACAAAATTCAACACCCCTTTATGATAAAGGTCTTGGAGAGATTAGGGATACAAGGGTCATACCTAAATATAATAAAAGCTATTTACAGCAAGCCGACAGCTAACATTAAATTGAACGGAGAAAAACTCAAAGCCATCCCACTAAAATCAGGAACAAGACAAGGATGTCCACTCTCTCCATACCTCTTCAATATAGTGCTTGAAGTTCTAGCAATTGCAATTAGACAACATAAGAGGATCAAGGGGATTCGTATTGGATAGGAAGAAGTTAAGCTTTCGTTATTTGCAGATGATATGATAGTATACATAAGCGACCCCAAAAACTCTATCCAAGAACTCCTACATCTGATAAACGCCTTTAGTAAGGTGGCAGGATACAAGATCAACTCCAAAAAGTCAGTGGCCTTCCTATACACTAAGGATAAGGAAGCAGAGAGGGAAATCAGAGAAGCATCACCTTTCACGATAGCCACAAATAGCATAAAATATCTAGGGGTAACCCTAACCAAGGAAGTGAAAGATCTATTTGACAAGAACTTTAAGTCTTTGAAGAAAGAAATTGAAGATGACACCAGAAAATGGAAGGATCTCCCTTGCTCTTGGATTGGGAGGATCAACATAGTAAAAATGGCAATTCTACCAAAAGCAATCTACAGATTCAATGCAATCCCCATCAAAATACCATCAAAATTCTTCACAGATTTGGAGAAGACAATAATCAACTTTATATGGAAAAACAAAAAACCCAGGATAGCCAAAACAATCTTATACAATAAAGGATCGTCTGGAGGCATTACCATCCCTGACTTCAAACTCTATTACAGAGCTACAGTATTGAAATCAGCTTGGTATTGGCATAAAAACAGAGAAGTCGACCAATGGAATCGAATAGAAGACCCTGACTTTAACCCACAAACCTATGAACACCTGATTTTCGATAAAGGAGCTAAAAGTATACAATGGAAAAAAGAGAGCATCTTCAACAAATTGTGCTGGCAAAACTGGATGTCAATCTGTAGAAGAATGAAAATAGATCCATATCTATCACCATGCACAAAACTCAAGTCCAAGTGGATTAAAGACCTCAATATCAGTCCGAACACGCTGAACCTGATAGAGGAGAAAGTGGGAAGTACTCTACAACAAGTGGGCACAGGAGACCACTTCCTACGTATAACCCCAGCAGCACAAACAGTAAGGGACTCATTGAATAAATGGGACCTACTGAGACTGAGAAGCTTCTGTAAAGCAAAGGACACTGTTGCTAAGACAGAAAGGCAACCCACTGACTGGGAGAAGATCTTCACCAACCCCGCAACTGACAAAGGTCTGATCTCCAAAATATATAAAGAACTCAAGAAACTAGACCGTAAAAGGCTAATCAACCCATTTATAAAATGGGGCACTGAGCTGAACAGAGATCTCTCAACAGAAGAAGTTCAAATGGCCAAAAGACACCTAAGGTCATGCTCAACTTCCTTAGCGATCAGGGAAATGCAAATCAAGACAACTTTAAGATACCATCTTACACCTGTCAGAATGGCGAAAATAAAAAACACCAATGATAGCCTTTGCTGGAGAGGGTGTGGAGAAAGGGGTACACTCATCCATTGCTGGTGGGAATGCAAACTTGTGCAACCACTTTGGAAAGCAGTGTGGAGGTTTCTCAGGAAATTTGGGATCAACCTACCCCTGGATCCAGCAATACCACTCTTGGGAATATACCCAAGAGAGGCCTTATCATACAACAAAAGTATATGCTCTACTATGTTCATAGCAGCACTGTTTGTAATAGCCAGAACATGGAAACAACCTAGATGCCCTTCAATTGAAGAATGGATGAAGAAAGTATGGAATATATACATATTAGAGTACTACTCAGCAATAAAAAACAAGGACTTCTTGAAGTTTGCAGGCAAATGGATGGAAATAGAGAACACGATCCTGAGTGAGGTAAGCCAGACCCAAAAAGAGGAACATGGGATGTACTCACTCATATTTGGTTTCTAGACATAAACAAAGGCCAATTAGCCTCTAATACGTGATCTTAGAGAAGCTAAATAAGAAGGAGAACCCAAAGAAAAACATAAAGGCATCCTCCTGAATATCAACCTTCATCAGGCGATAAAAGGAGACAGAGACAGAGACCCACATTGGAGCACCGGACAGTAATCTCAAGGTCCAAATCAGGAGACGAAGGAGAGTGAGCACGAGCAAGGAACTCAGGAACGCGAGGGGTGCACCCACACACGGAGACAATGGGGATTTTCTACCAGGAACTCACCAAGGCCAGCTGACCTGGGTTTGAAAAAGCCTGGGATAAAACCATCTTGGGGAAAAAACATAGAGACAATGAGGTCTACTGAGATCTCAAGAACAAAGGCAATGGGTTTTTGATCCTACTGCACGTATTGCTTTGTGGGAGCCTAGGCAGTTTGGATGCTCACCTTACTGGACCTGGATGAGGTGGGTGGTCCATGGACTTCCCACAGGGCAGGGAACCCTGATAGCTCTTTGGGCTGACGAGGGAGGGGGACTTGACTGGGGGGAGGGGGAGGGAAATGGGAGGCTGCGGTGGGGGAAAAGACAGAAATCTTAAATAAATAAATAAATTAAAAAAAAATTAAACACTTCAAAATGAAAATATGGGCTCTGAATTTTACATAGTCGCTAACTGTTAGAGGGGCGTGGGTTGTCCTTCAATGTTCTGATCAGTGTTATATGAGCTAAATTTATGTGTAATGAAACTTTATATTGGTTCACTGCAGTTTTGGAGCAAAGATTAATTTGTGGGGTATTTTTGGAAGATTATATTTAGGCAACAATAAGTTGGAAAAGGAAAGCAATAAAATATGTTTTATAGCCAATGCTTGCCAAGAGAAAAAGAGAGCTGTTTCATGGGAAAAAAGACCAAATAAGAACTTCGCTCATTGTTGGGGGGGATATCATACAGCCGAGATTAAGGACTGTAAATGACTTACTTCTGTTCACTCTGGATAGCCTGGGAAGAAGTAAGATGCCTGGTTCTCTCAGGGCTCATGAAAACCTTGGGTCTAAAGCGGCTGGAGTACAGAAGCCTCTGTAGCCGCTCTGCAGGCCTCCACCTCGGTGCTTCCCCATGGCCTGTGCTGCGCTGGGAACAATCAGTTCTCATGGCTGGTCTTGTTGCTTGCTTTATGGAAATATTTATTTACTTATTTCTTACTGTGTGTGTATGACACATGTGGATGGGTACCCATGGGTACCCATGGGTGCCAGAGGCATTGAACTCCCCTGGAGTCAGGGTTATGGGTGCTCGTGAGCACCTGGTATAGGTGCCAGGACTTGGATTGATTTTGAGACAGGGTGTCAGGAAATCCAGGCTGGTCTACAGCCTCCCAGGTAACTGAGAATGACCTTGAATTTGTTTTCCTTTGCTTATGCTTTGTTTTGTGAATTTTTTAGGGGTGTGTGTTTTGAAGCCGTGTCTCACGGAGCCCAGGCTATCCTCGAACTCACTGGGTAGTCAAGGAGGATTTTGAACTTTGTACCACCCTCTTGTCTTTACTTCTCAAGGGTCGGGATTACAGGCGTGTGCCACCCCGCCCAGTTAGTGGCTCTGGGGGTCGAACCCAGGGTTTGGCACGGGCTAGCCTGGCGCCTTACCACCTTCGCTCCCTGGTCACCAGCTGCCTTGACTAGGACTTCACAGAGTTGATTGTTGTTGGACAGTGCTGCCTGACCTCTCCGGGCACCACGGGATGTAGGGAGGGGGCGGGACTAGATAACAGCCTGCAGAAACCAGAGAGGGAGAAACCAGAGAAACCACGCACCCACGCACGCACGCACGCACCTTTCTGCCTGCAGTCCAGGGTTTGTATGGGAAACACATAATGGTGGCACAGGGTGGAGTCGGCCTCGGGCCTGATGACAGGGGGTCTCCCTGATACTTGGGGCTTGGGGTCCGGCTGCTCACTCTCCTGTTCGATGCACAACTCATCAGGCTTCAGCTGCAGCAACTTTTTATTCTTCAGTGCTGGTGGGCTTTCACACTTGGCGTAGTTGCCCAGATTCCGGTTCCGTGGTACCTGCAGCATCGCAACGAGCGTGTCTAGCTCGCAGGTGCACTGCCAAGGGTTGTCATAGAGACGCAGGTAGCTCAGGAGCGGGGTGTAAATGAACACCTCCTCTGTCAGCACCTTGAGCTGGTTGTGCTGCAGCAAGAGGGTGGTGAGCTTATTCAAGCCAAAGAATGCCTCGCTCTCAATTTTGGAGATCTCATTCTGTTGCAAGTCCAGGCTCTTCAGCCTCTTAAACTTAGAGAACGCGTTGTTTTTCAACACACGGATTTTGTTTCTCGCTAACAGCATGTGCAGCAAGTCTTGAGGCCAGTCGGGTAACACGTAAACTAACTTTCTTTCTTGGCAGTCTAGGTATTTCTCATGGAGATACGTGTATATATCACAGGGAAGGCCTGGTGCGTAGCGTTTGACTGGGCTGCCTCTCCTGCCGCCACCTGCCCGGCTGTCGCTGCGGCTGGGATTGGCCTGGCTTCTCAGAGTGCCAGGGCCGGTCCTGCGGGGCTCAGCAGCTCTGCAGAAGCAGAGAAGAATCACGAAGGCCACTGTGTGTGTGCGCATTCTGACGGCTAGCTGGCCCCAGGCACCAGGCCGGTGGAACGAGAGAGTCTTCCTTTGAAATCCAAGTTTGGGTAGCTTCGACAAGCTCAGTTTCTGCTGGGCTGTGCAGCGTTCCTAGGTGGGACAGAAAGGAGGAAAAGGAAGGAAGGAAGGAAGGAAGGAAGGAAGGAAGGAAGGAAGGAAGGAAGGAAGGAAGGAAGGAAGGAAGGAAGGAAAACAAACAGTTAAGTGTCATCCTGAGCAATGTATGACAGAAACAGTAGATTATTTCATTTTGTCTGAACCTTCTTGTTTAGTGGACGAACAGTGTTGTAGAACCTGCTTCCCCCTTCGCTTGCCTACCTTGGTTCGTAAACATATGCTTGGCCCTAGATCTGAATCAAGGCCCTTGTTCTGCCTGATTGTATCCCACCTCAGTTCAGAGTCTTTAAAATGGGGCTTATGATGAAAGGGGCTCAGTGCCTGAATGGTGGGAAGCTCTCGACTGTGTGGACTCAGCCTGGCAACATGCGAACCTGTCTTCCTCATCGCGTGGGTTGAAGAAATTAAAGGAATCTCTTCTGCCGGCCATGTTGAGTCTGGCTGTGCTCTCTCTCATCTCAACGGTAACCTTTCTCCCCAGCCATACCTAGGAGCAGTCATGTGCTCGTGATCATTCAACCACCCATGTTGAATTTAGACCAGGAAATGTTCAGAGTCAATGGCACCGTCATCAACGCATACAGTCTGGTCTCAGACGCGCCATCTGAGAAGGTGACGTGAAGGCTTCTGTGCTGCTCCCGTCCCAAGTATTTCCTTCTGTCTTTCCTGTTTTACTTTTCTTCTTCGTGTTCATCAGCCTCTGTTTAAGCAAACATTTTGTTTTGTACACTGTTCTGTCCAGTTTCCTTAACTAGAAATCAGATTCCCACTGTACTGCAACTGTGTTTCCCTGACAATTTTTTTTTAAATATGGTAGCTATTCTACCCTAAAGATTTACCACACACAAACTAATGTTATTCCTGGGCCTCTACTGGTGATTCCTAAGATCTGCATTTTCTTTCCGTTTGAGACAGGGTCACTATGTAGCCCAGAATGAGCCTGAACCTTTGGTCCTCCTCTCCGCTCCAGGGTGCTGGGGCTTGTGGGCGTGCGCTACTCTGCTTACTTACGGTTATGTATTGAATGTGCCAGGCTGGCTCTTCTCCAGCTGAGCTACGTCCTAGCCCAGACCTGCACACTTCAGGAACTGTTCGACCTTTTGTAAAGATATTCTGGGAATGTTTCTTGTTTGTATCTGTCATTCAGGACAGAGGCTACTATTAGCAAAGGCAGAAATATCAAGAGTCTGTTTATAATGAGTAACATGTCTGTTATTAGTGGCAGGCACGGTTATGAGACCAGTTGTGTGTCATTTGTGTGTCAGTCATTCTGGACTGAGCGCTGGGGCCATCCTTACCTGCAGTTTCCCTGTTTCATGGGGCCCTATCCACCTAGAATGCCTTCCCACTGCTTTGGGTCAGGCAGTACTCATGGTCATCATTCGTGTATCTCCCCTAAGTGCTGTTTAGCTGTCCCAGTAACTGTTTCATCTTCCCTGAGCCATGCGATGTCAGTATTACAAGGGCTATTAAGGCACATGATTTTTCTCAACCTCCACTTTTCTGTAATTTAGTGTAATTTCTATGCCAACATAACTTTAAAAGTCACAACAAATAGTTTATTTCAATCATTATGCATTATGGGGAGGAAGCATGCTAGTATTTGCAACATGCTTTGAAATGCATCAAAAAATAAGGCAGAATGCAGGACCAGTTGAGAGATGGGTGAGTGAGCATGCAATAAAACCAGTATAAAATGCGGATTATATTCCGGGTGGCAGAGATGCAGGTGCTCAAGGTTTAGTCCTGTTAATTTCTGTATACATGTAAAAATAGATATAATATCTTAAAACTGAAGCTTAAAGATGGGTCTGGGAGATGGCTTAGTCAGTATGTCAATGGATACACACATCCGTGTACCACACAGAAGCACACATTCACACACATGGATACACACATCTGTGTACCACACAGAAGCACACATTTACATGGATGGATATACACATCCATAAACCACACAGAAGCACACATTCACATGCATGTATACATGCATCCATGTACCACACAGAAGCACACAAATACATGCATGGATACACACATCTGTATACCACACAGAAGCACACATTCACATGCATGGATGCACACATTCGTGTACCACACAGAAGCACACATTCACATGCATGTATACATGCATCCGTGTACTACACAGAAGCACACAAATACATGCATGGATACACACATCCGTGTACCACACAAAGCACACATTCACAAAAATTAAAAACCATGCACCAAGAAGTCACAAAATCAAAACCCAAACTAACAAAACAATCAAATTTATTTTCCTCAAGTACTTTCAAGCTAAAAGCCCCAAGTATATAGTATTTTTTAAAATCAAAATAGTGGGTTTTTTCTTTCTGTCTTCTTCCTGTACCCCACAAATAAGCAGATATAATAAGCACACGTATATATGAGTTTTTAAAGAAGCCATTGGCCTGAGCAGAGAAGCCCACACCTGAGCCCACATTTCTTGCCCAGGTTTCTATTTACCTTCTAAGGAAAGTGCTGCGTTGAATGTAGGGTGAAAGACCACATGCTTGCAGTGTGTTGCTTAGTGACGTCTGCTTGTTTGATTTAGGCCACTGTAAAAACCTGCAAGAGCTGAACCTCTCAGACTGCCAGTCCCTCACAGTGAGTAAGACAGTTTTCTACTGTTGTTTATGTAGGTCTGCACTTCTCACCCGGGAGAGCCAGTGGGCAGAGCCCATACTTTGTGTGCATTTGGGGCTGAGTGTGGAAAAAACTATATTAAACATTGGCAAAAACATTTCCCCCCTCTGCACAATGCTGCCATTAATCTTGTGGCTATGTGCTCAACGTTGGGGCCTCTGGCGAATGGAGACTCTTTCGTGGTTACATAAACATGAGCTGTGTTTATATTTCATGCACATGTATATGAGACAAGGTTTATAGGCTGATTCTGGTGGCTTTATGGCTATTAGTAACTATACCAAAGAAGACAGAAATGAGCACATAACCCCAGATTCCTCCTTCCTGGCCCTGACCCCTTGTCTTTCTCTCTACCCCAAATCTGTTTTCCGTACTGTGAGCACACAATACCCTTTCTACAGGCAGGTCTGACCAACCCACTACGTATTGCATCGTCCATACACCCCTGGAGAAAAAAATCAAACCATGTTAGCATTAGTGCCCCTTGGAGACTCTGCAGCCGCAGCCTCCCTTTGCAGCCTCCTTTTGCAGGCTCACCCTGTTCCTCTGCTGTGTGCACAGCGAGTTCCAGTGGTTTTGCTCATGCACTATTGTGTCTTGTTGCTTTTCTGAGACAGGGTCTCACCACGCAGGCCAGGCTGTCCTCAAGCTCAGAGAGTCCACCAGCCTTTGCCTCTTAGGTGCTGGGGTTGAAGCTGTGTCCCACCCCACCTGGTTTTGTTTCCTGCCTTGCCCTTGCCCTCACCCTCGAGCGGGGTTTGTAGTTCAGTATCTCTGTCATTTCCTCTAAGCCTTGATGGGCCTACTGGTCTAGTGGGACAAGGGTGTCATCTTGGCTACTCAGGAGGCCAAATGGAATGTTTGCAAGTTCAAAGGCTGCCTGAACTGTGTGAGTGCTTCAGGGTGAGTCTGGGTAGCTTGTTGAGGGCCTGTTTCAAAACCAACAGCGGACTGGGGGTAAAGCCTGGTGATAAGAAGTACCTGGCGGCAAGACTTAGCTTGAAAACACAAGGTTTCACCAACATTTAATATCTAATGCCATTATAGGGTAATGCATTGTGGGCCACGCACATGGAACCTGACATCCGTCCTGTGCTGCTAGGCCTATGTGCCGTAATTGACACTATAAGAACGAAGGTGAATCTAGTGAGAGAGGATGAACAGGGAGGGCATGGGGTAGTGTCTCACTGACCCCAAGGAGCAGGATGAAAGTTAAAGAAGGAAGAGAGGGAATGGGCTCAAATGTTAATGTACGTGGGCTAGAAGACATCTGGGAAGGAGTGGCCCAGCTAGGCAGGTAATAAATGCACTGAGCATGGCGGTCCAGACTTGAGAGTTAGGGCCACTGATTTCTGCTGAAGCCATCCCAGTGGGATGTCGGGGCGCAGATACAATTGTAGGGAGCTGTGAAATGGACCAGACACAAGAAAGTCAACATGAGTTATAGACTATGGTTTCCAGAAAGAGGGGCAAGGCAAGGCGAACAGGTATATAGAAGCCAATGGAGACAGTCTACTCAAGCAAGGGAACAAGGTCCTGGGGACACAGAGGGCAGAAGGACAGTCTGACTGTGCAGTGACCCTCAGCTCACACCAGTACCAGCCAGAGGCCAAGGTCCTTGGCAAAAGCGGCAAGATGCCTTAAATTGACCCCTCAGCGGCCCTCTAACACTGCACACAGCAACATGCCTCGTCGTCATGGTTACTCCTCCTCAAATACCATGTTTTGACATTAGGTCACTTGAAGTCCTTACAATGCCATTTCATGGACCCTTGGACGGGATTTTCTGTCTGACTGAATGAGGGCTTTTCCCTCCCACTCCCCACAGCTGCAGCCTGGCTACTTTCCTTCCTCCTCTGAAGCACACTTCATCCACACTGGGTTTTCCATACACTTTAGAAAAAGTAACTTTTAAAAAACGGTGTTGTAGAAATAAAAACAAATTGATGTTACCATTTACTCAAAGTGAACATTTTAAAAATCCATGGTAGACACATAAAGTTACAGAACCGTAGCCCCAATATTTTAGAACATTTTCTTATCCTTCAGAGAAATCACATGCATGAAATCACCTCCTGTTTTGTCCCGACTCCTTAGCACCTTGCAATTCTACTTCTTTCTGGCAGGATGAATTTCCGTCTCTCCCAGATTAGCACTGTGGCCTGAGTCCCTCAGCTTTTATACTTTCTACTCTTATGTTCATGTTTGCATTGTACCTGCTTTTTAGAACAAGGAACACTTTGAAAACCCCCTTCTCATATTTTCCATGAAGTTTATCCCCTCAGAGCAGAGCATTCACTTTCCGCAAAGGTGGAAGACATTTTATGAGCAAATAAAGTATAAATATGAAAGCGCTGAGAGCCTTGGAACACTTCAACTCCTTTCTCCTCACACAGAGCGAGAGCCTGTGGCTTAGATGTCTGGTTCCTACCCACCAGACCACCGCTCTCGGCTTGGTCAGTCAACCCTCTTCTCGGAGGCTCATGCCTCAACACAACAAACTGCTAATTTATGTCCAGGAGCATCCCCAAGAAAGCAAGGAACAGACAGACGGGCCGTAGAACCCATGAGAGAAAAAAAGTCTCTCTGATTGGGCTCTTCCTCTCCCAGCCAAGTGCAAAGGGCTCCTTCATCAGGAGAGACGCAAGTCTCTGCTAGTATGATCTTCAGACATACAACAAGTCTCTGCTAGTATGTTCTTCAGACATACGACGAGTCTCTGCTAGTGTGTTCTTCAGACATACGACGAGTCTCTGCTAGTGTGTTCTTCAGACATATGACAAGCATTAAAAAGCGGTTGTTGTGAAACGGATTCATTCTTTCTATGGATATTTTTAAAAATCTATGGATTTTTAAAGCTATCCCATTAGGTGTTAGAAGGAATTTTAATGTGAGTTAATTTTCAGTTCTTTCTTTGGGGAGTATTAGTTCTGCATATGAATACAAACTTGCATTCCTTGAATTTGGCCATCTGCGTGGAGTCTGTGAACATCAAAGTCTTGTCCAAGTTTGGGATCTATAAAGGGCTAGTAATTTTATCCAGCCCCATTTTACTGTTGTTTCCCCCTCCGAGAAACAGGCTGGGAGACAGGCTTACATTTAAAGATGGGGTAACACTCATTCAAAGAGCTTGGCTATATGCAGTCTTGTCTTGTAAAATATATTGCACTGAAGAATTCGAGTCTTATGTGTCATAGGCAAATTCATGAGCCATTGAGCATGCTCAAACGGTGTTGCATTTTATGTTCAAACATTTCAGTGTTGAGCCTTGCCTTCTCTTAAGGACTGAGGGTGGGAGTGGTCTGAACTTGTTGGGGTGAAGGCAGAGAAGGGGCTGCTGGCCCAAAGCACACAAAGCACCCACTATCCTCCTCTTGGCCCCACTCTCCTGTGGCTTCCCTAAGGGTGGCTGAGCCAGCTCTGTCACCGGCCTTGCCACCTCCCTCCTAACCCCAGCACAGTGACCGGCACACCGAACATTTTCAGAGACAAGCTGTGCACCTGCTAAAGTATGGCGCTGTATGTGGGGATAGCCGTCTTTGCTCTCCAAAGGAAGCTTGTACTGTACCTGCTGCGTTTGTCTACACCCCTCAGGACCCCACACTTGGTGCTCAAATGACCGGAGGATTCCCTGTGAAGACCCCCTGGGTCCTGTTTAAGATAGGATCGGCTGCCCAGGGAATCTTGTTAAGATAAAGATACATACATCCTGGAAACAGTGAAGAACAGAATGTCAAACTGACCCGATGTCACTGAAGGTCAACTATTGCTACCCTGAGTGGTGTCTCCGCTGTCCTGCCCATCTGGATTCTCCGAACCACATTTGGAAGCGGTGATAATCCACCTCCTCCAGACAGTAGTGGGATGGCTATCCCTTTCTGGACGGGGTGCCCTGTATGTGCTCCATGCATGGGTATTTAAACCTAGCTGATACCTGGTGGTATTCTAGGGAGATTCTCTGAATAGATAAAAACCTATTGTTAACTCTATCCTGTTCCCTTCTTCTCTCTTGTCTTTTGTTTTTACAGAGTCTCGGTCTGTAGCTCAAGCTGGGCCGAAACTCATTATGTAGCCCATGTTATCATTGAACTTGAGGTTAAATGATTCCTGCCTCTGTCTTCCCAGTGCTGGGGTTATAGGCATGCACATTATGTCGACAGTTATTGTATTTTCTATATATTTATATGCAGGGTAGCTCATTGCCATCAACGCTTGACACTCACCTGGCCTTTTTCAGCTTCAGTTCAAGACCATTGTTTGACACCATTGCCTCTTGGTCTCATGTTAGCCTCACTCACTTCAACTTCTCTCTCCAACTCCCATCCCAACACCGGATCTTGAGCCCTCAAAACCCCTTGTGTATTGTCTGTAGTTTATAGCTCAGTCAGGGTGTCTTTTGCTGTGAAGAGACACCATGACCACAGCAACTCTTATAAAAGGAAACATTTATTGGGGTGGCTTAGAGTTTCAGAGGTTTAGTCCATTGTCATCACGGTGGGGCATGACCACAGCAGGCAGACCTGGTGCTGGAGAAGGAGCTGAGAGTTCTACCTCTTGATCCTCAGCCAACAGGAAGGGAACTGTGCTAATGGGTGTAGCTTGAGCATAGGAGACTTGGAAGCCTATCTCCACTGTGACACACTTCCTCCAACAAAGCCACACCTACTCCAATAAAGCCACACCTCCTAATAGTGCTCCCCCCTATGGGGGGGTCATTTTCTTGCAAAACACCACATTTTGCTTTTCAAATATAGATACTGAGTCCATCTCAGAGTTATTTAGGTTTTAAAATGTATCATTCTCAGAACCATAGTGATTTAGTCACATGGACAGATGACATGCTTTGGCTCAACGTGGCTTTCGTTTAATGAAATCCAATTGTTAGAGAGTTCACTACTCCCGTCTTTCAGAATAACTTTAAAACATGCTAGTTTGTGATCCCACTTTTATATCTGGGCAGCCGAAAGTCACCCTGCGATATTTGTGTCACGTACCGGCATTTGCAAGCGTTCACCTTTTAATAAAAAATGCCATGTGATGTTTTATTTCTAGAGAAAATGAGAGCAGCGAGCAGCGAAGCTTCAAACAGAATGACTAGTTTCTGCTTTTTATTTGAAGTAGTATCAAAGAATACGAAGGACCAAGTTATATGTGAATGTTTTTCTGGGACAGGAAGAGAGATGAGAAGCCTCCGAAGGTTTGATACGGTTTTCTTTCTTCTTTTGTCATGCAGGATGAATCAATGAGATACATTTCCGAGGGCTGCCCTGGCGTCCTGTATCTGAATCTGTCCAGCACAGCGATCACCAACAGGACAATGCGGCTCCTGCCCAGGTAATGCCATGGCTGTTAGACCGAAATGTGGTCTCACCTGTGACTTCAGGCTCCTCGTCCTCTGACTGGCACTGGGTGTATTATTCGTGTCACACTGAAATATTGAGTACTAGACTTTGGCTTGTTCTGGTTGGCTTCCGAGATAGTCCCCCATCATCGGCACCCAGCCATGGTGGCATGATGAGGGCACAGCTGCTTTCCGGTCCCCGAGCCTGTGTATGTGCTGTCCTTCCTGAGCAGGCATGGCTGACCACTGGCCTTCTGTTTCAGCCAGTGACTTTACCACTTTTGTAGCAGCGTACCCAGTGGCTTGAGATAGACCTTCCTGACTTTCTCCTTCCCTTCCTGGGCTCTGGAGCCTGACCCCCAACTTCCTTTCTAGTGTCTGAGATCTCTCTGTAACAGAACTCCTGCGTGCCTGCTCCCCAGACTGTTGTCCCTGTTCCAGGCTCTGCTGAGTTTTGACTGGAGGGTGGCGGCTGCTCTCCTTAGCCAGGCATCTCTGGCAGGGTCTTCAGTTTACGCACAGTTTTCTTATCCGCTTGTTCTCTGTGCTTCCTGTGGGAAGACTAACCAGGTACTGTATCTGGTCCTAGGGAGATGTTCAGGTGTGACGTTGGGAGGGCACCCCGCAAACCGTTGTGAGAGACTGAATGTTTTCTTGAATTATATCTTTTTGAAATCCTTTGAAAACGAGCAACAAGACATTTGGAAAACTTAAACAGAAAAAGATTCTTGGTGACATTTTTCTTTCTTCTTGTCTGTCTTCCACGAATGGGCAAGCCTCGGGCGTTGGCACTGCACTTCTGTTTCAGTCAGTTAGCAAACCCTTTCGGAACTCCACCAGACACTAACATACAGGGGCTCATCACCCAGCCAGGCACTTAGCAGTCTTTCACTTCTTATTCCTGTGTTTTTAAAACCCAGGCATATAATCAATTTAGAATCGATTTTAGTGATGAAAGAAGCAATCAGGCAAACTGGAGGTCAAAAAAGTGTGACCTGTGTGGTTCAGATCTTGTTTCTGTGTGGCGCACTAGCCACGGTTGACATTCTTCGTTAGTAATAGCTTATCATCCAACAGGCAATAAGTACTTAAAACACACTCGTTCTTAGTATGTTGACGCATAACTTTGCCCACATCTCTGGGGTTTTCATAGCCGCTGCACCCCGCCCAGCTGCTGCTCCGCGACTCATCCCCAGGAGCTTAGAAGGGGCTGACGTGTTTGCCATTTTCCAGCTAAGACTGGAATTATTGTTTTGGCAATTGTTTAGACTCACACTGATGGAAAAGGCAATTTATAAAGTAGATCAAACTTAAAAGTTTGTCTTGCCTGCAGTCAGCACGTTGTAACTAGCACGGAAATTGAGGCTTTTTTTTTTTCTTTCTTTCAATCCCTTAAAATGACCTGATTCAGCAACAAAACCACTGGTGCTGTTGACAGGTGTGTGCATTCTGGTCATGCATTCTCAGCTCACCTAACTCTTCTGTGATGTAATGTTAGAGAAAAATGAATATAATGTAACTCGTGGAGCTATACTCATGTCTCAGCAGCAGTGCTCAGTTGGTGGGCCACCTCTAAAAATTTAGCAAAAGTCAATGCAAGTATTGTGTAAGAACCAGCTGGCTACATGGAATTGACTATAGCTAATATTGTATGGTTTATTAGTGTTTTTTTTTTAATTTCTTCAATACTCAGTTCAGGATGTTTGGGTACAGCAGTGTAAGAAATGAGATATGAACTGGATTTTTTTTTGGTTTTTTGAGACAGGGTTTTGCTGTGGTTTTGGAGCCTGTCCTGGAACTAGCTCTTGTAGACCAGGCTGGTCTCGAACTCACAGAGATCCGCCTGCCTCTGCCTTCCGAGTGCTGGGATTAAAGGCGTGCGCCACCACCGCCTGGCCTGGTTTATTAGTGTTTATAAACCATATGGCACCTACCTTTGTAGCTATAAAGTACTAAGATAAAAAGTTTTACAGTACACATTTAAACATGGCTTTGGAGAAATAGTTAGATATTTATCATTATTTTCATAATTAAAGATAAAATAACGATTTATATATAATCATCCTCTTAGGAACAGAGTGTTTTTACATTTTTCAAAGTTCAAAAATCTTTTAGTAAAATTTTGTTTTGTTCAGAAAAAACGTTTTAAGTTATTCATAAATATCTTAGTTGTCATCATTAGTAGTGGCCTTTCAGACTCTGTTTTCCATATACTTTATGTACTAAATAGTCCTTTTCAGGCTGGAATATGAGATATAAGTATCTTTTTAAACTTTTCTTTTAGAAATGACACAAACAGAGCTATGTAATTATTTCTAAATAAGAATTTGTGAAAAGTGGTATCAGACTTGTTAAATAATTTTCCACTTTCAAACAAGTAGTCTTTTTATTTATTTTTTTTCTTTTTGACCCAATACTTGGAGAAGAATTCTTTGTTTAAAGTGGTTGATGCCTCCATTTTAAACTTGTGTCTTTAATTGTAGAAGAAATATGGGTTGAATTATTTCTGCTCTTTGGAATTCAGATTTCTTCAAGGACTAGTCTGTAATTAGTTTCAGCATAGCCATGAATGTCTAAAGGACTAGTCTGTAATTAGTTTCAGTATAGCCACGAGTGTCTAAAGTGAAGAGCATTTGTTGAAGAGAACAGACTTCTGTGTGTAAATGTATGTGTATGCATAGATGATCTTGACAGGTCATAATATAGTGATATGTTAGTCACTGATTAATCAGGCTTATAGTTTATTTTACGTATTAAGATAAGTATCATGCTTTATCATGGATTATAGCATTTTTTCCACATAAAATAATATTCTTCTTCCTGGTTAAGGTTTCTTCGTGATTTGTGTTATTTTTCGATACAAGCCTTCCCTGCTTGGCCTAGGCTGTCCTCAAACTTGCAATCCTCCTGCCTCAGCCTTCTGAGTGTTGTGATTACAGGCCCTATACACCTACTGAGCTGAATCTTTCAAAATCCGCTGCTGGCGTCCTTCCCTTTGCTTTCCCGTGTTTCTGCTTCCTGTGGAATAACCTTAGGAACCCCTGTCTCTTAAGCCTTTGTGCTGCTGGATTTTGGTTGTGTTTTATGTGTAGCATGTATCTAGCTTCTATTTCATTTTTGGTTTTTCAAGACAAGGCTTCTTTGTGTAGCCTGGCTGTCCTGCAGCCAGCACTGTAGGCTAGACTAGCCTTGAGCTCAGATCCACCTACAGCTGCCTCCCTAGCGCTGGGATTAAGGTGTGAGCCACTGTCCAGCTACTAGCTATTTTATTTCCCTTTTCTCTCTCTCCTTCTCCCCTTTACACACATCTTACTGTAAAGCATATGGAGGCTCAGAACTCACTATGTAGCTCAGACTGGCTTGAACCTGTGGTCATCCTCCTGTCTCAGTCTTCCATATGCAGGAATTACAAATGTGAGCCCCATAGCTGACTCCCTCCTCTGCTTTTCAATTTTAAACATTCTTGCTGGCAATATGTTCAGCTGCTCCTTCCCCACTGGGCCAGTTAGTAGATTGGCCTGGCTATGAGTTGAAAGCTGTTTGGGAATATTTAGTTTACAAATGAGTGTATAATTTAGTGGGAAAGATAGAAAAGTTGAGTTCTTTCCATTCAGTGAATATTCAGACTGAAGTTTACTTGATGCTTATGATTTTTGTCTTATGAAAAAACATGCAGTAACTTATCTATTATAAAAATACATTTCATAATGATTTCTATTTTTGTTGTGTTTTCCATTGTTCCGAACATGCTTGGGTATGCAAAACTCTTCTTTAAACTGCAAATAACCAGAGAAGTGCTGGCTGTTGCTGCCGGTCACTCCTCTTCATCTCTTTCCAAAGCAATCAGTTGCCAGAAAAAAGAAAAAAATGATGGTTGCCCTTAATGGCAGCATTGATTTGCCAGATTTATTTGAGTATTTTCCCTCCCTTCTTTGGAAGTTAGTTTTCTAGAGTTAAACCCAGGGCTGCCCACAGCTCCTTCTCACTATCATTTGTGGGTTTCATGGGGGGTGCCACATGTGTGGGGAGGGATGGGGCAGCTCGAGGGACTCAGTTTCCACAGAGTGACTTGTCAGGCTAGAACTCGGGTCCTCAGTGTTTGCCCACAGAAAATACCTCTACCTGTAGATCCGACCCGCAGACCCAGCCCTTACTCCAGGAACATCTTTGCCTCACATTCTTCCTCGTTACCATGGTCTCGGCAGTCCTCTGCCGTTCTTCTTGGCCCTACATCTTGCCCGGTCTGCCTCGGGGCTCCCTTTCTCCAGTCTGCTCAGACTCAGGCTGCAGGAAGAGTCGTCCTACAACAGTCCCTCTGGTCCAGGCTCTTCCCTGCTGTCCCTGATGTCATCTACTGTCCCTGATGTCATCTACTGTCTCTGATGTCATCTACTGTCTCTGACGTCATCATCTACTGTCCCTGTTGTCATCTACTGTCCCTGACGTCATCACCTACTGTTCCTGATGTCATCTACTGTCCCTGACGTCATCTACTGTCCTTGATGTCATCATCTACTGTCCCTGACGTCATCATCTACTGTCCCTGATGTCATCTACTGTCCCTGACGTCATCTACTGTCCCTGACGTCATCATCTACTGTCTCTGACGTCATCATCTACTGTCCCTGACGTCATCATCTACTGTCCCTGATGTCATCTACTGTCCCTGATGTCATCTACTGTCCTTGACGTCATCTACTGTTCCTGACGTCACCTACTGTCCTTGATGTCATCATCTACTGTCCCTGACATCATCTACTGTCCCTGACGTCATCTACTGTCCCTGACGTCATCTACTGTCCCTGATGTCATCATCTACTGTCCCTGTTGTCATCTGCTGTCCCTGACGTCATCATCTACTGTCCCTGACGTCATCTACTGTCCCTGACATCATCTACTGTCCCTGACGTCATCTACTGTCCCTGACGTCATCTACTGTCCCTGATGTCATCATCTACTGTTCCTGATGTCATCTACTGTCCCTGATGTCATCATCTACTGTCCCTGACGTCATCATCTACTGTCCCTGATGTCATCATCTACTGTCCCTGACATCATCATCTACTGTCCCTGATGTCATCTACTGTCCCTGATGTCATCTACTGTCCCTGACGTCATCATCTACTGTCTCTGACGTCATCATCTACTGTCCCTGACATCATCATCTACTGTCCCTGATGTCATCATCTACTGTCCCTGACATCATCTACTGTCCCTGGCATCATCATCTACTGTCCCTGACGTCGTCGTCTACTGTCCCTGATGTCATCTACTGTCCCTGATGTCACCATCTACTGTCCCTGATGTCACCATCTACTGTCCCTGATGTCATCTACTGTCTCTGATGTCATCTACTGTCCCTGATGTCATCTACTGTCCCTGACATCATCTACTGTCCCTGACGTCATCATCTACTGTCCCTGACGTCATCATCTACTGTCCCTGACATCATCTACTGTCCCTGATGTCATCTACTTTCCCTGATGTCATCTACTGTCCCTGACGTCATCTACTGTCCCTGATGTCATCTACTTTCCCTGACGTCATCTACTGTCCCTGACGTCATCATCTACTGTCCCTGACGTCATCATCTACTGTCCCTGATGTCATCTTCAATCCCTGACATCATTATCTGCTGTCCCTGATGTCACCATCTACTGTCCCTGACGTCATCTACTGTCCCTAATGTCACCATCTACTGTCCCTGACGTCATCTTCCATCCCTGACGTCATCATCTACTGTCCCTGACATCATCTACTGTCCCTGATGTCATCTACTGTCCCTGACGTCATCACCTACTGTCCCTGACATCATCATCTACTGTCCCTGACATCATCTTCCATCCCTGACATCATCATCTACTGTCCCTGACATCATCTTCCATCCCTGACATCATCATCTACTGTCCCTGACATCATCTTCCATCCCTGACGTCATCACCTACTGTCCCTGATGTCATCTACTGTCCCACATCATCTTCCATCCCTGACGTCGTTACCTACTGTCCCTGATGTCACCATCTACTGTCCCTGACGTCATCTTCCATCCCTGACGTCATCATCTACTGTCCCTGACGTCATCTAGTTGACCACACCTGTGTGGGTTGTCCAAGCGAAGCCCTGAGCCCTGGCCTTCTCCTTCTTCCTGCTTGTCTTCCTGCAGTGGGGAAGCCCTTCCTTTCCTGCCTAATTCTTGGCCTCTTTAAGGGGTGGCATCCCAGAAGACCAGTGGGTTCTCCTTTCCCTGCTCCCCAGTGGCCACACACTTATTTACCCTGTGGTGATAACTACAATGCACAACTGGGACAAAACTGTTAGGTTTTTGCTTTTTAGAAGGCGTGTGTGTTGTTATGATTGCTCAGGCTGACCTCAGCCTCCCAGACAGCAGGCACCACAGGGCCACATTACTGTGTATGGTGTGGGCTTTGTCCATTAGTGGGTCCTTCTGTGCTGCCGTGAATGGTGTGTGTTCATTTTATTTAGATTAATTGCCCCCCTTTGACTTTCGTTTTCCTTATATCCCAGGGTTATCTGTTACGCCGTCTTGCCAATGTCCCTCAATGAGGAGTGGCCTCGGCAAGCTGCCGTGCTCACTGGACACCTCACGCTCACTCTCATTAGGAGGCCACATTTTCCATTTAGATTTTCTAGAGAATTCTGCTTCTTGAAGTCAAAGAGCCCCAAACTCAAAGAATCTACCTGCAAATTTGCTTCTTCCTAGACTAGGCCTTGTCTTGGTGGTTTTGATAGAAATATATAGATAGAAATTTCCATTTGAATATATGGTATTTTACTCTTTCTAACAGACTCCCTCTGGTGTTGAAAATGAGATATAAAATCCTTCAGTTCTTCAGTGGAAATGAAGTAAAAAAAAGGAACAAAAACCAATTTCTGTATTTTCATAAAGATTACACTAGTAGCAGAAAATAAAAAGGAAACCCATACCCTCAATAAAATAAGTTATCAAATAATTAGGAAAAGAGAAAACACACCATAAATGGTCTTTCTCAAATCAGAAATGGAATTATCAGGGCCCTGTGCTGAGAGGCTATGAGCCTGGCCTTTGTCTGAAAGAGAAACATTTCTTTACACAGCTCCAAATGAAGTATCAGTGATGAAGTGATCTGCCACGCTTTCCCTGTAGCCAGCACGTCTCCACACTCTCACAGCTGTCTGTCTGCAGCTCTGAGATCCCTAGAGGGGCACAGGGCCGCTAGGATGCCCTTTGCACTTCTGTCCCTCAGTTGCCACTTTGAAGGGAAGCTGGCTAGAGACCTTCAGCCTGGGAGCCATGGGGCCATTTAGTCCAACAACTTCCTTGTCCCCAGCAGAGGCTCTTAACTTTCAGCCAGCGACTCCTGCCCCAAGGGAAAGCAATCAGGTGTCTATGAGGTTGTGTATGTCTAGTCTGTGTGTGCACGCACACACACATAAGTGTAAGTGTGTGCGTGCAGAGCCTAGTGGCGACTGATGCACTGAACCGGAGTTACAGACACTTGTGAGCCACCTGACACGGTGCTGGGAGCTGACCTCCAGTTTGCTGGAGGAACAGCGAGTGTTCTTAACCACTGAACCATCTCTCCAGCCCTTGTTTCTGGTTTTGATGGTGTGAGAATCCTCTCTGCTTTAACTGAAATCCAGGGGAACACAAGAGAAGGCTCAGGGATGAAGACACTGCCCTCCCTACCACCTGAGTTCAATGCCGGGGATCAACGTGGAGAAAGAGCCAGCTCCCCAAAGATGTCCTCTGACCTCCACTTGAGTGCTGAGAAACACACACACACACACACACACACACACACACACACACACAGTAAATTCTTTAATGCTAAAAGGATCTATAGACCTTATAGATTACCAAAACTGTAAAAATAGTCAAGTAAGTCTCTTACTTAATTCTCATTTTTGATATTTACTAACTGATCATATGGGTTTAAAGAGGTAGAATGATAGGTAATATATATGGATACACCATATATATTATATGAAAGAATTTAAAGCATACTTTCTTAAAGTCATAAATATATATATTGTTCAGGTAAGATCCAGGCCTCATGGCATTCCTCAAACTCTTGTCAGATGAGCACTGTTGTGGAATAATCTTGGTGTACACTGTGAGGATGTGTCGCTTGGATTGGTAATAAAAAGCTAAAAACAAGCCTAAGCTTTCAGCCAATCTTTCATGGTTACTAATAAGCCTCTGTGTCGTGGTTTGGGAACCGAGAGAGACTCGTTACAGAGCATCCACTCCCTCAAATGAAAAAGTGATGGACAGTCTCCATAGAAACGTGAAGGTGTCGGCCTGGGATGCTGGCTTAGTTGATAAAGTGCTTGCTCTGCAAGCCTGAGACCTGAGTTTGACCCGCTAGAAACTATGTCAAGAGAAAAAAGCCAGTGGTCCTTGAGTTTGTGATCCCAGCACTAGGAAGTCAGAGAGAGACAGAGTCCCCGGGAGTGCTGCCCAGTTGGCTAGTGTGCTTGGCAATAAGAGACCCTGTCTCAAAATACAAGGTGGACATCATCTTAGGAATAATAGTGGAGGTTGTCCTTTGGTGTGTGTGGGTGCTGGCATGTGTGTAAGTGAGTACACACACACACAGACATACAAATACTGACATACACACACAGTCAGTAGAGCATGAGACTCTTAATCTCAGGATCATGGGTTCGAACCCCATGTTGGGTGCCATTTGTAGAAGAAGCTGCAGGCAGGCCTGCTTTTTGTCCTGCCTGGCTCTTGTACGGCTAGCTTAGCCCTGGAAATAACAACACACAAATTGTATTCATTTAAACACTACCTGGCCCATTAGCTATAGCCTCTTACTGGCTAATTCTCACATCTTTTTTTTTTTTAAATATTTATTTATTTATTATGTGTACAATATTCTGTCTGTGTATATGCCTGCAGGCCAGAAGAGAGCACCAGACCTCATTACAGATGGTTGTGAGCCACCATGTGGTTGCTGGGAATTGAACTCAGGACCTTTGGAAGAGCAGGCAATGCTCTTACCCTCTGAGCCATCTCTCCAGCCCCTAATTCTCACATCTTGATTAACCCATTTCTACTAATGTGTGTAGCACCACGAGGTGGTGGCTTACCGGGAAAGATTCAGCATGTCTGACCTGGTGGCTGGCTCCATTGCGTCTGACCTCACTTCTCTTCTTCCCAGCATTCTATTCTGTCTACTCCACTCACCTATGTTCTGACCTATCAGGCCAAGCAGTTTCTTTATTAATTAACCAATGAAAGCAACAGATAGACAGATGACCCTCCTACATCACACAAGCATGCGCACACACACAGGCAAATACTGACATACACACACAGGCATGCACACACACACAGGCATGCACATACACACACAGGCATGCACACACACACAGGCATGCACACACACAGATACTGACATATACACACAGGCATGCACACACACAAATATTGACATACACACACAGGCATGTGCACACACACAGATACTGACATACAGACAGGCATGCACACACACACAGGCAAATACTGACATACACACACAGGCATGCACATACACACAGGCATGCACACACACAGATACTGACATATACACACAGGCATGCACACACACAGATACTGACATATACACACAGGCATGCACACACACAGGCATGCACATACACACAGGCATGCACACACACAGATACTGACATATACACACAGGCATGCACACACACAAATATTGACATACACACACAGGCATGTGCACACACACAGATACTGGCATACAGACAGGCATGCACACACACACACAGAGGCAAATACTGACATACACATAGGCATGCACACACACAGATACTGACATATACACACAGGCATGCTCACACACAGATACTGACATACACAGGTATGTGCACACACACACAGCCAAATACTGACATATACACACGGGCATGCACACACACACACAAATACTGACATATACACAGGCATGCACACACACAAATACTGACATAGACACACAGGCATGCACACACACAAATACTGACATACACACAGGCATGCACACACAGATACTGACATATACACACAGGCATGCACACACACAAATACTGACATACACACAGGCATGTCACACAGATACTAACATATACACACAGTCATGCACACACACACAGATACATATACACACAGGCATGTACACACACAAATACTGACATGCACACACACACAAATACTGACATATACACACAGGCATGCACACACACAAATACTGACATACACACAGGCATGCACACACACAGATACTGACATATACACACAGGCATGCACACACAGATACTGACATATACACACAGGCATGCACACACACAAATACTGACATACACACAGGCATGCACACACACAAATACTGACATACACACAGGCATGCACACACACACACACAAATACATACACATACAGAGGCATGCATGCTTGCACAAACACACGCAGACATGCATGAGTAAACACATACATGCAGTAAATTAAAAGAGCAGCATATTGTTATTTTGGAAGTAGTAGTAGCAGTAACAAGGCACAAATTCTCAAAGTCTGTTGTGCTCCTTTTTTCCTGTGGTCAGAAACAACCCCCTTGATGATGCTGTCTGATCTGAACACTCACTTGCTTTTCACACTTCTCAACGGCAACAACAGATGGGATCAGGTCCACATGACAGATAGGAAAACTGAGGGTCAGGAAAGCTACAAGCCCTTAGTTTTCTAATGGGCTCCAAAGAGCACTCCGTTTCCTTTCCTGCCCCAGGATAGGGAAGCTGCAGTGAGCATCAAGGCTACACATTCTTGTCTGTTTTCCATGGTGCTGCACGGCCTGTCTCACAGTTCCTGTCTCCACTTTAGAGAGCCCTCAGGACTGAAATCTCCAGCTCCGCTCAAGGAGAGACAGGGACGGGAAGGGGGCGTGTCTTTGGATGTTAGAGAGTTCTCTCTTTCCAGGTCCGGCCCACCGTCCCTGTGGTCCAAAGGGTTCCTTGGCTCTTCTGTGGAATCTCATGCACACAGCCGTTCCCAGAGGGGAACGTATGTTCTCAATCAGTAATCCACCACGGAATAGAAGCATTAAATCATATGGGCTTGGTTTTCAAGTTTTGGACTAAATCTAACTTAGAGGCAGTGCTTGCCCGTCTCATCTCCTGTTTATGTGAAGACAGACGTGATCTGCAGGCTTTATGGGAGGCAGGGGCGTTTTCTCCCCACTCCCAGCATCCTCATTGCCGCCAAGCAATTGCAGATTCCGAACTGAGAGTTGGTAATTGTAAGAGCAGGCAACGAGAGTCCTCGTGTTGTTGAAGAATGCCATGCTTTGGAGGGCTTGGAGGCTCGACCACAGCATGCCCTCAAAACCCTGGTCCGTACATGGCAGCACAGACTCGTCCTAACTCTCCCCTTTTCTTCTGGAAGCTCTCATTCTGGTCATGGTGGCAATGACATATTTCCTCTGTTTCAACTCGAGTGAGACTGGCAGCCTCCTGTGTAATTTTTATTCTTCTCAAGTGCTGCCCACTTAGTTGCTCATGTTCTCAACCCATGCCTAAACCCTGGATGTGTATTGGCCTAGATTATCTTTAATTATCATAAGGAAACCATTACAAAATTGTGCATGTCGAAATCTCTGATTTTTAAATCATTTTCTTATCAGACTCATTTTAGGAGCCTTCTTTCCATCCCAAATCCTCAGCACACTGGAACAGTTAATTTTCCACTATATATTTATAAGAAGTTTATCTTTCTCAACTTTTTGCAAATTAGTTTGGCAAAAGTAAGAGTGAAAAACAAGAAGGTAAACTCTAACTTGGGTTTCAGCAACAAACTAACTTTCAAACAATGTGCATGCAAGGCTCCTCCTACCCCCAGACAAAGTCTTATTCCGTTAAAAGTTCCTTAAAAACCTACCCAGATATTCTTTTCCTTTGAAATGCAGCTATGCACGGTCTGCTCTGGTCCTAAATTCTTCACTTTATAGGCAGAGGCAGCGATTGTTACCGTGCCGACCGTTTGCGAGGAGGGGGCAGGAGGAGCCACAACTTTAGTTCTTTGTCACGGTGGCTCCGGAAAGATGGGAGAAAAGCTGAAGTCTTCGCCTTTCCTTCCTCCCTTCTCTGCCCCACACTCCAGGTACTTCCACAACTTACAGAATCTCAGCCTGGCTTACTGCCGAAAGTTCACGGACAAAGGCTTACAGTACCTGAACTTGGGGAACGGCTGCCACAAGCTCATCTATCTGGACCTTTCCGGCTGCACCCAGGTTTGCCTCCCAGTCTCAGGCTTCTCTGCCTGGCCGCGGGCGAGGACGTCCTCCCGAGAGCCAGCTGCATCCAGCCCTCGTGCTGCACGCTGCACTAATGCCGTGCACAGAGCCCAGCGCGCTCTGCTGAGGTTTTAAATTACACGACCACAGCTGCTTACATTTTCTCCCGGGTTGCTACTATAGGCGCCTGGCTCCTGTCCACGGGCGCGTCACATCAACAAACAGGCAGAGCGCATGGGATGATGACACAGACCACTTCTGAGCTCAGGAAGAGCCAAAGCCTCCACAGAGCGAAGAGCAGTGGGGTGGGGACCGTAGGATTCCTGATAAGTCGGGTCCCCGTGGGCTTGGCTAGGGGTGAAATACTACAAGTCCCACGACAGTGGCTGCAAATGTTTAAAGCTGCATTGTGCTCAGGTCTACATGGGAAATGCTTTAAGATGAAGGAATTGGGATTAGGGAAGTTGGGCAGGAAGCCAGGTAAAGGTGCAGACACTGGGCATGGCCCGCAGCATTTACTGCCTTATCCGTAGTTTCCATGGATTCAAGCTCTACTTTAACCGATTTCCTTCCATGTCCCTGATGTCTTACTGTGTTCTCTGGTGAGAACTAGCTGAAATGAATGTCTACCACAGCGCGCTGCAGTTAACATTTATTGGCTTGTTTCGTAGAAGATGAGACTTACGCCCCACGCAGCGGCTCTCTTGTGCGGGTTCTGTGCCTGCCCACTTCCCACGGTTCTAGGTGGCCAGATAAATTGACCAGTGCATCTGACAGAAGCCTATGGCGCAGGTCAGCTTAGGAGCACCTGGAGGCCAGAGCTATGGGGCAGCCGATGGATAGGATTCTCACATAGATGCGCTGTCACCTGAGCGCGGTTTCCCAGTGTTCTAGGTGGGAGAGGGAAGGAGCGAGGCCTCGGCTAAGGTTGAAATGTGTAGAACTTTCTGGAAACTGGCCTTCAAAGTGCTTCAGCCCTGATCAGGTCTTAAGATGGAGGAACCTTTTCTTCCTCAGTCTGGCTACACCTCAGATAGCTTCTTGACCCGGGACCTCTCGTGTCTCTTTTTTTAGAGCGCTTATTGAGAAGACCTGGAACTGTAGGAACTGTACATCCTTTCTCTTCCTCCTGTGAGATGAAAGCTTTGAAAATATCTTTGTGATGGTTTTACAGCCTAGGACTGTCTTCCTCCAGGATCTGGGAGCTGTCTCTTTGACGTAATCACATCAAAGGATCAAAGAAGATAGTGTCTCATCTCTCGGTTTCTGAGGAGGGTAGAACTCTAACTTAGATGAGGACCAATTAGGAAGCACAGACATTCCTCTCTCAGAGAAAAGTGTTTCCAAATACAGAGATCACTTCTTGTGCTCGACACGTTCCATTGGCCAAACTCCCCTCTGGCGGTTTTCTAGCCACTCAGTCTAGACCTTAAGCCCCACCTGTGGGCCTTACCCCTCATTCCTCTTAGGTTCCATGTGGGTGTTTATTGTAGCCACAATATACAATAACACACACACACACTTGTGCACACACACAACCATACACACGCTCATGCACACACGCTCATGCACACACGCTCATGCACACACGCTCATGCATGCATGTTCTCATCTTCGGTCTGCAGCCCTTCTTCTGTTTGATAATGTACCCGAATGCGCACTTACACATACTGCGACACCTGTAACCCATTGCCCGTTTGACTTTAGGTGCTGTTTAAATGTGGTCCGGATGTGTTAGGGCTCAGTCAGTAATCCTTGCACATGTGCTGACCTGAGTTCAGTCCCCAGAAACACATCTTTTAAAAAGCCACGCGTGTTAGTGTGCCTCACTTGTAACCCCTACCACTGGGAGGCAGGGAGAGAGAATCTCCGGACTTGCTGGGCAGCCTGCCTGGCTAACCGAGTCACCAATTCACCAACATACAAGGGAGCACCAGGCCAGTAAGTTAAAAAAAAAAAAGATGGTTGTTGAAGAATTGTACTCAAGGTTGACCCCTTGCCTCCACATCCACACACGTGTGCACTTGCACACACATATGTGAACATGCACATATGAACACAATGTACACACTCATATACATGGCATGAACACTAATGCATGCACACACTCATACACATGCACACATGTGAACATGCACACACATGCACACATGAACACAAAGGCACATACTTATATACATATACACAGGATTGAAACTCTCTTCCTAATTATCTTTATTTTGTAAATCTCAAACCACAAGTGTTTGTTTCTTCTGTTCATCCTTTCTCCATTTCTATTTGTTTGTGAATCCAAAAGAGATTTAATTCTTGATGTCAGGGGCACTAGGAATTGAGTCACCTCAATCTGAATCCCATTGGACCACCTGCAGTAAGAAGGGGACCACCCACTAAGTATCGATCTCATGGGGGGGAGTAGCAATGTATTTGCAAAGGACCCTGCAAGCTTCATGTTCGTGCTTCTGAGAAGTCATTCCACCCCTCGGGAGGTCTGCCTGTCTATCTGCCTCCTCCACTGAGGTTATTGCCTCCTCCACTGAGGTTACTGCACCTCTCGGGAGGTCTGCCTGTCTATCTGCCTCCCCCACTGAGGTTACTGCACCTCTCGGGAGGTCTGCCTGTCTATCTGCCTCCTCCACTGAGGTTATTCCACCCCTCGGGAGGTCTGCCTGTCTGCCTCCTCCACCGTCTTATTTTCCCCATTAGAAAGAGGTTCTACCAGGTCTTGGCTGGAGTATTCTGAGAGGCTGGTTCATCCTAGTCAGCAGTCTTGAAACTGTTCTGGGTGCTGGGTCATCTGGGCCATCCATTTTTATTGGCGTCTGGTCCCCTTGCTCTGAAAAGACAAACTTTTAAAGGTAACAGACATACCTGTATTAATACAAGTATAGACTATGTGTCATATACAAGCTCGCCAAAGAGTCCCAGTTTTCTCAACATTCTCCCAAAGATAACAGTGCCCACAAACTACAGGCAGTAGTTTAGAGAACTATGCTCATATTCCCAAAAGATGGGCTATGGATGTTTATTATTACATAAGAAGGGGGTTGGCTACAAGTTGTTATTGGTAATAGTCAGAAAAAAACTGAACAAAGGAGATTAAATTCAAGGATCTTTTTCTGAAAAGAAAAGTGGGAGATAAAGAAGTAGTATGATCAAAGGGAAGATTATTCGAATCTACTTTTAAACTTAAAAAGCAACTCCTAGTCTTTGATATTTCACATTGGTATGGATTTTGGTTTATTGATACAAATTTAATATTTTTTTAATGTATGTATGTTTCTACTCTTATTTAAGATATTTTTGTATATTGATACAAATTTAAGGTTATTTTTGTTAGAACCTACTGTATCTACATTTCTACTCCTGTTTGGGGCATTGTGTTTATGCAGCTCATTTAAAATGTAATGTATAAATAAAAATTAATAGTCATCTATAACAGTTACACCTATAGTCATGTTGGACATGTTTTGAAGGTCACGCACAGATAAATTTAGATAGATGTTCTTCAAACACTTCAAAGACCTATAGAATATGGTTTTTAATATTTTTTTTTAATAATGTAAGGCTTTTCATGACAGTGAGACACATCTGTTCCTTTCAGTACCAATTTACTTCAGAGAAGATGATGGGCATCAAAGAAACTCCATATGGAGCTTGCTTTCTTTATGACAAAAACTTACCAAAGAAACTGCCCTTGTCTCAATTACTGACAACTACTGTCCAAACTGGACCAGTAGGACACAAGAAAGGCAATGACTGAACTTTGCCTAGACAAGGTAGGACAGTCCTTCAAAGTTCCGTGTTTCACAGGAAAGTCTGTCAGAGATGCTAGGCCTGTAGGCCACAGTTGGGTGTCCCAGTGTTACTGGGGAACTCTGGGTGACTCTGTAGCCTGATGTCCCTATCATTAGGAAAATTTCACCCTTCTGGGGGCTCTGATGGAATTGAAGACTAGATAGTTATAATCATAGTTTTCATTAATTATGATTAAAATGGCAAATTAGATGTAAAACTTTAAACCCACCAAGATAAAGATAGATAATAGAATATTATCTCTAATTTCACCAAAACAAATGGACTGGATGTTGTAACTTCAATTCTTACTTGGTAACTGTTTTTGTTGTATGTAATCTTACTATGTTAAAGTTGAAACCTACCTTTTTAATTAGACAGAAAAAAGGGGGAAATGCTGTGGAATGATCTCTTTTCACACTGCAAGTATTTGTTGCTATGATTGGTTAATGAATAAGCTGACTGGCCCGTAGCTGACAGAATAAGGGTAGGTGGAGGAACTAAACCAAGAATCCTGGGAAGGGGGAGAGCGGAGTCAGTGGGTCACCAGGAGACCAAGAATCCTGGGAAGGGGGAGAGCGGAGTCAGTGGGTCACCAGGAGACCAAGAATCCTGGGAAGGGGGGAGAGCGGAGTCAGTGGGTCACCAGGAGACCAAGAATCCTGGGAAGGGGGAGAGCGGAGTCAGTGGGTCACCAGGAGACCAAGAATCCTGGGAAGGGGGAGAGCGGAGTCAGTGGGTCACCAGGAGACCAAGAATCCTGGGAAGGGGGAGAGCGGAGTCAGTGGGTCACCAGGAGACATTCTGGAGGACAGCTTCAGCCACAAGCCACGTGGCAATGCAGAGATTAATAAAAATGGGTTAATTTAAGTTGTAAGAGCTAGCCAGTAATAAGCCTCGGTTATAGACTGAGCATTTATAGTAGGAAGGAAAGAACGAAGGAAGGAAGGAAGGAAGGAAGGAAGGAAGGAAGGAAGGAAAGAAGGAAGGGAGAAAGAGGTTCTGTCTTTGGCCTAGGGTCTCTAGTGCTGTGATAAATCACCATGACCAAAAGCAGCATGGGGAGAGCAGGATTTACCTGAGCCTACAGGTGCACAGCACAGTCCATCACTGAGGGGAACAGGGCAGGAACCTGGCGTCAGGAGCTGATGCAGAGGCCGTGGAGGGACACTGCTCACTGGCTTGCTCCTCGTGGATCAGCCTGCTTTCTTATACCCCAGGACCATCAGCCTAGGGATGGGCTGGGCCCTTCCCCATCAATCACTAAATTAAGAAAATGCCCCCCAGGTTGGCCTTCAGCCCAATCTTATGGAGACATTTTCTCAACTGTGGCTCTCTTTTCTCAAATAAGCTTGTGCCAGGTTAATAAAAGCACTAAGCAGGACAGTCCTGGAAATTAGAATATGTTTCTTATGTTTAGAATTTTTCCATAAGATGTTATATGTGAATATACACCAAGAGGAAATATCTAACCAGACAAAAAGACACCTGGACAGATTTACTGGTGATTGCCAGTGTCTGCTGCTTGGCAGGCACAGCAAGGGAAGAACAGGAAAGAAAAAAACTCAGGATTGACACAAAGTAAGCCAGGGATGAAGCTGAAATGTATCGAGAAAGAATTTTAGTCATACATGTGAGAGCAAACAAGTATGCAGTGGGGAGCTGTGTTGTAGAGCGCAGTCAGTTCCTATGCTTCAGGAGCGTTCCTCGTTCTTTGTGGACTGGATAAGCAGTCTAGGTGCATGAAGGGATGGGATTGCTCTTCTGATGGATACAGGATTGTCCATGCTGTCCCCTTCTGTCCCTGCTCAGCGTCTCCTCTCAAAAGTCTCCCTGCACAGCCAGCGCCAAATCAAGGGAGCCCTCTGCTCTTTCCGTTGGCTAGGGAAAATGTATAGCCTTGCCTTGCCATTGAAATTATCAATTCTAGTTATAAGATTTTTGACTTCTAATTATTATTAAAATTATGTGTGTGTTTTGTGAGATGTAGGAGGTGGATGCACACTTGCCGCAGTGTGTGTGTGTGTGCGTGCGCGCGCACGTAGGTCAGAGGCTATTTCTCTTTCTGCCATGTGGGTCCCAGCATTTGAGCTCAGGATGCCAGGCTGGCACGCTATGCACCTTACCTGCTGAGCCAGCTCACTCGAGGAAGATTTTTCTTATTGAATATATAAAAATTTGAAAATATATAAAGAAAAAAGTATGTTTAAACTACTTGAAACTTCACCACTCAAATAACAAATCCTATCAGTATCTCATGGCATAGCTTTCTGTTATTCTCTGTACCCATGTCTACACTTCTTTAAATTAAAATGTATGTTATAGAGCACACAGCTTTCATTTAATATCTTATAAAGTATCCAGCTTTCTTCTGCATTAGATATTTAGCGATAACTTCAGTAACTGCCTAGTATTCTGTTCTAGTTTTCATTTATTTAATTACTACTCATCACCAGCCTGTGGTGAAACCCCTTTTGGCCATATCTGATGTGAGATAATCCATTTGTGAATATGTATTGCTCTCATTAGCTAATAGGAAAGCAAGACAGAATGAAGCTAGGTGGGAAAGCCAACTTGAAAATGCTGGGGAGAAGAAGGGCACAGTCAGAGAGACAGTGGGGCAACAAGATGGTAGAGGACAGGTAAAGTCGTTAGTCACATGGCGTACGCAGATTAACACAGGTTTAGGTTCTCCTGATTCAGTGTTCCAGTGCAGTTTGGTGACATTTATACAGCAACAGGAGAAAAAACAGGCACAACCCGTTCTTCTCCAACACACTGGTGGGGACGTGAGTTAACAGCTGCAGCACCGTGGAGAACTCTCAGGGGCTGTTGGATGCCAGTCTTGGCTGCTGCTGGAGGACAAGAGGGTTTTTATCTGTTTATCAGGGTATTAGGTCTGACAGATCTGTGTAGGGGTGGCTCTTTAGGTTGTAATTTAGATTGTAATTGGGTTCTGCTGCATCCCACGCTGCCCGTGTCACAGACCCAGCTTCTGCCGTGACTCCCCATTCACAGATATTATACAGCTCCATCATCGGCCCTTAGTCTTTGTTCAATGACACTGACTCTTCTATTTAAGCTGCGGTTATCAAAGCAGTGACCAAATTTATTTCATTTTGAGCCTGATTTCAGGGTTTTCTTTTGGTAAAATAAAAAAGATCTCTCAATTTAAGGACAAGATTGCCAAGGCTGAAGGGAAAAGCTGTAACTCCACATGGGCACAAGCTCATCTTCCACCACTACCTAAGTCTGCTTCGGACGTACTGTGGCTGCTGCTGTTTGGATAGAAAACACACGGCCTCGTTCCCAGCTGGTGGCCCCTGTTGTGGAAGGTTGTGGAACCTTGGGGAGAGAGGACTTAATCGGGAGAAGTGGGTCTCCGAGGGCGAGGTGGGGTGGGCCTTGAGGAACAGCCCAACTGTTTATGTCCTCTGTTTCTGTTCAAATGTGAGCATGCAGCCGTCACAGACTCTGGGGCCCCTGAGTGGTCGGCCACCCCGCCTGCCCACCAGGATGGACTGGATGTCCTCAGACTGTAAGCCCAGCCGAACCTTCTCGTTAGACATTTGATCACAGATAGGAAGAGGAGGAGGTACTGAGTGACAGCCCACCAGTGGTCCCCAACACTGTAGAAGCTGAACCGAGGCTGCTTTCTGCTTTGCTGGTGCTGACATATTGGGGATATCATTCTAGGCGGTGTGACATTTGTTTAATTCTGTGAAGCTGTGAGTCTTTGCCTGTCTAAAACACCTGATGATCTAATGAAGAGATGGACAGCCAATAGCGAGGCAGGAGCAAGGATAGGTGGGGCTGGCAGGCAGAGAGAATGAATAGGAGAACGGAGGAAGTGGAGGAACAGGGGGAGGAGGACATGGGGGGCAGCCACCCGGAAACCCAGCCCCCAGCCAGCCAGAGTAAGAGTGAAGGAAGACACAGCAGTAAGACTAGGGAAAAGCCCGGAGGCTAAAGGTAGTTGGGATGATTTATTTCAGTTAAGAAAACCTGGCAAGAAATTAGCCAAGCTAAGGCCGGGCATTTATAAGAAAGTATAAGTCTTCAGGTGATTTATCTGGGAGCTGGGGGGTGGGCCCCCCCCACCCCCTCCCAAAAGCCCAAAGAGTAAAAAGTGAACAAGAGCATCACATGGCACTGAGACCTGACTGGGTTAGATAGAGGGCCTTCTCTGACAGCTGTGTGTGCTTACGTGTGTACGGGCGTGTGCGTACGGGCGTGTGTGTGTGTGTGTGTGTGTGTGTGTGCGCACGCATGTGTGTATGTGTACATGCGTGAGTGTACATGTGCACGTGTGTGCGCTCACGTATGTACGTGTGCATGTTTGAGTGTGTGTACATGTGCATGTGTGTGCGTGATCATGTGTGTGTATGTGTGCATGTGTGTATGTGAGTGTGTGTATGTGTGAGTGTGTACGCATGTGCTTACATGTGTATTGGCGTGTGCTTGTGCATGTGTGGCACGTGTGTGTACATGTGCATGTGTGAGTGTGTGCACGTGTGTATGTGTGTATGTGTGTGTGCATGTGCATCTGTGTATGTGTGCATGTGTGTGCATGGACTCACATGTGTGCATGTGTATGTACGTGTGCATGTGTGTGTGCACATGTGTGTGCGAATGTATGCATATTGCAATAAATGTCTGTTGAGTGTAAGTAGGAGTGAAAGGCTGGCTCATTGGGTGTACATAGCTTTAGTTGGTATTGTTAATGTTTTGAATTGGTCGAGCCAATCCCAGCACCTTTTCCCCCCCTAGAAAAGCCAGAGATGTGGTTTCTACAGCAACGCAAAGGCTGTGGATCTTCTAGTTCCTCTCTATGCTCACCCGGGTCATTTATTTCCCTAATAACACTAACCTTCAGTGTCTTATGGGGGGTGGAAGGGAGTGGATGTCTTAGGTAATCCTTCATTCTTGGGATTTGACAGGAAATATTTCAGTCTTTCCTCATGGTAAGAAGGTTTCCTGCATCCTTGTCTTTTTGGAGACTCATATCAAACTGTCAGGAATAGCTAAGGAGTTTTTATTTGTGGCTACTCTCTTTAAAAGGAACTAAGAAGACAAGTTTCAAATGTTTCCCCTGTAGCTTTGTGCAGTGAAGAAAAAACACCCATGGGAAGAAACATAAGCTAGGATTTCTATTTTTATTTCATAATAGATCTATTTTTCTTTGTTTTGTTTATTTTGGAACTCAGATAGCAAGAGCTGACTAAACCCCATTCCTCAGCTCCTGGCGACTCCCCTCCTCTGGCCATGCATGGCGCTCACATCTGACTCATGCCTTTATCCACTGCCATCCTCCCCACAAGCCACCTCCCAACGTTATCTGGGTCCTTAAATCTCTGTGTGCTTGTGTATTTTACAGCGTAGCCCCACACATGTTTATTTTAATACTCAGAAATGATAATATGCTGTTGAGTTTGTTTCTGACAATATTTCCTAAGTCACTTCCTTTACTATCTTTTTTTTTTTTTTTTTTTTTTTTTTTGAGACAGGATTTCTCTGTGTAGCCCTGACTATCCTAGAACCAACTCTGTAAACCAGGCTGGCATCGGACTCAGAGATCTTCCTGCCTCTTGTCTCCGGAGTGTGGGATTAAAGACTTAGGCCACCTCTGTGCAGCTGATGTCAGTTCTCTCGGCCATCAGTGTCTGAGTGTCTCAGGGTCCAGTTCTGGCTTACCATTCCTTCCCAGGCCTCACCTGTGGCCGTGGTGACCTAATCTCATAGCTTTACATTATACAAGTGTATAAACATATAAATAGTCCACATACACACTCTGTCCACACATGCATGTAATGTATACGGAGTGCTTATGTTTCTGTATCTGTAAAGCTCAATGTATATTCTATATATGAAATATGTCTCAGAGCCAGTTTCCTGTTGCATTTTGACTCACAGATTTTTTTTAAGGGGGGGGGGTCAAGACAGGTTTTCTCTGTAGCTTTGGTTCCTGTCCTGGAACTAGCTCTTGTACACCACGCTGGCCTCGAACTCACAGAGATCCGCCTGTCTCTGCCTCCTGAATGCTGGGATTAAAGGTGTACGCCCCCACCGCTAGGCGCTATTTATTTATTTATTTATTTTGTTTTTAAGACAGAGTTTTATTCTATAGCTCAGGCTGTCCTTAAACCCAGGTAATTCTTCTGCCTTAGCCTTTCAAGTGTTAGGTCTATAGGCACGAGCTAACACTTCTGCCTTGAATTCTTACATCTTAGGGAAAATATTCTGGCTCTAGAAGTAATACTTCACTGTACCATAGCCGCCTTTCTCTCAGCCAATGACAGCTCTCTCTAATTATTTAGGCTGAGGACGTTGGTGTCATCTGTAACAGATTGAATTAGGTAACCAGCAAATTCATATATTGAAGTCCCAACCCCAAGCACCCTAGACAAGGCCTTATCTGGGAATAGAAGCAGTACAAATATAATTAGGGTGATGTCATGGGGCCCTGGTCTAGTATGACTGATAGCCTTATAAGAAATAAAAGATTGGGTATGGACACACAAACAGGAAGAGTCTAGGAAGGTAGGACAGAGAGAAAGATCTGGAGTGGACCCGCCTTGATGGATTTGGATGGACTCAGCCCTGGGGATTGTCGGCTCAAACCTCAGCCTCTAGACGTGGGGAAGGGTGCGTTCTGTTTGGACTGTTACTGTGGTCCTGCCAGATGGAGATGGTACCCTTGGCCCTGTTCCCTGCGAAAGCATGAAGTCCGGTCCATCAACCACACGGAATCTATCCAGCCTTCGGCCCCCTGCACCGTTTGCCAAGCCCTGCCCTATTTCTTCCATGGATTTCAGTATTGTTTCCTCCAAGCTGGTCTCCCTGCTTTCACCCCGCCTTCTTCATGGCTGTTCTCAACACAGTGACCTTCCTCCGCTTCCCACCAACTCCGTAAAACACAGCCTCGGGAGGCTGTGAAGGCCTGCGCGGGCGCCGTGTCCTCCGGTTGCCTCTCTGACATCATTTCTCTGACTATCTTGCCAGTTCTGCCCCAACAACACTGGCCTCCTCGCTCCGCTTTACAAATGAGCTCCGGCCCTTGGGGTTTTGCGCTGGCTGTTTTCCCTGCCTAGAGTGCTGTTTCTGCAGATAGCCATAGTTAACTTCCTCTAGGTCTTTCTCCAATATCCCCATAAATGACTAATAGGTGAATAAAAAGACTTTTAAAGCACCGGGCAACACTCTTCAAAGAGATGTTCCCAGTCCATTTCAGCACTCTCCCAGATACGGTCTCGGTTCTGTCCAAATTTCAAAATGGAAAATATGTGTAGATTAATTCAGAGGACAGAGGAGTCCTTCTGTGCTTGGAAAAGTGTGGCTGGGAGGCCAAGATTCCTGGCTTTTCTTTTCCTTTATCTGAACAGCATTTCTGCAAGTGTTCCCTGTCCACATTGTTCTGCGGTGACCACTTGCCCTACAGGTTCGTCGTCTCCAGCTGCACATTGCAAAGGTTGTGGTCCTGAGTAGGAAGCACAGAACGACCACAGCCATGCTGGGAGGAGGGCTGGGGCTGCCAAGCTCCGCCGAAACCCAGCTGCTCCAAACGTGTGGCGAGGGGTCACAGGGGGATGGGGGAGTTTGCACTGGAATTCCAGTTTACACGGAGTATCTGTATCAGCGGGATCAGTAAACGGGCCAAAGGAGAGCTTGTGTGGGATGTGTGTCCTGAGCTTCCCCATTCTTCATTTCCAGCCTTAGCTGTTGCGCTGGCTTCCTCTTCCAGGCTCCGCCCTTCAGGACTGTTATCAGACTCTAGAGAGGCTGGCTAACTCTCCTTCGTCCTAACCCCACACGGTCTAGGTCTCACCACACGCTTCTTTTATTGTGTCTCCATTATGCACGCCTTTGTATCCAATAGCCTTGTCCGTTCTCCGTATTCAGTGTTCTTCTTGTTTTCCTGATTTCCTTAGAGGTCTCTGACGGTAGGGGTTTTACCATATTTGGATGCATGCCCATATTCTAAGTATGTGATACAATTCATGACATGAAGTAAAGTTTTAAATCAGTATCCGAGGAATCAATGACCTAAGCTAAAGACAGCTTCCAGGTGTGGCTAGCCAGGTGCTTCAGGCAGAAGCTCAGGAGGCCTGAGGTTCACTGAGGGTTCAGCCTGCTTAAAGAGGTTCTCTTGGTGAGGGCTAAGTCTGACGTGTTTACAGTGCAGAGTCAGGGAAGGGCGTTGGAAATGATGAAATGCTAAAATGAAAGCATTCCTAAAATCATATGTCAGTTATATGACACATAACAGCAAAAACAGAGACAACGTCCCAGAAGTGTTCAAATGAGGCTCCTTAACGGCTTATCAATAGTTCTGCATGGTTAACTCCTATGAGGCCCGTGAAAGCTAAAGAAACACACAGCAACCTGGAAGGCTTCCTGGCCAGTTCAGTTCTTCGCAACTCCCATCTTTCGGAGAGATGGAAATCATGGAAGGGTCTCCTTGTCCCTGCAGTTTGTGGTAGAGGCGAGAAGAAGCCTAGGCATGCCCAGGGATAGATGTTTATATCTTAGTTGTAGTTTCCATTGTTGCAATGAAACACACCATGACCAGAAACCAAGATGGAGAGGAAAGGGTTTATTATTCAGCTTACACTCCAGCATTGCTGTCCATCACTCAAGGAAGTCAGAACAGGAACTCAAACAGGGCAGGATCCTGGAGGCAGGAACTGATGATGCAGAGGCCCTGGAGGGGAGCTGCTCCCATGGCTTTCTCAGATAGAATTCAGGACCACCAGCCCAGGGATGGGACCACTCACCATGGGCTGGGCCCTCCCCCATTGATCACTAATAGAGGAAAAAGACTTACAGAAGGATCTCAAGGAGGCTCCTTCCTCTCTGATGTCTCTAGCCCACGTCAAGTTGACACACGCCAGCCAGTACACTGACAATGGGTGTTACCTAAGCAAAGCAGGAATGGGAATGGATTTCCGTTCGTCTCTGTCTCCTTCCCTCCTCTCTCTCTCTCTCTCTCTCTCTCTCTCGCCTGTTTTCTCTCCATCATCTCCCTACTCTTTCTCTCTGTCTTCTCCATTCTGTGTTCCGGGAAGCAGTGAGATGGTGGCACAGCTCTCACTGGGTTCTGGAGACCTGGAAATCTGCTCATCCTCACCACACCACCAACCATGGGCCTTGACCATTTACTCATCTTGAGTATGTTTCTGCCTCTGTTCCCTCATTCCTAGCTGAGCTGGGTTAGATCACCTCTGAGGCCCTTCCTAGCTTGGGAGTTGAGTGTTTCTAAGATGGTGACTAACGAAGGTAACCAGGGAAAGAGCAAGATGGGAGGGGGTGGCAATAATGCACTCTGTTTATAGAAAGACTGAGTTAGGAATGCTTGTGATATATCTGGTTATAAATGACAAGAATCACTTGAAAAGCAATGCTGATCTTGGAATGGAGCTTGGAATAGGGGGGTAGGTTTGAGTTTAGCGGTAAGAATTAATTAGGGTGTGAGTTTAGCGGTAAGAATTAATTAGGGTGTGAGTTTAGCGGTAAGAATTAATTAGGGTGTGAGTTTAGCGGTAAGAATTAATTAGGGTGTGAGTTTAGCGGTAAGAATTAATTAGGGTGTGAGTTTAGCGGTAAGAATTAATTAGGGTGTGAGTTTAGCGGTAAGAATTAATTAGGGTGTGAGTTTAGCGGTAAGAATTAATTAGGGTGTGAGTTTAGCGGTAAGAATTAATTAGGGTGTGAGTTTAGCGGTAAGAATTAATTAGGGTGTGAGTTTAGCGGTAAGAATTAATTAGGGTGTGAGTTTAGCGGTAAGAATTAATTAGGGTGTGAGTTTAGTGGTAAGAATTAATTAATTAGGATGTGAGTTTCATGGCCAACCCAACAGGTAGTAAATGAGCAGATTGTATCTCACAAGATGTTGGTTAAGAGTTCAGCATTTGATTGAGTCTATCATTTTATATTCCTTGGAATAATAAATGATGGTGTATTAGTTACTTTTCTATTGCTGTGTCAAAATACCATGACCAAGGCAACTTATAAAATAAAGCATTTAATTGGGCTTACTGTTTCAGGGGATTAGAGTCCATGATGGCCGAGTAAAGTCGTGGTGGCAGGAAAAGCTGAGAGTTCACATCTTGATCTGCAAGGAGGAGGTGGGGGGTGCCATGAGTCTTGAAACCTCAAGGCCCACCACCCCTAGTGACACACCTTCTCCAACACAACATGGCCACATCTCCTAATCTTTCCCAAATAATTCCACTAATTGGGGACCAAGTATTCAAATATATGAGCATATGGGGACCATTCTCATTCAAATCTCCACATTTTACTCCCTGTGGCTTGTTGCCATATCATAATACAATATGTATTTAGTCCAACTTTGAAAGTCTCCATAGTCTTTCAGTCTCAACAGTGTTTAAAAGCCCAGAGTCCAAGTCTCTTTGGAGACTCAGGGCCATTTCTTAACTGGAAACTCCTGTAAAGTAAGGAAGTGAAGTGCACTTCCAACACACAATGGCACAGACACCTTACCATCTCAAAACGGAGGGAGGGGGTATAGTGAGGAAATACTACACCAAAGCAAGACCCAAACCCAGCACGGCACACGTCATGTCTGATGTCACAGGGCTTAGATGGCTCTGCCATCCCATCTTTGCTGCCTACTTCTCTCTATGTTCCATACCCTGTCCAAAGTTCTCCTCAGCAGGTATCCCACAGCTTTGGTACCGCTGACATCTTGAGGCTGCCAGTGCAACCCAGGCCTCACTTTCTCAGCTCCATGCGATGCTCAGGGATTCTGTGCGGGGGTTTCCCGTGCCACATGCCTAGCATTCGAGGCTTTCCTTAACCAAGTCCACTTGAATATCCTTCCTGATTCTAAAGCAGAGCCACATGGACGACACCGCCACATCCAGCTGCCTGCTTGTCAAAGAATAGATAAGAAATATGGGTTAATAGATGCATGAGCAAATGGATGAACATTTATTACTTATATTAAGACCTTGATGGAGGTTATTTTGGATCAGTCAGAAGAGAAACTTCTTCCTATACCTAGTGATACATATTGTCCAATAAAGTCACAATGCCCATCCTTCCCAAACAGTTCCATCAGCTGAGGACCAAGTATTGAAACATATGAGCCCGTGGGACCATTCTCATTCCAGTCATCATGGATGGGGAGCACTGTGCTTGTTCATGTTTGCTGAATTCTGTGGTGTGAATATTCTCACAGTGGCCCATTTTCAGTTGCAATGGGAGAGTGCTGGGAAGGGATCTGGGAAGAGAGGTGTATAGCCCCCATCATATGATACTGTCATTGTGAAAGACAACAGACATATGTGTCCCCATAAGCTCAGATAATGGTGATGTGTGACCAAAGTGACATGGAGTGACGAGTTTGACTATACACTACCTTTGTGTTTAATATACTTTAAATTTTTATGATTTAATTCTTTAAATGTCTGTGTTTAACAGTCAGCTTGTAGAATTCCTGAAAATGAAAGTCTGAACAATTATTTAAAAAAAAATCAAATTTACCTTGCCTTTTTAAGTGGTATGAGCCAGCTTCACAGCACACTGAAATTAATGCTAAGATCACACAGAAGATGTCTAGACAGACGAGAACCTTGCCCATGTGATACTGAAGACTAAGCTCTTAAACACTAATCTGTCATTTGTAAAATTTGAAGTGATACTTGGGTTATAATTTTAAAGTTGCCCTTTGGATTTAAAAAACCGATATGGTCTTAAGTGTCATTTGATAGGGAGTACTGGCTTCTAGAAGAACCCTAAGTCAGAAAAAAAAACAGTCAAAAGGTAAGCTATTGCTAGTCATAGCTCAGCTCTTGGGAGAAATAATTCAACCTAATTCTTCCAGAACTACAGCTCAATTGTATTGAAAAAAAAATGAGTTATAAAAAATGTTTTCATTTATCTTCTAAATCAGGCTTGTAACATTCAAATGGTGCTCATGCAATTCCATGTTTCATAGGACTGTCTCGGCCGTAGTGAGAAGGGAGTGAACCATAAGCAATGTGCACTCTTAACACCTACTGATTCATAGAAGATTCTCGCAGGGAAAATTGTAAAGGACTTTAGACTAAATTATGTAGTGTAAACGGGACAACTGGCGGCAATTCTCCATCAGCCGAGAGTCCATCACACTTCCCATTGCGGAAAATAAATGGAAACAAATTGCACTCATTTTGGAAACCACACTTAGGTGATGCTTCTCCTCCTCTCTGCATCACACGGAGTTCACAAGCTCTTCAGAAACTCTGTTTTGATCTCTGGGTTAGAATGGAGCCCAGGGTTTATGCTGTAGCTCGGAGCCACCATCCAGCTTAGTCAGTGTGGGCGAGCTCTGAGCATTGCTGTAAGGAGGAAGCACCGTGGTTTCCTCAGTTGTTAAGGGAAGACTGCTCCATTGTGACACAGGGAAAGCTGTGATCAACTCGGCCACTGGACGAGGGAAAGAACAGGAAACTGTGCTCAACAACAACGAACAGGGTCAAGATGGGCCAGCCTGTTCCTGGCTGAGCGGAGGGAGCTCTGAGTCATGGCCCAGCCAGTGCGGCATTGGCGAGCGTGCTTGCTCTCCTGGCATCCGCAGGCTTCTCTCTGCTCGTCCTAGTTCTTCACCCACATTCGAAAAATAAAGCTATTTTTAAAAAAATGGTGGTTATTCAAATGTTTTGATAAATATGGCAATCTTTAACTGGCCATATTAACACTCCCCGGTTATGATTTACATTGTATAAACAATTTATTCAGCAATCACTTGGTCTATTAAAAATCTTTTGTTGGCCCATACTCTATCAGGCTTGTGCCGTATTGTATAGGAACCATTGATGGCTAAGACCCTGTCCGTGTTTCTCAGAGGGATTAATAAACACGTGTGGGCAGTTCTATAGAAGACAGAGTGAGAGCTGTGGGCTGCAGCTGGACGCAGGAACCCCTTTTCTTCTCCAATAAGTTCTTCTAGCTAAGCCATGCTCCCTTGGGGTCACGAAGAGGCTGTGAAGGATATAAGGGCCTGACCGAAGTCGTTGCTTTCCTAATTAGTTATTGGCCACGGTGCTGAAAGAATGGCAGAAACAGCTGCAGATGCCACAGGAACACGGCTTGGACCACATCTGCTCAAGCTGGGCATGTCTGTGGAGGCGTGTCTGGCCCCGCACATACGTACATCGTGTGTGTGCTGCTGAGCACACTGATGCTGAGGCACAGAGAAAAGGCGTGGAAAACGGAAACTTAGTGGGAGATTATCATAGTGCGGTCACCCTGACCCCTACCCCATTCACACGGCCAATGGCCACCTTCTCTCCACACTCGGCCCTCTGCCTGTGTAAATGACATGTAGCTGGTCTGCTCCCTTAGCAGCTGGGACAGGAGCTTGGAGCACCCCTGGGTGAGGGAAAGGGCATAGGGGAGCTGCCACCCCTTAGAAGACGAAGTTATGGCTGTGCGGAAGCCGCGGATTTGAACATGGTATTTCTACTTTCTCCTTATTTTAAAGAGAAAATCCCAGCTTCAGATTTACACTCCCATTCTTTTAGTGAAGAGAAAGTAACCGTGATTGCTTTGCCTAAAAGACTCTGGCAGAAGTATTTGAGCCATAAAATGTTAGCCAAACATCTTTTTGGATATCGTACTATAAACTTTGTGGAGACTCTAAGTGCCTGGTGCTAGGACAAAGCCGAAGCCGCCTCCTCCTCAGAGGTCCCTCCCCGCTGCTTCTCCAGAGACTAGCCCTGGCGGTGACGGCACCAAGCTTCTGGCTATGGGCACTCTCGTTCCATCACTTTCCTCCCCTTTTGGAAAATCTTGTCACGAATTGTGTTTCCAGGGGAAAAGGTTGTTTATCTGCTCCTTAGAAGCCAGATAACAGTGCTGCGAGTTGAAATAAAGAGAGTGAACTCGGAACTGTCAAAAACAACAGAGCCGCCTGTGGGGTTATAGGGAGGAGCGGCCTTGGACCAGGCTCACACAAGCCGAACTGCTGAAGAACCTTTGGTCCCTCACTCCTCGGGCTCACCCAGTCCGTGCCGGGCACCGCTCTGCGCTGGAGACAGCTCCTGTGAGGAGTGGACAAGGAGCCGGTCTCTGACACACCACGCCTTTTTTTGTATTTGCCCTGTGAGGAGTGTGCTGTGGGGGAGTTTCAGGGCCCCTCTCCCTCTGTTTTCTGTGGGGATCACTTGTATCCAGAAGACCAACAAGACTCCGTATGATGGGATGTGGCTGGGCACCGGGTGAGCCAAGCTCTTACGGGCACCGCTGTGTGATAAAGGGGCAGGGCCAGAGAGCCCAGCTTTGCTGACTCCAAGCCCAGAATCCTTCCTCCTGCCTCTGTCCTCTGAGTGTTTACAGTTTGTTTATCTCCCCTGGAAGAAGTCATGAAAAACTCACTCAGAAATCCATGGCAAGAATACAGAATGCCTCCTTTTGGCTTTATGACATTTCCTCTCTGTCTATCTACTAAGCTTCTCGCTGCCAGAGCCCGGGCCAGCATTCGCACCTCTTCCTGTCTGTCTAAAGGAAACAGACAGACAGAACCCCTCCCTTGCAGCGTCCAGCCTGCATTGCTTCACACGTGCGCTGTCATGGTGTGGGTGAACCTCAGACTGTAAAGCGTGCCTCGAGGAGAACCAGGCTTCACCCGGCAAATGGAAGACAGCAACACGGAGGCCTCTCTTGATTTTTGATTCAGTATCACACTACCCTCTCCCGGATTTCAGCATCCTGGCTTTGGTTTATAGGTTTCAGACTACCCAGCCCTTGGAGTGATATGACCCGATTTCCTTTTTAGAAAGACTGGATTCCCTATATGCACAGCCCTGGCCTTCCTGTAAATCACTACACTGACCAGGCTGGCCTTGAGCCCACAGAGAGCCAGCTGCCTCTGCCTCCCGAGTGCTGGGATTAAAGGCGTGCGCCACTGTTGTATAATATTATTTTAAGATGTGTTACATTTGTTTATGCTGTGGAACGTTTGTTTAGTGAGGCAATGATGTGCTGCATTCTTTGATATTGCATTTGTTTAACTCCATGAAGCTGTGTTAGTTTGCCTGTCTAAAACACCTGATTGGTCTAATAAAGAGATGAACGGGATAGGTGGGCCGCCAGGCAGAGAGAAAAAAAATAGTTTGTGAAATCTGGGAGGAAAGATCAAGGAAGAGAGAAAGGAGGGGGAGGACTCCAGGGTCCAGCTGCACAGAGAGCCACAGAGAAATCCAGGGACAGCTGCACAGTGAGCCGCAGAGAAATCCAGGGACAGCTGCACAGCGAGCCGCAGAGAAATCCAGGGACAGCTGCACAGCGAGCCGCAGAGAAATCCAGGGGCAGCTGCACAGCGAGCCGCAGAGAAATCCAGGGACAGCTGCACAGCGAGCCACAGAAAAGAAGAAAAGAGAAAGATCAAAGCCCAGAGGCAAAAGGTAGTTGGGATAATTTTTAAATTAAGAAAAGCTGGCTAGAAACAAGCCAAACTAAGGCCGGGCATTCATAAGTAAGAAGAAGCCTCTGTGTGTGTTTGTTTGGGAGTTGCATGGCGGGCCCCTCCAAACAGTAAAGAGTAAAAACAACCAACTACACACCACCGCACCAGGCATGATCTGATTTGTTAAAATCAGTCTTTCTCTTAGAAATAGATTTGGGTAGATAAACATCACCCTAGTTTCTCGGAAGACCTAACTCCTTTCTCTGACAATAATGCACTTGGAAATGACCTGGAGAGTTGGAATTTGTTCAGCTTCGGGTTCTAGGTGGATCTGTACTTTCAACAGGAGGCACTGAGCCTGCTCCCTGTGGACCAGATTCTCAGTAGGAAAGCTTTATGTAGCCAACCTTTTGAGTTATTTCATCATATCAGTTATTTCTCTAAGATATTTGTATTTTGGGGAGGTTGATGGGTTACTGTTTTAGTTAATCCATTTTAATTACTGATATTTTAGTTTGGTAGCAGTTCTTCACTGTTATATAATCTGTCCTGAATATAGCCCATGCTTTGGTCATCAGGAGACCTCATAAAAGACAGTGTTCTTCAGGATGTAAAGGGGTCCAAGAGTGTGGTGTTGGCATAGAAATAGAAAGATGTACACCAATAAAACCAAGGACTCCAAAGTCCATATGTTTATGTCCAATTGATTTTTAAAGATGTATTTTTTATTTAAAAATTGTGCGTGTGTGCATGTGTGTGTGTTCCCTATTTTCTATGGGCTTCTGTTATGGGGGTGATGGCCAGTCACCAGTGTCCAGGTGATTCCCAGGACCCAGCAAAGGGACCAAGTCTCCAGAGCCATTGAAGACAAGGGCAACACATAAAACACAAACCCATTTCCATTTTACTCTCATTGGCCGAGCAGCTGAACAGAGACTTTATCCCTCTCAAAGCAGTATTGATGACGGAAGTTACAAAATAATCCCACACTAGTTCAGAATTACGTATAATAAGGGGTTATTTATTTAGGGGAGACTTACAGATCACTGTCCTAGATCAAAATCTTCTGCACGAACGGGGAACAGGAACAGAGTCTAGCAGCTGGAAGCGAGAGCCGGAAGCAAGAGAGTGAGCACAAGCTTTATAACTGCATTTATAGCATAAGAGACCATGCCCAAGTGGGCGGGTATCTTAAAGACTATTGGCCAAAGGAGCTCCCACAGCACCCCCCTTTTGTTCTAAACCCAATACAAAACTATGCACACTAGGAACAGATATCAAGTATAAAGTTAGAATTACAATCAACATAAACAATATTAAGCAAAGAATATATCCTAATGTTTTAACAAGCCTTTTATCCTAAGGAGTCTAAGTCTTATATTGGAAATGGCTTGGCTAGATCATAAGAGGAAGGTAACTATGACTATCTAATCTTCAACCACATCGAAGGCCTGAGAAGGGAGATAATATTACTTAAGTAGGCAGGAAGTGCAATCAAGTAGCTTCCAAACTGTGCAGTAGATGACAGACAACTGGCTGCCTGAGCAATTACCCAAAGTCTCATTTGCAATGTTGAAGCAACCAACTTTGGCTAAGGCCTAGAGTAACTGACAGACCATTTTCAGAGGCAGGAACAATTTCAGAATCATCTTACCCTGTCTTGGCAAGGCTTGGCAGTCTTTTTTCTTGTATCCTGCTTATCCAGTCTGGACATGGTGCACTTTGTCAGTGGTTGAGGCATGCCAAGAAGAAAACAAACTCCAAGTGGAGTGTCTTTGGTGTTCAACACTCTCTTGAGAATAGGTCGGTGCTGCTAGGAGCAATCGTGTCTCACATCAACAGAATCCTAAGTTATTTAAATGCCATGCTCTACAGATCTTTGAAGTGGTTGAAGGTTACTTATCTATGTAGAATACAACCTCTATGTATCTAAAGAACCTAATTAGCCTGACTAAAAGTATAGCAAACATGAATGACTATTGACCTATAATACTTAATACTTATATAACTTAGTGATCAAGACTTCATATCAGAATATTAAACAATCTTTAAACAATTGTGCAGTAAAGGAGGACAGTGTCCTCAAAATGTAAATAATGTATAAATATCTTGATCAGAGTTAGAAATATATAATGCAATATGATAAATGTATTCTAAAATTGTATCAATATACAAAATGTCTTGAACAAAATGCATGATACAATATATTTATTATACAAATACTATACAAAATAATTTTGCATAGGTGTACAAATATTATGAACAGAAATATAATTTGAACTTGTGTCAGTGTACAAGAATCCATACCAATGTAAATTGTCCATAAATAATAGCTCACAAGTGTTCACTCTATTACTCACTATTATTATTATTAGTGTGAGTAAGTTCACACTAATCTACCTATTATCCCATTTAATTCCCCTCCCCCCTTTTTTATCTCTGGGCCTATATAATTTTCACCCCAACCCCCAACCCTATACAAGTAATAATCAACCCCTAAATGGTAATCCCTAGCCATGAGGACAAACTTTGTTGGGAGAGGGGATGTCGTCTTCTAGAATTGCTTCCAGCTATCATGGGGGTGATGTTCTTTCTAGGGGACCCTGTAAAAGTAAAATGATGGTTAAGTTTCAAGATTGCTGTTTATATAATTGTAGATGGTCTCTGAGCAGTTGATAGGGTTTTTTTTTTTTTTTTTTGGTTCTTATTTGGAGTTCTGTCCAGAATGTGGTAAGAAGGTGCACCATTTCAGCAGCTGGTACTCAAAAACCAGTCTCCTAGTAGTGCGATCAGCATCACGACGTCATATCAATCATGATGTCCTGGCATTGTTGTGGGGCCCCATCTTCTTCCTGGAAGCCTCAAAGATTACTGCAGGAATCCACTGTTCATTATGGAAAACTTGAGCATTATTCATATAGACAGATAGTCAATGAAAGATACAATATAAACAAAATGGGCATGGAAAAAAGTAAAATATTTCCTTAAAATCTGTCTTCTTTCTGTCCCACACCAGATGGCTCCTGACATGAGACAGAAACTCTGAATTTTTCTTCTGACAGCACGCTTGGATTTAGAGAAGGATGGCCATTGTCCAATCCCAAGGCCAGCTTTGATTTTTAAGTAGAGATATATACATGTCCAGATAATCATATTTTCCATGCAGATGATATAGCATCATAAGTCAGATTTCTCTCAACTCGATAATTCTTTCTGGATAGCTGTCTTTTCAACTTTGGGCATCTAGATCTCCAAGGTCTCTCGACTCTTTGAAGATGAATATTCTTCTGCAAAGACAAGAACAGAACCCTGCCCCAACCTTATGAGGTTTTCTTACCATCTGTATGGTTGTCACCTCTGCAGACGACTGTCATTTCTTTTTCTCAGGAGGTTTCTCTTTTTCAAGCTGAATCTTTATTAATCTGGAGAGTGTCCACAGCTTTTCTTCTCCTGTGAAACAAGAGTGAAACCCCTTCTCCAACATAGCACATCTCCTGGTTTCCATTGTGAGGTCAACACATCCTTGAAATATATCAGCTGACTTAATTCAGAAGTTTCTGCTATTATCCAGTGTCTCTCTTCTGCTGCTGTTCCTTTCTCGTTAGTATTAAGAAAATTCAAGGTTAATAAAGCACCATGCTGACCACAGCTTGTAAGTCACTGTAATAGACCCACATGTAATATATGTTCTATAGTTCCATTCCTCCACAGAAAACCTGACAAATTCGGAGGATAAACAAAATGCTAAGCAAAATGGCTAGATACAAAAGGTTTCACACTGTGTAGTTGCATTTGTATTAAACATTCCACACAAGTTGGTCCAAAGAGTCAGAAACCAGGTTAGCCATGCCAGGAACCAAGGGGCAGGGTGTGTGGCCAGCAGCCGCCTGGTTGCTCATTTGTCTTATGAAGCTGTTTTGGAATTAGATGCAGGTGGTGACTTATAAAACACTGAATAGCAGGGTGGTGATGGCGCATGCCTTTAATCCCAGCACTCAGGAAGCAGAGGCAGGCGGATCTCTGGGAGTTCGAGGCCAGCCTGGTCTACAAGAGCTAGTTCCGGGACAGGCACCAAAGCTACAGAGAAACCCTGTCTCGAAAAATCAAAAAAAAAAAAAAACCCACTGAATAGTTATTTAAATGGTTCATGTTTATTTTTCAAGACAGGGTATCTCTGTAGCTTTGGAGCCTGTCCTGGAAACTAGCTCCTGTGGACCAGGCTGGCCTCGAACTCATAGAGATCTGCCTGCCTCTGCCTCCTGAGTGCTGGGATTAAAGGTGTGTGCCACTACCGCCTGGCTTGTCAGTCCTATTTTATGCTTTCAATTTTCTTTTTCTATTTGAAATTTGCATTTCTTTGTTTACTTATTTGTGTGTGTGTGTGTGTGTGTGTGTGTGTGTGTGTGTGTGTGAATATGCTTTGGTGTGTGGGCCACATGGAGCTTGCAGAGGTCAGCCTCCAAGCTGCTGGGTCAGCTCTGCCTTCTAGCCCGTGAGATCTGGGTATGGGAACTCAGGCTGTCAGGCTGGCAGCCAGTTCTCTCCCTGAACTATCTCAGCAGCACGTGGTCTTCATCTTAAAACATGCAAAGACTTCACGGCCACCTCTGGCAATGGCTTCTTGGCCTTTCGCAGCTGGCCCCGCTAATTAATTTCCCCACCATCTTATCCTGTGATTCAGATCTCAGTGCAAGGCTTCAGGAACATCGCAAGCAGCTGCACGGGCATCAAGCACCTGACCATCAACGACATGCCAACCCTGACCGACAACTGCATAAAAGTAGGTGGCAAGACAAGCCTTTCCCTCGCTTATACGAGCACACGCTGCTGGCCTGAGCTACCGAGAAACGTGAGCCGGCCTTTTACTAGAATTGATTCATAGCTAGGAAATCATTTAAATAGTCGCATGTACGCATGCACGTACCTCACAGAAACATTTGAGGGGCTGGAAAGATGGCTCGGTGGTTAAGAGCACTCACTGCTCTTCCAAAGGTCCTGAGTTCAGTTCCCAGCACCCACACGGCAGCTCACATCTGTCTGTAACTCCAGTTCCGGAGCACCTGACACCCTCACACAGACACACATACAGGCGAAACACCAATGCCTATAGACAAACAGCAACAGACAGACAAAACGTCTGAATGCTTAACTACTTTTGATGTTACGGCCAGAGCACAATTGTCATTCTCCCGACCATGACCCAGGCCCAGCTCTGCTTGACTTAATCTGATCCCCTCGTCAACTGCCAGCTGGCTTTGCCAACATTTCCTTTCCTCGTGTCTTCCCTGCTCTTGTAACATTTAATTTCCAATTCTCTACATTACTGAAAATGAGCATATTGATTTCATAAAATATGAAATCAGCCCTATTTGCTTAAAAATTAGAAAAATGTAGCAGTCAGCCTGTCTGCTCTGAAGGTCTTGAGGGAATGACCATCCCCTCCGTGTGGGTGCTCTGCAGTAGTGAGCCTGTCTCCCTTTCTCCCTCTCCCGAAGGTCTTGGTTGAGAAGTGTCCCCGCATCTCCACGGTGGTTTTCCTTGGCTCACCACACATCTCTGACTGCGCCTTCAAAGCTCTTTCTTCCTGCAACCTCAAAAAAATCCGATTTGAAGGTCTGTGATACTATAAACGTGACTTAACCTTATTTAAAATTTTTTTTCCCTGGACATTTGAAGATAGTACTTGTATTTTCTTCTTTCTCAACAGGAAACAAAAGGATTACTGACGCGTGCTTCAAATATATAGACAAGAATTACCCGGGTATCAATCACATTTACATGGTGGACTGCAAGGCGTTAACGGACAGCAGCCTCAAGTCGCTTTCTGTGTTGAAGCAACTGGCTGTGCTGAACTTGACCAACTGTGTGAGGTAAAAGCCACTTGGAGTGTGTCGACTCGGTGTTCAAGCAATGTAGATTGTCAAGGCTGAGCCAGGCTCTTTCGACAGTGTTAGTTAGGGGAGCAGAAAAGGCCGGGTCCAAGTCTTACTGTGTAGGGAGGTTTTCTTTCTTGGCTGATGAATTTAATTATGTAATCATTTCCCCACTGCACATGCCTTTTCCCATAATGCATCTGGTCTTACTCATATACCTGCCCAGTTGTGCACAGGCCCAAGATAGTAAACAGACGATTTTCCCTAAAAGCTCATTGGAAAACAGTTTTGCCTTATTGCACACACTCCCAGAATAAGTTGAGCTGGCTAGAGCTATTTCTCATTCTGGAAATCTGTTTGAATGGGAACTGCCAGGTTTGATTGTTGTTAGGGGAAGGGCAAGTCATACTGTTTCACAGAGGGAAGAGAACAAGTCACGCGGTGTGGGTGGGGCTCAGGTGGTGTCCGAGGTTGCTACTTAGATTGAGTGCAGGGAGATGTGTGCATGCAGCATGTTCACGGAAAGGGGCTAGCCCACCTGAGGAGAGTCTCGGGGTTCCTAAACACCTGAGGAGAGTCTCGGGGTTCCTAAACCACCCCTGCTGCAGTTCTTTCTCTGTGGACTTTCACCGTCAGGTCCTTGCCCATGGTGCTGCTTTCCTGCTTTCTTTTGCAAATCTTTTCCAGAGATGTATTTCTCAGTCTTCCACGCTGGGAGCTATGTTTTATTTTCTCGTTAACTCATTACTCACTGATTACTCCAGTCTGGTATTTGCTAATACACAAGCTGATTGTGTTTGGACCTCTGCTTTGTCATGTCTCGTTTCCCACCCCAACAGCCTCGGGATTGCAGCCCAGGTAGGTGCCTAGCAAGAGGCATCGTAGGATTCACTAAACTAGTCCATTGGCTGGACTACGATGTTGTGGTCACTTTTAATGTCAACTTTGTCACAACCCAGAACTAATCACCTGAAAGGAGTTTCAGTGAGGAATTGTCTGTCAGGTTGGCCTGTGGGCATTCTGTGTATGCGTGTATATGGGGAGGGGGATCCTTGTTCATTGGCATGGGAAGACCCACCCTGAATGTGGGAAGCATCATGCCCTGGTTTTGGGGTCCTGTGATGGCTAACCTAAAAGAGGGGACCTCAACTGAGCGATTGCTTCTCTCACGTTGGCTGTGGGCATGACTATGTCTTGGTTGCGTATATGTGTAGGAAGGAGATGCTGTCTCTGATTAGGTGGGCCTGGGCTGTCTAAAACTGTATCTGAGCACGAGCCGGGGAGCAGGGTCTCCAAGGTCGCTGCCTTTTGGTCCTTGTCCTTACCTCCTTTAATGATGGAGTCTAAGCTCCAAGATGTGGTAAACCCTTTCCTCCCCACGTTGATTTGGCCAGTGTTTTATCGTACAGCAGAGAGAGACAGAGACTACCTGAGTAGTGTGAGAGGGAAAAGCCAGCTGAGAGCAAGATGCCCAGCGGGCAGCTTGGGTGCCTGGGGTACCTGCAGCTCTCTCTGCTCTTGACCGGATGTGAGGTGACTCTCTGCTCTGAGTTCAGTACCCTTCCTTCTCAGAAGCTGCTTGGCCCAGGGCATCACAACCCAGCAACAGGAATGAGCTCACATAGGCAAACGGTGGACACCAAGAGAAAGCGCAGCCAGCCTGGATTGCCCTCAGGGCTCTTCCTGTCTGCTGTCCTGTAGGCTGTGTGTGTGTGTGTGTGTGTGAACACTCTTCTTTGGCTTGACCTGATACAATCCCCTGTCCTGTTCCTCTGGCTGTAAGACTTTCTAAAGATGGACCTGGTGGTCTTCAGCTGGAATTAGAAATAAAAACCCACTTGGAAGACAGAGAGTGATGAGTCCTGAGCTTCCGGAAGTTGATGCAGGAGGGACCGCAGGAGATGATGCTGGCCCCTGGAGATGCTTCTCATGAGGACAGGCTGAGGGCAAGATCGTCTTCCAGATGCAGGTTTTCTGAGGTCTAGCGGTCCGTCGGTCACCTCTTGTGTTTCCAGTCCAGCCCAGGCGACCTTGAGTGCAGCGGAAATCCATCCAGGATCTTGAGTCTTGCTTCTCCCCATCTAAAATCCGGCCTTAGCTCTTTGCAGATCCTGTCAGGTGTTTCTTAACCTTAGTACATTTTAAACTGGAAGAAAGAGATCATCGTGTTATTAATTCAGATTATTGTGGCTATCCCTCCTATTACTATCCTCTATCCATTTTCTATTATATGAAGAGCCGTGCGATCATTTTTTAACTTGACAAACACCAGTGCAGATATTTCCTTCTTTGGACTGTATTTGATGGAGAAACTGGTGTTACCATAAGCCTTCATGTTGTACGAGATCGTGCATGACGCTCCTCTCTCCCTTCCTACAGGATTAGCGACACGGGCCTGCGGCAGTTTCTTGATGGTCCCGCAAGCATGAGGCTCAGAGAGCTCAACTTGACTAACTGCACCCTCCTGGGCGACACCTCCATCGTGAAACTGTCTGAGCGGTAGGACAAAGCCCCACCCTGCCTTAGCGCCTGAGCTGTGAAGGGAGTGATCAGCCCAAGCCCACTCCAGCACATTAGGCACTCTGAAACAGCCCTTAGGCATTGAAGTCCTTAGCCTGAACTCACCTAATCCCACCTGAGCTGCTTCCTCCGTTGTTACCTGGGTTGAGTGACATCTCTCTGAGCAGAGAGATGACTATGTGGGGAGAGTGTCTTCCCTGCACTGTCCAAGGGTACCGCCCCAGTGTAAACCTTACTCCAAGCTTCCTGAGGGCTGTTCTGATTGGTTGATTCAATCTTCACCCTCCCGGCTTGGTGGTGGCCTTCTGTTCTCTAATGTTACAAACCACTGAGAGAGAAGTGTGGAGCTCAGCCCTGCCGGTGGTGGCTATTTCTCTGGGCAGTTCCATGACGGTGCTTCATGGAACTGTCATAAATGCTTTTCTTGCATTGTTGGAAACTGCAGTGTGAAAGTCAGTCCCAAACAGCACCTCAGAGGCTGAGGCGAGAGAGAGGCATGCCATGAGTTCAAGGCCAGCCCAGAACTACATAGTGAGTTCCAGGCCAATGCAAGACATAAAATAAGACCCTGTGTCAGCAAAACAAAACAGCTAAAGTTTTCTGTGTTGGGGCTTACATGTAGGTTAGGAAAAGGCTGATCCTTTCTTCCACACCATTTGGTATTCCGAGAGTTTTCCATGGAGAAGCTGGTGTTGATGTGTTTGGGAGCTCAGGTTAACCCTTCACGGCATTTTCTTTCAGCTGCCCTAATTTGCACTATTTGAGCTTACGAAATTGTGATCATTTGACGGACATCGCAATTGAATTTATTACAAGCATGCTATCCTTGATATCAATAGATCTTTCTGGAACACTCATCACAAATGAGGTAAATAAAAAATAATATATATATTTATATATATACACACACACATATTTTTTTTTTTTTTTTTGGTTTTTCGAGACAGGGTTTCTCTGTTAGCTTTGGTGCCTGTTCTGGCACTAGCTCTTGTAGACCAGGCTGGCCTCGAACTCCCAGAGATCCGCCTGCCTCTTCCTCCCGAGTGCTGGGATTAAAGGCGTGCGCCACCACCGCCCGGCATACAGTAAGTTAGAGGCAAAGCAAAGCGTTTTCTTCTTCTTCTTTTTTTTTTTTTTTTTTTTTTTTTTGGTTTTTCGAGACAGGGTTTCTCTGTGGTTTTGGAGCCTGTCCTGGAACTAGTTCTTGTAGACCAGGCTGGTCTTGAACTCACAGAGATCCGCCTGCCTCTGCCTCCCGAGTGCTGGGATTAAAGGCGTGCGCCACCACCGCCCGGCTACACACACATATTTTAAACAGTCTTATTTTGTAATATGATTTTCTGGTTTGCAAGAAAATGGAGAGAACAATATTTTTCTTTCTTAGATTATTAGATTACAAATGGAAAATTTAAGAATATTGTCTCTAGAATAGTGATAAATGAAGTTGTTTGTAAATGTTCATGTTTCTTTGTTTAAAAAATTAGCAAAATCCAGTATTTTGAGGAAAGGCATGACAGACCAAAGTAATACATAACAATCTGAAATTTGTTTTATCATAGACGTTTGGTCTGTGTAGCAATGATATACTTTAGGCGGCAGAATATATTTTTCCTGTGAACCTCACATTCTATAAACTGTATGCATGCTTTGGGATTGAAGCTGAGGTCTAGGAAGATCCCCAACAAGCCTTGATTTCTCAAAAGCACAGTTGATGTTATTCTTCCAAGACCAAGTCTGTCCTGCTACCTAGCACAGAATCAAGTCCTCGCCCATGGAGGAAGGTGCTGAGAGTTGGGCGTGCTCCTGAAAGGTTTTACCGGTGTATGTGAGCAAGAACTCCCTACCACAGGGGAGAAAGACAGCAGAGGGGAGGGCTCCACCCCCAGCAAAGTGCTAAATCCCTATTTAAACACCAAAGCCAAATTGTCGCCTGCCTGTCTGAGACCTTGGAGAAGCCCTGTGTTTGGATCTCTACACACGTCTCCTTGCACCGGGCATCCTTCCCCAGCCTTCAGTCCGCCGAGTGAAACGGGGGTGGGGGAGAGAAGAGGCAGCCACCCCCTCAGAAGAGGGGTGTGTGTGTGTGTGTGTGGGGGGGGGAGAGAGAGAGAGAGAGAGAGAGAGAGAGAGAGAGAGAGAGAGAGAGAGAGAGAGAGAGAACACCAAGCAGATCCAAGCAGAGGAAGACCTGCTTCAGCAGAAGGAGCACGTGTGTGGGGGCGGGGCTTGTCTCTTAAAGGGACAGGATACCCAGGTGACAGGACAGACCACTACCCCTAGATCCCGCCTGCATTCTGTAAGATGGTCTCCTCTCTCGTTTCTTTGGAGTGTCATAGGCAAGCAGGGGTGTGGAGCAGCTATTTGTAGTCGGTTCCTAGCGGGGCAGTTTGTGTTTGGCACGGACCCTGCCTCGGCCTCCTCTTCCTTTTCTGCAGAGTGGCTGACCTCAGGTAAGCTAGAGACCAGCAGAGCTTGGCGCTCACGGTGAGGCACTTGGGAGCAGTTAGCAGGTCCATGAAGGGAAGGCCAGGGTTTGCTCCTCCTCCTGGGCATGACCATCATGTACTTCTTGTACGCTCTACTCCCTTCGGGACATGCCTGCACCAGCTTGACCTCTGAGCTCCAACAATACTACCTCTTCCCACTGGCCCAGCCTAGGTCAGTGAGTGACGGCTTCTGCTGCTCTTGGTGTCTGATTTCAGTGACCACACGGATCTTCTCAGTGTCTGTACCTTCCATGCGTTCAGTTCTCTGCTAATAGCAACGTTACTCGAGTTTAAATTTTATTTTTCAAGGTTTTATTTTTTGTATATGGATGTTTCGTCTGCCTATCTGTCCTTGTACCACGTGGATGCCTGGTGCCCACGGAAGCCAGGAGCACATCGGATCCCCAGGGCTGTTTGTGCACTGCCACGTGGGAACTGAGCATGGGTCCTCTGAAAGAGCACTCTTAATGGTGGTTTGTTTCCTTTGGGTCCTAACAGATAAAATAACGAACACAGAAAAACTCCGGTGTCTTTTTCCTTTTACCAGTTCTACAAGGAAAGTGGAATGGTTAGGTTCCCTGGCTTGTCTGGAGGCCCACTGTAGTAGAGAGCCCCAGCACCGTGGACTTTTGCCCCCTTCCGGCTCCTGCCTCCCCTCCCCTGCATTCTCCTTTCTTCTTCTCATCTGCTCCTCCTCTCCTTTCTTCTTCTCTTTCTCTCCTCTCCTTTCTTCTTCTCTTTCTCCCCTCCATTCTCATTTCTTCCTTCTCTTTCTCTCCTCCTCTCCTTTCTTCTCATCTTAGTTCTTCTCATTTTTCTCCTTGGCATGGAATAGTTCTCTAACCTAGGGATGGGGAAAAGAGGGGTCCCTGGATTTAACAATTGTTATCCCCTAAATCTTTTAGACCTTAGACGTCCCAGGACCCCCACCCCATGTTCTTCTGTGTGAAGTCTCTCCTTGGCACATGAGTGAATACCCAGCTGCTGTCGCAGGACTGGGCACGTAAGGAAACGGCCAACGACCACCTGCTTCTGCCGCAGCGCTCCCAGGAGTCTCTGCTAAGTGGGCTTTGAGCATTTAGGGAACTCAGTTTTCATTTCCAGAGACCACTTGTGAAAATTTTTACAATTTACTTACTGAGAGCAAGTGAGAACCCCAAGAATGTGGTCTTGAGCTCTGTTCTCTTTATTTTTATTTTCCCCTGAAGAAAGCCTGGCATTTGAGAGCGGTGGAGACATCCAAGCACCAAACTAAAAATAACACTAAACAGTTGAAAATCTTCTGAAGGTTTTTTTTTTTCTTTTCCTCTGTGTCAGATTCTCGTCTAAGGGGCAAGCAATTGACAAGGACAGTGGGTACAGCAGCTGTGGGAGCTAACCGCAGCCGCTCTCCGTGAGTCAGAGCAGCTGAAGGCTGTCCCGGACCACAAGGCTGATGAAGTGTAAATCTGACTGCAGACTTAACGCTCCGGGAAGTTACAGATATTTATCAGAGAGGAAATGTGGCCAGTTGTGCCTAGGGCAAAGCCTGTTTTCTAGTGTTGTGTCTATGTTAAATTCAGCCAGAATTTCACTACTACTCGGTTAACGTGAATTTGTTAGGACTTTTGTGTCTGGTGCAGGGGACACCAGAATGAACAAGGCAGTCCTGACTCTTCCTCTTGTACTTACGTTCTGTGGGGCCATGATGTCAGGCTCAAAGGGTGTGGGAGACAAGGGAAGAGAGGCCTCCCATGGCCCTAACTTCTCAGCAGAGGAGAAGGGCCAGTGAGACAGTCAGTCTGAGGCTGTTGAGATTTGTGCTGCGGCATCAGGACAACCGTTCATGTTCTTGATTCTGAGAAGAGAATTGAAGGAGGCTGTGTAGGGGCAGGCAGGGCCAGGTATCTAGACATTTTTAATCTTATGCAACTTCGAAAACATCTAACCAAATTATGTCCTTAATTTCACATGGATCACTTGGTTGTGACTTTATCTCCATGTATATAAAGAGGTTTTCTACTAGTAAAGGAGCTATAATTTGCTGAAGACCAGATGCTCTGTAATTAGGGCGGCTCAAGCCATCGCTCCGGCTGCTTTGGCCACAGACACGTTTGCTGTTTAAGGAAAAATGAGTCAGAGCAGTGTTCCCGACAGATCCGTAGACAGTGGTTTATGAAGACTCTTTCATTTGCACAGATTTTTAAAAATTTCTGTGATGAGTCCCAGAAGTGAGTGCTAGGTAGGTAGGAAATCTGCTGAGTCCCCACGCAGACTGAGATCTCTGAGGACTGAAATGTATTGCTCTTTCCCAGACCCTCGGAGTGAAGGACAGGTGGTTGGCTGTGTGGTTTCTAACAAGAATAAGATCTGCTCTCTGCGGCCCCAGTTGAAAGAGAAGGTGTGGGTTATTTCAGTGTGGTCTGGCAGACAGGCACAGGTAAAGAGAAACTCATACTTGTGCAAAAGACTCCGTGCAGTTGAGTCTTGCTGGAGTGAACTCTGAAAGAGAAACGGAAGGAAACAGCGCTGTGCAGGGAAGCATGGAGTTGAACAGTGGCAAAGTAGCTCCTGGAGCAGCCACAGTTTCCCGTGATAAATGGAACCTTGGGAAGTTGGAAGGGGTGTCTTAGTCACTGTTTTATTGCTGTGAAGAGACACTGTGACCACGGCAACTCTCATAAAGGAAAACATTTAATTGGGGCCGACTTAGAGTCCAGAGGTTTAGTCCATTATCATCATGGTGGGAGCATCACACATGGGCCTGGGATGAGCTGAGAGGTGGTAGGACCCTGATCTGGGTGGGGGGAGGGGAAGGGCTGGCAAGGGCCTTTGAAACCTCAAGTAACAGTTCCTCCAAAAAGGGCACACCTCCTAATCTTGTATTCCTTTCAGACCAAGCATTCAAATACAGGCGTCTATAGGGGCGATTCTGCTTCAGACCGTCCTAGTGGGTGGTTAAACCATGAGAGCCGAGCCAATCCGTACTTTAGGGTTAAAGGAAAAGGACTCTTGGTACCAGTCTAGAGCAATGGAGAGGATGCTAAACAGGATTTAGTAGGTAAGATTGTAATAGGTTGGTGAGCGGCCAGTTGTAGAACATAAAGATTTACACGTGTGCTTGGATGTGGGGTGTGTACACGTGTGCCTGGGATGTGGGGTCCGTACACGTGTGCCTGGGATGTGGGGTGTGTACACGTGTGCCTGGAATGTGGGGTGTGTACACGTGTGCCTGGGATGTGGGGTGTGTACACGTGTGCCTGGGATGTGGGGTGTGTACACGTGTGCCTGGGATGTGGGGTGTGTACACGTGTGCCTGGGATGTGGGGTGTGTACACGTGTGCCTGGGATGTGGGGTGTGTACACGTGTGCCTGGGATGTGGGGTGTGTACATGTGTGCCTGGGATGTGGGGTGTGTACACGTGTGCCTGGGATGTGGGGTGTGTACACGTGTGCCTGGGATGTGGGGTGTGTACACGTGTGCCTGGGATGTGGGGTGTGTACACGTGTGCCTGGGATGTGGGGTGTGTACACGTGTGCCTGGGATGTGGGGTGTGTACACGTGTGCCTGGATACTCCTCCAGGATACTTCCATTCTGCGTGTTCCTACGTAGGAAATTAGGGGATCTTGACAGAGCGAGATTGCCTGCCCATATTTTGGAATAATTTTTCTATATTAAGCATTGGTCATACTGTCCATAATGATCAGGAAATCACTTCTCTATCTAGACATTTCTAGACAATATCAAATGGGTTTTTATGTTTTCTTCCTTCTTTCCCTCCTCCTACTCCTCTCTCCTCCTACTCCCCTCCTCCTACTCCTCTCTCCTCCTACTCCTCTCTCCTCCCTTCCTTCCTCTCTCCTTTTCTTCCTTGCTTGCTGTTTTTCTGTGCCAGGGATTAAATTGAGGGCTGGTTCAGGCTTGAGCAGGTTCTGACTCCGTCAGGTTACACCCTACCCTTCCTCACACCTTTGTTTTGAGATAGGGTCTTGTGAAATCTCCCAGGCTGGCCTTGACAGTTAAAAGTCAATGCTTCAGACTCCTGAGAGCTGCCTTACAGGCCCACACCACCAGGTCTGACAATATGTCCTTTCTTTCAGAAAAACCATGTGGCGACATAATTCTCTGCATGGATGTTAGCTGAGCATTGTTCATGTCTAATGTCCTGTAGTTATTGCTGCCCCTTTACAGTATAGCATCCTTGTACCTGTTGTCTACTTAGAGACCTTCTTAAAAGTTTTGAGAGCACACAAATCATTTTCAAATAGAATTGCAAGAAATCCAAATCTAATCAAATTCAGTTCCCATATTAATTTGAATTGTAAGTCACAGGCTAGTTTAAGATATTTTTAATCAAAACAAAGACGAACAAGCAACAACTAAACTATGATGAAGCAGTTTGCTACTGGCCCTGCTGTCTCGTTGTTCAGGGTGGGACAGCACTCCTGAAGTCTGTGGTCCCCTCTGGGGGCTATAGGAACGATCCGAGAAGAAATCAGCGGGTCATACTGAGCCGGTCCCACCCTTTGCTGGCCCTGCCTCTTGCTGGACACTACAGTAAGAGAGTTGGCTCCACACTCAGGAGAGATGGTGCTACCTCTCACCACGGTAGAGGGAGAGCTGACCCTAACGACATGGTTGTAGGGGAGATAGCTCTGCCCTCTCACCTGAGGCAGGTGGCCCCAGTGACCCAGCTTGGCTACCACCCAGGCCCACAGCCAGGCCTGGGGCTGGCCCACCCTAACATCTAACCCACCCGTGACCTGCTGGAGCTCGGGAAGGGGCCGGTCCTGTGGAACAATACCTGCAGGATAGCTCAGGAGTTCTGGTGAGGATCCAGAGATGAGGTGGATGAGAACCTGGAAGCCTTGAACCAGACCAGTGAGTCACTGCAATAAACCACAAGTCACACTGGACTGGACACGGCGTAACCCCCAATGCCACCGGGACGAAGGAAGAGGTGGGAAAGATGGGGGAGCAGACAGGATTTTTGTTTTGTTTTGATTTGATTTTTTTTTTTAAATTTTCTTTTGCGGGGGCACTGCAGGGGTGACAGGAGGATATGGGAGGCCCAGGAAGTGAGTGGAATTAGGGTGCATGATAAGAAATTCCCAAAGATTCAAAAAAGAAATTATGTTAAAAAGCACTTGGCCCATTATTCTTAATATTTTCTCGGTTCCCCTCCTCAGCTTTCCAGGCTCTGTGAGGGTGGAGGCTGGCCATGCCCCCTCAGGTGCCTGTTCCTAATGCCCAGTTCACAGGAAGCTCAGGATGCGTGTACCCGAGCCAGTGAATGAACGGACCCGGCACCATCTCCTGTCTCCCGACCACGCACTTAAGGCTTCTTTAAATTCCGCCTTTTCTCAGCTCTGCTCTGAGCTGGAGCGGGAGTACTCACAGCTGCACGTCTTAATCCGCTGACCCGCCTGCTGGAGACCACCCAGCTGCGCGGAACACACACAGATAAAGCTCGAGGTCCAGGGACGCAGACTCCAAAACCGGAAACCCAGGCACTCACTTGGGATCCAGGCTATAGGAAAAGATGAGCATTAAAAGGAAGACAAATTTGCTTTGAATTTTCAGAAATGCAGAACAAGAAGCCAGCTGTGGTTCTCCCCAGGGACATGGGCCTCTCGTCCTCCTCTCTAGCCAAGACAGGATGTGAATTTGCAGATCCCATGACCTCCTTGGCTTCTCTACAGATGTCTCTGTGCCTTGTCTCCTGTGTCCAGCCAAGTGCCCACGGAAACTCTAAAGAGAAGTAGGGTGGATGTCTGTCATTCCCTTCTCTCCTTCCGCCCTGTTGGGGGCAGCAGTCTCATGGAGCTGCCCCAAGCCCAGCTACCAGGGATGCTGGTTTCCCGAATACAGTCCACCTGTCTAAGGGCTGGGCAGAGGCTGGGCTCCCGGATACAGTCTACCTGTCTAAGCGCTGGGCAGAGGCTGGGCTCCTGGATACAGTCTACCTGTCTAAGCGCTGGGCAGAGGCTGGGCTCCTGGATACAGTCTACCTTTCTATGCGCTGGGCAGAGGCTGGGCTCCCGGATACAGTCCACCTGTCTAAGGGCTGGGCAGAGGCTGGGCTCCTGGATACAGTCCACCTGTCTAAGCGCTGGGCAGAGGCTGGGCTCCTGGATACAGTCTACCTTTCTATGCGCTGGGCAGAGGGTGGGCTCCTGGATACAGTTTACCTTTCTATGCGCTGGGCAGAGGCTGGGCTCCTGGATGCAGTCTACCTTTCTATGTGCTGGGCAGAGGCTGGGTGCCTTCGGGCCTGTATGGTGGCCAGTCAGTCAGAAAGACTGATAACATTTCAAAAAGAAGTTACCACAGAGCTATCTGGAGTGGCTCAAGCTTTAGTTTCAGTACTTTAGGAGGCTGAGGCAGGAGGATTGCCATGAATTTGAGACCAGCCTGTGCTACATAGTGAATTCCAGGAAAGTTTGAGTTACAGTGTAAGGCAGTCTCAGAGAGAAAAAAAATTAAAAACAAAACAAAACAAAACAAAGAAAACTAAAAGTAAATGTGATCACGGGACTCACAATAAAGTGAGGAAAAGAGAACAGAGATAATTGAGGAGGAAATCTCTTTATAAAATCCAATTGCTAATTAGACTATCAAAGGGAAGGTAGTTTGGGAGCCTAAGATACATTTTCAAGAGGGTTGTAGTCTTATCGGCGACTTTACAAAGATGCTAACCGAGATGTTGCATATTCCCAAGGATACGTTTGACTCGCTGTTGCTAACAGACTGTGAGTAGCAACAGGAAGAACAAATCCTTCTCAGTTCAAACAATTCCAGAAGAAAGTGTATTTCAGCCGTGAGTCTGCATGTGCCAGCAAGATAAGAGCAAGTCAGCACAGTCTAGAACAACAGACCAGGGCTGCGGAGACAGCCCCATTGATAAACTGTCTACAGTCAGCACAGTCTAGAACAACAGACCAGGGCTGCGGAGACAGCCCCATTGATAAACTATCTACAGTTAGCACAGTCTAGACCAGGGCTGCGGAGATGGCCCCATTGATAAACTGTCTACAGTCAGCACAGTCTAGACCAGGGCTGTGGAGACGGCCCCATTGATAAACTGTCTATGGTCAGCACAGTCTAGAACAACAGACCAGGGCTGCAGAGACGGCCCCATTGATAAACTGTCTACAGTCAGCACAGTCTAGAACAACAGACCAGGGCTGTGGAGACGGCCCCATTGATAAACTGTCTACAGTCAGCACAGTCTAGAACAACAGACCAGGGCTGCAGAAACGGCCCCATTGATAAACTATCTACGGTCAGCACAGTCTAGAACAACAGACCAAGGCTGCAGAGACGGCCCCATTGATAAACTATCTACGGTCAGCACAGTCCAGAACAACAGACCAGGGCTGCAGAGACGGCCCCATTGATAAACTGTCTACAGTCAGCACAGTCTAGAACAACAGACCAGGGCTGTGGAGACGGCCCCATTGATAAACTGTCTACAGTCAGCACAGTCTAGAACAACAGACCAGGGCTGCGGAGACGGCCCCATTGATAAACTGTCTACAGTCAGCACAGTCTAGAACAACAGACCAGGGCTGTGGAGACGGCCCCATTGATAAACTGTCTACAGTCAGCACAGTCTAGAACAACAGACCAGGGCTGCAGAGACAGCCCCATTGATAAACTATCTACGGTCAGCACAGTCTAGAACAACAGACCAGGGCTGTGGAGACGGCCCCATTGATAAACTATCTACAGTCAGCACAGTCTAGAACAACAGACCAGGGCTGTGGAGACGGCCCCATTGATAAACTGCCTGCAGTCAGCCCAGTCTAGAACAACAGACCAGGGCTGTGGAGACGGCCCCATTGATAAACTGTCTGCAGTCAGCACAGTCTAGAACAACAGACGAGGGCTGCAGAGACAGCCCCATTGATAAACTATCTACGGTCAGCACAGTCTAGAACAACAGACCAGGGCTGTGGAGACGGCCCCATTGATAAACTGTCTGCAGTCAGCACAGTCTAGAACAACAGACCAGGGCTGTGGAGACGGCCCCATTGATAAACTGTCTATGGTCAGCACAGTCTAGACCAGGGCTGCAGAGACGGCCCCATTGATAAACTGTCTACAGTCAGCACAGTCTAGAACAACAGACCAGGGCTGTGGAGACGGCCCCATTGATAAACTGTCTACAGTCAGCACAGTCTAGAACAACAGACCAGGGCTGTGGAGACAGCCCCATTGATAAACTGTCTGCTGTGAAGGCATGAAGACCCAGGGCAGGTTATGACGCCAGGCTCTCCATGTTCACTGTTCTGGTAGGCTTGTATTCACATGTATGGCTCAGACAGGCATGGTGTCCTCCACTTGGTACCCCGGCACTCAGGAGGCTGGAGCAGGAGGGTATGGACCTCAGGGTTTCCTGGGTTATATGGTGAGAACGTGTCTCAAAATGAACAATGAATAAATAAATAAAATCTAAGAATAAAGGTGAGTGCTGAGATGAAGCAAGCATTCACAAGGATGATTCCTGCCTAGCATCGTGGCTGCAGATAAGTTATGTTATATTTGCTTCAGTGTTCACATTCCACAATTCCTGGGCTATACTCCAGGCTTTTTATAAAAATTAAGTATATCAGAAGAAAGGCCATGCACGTGAGTCATGAAGAGATAGAACCTCATCACCGTGAGCTGCTCATTCCGAGAGATGTCATCATGAAAGCGCCCCTCAATATTATCTTCTACCAACAAGAAACACAAGTCTACCATTAAAGACAGTGATTTTATATCATAAATACATTTAACAAAAATTTGGGCCAGTTGCTAAACTCATATTTATAGGTGGCTGAGTGCGTAACTCAGTGAAAGTTACCCAGAATTCATGAGGCCCAGTGCTCAATCCCCAGTATATAAAACAGTTACTAAGTAATACCACACATGACTTGGGACAAGACCGGCCTAAGAGCTTTAACTTATTTAAAGCACCTCCCCAAAATTTTAGCAGAATTAAAGGGAAAGTTCAGTAAGAAAACAAAGTTTTAAGTAAAGTTCAGCTAAGAATTCTAAAATGAAGGACAGAATTTACAAAGCTGCAGTTAATAACTTATTTAGGCAAGGATCACCAAGAAATACTAAAACCATAGATCAGAAGGTCACTGTTGAACTGTGTTCTAATACCCTGAGAGACCCACACTACAGACGTGGTAAATGAAGGAAACCGTGTTTCTAATGAAGTGGTATAGAAGCCCTACACCAAGTGATCCCGTGACCTCCCTGAAGGTGTAACAGCCTGACCCAGAGACTCCCAAGGAGACGAGGCATCAGCGGGCAAACACAGAGTATGAGGCATTACACACAAGAACTGGCGTGTGCGCTTCAGAAGGTCAGTCTGCAATCCGTGAGGATCCGGCTGCAAGCCTCAGATCTCCATATGGAAAGCCAGGTGCGGTAGCATGCTCTGGGGAGTAGAGCTAGGCAAATCCCTGAGGCTCACAGGCCAATCAAAGAGCTGTCCCCACTCCCGACAACATATAACAACCACCACCACCACCACCAAAGTGCATGGCACCTAAGGTAGGCTGCACCTGAAGCTGATGTGGAACTGAAGAATGTAGGCAAGGGGCAGAAAGGTATTCCTTCTGATGTTCTTGAACCTTTCTGGAGCTGAGTATGTTTTCAATACAGACTTGGAAGAAGTGTTTGATATTTACGTTGGTGCTGTTCCAAGCCAGGACAGGATGACTTGGCCAGAGCAGGCTCCCCATCCCAATACTCAGTAACCAGTTCATTGCCAATGTCGGTCTACATTAGCTAAGCAAATCCAGATGTAAAACCTGGAGAGACGTTCAAGGAATCTTCAGCTCTCAAATGTCTGTGTGCACGGATCTGTCCCCGGCAGTGTTCTGTCTTCCTTCCCACTGGTCCCAGTGACCCCAAATTGAAATACTTCCAGGCAACTCACTTTCCAAACGAAGTCTCTGCTCATACCATTTCCTCGCCTGAGAGGCTGTTTACTGCTGGTCAAAAATCACAATCTCTAGGGTTAACTCAGAGTTCTCTTCATCTTTGGAAATTCTGCTAGACCACCACCTCTGCCTTCCAGTTGGAGGCAGTCACACTTCCTGCGTGGTCTTCACACGTCTCTTAGAACACAAGTCCATTTTTCTTGCATTGGTCTTGGTGTGACGATGTGTTCCCCAAACCAGGAAAGCTCTGTTTACCTCTGTCACTCTGTGTGACTGTATAGATTTGTTAGGATGACTTGATACCTAAAGGCGTAAGCCACGAACAATGCCACACCAGTTTGGAGTTATTACTATTAGGGTAGTATTTATTTAAAGAGGGAAAACTTACAGATCACGATCCCAGACAACAGCTCTCTGCACAACTAGAAAGGGAGTCTAGTCGCCAGACGAGCAGGAAGTCAAGAGAGAGCGAGCGGAAGGAAATAGAGGCTTTATGAATGGAGAGAAACCACGCCCCAATGGGCTGGTATCTCAGCAGCTATTGGTTGGAGGGGCGGAAAGACCTCCCGCAACACCTCCCCCTTTTGTTTAAGTAAGAGAGTTCTAAACCTACTATGAAATTATATACAATAAGTACAAATATCCTATTCTAACTAGCTTAGGACTTGTATAATAAATAACTTGGCCAAGTCATGAGAGAAAAGTAACTACAGTTATATAGTCTTCAACCCCATCAAAGATCTGAGAAGGGAAATAATGTTACCTGGGTAATTAGGAAGTTCAGTAAAACAACTTCCAAAACCTGCAACAAATCACAGGGACAACTAGCTACCTGGGCAATCACCCAAAGTCACATTTGCAGCGTTGAAGCAACCAACTTTGGCTAAGGCCTAACATAACTGACATACCATTTTCAAAGGCAAGCAACTTTTCAAAACTATCTTACCCTGTCTTGGCAGGATATGACAGTCCTGTTTTATCCATTGATGCACACTCTGTATCTCTGTCAGTGGTTGAGGTATGGGCATTTCTTTGCCCCAAGGCCAGTTCTGTCAAAAAGAAAGGCTCCAGGTGGAGTGTCTTTGGTGCTCAACAGTCTCTCGGGAATAGAGCGGTGTTGCCAGGAGCAATTGTGTCTCACTACCACAAAACTCTGAGTTAGATTAAAGGCCATTTTCTACAGCTCTTTGAAGAGGTTGAAGATCATCTATCTATACTGAGTATAATCTCTATATATCTAAATAACCTAATTAGTCTAATTATAAATGGCAAACTTAGATGACTATTAATCTATATAATTCTCAATATCTATCTAACTTAAAGACTAAGACAATAAACATCTGTGTAACAAATGAGGATAATGACCTCCAAATATAAACAATGTACAAATATACATTGCAATATGGTAAATATCGATACAATATATGTCAATACATAAAAAATATTTTAAACAGAGGTAGAAACATGCATGCATACAATAGTCAATATAATTTAACTTTGTATCAAGAATCAATACCAATATATTTGTCTAAAAATTGTAACTCACAATTACAAATCTATTATCCCATCACCCTCTTTTTTTTTTTTTTCAAAATGATCCCTGAGCTTATAAAATTCCTCCCCCAACCTCCCAACCCCTAAATGATATCCCTAAACCCGGGGACAAACTTTACTGGGAGAGGGGACGTCTCCTCTAGAATTACTTCCAGCTGTCATGGGGGTGACGTTCTTTCTGGGGGATCCTGTGAAAGTAAAATGATGGTTAAATTTCAAGATCAATGTCTTTTAAAATTGCAAATAGTCTCTGAGTATTTTGTGGAGGTCTGGCCAGAATGTTGTACAAGATGTGCACCATTTCAGCTAACCAAGTTGGGATCTTCTTGTGCAGCTGGTACCCAAAACAGGTCTTGTAGTAGCGTTATCAGTATCATGACGTCATGTCAACCAGGTAGAGTTGTTGTTGTGGGGCCCCATCTTCTTCCTGGAAACTTCAAATGTCACTTCAGAAAAGACTCATTGTTTATTGTAAAAAACTTAAACATTAATCATATAGACATATATAGGCATATATATATATATTCAATAAAAGGCATGATAGATATATTCAATGAAAGGTATGATAAGTCTGCCAAAATATACGTTTACTCTGTCCTACTGGGTTTTTTGACTCATCCTCCACATGTAATTCACCATTTAGACTAGTATTACTTTTTACAGCAGAAATTGGAGCTTTTAGATTTCTTGGTGAGGCACGTTCTCCACTGTGACTGGGAATGACTGGGCCACTGTTGGCTTGGGGGCCTGCGAAAGGCCCCTCAAGGAGTTTCCCGATGGTATCGGGTTGCCTTGTTTGTCTGTTGTTGACCTGCATTCGTTGGACCAATGACGGCCTTTACCGCATCTCCTACATATACCTGAAGGCCTAGGTCCCCTATTTTTGTCATTCCCAGAGGAGATATTATTTCTAGAAATTCTGTGCCTGCAGTCCCTTTTCAGATGTCCTAATTTACCACAATTAAAACACCTGGCAGTTTGATGTCTCCTCATTGCTGTGGAAATCGCTTCTCCTACCCAAGATTCATCATTATAGCTAAATGTCTCAACATTCATCGTATGCTGAATCCATTCATCCATAGGTGCTGATCTAGACTTTAAAAGCCCAATTATCTTTTTGCATTCTATGTTTGCATTCTCAAACGCTAGAGATTCAAGAAGTATTCGTCTAGATTCCGGGTCTGTTACCCCTACGTCCAGAGCCTTAATTAATCTTTGCAAAAAGTCAATAAAGGGTTCTCTCTGTCCCTGCCTAATTCTGGTATATGATTCAACCCTTTTTGCTGGATCTTGTATCCTATTCCAAGCACTTAAAGCTGCTTGGTGACATAGATGCAGTACTTCATCGTTATAAAGAGCTTGGACCTGTGGATCAGCATATTCTTCTGCACCAAGAATTTGATCTTGGGAAACCTCGACACCTTTTGCTCTTCCTTGCTGTTCCATATGTTTGGATTCTTCTCTGAAATAAATTCCAAACATCAAGGAAGGTCCCTTATCTAAAACTGCAGACACTAACTGATGGAAATCATAGGGGGTAGCTCTAGCATTAGAAGCCCAAGTCCTTATCATTTCCTTTACATATGCATTTTGCAAGCCAAAATTAACAATAGCCTGTTTAATTTCTTTCAGATCATTCATTGCTATTGGCATCCATCTAGCTTCTCTGACTCCCTTTGAGCCTTTAGAAGTTGACGCTTTGTCAGAATTAAGTATAGGGTATGCCACTAAAACCCTGGGTAAGCCAGTTCTAATAGCTGGTGTTGGCTTTGTATCCTGTCCTTGTGCCTTATTACTCTGTTCACCAGTTCCAATCATTTTTTCAAGCATTTCAAGTCTTTTTATTATTGTGTTTATTATTGCCTCTTTTGAATCCTGAATCTCCTGAATCTCCTGAATCTCCTGACCTGCATGAGTTCTTGAGAGTACCATAATCTTCCTAAATGATAGAATATTCAAAAGAATACTAAAACCTAGTAACCAGTAAATTAAGTTATCCTCATAGTCATATAAATTTTGCATGATTAGACCCATTGTATTGGTAGCCCAAACAGTGAAAGTCATGTTGGAAACAAAAACTGCCATATTACCTATTATCCAGCTGGCCTCGAACTCACCGAAATATGAAATCCGCCTGTCTCTGCTTCCCGAGGGCTGGGATTAAAGGCGTGCACCACCACCGCCTGGCCGGCCTCGAACTCACAGAGATCCGCCTTTCTCTGCCTCCCGAGTGTATGCCACCACCACCTGTCCGGCCTCAGAGATCGTCCTGCCTCTCTGGATATTATGGGCCTTAAGGCCAAGTGTATCTCGGACTCGGCACTGGGTCCTAAGTCAGGAACTAAAGCCAGTGCGTGATGATTCAAGTTAAACTGCTGGCTCCACGCACAAGGCACAAGCTACAAGGCTGCCGCAAGGCACAAGCCACACGGCCGCAAGGCGCAAGCCCGGGCAGAGGAAGGGAGGGCTCGCTCCTGCCAAGCCGAACTTGCGGCCGGCAGCCGAGGGGGGGGGGTCCCTAAAAGCCAAACGTTCGTCGGGCGCCAGGTAAAGGCGTAAGCCATGAACAATGCCACACCAGTTTGGAGTTATTACTATTAGGGTAGTATTTATTTAAAGAGGGAAAACTTACAGATCACGATCCCAGACAACAGCTCTCTGCACAACTAGAGAAAGAGTCTAGTCGCCAGACGAGCAGGAAGCCAAGAGAGAGCGAGCGGAAGGAAATAGAGGCTTTATGAATGGAGAGAAACCACGCCCCAATGGGCTGGTATCTCAGCAGCTATTGGTTGGAGGGGCGGAAAGACCTCCTGCAACAGATGCCCACTTTCTTTAGAATCCTTGGTGAACTTGCTACTGATGTGTAAGCCACTTTCCCACTGTGGGTTCCTGAGCATCTTGGATTCTTCAGTTCTCTGGGCTATGAAGAAGCAAAGTGCTTGCTGGAAACCTGGAGCCTTGAATTCCCACGCAGCCTGCAGCTCTGCAAAACAAGACAGAGAGGCTGAGGGTGTGTCTCAGGAGAGCACTTGCCCCGCATGCCAAGGCCCCAGGCTCATCCTTAGCACCAGCAAACAAGCACACATGCACAGCTGCCAGCCAGTTCACCAAGTCACCATGCACATAGATGTGGTGTCATCAGCCACGTCGGAGACGTGACGTCATCAGTCACGGCAGAGACATCACGTCATTAGTCACATGGAGACATCACGTCATCAGTGCACATGGAGACATCACGTCATCAGTCACATGGAGACATCACGTCATCAGTGCACGTGGAGACATCACGTCATCAGTCACATAGAGACATCACGTCATCAGTGCACATGGAGACATCACGTCATCAGTCACATGGAGACATCACGTCATCAGTGCACATGGAGACATCACGTCATCACTTATATAGGAGACATCACGTCATCAGTCACATGGAGACATCACGTCATCAGTCACATAGAGACATCACGTCATCAGTCACGTGGAGACATCACGTCATCAGTGCACATGGAGACATCACGTCATCAGTCACATGGAGACATCACGTCATCAGTCACATGGAGACATCACGTCATCAGTGCACGTGGAGACATCACGTCATCAGTCACATGGAGACATCACGTCATCAGTGCACGTGGAGACATCACGTCATCAGTGCACGTGGAGACATCACGTCATCAGTGCACGTGGAGACATCACGTCATCAGTCACATGGAGACATCACGTCATCAGTGCACGTGGAGACATCACGTCATCAGTGCACATGGAGATATCACGTCATCAGTCACGTGGAGACATCACGTCATCAGTGCACATGGAGACATCACGTCATCAGTCACGTGGAGACATCACGTCATCAGTCACGTGGAGACATCACGTCATCAGTCACGTGGAGACATCACGTCATCAGTCACGTGGAGACATCACGTCATCAGTCACGTGGAGACATCACGTCATCAGTCACGTGGAGACATCACGTCATCAGTCACGTGGAGACATCACGTCATCAGTCACGTGGAGACATCACGTCATCAGTCACGTGGAGACATCACGTCATCAGTCACGTGGAGACATCACGTCATCAGTCACGTGGAGACATCACGTCATCAGTCACGTGGAGACATCACGTCATCAGTGCACGTGGAGACATCACGTCATCAGTGCACGTGGAGACATCACGTCATCAGTGCACGTGGAGACATCACGTCATCAGTGCACGTGGAGACATCACGTCATCAGTGCACGTGGAGACATCACGTCATCCGTCACATGGAGACATCACGTCATCAGTCACATGGAGACATCACGTCATCAGCGCACGTGGAGACATCATGTCATCACTCATGTAGGAGACATCATGTCATCAGTGCACATGGAGACATCACATCATCACTCATATAGGAGACATCACGTCAGTGCACACGGAGACATCACGTCATCAGTGCACGTGGGGGCCGTTGAGTCAGCTCTTGGGAAAACAGCTGAGAAGTGGCCTAGCATAGCCATGTCTACACAAGGGGAGGCCAGGAGAGCAATCTGCTGTCTTGTCTTTAAACCTGAAAGATGTGGGCTACTGGTGGCTGCTGTTGTTGCTAGATCTTTATAAAGATTGTTCCCCTTATGAGATGAACTAGTGCTTTTGAGTTTCTTAGGCTAGGAATGAATAAGAGCCTGATAAACTCACTAACCGCATCACGTGTCTTCAGGCACTAACCGCATCACGTGTCTTCAGGCACTAACCGCATCACGTGTCTTCAGGCACTAACCGCATCACGTGTCTTCAGGCACTAACCGCATCACGTGTCTTCAGGCACTTGGAGCAGCTCACGTTGGTTCCAACAGCATCTGTCTCTACACAGTAGCAACAGGTGATTTTTTAAGGGGTTCTCTAGCTCTCCGTAGCTTTTTTTTTTAAGTATTAGAGATAACTGAAATTCTTATTTAATGGTTTAATAGTGATTAATACTAATAATTTTCTTGTCAACATAGCCCATGCTTTGTTAGACGTAAAGAAGTGTGACCTGGAAGGTAGGTGCTTTTGTTTGGCTTTCATAGACGATTGCTCTTTTAAGTCATTAGCTTGTACGGATGTCTCTTGGATACATCCCATACTGAATTGAATCACAAAATCACCTTTATATTTTCAGGGCTTAAGCACACTTTCCAGACACAGGAGACTGAGGGAACTTTCTCTGTCTCAGTGTATCAACATCACCGACGTTGGAATTCGGGTAAGATGATGAGGGTTCCTGCTAAGGGCCTAAAGTTAAAAATGAAGCTGGAGTTGAATAAACTTTGTAAGTCACAGTAGAAAGGACAGACAGGAGCCAACGCCCAATACACAGAGTCCGTGCTGGGCATCATGATTTAAAGCTAAATGCTGCTCCCAGGCTCCTGTCTGAACACCCAGTCTTTAGCTTACAGTGCTATCCGGAAGGCACGGAGCCTTTGGAAGGTGCAGCCTGGCTGCTGGAGTAGACCACTTCCCTCTGGGTCTGGCCTGTCTACTCCACATAAGGAAAGGAGTCCCTGCCACACACTGTGGCCACAGTGAATGCGGCCATACTTCCCCATCTCTGTGGACCGAGGTTTCCCTAAAGCCATGAGCCAGAGCCCATCTTCCTCCCTTAAACCGCTTTCGCCAGGTGTTTTTGGTCTCTAACACAAAGGTCACTAAGACACTGTGCAGGTCTGGTCTAGGGTCCGAGATGCCAAAGAAGCTTTGTGTCCTCATTTCATTCCCATCTTTGTGCCAGGCTTGCAGGGTCAATAGGGGCATCTACCTGGAGAGTGATTCACACAGAGAGAAAATAGTTTACAAAATAGAAACTAAAATATTAGAAAATCTAACCGTGAAAATTGGGGGAGTTTAGAGACTACACTTTCTAACTCCTCGGAGTTATCCACACAGTTCGCATTGTCCTTCGACAGATGCACAGCATGAGCGAGTGAGTGAGACGAATTACCGTGCTCAGTTGACTTCGAGGAATTCTCGAGAAGGGTAGAGGGTCCATAGGCGTGGCCCGAGTACCATGCAGGAAACTGTAAAGTACATAGTACATGTAAGCCACAATGGAATTATTTTAGCACCTTAAGCATTTCAGTGTGTGTGTGTGTGTGTGTGTGTGTGTGTGTGTGTGTGTGAGAGAGAGAGAGAGAGAGAGAGAGAGAGAGAGAACTCAAAATTGCATCTTGGGCATGCATTGAACGAGAAAGAAATGAAAAATAAGGGATCTTTAAAGCTGTGGCGGGAAGCAGGGTCTGTTCCTTCTAAGTTTAGTCCCTGCACCAGCTCTGCCCAGTGCAGAGTTATTCAGAAAACAAAGTACTGCTTCAAGATGAAGAGCCAGAAAGTGAAAACCTTCATATGGGACAAGATTATAAGTCTATAATAAGAAATTACAGATGCTGGGGTGCACATAAAATTCTATGAAAAGAAGCCAAAAGATTTGTGTAAATTGTGGTTTAAATGTTGGTTAATCACACACTTACACAAAGCCTTATCCAGTAGCGTGATACAGTCAGGTTTTCAAAAAATATCAAAAAGGTGACAGATGAGAGATTTAAAAACAAAACAGTCAAGCATCATCGCAAATAAGTGCGCCATTAAGATGTCTCAGTATTAACGTGACATGTTAGCATTATGACTATCTTACATTGTTCTTGACAAGTCTTGGTCCTAAATCAGCACACACACATACATGCACATGCACGCACCCACACGCACCAACACAATGCGCAAACGCACATGCACACATGCACATGCTCGCACACACGTGCACACACATGTGCACATGCACACACATGTGCATGTAACGCCTCTGTTAACAATTTTTATGTGTATTTGAGACACAGCGCCGTATTTTGATGATGTTTATACACAGTGTGAACTATCTACTTAAGCACCCACCTGATGGCTCATTTATCCATTCATCCACGGGCCGGGAGTAAGACTGGTATTGTGAGGTGAATGGGAGAGCCCAAACAAAGCAGAATTTGACCGCAATGCCGGGAGAAACCAGACTCTGCGACATGACTCCAGTTTGCCTGGGAGAAGAGACTTTCTCCGAACTGGTAGCTAGTAGTAGGGGTCATTCAGGTGTAGGTGATTGTAGACGTTAAATAAGTCTTTACTGGGTGAATGAAGGCCCCAAATAAAAGTTAAAAATATTGACATTTTTAATACTGAGTTCCATTCTTTAGAGAGGAGGCAGTTGTATCTGGCCGGTAGTAGGGGTCGTTCAGGTGTAGGTGATTATAGACGTTAAATAAGTCTTTACTGGGTGAATGAAGGCCCCAAATAAAAGTTAAAAATATTGACATTTTTAATACTGAGTTCCATTCTTTAGAGAGGAGGCAGTTGTATCTGGCCGGTAACTAAATCTTTTAGAAGGATTCTAGCACACCCCTGTGATGTCAGCCTCTAAATATCCATCCCCGAAAACATGTTTCTTGGGGCACAGCTGAAGCCAGGAATCAGGAGAGCCCCACTTTCTGCCATCTGTGTTTACTCCTATGGCTCCAGGCGTCTCCCCTACTCCTCTGTGGTGCCCAAATTTAATTCTAGGCGAAAGTGTGTGCTCATGCGCTAATGACACGATCATGCAGTGAAATGCTGGCATTTCTTTTTCAAAAGTCTAAACTTTCAATATTGTTCTTTATTTTCTGCAACCTAAAGATACCTTTTTGAAGAAACATGAGATGCAGAATTATTTCATTTCCAGTTACAAAGATCAGATGTTCTACTCAGGAAAAAATTCTTTCTCGTCATCTCTCCATTTCCCCCTCCTCCCTTTTGTTTTTGGTGTGTGTGTGTGTGTGTGTGTGTGTGTGTGTGCGCGCACGCATGTGTGTTGGCTTTTCAATAGTCCAAGGGTCCACCTTGTTCAACAGTCCCTGGCCAGCCTGCTGCAGACATGTCTGTCTGGAGTTTCAGAAGATTTATCAGGACTCTAACAACAAGGTTGCGTCACCCTCCTCTGACTCTTTCCTCATCTAAAATCGTTTGCTTTGACTCACCACTTTTATTAGCCCCCAAACATTGTTTATGCAAGATTTTCACCACTCTTTTATTTACTGATAGCTCCTCCCTCCGGTGCTAAACCAAAATTGATTTTGGTCGCCTTTGATACATCTTGGCTTCCACTGTCAAAGATGGGCTAGATGAGTCAGCTCCCCTTAGCAACTATTAAAAAAAAAAATCAACACTGATTCTATTTAGTTTCCAGGATTAAGTCATGCAAAAATTACCAAAGAAGGAGATTTTGATAACTACACCTAGTCTCCAGGGATAAAGCTGTGCTCATGGGTTGAAAGGGAAACAGTTAAGAGCCCTAGTCAGCTGACCTTAGTCGATAGCCTGTGGTACAGCCGACTCGGAGCTGTCCTGGGGGAAGTCGAAGAGCAGACTTGGGCGTTCCAGCACCTGGCTCTAGTGCCCAGAAAAGCCTCTGCTGTTGCCTTCACTCCAGGCTAGTGTCGGGAAGCGTTGACCAGAAGCTCTATGAAGCAGCTCCCAGAGGGCTCAGCCTGTAGATTTTTTAAAAAGTGTTTGAGAAGAGGAACTAAGTAATTTCTTGATCGATTTAAAGGGGTGGTAATCGGTACTCGTTGAAAAGCAACAGCCACAAAACCTGGAACGATGACGAAATCCCTGCAGAGTAATTTAGAAATCCCTGCTGCACATCATCCACACTGAGAACAGTCTCCTGATCTTTACAGTCAAACAGCAGATGTCCCGAGAGTCAGGAGATGTGGGATCAACGTGTGTGTGTGTGTGGGGGGGGGTACAGATATCTGGGTGTCATTGTTTCTTCAACGGCTGGGAGCAAAAGCAGAGAGCTCGGCGCTCTGCTGCTCCTTGACTCCAATCTGTTTCCAGTTTTAAGCATTCCAACGTGGTTTGAAACTTGCCAGACTTCAAAGGATGTGGGATTCAACAGCTTCTCAGAGTCCCGTAGCTCAGAAGGTTCCAAGAGATTCTGGAGTGCTGGGTACCATGTTTTCCTGGCAAAGCACTAGGTGAAGCCGGCACTACAGTGGGGGTTACTCGGCTTCACCGTGAGAACTGGTAGGGAATTGGTTTCCCTGCACTTCCTAACCGACTCAAACACCTGTTATTCTCAGGTCAAGTGTCCACAGGGAAGAACGTGTTAAAAGCAAGATAATCCTTAGCAGGCCTTTTCTGCCTCTAGGCTACCCCCAGAATATTAATTTATCACACGTGAGATGAAACTTGCCTAAAGTTAAACAAAACCTGTCAGATTGCCTGCAGGCCAAGTAAAAAGGCAAGGAAAGAAAGCACGGGACCCCACACTCCCATGATAGTAGAGTTTATGCTGGTTTTTGATCCCTCTGTGACACACGCAGGATTTGTCCATTGTGTTGTGCCTGACGTGATCAGGATGCCTGCAGCATGGCTCAGGAGAGCAGTCGTTCCCTGGGTTATGATTTCTGCGAGGCCCGTGTCAATTCTCCTTGCTTTATTTCCTTTCTGAAATCCTCCTGACAGCAGGTGGCATCCCAGGCAGGCAGGCTGGTCCATGACTCCCGAGTCAGTGCCGACAGACAAGACAGCTCTTGGGATGGCTGCTGTTTGCGCCAACAGAAAACATGTCCTTGCTAACTTCTCAAAGCCCGTGAGATAGGTAGAGATATTTTTATTTCGCCGTTCCAGATGAGGAAAGTTAAGATTAAAAATGTGTTCGTTACATAAACCCACAGGTTCCAGGTCTGAGCTTTTCTACAAGGCTAGAAACCTCCCTTGACTAGATCATCTTTGATTCTGAAAAATGAAATTTATGCCCTGGCCATGCTGAAGCAGGCATGGGCAGCCCATATATGGTGATTCTGTTGAATTTGTCCATATTGGGTCTCATGATCTAAGTTGATGAGGACGACTGACTACTTCTCTTCTTCAAGAGGGCACCAGATCTTATTACAGATAGTTGTGAGCCACCATGTGGTTGCTGGGAATTGAACTCAGGACCTTTGGAAGAGCAGGCAGCGCTCTTAACTACTGAGCCTGGTGGTGCAGGCTGGTAGGGTTTGCTGAAGGAAGCAGAGGCAGGAGGATCTGGAGTTTGAGGCCAGCCTGGACCACACACATCTTTGGTTCTACGGTATCCTTGCATTAAGAAGAGTCTCCATTCTCTGTGGAGTCTTCCTCAGTGAGCTAGCCTTCATCTATGGGCCAAAGATTGGTGCCATAAGGATGACTGGACATGGCTTCTAAAGCTACACACAATGCAGACAATAAGGTAGCTACACAAACAGCTTCATACAAGGAGATCCAAGGAGAACATAAGAAAGTGAAGGGAGAGGAGTAGGAGTTTGGAGTCATTCCTGCTGCCTGGAAGAATGACTGGGCTTCATAGACCACAGCTGAGCAGGCTGAAGCCAAAATTTCTTTCCCAGATTGCCATGTAAGCTTTAGACAATGTGGAATGTGGAAGCTGCTTTGCAGATGCTCGCCGTGGCCGTGGCTTTGTCCCTTTCCTCCCATGCTGCTCTTTTCCTGCTGAAGAGCAGGGATGTCTTTGGAGGCCTGGCTTCCCAGCAGAGGGGGAAGCGAGACCATTCTCACCAGGACGGGGCTCCAGGCTCTGCAGAGCGCATGCCCAAAGCCAGGACCGGCCCCCACGTGCTCCGATGTCTGGGAGGAAGGAGGCTGTCACTGAGGAAATGCACCTCCACGTGTCAGGACTGTATGAGGCCCAAGTGCATCACATAGAATTGGGGAAATTGTGTTTTAGTTTGTGCCAGTCCAGTTCATCTTTATTAAAGAAGTTAGTTCTTGAGAGCACGATGGTTTTTCCAGAATTAGCAACAGAGAGAAAACAAAACAAAACAAAAAAACTCCAACTCTGTAGGACAACTAATGGGGCCCTATTAGGTTCATGACAAGGGACAGAGTCCTGAGAGTGGACGATGGAGGGGGGAGTTTGGGGCAAAGCTGCCACCTGTTGAGATGGGTTAAACCAGGGTTTGGGCAAAAGACTTGATCTCGGCGAGGTCCCCAGTTTAGGAATGTAGTTATTAGCCCCCACACTGCGACTCAGTGCAGGAGACATGGGGTGACATGGACATTCTCCGTAGAAGTGTTCCGCACAGCAAGATGGGCTGATAACCTGGAAGGGAGTCAAACTTGGTCGCATTCCATACTCCTTCCGTCTTCACGGGAAGGCACTGACTCGGAAGGAGTGTAAAGGGGAGAATAAGAAAGATCGACGTGAGTGACTGGGGCAGCTTTGGAGCCAGCGGAGGAGACCGCGCTGAGACACGCCTGCAGACGTGGGACCTCGGGGCTGAAGGGGTGCCAGCTTTCAAGGTTCTCCTTTTATGATTAATTATTATCACTCTCTGTGTACATCAGGTGTGCCACAGCGTGTGTGGGCTCAGAGGGCGACTTCAGGAATCTGTTCTGTCCACTGTGTTCCTGGCTGTTGAACACCGGTCATTAGGCTTGCATAACCAGCACCTCCACCACCTAATCGTCCGATCGGGCCCTCGCAGACCAAACACCGTTGGCGCTATGACTTGTCTCTTTGCCCGCTCTCTAAGAGGAAACAATATTACCCCCCACCTTGCAATATCAAAATTCTCGTGTTATTAAGACAGACTTAATTTTCTGGAAGACACTTGCATAGGACCAATCCACAACCCATACTTACTGAGAATGTACTATGTTCTAATGGGGTGCTTGAAACTAGCACAGTTCCAGAAAGGATCCCAAGAGACTCACTGCAGTCCTATCGGCAAGTGAGCTGAGAGACAAAGCCATCGATTCCCGTCAAAGGTGGATTCCCTCGGTACCACCCTGGGTGTTCCCCGGGCTTGTTTATATCCAGCGACCCTTCTGTCCCCGAACAAGTGACCCCTTCCAATTCCTGGATCGCTTGGTTCTAGACATTACAGATTTCCATGTGAAGTTAGTCACAACCCAGGGTGAGTCAGGCCCAGAAAGTGCTGAGCCCCATGGAAAATCTCAGTTCTGCATGGGCTCTGTCATCACTGTTGGCTGCTGCGGTCAGAGAGGGATAATGGCCAAGCCGGCTTTCTCTCTGTCAGGATCCAGTTATTAACAGTGGTGTCACAGAAAAGCTACCAGCAGCTGACACGTAGTCCTTCCCAATGGTTACAGTTTCGCTGTCCAAACTGTCGCCCATCACGTATATGGATGTGTGCATTCACCGCGGAGTGGCCCCCTCGGGCTCGTCTTCATCCGTATATGGATGTGTGCTTACTGTTCTGTGCTGAGAGGTTTTCACATCTACCTGGACTGTGTTGCTTAGGCTTCTGTCAGCTTCTCAGGAGTACGGGTCATTTCAGGAGAGGGAACCTCAGCTGAGAAAATGGCTCCGTCAGATTGGCCTATGGGTCAAGTCTGTGGAGTGGGAAGGCCCATCCCACCCCGGGCAGTGCCACCCCTGGGCTGGTGGAGAGTGAGTGAGTGGTCACGGTTGCTGTAGGGACGGACTGTGACCTGAAGCTGTGAGGTGAAATAACCCTTTCATCCTTCAGGCTGTGTTTGGTCAGTGTTTTCTCACAGTGGTAAAAACAAACACAATGACATCACTATCAACCGTAGTAATCACCCGTTGACCTTTTCCCTCCAATGCGCCTGCCATCCTTGACAGTGGATCAAGTTAATCTCGTCTGGGTGCTTCCAACTTTAGTTCATGTGTAGCTAAGGCAAGCACTAAACTTTGTGAGCACTCACCATGTGCTACGCTCTAGCAGTTCCTGTACAGTCCCTCTGATCATACTCCATACAGCATGGAACTTTAGCAGTAGCTATATCATATATACAAACACATTACACACATAATCTGTGTAACCATCCTTTAGGATGGGTCCTATTACTGCTCCTCCCCGCCCAGAGCTGGGTGCCTTGCTAGACTGTATCTCCTCTAAATGTCCCCTTCTCTGTAGCTGTGCACTAGCTCTTCCTCATCCTTAGCTCTAAAACAAAAACAGATGGCAGAAGCGGAGGGAGAGAGGCACTCATGTTAGCGTCAGTCTGACAGCCATGAGTTTTCCTGACACTCAAGTCCTTCCTCAGTCCCAAAAGCAAGGCTGGCATGTAGCCCAGTGGGCATCCAGTTTCACAGAAATAAGAGCTATTATCTAGGAACCTGGTAGAGTTGCCAAATCTAATACTCAAAGTAAAATTAATGGTGAAGGGTTAAGTATAGAGAACTCTAAGCACCTGAGCACTTTTCAGAGTGCACAATGCACCTGGGGAGAGACTGATGGTTGCCATGGTTACAGTGGTGAGGAGGGGGAGTGGCTGAGGGTTGCCAGGGTTGCAGCGGTGTGGAGGGGAGTGGCTGATGGTGCCATGGCTACAGTGGTGAGGGGGAGTGGCTGATGGTGCCATGGCTACAGTGGTGAGGGGGAGTGGCTGAGGGTTGCCATGGTTACAGTGGTGTGGAGGGGGAGTGGCTGATGATGCAATGGCTACAGTGGTGAGGGGGAGTGGCTGATGATGCCATGGTTACAGTGGTGAGGGGGAGTGGCTGATAGTGCCATGGTTACAGTGGTGAGGGGGAGTGGCTGATGGTTGCCATGGTTACAGTGGTGAGGGGGAGTGGCTGAGGGTTGCCAGGGTTACAGTGGTGTGGAGGGGGAGTAGCTGATGGTTGCCATGGCTACAGTGGTGAGGGGGAGTGGCTGATGGTTGCCATGGTTACAGTAGTGTGGAGGGGGAGTGGCTGATGGTTGCCATGGCTACAGTGGTGAGGCAGACTTTTCTTGTACTACTTGGAATTAGTCATGGCATCTGATCTCCACTTGTCTTGATTTATTCTATTTTTACAGTCACATATTTAGCTTTATTTCTGTGGATCATTTTGTTCTTTGAATATCATTTTTATTTTAAAGACTTTATTATTTTATTTTTATCCCCTCCATCGTGTGTGTGTGTGTGTGCACGTGTGTACCCATAGAGGCCAAAGGAGGGCATGGGATCTCCTGAACCTTGGTGTTGGGAACTGGGAACCACACTGTGGTCCTCTTGTAACTGCTGAGCCATTCCTCCAGTTCCTCATTTGTCCTTATATAATATCTGCAGAGTTACAGAGTCTTTCTAAATTAGCACATTAACACAGACAGTACTGGGTTTCAGTATGGGACTTTTAAGCAAGTTCTGTTTTTGTTGATTCTCTTCCCTGTCCCCTCCCTCTCCTGGTATCATTCATCCCGCCTACCCCACCCCATGGCCTCCTTCTGCTCCACGTTACCTCCACTTGTTTAAACACAGATGGACGTCATACACTAAGGTCCATAGATGAGCTATGTGGGTTTTGGCTTTTTAAGTCTTTGTTACCTTGCTCAGTTCAATACCTCCCAGCTTCAACTACTTCCCTGACAACTTCCTGATGTCAGTTTTCTCTATGGCCTAACAAATCCCCGTGTCTTTGTGTGCCATGCTTTCATTATCCAATTAACCGTTAGCCACACACCGATGGCCTCCAGGTATTGCCATAGGGAAGCGGTGAGCCGCTCTGTGACAGATGACCGTGCTGGCAATTCAGAATAATGCTACGCTCTAGGTATTATTCACACTAATTAGAAGAGAAATGGGGGCTCCAACAGTGTTTGTTAAGTTCTCCTAGGTTGTACACAGTGGAAAAAAGTAAAAAGAATCTGCTCTCTCCACCATCACCCCCGACGTATCTGCCATCTGCTCTCTCCGTCACCCCCGACGTACCTGCCATCTGCTCTCTCCCGTCGCCCCCGACGTACCTGCCGTCTGCTCTCTCCACCATCACCCCCCGACGTATCTGCCGTCTGCTCTCTCCACCGTCACCCCCGACGTACCTGCCGTCTGCTCTCTCCACCGTCGCCCCCGACGTATCTGCCGTCTGCTCTCTCCACCGTCGCCCCCGACGTATCTGGACGTATCTGCCGTCTGCTCTCTCCACCGTCACCCCCGACGTATCTGCCGTCTGCTCTCTCCACCGTCGCCCCCGACGTATCTGCCGTCTGCTCTCTCCACCGTCGCCCCCGACGTATCTGCTCTCACATCCACAGCCCCTTTCTCCAATCATCTGGACAAATATCACCTGTTAATTACTGATATGCCAATCACATTTCATCATGAGTGACTTCAGAAAAACTGGATTTTGATAGCAGGAATTTGAGTATTGATAAACTTATAATTTGATGTGTATCTTTTGCTAACCTGATTTTGGATGTCATATTTTGTTATTTGTTTTGTTCATGGCAAAAATCTATATCGAAGGGTCCCAAATGAATACGCAATAAACCACTGCAGGTGAGTTACTGCAGACAGACATGGTATTGGATGCACAGACTAAGGGAAAGTAAGGGGGGAGTTAAAGGGGGCACAAAGCAAACCCTGCAGCCTTGGGAATCTCTTCCAGTCGTATTGTAGGACCTCGCTGCACCTGGAACACCTGGATGTCTCCTTCTGTGCCCACCTCACGGACGAAATTATAAAAACCGTAGCCATCTTCTGCACGCGAATCACGTCTCTCAACATCGCGGGATGTCCAAAGGTACGTGCGGGAGTCAGAGGGCAGCGCTGAGAGCGGAGCCAGGCAGGGCCGCAGTCAGGGACCGGACCTGACCTAGAACTCCCTTGTTTCCGTCAGGGCGGGTGGGACCACTGGATGCTTCTTCCAGTCGCCGAACTGGAAATAGCTTGAGCATTTTATTTGTGGCAAAGTAGAACTTAAAAACATCCAAAACATTATTCTCATGCAAACTTAATTATGTACTGGAGATTCATTTGATTCATGAATGAGAGAAATAAAGTCAGCGCATAGAGCATTAGAAAACACTGGGTAGGAACTGAAGAAAGAAGGTTGAATTATGGGTCTCAGGTTAGATCTAAAATTGGTTACTATCCTACAGGGCAATGCAGATAGAACGTCGGGTTAGGGTTTCTACCAGACAGAAATAATTTACCTGTCTCGTGGACAAAAAAAATACTAAGTGTTAACACATAACTTCACTGACTTTGGGCCAGAGTAAATAATAAACAGCAGGAGAAGTAAAGGGTTAAATCTTTAGACCCTTCAGTGGGGTGGTCAGACGTGTCCCCATATTCCAACAAAAGGGCATGGAGTCGTCTTCAGGCTTAATTTCAAGTATTTGGCTACTTTCCTGACACTCGTTTATAAAAAACACAATGCTTACTATAACCACTGACCGTACAAATACCTACGGGGAGGGAACCGCCCACTGCCAGCCATCAGAATACGCAAATGGCTGGCACGTAAAATTACTTATTTTGGGGGCGTTTTTCCGTGTATAAAGAGGTCAGAAATGGTCACAGAAGTCCTGTGTTTTGTTTTGAAAGATGGACTATTTCTTTCAAAGTCCAATATCACCTACTTTGTCTTATAGAAACCCAAGTCTGGGTTAACAAGGCAGATCAAACATAAACATACAGTTTCTCTTGGAGCTCTATCACAGTTGCAGCTGAACATCAGGGCCCATCTGGAAAAGAAAATTAGGAAGGAAACAAGCAATAAGACTGGGGGAATTCGAAAATAGTTGGACAGCTCTGAACCCCACGCCACAGCAGAGAAAGCTGGGAACACCTGATGGGTTTTAAGCTTAGCAGTCCCGTAGACTTCAGGGAGGAGACTCCTTGGGAGACTAAAGTCAAGCCTGGTTAGCATTCTGGAAGAGCAGAGGCCCAGGTCTCCTCTGCCCCATACCTCGGGGTGCACCTCCCCAAACAAACCAGAAGCATGGGCACCACCTTCTCAGTCCAGCTTTCTCAACCCCAACAGTGCGGAAGCTCCAGACAAGGCAGTTCTCTGCAAGGAGGGGGATGGTCCTGTCACCACTATCCAGCTAACACCCCTGCCCTCTAGGTCCTGGGCCCCTAGCATCTGGACCCTGGGTTTCCATCTTGAAAACCAAGAACGTCTCCAGATACTGCCAAACGTCCCATCTAGAGACAGTAAAGCAGCGGACAGTTTCTGTGGGAAACACCACGTTTAACTGTGAGTTTGGGCACAAAAGTGAAGGGGGAAACGAGGCCCCTGAACACAGAGCAAACACTTAGGCAAGTTTTCTTCTCACTCAGCATCCAGAAAGTGGCTGCCAGAACTTCCCTTCAAGCAGATTAGACGCCTCTTCTCCCGAGACTCTGCCAGCCCCCAGAGAAAGATGGAGAACTCTTAACCCAGCCTCCGCACTTGGTCCTGTAGGAGAGGCCCATGCTGGACACACAGCCTCCGCTCAGGGGTAGCCCTCCGCTGCTCATCACAAATGGCCTGTCGAGCATTCTCAGACCAGCAAGGAAGTCTCTAAACATGTTATCAGGGAGAAGCTGGAGGTGGTTAAAATAGGCAGAAGAAAGAGACCTTGAAAATGCTTGGGAACTGCAAGCCGCTGAAAGCTGGTTCTGCTACGCACACCCGCTGGGTTCTATTTGAACAGCATCACCGGGTTCTCAGGGGCTGTGCACTCTTGACGGGCTGCAAATCCAGCTGCTTTTCTGTTGGCTTGAGTGGACTGAGGGTCTGGAACCTCCTAAGTCTTCACACTAATGTATCAGACAAAGAAGAGGAGGCAGGAGGAGAGAAGATGTGGCAAGCAGGGGCAAACTAAAGCCAGAAACTTTACAGGAAAAAACTCTTTTTTTTTTTTTTTTTTTTTTTTTTTTTTTTGAGACAGGTCTTACACTTAGGCCAGACTAACCTTGAACTTGTCAATAGACTAGACTGTCTGTGGACTAGACACTGTTCTCCTACCTCGGCCTTCCAAGTGATGAGATTACAGGTGTGTGCCACCATGCCCAGCTACATGATCTCTTTTAATAATGTATTCGGTCAGAACAAGGAAAACGATGTTTTTCTGGTCCGTGTCACCTGGTTCTGGAAGAAAGCTGTGTCGAGAAGCTGCAGTGCCACCTGATTCTGCATGCTGGCCATGAGAGCTCACGGCACAACTCGGGGGAACTGCTCCAGCTCCAGCACCGAGTAGACGGAAGATGAGGGCAGACTTTCCCGTGGCTCTGCTAACAAAGGCTCCAAAGAGCACTGAGAAGAGAGGAGAGGCTTCCTTCTTTAGAGAGACAGAATTCCTCTAGAAGCTAAGGGATTCCCCTTGCACCTTCAGTAAAGAATATCCGACATAGATGAACTGACATCAAATGCATCACTCCGTACTTAACAGGAGGGGAAGCGCAGTGGATTTCCTCATAACAGTCAGAACCGGGCGTGGCCTTCCCATCCAGGCTGTGCTAGTTGATTCAGAAGCAGAAGGGAGATTGATTTGGGCCAATGTGGTGGCTCACTCGCTTCACTTTGCCTAATTAATTCTACTCACGTTGTTTTTGAGGGGCCATAAAGAATGTCGAGAGTCTGGCTCACCATTCCAGCTGCCCACAGGCGAATTCAGAGTCTGTTCTACCTGTCTCTGGGAGGGTTGGCTTTTCCCAGGAGCCTCCTCACCTCCATGGCACTGAGATGCCAAGGAAAGAAAATGCCCGAAACAAAGAATAAAGGGAAAAGAACGAAATCAATGACAATAATGAAATATTTATACAATTCATCCCTGAGGGAAAAAAATCTCAAGTAGGCAAGGGGTAACTGTTAACCACATTTGTGTTGGGGGTGTAGGCATCAGGACGCAGGATCGCTGTAGGCTGGTTATGACTTGTCTGAGACAGAATACGCTCATACACAGCAAGTATCATGAAGCATGATTTGCAGAGAGATCGAAGGCCAAATGGGGTCAGTACTCCCCAAAGCCCAGGACGGCCGCCATAGAGGAGGAAGTCTCCACCAGACACCACAAAGGCCAGAACAGCCGCCATAGAAAAGGAAGTCTCTACCAGACACCACAAAGGCCAGAGCAGCCCCCAGAGTAGAAGAAGCCTCCACCAGACATTGACTTCCCTCATACTGTAGCCATGCCACTTAACCTCACCCGTGGGTTTTATCCTGAAGGGGAAAATGACAGCTAAGACGAGCCACCGAGGGGCACCCTGTGTGCAGGGCGACTGGAACAGAGCCCGGGGTGTCCAGCCAGTCCCCCAGCTCAGGATGCTGCACTCCTGCAGTCTAGGCGTTCTCTAGAGCTAACGACTGAGAAGGAGGAGCCACCTGGGTGAATCCAGCACCCACTGGGAGACTGCCAAGCTCACGAATACACTGGAGAAGCCGTGGTTTAAGTGGGGGCCACCCTGGAGCCCTTATGCATTTGCACACGTGGTCCCTAGCTGGTGGCACTCTTCAGAAAATTACAAAACTATTAGGAAATGGAATCTTGGAAATCCTTCCAGTTTAGAAATTTCAACATAGTCATAAAACAGAGGTTTTATAGTGGTTATGAAAAAATGATCAATGGATTTTTAAAAATCATATATCAGCATGAGATGCCCAACATGTGATGTTGGATAATGTATATATATCGATTGCTCTGCAACCAATCACCCCCTGAAATTGATGGCTTGGGCAACGCCTATCTTTTTAAACTTTAGAAAATATTTTAGTTTTAATTGTGTGTGTGTGTGTGTGTGTGTACGTGTGTCAGTGTGGAGGCGTGTGCACCTGGCTGCAGTGTCCACAGACGCCGTTCCCACTGGAGCTAGACTGCAGGCAGTTGTAAGCAGCCTGGTGTGGGAGCTGGAACCAAACACAGGTCTTCTGCAAGGGCGTACCCACTCTCAACCCCAGAGACGTCTCTGCAACCCAGACCTCTTCCATTTTGTTTGCTCCCAAGCCAGTGCGCCAGCAATCTGGGCCGGTGTCTGTTGGCTGGTTCTCCTACCCCTGACTGTGCCGGGGTTGTTCATGTGGCTGCAGCCACCTGCTGCCTCCACTCAGAGCTGCCTGTACATGAGTCCTCAGCTGAGGAGTTCTTTGACTGGACGTGGTGTTGCCCTCCTACAGGCTCCGTGAGCTGCTTCAAGCCTAAACGCGTCACAGGGAACAAGAGGTCAAGCAGAAGATGGTAGCGTTTTTAGCATGATACCTTTTTCAAATTTCCCAGAACTTAAGACGTGTTGTAGAATGTTCAAATGTAGTTATGCTTTAAGGTGGCATATTCGTAACTGTTTCTCCTTTGCTAATCTTTAAGGTAATGTGCTTCTATTTCTTCCAAAATAGGAAATAAATTTAAAGAAACCAAAAGAGTTTTCCAGAGACACAAGGGAGCCGTGTTGGGAATAACAATCTGTCCAGTGAGCCAAGGCCAGGATCTTGTATTCCCAGGAAAGTTGGGGATGTTAGCCAACTCCTCTCTGCCCCCAGTTTCCAGCCCTTGAGTCATAACCCCCCAGACATCACCACCCTATTGGACACACAGAACTTCAAACTATGGACGAGGGCTCCTTTTCAGGGCCTTGTCAAACCCTCCGCTCCACGTCCTATCACCTCATTGTCCTATAATGCTGAAGGAGGCTTTTCAGCGACACCAGATCTGCAGAGACCCAGACAGCACGGCAGGGATGTCTGAGGAATTTTGTGAGAACCAGTTACAATTCAGAGCCTTGGGTCCAAGCATGTTCCAGAAACGGGGAATACTTAGACAATGACAGCATCTGTTTTCCCATATTATAAAAGTATACATTTCAAACCAAAGGGCTTTTCTGCCTCATTTTCTTAGCTTTACGTTAAAAAAGCAATGAGCTGAGCCTCATCGTGTATGTTATTTTAATGCATAAATAAAGTAGAAAATTAAATCCAGTTGGAAAAATTCCTTTGGGGAGAGTAATCTCGTTTACTCTGCAAGTTTCAGTTCATCTATAAATCAAGAGCTGGACCCCAAGTCAGTGAAGTAAACTAGCAATAGAGTTGAATTAGCTCTGCAGGGCAGCTGGACAGACTTGTAGATCAAGGAACACGGCCAAGATCAGTCTGAGCGGGCCTTGCGCCGTCTGTGGCGTCTGTCCATCTCCCTCTTGCCCCACGCCCACTCCGCCTTTCCGGAACCGGCCACTCATTCTTGCGTTCCGACCTGTGGGATGTTCAGACCTTTCTCACGGAAGCTGGATCCCGTATGGAGAAGAGCTTCAGGCGATAGATGTTTGTAGGTCTGCAATACAGTGCTACTAAGCATACGTTTCCACACTGGTAGAGCTTCACCGAGGATTTCAGGCATGGACGGCCCCCCTGCAGTTAGACCTCAGGCTTGGCTTATCATGGAATAAACTCAGGAAAAGAAAGCTTGCCAAGGTCTTGGTTTGTTGCTATGGCCAAGTGCTTGTCCCCTCCCCCACACTGGCCACCAATGTCCGACTTTATCAGCCCACATAACAACGCCACACAGTGGGGACTGGGGGGGTAGATAGGTTTGGAAGAGGTCATGAGGGGATGCTGGTTGGAGTTCTGTAACATCGCCACACAGTGGGGACTGGGGGGGGGGGTTAGACAGGTTTAGAAGAGGATGCTGGTTGGAGTTCTCCATGCCACTAGAGCAGGGTATTATGAGGCAGCCACCTGCAACCCTGCACCTCACCACACACCATAGGGGCAGCCATTGTTTGTGGTCTTGGATCTCCCAGCTCTCTGAAGGATAAGAAATAAGTGCTTGATGTCTGAGCCACCTAATCTATCCTATTTTATTACAGCACCCTATGTTAAAATACTGCTGTCCCGCGGGCCAGGGCTGCTCAGTAACTGCTCTTCCTCTGGCTGTGTGCAGATTACTGATGGAGGCCTGGAGGCGTTATCTGCAAAGTGCCATTATCTGCACATCCTGGACATCTCTGGCTGTATCTTCCTTACAGACCAGATCCTTCAGGACCTTCAAATAGGCTGCAAACAACTCCGGATCCTCAAGATGCGATACTGCAGGTCCATCACCGTGTAAGTAAGAGCTGGGTTCGGCAGGGCTTGGAAACGCCGGGGGAGCATGGCATGTGGCGGTACCATTGGAAACGCCAGGAGAGCATGGCATGTGGCGGTACCATTGGAAACGCCGGGAGAGCATGGCATGTGGCGGTACCATTGGAAATGCCAGGAGAGCATGGCATGTGGAGGTACCATTTGTAAGATGCAACCATTTACATGTTGACTGAAACCAACATTCTGAGTTGAACCAGGGATGCCCTTCTAACATCCACTGCACGGTTTTATATCCCTTTCACAGAAGGCTTTACTTTCAGCACCTTCCTGTCCATGGTCAAGCAGGCGGCCAAAGTTACTTCTGCCCCTTGCCACTTAGTTCTAGCTCTGCTGCTGAAATGCAGTCCACTCGGTTCCCCTCCCTGAGTAAAGCAGCTCTTTGACCCCAGACTGGAAGAACTTGGGACTAGGGGAAGTGGGACTCCTTCCGAAGCCTCGCTGCTTCCTTCTTGGGCCACGGACCCACTACTTAGTTGAGGTTGCCTGTGGGTGGAATGGCGGAAGAGCTGGGGTGAGGACTAGAACCCCCCCACACACACACAATAGAGCACACACAGAAATGCATGCCCCCCTGTGCACTTCCTGTGGCCGTGGATGTGCCTGGCTACTATCGCTCTTTCCTTGTGACACTGCCACAAGCAGTGACCAAACCCCACAACTTTTCTTCTTTGTGCTGAGTCAGCAGCAACTTCCTTCTGATTCTTCTCAGTCCCCTACTGTTTGTTAAGTTTTATTTTTAATACCATAATTTTCACAGAACCTCTTGTCACGTGACAAGATGGATAACCAGTACATTGCATAATACACTCATAACTTTTATAAGACTTAACAAATCTATTAAGGAGCACTGAATTTATGCCAGCTTCTATCTGACTGAAGAACTATATTACACAATCCACTATTTATCCATCCCCAAACTTAGCAGTGTGTTCTCAGCCCCATTATCGATGAGCCACAACTCTTTAAAACCAGTGCTTTCGGAAACCACAGGCGACAGATAATTGGATCAACTTTCAAAGTCCTTTACTCCCTAAACAAATTCTCCCTGAAAGTCAAGGGCACTGCTGTCTCTGAGTGTAATGTCCTTGCATCAAAGACAGGGCCGGCAGGCTTGTCACAGCTTTGTCCACTATTCTAGTTCTCACTGTAGGCATCGTCTACTTACCTAGTAAAGTTTATTGCTAGGCTCTTGTGTGTGTGTGTGTGTGTGCGTGCCTGCACAAACGTACGTGTTTGCTTTTCAGTTATCATCAATGAGATAATCCCTAGTTTATTTTTGTATGTTATTGGTATATATAAAAAGCTACTGGGCTTTGGATGTTGACTTTTTGTAACTGGGTATTTTATTGAAAGTATCAGACTTAGGAGTTACTGAGAAAAGTCACTGGGGTCTCTTATAGTGCACGATCATATTGTCTACAGATAATTTGAGTTCTCCTTTTCTCCTTGTATTCTTTTCATTTCCTTTTCTTGCCTTACTGCTTTGGTTAAGAATATAAACATGATGTTGAAGAAGGGTGAAGGGAGTTTTTTGATTTTAGAGGAAATGCCCCCCCCCAATTAGTATGCTTGTTATAGGTTGTCGTAGTCTTGTTATGTTGAGGTGTGCTCCTTCTACCCTTAGTAGTTTTCGCTTTTGAGTCTTTATCATAAATAGATATCTAACGTTGTCAAAGGCCATTTCTACATCTACTGAACTAATCTGTGAGTTGAGTCTCTTTATGCTCTGTTATGTTTATTGGTTTGCATGTTACACCATCTGTACATTACTGCCATGAAATCATCTTGATTATAGCAGGTGATCTTCTTGAGTCTCTTCATGCTCTGATATGTTTATTGGTTTGCATGTTACACCATCTGTACATCACTGCCATGAAATCATCATGATTATAGCAGGTGATCTTCTTGAGTCTCTTCATGCTCTGATATGTTTATTGGTTTGCATGTTACACCATCTGTACATCACTGCCATGAAATCATCTTGATTATAGCAGGTGATCTTCGTAATATGCTGCTGCATTTGACTATGAATTTTTACATCTCTGGTCATCAAAGATGAAATGTGTATCTGTGTGCATACACATGCACACGTGTGTTCTTTGTTTTCTTATTTCTTCCTAAGAAAGTCTAACAAGATTTTTTAATCATTTGGCTATGAACCTATTTGAGTGACAACTTTCCAAGAAAGATATATCCTGGAGATAAAACTACATGGACTTTTAGCAAGTTCATGGGCCTTACTTCCTAGAGTCCACCCTGCATCCACAGGGGTTTGTGAGCTCTGAGGACGAGGTCCTTTCTGACACTGTCAGCCATCACAGGGAGGGGAGGGAGATCAGGTTGTTCCTCCATCAAAGAAACCAGAGCTGCATCAGGCTGAGCCTGAACTCAAAAGCGCTGTGACGTCGTGTTCCTGCTCTTTGGCCCGGATAAGGACATCCTCACTAGCTGGTAAGCCCTGAATTGGCTGAGCTACAGATCCTTTCCCCCGGGGTGCCCGATCGTTTTACACAACTCCCAACTTTCTCTCACAAAAGCGAAGCTCTGCCTTGAATGTGACTGGCGATAATGTGTTTCCAATTCCAAATTTGGTCAGCTTTGCAAACCGTAGGGTTTCCTTTTCTGCAGCTCGCTAACGCTCAGCACGGTTCTTGCAGGGCGGCAGCTCACAGAATGTCCGCTGTGGTCCAGCATCAGGAATACAGCTCCGACAACCCTCCCAGATGGTTTGGGTATGACTTCGAAGGCAATCCTCTCGCAGAGCCTCACAGTAGAATGCCAGTTAGAAATTACTCAGAACTGATAGTCAAAGAGGCTTTCAGCAGTGATGAAGAAAGTCCTGACTCCAACGTCAAATAGGAAAAACAGAACATCTGGAACTGATTTTGATGTTTCTTTATTTGATGTTCATAATGTTAGTTGCTGGCTCCCAGTAACAACACAGAAAAGCCACATGCCTCTGTGTCTTCCTTCAAAGCAAACATCACCTCTCTCTCATGAGACCCCACGGTAACCCGGTCAATTTATTTTCAAACATTTATTTATTTATTTAATGAATGTGTGCCCGTGTGAGACTGTGTGTGTGCAGAGTCCACAAAGTCTGAGAACTGGTGTCACAGAAAACTGTGAGAGTTATGTAGGTGCTGGGAACTGAACTTGGGTCTCCAAGGCCAGTGAAGACTTTTGACCACTAAGTCATCTCTCTAGTTCCAAGCAAACTAAGTTTAGTGAGATGATCAGACCCAAGGTTACAACATAGGAAAAGCTTGGAAGACATGTCTTTTGTTCTTTAAACAAGTAGGAAATGCTCTCCAGACAGGACAAGAAAGTAGAGATGGTCACTGAAACCAGTCAGCTCTTGAGCCAAGGTGATGGACGCCTCTGAGGATCTGTCAAGCTTTGATATACATGACAGGAACATTTTCAAAGGCAAAAAGAAGCTTTCTCATAGTTTCCAGACACTTGACAATAAAGGAGAGCTAAAAATCCCTAGATTCAACACCCAGAAACAGGAGCGATGTGGCCAGAAAGGGCGCTGCTGGGACACTGGCTGTGTCTTCTCAGCATGTCTGGGCTACACAAGGATGCCAGAAAGACAAAAACAAAACACCTTTTAGTCTTTTTCCATGAAGAACTGGCCTTTAATTTCCTACCTGAAGACTAATTTAATATGCTTCTATCATGTTCTTTCCATTATTTGACCCATTATCTTTACCATCATAGGATCTGATGCTGACCGCTACACACACGCTGAGGCAGGGACACTGAAGCAGCCTTTCGCCTCTTTCCTCTGTCCCTTGTCTCTTAAACGAGGTCAGCCTGTTTACCTACAATTTGAAACAGCTGAAACATTTAAAAGTTTTAAAAAGGTCTCTCACCATATTATTATTGAGCATCCCGTATCAGTTAAAGGCTTTTAAATCATTTCCCTCCCTCTTTCTGGATGTTTTTGGAATCAGGGGTAGAAAGTCCATGGGAGTCAAGAACAAAGGGATCTGTTAAAACAGCAAGTTTTAAATCTGCACCAAATGACCACAGTACGAGTGAAGTTTGTGGCAGCTGTGTGAGGGCTGGCTTCAGGATCTGACCTGAGTGTTCAGTGCACACAACTCGGGAGACATAAAAGAGGCAGCTGGTTTCTAGGAGAGAAACATTTGCACGGGGAAGACAAGGTCAAGGAAAACAGACCCCGCTATACCATTGAAGAAACTCAGCAGGTGTCTTATGGTCAAAGCCTGTTCCAAACTCTTAATGTCTTTTTAACAACAAGAATGAGGGGCCTGTTTGCTCATCCTGAGGAGGTAAACTTCAGAGCTACAGAAATGGACTGGAAAGGCAGGACTTAGAAAAGCAGGCTATGTAAGGAGGCCACTGTGTACAGCCCACTAGTAACTCTGAGCATCCTCAGCTGAATTCTAATTCATGGCCTTTGGGTTGTTGTTGGCTACTTTTATCAATTTTATTTTTAGTCATGAAATGTTTTTCTAATTGCCTAAGAGTGGGAAAATATTATAAAAACTGCCACACTGCCTCGTCATTTCCTTTGCTTAACAGCTCACCGCACAAGCACCGCACAGAATGTCCCAGCATGTGAGACAGTCCATTCTATATAAATTCTGTTTTATTAAGAGTAAATTCTAAGGGGACAGTCACAGACCGACAAGGCGGGCTTTATTTCACAAACAAGATATTGGAAAGAATGTAAAGAAACAGGACAGCAATAAAAGGAGACTTATTATAAATAATGTTTAGAAAAGTTTATTTGAAATCAGTGTCTAATCACTAATTTATCAAAATCAAAATATAATCCAACAAATTGATCTGCTCAGTGTAGTATAGTTAATGTTGTAGTAGCCATTTCTAAAGAAATGGAGTTCATAGAGGAATTCTATAAATTATAGCCCGCCTTATAAACGTGATTGTATCTTCATACATCTCATGATAGAGTAACAGTTCTTTCCCACTGTAAAGACACAGTAAATCAGAAGCAACTGCTTCTCCTACATGAGAAGTGTTTGATTCACAACTTAAAGACAGTGCTACAGGAGGTACTAAGAAACTTTCTCACGTGGGCTGCAGTAACAATCGTAAGGTGACTGACACCTGCGCCTTGACACAGTCATCTCTTGAGTGGGCGTCGTGCAGAGGATGTGACATGCTCAGAATCATGTTAAATATCTTGGCCAACCAAACAGAGCTTTCTCCAGCTTATACGGAAGTCAGACGTTCAGAGCAGGAGGGCTCCGTGTGTCCCCACGAGGAAGGAGATGGCATACGGAAAGAGTGACCCTTTGTGGAAGGCAGCGAGACAACAATGTCACACAGGCGTAAAGAATGCGACTTCCCTATAATGTGAGTGAACCTGGGAGCCTTCTCCCTGCAGCCCCAGATAACATCCAGCCGAGAGACGCACGGAGCACAACGCCCACATCACCAACTATAAGCTGCTAAAGGCCATCTGAAGTTGTTAAATCTGGTAGAACTGTTCTCTTGCCCCCATCCAAGGATTCGCTTTTTATTTCTTCAGTAACTTGTAGCTGATAAATTCTGAAGTAAAGCATAAGTTTTAAATTGTGTGTCACCTGAAGCAGCAGGAGGAAGCCTTACGCTGTTCCGTTCAGGTTGTGAGCCGTTCCTTTGCGTGCACATCATGCTTCTGTGTACACTAGCTGTCCGTCAGACACGCAGTGGCCACACTGGCTGTCCAGCCATCACAGGGGTGTCACGGTGCCAGAGTCCAAGACGTCCTTATGTTGGTAATGGCTCTAAGGTACAGTTGTAATGACATTTGCATTGGGTCTGACAAAGAGAAGCCACAAAATGCTTTAAGGAAAAACGTAAAAGTTTTTTTTTTGTAAAAGTTCTTGACTTGGTAAGAAAACAAATCATAAGCTGAGGCAGCTGGGCCCTATGGTCAGGGTGGATGCACTGGTGGGACCCTGCAAAGAAGGAAGGAAGCATCTGTTTGCTATTGGAAGAACAGCCAGAGTTTTGCTCGGAGTGTGTAACCGCTTAGTTGAACAGAAAAGGCGTTCAGCTGGCATGTGTGTCATTAAGAAACACGGTTTACAGGAGTTGACACTGCCTGTGGTTTCAGGCATCCCGGAGGCCTCAAACATGTCCTGGGGCTTCTGTAACTTGGAACACAGCAATAGAAAACAAACTGTAGTCAAGTGCACCTTTGCGGAACTCCCGAGACAGCGCGCCAGCTTCCCGCTGATGCTGTTGTCTGCGACATTTTCACACACACAGGTCTGCTACACCACCTGAGAATTGACAGACACGGCAAACCCGTTCTCAGTCCGACAGTTTCAGAGACTGAAACCAGCTCTGATGTTGAAAACTCACGGTGCCTTTGGGGGCGACGGCGGTCATCCGCCTTTCCTGACTCCCTGCTTGATTCATGAGTCCTGAAATACAGAATTGCACCGCGTTCAGTTTAGTGGCCAAGAACAATATTTAAGCAGACTAATCTTACTTGTTTATCTCAACAAGGCAGAAATGCCTAAGAATGAGCACCTTGTGAAAACAAGTGACAGCGTCAGTCAGGAAAGCCGTGAAGAGCGGCTGTGCGCTGCTCCTCATTCACTCCTCGTTCACACCGTCAGAACGGAGGTGCGTTGTCACACTGGTTCTAGTGCAGGCTGGGACAAGAGACTTCTGCGAATGCGTCATTAAACTACTTGCATCTGAGGTGCACAACACAGTCAGTCCGACAAGTGTGGAGGTCTGGGGAGTCAGCTCTCTCCCCACAAGACAGCGAGCACATCAACCCTCCTACATACATCTCCTCACACACTGTGATCTTCTTACCCTGTCCCTCACAGGCTGCGTTACAGGCTTTCTCACCAGCTGCACTATGGGAAGGAGGACGCTTCCTGAAGTGGGTCCTGTCGTACGTAAGTCTTTGGTCATGGGAGTGTGCCAGCCCCTCTTTACGCTCTTCTCATTCTGCAGCCCCGAGGTGAGCAGCTGCCTCAGCACACACCCACCGGTAAAGGGGCCGCTTGCTGATCAGACTGGAGCTCCCCAAACTGTGAGCTCAGATAATTGCTACAGTAACCGAAGGCTGGCTAACATACTTTCCTGCCTGGGAGCCAACTGTTCCCTCACCCCACAACCTAGCAATCACTGATCTGCTTTGTAACTGTGATTATTTGTATTTACATAAAAAGAACTGTACTTTTAAAATTTTCTGTTTTTCTTTCTCCAAGGTAACTGAGGCTGTATCCATGTCCACATTGTACCAGGCAGCTTCCCCCAAGCATCAACACTTGTTGAGTGTTCACAGTGGCATCTGTAGAACTTCGGGAACAGCTCCTCCTCGCCCGTTGTCCCCAGGGCCTCAGCTTAGCCTTCTCTCGGCATCCTGCTGGGCCCCTCTGTTTCCCCCTCCTGTCCTGGGAACTGTGGCAGTCACACAGTGAGATGTTTTCTCTCTCTCCCCTCTGCTGCTCTAGTTACTGATCACCTCTGCCATCAACACACCCTGCGCCGCCTCTCTCCTGAGAGCTACCAAAGTGAGACCAGCAACGACGGAACCAGATCCGGAGGGAGCTGTGGGTACGTTCCTGCATCCACCATCAACACTTTCTTTTTCCTACGGTTGTTTCCCTGTTAACACCATGAGACAGTCTCAGCTGAGGACATGTTCCTTTGTAGTATGTGGTCTTTATGTCACACTCCAAGTTCTCTGCATTCGTTTCCCTTCCCTTCCTCCTGAACCACAGTTGGGAGTGTGTCCTGGACGCCCTGCCCCTGCTCCAGAGCCACTTCCTGGGCCGCCTTCCCATGCGCTCTCCTTGCTATGTTTTCAATACACCCAAGCCCACACACCTCACCTTTACCCCGCCTGCCCCTCCCACTCTTCAGGGAGGGTCAGCTTCACCCCTAACTGCCTTTCTTGTGTCTGTGCTGCATTTGATAGGTGGGTCTTACACTGGTGGGTTTTCTACAATACAGAATTTCTTTTTCTAGTGATTCAAATAAACATGGAGGAAAGACTGGAATTACTTCACTTTTCGTCGTTGAACATCTCTTAGCACCGATAATAAAGTATCAATAGACATTCCTGGCCTTTTACTTAATACCCAGCCCTCATCACTGCCTCAAGTGTGTGTTTGTCTTATGGAGTAAGAAGCCAATCGGCCCACTTCCTTCTGCAGCAGGAGAGGCCAAGAGCAAGACTGCTGCTGGTTACACATGACAGATGACCCTCCACACTCCACGGCCGGACATCACAAACTCCTGTCCTGCCAACAGGTACTTAACTAAAGCTCTTGTACTCTGGCCTGAGTCTGTGCAGATGCTCGTCTGACTTGTGTGGTTTACAGATCCTTCAGATCCAAGTCCGGCAACACATCGGAGCCTGGTTCCAAACCTTATCCTTACATGTCTCTCTAAAAACGGAGACATTTTCTGTGGATACAGAAAGGGCAGATGGCCACTCTGAGGCAGTGGATTCTCCAGTAAGTGGAAGGACAGTCGTCTACACTGCTCTAACTCTGCCGTTTGCCCTCTAGCCTCCTGCTCAGATCCCTCAATACGTCATTTCTGGTTCCTTTCGTTAACTCAGAACATACCTGGTTTGTTTTTTTTTTTTGTCATAAGAATTTAATGAATGAATTCATGTAAAAACAAACAACAGTATCAGCCATAGCATATGTTATATGAGAGTGCTAGTATCACTATCTTACTTCTATCAGTTGCAAAAATATTATTAAATGTACAATTTTTCAAATTATCATATATTGCTAGAAGCTAATGCAATTAAGCAATTCTTAACTTGTATCAAAATAAACTATAGTAGTAAAATGGAATAAATAACAATAGAACTCAATACATTTGGTATAGGTAAAATATGACTTGATGGAGTGGACTATCTAGTTTTTTCCTAGTTATATCTGAAATGTATCTCTACCTCAGTGACAGTCGTCACCCAAAGCAACTGAACTTGTCTGGTCAGTATTCTGCGGGAAGCATCATGCAAATCTAACATCTGTGCCCCAGATAATTTCTAATCTTTCTGGCATGTGAACGTCACACTTTAACTTAACACTACAGAACACCAGGAAGACCAAATCTGAATTATAGGAATAAATGAAAGAAAAGACTCCATCGTCAGTGTCACTGGCCATACCTTTAATAAGATCATAAAAGAAAATGTTCCCAAGGAAAGACAGACACACGTAGCACACAGCACACCAAAGGCAGGACCAGCATCGCCCAGCAAAGACAACGGTCACAAGCAGAGGGCACTGAGAGCTGCACAAAGAACACAAGTCCCACACAGAGGAAAACCTACCAGAAGCTGACTTCTCAATGGAAACTTAAAAGTCAGAAGAACCTCTAAGAACCACAGTTACCAGGCTAATTACTGTGCCCAGGTGTAGCGAGCGGCGTGTGTCACACCTGATGGAGATGTATAATCAACTCCTGAGATGGCCAAGGCCTGACCTATGCTATGATCACGCAATGATCATCAGCTGCCTGCATATGCGTGAACCTATGGGCAGTGCCCACCTGGCAGTTCGGGGTTGGCAGCCCATGCCTACTTCAGGGCTGGGAGAGGTTTGCCCGGAGAGAGAGGAAGAGGAGGAGAAGGAGATAGATTGCTGTGAATAAAGTCCTGAAAACTGCTGCAAGAAGAGCTCCGGGTGTTGCGTTTTTCCTTGCTGGTCGAGGGTGGACGCGACACCCGGGAAAACCATCTACCATAGTCAAGGAGAAATAAAAACTTGCCATGGCATAAACAGGCTGAAAGAAATCGTGTCCACCAAACCAGCTCCACTGCAAAAACACTGGAACCAGTGCTGCTTTGTACTGGAGAGAGGAAGGAGTCAGTGTGGCCAAGAGACCAGAGAAAGAAGGCAAATGGAGCCTTAGTTACTGGAACACAAACTGAAAACAGACAATGACACAGCTACAACCGACATACACCTTTTCAATAACTTTACACATTCACGGCCTCAACTCTCCAGCCAGAAGACACAGGCTGACTGTAAGAAAAACAAAAACCATCTTTCTGTTGTCTACAAGAAACTCAGCTTTAAAGACCGACAGGGCGGAAGGGTGGGAGAGTGTTCTAAACACACGGGCCTGGAAGTGGACAAGCTGTCACTACCCCAAATGTATATGCACCAAGCTGCAGAGTACCGCCAGAAGTAAAGGCACAGACTACCTTAAACCCAGTAGGTGATTTCACCACGTAGCTTTCACCAACAAACAGGTCATCTGGACAAACAAACTGTATAATGTCAGAATTGAATGATTTATCCACCAAGCTGACCTAACAGGAAATTCTACTCAAATGCCAAGTACAAGCATTCTACTCAGCAGCCCATGGAAACGTCTCTAATGTAGATCCTGGGACAAAAACCAAATCTTAACACAATCAGGACACATGATAAAATTCCATGTATCTTATCTGGCCATGGTGCAACAAAACTTAAAAGCAAACAGTTTTCTCATACTTACACAAACTCGGGGAGCTGAAACAACACATTACGAAATGATGAATGAGTAAAGAAATCAAGAAAAAAACATTCCTGGGGCTAAATGAAAACGAAAACACAGAACAACAAAACCTCGGGGGAAGAGATTAAAAGTATTCCTAAAAAGGGAAATTCGTAAGTCCTAAGTCCCACTGCTTACATTGAATGAACTTAAATAAATGACTTAGTGATACAACTCAAGAATTTGGAAAAGCAGAAACCAAACAAAATCCAATATGTGGCAGGAAATAAGAAAAATCAGGGCAGGAATTGATGAGATAGGGTCAAGGAAAATTCAAGTTAAGAGCTGGTTCTTTGAAAACATAGGATTGAAAGTCTTTTGGCCAAACTAACCAAAAGAAAGAGATGATATACATTAGCAGAATCAAAAATCAACAGGCAAAAATTACAACAGATACAAAGAGAGTCAGAATACCATAAGGAAATTCTTTAGCAACCCATACTACATTAAGTTAGAAAACTTAAATGAACAAATGCCTGTATTTATCCAAACCACCAAATTTAAACTAGGGAGAGTTCATCAACACAGACCCAAAAAGCCCAAGCCCAGAGAGATTCATAGCAGAACCAGAATTTCAAAGAAGTGCTACAACCAGTACTTCTTAAATTATTCAAACAAACAGAAACAGAAGCTATACTTCCAAACTCCAATGAAGCCAGTATTAGTCTACTAGGCAAACCAGATAAATCCCCAAGAAGAAAGAAAACTTCAGGTCAAAATTCCCGAGGAAGTTAGGCGATGGTGGCGCACACCTTTAATCCCAGCACTTGGGAGGCAGAGGCAGGCGGATCTCTGTGAGTTCGAGACCAGCCTGGTCTACAGAGCTAGTTCCAGGACAGGCTCCAAAGCTACAGAGAAACCCTGTCTCAAAAAACAAACAAACAAACAAAAAAATTCCTGAGGAACACAGACACAGAAATCCCCAGTATTAACACTTGCAAGTCTAATACAGGCAAATTGTATCCAGGAGCTACAGGGATGGTTTAACATATTTTTGTTAACAAATACAACAAGACATATAAGTGGACTGGGAGACAATCACATGATCACCTTTATAAATCCTAGACCTGTGTTGAAGAGTCTAGGAATAGAATATAGAAATATAAAGTTGTAAGACCAAACACATCTTGGGAGAAAAAAATAATAAAGTTGGCAGCCACTGTTTACTCTAACAAACACTTTCTGCCTTAAGAGCAGACATCCTGACAGTCACTGTGAACAGAGGCCTCCTGCCTCCCAGCTTCCCAGCCAGACAGGTACTGGGGACACAGGTTAGCTTCTAACTGCGGCCTCTAGGGGATCCTCTGCCTGTATGTCTTGCATTCCTTCAGGGACAGTGAAAAGCGGCTGTGTCAGCTACAGGCTTTTGCAAACATCCTAAGTTAATATTCTAACATCCTATAACCAAACGCTGTAAAACTTCTAATGTAGTGTGACTTTAAGCCTGACCTCAAGGCTGTGTGAGCTCTCTGGCCCACACCCCGTGCTTGATTTTACTACAAGAGGAGGCCCAGAACCAGCCCCATGACCACAGTTCCAGAAGCCTGATCTCTGGCTGCGGTCACAGCTATAGCTGATAGGCTTTGTGCGCCCCATGGTGATTTTTTCTTTCTCAGGGATAAAGCTCGCTCTGGTTGAACAGACTTTGGTGGTCTGTCCTCCATCACTGTGTGATCCGGGACCCCATTGCCTTTGGAAGCTTGTCTCCATCCCCTCAGCACAGAGTCAGCCAGAGTCGTGCTCAGCAGCTCCCTCTGCAGCTGTGCTGGACCCTGATGACATCATCAAAGCCACCATGGGCTCTCTTCCCATTGGTTCTATCCCTCAGCGATCGCTTTCTTTAAGTGCCTGATGTCAGTGTCTTCAAAACTGATGAAAAATGTATTTTACTATTCCTCTGTCATTGCTTCAGGTGAGAGGGAAACTTAATCCCTGTAACTGCATCCTGCCTGGGAGATTTTTCTTTTCAAAAATATTATACAAGTCAAATGGTCATGGCACACGCCTTTAATCCCAGCACTCGGGAGGCAGAGGCAGGTGGATCTCTGTGAGTTAGAGACCAGCCTGGTCTACAAGAGCTAGTTCCAGGACAGGCTCTAAAGCCACAGAAAAACCCTGTCTCAGGAAAAAAAAAAATGTTATACAAATGCTATCAGCCTCTTCAGCCTCTACAAAGATCACACTGAGCAGAAGCAAATCCTGGCCCTTTTGGTGGACATGAACAAAGGAAATATAAGGACACAAGTGTTATGAAAACGGTTCCAACATTAATTCTCTATCAGCATATTTAAGTGAATACTTTGAAAAGTGTACAGGCCAGAGAGATGGCTCAGCGGTTAAGAGCACTGGCTGCTCTTCCAAAAAGGACTTGGGTGCAATTCCCAGCACCCACATGGCGGCTCAACACTGTCCGTAATTACGGTTCCAAGGCTTCTGACACCTCACACAGACATACAAGCAGGCAAAACACCAGTAGACATAAAGAAAAAAAAGCCTTCTATACATAAACCTGATAGCATTGTTTCCAGTTACTGAATCTCCCCACTATGATCCTAAATACACATATGCCACTAACAAATCACCTCTGTATATTCAAAAACAGCAGTTATTTCTAAAACTGTCAAAAGACTACACTTTTTTTCCTTATTTGGAGCAATAAAATCTATCCTTACATTACAAAATAGAACCCAAGGACTTAGGTCACATTCCAACTTCTTTCCAACCTCTGGCCGATTCTCCAGTGCGTGGAGGCCAGGGGATAGCCCCTGGGTTGTTCCTCGGGTCCTATCCATCCTGTATTTTCAGACAGGTTTTCTCAAATCCCTGGAACTTACTGAGTCGGCGAGACTGGCTGGCCAGAGAGCCCAGGAACCAGCCTGTGGCCACCTCTCCAGTGCTATGATTATTTATGATAATCTGTTTGTTTGTTTGTTTGTTTGTTCTAAATATGTGGGTCTGGGTTCTGGGGTGAAACCTAAGTGCTCATGCTCATAAGGCAAGCACTTTATTAGCTGAGTCTCTTCTCCAGCCCTGGTTTCCACTCTAAGCAGTAATACGCCGAGAACTCTGTGTGTGTGTGTGTGTGTGTGTGTGTGTGTGTGTGTGTGTGTGTGTTTCGCTGCAGTCTGACTGAGATGTAGCTGAGCAGCAGTGCTGGTGTCCATACACGATAAGCAGGACAAATGTCAGTCTTTCCTTTAACATTCTTTATTGTACCACAGGTACTTCCGGGCGTGGAGCTAGATACACCACAATCAAGTTCATAAGTAAATTGATGAAACTGAGTTCTAAAACTCAATAGAAACTTGACTTTAAGAACACCCTTTCGTATCCATGGCCATGGTCTCACGGGTGAGCCTGTAGCACATGGACACGGGCAGTTTACTTCAGTATTCTTCCTGACATTGTATTAGAATTTAAAGAGAAATGCTAGCAATAATTTTAGTAACCATTAAAACAAATACTTAAAGATAATATAGGCATTAGTGTAGCTAGAAGTAATGAAAACTGCACAAAAATTATTCAAGTTGTGGAACTGAGACTTTGCCACACCAAAAGAGAGAATTTACAGTGTGCACAGCAAACAGGATTCCTGTCTCACCACGCAGTTAACTTAAAGGCCTGTGTAATAATGTAAAAGGCCCAGACTTTTACGTAAGGACAGACGCACTGAGTGACCCTACGGTGTCTGCACCACGTCACTGACAGTCACTGGAAGAACAACGTCAAGCACACGGGAACTGCCGTGAGCACTGCCACTCAGGCATGCGCGGTGGCCATCCATCCACGATTAACTGGAGCGGCAGTGAACAAACTGCCACTCACGCAAGCGCGATGGCCATCTACCCGTGGTTATACGCAGTTTCCTTTCCGCGCACACATGCGCGGTGGCCATCCACCCACCGCAGTCGGCTTACCTGTGACCGTCACGCCGCCACCTTTATGATCCTTGGTCATGTCATGAACATGAGCGTCTGCATCCACAACCACTTCTTTCCCTGATAACTTTAAATAAGCTCGTAGAGAAGATGGGGCCTTGACAGTAATAGAGCCTGCGGTAAATAACTTAGAGTAAGACAACACAAATAATTATAAATTTCATTAAAATATTGCTCCTGATTTACTGTTTTTTTTCCTCAGTATACCGATGTAAACAGCAACGAATTCTCTTTCTCCCAGGCAGTCGAGCAACCTCTGAAAATACCCGTCATGGCTCTGTCAGGAGTGTGGGCATCAGAACACGAGGAACTACCAGATCTCCTTTGCTGACTCCCCACCCAGCTCGCCCACACCAAAAAGGGGCAGTAATCACCACATGCGTGCAAAGACCCCGACCAGTGCTATTTCATTTCGTGAAGCACAGCGGAGGACTGGCTCAAGTGCCCACCACGGCTGCAGTCAGAACGCAGGTTCAGAGCAAGGACGACCCGCCTGCGAGCCTGCTTCAATCACTCTGATGCTCCCCACACCACTGTGCCACGAGACCCACAGAAGCCTGGGTGTTCAGTCGTGCTAGAGCATAAGGAAAAATAACAAAACCATCTGGACTCCAGCTGACTAGCGATCGGCTACCGTCTTTGAAGTACTAACAGCACAGCTCTCAGCTTTATTTCAGTGCGGTCTGCTGGATATCCCAAAGGAAGATTCTAGATTCTAAAGGACTAAATCAGAAAAAGTACTCCATTCACTGTGAAGTCCTGTGAACAATCACAGTGCAGGGTCACAGCACACACCTACTGCACAGCGCCATTCACCGTCAAAGTATAACACCATGTTCACTTATCATACAGAAAGAAAGTTTGTCTCCATGGCCATCTGTACTAAGCATAAAGATGTCTGGTTGGCTAGATCAGGATCTAATGGGAGATAACCAACCACCTGTCTCCCAATATTACATCACAAATTACATCATCCTCTCTCCCAACATTACATCATCACATTACATCATCCTCTCTCCCAATATCACATCATTACATTACATCATCACATTACATCATCCTCTCCTCTCATTATTCCATCATCACATTCCATCATCCTCTCCTCTCATTATTACATCATCACATTACATCATCCTCTCCTCTCATTACACACAAGCACTGACAGTCCACTTGACTCACCTTCCTGTGAAGTCAGTGCCACTTCCTCCAGCTGGCTGATATACACATCTATGGCACCCTGCTGACTTGAGGCCTTCAGACACCCAGAGGACGAATCTGGGAGAGAGAAAAGCATAACCATGATTGTTCTTGATGGGATTATGAACTTGAAATAAAGGCCCTGCCTTGACATATGGGTAAGAACCCACAGACCTTGCGAGGCTTTTCATTTTCTGCATAGCAGTGTTATTATTTTTATCAAAATGTAAACAAGTATTAAAAATCTAGAAACATACACCCAGACAGCTAACAAAACTTACCCACAGAACTCTGAAAATGCATCTCTTCTTAAACTTTTAATTTAACTTTTTACGTGTATGGTGTTGCTGGTAAGGAAGAATGTCTATGTACCACTTGCCTGCCGGGTACCAAGGAATCCAGAAGAGGGCACTGGGCCCTCTGAACTGGAGTCACAGACAGTGAAGGCCCCATGTGGGTGCTGGGAACCAAACCCAGGTCCTCTGGAAGAGCGCCAGTGCTCTTAACCCCTGAGCCATCTCTCCCGCCCCACGGTTCATGGCCTGAAGTCTGACGGTGGGAAGGATGGTAACAACTGGCAGCCAATGCCAAGACCAGAAAGCAGCACTTAATCATTCCGCCTATTCTCAAACTGACAAATTTAGTAGACCACCAGTATTAGCCTTGTGTTCAGTTAGTGAACAGGGGCAAAGTGAGCGAGACAGTCAGTGTTTCTCTTCAGCAAACCCGCTCTAGAGAGTAATGTCACCCACAAGGCTTTACTGCATTGCTTGGAGGGCAGCAAGGGTGTGCAGCAATCACAGAAAACGGGAAGGCTGTTTTCTGTTTTCAGTTAATACTTCTTTACAGGTTTCTGGTTTTGAATAGGTATCTTCAAGTCAGAGTAAGGAAATCATAACTTAATCCTTCTATGGACTCAAACTTCCCCATGTTGACAATGTCTCTTGTTTTCAGCAGACCAACAGGTTCAGGTCAAGGGGAAACAAAGTCAGAGACAAGGAAACGAGCATGACTTGAAGTGCCAGTGCTAAAGGTCATATTCCCTACCCCCACGGCCACCGAAACTTTAGTGTAATATCCAGCCTGACCATACTGAGAAGGCCACAGCATATTCTTTCCAGGAGCCCCTCTTAAAAGTGTATTTTATCAAGGGCTTTGCCTACTTCAATCAAGAGGCAAACTAAGAACAGTGGTGAGAATCACATGAGAAATAATACCTTTTATAAAATATGGAGAGAAAATATATTATCCACGAAGGCAATGCTTTTCTTTCAAATTTTAAATAGCTTCAATCAAACTTGGAAGTGAATTATTCACGGTCTGGCACAAAGATCATTTACAATAATTTGTCTCCAGTCTATACCAAAAGGTCCTTTATCAGACCCCAATTATTAGTTTTCAGGTGTCAAATGTAAATACCAATGTAAATAAATGAGGACATCAAAAATAAATACCAATGTAAATAAGCGAAGACATTAGGTAAATGACCGGAGACAGAGACTGGCTACATCACTGCTGGATGGATACCAACAGAAACCTCTGATTAAAGAAACCATATAAAATAGATTACGATCACAAACGTGCAGGCTTCCTAATGTGTACACATGTCATCCCAGCCTGAACAAAGTGCTTGAAAACTCCTTCTCTGGGGAAGGGGGCTCTACAAGAATGTGAGGTGATCCACAAACAATGCTTTTATTCCCTTCACCATGGGGAAGATAATAAGTTACAAAGTAATCATATTTGAATGTTATCAGTGCTGAGCTTTGCTAATGTCTCATTTTTCAAATCTGTCAAAAAACTCAAGATGTGTTTCATAAAGAGTAAGCACACATGTGACATTTAAAACCTATGTAGAAAACATGAAATCTCAAAGCTGTAGGCAATATATGGCTGCGGGCAGGACAGTAAGTCTTCTGTAGGAATGAGGGCATAGTAGGCTATCTGATTCCAGTCAGCCGTGCACACGCGTATGCGCAAACACACACACACACACACACACACACGAACTCAGTAGCCTGTTTTTATGAACACATACATGTGTGTGTAAAACAGAGAAGGTCATGAATTTGAGGGGGCAATGGAGGAGTTGGCAGGGTGAGAGAATGGGGTGGGGATGACGTAAACACAAGCACTCATGGATGAAACTCTCAAAAAATTCAAAAATTTTAGATTAATAAAACCCAGCAGTTTGCATTTTAAAGTTATGCAGCAAAATACTTTCTGTAATACGATTGTTGAAATGCTAAATTAATCATCTAGAGTAAAATGACTTTATCCACAAGGATTCCACACTTTAAAGGTTCTATGGAGAAGCTGATGTAGAGAACTCACACAGCTCCTGGAGAACAGAAACTAAGGAGAAGACAGGCGTGCGTAGACTCCCACAGAGAATTATCTACCAAAAGAATTCTGGACAAAATCTTGTCTTCCAGAGACCGCTGAGCTGTTTTATTTTTAATAACTCAAAAGTGAAATATTGATTCAACCACCAGCTAACACCATGCTCAAGCAAAGAAACACTGTAGTTGTAGCATATTTCGTTGACAGGAGAAAAACAACTAAGCTTGAAAAAGTAACATTTTAAATGTGTTGTTTTTTTTTTTTAGATAAATGGAAAACTTCAAAATTGGATAAGCATGTTCAAAGCAAGGCTTTAAATATTTTTAAATTTCTACTTCCAAGCTATTATGAGGAACAAGTTGTTTGCTGCCTGGTTCATATATTCTTAAAGCTACACAAAGTGCAAGGGCAGGCAGATTTTATACACAGGACGGAAGAGTTTGAAAGGGTAGAATTTTAAAGCAACTTCAAATTTTCCATGGGGTTCCCTCTAGGTATTCCACAAATAAGAAGGGGTAAACGGTCCTCAGGGAGTGTGTGAGGCAAGCCACGTTCACCTTCTTAAAAGATGAAACCCAGTTTGGCGATGCCTTGAAGAGGTCACAGGGAACAGACAGAGTAGAAGGCAGGCAACTCTGCCAGCACTCCCGTCCCATCACCAGCTCATCGGCCCTGCTTTCTCCTGCTCACCCATTCTAATTTCAGCATGGTCTTGTCTCAGAAAGAGATCCCACAGGCTGAGCATCCTGAACATGTGATATCCACCATCTGAGCCTTCTCGGGACAGGAGCGACACACACAAGGTTCTAAGACCTAGTCTCACTTCGTCTCCCACCACACCCAGCACATCATTAAAACTGATAAACCCACCTCATTCCTAAGGCTTGTTCTTGCCAGCCCTCTGTGCGGGAGCTCTTTACATATAATTTTACAAGCCTTTTAGCTGTTATTTTGGTAACCTCAATTAAAACGTCTCTCTTCTTCCCTGAATGCCCAACTGCAGTAACTTTCTTTCCATAAGCAATCTTTGTCCCATTACCCTTATTTCCTCATTGCACCCACAGTGATCCGAAATCACCATTTGTTATTTACATGTCTGTTCTTTTTCTCCGGGCACTCAGACTGATATGTTCCCACTTAGTAAAAGAATTCCTGACATATAGATACCATAAACACGGATGAAAAAGGTATTGGCATGCCTAATGGTTGACATCAAATGATATCAATTTTGGAAACAATTTGCACACACACACACACACACACACACAAATAAGTGTATTTTTTTTTCAAAGAGTGAACGCAGCTGTTTAAAGAACTCAAGAAATTTATATGATTTCCTTTCTTAATACTAGGTCCAGGGCATTTTCTCTGAGTGGACACATTCATCTTGGCCTGTCTATACATGACCTACATATCGAGTAAGGCGCGTGAGATGAACTGTAGATTTTAATAAATCATCACAATAACAGGTGTTGTAAGCCATTACCAACCAGCACCTTGACACATACCTACTGTAATGTTACCCATCTTGCTTTGTAATACGATATTTCCTGCAAAAGAGAGAAAATGAGAATTTCATATTACTAGGGATAATGAAGAAGGAACCGTGCTACAGAGAACCCTAATGCACAGCTGCACACCCACAACGCCACTTATACTACTACTGCTGCTGTGGTTATTTCTGTCAGTACCAGTCAGAGAAAATGACTTGGGGATATAACCTCCTCCTCTCTTCCCACGCTGAAGGTTTTACAGCATACCTACAAAACAATCACACATATACATGGAGAGAAAGCAATGACACCCTGACAAAATGTACTTCCCCCACCTTTTCGACCTAAACATCAACACCAGTTCACTAAAATTAGACAGTACAAAGCCAAGTTTCAGCCAAGAACACAAATGTTTCGTGGAAATGTCTTTTTCTTCCAGCCCAGTTGCCACATCTGTTGGATTAAAGTAGTTTCTGAGCCAAGTGTTAAAGTGGTTTGGGATAACAATAATGAATACACAGATGGATGACTAACAAAGAAAAAGACTTCAAAGCTTTCCACTGTGCAGTGAAAATACGTTTTCCAGAATTACGATAGGGTGCTGCAACCATTCCTCTCAGCCTCTTTAGTTTAAAAACAGGGTTGCTCTTCCCATGTGTGTCTGTAGGTACAAGGACCCCCAGAACCAGAAATTCAGAGCTTCTCTCCAAAATGTGTGCAATGACATCATCTTTTCTAATATACCCTACAACTACAGAAACAAGGAATAACTTGATTCAAAATTAGTCAATTCAATATTAATTCAAAATCAATCAATCAATTGAAAATTATTTCATATATTTTGAAAATAGTATGTCAATTTCTGGAAAGAGTAAAAAGAAAGGCACAATTCATGTGCCCCACCATCAGACTTGCATGATGGCAAAAGTGGCTGTAAAGGTGTAACACAATCACCCTTCATGTGAGCACAAGACAAGGGGTGCATTTATGTAGGGTAAGAACACGGTTTTAGTGGGGAAGCCCATGAAATTATTTTTATGTCTTAGGCCACTACAAGGCTTTGAAGACCTTGTGAAATGTGTCGGGTAAACATTACTTCACTGATTTGCTCTACAACGTGTCCAGCTGTCAGACCCCGTAAATGCGGTCTCAGCACAGCGTGCAGATGAGAGTCAAAAGCAGTCACTCTCAAACGGCTCCCACTAGTCCTCCCTCGGAGCACCCATGCTCTCTGCGGGATCCTCTATCACGTGGAGGCCAGACGAAGAGAGCGGGAGAAAGGTGCTGGGTGGTCACCTCCATGATTCGGTTATAAAAAGATTATAATTCTGTATTTCTGCTACTCTCAGGAAGTCAGCTGTAACACTGTCCACTGCCCTTCGACAAGGGAATCAAGGGCCTTTGGCTAACAGGATGTGACACTGTCCACTGCCCTTCGACGAGGAAATCAAGGGCCTTTGGCTAACAGGATGTGACACTGTCCACTGCCCTTCGACAAGGAAATCAAGGGGCCTTTGGCTAACAGGATGAACCGCATCCTATCAACAGCCACGAGGAGGCACGGAGCCGTATTTACTCCGCCTGAACAGAGAGCTCACGGCCCAGGATGACATCATGATTATAACCCAGGAGAGATCTTACGGTCCACAGAGAATGAAGACCACTTCTCATTATAGTGACATGTGTCTGCTAACATCCCTCTGGAATAGTAGAGCCCTACTACACAGTCAAACACAGTGGAACAAAAGGCTGGGGATCTGAAGAATGGTTATAAAGAATATTTCAAAAATATTTTGAACACCTTTATTTGAACAAAAATATTATGGACACCTTTAATCCCAGCTCTCAGGAGGTAGAGGCAGGTGGATCTCTGTGAGTTCAAGGCCAGTCTGGTCTACAGAGCGAGTTCCAGGACAGCCAGGGACAACAACTGGAGATGGGTGGAAGACCTTCCGCTCAGCTGTGTGTTCTTTCAAGGTGGGCATCACTTCCTGCCCAAGTCCACACTCCTGGCACCTGGAATCTGGCACACAGTTGTCAGCCAGTAACCGTGTTGAAAGAGTCAGTTGAACTGTAGCAGAGCCTATGACTCCCCCTGCAGAGCCCATCAGACCTAAAATATCTATTATATTAGATACAATACCTTAACTATGATCACCATAGAAATGTGATGCTTATTAGAAGTCACTTAAAATATGAAATTACAAGTTATTACTATTCCACTACTGCTTACAACTAAATGCACACTAAATAACACCAAAAAAGGCAAGAAAAGCATTTGTTTTATTTGGATATAGCTCTGCTCTATTTTAGGTTCCAGTAATGTTATCAGTGTAGGGACTGTCGAGCTCAGCCATCAAACCGAGGTGGAAGGTTATTCTAATCTCCTAAACTCCCTCTCTAACAGAAGACCACTGCTAGCCCGACCAGCCCTAGCCAATCCCCGATTTGTTACTTGCTAACCTGACCGGCACTAGCCAATCCTAATACAACTTAGATTTGTGCTCCCTGCTAAAACGCAGGAGTGTTGCAAATGCACAGACACCAGCATTCCGCCTTACTAAGGAGTGAAATGAGCCGACCATCTATGGGAAAGCAGTCAAGCCCACGCTTCCTGGAAGACGGCCGACGGACACGCTGAACGCACTTCTTCCGAGGACTAAGCGGGTCTTATTACCACCCGCACGTATTTCAGAAAATGCAGCTGGATTTGGATCAGCTGCTCTGTGGAAACACAAAGGGGCAGAGTGGCACGGACCGCCAGCAGCCTTGGCCATGTCTCCCACCATTGTGGTCTCTCTACATAATGCGAACATTCACTAAATGATGCTGTCCTCTGTGGAGACAAGTTCGGGACATCACAAGAAGATACTTAAAGACAACTGAGATGGCACAGTACTAAGAGGACCTCTGCCGGCACAAAACACATGAACGCACCGTACCCAACATTAGTAACACAGTTCCTATAATCTGATCTACCCAAATGTTTAACCCACTTCACTGTTACCTCTCCTATCATAAAAAGTAACCACTAAGAAATCTCGTTATTAATACTGACTTTATTTCCTTGATATTGTTTTTCTTATAAAAATCCATCTTTATTAATACTGCCTTTATTTCATCTCTTTATACATATCATAACTACTGGGTCTGGAGAGAGAGCACGCACATGCTATACACACACACATACACATGCACACACAATGTAAAATAATACAAATAATACAAATCTTTTTTTTAAAAAATCAGAATTACCATTAGCTTCATATATAACAGCTTAATTTGCAAATTCTTGTTAAAATAAAAAAGTTAGCTTGTAAGTTTACTTTCATAGATTTTTTTAAAAAGATGGCTAGTCTGCAGCTAATAATCCAGAAGGCCAGTTCCTGATCCTTCTTGAACTATACACTCATCTCTTAAATTTTGTGCTGTGTGAAAAGTCTGAAATGCGCTAGGCCCTTGTCAGCTTACCATGAACATTTCCTAATGCAATATCCCCAGCAGCCGAAGACAAAAATGAAGATTCTGTATAAAGATACTTGACTTTCAGTAAACCATCCTCTGTAGATATATTAACGCAACTTCCCTGAAGTTTATCTATGGTCACACTCTAGTAAAAGAGAGACTGCAATCAGTTCATTATAAAACAAACTGTAACAACCAGAATGGTCATCTAGAACAGCAGTTCTTACCTGTGAGCTACAACCCCCACAGCGGTCACACACAGATACCCTTCATATCAGATGTTTACGGTTCACAACAGTGGCAAAATCACAGTTACAAAGCGACAAAGAGATAACTTTATGATTGAGGGTCACCCCACAGGAGGAACTGTACTGAAGGGTTGTAGCGTTAGGAGGGTTGAGAACTGCTGATCTACAATGATACCAACTCCATGAGAAGTACGCATCTCCTTGACAACTGACTCCCAGCTCTAGCTGCCAAGACAGTGAGCAACATGCACTCTCCTGCAGAATGGGAAAGAGAGCCAACACCAGAGTCCTTCATTTATTTATGCTTTCTTTAGTTTCTCTTAACAATGTTTTATGCTTTCTTTGTAGAATTTATCTTACTAGTTTATTCCTACTAGACATTCTTAAAGTGCTATTACACAATGCAGCTCTTGAAATTTCATGTTATCTTCTTGATGTTTATATTTGAACTTAATCTAGCAACCACAATAAACTCACTAATTCCAAAGATGTATTTGCATTAGAGAAAGTCCACATGCACAATTATATTCTCCAAATGATCACTCTGTCTCCCCCGCTTCTATTACACATTCTTATACTGATTACATTCCCTGTGCTTTTCTTATGTCTGGATCCATCTTCCATTTCAACAGTCACAGCAGGGAGACGCTTGTTACAGAAGGTGCCCTGTGTGTATCTTTTATCTGATTAATAATCCAATGTACTGCCATTCCTATGTTAATCTCATGAATGCATTTTGAGCCTCACCTGCTTAGATGCTGCTGAGCTCCGTGGCTTTTCTCACGTGTTGATGTCATAACTATAACCTTCTAAAACGTTTCCACTTTGCATTTAATAAGGCAGTCGCTTTCCAGTGAACAAAGTGAGAGGAATTCTTATTCGTCCTTAAATTTCCCTAACAAAATTCAGTATGTGTTTGTTTCAAATAATGTTTGCATGTAAAACAAAGACAGTTGAGAATTCCACATCATCTCTACCATGTTATAAACAAACGTGTTAATATGAAAGTGTTGGTACCACACACTCAGTTACTATGATGCTTGCCACAGTTCTGCCCAGGAACAGTTTGAAGTAGTGCACAGGGCATTGAAACCAGAAGTACCTCTGTTTGAACACATGACATCGGCTTTATCCCTCCTCACAAGCTTTCCAAAAACTGTAAAGAATGCTAACAAATGTTAGCAAACAAGATCGGTTTCAAGAATGAAATTCTACAGACGATAGTATAAAACAAGAAAGAAAAGTACTTGGTGGGTCTTAGGGGCATACGGTAAAACTGCTTCCCCTCTGGATTCACAGTACGTAACTTCTTGTATTTTTAACTACTACATTGCTTTTTAACTACTTGTTTATCTTAAGTTGATTATGGACTGAGAGCCAGCAGGGCTACAAGAGACACCCTGTCTCGAAAACTGGAAAAAAGGGGGGGGGGGGGGGAAGAGAAACAACCTTCCAACAAAAAAGTCTTTACCTACAAACTCTACTCATGAAAACTTGCTTAATGTTCATACTCTCCAAGAATTTCTATAAAACAGGCAACAAAGTGGAATATTCTGGCCTTTCAACAGGGAACGGGGCTGTTTTACACCAAAAGAAGAACATTTACTGGAACATTTGAAGCACCCTGAATCAGCTAAGGAGCACTTCTACCTAGACACTGCCTGCTACCACATGAATAAAGCTGGGTTTCCAGATACTCTTTATGAGGGTCTGGAGAGTACCAAGGATCCATACTGTTCCTTAAAAATGAAAAACACCCCCAGGAAGCCAGAAAACACACTGACGACCAAAGCCAACGAAAGCAAGTAAAACCCCAGCACAGCACAGCTGCCAATCATTCATACCATTTCCCAGAAATCCCAAATTCTCCCAGGGTCACAAATTAGAAAAATTAAATTTGTGTTAGCTCAGTTTACAGCAAAATATTGACAAAATCTTATTTATAGTCAAAAATATTACTGGATAAAAGTATCACATGCAGATTGCCTAACTTAAACTGTACACTCTGATTTTTAATAGAGATTATTTAAAGAGAGGACAAAAGGTAGATCAGAAAATAAATATTTTCCTGAGAGGTATTGCTAAAATTAATTTTAACATAAGGAGGGTCATTATGCACACACACACACAAACACGCACGCACACACACACACACACACGCACTTCTTACAAGTAACAAAAATCAAGTATTTAGGAAGTACTGTGACTCTGTAGTCCAGACAGAAGTGACAAGTGTGTCAACAGTTCAACTTGCAGTCACATACACTATCTATGCTCTTTCTTAATTTATAAAAGGCTGATTCTGAAATTAATAATACCATTTAAAACAGCCACACCACTGACAGTCCTGTTGTTTATGATGTCCATTTAATTTCATTATCTCGTTTGAGTAAGTGCACTGATACTTCCTTTCAAACAGCGCCATGCAGGGCAGGGAAGTGCTGGGGATCTCTCCTATGGCTCTTCCTTCATCCTCACGGTGGGCAAGCCCTGTGTCAGAGGCAGCCCCTTCCCTGCAGTAATGCCTGAATCTTTCTATCAGTCTTCCCAGACAGCTCCAGTACTGTGACCACATTTTCCAGAAAACTGAGACACAGAAATGTTGAGTAACTTGTCTAAAGTCTCAAGACGTAGTAAGTGGTTGAGTCAGGAAGTTTAATCCTCAATATGTGCTGTTAACCAGTAATTATATTTTTTATGTTTTTAAATAAACTTTTAAATGTTTTAAAAGGGTTTATCATATATTTAAATACTTGTTTTAAACAACTTCCCACAGATTCTCAGAAAAAAGTAATGGGGAACTGACAACAGCAGGAACAACGCCACAGCCCACCTGAGTCCTCTGCACCAGAGACAACGCCACAGCCCACCTGAGTCCTCTGCACCAGAGACAACGCCACAGCCCCCCCTGAGTCCTCTGCACCAGCAGAGACAACGCCACAGCCTACCTGAGTCCTCTGCACCAGAGACAACGCCACAGCCCACCTGAGTCCTCTGCACCAGAGACAACGCCACAGCCCCCCTGAGTCCTCTGCACCAGCAGAGACAACGCCACAGCCTACCTGAGTCCTCTGCACCAGAGACAACGCCACAGCCCCCGAGTCCTCTGCACCAGAGACAACGCCACAGCCCCCCTGAGTCCTCTGCACCAGCAGAGACAACGCCACAGCCCACCCGAGTCCACTGCACCAGAGACAACGCCACAGCCCCCGAGTGCTTTGCACCAGAGACAACGCCACAGCCCACCTGAGTCCTCTGCACCAGAGACAATGCCACAGCCCCCGAGTCCTCTGCACCAGAGACAATACCACAGCCCCCCTGACTCCTCTGCACTAGAGACAACACCACAGCCTACCTGAGTCCTCTGCACCAGCAGAGACAATGCCACAGCCCCCCTGAGTCCTCTGCACCAGAGACAACGCCACAGCCCACCTGAGTCCTCTGCACCAGAGACAATGCCACAGCCTCTGAGTCCACTGCACCAGAGACAATGCCACAGCCCACCTGAGTCCTCTGCACCAGCAGAGACAATGCCACAGCCCCCGAGTCCTCTGCACCAGAGACAACGCCACCTGACGCCACTGCACCACAAGGGGCCAGCAGATCCTCATGAGCAGCTGCTGCCAAGTCTGACAACCTCACAGTGACCACCAGGACCCAGATGGGAGAAGGGGAGCACCAACTCCTACTAGTGTCCCTCTGACCCCCACATGTGCACTCTGGCGTGCGTGCACACCTGCACTGTGCATATACACACACTCACACAAATAAATGAATAAATACAATGTGATCATTTTTAAAAACTGCCAGCAACGTGCTACAGGATATGCTCATAACCTCCGATTATTTGGTAAGCTCCAAAGCACTACCCACCACAGCAACAACTGAAAAGTCACAGTCCCCAGACCTTAACTTTCCTGTTAGCAGCATGAGAAACAACTGGAAGCAAGAAAACAGCTTACAATGCACATGGTCTTTCTGTGACAGCCAATCTCCGAGGCGGGGGTTTGGGGACGGTGGTTCTGTCTCACAGCGCCATCTTGTGGAAGCACGAGAGCCGATTTCAGATGCTTTTTCAATTTTTATATGAATTCTCTGAGGACATGACGGATTTTGAGCCTATCAACCGCTCATTCCACCTCCAGCTCATCCAGAGGAACTGCTGTCTCGCTGCCTCTCCCGACATCATGTCCTCTAATCAGTGCTGACCATAACTGCACGCGTATCTCAGAACTGACCCTTGATCGGTCAGACAGCAGCGAACCCAGGAGAGCACAGTGTTCAAGGAAATATAGCACCTACGCAAATCCCAGTTCCCATACGTGGAATTACTTACAATTCATGACCATCAAAATAAAAGTCTCTAAAGAGACAAGTCAGAATTAAATATGAACTGTTTACTGATTATAATGAACTAAATTAACTATCAAAGGTATTAAATCACGCACTAAAATTTATATTACAAGCTTTAACCACTTCAGTTCCAAACATGAGCTTGCACTAAGAAAAAAACGTTCATAGCAAATCCTACGGAAGCTTCCCTTTGGGAGGCTCGGCAGCAGAGCTGGCTCCCTGAGTTTCAGTCTTACACTGTGGTATGAGGCTTGGATGTCTATGTTTCCGTAAACCGTTCCCAGACAGATCACGTTGCCTCCTTTCGTTTGGACGTGCAAATTTTGGCTCTGAAAAACAAAACAAAACCCAAAGAAAGTAGTGAGTAAACTCGCACGATACTAAGGAAACATTTTCTTCTGTGCATGTCCATAAAATAGGCCAGGAATCAGTTGTGAGGGAAGTACGAAAGAGCGAAACCAACTGTTCTCACAAGGGTTTGTCTTACAGGGTGGTTAACACAGCACGGTCACAGATGTGAACCTGAAACCCAGGTTATTAACAAACTTTCTAGAAGTCTTCCCGAAGTAGCTCTGCTTCCATATCTGAAGCTCTCAGCTGAAGTGGATTTCCGGAGTCTCTCTAATGTGTGACGTCCACGCCAGGCAGACATGAGAAACAGTGAAAGGAAGACACACGGAAGGAAAGAAAGGCAAAAGCCCTGAGGCGAGACGCAGATGAAGAGAAACAGGCTAAGTTATAAGCGCTAGCAAGAAAAGAGCCTAAGCTAAGGTCAAGCATCCATAACGAATAGATCTCCATGTCATTATTTGGGAGCTGGTTAGTGGCCCCCAAAAGAAAGCCTGCTACAGAAATAACAGCAAACTCTCTAGTGGAGGTATAATTTAAAACATTTATGGCTAAGACCAATCTCATTTTAAGAAAAATGGATGTAAAACTGTTAACTAAAAAATAAGATGAGTCATCTGTTGTTCTGCAAAATTAGCTGTCTCGTACTCCAGTAAAGAGCTTCTGGTATATTAAAAATGAGTGAAACAGTGTTCACTTTGGCGCACATATATTAAAACTGGAACGATACTGGTGTAGGAGTTCCTTCTGTCTATGTGTTGCTTTCATTGGTTAATGAATAAAGAAACTGCCTTGGCTTAGTTGAGAGGGCGGAACTTAGGTAGGCGGAAAAGACAGAACTGGAACAAAGTGAGAAACGCTCACCTTCACAGCCTGCAAGACGCTGGCCCCCTGTGCAGTGCTGATCTCACAGAGATCACATTCAATATTCTGTACCTTTACAGAGCCGGACCCTGACGACTCGATATTCAAATCTGGAAGCAAAAGCAGAAAGAAGGAAGAAGTGAGTGCCTGGTCTGAGAGCATCTTAATATCCCCAGATACCAGGTCCTCAGGGATTCACTGCAGTACTGGGAAGAGCGGCGTCTTTTCTCCGTGAAAGCAAGAGTCGTTACCACGCAGCAGGACCAACGGCCTCTAGAGACTATATCTCCTGGCTTGTCTGATCTAAAGAGAGGAAACACCACAGCTGTCGATGAAGGGGCGAAGATGGCCGTTCTTACAGGCTGGTACTCAGGTCTCACGTGCAATAGTTTAGGAGCTCCCAGCCCATCTAAAGAGCACAACCAAAGGAGAAAGGACACGGCAGTGAACTAACGAGTCACCAAATGTCAGGAAGGTCGGCTAGCCTTGACCTACGTTCCAGAAGATTTGAAATACTGATCCCCTGATCAGAAGCATATCACAACGGCGTGGGTGAGTGTATGTGATCGTGACTCAGGCGTTCAGATTCTACTCCTGCCTTTCACGAGCGCAGAATGGGAATATTGCCATACACCTATATCAAAGGGTACTGGAAACAAGTTTTAATAACCAGAACCCCTTTCCAAAACCTAGTGAATAGAAGAACTAAAGCTACAATATTGTGGATAAATAAGAGTGTTTTTGAGGAAAGTTTGAAAAATAGGAATAATTCTCAGCCTAGTCACATAGTGAGTTCCAGGACAGTGAGGGCTCTGTAGAGAGATGCTGTCTCAACAGACTAAACAACAACAACAAGATTCTAAACAGTGATAATGAATATACAATTCACATCAATATCAATGATTCCCAGAGTACGGCAATAAATACTATTGTCCTAGTTACTGTTGCTGAGATAAAACCATTGTGGAAGGAAAGGGTTTATCTCGTGGCTAACAGTCTATCACGAAGGGGAGTCAGGATGAACTCAGGGCAGGAACTGAAAGAGAGAGGAGCACAGACAACACTGCCTTGTTCTCCATGGTTCTCTCAGCAGGCTTTCTTTATACAAACCAGGACAACCACTCATACATCAAAAACTGCTTCACAGTCTTGCCTACAGGCCAGTCTGATGAAGGCATCCTTCTTTTTCAATTGAGGCTAGGCTCTCTCTTCCAGGTGACTCTAGCTTGTATGAAACTGATAAAAAAGAAAAAAAAAAAAAAAACCCGAGCCTTACGTTCCACCCAAGCAAGTTATTGGGACCCAATGCCACAACTCTAATACTTACAGAATGAATCTCCTCAGTTGTATTGCAATGGTTTAAATTAGCAACAACACACTGAGCGAGAAGAAAAGAGAATAAAAAGTCGAACGCTGACATGACCATAACCGCACAGCTTATTTCCCAACCGAATCCTGGCACACAGCAAGAGGTAGGCAGCCCTGACAAACACACAGAAGAGGAAGGGGATTCTGCACACGCTCTGCTCGTTGGGGAGATGCTCAGATGAAAATCTGAGGCTGGACACCACAGCAGTGATGCTCTGTCCACTCAGTCACTCCTCCGCAAGTCAGAAGAACAAATAACTAGCTATATAGATTAGAGAGACTTATGGAACACAGGCCTGGAGTCAGTACACTGGAAACAGGCTTCTGGTTAGAGCTAACGAGATCCGGGATTGCCAGCGGAGGTAGCATCCATTTTCAAAGGTGCTGTTTTAAACTTTGTTTAGCTCTCTGTTGATACCCACCTCTGGTGGCTTGAAAGAAAACATCTCCCAATGGGAGGTGTGGCCTTGTTCGAGGAAGTGTGTCACTGTGGGGGTGGACTTTAAGGTCTCCTACGCTCAAGTCACCCCAGTGAGAACAGACCACTTACTGCTGCCTGCACAAGTTGTAGAATTTTCCACTACCTCTCCATCCATGGCTGCCTGGACGCCATGTCCCACCATGATGATAACGGATTGAACCTCTGATTGGACCTCTGATTGCCGTCATGGTGTCTCTTCACCGCAACAGAAACCCTAAGACAACACCTTAATCTGTATGTGGTAGAGCCTCACCAGCACCTTCAAATTATTAGATTTGGAGGGCACAGCTTCTTACTCATCTCGGTTAGTTGAGACGCAAAAGAGGACAATAGATGAGCCATTCCAGTCGGCTCAAACCCTAACTCCATCTCTTTGTATTTCGGGTGAAAAGGGCTTCTAAAAAGTAAGTTTCATAACACCTCCGGGTTTCTTGTTTGTTCACTTATATTACTGGTCTTATGACATTTCCTAATGTCTGAATTTCCTCATCTAAAATGGTAACAATGAGTATCTACTCTATAGCGCGACTGTCAGGGTTAATAAAAACAACCTCATGCTAGGTAAATGCTGTTATGATCATCGTCTTTCTGCTCCAGGAGGAATGGTGGCCTGGAGAAGCCTTCCTAGAAAAGGACGTGTGCATTTGCATCTGGGAAATAACGGGACCCAAATACCTAAGAAATATGTTTTGTAGGTACTATTATGAATTTTCCCAGGCAGCCTTACTAATCGCTTCAAAGCTCGCTACTCCCAGAGAATTTACTTATGCCTAAAAGAACGGGCACCTACTAGCTTGGGTGTCTGCTGGAAAGCAAGTACGTTTTTCCAGGTTAGTAATGAGGCAGCTATACACAGAGCTGAGGAGGAAGCCGGCCCCACAATGTGAACAAGGTGGACACCAGTTAACTGAATAGGTTATCAAAAAACCTCAGCACTGAACGACGAATCATTTTGCTAATGGCTGTGACCAAGAAGAACACGGGGTCTCCACAAAGTCATTAGACTTTGTTTATTCCAAGTCATGCTTCCATTCGGTTTTAACTTAAACTGGGATCCTGACTTTTGGATACTATTCGGGAATCCAAGAGTGTCACTTTAGAAAAGAGGGCTCCTGAAGGGGCCAATTAAGTCAGAAAACAGGGTGGGAAGAAACCTAAGACAGCGGTGCTGCGCCCCACACCCGTCTCCACTTCACTTGCCAAACTTGACGGGCGCGTTCACCTCCACCGACGCCCGGGGGTCGATGTCGTCGGACAGGATGACCATCTCCTGCCGAGCAGCGTCGTACTCGACCTGCAGGCCGTCCAGGCCGCCCGCCTCGAGCCCCTCGCCGCACACCGCCACCTGCACGCGGTCGCCGCCCGGGTGCGCGTGGGGATCCAGGGGCCGCACGAGCAGGTGGCACGGCAGCCGCGCCTTCAGCCGCCCGAACGGGCTCACCGGCAGCGTCCACTCCCTCCGAGGCCTGTGGGGAGCTGATCCCCGCCGATCCCCGTCGGAAACGCACGACCGGGCCCCGGGAGCCCCGAACCAGGCGCCCAGCCGCGCTCGCAGCGCGCAAGGCTGGAGACGGCTCAACATGCCCGCCCTGGGAGCCCGAGCGCCAGAACCCCGAGGCTGCCTCGGGTCAGCCTGGAAGGCGACGGCTTTGCAGCTGCAAGACAAACCCGGTAAAAAATTAGAACTTCAAAGTGCCTGGTGGACACCTGACCCGGACTCTTCGCCTTCTTCCGCCCCTTTGGCGGAGGCCGCTGGGACATGTAGTTCTAACGGCGCTAGATATCAAAGTACCCTGGGCCATTTGAACTACATATCCCAGGAGGCGGTGCGACAGATTGACAAGAGACGATTGGTAGACGAGTCTTGCCGTTGCTCCAAGCCCATTGGTCAAGCGACTTAATCCAACTGACCAATGGGAAGAGTCGAAGGGGCAGGTTGTGTGGTTACCATGGATACCAAAGACGCGACTTGTTTGGAGAGTGGAGTTTTGGAGTGAGACGCAGAGACCAGAAACCACAGAGAAAGCTAAGAGTTTAAATAAGAAGCGGGACCAAGAGAAAGGGTAAGAAACAGCGCGTTTACAGACGGGACTCATAGCAACGTTACCTTTTGTAGGTTGTTAGAACCGAAATTTAACAAACTAATGCTGGGTCCCCTGGAGTCAGAGAACCCCTAAGCAAGAGACCTCACTTAGCAAGAGAGACAGACCCTTCTGTTGCTCGACCCCCTCTCCTCTGCCCTTTCGGAGATCTTCCTCTCAGATCGACAGGAAAAGTGTCGGAATCCTGACTCTTTCCTGTCGGTAACCTTAGGTCAGTCACAGTGTCTTTGGGTTTTCCTCTTTGCTTGTAAAATGACGACACCAATATTTTCCTTGCCTGGTGTGGAAGGGTTTTTTACAGAGATCAAGTGAAACAGCGGTTGACAAAGAGCGATGCGCGATCTACCAAACAATTAAAGTAGTGTTTTAGGACTAGCATTGTTTCTAAGCTGCCGGGAAAGGTTGAGACGTTTGAACTTGTTTAGAGAGCAACGTTGATCTCTTTCACTACAAATGATCCCCGGCCTTAGTGGTAAAATAAAATCTTTTTTTCTTAGACCCTAAGACTTGTGGGGGTTGTCAGATTGTGTTCCTGGCCCTGTTGGTTTATCTGTGTTGCCAGGAACTGTTCCTCCAGTTTTGATATAAAGATAGAATTACTAGGTAGCTCTCTAAAGCTTCTCTCCTTCCTTATTATTAGTGGGCAGTAAAAATAATGGAACTTCTGGGGTGAGGGCATTATTTCAACCTTGCTTGTCTAATCTCTCCCTTTTCTCCAAGCATATCTCTCTAAATTTCTTACGTACAGATGGATAGGTTTAATAAAACGCAAGTCCTATGTGGGGGCGTTCACTTGTTAATCTTCCAGCATTTAGGAAGCTGAAGTTGAGGATCTCAAATCAGAGGGCAACCTGGGCTACAAAGTGAGAACTCTGTCTCAAATAAAATAAAAAAGATGGTATCTTTAAAGACTAAAGCCCTCAGCCAAACATGACCCCAAATCTTGGGACCTGAAGTAATAGAGAGACTAGGTAGACTGAGCTAAAGTCCTCACCCGGAGGACTAATCGTATCAATAAAAATGAGTCCGAAGTCAGGGTAAAAACCTGAAGGATCAGAGAAACAGAGGAGAAGCTGCGAGTTACTTCTTACCCTTTCTGTTCCTCTGTCCAAAAGGGGCCAAGATGCCGTCTCTGCCCCGCCTTACCACTTCCTGTTCCCCTCTCTACAGTCCTCCAAACCTCTATGGTCAGCTAGTGGCTAGCTTCGCCCGCTGACCCCGGGCAAGCTTTATTTGTCAGAACACAATTAAAACATCACACAACGCACCAGTATCCACGTTATTCCTCCAGTGAAGACTATTGTAGTGGCAGTGGCGGTCAGCAGCCGGCAAAGGTCTTATCCTGAGGGACTCCACTGAGGTGAAGCCCATCCTTGACTTTGCTGCAAAAATGAATGTTGCAATAAGCTAGTATGATACAGAGTTGACGTTGACTAAAAAGAGATTTTGAGCATAGATTTAGGCAGCATAGGAGTTGATAGAATGAGACCCACCCAGGATCACAGGGGTAGGCTTTTGAAAGAGGATATGCCCTCAAGTGTCTTAGCAGTAGCTCTACAGATTCACTCTTTTGGTGACTCTCAACTTACAACTCAAAAGTTTTTTGTTTTTGTTTTTTAAATTTATTTTCAAGACAAGGTTTCTCTGTAGCTTTGGAGCCTGTCCTGGAACTAGCTCTTGTAGACCAGGCTGGCCTCGAACTCACAGAGATCCGCCTGCCTCTGCCTCCCGAGTGCTGGGATTAAAGGCGTGCCCTACCACAAGTGAGGTCACAGGGTGGCTCTCGAGGTGTCTTTGATTGGATTACAGTTCTAATAAAGCCATGCGTCATGACAGTTGTAGAGGGATTAAGATGTGTCCTTTTCTGTAAATAGGGCTTCTGGTGAGATTCCTAGAAAATTGCTGGTTTATCCCTGAGGAAAAAGGAAGGGCTTGTATGTTTAGGTCTCAAGCATGATTCATTGCTACAACATTCTAACTTATAAATACCTCTACATAAGAGAAATACTATCTTTCTCTTGACAACCTCATAGATACTGTTGCTAACTGTGTTAGAATTCTTCATTTTCGGCTGGTGAGAAGTACTGGTCAGACTCTGGAGTGAAGGGTCTTTTTCCTTCCATGTCTTCATCATGTCTGTGTCTAGCCTGCCTCAATAGGATAAAATGAATTTTATGCTAAGCAAGAGCCCACTCTATAAATAATATCCTGGGCTTTGTGATTTGTATGAACAAAATTAGTCAGATTAGTCTTCAAATTATCTTTTTTATGAAAACCCACAGGCATAGCTTTAAAGATCTGAAAAAGGCACGAGCAAATTGAGAATGAACTCAGATTAGCTGTGTAATTGCTAGATATAGATAGATAAAAATGTATCCTTGATAATTATACTGTTTCTATAGTAAATTTTCTTTTTCTGGAAAATTTAAATTAATAGAATTGTCAACTGAGCCATAATAGTGTGTGTAACACAATCATTATTTTATTACTCTCAAATAAAGAAATTAAAATTTATTCAGAAATTATCTTTCTGATTTTATGAGGTTGAAGATTGAGACTTTGATTGATATTAAGATTGATGTAAGATATTGCCAACACCTAGCAATCTAATATTTATCACATTTGTCTACATGCAAACAGTGACTAACAAATACAGTTTTCAAAGCATGCTTACGGGCACCATCCCCCTGTATCCTCACAAAACACTGATGTGGGAGTGATTTCTTATCAATAAAGAAACTGCCTAGGCCCATTGATAGGCCAACCCTTAGGTGGGTGGAGTAAACAGAACAGAATGCTGGGAGAAAGAAGCTGAGTCAAGGAGTTGCCATGATTCTCCCATTCCAGGCAAACGCAGGTTAAGATCATTCCTGGTAAGCCAGCTTGTGGGCTACATAGATGATTAGAAATGGGTTAGGTCTAATCCTAATATGTAAGAGCTAGCCAATAATGGGCCAGGCAGTGTTTAAAAGAATATAGTTTCCGTGCAATTATTTTGGGGCATAAGCTAGCCATGCGGGCGGCTGGGTGCCGGAGACACAGCCCCGCCGCTCCAATACTACAAAACGCTGCTCAGAAGGATGGCGTTATTCTCCCTGAATGACACTCAAGGAAACAGGTCCAGAAACACAAGGTGCAGCTCTTGTGAGCCAGAAATTATGGCTTTAGGTGATGAAAGCATAAAACTATGAATGTACACGAATTTTTATCTTATGGGGCTACGTATAGTTAGAAATAATTGAATAATCCAAATCCCCCAATAAGAGAGCTATAATTAAATTGACTATATATTTGTAGTACTCTAAAGCAATTTTAAATTGACATTTTGAAGGTTTGTCAGTCATGTAGGAAATAATCTATAATATAATTTTGGGTAAAGAGCACATACTAACCTTTATGTATAGTTTAATCTCAATTCTGTAATAACAATAATAAATTTAATATAGGAATATATTCACAGAAACAATTCCAGAGGGATTCACAGCACTTTATAATGGTGGTTATCTCTAAGCAGTGAGATTGAATCATCGTGTTACCAGTAATGATCATGCTTTGTATTTTAATAAGGAAAAAACTAAAGATTCTTAGACTGTTCCGACCCCTAACGCTGTCTCGGAAAGCCAAGCCATTTCTTAGCGTCTGACTATAAATGCAGGCGGGTAGAGGAGTGTTTCTTATCAAATAATTGTGAATGGTAGTGACTATTATTACTGCATGTTCAACTCCTGGACAGCAGAGGGCGGGAGAGTTCTAAAGGGGAAACGGTGTTCAGACCAAGGATTCAGGACTTCAGTTGAAGGGAGGAAGGCCATGGGACTGTGCCCACGTTCTGAATCATAAACCACTTAGAACAAATACTGCTTGTGATTTGTTTTTTTTTTTTTTTTAAAGATTTATTTATTTATTATGTATACAGTGTTCTTTCTGTCTGTATGTTTGCTAGCCAGAAGAGGGCACCAGATCTCATTACAGATGGCTGTGAGCCACCATGTGGTTGCTGGGAATTGAACTCAGGACCTCTGGAAGAGCAGTCAGTGTTCTTAACCTCTGAGCCATCTCTCCAGCCCTGCTTGTGATTTGTTATCCTTAAGACATATTAATACACTTGGAAAACTAATAACTAACTTCTGAGATGTATTTAATGGATCTGTAGGTAGAGCCACTTGACGCCTCCATGTGAAACTGTACATAAGAGACACTTTTATTTCCCCCTCGTGACGTCTTTTGTGCCACCTCACAGGCGAACGCGCCCTGCAGTACTGTGCTGAGTGGTGATAGTGAGCTCCGACTTGGCGCCTCAGGGGAAACATTGGGCATCTCTCAGGCAGGCATGAGGCCTGATGATGCGGCATCAGGCGCCCTTTGAAGAAGTTTAATTCATAATTTACTTTTCGTTTTAGCAAGACTGTTGTACCTTAAATGATTTTTCCTCATGCACTGAAATGATTAGTTTTGTGGACATGTGTTGTTGTGGTAGCTCACAGTAACTGAGCCTTTAAATGTTGAGCCATAGCCGGGTGGTGGCGCACGCCTTTAATCCCAGCACTTGGGAGGCAGAGGCAGGCGGATCTCTGTGACTTTGAGACCAGCCTGGTCTACAAGAGCTAGTTCCAGGACAGGCTCCAAAGCTACAGAGAAACCCTGTCTCGAAAAACCAAAACCAAGAAGAAAAAAAATGTTGAGCCCATTTTTCATTCCCTGGATGTACTTGGTTTGATCTTGTTGCTGTCTTTCCTGTATAAGTTGGTAGAGTCAACTAATGGTTTCTGAGAATTTTTGTATTTCGTGTTTCTATGAGTTATTAGTCTGATATTTTCTTGAATGTATTTTCTTCCTTTTGGTTTCAGCAAGTGTTCTATCTTTTCTTTTTCTGAGAAAATTATAGAGAATTAATTGGTATTGTGGTTTAGTTTTATTTGTTTTGTCGTCTTCATGTGAAATCTTCAGTTTATCCGCAGTAGTCTTTCCCCACTTTCTGTCTAGTCTGCAGAGTTCTCCCTTGGTATTTGTGACACTGGCATGTTCTCACGCACGCTCTCACGCACGCTCTCACGCATGCGCCCTGACTGTGTTTACGAGCTGTACACGCTTTCATGCTTTGTCCACCATTCTGATCATGTCCTCAAACCTGTCTTCAAATCTGCTAATTCCTTCCTAACCTTAGCTAATCTTGTACTTACTGTCCCTATTGAGTTTTCTTGTTTTTTAATTATATTTATTTAGTTTGCGCATATAAACGTTTGAGTGCCTGGTAGCTGCAGAGGTCAGAAGAGGGTGTCAAATCTCCTGAAACTGGAATTACAGAAGGCTCTGAGCTGTTACGTGGGTGCTGGGAACCCAGCCCAGCTGCTCTGCACAGGCAGCGTCTCATAGTGGTGGAGCCATCTCTGCAGCCCCGTCTTTTCTTCTAGTGACTGTCTGATGGCTGTGTCTGCATCCTTAGTGGCTTGATTCGGTTCCTCCACAGCTCTGCTTTCTCTTTTATTTATATCTATCTATCATCTATCTACCTACCTATCTATCTACCTACCTATCTATCTACCTACCTATCTATCTATCTACCTATCTATCTATCTATCTACCTACCTATCTATCTATCTACCTACCTATCTATCTACCTACCTATCTATCTACCTACCTATCTATCTACCTACCTATCTATCTACCTACCTATCTATCTACCTACCTATTTATTTATTTATTTTTGAGCCAGGGTTTCTCTGTAGCTTTGGAGCCTGTCCTGGCACTAGCTCTTGTAGACTAGGCTGGTCTCGAACTCACAGAGATCCGCCTGCCTCTGCCTCCCGAGTGCTGGGATTAAAGGCGTGCGCCACCACCTGCTTTCTCTTGTAAAATTCCTGGTACTATGTAGGGTTTTTTTTTACCCTCTATTTTTACTATTTTGAAATTCATTTATTACAGTGCAGGTTGGTGTTTGCAGGTTGCTGTTTCTGCTTGCTTTGTTGGTCTCCCACTTGGGACATTTTACTTTCTGTCGTGACCTCTAAATAGTTTAAATTTTTATTGTTCCCTCATCTCCAGTGGAATTTCTCTGTTGTGAAAATCCTTTGAATTCTAAGTTAGGATAATCCCTTTCCAGGATGGTGGAGGAACACCTTCGTTCACAGCCTCTCAGTTTTTGTGGTCATGGGAAAGTTTAAACTTTAATCATTTTTAGTCATCTTTAAATTTTATCTTTTTAAAATAAAACAGCTCACTCATACAAAAATAAATGGAAGTACAGGTAGAAAGCATTGTACAATGAAATGAACATATTTTTGCCAAACACCCAGTTTAAGAGATAGGGTGCTTCCGTTGTACTTTCTTCTTTCCTTATTTATCCTGCGGCCTTCACTCTGTGGAGGGCTAAACTGAGCTATGAGGAAGAAAAGAGGCTTCTCGAATACAAAGAGTGTGGGGGAAATCCCCATTTGCTCTTGTTCTGTTGGTCTTGCTCCAAGGCCAGCTCCAAACCAATCTGTACTGGCTTTGTCAGTCATGCAGGTGCCCAAGAATAAGAGAACACCAAGCCTTTAAGAGAGAAACTGGGAGGGGTAAGGGTGGAGGGGTATCCATGCTCGTCTTGGGGTAGTCTGGATTATGTGGTACTGACAGCACAGGGTGAGATTATACGAGGACCCAGTCTCTCAGGCCATAGTGAAGGGACCCATGAAGCTAGAAAGTATGGGAGAAAGTCATAAGAGAAGGCTTGAGAAAACAATTCCTGATTTTATGTTCTGACTGCTGCAATAAAACCAAAGTGGGCTCCACGCCAGCATAAACTTGGAAGACAGCCAAAGAATTAATTATGACTTGGAGAAATCAATGACAATAAAACACCAAACTCTTAGAACACCCGAATTTTCTCACAGCATAACAAAGGCTTTAGAAAGAAAAACATTGCCACCGTTACCCACAGAAGGCAGATAACTGTGGTCTGATTGTAACTAGACCGCTCTCCTCTGAAAAAGAAACAAACATATACATAAAATTAGCAAATCTTACAGAGACCCAGAACTTTACACAATCACATTTAAAACATCAAAAATCACCCAATATTCCAACATATCAGAAGCAGAGAGTCTGGATAGTTTTCGATAGAAACAAAACAAAACAAAAAACAAACAACAACAACAAAAAAAACCCAACAGATCCAACTTCATAATAGAAGATTTTATTTAGTGTCCAGAAACCTCTGAAACAACCTGAATATCTCTCAAGATGAGAGTGCAAAACAAATGGTCTTGCATCCACATAGAACTGTGATAATGTATGAAACAGATAAATGTCAGAAACATTTTAATAAGCGAAAGCAGCCATATTCAAATGGTCACATCCTATGAGGTCATTCTCATGACCTTCTAGAAAGGGCAGCACGCCGATGCCGAGGAACAGATAGGCTCTTGGTGGGGTTAGTGTGGGGATGGTTGCATGGTATGGAAGAGTTTGGTGTTGGGAACAGAGATCCATCCGCATCCTGAGATAGATAGAGCTCAAGATGGAACATGGTCTGCTCCGTGTGAAGGTGAGAAGTGAGCTCTAGGAATCGCCCACAGGCACTCCTGTCTTCAGTCAGACAGCGTGGCAGGTGAATTCTGTTGAACATTTTAAGAAAACAGTCAGGCGGTGGTGGCGCACACCTTTAATCCCAGCACTTGGGATGCAGAGGCAGACGGATCTCTGTGAGTTCGAGACCAGCCTGGTCTACAGAGCTAGTTCCAGGACAGGCTCCAAAGCTACAGAGAAACCCTGTCTTGAAAAACCGAAAAAAAGAGAATGCTTCCAAACTCATTTTATGATGCCTGCATTATCTTTTAGGGGGAGCTCTCTCTCTCTCTCTCTCTCTCTCTCTCTCTCTCTCTCTCTCTCTCTCTCTCTCTCTCTCTCTCTTTCTCTTTCTCTCTGGTCTTGCCTGACCAGGAATTCACTGTGTAGACCAGGCTGCCCTCACGCCCACAGATCACAGAGATCTACCTGCCTCTGCAGGATCAAAGCGTTTGCCCACAACTGACTCCCCTGCATTGTCTTGATAACAGAACCAGACAAAGATGGTTAGAAACAAAACAAACCTCCGCAGAACAGCACCCTCATGCACATGGGAACAAACCTCCGCAGAACAGCACCCTCATGCACATGGGAACACACCCATAGCAGCAGCTGTGAGAAGCCCAGGCCATCCGAGAGACGACACTAGGTGTTCATCAGACATTTTCAGTACTGTTACAAAAATACCTGGCAAAATAGTCCAAAGAAGGAAAGATTTATCTTGTTTTACGCTTTCAAAGGTCTCACCCCACGGTCACTTGACTTTGTTGTTTCTGAGTCTGTGTGCAGTCACACAGCATTGTGACAGGATGTGGTGCGCCAGGAAGCTGATACTTTCAGGTAGCGTCCAAATGTGTGAAGATGGTGAAGATGTCTTAGATACCACTCTAAATACATATATTAAAACATATAAAAGAAACAATCTGTACTTCACTAAAACTAGGCTTCTGATCTTTGAAAGGCAATGCCAACAGAATGAAAAGTAAAACTACTAACAGAAAAAAAAATCCAAAAGGCACATTTGATAAAGAACTATTTTCCAAAACATCCGAACAACTTAAAATTCAGTAACAGATTTATAAAGCAACCCAATATCCTTAACAGACATCTTACTAAGGAAAATATAGAGATAAAAATACTGAGATGAAAATATGCACAGCATAAAAAATTATTATAGAAATGTAAATTAAAACCACGGGCTACTTTTATAGTCCCTAGGATATCTACAATTAAAAAATACCGACAATGCCAAGTGTTGACAAGGATGCAGCATCATAGAAATCTTTGCATCTTTGTACAATTGTAACAAGGTGCAGCCATTTTAGAAACCAACTTCCAGTTTCCTAGAAATTAAATAAATATTTACCTTATTACCCAACAATTCTACTCCTTTCTATTACCCAAGACATAGAAGTAGATGGTCACATGTTATTAGTAACTTCATTCATAATAACCCAAACCTGGAAACAAGGGGAAAGTCTGTCAGCTGGTGAGTGACAAGTAAATTGTAGTTTATGTCTGCAGTAGAATTGAATTCAACAAGAAAGGGAACCAATACAGATAAACACAGTGTAGACGAGTCTCATAACTCTTGTACTAAGTGATAGAGGCCCAACGTGTCTATGATTCTCTCTTTGTGATACCGTAACAAAGTCTTGTGGACATAGTGACTTATAGCCAACAGAATGAATTCCTCTTTGTGCTGGAAGTCCAATAATCATGTTCAGGTGAGGACCCACTTTTGAGCTGTAAGCTGCCAAGTTCTCATGTCCTGTGTGTCCCTCTGTCCTCTTCTCTGCTGGCTCTAGGGCACTAGACTCATTCATGAGAGCTTCACCTAGATGACCCATTATTCCAACTGGCCCTGCCTCCGATACCACCAAGAAGAACTAGCTTTTACCATGGGGTGGGGCTGTGTGACACACGAGCATGCACTTCAGAGCAGATTATATAAGTTTTAAAATAGGCAAAGTGACGGCCCATTCTTAGATGCTCCAAGGATGATAGGTGTGGGGTGTATAGGCCATGCCAATACAAACTACCTGATATTAATAATTATCTTTTTATCTTATATTTCTTTTTTTTTCCTTTTAAACACTGCCTGGCCCATTATTGGCTAGCTCTTCTCGGCTAACTCTCGCACCTGGACTAGCCCATTTCTTATAAAGTGTGTAGCACCCCAAGGTGTGCTTACCGGGGAGATTCTAGCCTGCGTCTGCTTGGCGTGGGAAAATTATGGCGACTCCTACTCAGCTTCCTTCTCCCAGCATTCTGTTCTGTTTACTCCACCCACCTAAGGGTTGACCTATCAATGGGCTTAGGCAGTTTCTTTATTGATAAGAAATCACTCCCACATCATTTCCCCTTTTTCTGTTTAAACAAAAGAGAAAGGCTTTAACTTTAACATAGTAAAATTACATATAACAAAACAGTTATCAAGTAAGAATTATAGTTACAATATTTATATCTACTTTATCTTTTATCATAACTAAGGAAAACTATAACTATTTCTATATCCCCCTAAATTATAACAAATATCTGTAACCCACAAAATAACCAAAAACTACCCAGACCCCAATTCTTGGGCACATGGGCATCGTCTTCTCTATACTGCTTCCTGTCACCTGTGGGCAAAGGCATCTTTAGGGTCACTGATATAACAAGATAATTGGGATAACAGCCAAGTCCTGGGAAGACCAGCTGTCACTTTTGTTGATATATATCGCCTGCCAGGATCCAGGACCCCTTTATCAAACCTAACCCAAAACCTCTTTTCCAAAGCAATGCATTTTTTGAGTTCCATTTGAAAGTAAGGCATTCTTAATATATCTAGGCTGGTTCTTTCCATCAGTCCCACTCACAATCCCGTGTCTCTTAGCAGCTGTTTGTTTACTTATCGGCACCGAAAATTCAAGGTGAATACAGGAACACACAGGATCCAGATGCCCTGCCGATTTCCCATCTCCATGTGACTTATAATTTTTATTACTTTACTACTTCATTATTTTTAAACTATTCATTTTCTTTTCTGTGACTGTCTATACCCCTCCTCTCCTTTTAAGCCTAAACACATTGTTAAAGACACTGTAACCCATGTAAAGGGTTTTCTTCCTCTCTGTGTATCTCTAGTCTTTGTCTGTGTGAGCAAAGATCTGCTAAGCCGCTCAACTAGGCTCTCCAAGTGGCTCTGGTGGCTGCCTGCACCCACTTCTCAGTCTGAGAAAGCCAAGTCTAAGCTCTAGGTCCTCAGAGAAAAGCTTGACCAGAACTGCATTCACACACACACACACACACACACACACACAGCCCAGTTCTGGAATGCCAGTTCCTGCACTGTGGCAGGTGCTTTTTTAACTTAGGTTTTGCTTCTACTTAGCATGAAAAAGGCTGTTCAAATGCTTGCTGTACAGCAGAACACTTCTTAAAGGAGCTATGCCCCCCCCTTTTCAGCTTTCTCAGGCTCTAACATGGAAATATGGGTCCTTGTCGGAACGCCAAAATGTTGGGTGTTTTATTTGTTGTTGTTTTCTCTTTGTTCTTTGGGCGCCTCCCTCCCAGCTCCCAAATAATCACATAGAAACTTATTTTTTTTTGAATGAGTATAGAGTTTATTCAGTGGGTTATGGAAAAAAAAAGTGGAAGTGGGAGAGGGAGAGAGAGGGGGTGTGTGGGAGGAGAGAAAGAGAGAGAGATAAAACACAAGTTACCTCTTAGGGAGAGCAGCAGAAAGAGAGCAGAAACATCTTTCTTGTGAGTGCCAGGCCTTAGCTTGGCTTGTTGCTAGCCAGCTTTTCTTAACTTAAATAATTCTATCTACCTTTGCCTCTGGGCTTTTTACTTTTTCTTTTCTGTATTCTATGATGCCCCACGGCCTTTAGACCTCCACCAGCACGCCACAGTGGAAGCACACGGAGGCTACAGCAAAGTCTGCCACTTGAAGTCCCTGAATGCCTGAGCTCTAAAGCCCCTCCTTCTGGGTTCCTCGGGTCTCCTTCAGGGGCCACGAGAAATGGTTTTCTCATCACCAACTCAGACATTTATTTTTATGTTTAATGTCTTCTTCCAATGCACAGGTAGAAAAATTTAGTTAGTAAATCATCTTCTCTAACCCTGTAGTTGCTAATCCTTTGTCCTCTGGAGGAAGGAACTCAATTGGGTAAGAGATGCTTCTCGGAGGAGGAAGACTGAGATGAGGTTCACTGAGAGTGGTAGAAGCGGGGGGGGGGGGGGTGCTTGCTTAACCACAGGGGGAAGCTGGGAAACGCACGCGACCTGCTTCACTTCTTTGCTGACGTGGAGTTGACCTAAGGCTTCTTAAAAAGCTGTCTTGCTCACTTTCTTTTTCTCCAATACCCAACACCCTTCACACTTCTATAATTCAGATTTTAAAATTTAATTTGGAGAGCAAACAGTCCATTGTCGCTGGCTCTGTTTTCACACTAACACTCTGTCAGAGATTTGGATTAAACTCATCTGGAGAGGACCAGGTCACATAGATTATATATGATGACACTCGGTCAGAGCTCTGGATTAAATTTATCATCTGGAGAGGACCAGGTCACATAGATTATATGTTATGACACTTGGTCAGAGCTCTGGATTAAATTTATCATCTGGAGAGGACCAGGTCACATAGATTATATGTTATGACACTTGGTCAGAGCTCTGGATTAAACTCATCTGGAGAGGACCAGGTCACATAGATTATATATTATGACACTCAGTCAGAGATCTGGATTAAATTCATCATCTGGAGAAGACCAGGTCACATAGATTATATAATATTGACACATTTGTTCCAGCTGTCAAAAATAATTAAAGATGCATCATATACAAAAGACAAAAGAGCAAGGCAGTGGTGGATGGACACTGACATTTTACGGAGCAGCATCTGCTGTGACTTCACCGACATTGCTCCATTTCATTGTCACAGAGCTGTCCAATCATTTGCAGCCAATGGAACAGCCAGAGGTGGCATACCTTGCCCTAGCTCACACAGGAAGGAAAGAACTGAAATTGAAGTCTAAACTGACGAACTTCAATTAGCAGTTTCCACCCTGGGAGACTAATTAAGTGGCCAACCCGGGCTTGGTAAAGCGAGGAGGAAGAGGAAGCAAATGAGGGAGGAGTCACCTACTGCAGGTGCCCAAAAAGAAAGCACGTTGCCAATGCCATAGGGGAAATCTTCAAAGGCCTATTACATTTTAATTATGTTTCTGTGTGTGTACTTATGTGCGTTTATGGGCACCACATGCATGCAGACGCCTACAAGGTGATGGATGCATTGAAACTGGAGTTATAGGCAGTGCTGGGTCCTCTGCAATAGCAGTGAGTGCTCTTAACTGCTGGGCCGTCTCTCCAGATCCATGAAGACAGTCTCAAATACAATATAATATGAATGGATAAGGGCCGCGGGCCTGCAGATAGTTTTAATAACTCCTGTTGTTTGTTGGTGCTGTCCTGGGCACATCCTCTACCCTACCTGAGTTGCCAATTCCTTCTCTACAGAATGGAGATTATTTATGTGGTATGTGATTGCTGCTAGAAATAAAGGCGGTAATGCAAGGGAAGCTTTATCTAAATTATGTGTTTTCAAAGGACCTTTAAATGGTTTTAGGCACGCAAGAGTGACTTCATGCTGACAGGGGAGACAAAAATCACGTCTGTTTCTGTGACCATTCTGCCATGAGCTCTAAGAAAGGGGGAAATGACCAAGAAGCTTTGAAAGGGTGGCAAAGCTCTTGTCTTGTCTTGGAACACAGTGACTGTGGAGAGAGGAGGCAGCGAACCGAGAGGGTCTAGCACAGCCGTCATCTTCATCCCATGGGGCAGAACTTATTTTGGACCACAGTCTCTGGTTCTCTATGACCCTGGGCAAGCAGAAGATTCATCATTGATTGCACATGCACATAGTGTAAGATCTAACTGTGTAACGTGTGTAAGGTGTGAGAAACCTTAACAAACGCGAGTGCTTGGAGCTTCCTCTCAGAAACAACCTTCCTTCCTCCCGTCCTTTCTTCCTTCCTTCCTCCCTCCCTCCCTCCCTCCCTTTCCCCTCCCCCTCCCCTCCCCTCCCCCCTGCACCAAAATAGGCTTCTGCCACCCACAACCTTTTTTGAGAGGTTATTTTTCTTTTGTGTTGTTCGTAGGAACAGAAGGAAGTTGTGGTTTGCTTTTAGAGGTCTTTGAATGACAAAGCTTTTTATTCTGTCTTAAAATCTTCTCTATAGCTTTAGAAAAATGCCCCAAGTCTAACTTACCCTTTATATAACAATGAATAACAATGAATCTTGGATACTTGTATACAGAGTAAAAGATCTCTGTGTAAAAAGCAATTGTTTTACCTGTTGCGTTTAGGACTGCCAAGTTGGTGGTGTTTGCCACCGTGTGCCTCATTTGAGATGGGCTGCTCAGTGTTCTGGGCTGGTCAGTTTGCAGACCAGATGGTCTTTCTTAGGACGGACTCTCAGTAAGATGTTCAATGTGTTCTTCAAAAGAGATACACATCAGATCACAGAGCTGTTATGGCAAGATAGAGGGGCACTTTTCTTACGACTGTTTACCCGTGTTTTCTTGCCAACCATTGACATTTCTAAAAAATTAGAAACTGAAACCGAAGTAGGTGAATGGAAGTTTCTCAGAGTTCCTCCTTTCTCCAAGATGTTTGGTGCCAAGTCACCATGGAAACAAACACCAGTAACCCCCAGCACTGGGCTTCACGGAAAGGAACACGTGATCACGTTTCCCTGCCAATCAGGATTCAGTTCCACAAAACAGAGTGATCAGAGAGTGTGGGCCCAGGAGGAGAATAAAACGTGTGACTTTCCTGTTATAGCACCCCATTTCTAAAGTGACCAAAGCTTGCGTGTCCCGGGCCTGGTAATGTTGGCAAGAACATGGCTCCTTCTGGTATCTTTCCTAGAGCGTTGCCCCCTCAACCCCCAGAGAACCTTGATCCACTCTCTGGAACATGGGCTATTTAATTTTTACACATGCTCCTTGAAAGTTGAGAAAATTTTCCTTAAGAGTTCAAAATCACAACAAAATGCTGTCCACCTATGTTAGGTTCAAAGAGGAGGAAGTGGTGTGTCTTACAAAACGGGGCAGACCCTGCTGAGTTCACTGCCTCGTTTCTTTTTTCTCTGTGAAGCTTCCCGTTTGGGGTCTGATCTTAACCGCACCCCACATGAAGTGAGAAAAACAGAGTGAGCTGTTCCTCCGAGATAGGGCTGAAGCCTTTCCGTTTCACTTGGCTTCTTCCTCAGCAGCCTCTTGCTTCTCTGTGCGTCAAAAGCTTGTGCCGTGCCCATGTAAGGTATGGCAAAGCCGTATCGTTCCTCTTCAGACTCTACAGCGAAGAGTTGCACAGGGTTCACCATCGCATCTTTGCAGGGGAGACAGCTTTCCTGCAGAGCTCACTGCACCGACCGTGCTTCTGGAAGTATACAATGCAGCCCACGCTGGGGCTGCAATCCAAGGTCTCGTGAAGCCTCCGTCTGTACAGTGTTCTAAAATGAATGCTTAGGATTCTTCTGTTAGTCTTGCCACCCTGAAGCACCTGAAATCAAACTGCTGTCTACCTCGTTTTGCTCCCCATGGTGTCTGGTTTCTGCCCATGGCACTGTGGCACCTCCGAGTCACCAAATTCCCGTTCCTTCCAAGTCCTTCCTCAGATGACGGGCGGTAGCTATGAAAACGCGGAAGCTCTCCGGTATCCATAGATGAGAGTCTGGAGTCAGGCAGTTAGTGGTTTTTACAATCTTATCTACCTTCGTAAAAGGGTGTTTGTCTTAGTTACTTTTATGCTGTCATGACAAAACACCATGGCCAAGGTAACTTTGGGGGGAAAAAAGCGTTTAATTTCCATCAAAGTCATAGAAATGTGTTACTTCCAAAGTCCTTTCTTCCTCTTTTACTATCCTGTTGTTGAGTCTTATGAATACTTGCCAGTCAGGCTGGGGTGGCGCACGCCTTTAATCCCAGCAGTGGGAGGCAGAGGCAGGCGGATCTCTGTGAGTTCGAGGCCAGCCTGGTCTACAGAGCTAGTTCCAGGACAGGCTCCAAAGCTACAGAGAAACCCTGTCTCAAAAAACCAAAAAATATATGTTACTTATGAGAAGAGATTTTGCTTTTGTTTTCATAAGAAATGTGAGGCTGTGGATTCATTTTGGGTTAAGAAAAATAAAGTTTGATCCAGGAAGACCCCCCCCCCCCTATCACTCATCTCTTTCGACACTGCGTTGATTCTATAACTCGGTTCTTGTGAGTGGCACTGACAGGCGTTGATTGTGAAGGTGCTGGTAAATCTTCGAGACCACGATGTCAGTTCTTTGGGGATATATTAAGAAGTTACACCGCTGACTCTGAGGCCATTTTCTTTGTAATTTATTAACTCTACACTGTTGGGCACAATCGTTGTATCATCAGTTTAGACTTCTGTCTAGAGTGCACAAACACTGAGCTCACGTCTCCTCCAACCCCTCTTGGCTTTTACTCGGGTTTGCCATCGGCCCCCTCACAGGTTTGGGGTGATCTCTCACTGCACTTTTGATTTTCATCTCTCTGATGACTGGAAATGTTCAACACTTTTTCACGTACCTGTGGGAAGTTTGCATGTTGATGTTGTCTGGTAATGTCTCCTAGAGCTCAGTTATAGCACAGCTATATGACGCGAAATGCTTTGTTCGTGTTCAAATATTTACAGCGTTTGAGATGGAGAATTTCAGCAAATGGGGACATTTGTCCAAACATAGCATAGTATTCATCTCTTAACAACATTTTAATTAAAAATTTTGAATGTGAGTGTTTGCGTGCATGTATGTGCACACCATTGTCTGTGCACACCATGCATGCCCAGTGTGGGACGGGCTGGAGTTGGGAGCTGTCATGGAGGTGCTGGGAATCAAACCCAGGTCCTCTGCAAAAGCAGCCAGAGCTCTTGGTGGCTGAGCCACCTGTCCAGCCCCACTACTCCTCTGCTGCCTACATAATCTGTACAACATGAGGGGCCCCACGCTTTGGGAAGGCGGCCGCCATCTTAGTGCCACTATAATCAGGGGCTGATAAAATGGGTAGTTGTAATACACTTTATAATGCCCTTGTAAGGGCGAAAACCTGGAAACTTCCCATGTGCACCCCAAGGTACAGCTACTCGAAGGAATGATTTGTGACCCTATAAACAACGGGCAAATGTGTGTGCTTAAGGCGGGGAGGAATAAAAGATACCAGAAGCCACTAGCACCGCATAAAACAGATCATCTGATACTCCCGATGAAAACACATGTCGCCAACTATGAGGAAACTCTCAGCTGCCAGAGTAAGGAAATGAATACATGTATAACTTATGACTGGAGGGAATTAGAGACGTCCAGGTGGAAGCTATCAGCTATGACTCATCTATAGCTAAGATGATTTCACTACGCTACTGGCATTCTCATTTGAGAGAGGAAACAATTCAGCGGGTAATGATATTGTCTGTGGTCATTTGACCAGTAAACGCAAGGACCAGAGCCTACCCAACCTTTTTGGTTCATATAATAACATGCATTCCACTTTAAAGGAACAGCAAATCTCATAAGACAGACATGAGATGCTGCCCATCACACCAAAAGGAAGGCAGCAGCATCATCTTTTCCAAAAGGAGTATGAAGTGTGGACTTTCCTTTAACTGGGAGCGGATCCAAGAGAAGATGGTAATTCTCTCATTCAGGAGAGGCACCTACTCCATACTCTGCAGAAGGGCACGTCATCCAAATGCGGCCAACGGCACCTTGTAGAATAAACCATCTGGTTTCGTAGATGTGATCCAGGCAGTTGTGTGTGGGGTAGAGCACAAGATGCCTGGCTTGATGCCCTGTATCGTCATCCTGAGATGTGTAATGGTTATCTTTTTTAGCTTGTGTTTGTTGGGACAGTCAGGCACACACTTGAGCTGTGTCCTGTTGGGACAGTCAGGCACACACTTGACCTGTGTCCTGTTGGGACAGTCAGGCACACACTTGAGCTGTTCTGCTGAGACAATCAGGCACACACTTGAGCTGTGTCCTGTTGGGACAGTCAGGCACACTCTTCACCTGTTCTGCTGAGACAATCAGGCACACACTTGAGCTGGAGAGGCAGGTCATGCATCAGTAGGCACAAGCACAGAACTGAGGCTGTGGCTGTGGCCAGTAGTGTGGGTGTGGCCTGGTCTCAGCTGCCTGCTCGAGTGTGATTTGGGGCACTGTGGAACCCTAAAGTGGTTAGGCCAGGACTCGAGTACAAATTGGCACCATTAAGGACAGAACTGCGGAAACTCACACAGAAAACTTTTTATCTTGGAAACATTTTAGTAAGTTATTACAAAATTGAAGCAAACACAAAGTTTGCAATAAACAGTAATTTTTTAGGGTTTCAATAGAACCAGTTTTTGAAAACTATTACAGTATTACACAGTATTGGGCATACAAATTAAATGTAAATATTGTTGCATTTCACAGAAGTGAACCCTTTTCCTGTGAAGGTTTCATTAAACTAAGAATTAACAAGGAAGGACATTTTTTCTTGAATGTCCTGGACAGTTTTATATCAACTTGGTAAAAGCTAAAGTCACCTGAGAGGAGGAACCCTTAACTATGAAAATACCTCCTTGAGGTCAGGCTGTAGACAAGTCTGCAGGGCATTTTCTTAATTCACAATTGAGGGGGAAGGTCCAGCCCATGGTGGGTGGGACCATTCCTGGGCTGCTGGGCCTGGGTTCTATAAGGTGCGCTGAGCCAGTCATGGGAAGCAAACCCGTAAGCAGCTCCCCTCCACGGCCTCTGCATCAGCTCCTGCTTCTGGGACTCCACCCTGTTTGAGTTCCTGTCCTGAATTCCTTCAGTGATGAACACCAATGCTGAAGTATAAATCTAATAAACCCTTTCCTCCCCAACTTGCTCTTTGGTTGTGGTGTTTGGTCACAGCAATAGAAGATAAATTGGCTCCAGTGTAGTGAGGTGTTGCTATGACAGACCTGACCATGTTCTGGGGGAGGACTGAGGAAGGACCTTGGAATTTGGGTCTAGAAGAACCATTTAGCGTTAAGAGCTCTGTGGGATGCTCTTTTGAAACTTGGAAGGTAAGACTATTGAGAGCAGTGCAGAGGTCAGAGGCCCGGCTTGTGAAGTTTCAGGGGGAAGTTTAAAGACTCTGTCAGGGCCATCTGCTATTTTGAATAAAGATTCTGTGGTTCTGGTAGCTGGGGCTGAAGAATCGGCTGAGGTTAACAAGACACAGAACTGCTGAAGTAATGCTCTGCTTTGCTGGGATGTTCGATGCTGGTCAGCTGGAGCTAAGAAATTAACGATGATTAAGAAGATGCCAGCATCACTGAGGGAATCTTTTCTGGCAGCCAGACTTGGTTAGATGTAAGAGTCACCCAGGTGGTATTGGGTGTGAAGGCATGACAGGGTCATGGAGAGCAGCTGAGGCTTGGCACTGTGAGAGGCCAGCGGAGCCAGCCAGAGCCTGGAAGACAGGTTGTGTGTGTTGGAGAGGGTGGAGCAGAAGTGACCCAAGCCCTTTGGAGGAGTTCAGAAGACTGCGCGGATCCCAGACACTAGACAGTTGGAATTTTGTTTTGCTTTAACTTGATTGTGACTGTTCCCTGATCTTTCCCGCTTGAAGTAAGAAAGTATTTGCCTGGGTTGAGAGACTTGAATTTTAAAAGGCTTTGTAGTTTTAAAAAGATTGACTGTTTTAAAGAAACTGAAGTTTTAATGTGCTTGAATTTGTAAAGCCTGTGGAACTTTTAAAGTTACCTAAGGTCTTGGGGATGAATAAGAAGGGAAGGGTTGTGTTTGTGTGACAAGAGTCATTGAAGAAGCCTCAGCTGAGGAAATGAATGCCTCCTTGAGACCCAACTGTAAGGCGTTTTCTCAATTAGTGATCAATGGAGGAGGATCCAGCTCATGGTGGGTTTACCATCTCTGGGCTGCTGGTCCTGGGCTCTATAAGAAAACAGGCTGAGCCAACCACGAGAAACAAGCCCCTGTACACAGCTCCCCTCCATGGCCTCTGCATCAGCTCCTGCCTCTGGGAGTTCCTGTCCTCACTTCCTTTGATGGTGAACAGCAATGCTGAAGTGTGAGCCAAATAAACTCTTTCCTCCCCATCTTGTTCTTTGGTCCTGGTGTTTGGTCACAACAATAGACACCCTCTCTAAGACAACAAGCAAGCCTACAGCCTTGCTTAGAGTCTGGCAGTCTCCACAGGCTGAACAAACGCCCCAAGAAACACCAAGATGACTATTAGATGATTGTGTACTTGAAATTCAGCCAATGCATGAAGCTGACTTGTTTAGAGGTCGGTCTCTCTAGAAAAAACTGTCTTATGAGACAGTTGTATTAGCTTTTCTAGGGGAGACCTCAGCAAAGAACCACTTCCCCCAAATAGAGCATCAACCACAGACAAAACATAATGATGGTGGAGTCCTTACCCCTCCAGCACCCGGGGAGACCACCTCAGCTGGGGCAGAGTCCCCTCCTAGTGTGGGTGAAGGCAGCCCCACCCCTCCAGCACCCGGGGAGACCACCTCAGCCGGGGCAGAGTCCCCTCCTAGTGTGGGTGAAGGCAGCCCCACCCCTCCAGCACCCGGGGAGACCACCTCAGCCTGCTCTTCCAGAGGACCCTGATCCAATTTCCAGCACCCATATGGTGGCTGACAACTGTGTGGAACTCTGGTTCTAGGGAATCCGATGCCCTCCTCTGGCCTCTGAGGGCACGACATACACGTGATGTACAGAGACTAATGTATATGTAAAACACCATGCATATTAAATCTTGAAAATTGTTTTAAAGAATGCAGTAGCCATAGTGCTTAAAAACCAGCGCTCTACAAGTGAGGATCATCGGGTCCAGATGTTAGTTTTTGAAATGACATTTTAGAATTTTACCCTGATGTTGTCAACCTCAGTTAAACACTGCCAAAATTATGTGCAATTTTGTATTCCCAAGAGCAGCCCACATCATTTTCAATTATGTCAATTAAAAACTAAATTGCAAAAGTATAAATTTTGTTAGTCTAATAAATTATTTTGTAGAAAAAATGAGTCAGAAAAAAAATCTTATGACCAGGCAAGCTTTTACTGCACTATTATATATTTTACTATGTAAAATTATTATAAAACTTTTTCTTGCAATTTATGTTGTCTGTATTTGTTTCCATTTTCTTTGTTTTTTTTTTCATTTCATTTAATCATCACTAAATTGACTGTCTTTTGTAAGCAATAAAACATTTAAGGGTTAAATTTTATATTTTGGGTAATTTTCATAGTAAATTTTTTTGCTTTTTGAACAACAACAACAACAACAAAAACCCTCACACGTCTCCTTTTTTGATCTGGGTAAGGCAGCTCCTCAGGAAGCCTGCTAGAGGAGACGCTTTTCCAAGCTGGTGACAAACCAGGGCTGAGCTGCAGTGTGGCTTCACTGGAACTGCCACTTGGTCAAACCAGCGTTCTAACACGCTGACTTCGATATTGTCATTTCACTGGCTTAGCAGTCCTGGCTGATGTCACCGTCATTTCACTGGCTTAGTGTTCCTGGCTGACTTCGTGATTGTTAGCTTACTGGTTTAGTGTTCCTGGCTGATGCTATTGTCAGTTCACTGGCTTAGCGGTCCTGGCTGAGTTCGTGAGTGTTAGCTCACTGGCTTAGCGTCACTGTTAGCTCACTGGCTTAGCAGTCCTGGCTGACGACGGCATTGTCAGTTCACTGGCATAGCAGTCCTGGCTGGAAATCCAAGCACGTGATTTGCAGTGAGAAGAGCAGCTGAAACCGTTTGCTGAAACCGGTTGCTCAGCTGGAAATCCTCCTGGTGCACATTCTGTGCTGTGTATCGCTTGCTGGGTGTTGAAGATTCCTAGGCAAATGCAGCTTCCTTCTTAAGGAGTGTAATTAGGGAGACTGTAGTTTCTTCTTCTTCTTTTTTTAATCTTTGGGTGTCTGCCTACCAGCTCCCAAATAAATACATGGAGACTTATTCTTACTTATGAATTTCTGGTCTTAGCTTGGCTTGTTTCTCGCCAGATTTTCTAACTTAAATTATTCCATTTCTCTTTAACGTTTTGCCCCTGGGACCATTATCTTTCTTTATTCTGTATAACTTTTCCGTCTTACCCTGTGACCGGCTCTGAGGCTGGGTGACTGGCCCCTGGTGCTCTCCCTTATCCTTTTTCTCACTCCTCACTCTCTCTAACCTAGATTTCTCCTCCTCTTTAGTCCCTCTGTCTGGAAGTCCCGCCTATCCCTCTCCTGCCTTGCTATTGGCCATTCAACTCTTTATTAGACCAATCAGGTGTTTTAGGCAGCCTCAGTATCACAGCTTCACAGAGTTAAACAAATGCAAGATAAAAGAACGCAGCACATCTTTGCATCACTAAACAAATATTCCACAGCATAAACAAATGTAACACATCATAAACTAATATTCCACCACAGGAGACAATATGAAAAATAATAAAATTTTAATAGTGACTACGGAAGCCTGGACAAGCTACATGCTATAGAAGTATCAGAAAACAAAGTGCAATTGACCTAGTAGGTAGCTAGTGAGGCCCTGCCCACAGACATATGTGATCATGTTTGACCCGTGTTTTTATTGCAGCCCCTTTGCTCCTTGGAATTAAATGGGGGAAAGGGTCTGCTGCCTGAGATTAGACATGTCCTGACCCCGCTGAGAATGGCCAACTGTTCCTCTGCCTGGGATTAGACATGTCCCGACCCTGCTGAGAATGACGGTGCCTGTTCCTCTGCCTGGGATTAGACATGTCCTGACCCTGCTGAGAATGGCTGCTGCCTGTTTCTCTGCTCTGCTTCCTAAGAGCCTGTTTCTGTCTCCCCTCACCCTGCCCATGCCCGGATCTCAAGCTGGCCATTGGTTGATATTTTCCAAAGTCCCTGCTATTGATTTTAGGAATAAGTGTATACATAGTTTGCATGTATGTGGGTTCACATGTTGGGGGCAGTGTGCATGTGGAGGCCCCAGGTTGATGTCCAGAATTATTTTCTTTGATTGGTCTTTCACCTTATCCTTTGGGTCAGGCGCTCTCTCTCTCTCTCTCTCTCTCTCTCTCTCTCTCTCTCTCTCTCTCTCTCTCACACACACACACACACACACACACACACACACACACACACACACACACACGGTTTTTCAAGACAGGGTTTAGCTGTAGTTTTAGAGCTTGTCCTGGAACTAGCTCTTGTAGACCAGGCTGGTCTCAAACTCACAGAGATCTGCCTGCCTCTGCCTCCCAAGTGCTGGGATTAAAGGTGTGCGCCACCACTGCCTGGCTGGGTCAGGGTCTCTTAATCAAACCCAGAGTTCACTGGTTGGCTAGTCTCTCATAGCCAGCTTGTTTGGGGGTGACCAGACTCTGCCTTCCTGGGCTGGAATTATAAACATGCAGCCACACCCACCCTGCCCTGGTTTGCTTCCTGGGAAACAGGGCTTATCCTCTTGCTTGAAGCAAAGGCTTTAGCCGTCTCTTCAGCCCCTGATTTCTCATGTTACATTTTAATCGAAAGGTTGTACTTATCCATTCAGTAAACAATGCTTTCAGGGCCTACTGAGAAAGTCGTTTCCTTCCTAGGGAGCTTGTCATCTAGTTATATATTTTTTCCAGAAAGAGAGAGAGAGAGAGAGAGAGAGAGAGAGAGAGAGAGAGGGTGGGGGGAGAGAAGAGAGAGAGAGAGAGGGAGAGAGAAGAGAAGAAAGAGAGAAGAGAGAGAGGGAAGGAGGGAGAGATGCAGACAGACAGACAGAGACGGACTTATTTTACTTGAGTTTTGCTTCCTTTCTACGATTTCCTATCACTTTGTAAGTGAAGAAGACATGCTTAGACAGTTGAATCTGAACTGGTTTGATTTCAGAATTGTGAAGCATGGAAGAGAGCAGCACAGACACAGAAGGAGAGAACGAAGATGACGAGGAGGAAGCGGCACGGAAAGCAGCAGAAGCCAAAGAGAGGGAGAGAAGTAAGGACCAGAAGGACCGCCCCTTCGCCATCGTGCCCACAGTTAACATTCGAGAGGAGCGGCTGGTCGATTTAGCAGAAACGCCAGCTTTCCGCTGTCTGCACGAGGTATGCTTCTCTGTCTATTGTCGCTAGAGTAACACCTAATTGCCACCACTTAAAATTCAAGGTCCACATCATTGTCGAAAGGCTGTGTCGCATAGCTCCTGGAGGCCTTAGTCATATGCATGGGCTGAAAGTCTTAAAAACAAAATGGATCCTGCCTTTCTTCCTAGGCTAATACAGTATGTAGGCTCCTCTAGAGATAATGTTTACATACACGCTGTCCATTAAGTGAATTCCAGAGTTTGGTGCATGACATCTATATTTTTATTTAATCATTGCATATTATATACTCATTAACTTTCATGAAATGAAGACAAGAAATCTAGCCCCAACACTCATTTCCAGGGGCCCAGGGTCCACTGGTTCTTCCTGGCGTCCCCTATCAGCCCTCCCTTCTAGCTCGTCCCCAGCCCTTTGTGACTCTGCTGAGCCCCAGACCCTCGCTCTAGTGGGGATCCACAGCTGCCACACTTGACTGGGACCAGGACACTCACCCATCAAAGGTGAAGTTAGATACCTATACCAAGAAACACTTCGAATGCCATGACTCCAGATCCCAGCATAAAAATTCCAAATATGAACAACCACAAGAGTATGTCCCTCAGTTAGCTGAAACACAAAATAAGGACTTCAAAATAGCAATTATGAAAATGTTCAAAGATCTTAAAGAGGGTAGGAATACCTGCTTTAATAAAGTCTGTGAAAACACAGTTAAATGTAATAGTGAAAACAGTTCCAGACATGAAAGTAGAATTTTATAAAGAAATAGAACCACTAAATAAACCTAAACTAAAATAAAACTGGACATGAAAAACTCAAACAAAATCCTTAGAATGTAAGTCCCGTCAACAGATTAGAAAACATGAAAGAAAGGATTTCGGGTCTTAAAGACAAGATGGAGAAATGCTTAGACCAGTCAAAGAAAACATTAAGTAAATAAAAATCCAGAAAATGGAACACTATGGAAAAAAACAACAACCCTGTGAATAATAACTATAAAAGAAGGAGAAGAATCCCAGGCCAAAGTCATGGAAAATAGTTTGAAGAAAATCGTAGAAGAAAATGTCTCCTAACTAAAGAAAGATGCCTGTCAGGAGTCGTCCAGAGAATCCAAGAGACAGCCCAGAGAGAAACTCCCCATATCACATAATAAAGACATTAAATGTACTGAGCAAAGAAAGGATTTTAACATCTGCAAAGAAAAAAGACCAAGTCACATATAAAGCTAAGCCAGAAAGACCTGGACAGTTGTTCTTCTGGAAGCTCTAGGAGTCACAGTGGCCGGGTCAGCCTACTAAATCCAGCAAGATTCTCTATCAGAATGGAAAGAAAAAGCTTCATAGCAAAAACAAATTCAAACAATCCCGCCCATCAGTTCAGCTCTACAGAAAAGGTTTACTGCATACCAGAAAATATGAGACACCAGAAATAAATGAGGAGAAAAGCCCACAGAAACCAGAAAATACTGCAAATTAGTAAGTACTGTTCATTTTTAACACAATGATCTCGATTCCCCAATAGAAAGACATATTGGATTAGAAAACAGGGTTCACTTCTCTGGGGCATCCAGGAAACACACCTCACCAGCAAGGACAGACATTGCCTTAGAGTGAAAGCATGGAGAAAGGTATCCCAAGCAAATGTAACCAAGAATCAGGCCTGTGGATCTGTTTTAGTATTTGAAAAAGTAGACTTCAATCCCAAACCATTCATCAGAGAGACAGAAGAACAACCCCTTCTCACTAAAGGAAAAACCCATCAAGAGGCCCCAAGTAAACATCTGTGCACCAAGCACAAGGGCACCAAGTCCATAGAGGAAACGCTGCATAGCTAAAGTCACACAGCCAGAATGGGCAGCTTCAGTGCCTTGCTCTCACCAACACACAGGTCATCCGGATAAAAACTGGATGGAGAAGCACCGGGATTGAGTGACGCCAGAAATCAGATGGATGTTACATATGATGTTACATATTTGATTTTGTTCTTGCAACCACACACCTGTCTGACACCTCTTGACTCCAGGTCAGGTGTGTCTTGCACTTGGTACCGAGAGAGCTCAAGATCAAATTAGAAACTATAACATCACAACTTGAATTCACACACACACACACACACACACACACATCCTGTGCTGGATAGTTTTGTGTCAGCTGGACACAAGTTAGAGTTACCTGAAAGGAGGGACTGTCAATTTAGAAAATGCCTGTCTAAGATCCATTTTCTTCATTGGTGATTAATGGGGGAAGGCCCATCCCATGGTGGGTGGTGCCATCCCTGGGCTACTGGGTCCTTTAAGAAGGTGCATTGAGCAAGATATGGGAAGCAAACCAGTTAGCAGCACCGCTCCATGCCTTCTGCATCAGCTCCTGCCTCCAGGATCCTGCCCTGTCTGAGTTCCTGTCCTGACTTCCGTCAGTGATGAACAGTGATATGGAAGTATAAGCCAAATAAACTCTTTCCTCCCCAACTTGTTTTTGGCCATAGTGTTCATCACAACAGTATAGAAATCCTAGTTAAAACAATAGCTATACAGTGCTAGTAGTAAAATACTCACGTATTTGTTTTAATCCAAAGATGAAACACAAAAGAGTTGTTTTGTAAAATCAAAAGAAAATTTGGGATAGCTCTTACATACTTATCTTCAACAAAACAATGTTTAACAACTTTGAAACTCTCTAGAGACATACGCTTGTATAACTTGCTATTTATTTCTACCAGGCTGAGTTTCTTTTCCAGGTGCAGAGATAAACACTGACTAAGCAATTGAACGGAAAAGGGTTTACTGTGGCCCACAGGCCGCAGCGGGGTCACGTGACTGGTGACGTCACCCCACGACCAGTCAGCAGAGAGCAGTAAAAGTTTCTGCTCAGCTCACTCCTCCCTTTTCATGCACTCCGGAATCTTAGCACGGGGAATGGTGCCGCACACAGCGCCTGTCTGTCCCCGCCTCAGCTAAACTAATCGCATTCCCCAAAGCATGTCTCACACGTAATTCTAGACTTTATCAAGTCAAAACTTGAGAATGACTGCCACAGGTATGTCAAGTCTGACGGGGCATTTAGGAGATCTCAACACCGCATCAACCATCCTTCTGACTCGCTGTGTAGCGTCAGCGTTAGCAACTTCACTGCCTAGGAGTTATTTCTCAAGCTTGCAAAGTTTTGCCGAACAAATTATTGGCTGCAGATCACCAGGGGGCCTGGGTACAGCACCGCGGTGGTCACTTACCCTGCATTTGTGAGACTCTGGGTCCCTTCCCCAGTAAGAGAAAGAATATATATATGGCTCAGAACTGCTATAATTCTTTTATCATTTGTGAGATCTGCGAGGACTTTAAAGTTTCTGTATTCAGTTTTCCGTCAGTTGTTTAGGCGGAGTTCAGATGAGCGCAGAAAGGAAGCTGCCAGGAGACCCCTGCAGACGCCCACACTCGCACCACACTGGAAACAGATGTCCTCGGTGGACTGTCGCTGACCCTTGTCACACAGCTCTTGTCCTGCTCTCCTGCATGGCGGAATGGGGGTGTCATCCTGACATCGGATAAACACTGTCTGCAGACTGTTTAGTGTGCCATTTAGACCTGGACAACTTTTCAGTCTAGTTATTCACGTAGGCCCTAAAGTTCTCTTGATGCTGTCCTCCACTGGAGACTTTTCCTAAATTTAGAGGTGACAAATACAGAAGAAGCCTGTGGAAACCTCCATATTTAAAAAAAAAAAATGTGATGTAAGATGTTTTTCCAAAATCCTGCCTGCTCGCATTATCACATAAAATCTGTGCCGTTTCAACTTAAATTCCAGATGCCCTTCCATGGGCCACACTCTGTAAGTCCTGCAGCTCTCCCCAACCTTCCGGAACCTCACTGAACTTTCACCACCTTCAGAGTACTGCGGGAGATTTTCTGGTCTCCAGCTCGTGACGTTTATCGTTGGACTTTACTTGGTACATAGTCAATGTCCAATATTTATGGAATATATTCTCATAAGATACTGCACCAAAGACTTGATAGTTCTTTGTAGATATTCTGACTACATAAAGTGATAAGACAGGAAGCACATTGTCCGAAAGATGCTTGGGAGCCGAGCCATGAGTTCATCAGTGGATGGGCTAGTGTAGAGATCTGTTTATCTGTTTATCCATTCCTAAGCATGAGGTCCGGCACTCCACAGACTTTTACAACTTGTCCTGTTGGAAAGTTTTCTGTCTTAAAATTTTTCATGTATAACATATGTGAAGTAAAATTCACGAATGTTAGGTGGGCAGCTCTTTGAATCTTTACCCTACTCCACAGGAGGGGTTTGGAGTGTGGGCTTGAGGAAGTGGGGGAGGGGCCAGTGCCTCTGGCAGCGTGGGGAAGGGGCGAGAGCACAGAGACCAAAAAACCATGGACAAAAAACCCATATATATGTAAGTTTTGTTCATCTGTATCAGACAGGCTCAATTTAAAAGATTTTTTTTAAGAGGCTTACAGGGCCAAAAACAGACCTGGCTTCGAACTGGGAGTGCCAATTAGAGTCCATGCCCAACCACGTGACCTAAGTCCATTTCAGAGCGTCCTCCAAAGTGGCTCTTAGGTCCAAAAGGGGTCGCGGAGATTGAGTGTCCGGCGTCCCGGTACAAACAGATCTCCGCCTCAGCCAACCCCGATCCCGCAGGATTGACCACAACCTTACTCGAATTCCCACCGTGAGCTCACGACTTCAATGGAAATCCGAAAACGACAAAAATAAGTACGAATGGGTCCCCCCAAACCCTATAGCATAGACAAGAAAAGGGACTCACCAAGACGCAGCCGCTGCAGCCCAGAAGCCGGTTTTAAGCATGGTGTAGAGAGCTCGGAACTGCAGACTAGGGGCCTTTCAGCACGAGGCCTGCCACGTGGAAAGGACCTGCCCTAGCTCGGTGGGAACCTCCAAAATGTTAGGAATATTTCCTAACAGAGCTCTCTGATGACGCAAAAATTCCCAATCAAGCCAAATCAAAACAAACCGAATTAAAAAATATCCAGGTTTAATGATAGATCTGCACTCTCGGGTGGTCCCGAGGGGGAAACCGGGAAGCCGCAGGAACGTGACCCCCGGGAGGAAAAAAGAGGGACCATGTGTTCTTCTTTTGGGGGATCATTTAAGTACCCCAGGAGTGGTCCTGACCCCACCCCAAGGGAGGGGTCAGGACCTGGCCTGCTGGGATTTGAAGTTCAGACCAGGCCTGGGGGCTGAGATAGATGCCAGGAACTGGGGCCTAGGCTCCCAGCCTAACAGTGTGTGTGTGTGTGTTTTCACACTCATAGTTACTATTTTCTACTGACATTTTACCTGTTATAAGAACTTGATTGAACATTAAGAATAAACTCCTTTCTGGGTGCGGTCGTATAATACTGTAATCCACATACTAGGAGGTAGAGACAAGAAGATCAGGTTCGAGGCCACCCTAGCCAGGCTATGGAGACTGTGTCTCAGTGTGTTACGACATGGCTGGTGGTGTACCTTAGTGTTAGACCATATGACGGTGTGAGGCTATGAGCCTTCCTGAGGGTTCAGAAAAGGACTTTAAAATTAGATGCTGGTTTGTTGTTGTTGTTTGGTTTTAGTAGTTATTATGAACAGATATTGCTTTTGAAAGTAAGAACTAGGAGAAATAATTCATGCTATTATTCTCTCCTTAAATAAAAGAAAGAACATACCTTGGAGGGGAAATAAGTTGGTTTTGGAAAGCTGTGGGTCTCTAAGACTGGACATCTTGTGTACCCGTGGCATTCTAAGAACTGAGAATTGAAACTGAAAGTTTAAGTATTGAAATCAAGAATACCCTTTCCAATGGAAATATGTGGATTGCTGTCGCTGAGAGAGCATTGCCATCCACACATGGAGCCCTGGGCAATAAACAGAACAGGACTGGGAACTCGGCCATCTGGTACCCAGATTTACAGATGACACTGGCTAATGAGTCAACACCAGGAAGGAAGTGAAGGCAGCACCATCGGTCCCTCTCTGAGCAGCAAGACCAGGTTGTCAGTGGCTGAGCAGCGAGAAGTACCCAGACTGGGATGTTCTACCGCAGGCTAGCGGAAGCCTCAAAACAAAGTCGTTTCAGCCATGAGTTTAGCTTTTAAACTGAAACTAATATTTAATTTGTAAAAACTGCACATAGCACAAAATTCAAAGGGCACAGAACCATCCACAATGAAAGTTAGTTAGCCCTCTACCCAGTTCCACTCTCCAAAGTCCACCCCTCAGAGCCACAGTGATGAGCCATCTTTTATGTCTGTGCACAAACAAGGAAGTGGTATTAGAATACACATTTTACACATACAAATTTATGTTCATATTATTGTATGATTCACATAGTGTTTTAGTATAACACTTTTTTTTTTTAGCAATTCGCTGTCCTCAGAGTTTGGTCACTGTCAATCTTACGCTTCCATTAGGAACAATGATGGATTGGATAACCTTGTATGCATCATTTCACACTGGGATTATCAGATTAAAAAGACAAACTCCGAATAGTGGGGTTGCTGGGTCAGTGGGTGTATTTAGTTCTGAATCTTTATGATAAAGTATATTAATTTTTACGTATGGTGATGTTGAGCATTCTCTTGCTCCAGCCCAGTATCTTCCGGAACATTTCCACCAGCAAAACTGAAACTTCGCGTTCATTAAATAGTTGCCCGCTTCCCCTTTCTGGAGTCCCTGAACCTCCCCCCTGCTCTCCATCTCTGAATGTGGCCACTCCACGCCATTCCTGTACGTGGAATCACACGTCAGTTTCCTGTGTGCAGCTGACTGATTCTGCGTAGCATAGTGTCATGAAGGTTCAGCCACGCTGGAGCCTCTGTCAGAATTTTACCCTGCGTGATTATCCACTCTCGTGTCAGTGAACACCTCAGCTCTATTCGTTTCTCAGCTTCTCCCAACATGATATACAAATATCTCTTCCAGATCCCGCTTGTAAAACTTTGTTAAATATCCAGAAATGCAATCGCTGGATCGTAGTCTGTGTATTTAAACTGTGTCTTCATTGTTATGATGCCTTCCCTAGAAGATTGTAACAATTTGCAACCATATACGCATCTCCCTTTAGTCCAACCAGCACTGCCTGCTATGTAATGTTTTTTAATTGTTTTTATTTTTGAGATTGTAATATATTTAAATCATTCCTCCCTTCCCTTCCTCCAAACCCTCCTATACATCCTTCCTTGCTCTCTCTCCAATTCATGGCTTCTCTCATTATGGTTGTTGTATTCCTGGGATGCTTTATTACTTGGAGGGTAGTGACATTTTATCATACTCTTGTATTTACCTTGCAGTAAGGGGGGCTTCTGTTTCTATGTCAGACTATCCTGAAAGACAGCATACTGGGCGGGGGAGGTAGCTCAGTTGGCAGAGTGAGTGGTTGCCTAACACACACAAGACCCTGGGTTCAGGATTCTAAGCCTGGCACAGTGGCACATAGTGGGAGGTGGAGGCAGGCGGTCAGGAATTCAAGATGTCATCTGCTTCATAGAAAACCTAAAGCCAGCTTCAGCCACATGAGAATCTGTGGCACACCACACACACACACACACATAACATGAATAGAAATTTTGAAGTTTGGGAAGGCTGACAAGTCAGGAGATGATCGCACAGTAATAACTATTTTCATACTCGCGGTTCCTAAGCAGATGGATGTCGTGTGCTGGAAGGGGCCAGGGCAAAGTATTAGAGTAGATCGGGAGGTGGACAGAAAGGCAGAACTGGGGAAAAAGCTTGACCGTGGTATCTGAGCTAAAGAGCATCTAAATAATCCCCACGGTTCTCTGGGGTGTTGTGTGCTCTGAGGTGCTTAGAGCAGCTGAGGTGTGCGCTCTGCATTGGTTAGCTCGTATTTGAGAAGCACGGCTGGGGAGGTCAAGGAAGGATAAAATGAGAAGCAGGAAGCCGAAGGCTGGGTGACTCACACAGACCGCGTTATCGGGTTGACAGAGCAAGGTGTGGCCAGCTCATGCATGCAGGGCACATGGAATGCACCATTGTAGGAGCTAAACATGTGGTTTAAGTGGAGGCCCGTCTGTGCTTCCTTTGTGTGTGTCTTTTCTTAACATTCTACTTTCCACTGGGGCGCTTGAAGTTTTTCTTATAAATTCGTAGGAATTCTCTACACATTATTCCCTCTAAAGGCCTTCGTGTATAGTGTGCGTTCTTTTAGATTTTGTTTGCTTGTGGCGCTTTATTCCCAATACGGAAATGCATCTTAGACACTCGAATCGATTGTTGCTTTGCAGCTCCAGGATTTTGTCATACTTTGAAAGACCTTTGTTACTCTGGGGCTATAAATTTGTTTCCTGTGCTTTCTCATAGCACCTTGACGATTTGAGTCATATCTGAACCTTTGTTCCGTCTGCGGTAGTGTGAAGGAAAAGGAAGGAGACACCAGCAACACATTAGAGCCCAATGTCAAATCCATTGTCTTGGGACACAAAAGTACTTTTCACAGTCTCGCCCATGTGAACCAAACTGAAGCAAACAGGCACACCTGGGTAGAGTCATTAATATAAATGGGTGGGTTACAAGAATTAGCTGACATTAATTCTCAGATTTTTTTTTTTTTGCTCCCTGTAATGCGTGTGTATGGACTGTCTTTGAATAGCCTAAATTTTAATAATTTGATGGGAAAAGATCAGTAGGTGGTGTGGGAATGATTGGATAAGGATAATTCCTGGTTCTGCTCTGTGTGCTAGCTGCCAGCGAGGCTTTCGGGTTCCCTGAGTCTTGTTAGATTACTGAAGCATTTTTTTTTTTTATTCCAGCTCATGTCCCTTCACAGCTGCCGTACTGTCTGTAGTGACGACGCATCGTTTCAGGGTTATGACAGTCTTCTCTCTCCTCCCAGAATCCACACCCAGGTCCTCTGTAGGCACATAAACATCAGTCCCTGCTCTCGCTCCAGAGGGACCACAGGGGGAGCCTTTGAACTGGTTGCACATGCATGGACAGAACCCCCTGGCCTTGACCCTCGCCCAGCACAGAACGAAAGAAATGCAGATTCTTTGCAGAAAGCCTTGAGAAGCCACAGGGCACTGCTAAGGTGTCTCCTCAGGAAAAGGAAGCGTGAGTTCCACGGCTCACCCAGTGCAAAACTGGCTAAAATTCCTCACGAGCACAGGAGATTCCTAAAGAGGTCCAGAGGCTCCTGTCTCACCCTCGTGCTTTGCTTTTATTTGTAGCTCCACCCACTTTCTCCTTGCTGTCTGTTGCTGTTTTACGAAGCAGTGTTCAACCTTCTTTCCAGAACCTTCCCACCCAACATCCCATGGTCCTCTCCAGGCCCAGGCAGGAGGGGATTACAAATAGTTATATTTGAGGTTTCCCTTGCTTGATCATTGCTGCTTCCTTGTCTTCAGCAGTCAAATCCCCCAGCAGCCATCTGAGCCACCATCTTTTGTTCCCGCTCCCTGCCAGCACAGCCTGCTGCAGCCAAATTAGTTCCTGCTTCCTAGAGCTCTGGACTTTTCACTCTGCTGGTGCCTCTGCTCCTGTACCCGGAGGGAGGGCGTGCTGTGCTTCAGAGTTGGAGTCATTTCTTGTTCTCATTTTAGGCCAGCTGGGGTCCCAAGTTCTTCCCCAAGTGTCTCCCTTGCACACAGAGCTGCTCACTCCTCCCGTAACCTAGCCCTGCTGCTGTACTGATCTCCTCTCTCTTCTTTCCTTTCCTGTTTAAAGTGAATCTGAAGTGATTTCAGGAGAGAGAGAGAGAGAGAGAGAGAGAGAGAGAGAGAGAGAGAGAGAGAGAGAATATACACATAAATACACATAACCACCCCTTCTAAAGCAAATGTCCAAAGGAGGCGTCTTCCTTTCTGAGTGCAGTTTTCATATAAAGTCAGCCTGAGTTCTCGGTGATTTACATATTTTGATATTGGAACCACCATACAACTATCCTATTTTATTTCACAACCGAACCCCTCAGGAATATGTGACAGAGAAGAAGTGATTATCAATTGTTTTAGTTCGGTAAAAAATTAAGGATCCCAAGATCTGGAAAAGTTGGTGAAGTGATATGAGGGGCGAGGCTGCATCCCTGGCACCCGGCCGCCCACACGGCTAGCTTTACCCGAAATAATTACACGGACACTGTATTCTTTTAAACACTGCTTGGCCCGTTTCTATCTAGCCTCTTCTAGGCTAATTCTCACACCTGGACTATCCCATTACTAATCAGGTTTGTAAGCACCCCAAGGTGCGCTTACCAGGAAGATTCTAGCCTACGTCCATCCTGAGTCAGAGCTTCATGGCGTGTGTCCTGCTCTCAGAGGAGCTGCGTGATTTCTGAGCTCACTTCCTCTTCCTCCCAGCATCCTACTCTGTTTACTCCACCCACCTATGTTCTAACCAATCAGGACCAAGCAGTTTATTTATTGCTTAACCAATGAAATCAACAGATTGATATATGACACTCCCGCATCAAGTTGGGACAATGTTTCAGGCTACAGATGGTCGGAACTTCTCAATCCTGCTTTCTTTGACAGCGCTGGCATGTCTGCAGGGGTGTGTGGCCACTGCAGCAGGGTGAGAATCTCTGCCCACAGTTCAGCATGTTAAACACCAACCCTGTGTTCACAGTGAAGGTGTCTGTCCTGTTCCACTTCCACAGTTCCCCACGGTCTGGGCCCCTGGGGGAGGGGAGCTTCTAATAGTAGACCTAATTGGGTTTTAAAACTTGTCCAAATGGCTGAAATAATGACTCAGCAGCCAAGAACACGGCTGCTCCTCCAGAGGACCTGGTCCAATTCCTAGCACCCATGTATTGGCTCACAAACCTCTGTAATTCCAGTCCCAGGAGATCTAATGCACTCTTCTGGCCATCTGGAGAACTGCATGCATGTTGTACACACACACACACACACACACACACACACACACACACACACACTCATACACATAAAACACAAATAATTCAAATCTCAAAAAATTTTAAATGTTTCCTCAAATAGAATAGTTTTTTTAAATAAATAACCCTTACTAATATCATTGATTTATAAAATTGTTTTCTTTAATAGATGAAAATAAGAACTTTAGTATTTGCATGAGAAGTCACCAGCTTTCAGATAACTTGCAAAGCGTTTTGTGTTTGAGCAGAACGCCTCTACCAGTGAATCCTGCCATGTAACCATGGAGCACGCGGTGTTTGGACAGCACGGGGATTTGTTTGCCCTTTCTGTCAGCGCTATTATAAATGTGACTTAGCTTCAGGAAGACAGTTTTTAAACATTAGGTTAAGTAGGGACATTAACACCCTTGAAAATACATTAATTTAAAACTATCTCCTGTCCAAAAATATTATATAATTGTTTTGATTGGATACAAACGATCTCGGCTCTAACAAGATGTACTGTGGAGAAGTCAGAGGAGGAATGAGACTGAGGGTCACCGTGTGAGCTTTTCTGTAGAAAATTAGTCACTTTTTAAAAAATACACCAGGAACGTCAGGAAAACTGAAGATGATGGCTCCCATATATTGACAGTCGGTAGTTAACGCCCCGCCCAGGGAAGGGTCTCTGTGTGAGAGTGGGAAGCGTTGCCTCCTGGAGCAGCGTTCACTACGGCAAAGAGAAGGTGCTGGCAGTGACCCTGGGCGAGGGCCCAGTGCGGTGTCGGTGAACGTGACTGGTCAGACTCGTTGCTGTCATTCTCATACAGGGTCAGTGCTAAGAGGGTGGCTAGGATTTTGAGTTTAGCTACCTCTCGCTTGGGTAACTTTTATAAATACTTGTGAAAGAAATAGCTCAGTATCACTGATATCTCTGATGACTCTCACCTGCTCTCCAGACTCCGAACGTGGATGCTTCTTGCTCCCTTGGCTTGGAACTTGCTCTTCTCAGAACTTTCTCCTCTTTCTTACTCCTTTCTTCACATCTCAACATGGAGTCTGTCAGGTCCAGGACCTAAATTATTTTTAGCTCCAGAGTGGAGGCGTGGGAATGAAAACACAACTCACCTAGATGTAGCAACAGATCACGAAGATCTTAGCGTGTTTGCAGAGGGTAATGTGGGGAGCCTTCCTTGGATCCTGGAATTTACTTTCAGGACTGTAGTTCTTTAAAATTCTTAAAGAAAAATAACTTCATTGCCTGAAGGTCCCAGGCAATGAGAGACAAAGACACACGACCATTTTCTGATCTAGTATAAGAAAGTGAAAGTTGCCGGGCGGTGGTGGCGCACGCCTTTAATCCCAGCACTCGGGAGGCAGAGGCAGGCGGATCTCTGTGAGTTCGAGACCAGCCTGGTCTACAGAGCTAGTTCCAGGACAGGCTCCAAAACCACAGAGAAACCCTGTCTCGAAAAACCAAAAAAAAAAAAAAAAAAAGAAAGAAAAAGAAAAAAAAGAAAGTGAAAGTTGTTTTCTTAGAATTAAGTGGAAATCAAAATGAAAAGTCCTGAACTCAGCAAAAAAAAAGAAAGAAAGAAAGAAAAGAAAAGAAAGAAAAGAAAGAAAGAAAGAAAGAAAGAAGAAAAAGAAAAAAGAAAGAAAAAAAGAAAACACAACTCTCATAACTATATTGGGAGGGAGTTTTTAGGGATCCTTTATGAAATCTTGAATTTACATCCTGAAAATCATCCAAGTTTATTCTCCAAACAGCTTTTATATCAAAACGTAAACCAAAGGGGAAGTTCATGAGCATTCTGTTTCCTAGGTAGCAGAGAGAATGACTTAGGTCACACCCACACCCATGCCTGCTCTGTCACTTAGACTGAAAAGCACCTCTTATTACAGTAGAGGGAGCAGAAGGACATTAGCACCTCTTCCCCAGGTGACCCCCTAAATTACAATAGAGGGAGCAGAACGACATTAGCATATCCTAAGGATGGCGGCAGGTTGTGCCTTGCCAGGTTGCTCAGAATTCTGACTGCCATACCATGTAGGAATATGGCCTGTATAATCCAGCCTCTACAATGTCAGCACAGAGACGTCTCCCCTCTATACCCAGGGCTCCGTTAGAACCGCCTCCTCTAATCCTCGCACATGTGGTGCTTGTTGTCATGAAAATTTCTCCTGGTTTAAACTGGGAGGCAGGGTGACCTGTGTTGCCCAGTGGTATATCTTTATCCTCCAAGGAGACTTTCTGGGACACGTGCAGGTATCTGTTAAATGAATTGAGGCAAACTCCACACAGACTTCTCACCTCCAAAAGCCTTTGAGTTTGAAGACATTTCTGGCTTCTCGGCTTCATTAACATAAGCTGCTATTGATATCAGTATGTTAATTAGGTAGGCGAACTATTAGAGCAAACCGCTTCTCCTTGACTCATCTCGGCATGGATAAGTTTTGGTGCAAGTACATATGCCAACAAACTCAATCACTTCTAAAATGTACTCTTCTCTGTCACACTGCCTCCAAATCTGTCCACATATGTCTTCCTTGGCACTCTTGCTAAACTGGCAAGGATGTGCAGAGACTTCCCTGCTGTGTGATTTTATGCTTCATAATCAGAGCAGGCTGATGAGCAGGATGGAGAAGCTGGAGAAATCAAACCATTCCTTCAGCAGAGAAAGCAATGGTGTCTCCCAGGCAGACTCACAGAGCCTTGACCGACACTGAGGGAGTGGAGTATTCTGGGTTCTCCAAGTGCACCTCTTCTCTCATTTCTGGCTCTGCACCCATCAGGAGAGGAGCGCTAACCCCACCTGTAACATTAATGGTGGCAAAGGGGAGGGAGAGCTAAACACCACAATGGGAAGCGGGAAATCCCACACCGAGGGTGTGTCCACATATCCTAGAAGGAAATAGATAGTGGTCTTCTTCTATCTATCCATACTGCTTCCTTTTAAAGAAATAATACTCAGTGTTGTTAAAGATTCAGGGATATTATCTAGATCATGTAAATGCGGTTCAACTTTTCAGATAATAATAGGTACATAAATGTCATTTTACAGACAATGTTTCCACATTGAAGGATGGATGTGAAGTTTAAATATTTTATTTTACCAGGCCTTAAAGAGACATGAAACATAACCTTAAATATACATCAATGAAAAGAACTTCAAAACAAGAGTTTATTCTAATTATATGCATCCATTTTATCTTTAAAACTTTTTGAGGGGCAAGGGGAAACTACTGAAAGTCAAGGACCAGCCAATACTGGGGTTCAGATGTTTCTTATGTTTCTCATATGCACGCTGTATTCATCAGTTGCAGGAATATATTTGGTGTGTTACTGCTTATCAGCAAAATGACCTTCTCGTTTAGTGACAGGAGAACCAGCCAGATTCCTAGGATATTTCTTTCACTCAGCATTTTAAAGGATAGTAATGTTCAGTAATAAAGTCATAATTAAAATCAATGTTAGTCACCCAAAGGAAGCCAAGACTCTAAAAATATATATTTGCAAATGAGCATTGGCATATATTAGTAAACAGTTCAGACAAAGGACTATTTCAATGAACATGTTAAAGATCATCAAAGTCCACAATATATTTTTAAAAGGCTGACAGAAAACGATTTAAAAAATAAATTTCTGTGTTAAAGAGTTTATTAGAAAACTGTCATAAGAGTATAATAGAAGAAAACATTTTGATCCATCAACTGTGCAAAGATAATTTACATGGACTCATTGTTATTCACCAAACTTCCCTGAAAAAGACACAGTAAAAATAAGGGTATACTTTGCTTTGCTATGATCAGCCCATTTTTATGACTGAAATTCTTTTTTTTAATGACTGAAATTCTTTAGACTTATATATTATATAGTTATATATGGTAGACAGGATATAAAACATGTATATTATATAATATCAAAATCTTCTTCGCCTTTTTTTTTTGTTCTATGTTTTTGAGACAGGGTTTTTCTATAGCTTTGAAGCCTGTCTAGAACTAGCTCTTGTAGACCAGGCTATCCTGGAACTCACTCTGTAGACCAGGCTGGACTTGAACTCATAGAGATTCACCTGCCTCTGCCTCCCCAGTGCTGGGATTAAAGGGTGAGGCACCACCCCATCAATTATGTCATTTACATCCAGTATTCTACAAAGTAGGTAAGCAGCCTTTGGAATCTATAGTTTACACTTTGGTCATTTAATTCAGCATGTATTCACCTTACTCTGGTAATTTAATTGTAGTAATAATAGATTAATTTTCATTGTATTTACCTGAAAGCTTCCTGTTTCATATTTTTAAGATAATATCTCGCACCTCTTAACTATTTTTTAACAATGGCTGCGTATCTGAAAGTTTAAGTAGTAAAGTCAGTAACTGTCCTCCATAATTGTATTCAAAGATGCTGAATCTTTATGAATGTGTTTTAAAGCTTGGTTAATATATTGAAAACCACACTGAAACGTTGAGACCAAAGTCATCGCTTGCACATTGCATACTGTGCGGTTCCTTCAGATGCCTGACACACACACAGCGCTCACTCGGACCTTTCAATGTGCATGTGCGGCCACTTGTCTCCCTCTGCAGAGGTCCTTTTCCACAATGATAAAACGAAACTGCTCCTAAAGCCTTTTGGTGTGATCCTCGGCATTCCACAATTAAGGAATTCTAAAAGCTCCAGGAATTATGATTGACATATATATATATTGAACGAAACAAGCAATTGACTATTTAGGGTTAAAATGTATAACATTTGAACTATTTCAAAATTCATCTTAATAAATAAATTTATTCTAGAAAGTCAGCTTCCTAGGAAATTGATCCCTCAACAATAGTATTGCTTTGGGTATGGGATTGGCTTTCAAAGTATTAGATAAACTTTTTTTTCTCTCTACCATGCCTTTCCCCAAGGAAGCCTTACAGTAGCCTAGCACCTTCATTAAAAACTATTGAGCATATGAAGCAGGGGTCGGCAACAATGTAGCTTTTGCATCGGGTTCTAAAGGGCTCTAAACAGTGAATGAAGAAGCACTAAACCAAAGTCTCCAGGGCGATGTTGTTTCCCGTTTCCCGGTGCGGATGGGGAAGGGACACACTATGCTACCACATTCTAAGGCCTTTTGCTGCCACGTTATATATTTCATGAGTATCACATCAATAAGTTTAGCTACAAATATTAATGCCCCTGCCTCGTTTCTGAGAACTAAATGCTTTAAGGTCTTCTTGGCTCAAAGAAAGCACTACAGTTCCTGGCTACAAATACATGAGTAGCTTGGGCCCGAAAAGACTGATGGATTTGCATGTTTAGCCCGAGTGGAAATGAAAGTTGCTTATGTAGACATTTAGCTTGCTGAATAATTTAGTTTTTTTAATTGTAAAAAATAATAAATCTAGTAGGGAACTTTTAACTAATAAAATTTCAAGGGTTTGCAACTATAATGTATGATTGTCAATACCTCCAGGGCCTTCAAGCCTTCATGTACAATAGCAACAAAGTAGTCTTCTTAGATACTTCTAGCTTTGTTTAAAAGCTGTGAAGTTTAGAAGGAAATGTGTTAGCCACAGCAAAGGAATATAAACTCAGGCCTATGGTAAAGAGCAGAAGGAACTCAATGCCTTTAGACAGGCGCCTGGAGAGATGAACACTAGCAATTTACGGTTTAAAATTCTTGGGTCTCATCATCATCTTGACCTGCTTAAAGGAGGACTTGTAGCCACCAGGCTGTGCCTGACTTATCCCCGGCCAGGTGCCCCAGAAAATTCCATTGCGGACACCCTTGTATTTCTGGTGATAATATTTGCCATTTAAGTTGGCAGAGAGACAGGCATCAAACCACCAGCCTGAGCTGTAGTAGAGCCCACAGTTCCCAGAGGGATAGCGGTCATTGTCTCTGTCTGGGGTGGTGAAAAACTTGAGGTCATGGTTGTAATGTTTACTGAAACGTAAGGCGTCTCCTGCTGTGCCGTTGTAGTTACCAATGTGTAATCGGTATTTCAGAAACTCATTAGCCACGTAAAACTGATCGTACAAGGCATACAGTGTGACACCGTTAAAGTCTTCGAGGTCTATTCTCAAAATCATTTCCTTACTCTTGGTCAGCAGATGAATCTTATCATTACCCAGCCAAAACTCTCGGTCAAGGTTTCCAAAGCCGGCTTTGTAGTCTTTCCAGTCCCTGGTGAAGTTGGTACTTCCATCAAGGCGAGCCTGTAGCACCGTCCAGCCTCCCCCCATGGTCTCCATGTCACAGAAGACCTCGAAGCTGCTGTGACTGGGATCCGGTGTAACTCTGTAGGTCTCGCTGCTTCTTTTTCCTATCACGTAGTAGTCAGAACAATCTTTGTATATTAGATGTTGAACTGAAAGGAGGAAGAGAGAAAAGCATGGAATTTTGTTAATTACAGCTATGCAGCTGAAGAATTCTTAGACTCCAATTTGATAAGTTAGTTATTGGTGATCATGGAACCTGGCTCTGGTACACTCACCTGGACCTGGTTACGGGGACTGCCGTTACTTGGTAACAGTAGTGAGAACACTAACAGCAAGCAAAGAGAGAGTAGGTGTAAGCAAGGTTTAGGGAGGGCCAGCTCCCTCCAGAAACTCAGCCAAGCCCTGTAACATTTCCAAGTTGAATCTACCCCTCGTCCTGGTGAGGCAGAGTTACTGCCAGCTTGCTTATATAGTCATTTAGTCTCAAAGAAGAGCAATGATCTCTCCCGCTTGGAACAAGTGGTAGGAGCTAGGACATGGGGTCAAATCCCCAGACAGAGAGCTTGTTCCCATAACCATGCTTTCCTCTGTCATGGAGCTGAGATGCGCCCAAGTCTCCTAGGACCACATCCTAGACACAATCAGCAAAGCTGACAGGCTATGTCCCGAGTAAAGCGTCAACCTCCATTGTACAGCATTGCGCCATAACTCACTCATGTTTTCTGACAGCTGTAGAGAGGTTCAGGTTAGGTAAAGGCTTCCCCAATAATATACCAATATTACTCCGGATTTATTACCCAGATGGGATAGTCAACCAGCATTTTACAGTTTGATCTCTAGGAGAAGCATCAGGGTGATCAGTGTAATCAGTCAACATGGTTTGTCGAGGTCAGAGACCAACTATTTGTTCCCAGTTAATTTTCATGAAGATCTGAGTCAAGTAAAATAAGTTTAATATAAGGTACTTGTGGGCCACAAAAATCTATTTGTGTCTATGTAGAACTCATAATATTTCATTTCCTAAAAGTTTTAGGAGAAAAGGTAAATAATAGAATATTTTGTATCATTACAAGTTACCGTGCCGTGCCACATCTAATATACACCTTGTGATGTCACCTAAAACATCAGTGTCTACCTGGTGATACGGGTCACTGGTGACAGTGGTCCTTGACACCATGACCTATCACCTCCAGGAGACTTTCCACTGTCACCAACCTCACAGTCAGGATGGGCACCTGACGGAGAGGTGGCCTTCCGGAGTGTGGCAACACCATCAGTAGCAGCCGTGGGAACTCAGGAACGGCGGGAAGCAGTGCTATGCTCACAGCAGGCAGTTTATAAACAGCATTACCATTAACGAACTGGGACGGTGAGGATGGATATGCCACTCAGTCTTAAACCAAAAGTCTGGCACCCACACGAAGCTACTTTTGTTCTATAAAATCCCCCATTCTCACTAGATAGTTGAGAATCAAGCATAGCAGATTGTTTGCAAAAGCGTTTCAAAGACCACTTGCTGCTCTGAGAAGCGGCCGCCCACCCCAGACCTGATTTCGGTGCCCTTAGTAAGCACAGCCAAGAACTCTATCCCGAGACGCTGAGCAGGATAAACGCACCAGCCTGGGAGGAGCCTGCTTCTGCTTGTCCGTAGGTCGGCTAGCATAGGTCTAGAGACTGACGGCAGTGGCAGTGTCTCAATCGATTAGGGCTAATAGGATTTTTGTAATTAGATCCTTTACCGCGTCTCGTTTGAGCAAATACTTGTTTCTCCTGCCGTAATGAACAGCTGAAAGGCTTATTAACTTACTCTCTCGGGTTAATGTTTATGGCCACTATCTCGCTACACAGCTTTCAGGAACAAATGGTAAGAACCTCGTTACACCTACCCGGCTGTGACTGGGTGTATTCTTGGCTGGGACACTTGGAGCATTTGCCGTCCAAACTGTTGACCACAGACGTTAGATTGGCCACTTTGTCGTCCACGTAGGTTTCGATGTTGTTCATATTTACGAGATGGAGCGTCTCCAGGCGCCCTTGCAGCCCCTGGATCTCGTCCTTGGCATTCTTCAGCTCTGAAGTCAGTTTGTTCACCTGACTCTCCAGTTCCTGGACTCGGTTGTCCGGGGCCGTCCCTGCTCCAATCCCGCCCGGGGCCCCGTGGTCGTCAGCCTGCAGCTTGCAGTCCTGGCAGGATTTCTTGAGGTTGTTGACAGCTTCCTTGAGGGTCCGCACTTCTTTGAGCACCTCCTCCAAGCTACCAAGCTGCCAGGGAAGCTGGAGGGTCAGCGTGGGCAGGGTTAGCTGGAAGGGGCACTGGCTCCCCTCGCACTTCCCGCTGCCCTCCAGCCTGGCAGGGCAGGCGGCCTGGGCGCTCGCATCCCCCAGCCCCTCGGTCAGGTTGTGTGCCTGCCCCGCTGCTCTGCAGGCAGCGAGGACAGCGGAGCTCAGCCAGAACCAGCAGGGAAGCCTCATCCTCGAAGTGCCTGCAGCTGCCCTACCCAGCGCTTTAATAGCCGCGGGCCGCCTGACTCAGGCTTTCTGTCTTCTCAGAAAAGGGCGGGCACGTTTGCGTCACCACTCACAGCCGCCTCACCGGAGTAAAGGGTCCTCGGCAAGTGCTGCTGGCCAAACGCAGTCCAAACCACACACAATAGAATGCATGCCTGCCGTGGGTGGCTCGCATGCTATTCAAGATTCATTAGCTTGGTTTTTAATAAAGCCCAAGGAAAGACTTTTGTTTAAAAAGCAATTGTGATACTAATGCTCCAAGTATAGTACCCAGTTATACTCACCTCCACCAGCACTAGCGCGGAAAGAGTTTAAAAGTCTAAATTTAGTCTGTGAGTGTCTTCCCACTGAATGGTCTAAAATGAAGAGGATTCTCTTTCCTAGGCAGTTTGAGGCATCAAAGACCTCCTATCCTTGAAGGCTAGACTTTCCGTTAAGCTTAAGTCCCTTACTGGCTTTGAATCAGAACAAAGAACATCTCTTAGGCAAACTTTTTCTTTTCCTGTTTTCATCTGTTTGTGAAAGGAAAGAAGACTGTAAGAGGAAAATGAGGATGTGTTTTTTTTCTCTGACAGCACAGGACATAAACTTGTCAGTGCTTAAAACAGACGAAAATGCACCACAGCCGGCTGCTGTCTTCTTCCTCGTTCTGCGCAAGAGCTGGGGAGAAGACAGCCCGCCTCCTTTAAGTTAACTGTGCATACTGGCCTCTCAAAAGATTTCTTCCTAAAAAGAATTTTATTACTTAAAAATTATTTCAATATCACTGACTCAGATGAGCCCAAATTCTTTATCTCTACTAGTTATGGTACCCTGTAATCGATCTCTTTTTGTTTAGACCAGGCACACGGAGCTGGGTGGCCGTCAACTCCTTGATCTTCCGGCCTCTTCCTGCTAAATGCTGGAGTCACAGGTGTGCACCACCTCGTCCAGCTCTCCTTTATTCCTCTAGCCAGCTTTCCTAAGACTTTTCTTTACTCTTAATTCTAGCTACACTACCCTGTTCCACTTCTCAGGACATGGCAGCCTCACACTCTGTGTCTGAGACTGTGTTTACTTCTGGATATTCAGAGGTCCTGGGCGCCAGGCCCGGCACCACCCCCAGCTGGACATATGACCATGAGCTTTGCTGAGCCCCCGTTCCTGTTACAGAGCGAGAGGAATTTATGTGTTCAATTTCTTTCCTTTTCATTCTATTTGATATTTTCAAGCCAATTTTCAACAAAGTTTAACTCCCCCTAAAAAATAGCTCATTTCACTTCACCCTCCTCATCCCCTCAAGTTATGACACTCCCTTATCGCAAGGGAGAAACAAATAAATGGTGATTTTAAAGAGGAAGAATAATGTATTAAAAATTACCTTGTAAAGCGGGCCTATATAGGACGAGATTCTGACTTATTAATAAGCTAGAGCACAAATCTGTGTCTACCAGCCAAGAACTTATTCTAACCATTGTATAGTCAACACCGTGCTACAACATACAGACGACATGCGTGCCAACACCTCGTTCAGCTACCCATTTGTTCATCATGAGTATTCTCATGATACTCTCCAAATACACAGCACCCTTCTGAGTACTTGGGCTACACTAATAAATCAAAACAACAGCAACAACAACAACAAAAAAAAACCAAAATCACCTTCCCCTTTTTAGAGATCCTGAAGCCTCCTATTTTCTTCCTGTCTTCTCCCAGCATGCACTTAGACTTTCTAGTGACATCCTAAACATTTCACTTCCTAAACGTGACGAAAGCACAGCTTTCTGACCCTTGGCATGGCTCATCGTCCGTCTGTTCGGATGAGGAATTCCTCTTGGGGTTTTCAGATAACTGGTTCTCAACAGACCATCATCCAAGGCCTCATGTAATATCTCTACCTAAGAAGCTTGTGTGCCTTTGGAAACAGGCTGCCATCTGCCCAGAGGCCCCTTAAAATTCTCAAAGTCAAAGTAGGAAGTCACTTTGTTTGTCAGTTTTCTTGGCACTGATGTGTGATTTTTAAGATTCTCAACTTAAAAAAAAAAAATCAATGTTCCCAAATGGATGTGGTGACATTCCCCTCTAATCTCCACACTTAGGGGGCTGAGGCAGGAAGATGGTGAATTCAAGGAGAGTCTGAGCTACACAGCAAGACTCTGTCTCAAAACGGAGCAAATTACCAGTCTCTGATGACAAGACAGACACGAAGTAACTATCCCAAGAGTGAGGCTCAGTCCACCCTGGAGTCTGTGGCTGTGCCCGGGGCAGAGGCTGCGCCCCAGCTGTGCCAGACCCTCTCACAGACACTGTCTCCCTGTGACCACCTGCCCACGCAGCTAAGCACAGACAGGACTCAAGCAGGTCTGACTCCGAGTCTGTGTCCCTTCTCCTGTGCGGCACAGAGAGAAGAAGGGAACCCTAATGAGAACAGCCAGTGGCTGGGATCAGCTGGGAGCCAGGCGAGGTTTCTGAGCAAAGAAATAGATCCCTCCTCTGCTGGGGTCATTTTAAGGTTTCTTTGTCCTTCCTTCCTTCCTTCCTTCCTTCCTTCCTTCCTTCCTTCCTTCCTTCCTTCCTTCCTTCCTTCTTCCCTTCTTCCCTCCCTCCCTCTCTTTTGAGAGGAGGGGAACTGATATTTGTTGACAACCTCAAATGCTAATGTACTAGCCTCCTTGATTGCTGTAAAGAAAATTTTCCACAAATTTAACAGTTTGTGGCAACGTGAGTTTTCTCTCAGTTTTGAAAGTCAAAGGTGTAAAGTTAGCATGTTTTTGTTCTGAGAAACCGCCACACTGATTTCCAAAGCTGCTGTACAAGTTTGTGCTCCCACCAGCAGTGGAGGAGTGCTCCCCTTGCCCCACATGATCGCCAGCATAGGCTGTCAGCAGTGGAGGGGTGCTCCCCTGCGTGCCCCCCCTGCCCCACATGATCGCCAGCATAGGCTGTCAGCAGTGGAGGGGTGCTCCCCTGAGTGCTCCCCTTACCCCACATGAGTGCCAGCATAGGCTGTCAGCAGTGGGAGTGCTCCCCTTACCCCACATGAGTGCCAGCATAAGCAGTCATCAAACAAAGCATTTTCAGGTTTCTGAACAACAACAACAGCAAAAAGTATAGGCTAGAAACAGCCAAAGATTTGCCGTTCAATAGCCTACTATTGAATAGCCTACTATCGAATAGCCTACTGTTGAATAACTATTGCCGTTCAATAGCCTACTATTCAATAGCTATCGCTGTTCAATAGCCTACAGGATATATATACTCATTCATATAACCTGAATCTCAGGTTAGATGTTAACAAAACTGGAATACTCCACAGGACCTCGAGATTTTCCATTAGCCAGCATGTATCACCCCAATGCCTTCTAAACTCTACACCAAACCACGACACTTGGAGGCTCTAGAAGATCCATGGGCCATGGCATCTCATTTTGTTGTCATCCAGGGAAATTTCCAGAGACTTAGAAAAGTTGATGTCACCAATAGTGAAGAAACAAGACAGATGTATGTCTTATGTTGGAGATTAATATTAGTTTCTTTTTATATCCTTAAAAGAAGACAAACAATAAAATATATTAAGGAAATTACCAACAGTGAAGTGTGGTCTCCCTCCCTCCCCCCTCCATTTCCTGTTAGTTTTGGTAGCCGCATCCTAAAGCCGTGACAAGTGCTGAGTTAGCAAACGTTGTGTTGAACCAGTGCCTTGAAGTTTAGGTTTCCAAAGTATAACTTTGTTGTGTTTCTCTTTAAAGACACCTTATTGAGCTTATATTGTTGATGGACTCATGGCTAAAGGAGAAAACTATATGATAAACTCCCGACAGAAGCTTCCAGCATTCCTTATACTCTCCGTCAGCAGCCCACACACAGCCCTTCAGCACCCTGCCATCAGCAAAACCCACACAAGGGTTAAGAGCACAGCGTTAGCTCAGAAGAAGGCAGAGTTGTCCCTCGCTTGAGCTAGGAATAGCGAATCAGGCAGCAGCAGCATCGACAAGAAATGTGCTTCTCTGTGTGCCCTAGGAGACCCCATAGCCTCTAGAGCAGCTTTAGTGGAGATCTGAAACGCCCTGTGTTATCTGGGATGATGCGGGCGGCCCTGGGCAAAGGTCTGTCTTCGGGTGATGGAAGGTTTGCTGTCGAAGGGGCTCGTGGGACCCCAAGCCTTTCACTCCCTCTTTCTTTTCCAGCTATCAATAAAGGGACTGAAGCCCCAAAATGTCAAGTTGATTATCTCAGGATTCATCATAGTTATGGAACACCAACTAACAAGTTGCAAATAAATTTTATTTACTTTTTATGTGTTATGAGTGTTCTGCCTGCATGTGTGTCTGTGCACGAGCGTACCTGATGCCCTTGGAGGCCAGAAGTGGGCATCAGATCCCCTGGAACTGGAGTTATGGATGGTGTGAGCCTCCCTGTGGGTGCTGGAAATGGAACCCAGGTCCCCAGGAAGAGCAGCCACTGCTCTTAACCACTGAGTCACCCCCTAGTCTCACAAGTAAATTTTGGTGAGTGGGCAAACCTGCAAAGGCAGGAATCCATGAATAAGTAAGGACTATACATTTTTATGAGATACATGACTTTAAATTTTTGGGAAGTTCTTTACAATTTAAATTGAGGTGATTATATTGGTTTCATCACTTGCATTCCTTAGAGGCTTATTTTGTCTACATTTGGCATTTTGAATAATATATTAATACTAATTTACATAGTATATAATATAGGCACATTGTATGTTACAGACAATATGCAATGTGTTTGTTATATTATCTGTGTGACATCAATTGTAGACTTTAGTTTAAAATATTATTTCAGTTTTTTAGTTCATTGCTTAGTTTGGAAAAATGAAAATCCCGAACTAATTCTGTACCAGTGTATAATTTATGCAACATAAACCTTTTTTTTTTTTTTTTGGTTTTTCGAGACAGGGTTTCTCTGTGGCTTTGGATCCTGTCCTGGAACTAGCTCTGTAGACCAGGCTGGTCTCGAACTCCCAGAGATCCGCCTGCCTCTGCCTCCCGAGTGCTGGGATTAAAGGCGTGCGCCACCACCGCCCGGCAACATAAACCTTTAATAAGTTGGAAAGGCCACGCCCACCATCGCTGATAGCTAAGGAAATACCTAAACTCGAATAGATAATGTTCGTCTAGTAATTAGTGTTGAACCGGATTGATGGAGCCCTCCGCAGTCCTTCACTGGAGTCGTTTTTAAATGTTCCGTTCTGACATGAAGCATTGAGCACTCCGCTTCTGCCTTGATGTTATCTGTGATGGGGCGATTTCCTGTTACCTAGGGTGGTGGAGAAGAGGAGCCACTGGTGATGTCCTCAAACGCTGTGAAGCAGCCCAGCTCTCTGCTCCTCTCAGCCCCCCTCTGCTCCCCATTTAACACGGAATTGTTCTGATGTTTGCGTGTGTGAGGGCATGCATCTCCACAGCTGAAGCAAAGCACTCGCAGTGGTAGGTGATGGAGCAGACACAAGTTTTATCGGCCACACAGAATTTTAAAGTAAATATTCAATTTGTTACTGTGATCGGCTCAAAAGATAACAAGAAGGGGAAGAACCTCGGTGGGGAGCCTTCTGCTGACTCTCGGGCCCTTAGGCAGTTAGAGCTTGACGCTGTCTTCTGACACGTGGAGGGCAGAGGAGAGATCTGTGATGTCCTTTAGAGGCGCAGTGTTTGAGATTCTGAATGTTAGCCCAATCTCGGATTCAACAGAAATGAGGAAGGCGTGTGGACTTGCCCTGGCCACCCCCTCCACTTGCACCGGGCTCTGCACCCATCTTGGAGATAATAAGGACTTTGAGAAACAGGACAAAACAAACAAAAATGGACTCGGTGCTGATTTCACGGGGTGGGGACTTGAAGTTGGGAGCAATTATTTCCAAGCTTAGGCGACCTTGGGCAAAAGTTATTTGACTCTATGTTCTTTCACTGAACCCACCTTCCCTGCATGCCTCTGGTCCCACCCACTCTGTCACTGCCTTGGCCCGTGCGTGCGTGCGTGGGGGGGGAGGGGGAGAGAGAGAAAGGAAGGGGGAGGAGGGAGGAGGGGGAGGGAGGAGAAGGGGGAGAGGGAGAAAGGGAGGGGGAGGAGATGGGGGAGGGGGAGAAGAGGAGGGGGAGGGGAAGGGAGAGAGAGGGGGAGGAAGAGGGAATGTGCACAGGTGAATGTGCGTGCTCTTGGAGTCCAGAAGACACTATCCAGACTAACCCCCTGGAGCTGGAGTTACAGGTACTTGTTAGCCACCTGTTGTGGGTGCTGGGAACTGAACTCTGGTCCTCTGCAGGAGCGGTATATGCTAATCTTACCCACTGTGCCAGCCCAGTTATTTTTGCTATTGTTTGAGAGAGAGAGAGAGAGAGAGAGAGAGAGAGAGAGAGAGAGAGAGAGAGAGAGAGAGAGGAGGGGGAGGGTTTTTCTAAAGTAGGCCATCCTTGAACCACAGAGATTCACCTGCCTTGGGCTCCTGAGCATGGGGATCAAAGGGTTTGGTTATTTTATTTTTTCTGTTTTCCCATGAAATGGAAAATTTTAGAATCGTTTTCCTGTGAGACAGACCACAAGGTTGATAGCAGCAGATGTTTATAGTTGTCACCGGGTCAGATTCCGATTGCCTGGGCAGAACCCCGTGCAGTCCTGCACTAGCCTCCCCAGGCACCCAAACCTCTCCATCGCAAAGCAGAAGGAAAGTGGTTAGAGAAGGACTTTAGAATGAGGGTTCTTAGAAGAGCCGCTTCCCATCCGAAGAGCACGTCAAAGCTCTAAGTGTGTAACCGGGAGATTCTGCAGAACACACAGGCACAGCTGCATGTAAGACCCCATCTCAAAAACAAAAAATGGTTGAGTTTTAAGGACACTGATTTTCTTGGCTTGGAGTTATGTTTTATCTTTTTATCTCTGCTGTTTTTTTTTCTTTTTGTTCTTACATTTTTGGGAGTCTTCGCTTCTGTGTCAGGTGAAAGTAAAGAGGAACAGTTGCTTTTAGCAAGTGAAAGGCATGCGTGTGCGGGGGGGGGGGGGGGGACTCTCCTCTGGCCTGGCCTGGTAGGCCACGTAGGTTGCTCCTCACTGCGCCACAAATAGCCAGCAAGTGATGCTCATTATGCGGTCTTTTCTAATTTCTCCTCCTGCTCCCACCCAAACACAGCAGACAGAGACGCCGGGGAATGGAATGAAGCTGACCCCAAAGGGATGAAGAAAAGGCATGAAGATGACAGAGAAACAGAAGCAGGAAGCACGGGGAATGGGAGGGAAATTGGATGGGAGGAACTTCATTACGCCCTTTTGTTTGATGAAGATATTAAATCCATACAGAAAGTGAGTTTTTCAGAACACGTAAGGAGTGAAGAGACTAGGAAACGTGACTAGAATCAGAACCTTGGGGCATCAAATACAAATGTCCCCTCCATTGTGACGGCGGCCAGTCTGGGTGATGGCTGTTTTGGCTCATGTGATGCCATTGACCAAGTTAAATAAACTTCCAGGGTGTCCAGGTTCCAAAGGGCTCGGCTTCACAACAGACACAATCCCCGGATGCTGTGAAACTGTTGGATGTCACAGGGAAAATTAACCTTCTGCAGAAATAGGGTTTCTTCACATTTAAATTAAGTGCAGTGCTTCTGAGATCCGAGAAGGTGATGCAATTTCTATACATCTTTCAAAAGTAATCGAGAGCTCTTAAACGTGCTAGTCACATACTTCTCTGATCAGTTTCACCGGTCTGTACTGACTGTGCTAAAGTATTTTCCCACTGGTCTTTTCTTACACTAAAAAATTTCCATGCACAATATTTTGAACCTTTTCTTTCCCCTCCCTCAACTCCCCCAAGATCCTCCCTATCTCTCTACCTACGCAACTTCCTCTCCCAAAACAAAAAGCAAAACCAACAAACAACAACAAAACGAAGTTTTAAAAAGAAAGTAACAAAATGGTACACAAAGCACACAAAAATCATAGAGTTCATTTTGTGTTGGCCAGCACCGCCCCGGGAAGGGTGTGACCTCAGGGCTGATGTACACTCAGCACACTCCACTGGAGAAAACTGCCCCCTCCCAACAGGTATCCATAGCAACTAGCGTCTCGGTTAGGGGTCTCCCCTCAGCGCTGGGAGTCTGCTAGGCCAGTGCGCGCTGCCCCAGTCTCTGAGTTTGCACGGGCCCAATTCCTGTTGTGTCTAGAAGACAGTGTTTCCTGCGCACCTCCTACTGTGTGTAGATCTCGGAGTCCGGCTGGGCGCCAGCACTTATAGAAAATCCCACCCGGAGCCGAGTGCTCCAGAGCCTAGTGCTTCAGCGCCTTTCACCCACCCTCTTCACGTTGCCATTGTGGGTCTCCATGCTAACTATAGCTGCAGTTAAAGGCTTCCCTTCCCTGGAGGGCCGAGCTTACGCGTTCACGGACCACAGGCAGAGCAATTCATCATTAGGAGTCCTCCGTTGTTAACGTCATTTAACATAATAATAGCGGATCTTCCCCCCTTTTGCCCCGACCTACGTAATCCGAGGTTCTTGACCACTTTAGCAGAGCCAGGTGCGGGTTCTACCTCGTGGACTGAGTCTTGGATACAATCAGAAACTGGCTCCTTCCAGCACATGGGTTCCCGGGTCAAGCGTGGTGACAAGCGCCTTGCCAGCTGAGCCATAAGGCTGGCCTCCTGTGCGCTTTCACAAACACGCAGAAAACACAGAAGTGCTAGCAAGTGTGAGACCCGGGTTCAGTTCTCAGTACCGCAAAGGAGAGGTAGGAGGGAAGGGGGTATGTGGGAGGTGTGTGGGGGGAGAGGGGAGAGGGAGGTGGGAGGTGGGGGACGTGGGAGGTGTGTGGGGGAGAGGGGAGAGGGATGTTGGGAGGTAGGAGAGATGGGAGACGGATGGGGAGGGGGTATGGGAGGGGGGTGTGGGAGGTGGGTGGGGGAGGTGGGTTTGCCAATCAGAGTTCTCCTACTCTCCTTGTTCTGGGGAAGTTCACCGTTTTAATTACCATCGGTATAGAATGCCTAAGGCCTGTCAAGTGCACTCACACTGCTTCCCACCATCACACAGTTCATCTCCAGGTCTCCTCTGCGTCTCGACTGAAATTCCACATCTCAGGATATATAACGGGTTAACTTCCTGTTCTTCATTCTCCCAAGCATCAAATAGCCATGACCCTTACATAATTGCAACTGTATAATAATATTTACAATTGTGTCTAGCTTACTTCATTTAACACGTCATCATATTCTATCATATGTATGATATATACATATATGTCTTCATATATGTAGTTGGTTGCTATCAGAGTTTTGTTTTTATGGAAGCTGATATATGATATAATATATGATATATATGATACTATATTGTGCATCTCCAATCTTTTGTGTTTAGATTTTTTTTTTCTTTGGATTTTCGAGACAGGGTTTCTTTCTCTGTGAAGCTTTGGTGCCTGTCCTGGAACTAGCTCTTGTAGACCAGGCTGGCCTCAAACTCACAGAGATCCACCTGTCTCTGCCTCCTGAGTGCTGAGATTAAAGTGTATACCGCCACTGCCCAGCTGTGTCTAGTTCTGTTAAAATTAATTTCTGTTGGGCTGGAGAGATGGCTCAGAGGTTAAGAGCATTGCTTGCTCTTCCAAAGGTCCTGAGTTCAATTCCCAGCAACCACATGGTGGTTCACAACCATCTGTAATGAGGTTTGGTGCCCTCTTCTGGCCTGCAGGCATACACACAGACAGAATATTGTATACATAATAAATAAATAAATATTTAAAAAAATTAATTTCTGTTAATATTTGCATACACTTATCTGTGTGCACTGGATATTAATCAACATGGGGTAATTAACACATTCATCACCTTAAAGTTTTCATTGTTTTGTGATGAATACATTCAGAATCTTTCTTTGCAACCAGGTCTGGTGGTGGTTGCTGTGACAACAGCACTTAGGAGGAAGAAGAATGGGGGTCATGAGCTTGAGACCACCCTGAGGGACAGAGCAAAATTCTGTCTTGGAGAGAGGGAAGAAGAGAGGGAGGACAGACGGACAGACAGACATGGACGGAGGGAGGGCGCCTTCGGTCTGGGTTGTGCAATGCATTGCCATTCATTGTAATCACCCAGCTTATAGGTTCTTCTAAAAATCTATGTTAAGACTTACTAACTGTACATCTTAATGGGGTTCATCGTGGTTCTTCTGCCCGTGTGTACAATGCACATTAATCCAATTCTCTGCCCATCTTCAAGCCCCAACTCTCTAGCAATTACTGTTCTACTCGCTGCCAACATTGTTTTTAGCTCCAGCACGTGAGATGGTCAGTGAGGTACTGGGTTGTCTCCGTCAAGCTTGTCTGTCTTAAGAATATTTATCACATTATCTGATTATCTGCTGATGGGCACCTAAGCGGAAGTCTCTGTTGGTTGCCCTGAATAGCGCTGCAATAAACATTGCCACACAAGTATCTCCTTGGTATGCTGATGTCATTTCCTGTAGCTGGAAACCTGGGTAACCTTTGGATACTTAGTTTCTCTTCCGGGTGCCATAATAAAATACTCCGACAACGGGAGCTTAAAGGAGACACTGCTTATTCATTCTGGCTCAGTGTTCAGGGCATACAGGGAATCAGCGCAGTGGAGGCTGGGAGCAGCTGGCCACACAGCACTCACAGGCAGAAAGCAGAGGGGAATGATTACACACTGTTGTCAGCTTCCCCCCCCCCCCCCCCAGGATGGCTGCCAAAGAGGAGTAGCCCTCCCAGTGGATGCTGGGGGCCCATTTCCCAGATGATCCTGTTTGTCACGCTGAGTTCTCAGACATATTCTAGTTTGATCACGTGGAAGCCGGACAGATTTTTAGTTTTTGAGGCCCCCCTGTGCTTTTCCTTTTCACCGTGGTGAACACATAATAGTTCATCTCCTTTGAAGCCCCTAACATTTGCGGTTGGGTTTTGCTTTGCGTTCCCTGATGTTTACTGATATCAAGGACCTTTTCATATATTCATTTTTTGAGAAGTATATATTCAAATCACCTGCTCGGTTTTATTGGACCATGTGTTTTTGTTGCTCCTTTAGTTTCTTCTATATTCTGGATATTAACCATCTATCAGATGAGTATTGCAAATATTTCCTACCACTCTGTAGCTCATCATCACTCTGTAGATTGTTTCCTTCACAGTGCATTTTTAACTTGAAGTAACCCAACTTCAAGTCTTGCTTTTGTTTCCTGTTTTTGTGGGGATAGGGGAAGGGCTGCTTACCCAGAAAAATCATTGGAGCAACATCTTTAAATGTCTCTCCTGGTTTCTTCCAGTATTTCAGGGCTTGCGTTAAGTTTCTATCTGTTCCGAATGGGCTTCTTATAGGGGTACCAAGATTCTGTACAGAAGTGCTTGCTAGAGACCAGTCTCAGCCTTCTGAATGGAGCTCATATTTCCCCATTTAGTGAGTGACAGTCACTTGGCGTTCTTTTCTCTTTTAAAAGAAGAGACTAAGACTGCTCAGACCCTTAGTGTACAACCGTATGTTCAAATCTCTACTTTTAATGCTTTCGTATATAGTATATAGTCAGAAGTAAAATTTTTAGTTATTATAGTGATCCCAAGTTTTATTTAAGAAAACCTACCATACTACCGCACTGCTTCCACAATTGATTAGCTCGTTAGTATTCGTGTGTGGCTGCGTGTGAGTGGGTGGACATGCACACGGAAGTGGATGTTGGTATCACGTGTTCTCTGTTGTTCTCCGCATTGGTTTTGAGCTTCTCTCACCAGCTCGCTAGACTGAATTTTACGGAGGTGCTGGGGATCTTAACTCAGGTCTTGATGCTTTTTCGGAAGGCACTTGACCAACCGGGCCATCTCTCTGGTCAAATGTGTGTTTCAGTACAGTGTTGATGATGGCATTGTTTTCCGCTTTAGCTTCAAATAACACATTTTATTATTTATTGAATTATTCATAAGCGAGGTGTGGTGATAGGCTCACTCATCTGCACACTGACGTTCCTCTCATCATCATACAGTGTAAATAGGCATCACATACGTCTTAACACACCTTAAGTCTAAAGAGGGAGTTCGCAGGTTTTTACATTTTCAGTAATTCATAAATTTTGTACTGAAAAATCTCAGTGAATAATTTGAGAGTTTTCTTCTTTTTGATATATTTTAAGTGGTTATCAAACTACAGGAATAACGTTTATTTGTATTATTTAGTAGAAGGCATTTGTCTAGGTACAGCTCAGTCCTTTGTTCTTCCTAGGTCGTTTTCTTGTTTAAATACCATGTAAACATTTCCTGAGTTCCTTCTGTACAGTGATCATGAAGACCCTTTCATACTCTGTTATTAATAGGAATCTTTTTAGATTTCCTTAATTTCGTAGGTGCTGGCTGACTGAAATTGGCCTGTGAAATAGTGAATTCTCAGTGCTCGGTCCCCAAACCTCCACAGTAGCGCAGTAACACAGCAAAGGGACTTAGCCTCTTCCTTCTCATAGCCACGGTTTTTTACACATGAAACACCTATTTTACAACGACCCCGCTGCTTCTTTCGGGGGGAGCTTCTATTTGTAGACAGGAATCTGTCGACCAGAGACATTTGTTGCTGCTAGATTGACTTGCTTCTTTGCTTTTCAGCAGAAAGAACTGGGAAAGATAAATATTTTAGGATAAAACACATCATATTACTATAAATTCTAAGTCAGTGCCGCAGCAAATTTATACAACCTCTTCATTCTTCTAGATGGATCTTTTTATCCACCTACACCCCATTTTAAGATTACCCTGCTTTAATTACTCGTTCAGCCACCTACAGTGGGGCATCATTGTTTCAGAATAACTCTACCAGCAAGGTGGCTATGGAAAACAGGTGTGGGTCTTTTCCTTAGGGAACGACCCAGACATGGTTCCTACTAGAATTGCAAAGGTCTCTGCACCGACTCGAAACACTTATGCTCACATTTTTAAAATCTAAGTGACAGTGATCACTTAAATTTTATAGTTAACCTATTGTGTTATACATTCTACCCATAAAACAGAAAGTATTGTACGAATTAAGCTTCTGCATGAAGCTCATCCCTCCTGGTCCCTGCGTCTCCTTTTGTAACTATGCTCAGGGCTTTCTTCTTTCTTTCACATTTGTAGATGCCTTTCTGTTATTCACAAGATAGCTTCGGAATTTTACAGTTTCCTTGTAATTGTTATTTTTATTCATAAGATCATTCAATACCTTTGTCTACTGTTCCCTCTCCCACCTTTTATTATATCTAAAATTAATTAGATGGCCTCTCCTTCAGGAGACCCTGTGCATCCTTAGTGGTCGGCACACCGCTATCCCCAGGGCGCCGCCGTTTCTCTGCCTGTGTCGTCTCCATGACACCACAAGGTTATTCATTCCTGTGCTTTTCTGTCCCACAGAGAAGAATTGTGGTTAAGTCTCCAAAAAACTTCTCACCAATTCTGTGACCCCACTCAGGGTTTTCCACCACCCTTTGAGTTTTCTTTGTATAAATTTTGGGTTATAATGTCAATTTCATAATGATGTTATAAGTATTGAATATGTGGACAGCTCATAGCATAGTACATGATATGCAGCAATGTATCGGTAAATAAAATGTTGATCACTTTAAACAATATGTAAGAGGTGATAATCCATAATTTTTATGTTTGTATCCATTTCCTAAATATTTATTAAATCCACGTTCACTATTCATTTAATTGGTGAATATTCAGGAATACTATTTCGGAAGCACTTGTGTACATTCTTGCTCATCTTTATTAACAAGAATTTGAGTCCACATGGATTAGGCCTTAGTGAGCAGTGGAGGGGAAACAGGGATGGTCCCAACCTCATCAGGATTTCCCATCTTCTGTCCGACCAAAAGTCATTTCGAAGCCAGTAGTTATGCTCTGAAAAGTCCCCTTTGGTGTCCCCAGGTCACGGGTGTTTGACACCTGAAAAGGATGACGTCATGTGACTGCCTTACTGGACCTCATTTCCTATGTTATTCAACCTCTGCTAAAGTGAAGACCGCTAGGGTGATTGTCCAGACTTCTCTGCACTTCCCTGACGAGCTACGGTTTGGTTCTAAAATCCATAAACGATAGCACCCAAAGGCTCGTCCGCTCCAAGGATAACATTTGCAACGGAGAAAAGTTTTATGTCAGCTGAATGTTTCCTGTTTTTCAGCCCCAACAAAACTTAGCTAACACATCGTCCCCCCCCCCCCGTGTCTTTATAACCCTTTTGAAGTTTTTCCATTGTTCTATGCTGTACGTTTTATTCCACTGGAACTAAACAACAAGGTCCACATCAAAAACTATGTTAAATATAAGTATATATAACTTTTTAAATTTTATATAACTAATTTAAATTATAAAATGTTACTTATAATATTTTATTCATCATCAAAGTTTCAGGTTTAGGTTTGTGATTTTTTTTTCATAAAGTTATAGGAAAGCAACAAGAAAATCTCTACAAGTGTAAAGTGTTAGATCTGAAGCCTGGGGAGATGCAGTCATACAGCCTTATCCTCAGGTAGGTCCAGCAATGAGCAAGGGAGACAAGGACAATCCTAAGGAATCACCCCCCAAAACTCCCACGCCAGTTTTAGAAACTGGACCCCTTTAGAATGACATTTTAAAGGTAAGTGGGTGGGTGGATGGGTGGGTAGATGGATGGTTCCAATATCAACTATCTACATGGTCCAAAAGAATAACCAAATAATAGGAATGACCCAAGACTTAGTACATGGTACATATGCTGAACAAAAGGGGCAGCCTGTGTTCCTTATAAATGGACAGCCTCATCTAGCTCCCACAAAGTCATTTTCTTTTAAGTAGCAATTGTTATGATATTGAAATGTAAACCTAGCGTCATCAAACTTAATACATTTTTCACTTACAGCTGAAAACTCAGGGTTTGATGGCAAAATCTAGATTTTTTTTAATGTTGACAATTTTCTTATTTTTCAAAAGCACCATGCAAATAAAAAATAGACGCTATGGCTGAGATAGCTTAGTCATCCATAAAGGACTTGCTACACAGCACGAGGACCTGCGTTCATATCCCCAGTACCTACTTAAAAAGTGGGGTGTAGAGCATAGCTATGACCACAGCACTGGGGACAAGGACAGGAAGACCCCTGGGGCACGCTGGCCAGTCAGTCTAGCCAAACTGGTGAGCTCCAGCTTCAGTGAAAGACCCTGTCCCGAAATATAAGGTGGAAAGGATAGAGGAAGACACAGCTGTCTACCTTTGGTCTACACACACACACAAACACATACATATGCACACACACATACACACAAACATGCACATACATATACATACACACAAACACACACACATACATACACACATACACACACAAACACACACATGTACATACAAACATGCACATACATACACATACACACAAACACATACATACACACACAAACACACACATATACACACAAACACACACATACATACACACAAACACACACAGAAACTCACACACACGCACCTCCAGAGTGTGTATACTGTTGGCTGCTACTTTGCAGTCTCTGGTACAAATCATACCACTGTGACATGGATTAAAGTTTACCTTAAATATTTTGAAAGCCATAGATGCTGTTCTACTTTCTGTTTCTGATATGGGCATTTATATAATTAGGTAACCTATCCTTAAACTTAAGACCAGTTTGTAATAACTGGAAATATGTTACTTCCTCAAGTGAGGCTATTTATTTTTGCCAGAAAACACATCAAAATTTTTGTAATAGTCAACTTAGTGAACTAGAAACAGATGTCTTTGGCTAAGTTTTCACTAGAACCTATTTATTTTTATTGCGTTGTTTCTGAACGTTGGCATCAAATGAGGACAATTATGGCTATTTTGGTGATATGATATGACTTTCTCTGCTTTGTGAAAAGCTAAGACGAGCTAAAGAGCTAAGTTTTGATCATAAAAACTGAATTTCTTGGAAAACTGTGTTAATTTTTTAATATCCACCCTTTTCCAGGGACATTCCAGGGTAATCTGTTATGAAATTGCCAGGAATTATAGTCACTTTCGGACTTTCGGTCACAAGTTAACTGTGGCTTTTAAAGAAATTTATAAGGCAGCTAAGTGGTTTATGTTAGTATAGTATAAAAGTTTTTGACTTCTTAAATGTAATACTTTATAACATTTATTGAGGTGGTAAAGATTTATTTTCATTTTGCCTGGTACTCCCATCCCAAGAGTTGTTTGTTTTTTTTTTTAAATACAAACATTAAGTTATTGCATTGTGTGATTTATTTGTTTGGTTCACTGGTTTATAGAAGTTGTTTGTTTTAATAACTCTTAGCCATATGTCCTGGGTCATGTTGAGTTGAGGACTTGCCCGGGTGGCAAGCTGTCAGGATAAAACGTTTGCTAAGTTTGTATTCAAAGGCTCTTCCATTCTGAGCTATGTGTATTATACATACAATCAGATAATTCATAATTGATAACAAGTTAATAGCCTTTTTCCTTTGCATGCAAACATACACGCACCCACACATGCATGCACACACGCACGCACACATGCACACACGCACACACACACACACTCTATGCTCATCTTGGCTCGTACATGTGGAAAAAGAAAGCCGCACATCGTGACTTCCGTCAGGTCTGCTTGACACCCCCTCCCCCCCAAGCCATCCCACAACCCCTGAGCATTCCAACAGACTCTGAGGACATCTGCTGAGCATGCGCTGTGGGTCCGAGATGGCACATGATCCTGGCCTTCACAGAGCTTCCCCTCCGGTTAGCACGGAATCAGCGCATGGGCTAAGAGCTCTCGCTGAGAATGTATGTGAACATTTCCGGAACGTTTAGTGTCAGGCAGTGTTCTAAAACTCAGCACATACCAAATACACGAAAGCGCCAAACCCATTCTGACCTGAACATCTGTAGAACCCATGAAAAACCTCATCCTGGGTTCGTGAGTTTAGGCCCCTGCTTAGGCAGCAAATATAGTGACCAAAACTGAACAGCTTCTATGCAGCACAAGCTAACAAAAGCTGAAATTGAGGGAAAAAATTGCATTCACAGGAGATCCAAAATGAACAAGATATTTGAGAATAAATTTAATTAAAATTAACTGTTTGTCCAAATGGCGCCAGGATGTAAAACCCCTTACCAGCTCCAGCAAGAACTGGACTCGCATGTCCCCACAGTCCCTTCCCAGGTCCCATTTTACGGTGTCAGGGCCGAAGACGAAGCTGCAACTTGGAGGGTTTTGTTCTTTATAAAGAGCATGCCTATGCCTAGCGGAGGGTTTTGTTCTTTTTAAAGAGCGTGCCTGTGGTTAGCCGTTAAAGGCACCATTGTCCATCCCAATCCGCCTTCCGGGAGGGGAAGTGCGGGTGCTCCAAGTTGCCTCCCAGGCCAAACTCATTGTTGTGGGTGAATCTGGCCAAAACCATCCCCCCCTTCCCCCGCCCCGACATGAAGGTGGGCAGCAGAAGACCTGGTTCCCCTCTGTGGTGTGAAGCCCCTCCACACTCCCCTCTCCCCTGAGCCCTCCCAATCTAGAGCTAATTGACAGGCAGCTGAGAGAGGAGGCGCCCAGGTTAACCTCCTGCAGAGATAGTCTGTTTTCGTCTGGGCTCCTTCGCGTTTACAGGACAGTCCCCGAGTACAGAGTCTGGGCAGGGGCTTTCGTCCGAGAACAGTGAAGCGAACGAACAGCCAGCTGTGCACATCGTCACGTGTGTGTCCGTCCTTTGGTGAGCAGCGCTCTGTCAACCAAGAGAGCAGCTCCCTTGCAAGGTTTTGCTGCCCACATCCCTCAAGGCCTTTGCAGGTGCAGAGGGGAGGCCTCAGTGTGCACAGGACTCAGAGCAGAGGGGTCAGAGTCACGTAAACAGAATTCCTCCGGGGACGCCTTTGCTGTCGCCTGCCCCCGCCCTGCTCTTCCGTGGTCTTGTTTTTAATCTAGCTCTGTCTCCCGACTTGACTTCTCGTATTCTGACCCGGCGTGGTTGTTTTTGGAGATGTGTGACCTTTTGAGTTCTTCGCTGGTAGTCATTGGTTCAGGCCATGAAGCATCTGGGTTCTCTCTCATTTTCCGCTTCTCGAGGCCGCTGTTCCTGCTGCCGCCAACACTGCCCCCCTCCCCAGGGTCCTGGGAGGTGTGTGGGTCTTTTAAACAGCTTCTATACACTAGCAATAACGTATCCACAAGTGAAACTCAGAAGAAATTCCCATTCACAATAGATTAGAATACCTGGAAATAAATTTAATAAAAATACATGACTTGTCCAGACCGATCCAGTGGAATTATTAGAATCCCAAATAATTACGGTTTCACCAGACAGTCACCAGCACTTAAAGGACCCGGCACTCATTGGCACGTGTATGCTTAGATATGCGTTTAATTTTTTGCTGTGTGTTTATCTTTACATGTTTTCCGTTTAACTATGAGACCATGCGTATAGCTAGACACCTAAACTATCCGATGTCCATTGTGTTTGATACCTTAACGCCTGGGAGGTCCTGTTTGTGTCTTGTGTTCTCCCCCTCACATTCCTGTGGCAGGCCACCAAAGGAGCGACTAGACAGCTGGGTGAATACAGTCCAGCTCTCCTTCTGAGAGCCTTGCCAGCCACAGAAAGGGGAAGAGAGAAGCCTGGGCAAGCCAGCCAGTTTCGTCCAGTACAGCTCTGCGCTTCCTCATCCCGTTTCAGGGCAAATTACGTACCTCTGTGTCTCCCCACATTTGCCTTCTGCAACAGGAAAGATGGAGTAGAAGCAAATGGAAGAACCAAGGGCTCCCAAGTACACTGCTGTTTTAAGAAAAACTTAAGTCAGCAACAGTTTCATCAAAATTAATGAGGCATGCGCAGTCTGAGACGTGATTGCCGTGGTGTCGATCACGGTGGCTGATGTGTACAGTCACAGGTGTGCCCGAACGTATGGGAACAGTGGAAAGAAAGAAGTGATTTTGCCTGGAAGTTTTACCTCAAAGTCACCACAGACTGTGACTGCTGTGATTGATTTATTTACTTTTTTAGCGGTTTCCTGAGACAGGGTCTCATGCAGACTCGGTTGGCCTTAAACTCCTGGTCTTTCTATCTCCACCTTCCAAGTGGGCGTGTGCCTTGCCTCGGCTCCTGGGCTATTTTAAGTGCTCTGAGAGTAGAAAAGAGAAGTCACAGATGAGAGAATCCAGCCGTTTGGGAACTGTACTGGTTTTCTTACCGTCCTAACAGATCACCATACATTCACCGTCATGGAACCCTGAAGGTCATAAATCCACGTTGCGTCACAGTTGTCAAAATTGGATAGTTTCTCAGGCTGTGTTCTTTAAGGGATACTTAGGAGAGCGTCTGGCCATTCCTACTATTTGGCTCCTGACCACCTTCCTCCACGTTCAAAATCAGCAGCAGTGGGGTAAAGGCCAGCCTACATTCCAAACGTTCCTTCTCTCTTCTTTCCATCTTTCTAACCTGGCCAGGAAATATTATCTGCTTCTGAAGACTCTGGCGAGGAAACTGGGTGCCCTTGGATAATCCTCAGTACCCCTCTCCCTCAGGGTCCATGGTCTTACTCCATCTGCAGAATGGCTTGGCTCTGGAAGGTAACAAACATGCCTGTTGCAGGATTTAAGGCATAGACATCTTGATGGGAACATTAATCTACATTAGAGATGCAGGAGGGAGGTTTTAAAGGAACGGCTGTGTAGACAGAAGTTTCTGTACCACCTGGTCCCACAGCCATTCAGTCCCAAAGAAACACACAGAGGCTTATACTAATTATAAACTGGTTGGCCTGTTGCTCAGGCTTATTACTAACTAGCTCTTACAACTTAAATTAACCCATAGGTCTTATCTATGTTTAGCTTTGTGGCTTGGTACCTTTTCTCATTAAGGCATCCTCATCTTGCTTCTGGATGATGACTGCATCTCTGCCTTTTCTCTTCCCAGAATTCTCCTAGTCTGGATGCCCACCTAGACTTCCTGCCTAGCTACTGGCCAATCAGCGTGTTATTAAACTAATAGGATTGACGAATCTTTACAGTGTACAAGAGCATTGTCCCACAGCATGGCAGCTGTTGGGAAATGAAGGCCCAGGACTGTAGCATGCCTGTCTGTGCTCTATGCGCTGCCATACAGTTCGTGAACTGGGCAAGGGGCTGGAGATGGAAACACACAAAGACACACAGAGACACGGGTCATCCTTGAAACAGGAATGCCCCCTTATTGTGTCCAGGGGCAGCTTATATAGGGATCCTTAACTGATAGCCACGCCCCAGCCAAACGCACCAGAAACCACTCCACTGCCATCAGGAACTCCTGAGGGTCTCGTGCTCAGAGCAGCTGCAAGCTGTCTCAGATCAGAGGAAAACAAGTTGTTTATAAGAAATTCAGGATGGGGGGTGGGGTTCACAGCTCCCAACACAGGACACCAAGTGGTAGAACTGGGCTGAGTCCTGAAGTCAATTAAAATAGATTAGAACTATGTTGACTGGCAGTTTATATAACAGACTCAAGGTAGATAAAGTCAGGAAAGTTGGTTATTGCTAATATTTCAGTGAGAAGTGATGAGATTTGTGCATGGCACACTCTAGATCGTCTGTAAAGCTGTTTAGAAGAACCTAATTCAACCTAATCTGCAGAATAAGTGTCCATAATACCAGATGTCATAGTTTTCTATAGAGTGAGGGTCAAATCCTGAAGAACACCAATCTTTTATTGTTTTTATTGAGCTATATATTATTCTCTGCTCCCCTTCCTTCCTCCCCCTTCTACCCTCTCCCATGGACCCCATGATCTCAATTTACTCAGGAGATCTTGTCTTTTTCTACTTCCCATGTAGATGAATGAGATCCATGTATATCTCACTTAGGGTCTTCATTGTTTTCTAGGTTCTATGGAGTTCTGGCCTATAATAGGCTGGTTTTTCTTTGCTTTATGTCTAAAAACCACTTATGAGTGAGTACATATAATCTTTGTCTTTTTGGGTCTGGGTTACCTCACTCAATATGATGTTTTCTAGATCCATCCATTTTCCTGCAAATTTCAAGATGCTATTGTTTTTTTTCCACCGTGTAGTACTCCATTGTGTAAATGTACTACATTTTGCTTATCCATTCTTCAGTTAAGGGGCATTTAGGTTGTCTCCAGGTTCTGGCTATGACAAACAATGCTGCTATCAACATAGTTGAACACATGTCCTTGTGGCATGATTGAGCATCCTTTGAATATATACCCAAAAGTGGTATTGCTGGGTCTTGAGGAAGGTTGTTTCCTAATTTTCTGAGAAATCACCACACTGATGTCCAAAGGGGCTGTACCGGCTTACATTCCCACCAGCAATGCAGAAGTGTTCCCTTTACTCCCCTCCACATCCTCTCCAGTATAAGTTGTCATCAGTGTTTTTGATCTTGGCCATTCTTACAGGTGTAAGATGGGATCTCAGAGTTGTTTTGATTTGCATTTCTCTGATGGCTAAGGATGTTGAGCATTTCCCTAAGTGTCTCTCAGCCATTTTAGATTCCTCAGTTGAGAGTTCTCTGTTTAAGACTGTACTCCTCTTTTTTTATTGGATTATTTGTTCTTTTGATGACCAATTTCTTGAGTTCTTCATATATTTTGGAGATCAGTCCTCTGATGTGGGGTGGGTGAAAATCAAAAACAAAGTGAGCTTCTGTTTTGTCTTGTTAACCAGGAGCACCAGCTTTTAAAGTGAGGACCCCTGAAGGAATGAAGATTAACGTAAGGCTCAGGGAACATCCAGGAACCGGGGGTGGAAAGACTGTAAGAGCCAGAAGACTGGGAGGATTGTAGTGAGATAGAATCTTCTAGACATGACAGGGATGGTGCACCCTGACCTCTCAACAGAATGACTGCCAGCACAAGACCCTACCAGCAGACATTCCAGCAGGGTGGGAGAGGCTCACGAGGTCCCATTCCCAGCTGAGGTGCTCCAGGTACTCGATGGCTGCTGAGGAAGGGGCCATCAGTCTTTGTCAAGGACAAGCCACCGACCATTGGCCATGCCCCATTGGCCAGTCCTATATCCATGTACACACTGGCAGCACTGATTGGACTCAGTAATTATGTATGAAGGGTGTGTGAATTTGAGAAAGGTTTGTGGGGAGACGTAGGAGGGGTTGGTGAGGCAGGGAGGGGCAGATATGGCCAAAATTCATTGTGTTTATATATGAAATTCTCAAAATAAAAATGAAAGTCTGTCTACCCCCCCCCAAAAAAAATTTCTAGGCATTCAAAACGTGAGAAAATTCTAATGATCACAAGATAAAGCAACCAATGGAAGAGACACAGAAGTAGGAGCAGTAGCTAAGGATTTTAGAACTGCTATTATAAAATACTTTATTTATTGGGGGAAAGGTAGAAGAAAGTCTAGGTATAACAAGGGAAGTAACAGTTTTTAAAATTCCCAGTCAAACTTGCAAAGACAAAGCTCCAGTCTCTGAATGAAGAAGTCACTGAATAGGATTAGCAAATAAGACAGAGAGGAGGAGGTGAGTGAACAGGAGATTATAGTAAGTGCTGCCCTAACCCAACCACCGAAAAGTAGAGAAGGCAAGATCTTTAACAGCCAGAAGAGTGAGCAGTCCCGGTCAGGGGACGAATATGCTGAGCAGGTGGTATGCCCTGTGTGTAGAAGGTGAGAGACTAGAAGAGATAAAAACGGAAGAAGGTTTATTACGTGGGAGCCGGACATCTGCGGCGGTGTTCGCTCTTGTTTGCTTCTGTGTGAGGACGGGAACAGATTTGTGGGTTGAGGACAATGACCATCACCATTGATCAAGCATTGACCTGTGAACGGAAATACTAAATAGTACGTGGTATCTCGATCCATTCAGTCTTGGCCTTACCGTCTGATAAGGTCGGAACGATTCCAGTTTGCTTTCTGAGGCTGTGATAACCATCATGACCATGAGCACCTTGGGGGCAGGAAGGGTTCAGATCACATTATAGGTTACCCTTCACCATGAAGGGAAGCCAGAGCAAGAATTTAAGGTGGGAACCTGGAGGCAGGAAAAGAAGCAGAACCCATGAAGAATTGCTTACGGGTTCGTTCAGCCATTTTTCTTATACTGCAGGCCCACCTGCATAGGGATTTGCACCACCCACTGTGGGCGATGCCTTCTATATCAGTTACTACAAGTCAGTCTGATTCTGGAAGATTCTTCAGTCGAGGTTTTCACTTCCCAGGTATCTCTAGGTGTGTGTCAAGTTGATAAGGACACAAGGACTACGTTTCCCTGTCTTTTACACTGAACAAAGTGAGTTGTGGACTGACTGAATACCATTCCACATTGCATAGTTTAAAAGCAGCTGACCTAGAGTTCAAGCCAAGGCCCGTGTGTGTGTGTGTGTGTGTGTGTGTGTGTGTATGTGTGTGTTGTGTATGCAGTGCTGAGCCGACACGAAGGGAAAGCAGAGGTTGCTAAGGAGAGACAGATTCCCTAGCTGATGGCTTCATGCCCAGGAAGCACAGGGAGATAGATTGGACTTGGCCAAGGAAAAAATGTGCACCTTTGAAGATGTAGGGGAAACCAGTGAGGCGTGGTACTGGCGATAAGCCTGTCGGTGCAGAAGATGAGCTCAGGCAGGTGGATCTCACGAATGTCTAGCTGAAATGTCGGCCAAAGGTGGGTGAAGCAGTGTGACTGAGAACGTGGGTGCGTTTGGAAATCACTTCAGTGAGCCGGAGACGAGCAAGAGATGCAGAGGGGATGCAGGGACACTTTCGAGCTCAGGTGACATCAGAAGCATGCTAGACACTTCTGCAGGAAGCCAGCTACTGTTGGCAAGGCCAGAACACCTTGGACACACCCACACAAACCCTGATTGTTTCCTCGTGCTGACCCCTTCCAGATGGGGCCACTTGGTACCAGATCTGACCAAGCCGTTTCTTTGCTCGGAATGCTCTAACGTCTTGAATTTTTTCCATATTAGTCCATGTCAGCCATGAGTCATGAACTCTCGTTAAACTTTCAGCGGCAGAGTAAATGTTTCCTTCGAGTCCCAGTCCCCGGCGAGGCGGCTAATACGGTCCCTACTGTGCAGTCACAGTTGTGAACTGTGACCTTCTCTCTAACCTTTCGTGTGCACACTCTACAGCAGCTTAGCATTGTCTTTCCTGCTGTTTCGCTTGATTCTGCATTTCTAAGACGTGACACACTTGGGTCTTGGGCCCACTTGTGGTGTGCAGTGTGAAAATACAGCTATTTTTTTCCGCATCTGATGCTGTGGATGAATAAACCATTTTTTATCCGCGAGAACTGAGCCCAAAGTTCCCAGCCATGGAGGGAACCCCTCAAAAGAAACAATCTGCAGCTCCACAGAGAAGGAGTGTAAGCTTCCAGATTGTAAATTGTTTACGCTGTGTGTACATGTGTGTGCACGTGTGTATGCGTGCATGTGTGTGCATGCGTGTGCGCGTATGTGTGTGTGTGCACATACGCATGTGGAGATCACACACTGGTATCATTTGTCTTACTCAATCACCCTCCTCTTTATTTTTTGGGACAGGGTCTTGCCTGATCCTGGAGCTTGCTGGTCTGGCTACACCGGTTAGCCAGAGAGCTCCAAGGTTCTGTGTGTCTCAGCCTCCTCAGCTCTGGGACTGCAGGTGTTGCCATGTGATTTTCACATGGAAACTGGGTCCAAACTCAAGTCTTCATACATGTGTACCTAGAACCTTACTAGGTGAGCCATCTTCTCAGCCTGTGTGCCTAGAGCCTTAGTGAGTGAGCCATCTTCTCAGCCTGTGTACCTAGAGCCTTAGTGAGTAAGCCATCTTCTTAGCAGTGACATCTTAATTTGAAGAAAGCAAATACATTTTTCACACTGAGTTGTTTTCTTTTATGAGAGATTTGTTTTCAGTAGTGGAGATGAAGAACGTTTATGCCTCCCGGGACTCCTGTGACTTGACTTTTGATTTATGTAGAATCTACAAAGACAAGTGAGGTGTTTTGTCCACTGAGCTTTCTTTCTGCGTGTACGCCTGCAGGCCAGAAGAGGGCGCCAGACCTCATTACAGATGGTTGTGAGCCACCATGTGGTTGCTGGGAATTGAACTCAGGACCTTTGGAAGAGCAGGCAATGCTCTTAACCGCTGAGCCATCTCTCCAGCCCCACTGAGCTTTCTTGAATTCTCAAGGTATCAAGGGCCATGGGAGAGACAGAGGTGGCTAAGACATGGACCTCGCTAGCCTTCCTGCTTTGTCTGTGGCCATAAGCCTGCCAATGCGCAGCCGTGGCCCACCCGCTGCTGGGCTTCCAAGAGTTTGCTGTGGGTGGTACTGTGCTCAGAGCAGACACCGAGCTATAACCCAGCTGTCTCCTCTCAGATCTGACCCACCATGCTCCCGTTTAGAAATTCTGAGTCCCACTGCTTACAGCAATCACAGCTAACATATTTTAATAGCCTTTAATTATTAAAAATGTACTTGTGCATTGCAAGAAAGAAAAGAAGGGAGGAAGGAGAGAGAAGGTACGGACAGACAGACAGACAGACAGACAGAGAATGAATATGGGAAAACAGAGACAAAACTAGGAAGTGGTATATACTTACAGCCCAGAGAATATTTCAGCATCTCGGTTCGAATCTTCTGGGTCTCTATCCCACCCTCAAATGTAAAATCAGATCCTGTACAACATGAAGAACTAACTTACTTTTGGCTAAGATGTCCTGACTTCACTTTGTGTGTCCCCTCCAACTCCCCAACACACACACACACACCAGGTCTGAAATTGGACATTGGACATTTTCTTGACATTTACTGGCTTCTTCTAGTGGGAAATAACATTAGGGAGTACGTTATGGATGTTAGAAAATACTTGTTGCTAATGTGGCATTGAAAGTAGACCCTGTTAATGGACAAAATTGGTATTTAAAAAATAATAGTAATGAATTTATACTTGATCTTTAATTAAACTGTACTAATTTCTTGGCTTTTTCCAGTTGCAAATCTTCCTTTTGTATTGGAAATTTTGAATTTATACTTGTATTTCTGTTTTATTGAGTCAGAATACACAGAGCATAAAAAGCACTCCAGTTTATTTTAGTATATACACTGGTTGGGTTATCAACATGTTCTAATTTTAGAATATTTCCGCGATACCAAAAAGAAAGTTGTACCTCTTTCTTCTTACACTGCTCCTCTTGGCTGCGGTATCTACACAGCTACTAAACCTGCTTTATTTGAAAAGGTTTGCCTGTGCAGGTCAAACGCAAAATGTGGCCTCTGTGTCTGGTCTTTTCACGGTTTTCATGGGTGCAGACTTCCTCGCTGGAACAGGTGTCAGGATCCTTTCCTCTTTAAATTGTAGACTGATAATGCCACCCGGTATAAACGTTCGCTTTGTTTTTCCATTCATTTGTCAATTGATGGATTAAGTGTTTTTTCAAATCTTTTCAAATTTCGTATGTATGAGTATTTGCCTGCATGTTTATGTGTGTACCGCAAGTGTGCAATGCCCACAGAGGCCAGAAAAGATTGTTTGGTTTCCAGGAACTGTGGTTACAGCTTATTGTGTGTGGTGCTGGAGGTGTTGGGATCTGAATCTGAGTCCTCTTGCAAGAGCAGTGTTTTTAACTACTAAGACATCTCCCCAGCCACTAAACTGTTTCTTCTAAAACTGTCATGGATGGCGCTGTAAACACTATTCACGTTATCACATAAGCCGTGTTTTCAGTTTGCCAGGGCACACTTTGACTCTTTCCTGTGCTCCCGGGACCCTCTTCCTCCTCTGGGTTGCTGTGTGCAGTCTTGATGTATGAGTGTGTGCCCAGATTTATTGCATTTTGTTATGCCATGTTCAGTTGATAACTGGGAGACCTGCTTTTGTCTGAAAGGGAACGGAGGGGCAGTGGAGCTGGGGGAGAGGGGGGGTGGTGATGGGAGGAGTGGAGAAAGGAGGTGCAGGTAGACTGGATTGTATGAGAGAATCGTCAAAAGAAAGAGAAAGGAAGAAGGGAAGGAAGGAAGGAAGGAAGGAAGGAAGGAAGGAAGGAAGGAAGGAAGGGAGGGAAGGAAAGAAGGAAAGAAAGAAGGAAGGGAGGAAGGAAGGAAGGAAGAAGGAAGGAAGGAAGGAAGAAGGAAGGAAGGGAGGAGGAAAGGAAGGAAGGAAAGAAAGAAGGAAAGGAAGGAAGGAAGGAAGGAAGGAAGGGAGGACGAAAGGAAGGAAGGGAGGAAGGGAGGGAGGGAGGGAGGAAGGAAGGAAAGAAGGGAGGGAGGGAGGGAGGGAGGGAGGGAGGAAGGGAGGGAGGGAAGGAGGGAGGAAGGAAAAATGGAAGAAGGAAGGAAGGGAGGAAAGAAGGAAGGAAGGAAGGAAGGAAGGAAGGAAGGAAGGAAGGAAGGAAGGGAGGGAGGAAGGAAGGAGGAAAGGAAGGAAGGAAGGAAGGAAGGGAGGGAGGGAGGGAGGGAGGGAGGAAGGAAGGAAGGAAGGGGGGAGGGAGGAGAGAAGGACCTATCTGCAGACATAGGAGAGAAGGTAAAACTCAAGAGACTTATGTGTGTTCGCAGAAATTGTAAGAGAAGTTATGCTGTTGGCTTTACCAAGAGAGTTCAATGGGATCACTACATGAAAACACAAATGAACACATTTCTATTTTTTATACTTGTTTATTGCACGTGTATGTATTTGTATACATGCATATTTAGACATTTAAGAACAGCTTGCAGGAAAAAAGAAACAAATAATACCTCATTATATAAATAGTAAACTTTGCCTTCAGAGACATTAGGCAAGGGGTGTGACCTTGGATTATTTTTTAAACTGGAGTGCAGAAGTTTAAGTCCTGACAGTTTTAACTAAAACCTTGGAGAGGCTTTTGGCCAAACTTTGGTTTCAGATGGAGCAGCCCCGGCCGTCAGGGCATCTCTGAGAAGGAGTGACTGATGCGTGGCCCCACCGTGATCTTCTCTCAACTTACAAACGACTGTTCTGGAAGTCCACACAACTCAAAATGTTTAACCTAGAAAAAATCTTTTTAGAACCAGAAGACATTTAATTCCTTGAGTTTCTGGATGAAGAAATTATAGCCTAGAGAGGTTTAGAGACTCGTCCAAGAGGAAAGAGCTTACGAGAGGCAGGCTAGGGCTACTCCTACGCAGCAGCGTTCTGAAGTGCTACCATGCCGCACACGTAACCGTTCCAATGCTCAGCTGAGAAGCTCGAGACCACGTGAGACCCTTTTATCTCCTCCACAGGCGTAAGGGCAATGATGGCTAACACTAACCTATGTTCTCTTTACTAGCTGCATTCTATGGGAAAACTTCCTGGGACCAGAATGGCAGAGTTGAAAGCCAAGTACACGGTGCTCCATGACATGGTGGTGAGGTAAGCTGTTTGCCAGCGCGGAGGCGCCTTCTGTCACCTCTGTTCTTCTTACTCACGACGAACGGGACTTGTCTTCATTCTTGCTCCCTCTAAATGTGGAGCCTGAGTCACGGGCAGAGTTGAAGTGGGTTTAGAAATTGCCGAGAAGACCCCGTGAGTGAGCAGGGAGGTGAGGCTGAAAAGGAAGAACGCCGATGGGTGGGGTCGTCTGTGGTCTTGCCTGCGGGCAGCCGGGCCCCAGTCCCGTGGATTTTCTGACTGAATGTTTAGAACAGTCTTAGCTCTGCCTCTAAGAAGTGACAAAGCAAGACTATTTGTCCACTCATTGCTGTCCCTCGTTAAGAATTGCTCCTGGGGACAGAAACAGAGACACACATTGGAGCACCGGACTGAAATCTCAAGGTCCGAATCAGGACCAGAAGGAGAGAGAACACGAGCAAGGAGCTCAGGACCGCGAGGGGTGCACCCACACACTGAGACAATGGGGATGTTCTATCGGGAATTCACCAAGGCCAGCTGGCCTGGGTCTGAAAAAGCCTGGGTTAAAACCGGTCTCGCTGAACATAGCAGACAATGAGGACTACTGAGACCTCAAGAACAATGGCAATGGGGTTTTGATCCTACTGCACCTATTAGCTTTGTGGGAGCCTAGGCAGTTTGGATGCTCACCTCACTAGACCTGGATAGAGGTGGGTGGTCCTTGGACTTCCCACAGGGCAGGGAACCCTGATTGCTCTTTGGGCTGTTGAGGGAGGGGGGTTTGATCGGGGGATGGGGAGGGAAGGGGAGGTGACGGTGGGGAGGAGACAGAAATCTTTAATAAATAAATAAATAAATAAATAAAAAGAATTGCTCCTGGGGAAAATAGCTCTTGAGCACCGGATGATAGGCATGCACGCAGAACGAGGAGGTCTCTGGCAGAAGGACTGTATGCATGGCGACCAGCTATTGAAAACTCTCGTTCAGACGAGCAGATTCTCCGACAGCTCAGACTTAGACCTGCTAAGACGCCCACCCCGACTCCTCACCCCTTCCTCCTACCCCAGCCCACTCTGCAGCTAAGTCCAGGGCAGCAGACTAGGTGTCCACAGGAGTCAGCAGCCTTGCCCAGAGCGCGTCTGCCCCTGGAAGTTGAAGCTCTCTGAGGACCCCTTATCTATTCATACCAGTACGGGACTAAAACTGTGCGGTGTTGTGACGGAGCTGCTTCCGTCCTGCTGACTTTCCCTCCTCTGGACCCCACACTTCCTTCTCTACCCACTACAAAGTCCACCACTCTGTCGCAGACCCACGGGGAGAGCCCAGTGGAGCGCGTCCATCCTCCTGCTGCTGAGGCTGCAGGCAGGCAGACGTGGGTTTTCCACAATGACTAGATCAGAAGCTGAACTCTCTCCTACTGACACTGTCCATCAAGGGCATTTATGTGAATCGCCACTCATGTTCTGACTTGGGCTAACTGCCGAGCTGCCTCCTTTCTGTGTGAGCACGGCGGCCTGATTCACGGCAGCCGGATCCAGCTCGGGCAGTTGGCGCCGGATAGCAGGGAGTCTGTTAACAGACAAGAACACAGAGCCTAAGGGAGAAACTCCCGTTTCCGCTCCTGGCAATTGGAGGTGTGCTCATAGGCCCTGCTCGGCTTGCTCCCTGGCGCCTATCATAGTTCCTGGAACATATCATGTTCCAGTAATTGTGTGGCCAGGTGCCACTCAACACATGACACAGGAAAGCCTGGGAAAATAGGAGGAGCCAGCCACCTCTGCTGAGATAGGCTCAATCAGTTCTGGGACATCTCTGCAAATGAGCTGAAACCCAGAGATTTCTGTTGGTCAGGAAATCCGATGGAGCACACAGGGAGTTTTGCCTTTAAAACAGAAAATAGCAAAGGCCTGCCTCTGAATTCAGGGTGGGGTGGGGGGGTCACTAGTGCGAGCGTATCTGGGACAGATCAGTCACGTCTAGGAGACATGTGGAGCCAATACAAGCTCGCAGCATGCATGAGTTCTAGAATATTCTTGGGAATATATCAAGTACAACTTTTCTGTCTATCCAGTTCTGCTTGTAGCAGATGCTCAGCCCCTTCCCTGAACAGGGGCAAGGCCACAGGATACGACCCGAGTTGTAGGAATCCTCTTCTCTGTGGTGGTCAAACCTAGTTCTAGTCGGGCATCAAGGTAGCGTTAAAACTAATATGTCGGCAGTTTTATAGGAGGATTTTCATGGTCTCCCAGTGGCGGCCATTAGAGGAAAGGTTAAGGTCTTAGTTCAGTAAAGGGGGAAAGATCTTGGCGCAGTCGCGGTTAGAAAACTAAAGGCGCCAAGAAAAATGGGTTGCTTGGGCAGCCAAGGGGCCTGCTTGCTTCTTAATTTCCTCTTCCTTGGGAGTCCTGGTCTTTCTTCAAGGTCAGGGGAATGCCCCGCTCTTTTGAAATTACACGCTGTCTCCCTTGTCCCCACTCTCTGGATCTAGACTATGCCCATAGAAGTCCTTATGACCAAGCACTGCGGTTGACTGTGTACACCCGTCTTCCTGCTGGAGGGTGGGCAGCTCGGGCTAGAAGGCGAGCCTCGTTCTCGTTGAACAAAATGCAGGAATGGGGACCAGCTGTGACGGGATCTCACCCTAGCCCGCGCTCAGGAATCAGGAAGGGTCCTGAGGATGGGTGGGCACTTCCTCACTGTCGGTGTCCTTCCCTTTAATCCAGCACCCAGCAGTCGGAGCTGCAGCTGCTGGAGAACGCCAAGCGCTTCACAGAGCAGATCCAGAAGCAGCTCATCCACCTGCAGCACGCTGACGACTTCCCCAACGCCTTCTCCACTGAGGTCTGCAAGCTGCGGGAGCAGCTGCTCAAGTACCAGAACGAATACAGTGCGGCGCAAGAGAGGGAATACCACAACCAGTACAGACTGAACAGGTGAGACCAGGCCCGAGACGGCCGGGAATGCTGCGGGCCGACTGCGTGAGTCCCACGGAGCTGCAGAATGACTGTATGAGTCCCACAGCGGAGCAGACTGACTGTGTGAGTCCCATGGCGGCTGTGTGAGCCCCACGGTGGTGCAGGCTGACTGTGTGAGTCCCACGGTGGTGCAGGCTGACTGTGTGAGTCCCATGGCGGCTGTGTGAGCCCCACGGTGGTGCAGGCTGACTGTGTGAGTCCCACGGTGGTGCAGGCTGACTGTGTGAGTCCCACGGTGGTGCAGGCTGACTGTGTGAGTCCCACGGTGGTGCGGGCTGACTGTGTGAGTCCCACGGTGGTGCGGGCTGACTGTGTGAGTCCCACGGTGGTGCAGGCTGACTCTGTGAGTCCCACGGAGATGCAGGCTGACTATGTGAGTCCCACGGTGGTGCGGGCTGACTGTGTGAGTCCCACAGTGGTGCAGGCTGACTGTGTGAGTCTCACAGTGGTGCAGGCCGACTGTGAGTTCCATGGAGGTGCAGGCTAACTGTGTGAGTCCCACAGCGGTGCGGGCTGACTCTGTGAGTCTCACGGAGATGCAGGCTGACTATGTGAGTCTCACGGAGATGCAGGCTGACTATGTGAGTCCCACGGTGGTGCGGGCTAACTGTGTGAGCCCCACAGTGCTGCAGGCTGACTGTGTGAGTCCCACAGTGGTGCAGGTTCACTAGGTGAGTTCCCGCATGTTGGCGGCTGGCTGTTTCCACATAAGCAGTTAAGTTGCGAAGGTGTTCGGGTACACGGAGTTTGAACTAGCAACTACAAGCCCGGCTATCTTTCCCCTTGACTCCCTGCACTGAAAGATCACACAAGTGCTTGGAAAGTAACTCCGGCAACAGAAATTCCTGCCGTGTTTTCTGGGTGTCAAGAACTCCAGAGCTTTGGAAGCTGCTTTCAAAAGACACACTACACAGAGCAAGGACTTGGCTGCCTCTCCTGCTCACCTGTCCTTACCCCGTTCTCTCTGGCTGTGGTTGCTGACAGCACCCCATCGTGTTGCCTGCCACCCGGGCCACATCTTCTTTCTTTCTTTCCTTGAGCACACCAGGAGCAGAACCATGTATTCAACCTTTGTCCCCTCTTATTAAGGAAAACGTTGCAAAGATTCTTTCTCTTATTGAGGAGTCAGTTAGTGAACCAAAGCAGGAGGTCCCGGCAGAAGGGAGCACCGGTTCCCTGTCTCTCCTGTCCCTGCTGGAGTTCAGCATGCCCCGCCGTGTCTGGGACTGCATGTGACTGCAGTTTTGAGTTGTGTGCTGCGCCCGGGTACTGGGAAAAGCCAAACCTGCCCTCCTAGTCTCTGCTACCATTTAAGGCGGCAGAGCTTCGGCGTTTTTTAGCAGTCTGTAGAATTCAGACAGCGCAAACATGATTCAGTCCTGCCCAGAGACGACAAATGCCGGAGCGGCCTCCGGAAAATTGTGCCCTCCCTGGGTCTTGAGGTCTCTCCTTGTTGCTTGTATTTTTCGGCTGAGGGATAGATAATGAGGCAGTTTGATGAAGAGAATTCTATTCAGAGAGAAGAAAAGTTAGGCGGCTTTTTCCGTGTGTCTTTCAGCCTAAACTCGTTTCAGACTCTCCAGAGAGAGATATAAAAAGAAAGCCCAGTTATTTCTGTAAGCACTCGCTCTTTCAGCTGAAAACAATAACGGAATTAAGACAATTGGTGGCTGTTCATTAGTGTTGCAAATAGGAATTCGTGACATTTTGTGAAAGGGTACGAAGCATATAAGTCAGCTGATTTTGAGATTGTTTAAAATTTCCAAGTATTCCTGCCAAGAAAAGATGGGGGGTGGCTCTTGCCTTTTAGGTGTAGACAGGCACATTGTTCACTGGGCTCCCCAGGACAGGGAAGGGACGGTGTGTGGTGACTTCCAGCGAATGAGAACAGTCAAAGCACGTGACACTTTACACTGGCAGGCCCTCTGTATCCTCAAATATCAACAGTTTGGGAAATAATACACTTGTTTCTATTAAAATTAATTTTTCTACCAAAGGGATTCCAGGGAGAAGTGATGGGTTCCACATTTTATTGCCTTTGTGCATCTGATATTACATGGTCCAGAGATAAGCACTCAATACTCCCAGGGGGATAAGTGGGCATTTCCATCCACAGATAAAAATAAACGAAGTCAATGAGAGAAAGCTATTCATCCAAGTATACAGGCGATGTTTGTCAGTACTGCACAGTAATCTCTCATTGTATCCAGTGCCTAAATAGAAGCCCAAACTGCCAACACCCTGCACCCCAGTACATTCAGGAACTTCTGAATCACCACTGCCTGGGAAGAGCAGCACCAAGTCACTTTTAACGTGGCTGGTCTCCTGTTTGCAGCTGCTACTGCCCTAGCTGACTCTTCCCCTCCGCACAGAGACCTGGCCCTGCCTCTGCCTCCCAGGAGACTGAATTAAACTAAAGCCTGTGCCGCCGTGCCCAGCAACTGCTGTTTCATAGCAGATACGATTTTAATAGATGCTATGGTTGATAAAATTATTTGATTAGTTAAAACTAAATCTGTATTATAGTTTCAGTTTAGGGCTTGTAATCACTGATGATCTCTTGATAAATATACACTTTAGGAAGAAAATGCGGGACGTATTTAAGTAACTGAGGTAAATATAGATTAAATAATGAAGTAGTTCCATACATACGCAGGGAACTTATTTTGTAACCAAGTTTGTTATTATTTTTCAGAAAGCTTTCTCTGATGAAGGCTTTTCACTATTCACTGTTTGCCTTTCGTGGTTTCCCTGTTCTCCACCAATTAATAAAAATTTGGGCAGCAAGTACACTGTGTCTCTTGGGCCAACTGATGTGTTCTGACAGGCCTTGGTCAGCCGAGGAAGCAAGGCCATGGTTAGTCATGGTATGGACACGGGGAGCGGCTACACGAGCTGGGCACATGCAGCGATGTCTTTGTCGGCTCTCCAGGACTGGTTCTTCTAATCCCTGTTGCTGCCCACACAGGCTTTTTTACACGTTTTCTGTTCTTGGTCCAGTAAAGACATCAAAGTAGAAGCTCAGGAACAAACCCGTCAATAGGAATGTGATACAGGAATCGGGGAGTGTCTTCCAGAGTGCTTGAGCCTCTCGGCTCTTAGCTGGGTTCAGCTCAGTAGTCAGGGGACCAGGGTTCACAGCCACATGGACTTCAGTGAGTCGGCGGCCCGTGGGGTCTTGTCTCACAATACAAGGATTAAATTCATAGATCACAGGTGGGAATTTAGAGGGGCAGAGCAGTGCTCATGTGTAGCAGAGGTCCCAGGAAAGAAGAGACCATCAAACTGCCAATGGAAGGCTTTGTAAAGGATTTATAGAGACCTGGGGTGAGCTGTGTCCGTGATCTGCCTGAAGCCATGCGGCTGTGATCCTCACTGCCACCTATGACTATGGGCAGAGAAGCTTTGTTTGTATCCATGATTGCAGACTCATAACTGAAAATGGAAGAATTGAAGGTGTCTGTGCCAACCTCTCCCTCTTCCCACCCAAAAGGAAAAAAAAGCATCTAGGCATTAAGCTATTGAAGAGAGTCCCTAAAAGTTGTGACGAAGACGCTGAAGTACAGCACTTCACAGTTGATGGCTTCTGTTGGAGGTGGGCGGGGGACCTCGGTTTCTTTAAGGGACTGGCTACCAGGAGCACGAGTGTGCTCCAGTGAGTTTGTGGGGCAACAGAGCTAACACTTGGTGTTTCTTTTCTTTTCTTTTCTTTTTTTTATGCCTTGGGAGAGCACAAAGGTAGGAGGTGAACCTCAGAGGACTGGGAAGTGAGTGTGATCAAAGTACATTGGATGAAATTCCCAAATAATAAAAATATTATGTTGAGAAAAAATAAAAATAAAAGCACCTTATACCATCCAAAACAGCAAAAGCATTTGGTCTCAAAGTTAGTCTTAGCCCTAGCTGCGTGCTAGACTGACCCAAGGACTCCCTCAAGATCAAACCGTCTATGTGTGAACACCCCAAGGCCTGGCCTTCCTCATCACCCACTGAGGCTTTGGAAAGTCTACACAGTGAGAAGGCTATGGAACCAGGTCAGAAACCTGCCTTCTCATAGCTCCTGTCAGCTCGTGCCCATCCTTCCTCAGTGGGTGATGCCCCTTGTACACGAGGCTGCTCACTCATTTCTCGACTGCTCAGACCCAGATAATCACACAGAAACTATATTAATTACAACACTGTTTGGCCACCAGCTTAGACTGTTGCAGCTGCATGGTATCTCCTCGACTCCACCTACTCTCTCTATATCTCTCTTCCAGCCTGGCTGTATTCTGCCCTGCCATAGATTGACACGGCCTCTCTATGAACCAATGGCAATAGATCACATTCACAGCACACAGAGGGGAACCCTCATCAGCCCCTCACTCACTGCCTATGGCAGGGTTTCTGCTAGGACTATGTTGATGCTGAATGAACATTGGTCCTCCAGAGCTTTGCTGCTGAATCCGCCTTCAGTGGGAGTCTAGAGAAAGAGCAGACTGAGATTTGAATGTGAGTGTAAAAGGCTAAGAGTTAATCCATACCATAAAACAGGGCATATATTACCCTACCAAAGATGACTTGTCCCACTAACGCCATGCAAAAATGAACATTTAAAAGGAGAAAAACAGACAAAATATAATTTTTTCAACACTGTAACAATATTTATAAATGTGGAAAAAAGGAAGTCACCTGAGTTTTTGAAAAATGGTAGTCTTTTGGCAGATTGTGTTCCAGAGGTGCCCGGCACCAAAAGGCTCTGGCGTCCCAGCGACTGTTATAGCCGTGACCGGACCTGGGAAAGAGTTTTTATCTCTAATTCTCCATTTGTTCAACACGTAGAACACCGTCATAGCAAGACCGTGGGTGTAGAAATGTGTGTAAAGATTCCTGCACATGGTGGGCACAGTGTGTGAAAGATAATATTCCGAGTTATTTTACTGTATTATCTACTTCCAATAGATAATCTGGAAAATAATTACTCATTAGTTGTGGGATCTGCTTAGCAACTAGGAAAACATAGTAATCTAGATAAAAATAAACCAAGTCATGCCTTATAGTTAATATAATTTTACTAAGGTTGTTTGGAACAATGAAGCAACCATCCATGGTATGAGACATTAAGGTATCTCTGAGAATAGAAGCCTATATCTTTTAAACAAAATAAAAGTCCATGGTTCTTAATGGGGGAATTCCATATTGTAAGTACAATTAGTTTTAACAGTCCTAGAAAAAAATTAATTCTGTGTTTGTTCAAAGAAAATGCCATTTTAAATTCATCTAAAAAGAAGACCACAAGCCTTTATCTTAACTTACATCACCATTGTTGCCTTTATTGGCAACAGCCCGCAGCGCGTGACCGCCCCCTGGTGGCCGCACGCCCAAGGTGTAGTAGCAACGTAGGGAGAGGAAACTCTAGGAGCCAAGCCATCCAACAGAAAACCGAAAAATTCAGCTTGAATCTGTGCTCAGAACAACTGATTTATATTAGGTTCAGTGTGGCATGCCTTGCGAAACTATCACTAATCTATATCATTGCAAACGAAATCTCCTAGAAATAAACCCTGAGGCACAGATGTGTGCCTCCTTGATCTACCGGTAGGATCTGCTGGATGCAGCAGGACCAGTGGTCATCATTCTCCATCACCCCCAAACCTCAGCAGATAGTTAAGCCTTCTGTGTTTTAAAGTTCATGCTGTGCAAAGTTGGAAAATCTTGAGGCAAAGAAACTTGATCGTTAAATGCAGAAAAATAAAAGATCTCAAAATATGGTTGTTGAGAGAAGAAAGCGAACAGGTGGCTGTATCAAACCTGCATTGTCTAAATTAGATAATTAGTGTTGTCTAATTTAGAGTGCTTGGGCTAACCCTCACCCCGACGCTTACACTGAAATACAGACACTCTCATTTTCTGGGTCATTCTTATCGACAGGACAAGCACCTCCTTGTTCCCGTTTGCCCCCTGTACTCGCTAATGTCTTTATTGCCTTACTTGTTAATCTCTAGACAGTTATGTCCTGCTGGAATTCAGCGAGGTCCTTGCTGACTCTCGGCTTTTGTCTGTCCGTTTTGAGGGGAGGAGGGTCTCGTCTTCAGCTGTAATTGGGCATTATCTCTTTGAATCCAAAATCTCAAGTTGGAAACTTTTGGGTGTCTTGCCAGCTCTCAGGGAGTTTCTGACCTTGGATAACTGCGGAGGCTGGAGCCTCAGATGCTCACACTTGTACAGTGACCACTGCTTTTTACTAGCTTTGGTGTGGTCTATCCACCATTTCGTTTTAATTTATAGGTCTGTAGAATGGGTTTCTATGGCCGACGATACTTTCTTCTCTTATCTTAGAGACACAGGCTGCTCTTGCAGAGGACCCAAGCTGAGTTCCCAGTACCCACGTTGGGTGGCTCACAACTGCCTGTGACTTCAGCTCTAGGGCTCTGACACCCTCTCCTTGCTTCCAAGGGCACACATTCACACACACATGTGCTCACACCCAGACACATCTACATAATTAAAATGAAGATTTAAAGTAAGTTTCTTATAGACAACCTATCGCACGATCTAATTATTTATCCTCTCTTACAGTCTGTGTTTGTCATTAAGGTGACTGTTGATAAGGCTGAGCTGACCTTTGTGACAATTAAACTGTTGTCAGGTTGGCGGTGTTCAGAACCACCCAGGAGGCACAGCATGACCCTGGCCGTGCCCGCGTGCGTGGTTGGTAAAGGGATTGGATGCTGTTCTGGCCCTTGCTTCACTACAGATCCCACATGCTCTTCTCCAATTTTATACAATCTTATTTCCCTCTTATTTTTAATTTTTCTGTAATTTATGTCTGGTAGTTTTGGAGGGCATTTATGTTACCTGGTGGATTCTCCACGCTTCCTGGGTCTATAATTTGGCTTCCGACATTAATATAAAATAGTTCTCACTCATCATTGCTTGGACCACTTGCTTTTTCCTTTCCTTTATTTTTGCTATCTCTTCTTTAGTTGCCCCTAGGTCTTTTGATATTCTGCATTTAGGCCTTTTCCATCCTCTTTCTCTGCGCTTTTGACTCTTGGGGGTTTCTATTGAGATACCTTCAAACTCAGGGGTTTCTATTCAGCTATATCCACTCTGCCAGGCTCTCATGACAGGCATTTCTTTTGTTTCTGTCACAGTGTTCTTGGTCCTAGAATTTTCTTTTACTTTTTTCCTAGACTTCCCACTTCTCTGCTTGCATTGTCCATCTCGTCTTATATTCTCTATTATTTATCAATTAGAATTCCTAATTTATTAATTAAAGTTGTTTTAAACAGCAAGCTTGGTCATTCAAGCATTCTTTGGCCATAGCCAATTCTAGGTGCTTTAAATATGGCTGTGTTTTCTAGCTGACCAGATGCGATATATGGTGGAGACTGAGCTACAATCATAGGACTGTAGCAAGGTGATGAACAAGTCTGGAGGAAGGGATGCATTGTGCAGTCCTGTCTCGATTTTTAAGTGAGCTTCACGGGTTCTTTTCCCGTCCACGCCAAGTGTACAAGATCACTCTGAAGATTAACAGGGAGACGGTACTGAGAAGGGTTCAGTGAAATCCTGTAAGTGTAAACCCATCTAGTGTCTTAATGAACCTCCCGACTCAGGCTGCACATTTGTGGCCTGATCCCACTCAGCTTGCCAAACTCTTTGAGAATGAGCTACGGTCCCAACAGGAAAGCTCCAAGCAGCAAAACAAAGGTGCTAGAGATTAAACTAATCTTCAAACTCTACCTGCCAACAGGTTTGCTGGCTCTTCTGATCTGAACTGAAGTGTTTCTATTAAAGTCAAAATACCAACAGTTTTCCTGGGCCTGAGTAACACCAGGAACCCCACCACATAACAATTCAAGGGTTTCACATAGAAAGAACCTGACAAACACCAGCTTGCCTGAGAAGAGACAACAGACATCAGCACCGCATGGTAGTGGTTCTAGAATTATGTGACAGGCCTTCCAGGAGCTTTTACATGCACACACCAGCAAACAGCTCCAAACACCGAGACCAATGGAGAAACAGGAGCCTCGGAAGCCACAAAATACGAAGAGCATCACTAGATCAGTGTTTCTAGCTAAGTCAGTTCTTCACTAAAAAAGCAATCCCCGAAATACATATCCTGAGATGGAGCCAAGTAGAATGTCTCTAGGGTGTTCCACGTGTGGATTTTAGAACAAAGATACAGTAACCACAGATTGAAAGTTAGAAGAGTCACCGACTAAAGGATAAATAGAAAATACTCTATCTGGAAAACAGAAAAGATAAAAATGAACAAGGTCTGAGAATTCCATGGGACAACAGCAAAAACTCTAACGTGGCAAGGAAAACGTCTCTGAAGCAATGGTATCTGAAATCTTTCAAAATTTGGTAAAAGACATATTTAATAAACTCAGTGAACCCCACCAATAAGCCTGAAAAATTCATTTCAAATCCACCACAGTGAAACTTCTGAAAGTTAGAAGCCAAGCGCTGTGGAAGAGACACAGAGTGGAGAGGAACTGAGTTCCTCCCACTTGGAAGTGAGAAGGGGCAGGAACTGTGAGGCTTCAGAGGGGGGAATAAATGAACTTTAATTGGAAAAGTCTGGCTCTGGCGAACAAGGAATTGAAAAGTGAAAATTTGGCATTTTAAGTAAGTTCCAGGCTGGAGAGACTTAGCTGGAGGTCATTGTTTATCACTGCGAATGTGGAACCAGAAAGCGGAATAAAAAACCTAGGCTCCCGTGAGGCCATGCAGAAACAGCAAATAAGTCTTACTGTCTGTGGAGTAACATGGAAACGTGTTTCTGCCTCGGCATGCTGGCACAAAACTATAGAGGCAGGTTTCAAGGCTAGCCTGGCCTGTGTAACACATTCCAGGACAGCCGGCTTTATAAAGAGATCCTATCTTTAAAATAGGAAACTGCACCCCTGGGCTCCACACTAGGATCCACAGCCCTGGCAGCTTTGCCAGAGGCCAGAGTGGCCCTAGAAACTCTAGGAAAGACAACACACTTTCAACTATACCCTTTAAGCCTGTCCAACAATCCCAAACTGCACCCCTACCCCAGGACTCCATATCCTGGTCTACAACTTCAGAAAATGACTTCAGCTTTACCAGAGGCCAGAAGAGCAAAGAGGAAAGAGAAGCCAAAGAACGAAGCACCCATCCAGTGAAGACAAAGACAGGATCGACACCTAGACCTATAGCCATCCCACACACAGATGCCCGAAAGCCAGTGTAAGAAGACGGTAACAAAAGGGCAATATGACATCACCAGAGCCCAGAGAGCCTACGATAGCAAGACCTGAACAATCCAGCACAGTTGGAGCACAAGAAAACCACCTTAAAAATGAATTTATGAAGACGATAGAGGTCCTTAAAGAGGGTATGGGGGAAATGCCTTAAAGAAATTAAGAAAAGCACAAAAAACTGGAAGAAATCAATAAATCCCTAAAAAGCCGAGACAAAACAAGCAAACAGATGAAGGAAATGCTCCAAGACCTGAAAATGGAAATTGAAGCAATAAAGAAAACACAAACGGAGGGAATTCTGAAATGGAAAATCTGGGTAAGTGAACAGGAACTACAGGTGCAAGCATCACCTACAGAATACAAGAGAGGGAAGAAAGAATCTCAAGCTTTGAAGCCACAGTAGAGGGAATAGATTCACCAGTCAAAGAAAATGTTGAATCTAAAAATTCCAGGGAATCTGGAACACTATGAAAAACATAAGAATAATAGAAATAAAAGGAGAAGAAACCCTGCTCAAAACCACAAAGAATACTTTTACAAAAAAATAGATAAATATTTTCCCTAAAAACAAATATGACTAATAAGGGTACAAGAAGCTTACAGAATCCCAAATAGATTGGGTCAAAAAAGAAAATCCCCTCACCACATAATAATCAAAACACTAAACCTACAGAACAAAGAATATTAAAAGTGGCAAGAAAAAAAAAGGCCAAGTAATATGTAAAAGTAGACTATTAGAATCACACCTGACATCTCAATGGAGATCCTAAAATCCAGAAGGGCCTGAGCTAATATCTTGCAGACTCCATGAGACCAAAGGTGCCAGCCCAGATTACTATACCCAACAAAACTATCAATAACCATAGATGGAGAAAACAAGATATTTTATGACAAAGTCAAGCTTAATATCTGTCCACAAACCTACAGAAGAAAACTAAAAAGAAAACTCTAACCCCAGGAAGTTAACTAGACCCACGAAAACATAGATAGTAGTTAATCTCATATCAGCAAAACCCGAAGAAGAGAAACAGAAAAACACACACAGAGACACACAAGGGAAACACACACACACACACACTATTACCACTAACAATAAAATAATAGGAATTAACAATCAATGGCCATTAATATCCCTCAATATCAATGGACTCAATTCACAGACATGGGGTAATGGATCTATCATACAAGAAATACACCTCAACATCAAAGACATTAAAGGGTTGGAAAAAGATCTTCCAATCAAATGGACCTAAGAAGCAAGCTGGTGTAGTTATCCTGATGTCTAAGAAAATAGACTTCCAACCAAAACTAATCAAAGGGATATGGAAGGGCATTTCATATTCATCAAAGGAAAAAAAATCTACCAAAATGATGTCTCAGTTCTGTACATCTATGCCCCAAATGTAAGGGCCCACATTTGTAAAAGAAATCTCACTAAAGCTTAAATCACACATAGAACTGCACACAGTAATAGTGGGAGACTGTATGCCCCACTCTCACCAATGGAGAGACTCCAGACAGAAACTAAACAGAAAAATAATGAAACTAACAGACATTATGGCTCAAATGTACCTAACAGATATTTACAGAACATTTCATCCAAACACAAAGGAATATACCTACTTCTCAGCACCGCATGGAACCTTCTCCAAAATCGACCACATACTTGGTCACAAAGCAAATCTCAACAAATACAAAAATATTCAAATAATCCCCTGGGTCTTATCAGACCACCATTGATTAAAACTGGATTTCAACAACAACAGAAAGTCTACAAACTCATGGAAACTGAACAGCTCTCTACTGAGTCAAAGACTTCCACGAATTAATGGAAATGAATGCACAGCTCACCCTGATGATGGGACACAAGGAAAGCGGTGCTAAGAGGAAACATGACACTAAATGTCTGTATGAGGAATTCGGAGAAACCTCACACAAGTGACTTAACAGCACATCTGAAAACTCTAAAACAAAAAGAAGCAGACACACTTAAGAGGAGTAGACGGTAGAACATGCTCAAACTGAGGGCTGAAATCAATAAAATAGAACCAAAGAGGAATACAAAGAGTCAATGAAACAGAGTTGATTCCTTGAGAAAGTTGACAAGATAGATAAATTTAAACTAATTACACCTTAAACATATAGCGAACAGCGCTATATGAAAAAGTAAAGCAGACTGGCGGGAAATGTTGGCACCATTTAAGCAGGATGACCCAGAGACCCTGAGTCTGGAACAGCGAGAAGGCCAAGTGGGCCAGAGTGAAGAGTGGCCCTCAGTGTGACTGGAAAGGCTATGACACAGAGTTTCCGCTTGGTCCAGGTTGATGGGGTGCCGGGGAGCAGCAAAGCGATGGGAGAGTCTTTATGTTGCCAAAAGTCTTCGCACTGAAAGTAGAGGGTCGACTATTGGGGGCAGGATGGAGGCAGACAAGGCAGATCCTTCGGGAAGACCTGGCAGTAATTTAGTATAGAGAGAAAAAGACCCTGAGCTCTCCTGGAAGGAGTCTCAGTCCTCAGGGAGGTCGGTGCCCTAGGACAGTTATAATTAACGTGCCCAGAAAGCTGCTGTATTAGGTATGAGCACACAAGGCTGCTGCAATGCTGAACAGGAGGAAGCACCCACGAGGGCCAGTGAGAACCAGAGCCACCATCAAGAGGGGACACTGGGACATGAGTAGCTGAGCCTGGGGACAGGACTGAGAGAGAATAGGAAGGTGTGCAGAGACTGGGAACGGGACTGAGAGAGAGAATAGGAAGGTGCTGGTGCAGAAGGCCCTTACACTTTTGTGCTTTTTGTCAAATATGATATTTTCTTTTGGCAGCCTAACCGAAGAAAAGAGTCTCATACTAAAGGAATTTGAGAAGATACCTAAGCCAGGAGTAAGTATTAGAATTTATTAAATGCAGCTGGATCCAAACATCCCTTTTAAAATAACAACACACCCTGAAACACTTGAAGCACCAAAAACCCACAATCCCTGCAGAAGCAGAAAGGAAGATCTACACGCTCACGAGGCAGGTGGCAAGCCTTCTGTGTTGACGGCTGCTTCGGGCCATGTAGTCAGACGGGCATCTGCTTTGTCTACAGCAGGGAGGGAGTTTCTTGTAGTTGTCACTTAAAGCAGCTCTCCTGTATGTGTGAGGCTTGAGCTCTCTGAGCATCTCTGAGTTTGGTCATAAGGAAAAGGCAGCACTATCACACTGTGACCAGGCAGTGGATAAAGAAAGGCATTTAATTCGGAGCTCACAGTTAGACAGGGTGAAGCAGTCTGGCCATCATGGTGGGGAGCATGGTGGCGGGCGGGTGGGTGTGTGCTGGAGCAGTAGCTGAGGGCTCACATGGATTGAGAAACACAAGGCTGAGTGTGTGTGAGGAGGAGAGAGACAGGGGGGAGAGAGAAAGAGAGAGAGGGGGGAGAGCGAGTTAACAGAATGGTGTGAGCTTTTGAAAGCTCAAAGCCCACCCCAGCGACACACCTCCTACAATAAGGCCACACCTCCTAATCCTTCCCAAACCGTTCCACCAACTAGGGATCAGGCATTCAAACACATGAGCCTACGGGGCCATTCTCATTCAAACCCCACGATTGCTTACCTATCCCTGCATAGCAAACCGTCTCAAACGCTAGTGACTTAAGATGACAAGCATTTCTACTATAGTTCTGCCTTCCTTTGATCTGAGCTGGCTTAGTTGGGGGAGGGTGAGCTGCAGTTAGGTGATTTAAGGTCCCATGTCACTTGCTGTGGAAGGGTTTCCAGTCTGAAGACATGCACGTCACAGTATACAAGAGCTTTTAAAGCTGCTATTTAAGTAATTTTTGGTACGATTCTGTTAGTCAAGACAGTGGACGGGGCCATGCCCATAGAAGATTCACTTGGCCTCTACCTGGAAAGATTGACAAAGGCACATTACAGAGGGCCAGGAATGCCCTGGGGAATAGGAGGAAATTATGGCGAAGCTTTAAGACCTACGACAGACAACACTGCTTCCACTTTGAGGATGGTGTTTTAAAAATGTGTCGTCAGTGGTTTAACAGCCAGCGCACAAACCTGTGGAGCATTTAGTAAGATTCTGTTAATTCTGTATAAGTATGCCTGCTGTGGTTAATATTGTGTAAACTTGACCAGAGCTAGAATCCCCTAGCAGAATCTCCACATTCTTCTGGGGACATTATCTAGGTTAGGTTAGTCTCCGGGCATGACTGTGAGGAGCTGGTCTCACAGAGGTGGAAAGAGCCACCTTAACGTGGGGGTCCTGCGCTGAATAAAGAGGAGAATGGCATCTGAACACCGGCATTCCTTGTCCCATGTTCCCTGACGGGGTGATCAGCCACCGCACGCTCACACTGCCGGGCTTTTCTACCAACCAACCAGACCAAAGCAACCCCTTCCCTAAGTTCCTCTTGTCGGGGTTTAATCACAGCAACAAGGCAACATCTAACCTTTATAACACACACACACACACACGCTCTCTCTCACACACACACACACACACTCATTCACACACACATACACTCATTCACACACAGTCATACACACACATTTACACACACTCATTCACATACACAGTCATACACACACACTCATTCATACACAGTCATACACATTTATACACACACACTCATACACACATACACTCACAGTCATACACACACATTTACACACACACTCATACACACATACACTCATACACACATACACTCATTCACACACAGTCATACACACACATTTATACACACATACACTCATTCACACACAGACATACACACACATTTACACACACTCATTAACACACACAGTCATACACACACACTCATTCACACACAGTCATACACACACATTTATACACACATATACTTATACACACATACACTCATTCACACACAGACATACACACACATTTATACACACATACACACATACATTCATACACACATACACTCATTCATACATAGTCATACATACACATTTATACACACATACACTCATACACACATACACTCATTCACACACAGTCATACACACACATTTATACACACATACACACATACACTCAAACACACAGTCATACACACACATTTATACACACATACACTCATACACACATACACTCATTCACACACAGACATACACACACATTTATACACACATACACTCATACACACATACACTCAAACACACAGTCATACACACACATTTATACACAAATACACTCATTCACACACAGACATACACACACATACACACACTCATTCACACACAGTCATACACATACACTCATTCACACACAGTCATATGCACACATTTACACAATACACTTATTCACACACAGTCACACACACACACATTTACACACACATACACTCATTCACACACAGTCTCTCACACACACATGAGAGAGAGAAAGAGGGAAAGAGAGGAGAAAGTGTGAATTTTAGATCACTTGTTTTACTTTCTTCCAGCAGTAGAAGGGACTCTCAAAGAAAACTCAGCGCAGGCTAGTAAGTCCGTGCACTTGGCCATCCTCAGCAGATAGTCTTTCTGCGTACAGTAATAAGGCACAGGAAGCAAGCCTCTCCTGAGCCTGATGGGGGACACCAAGGAAGGAATTGTACAGATGTAATAGTAATAAATGTGCGTGCGACCGTGTGGAAGTGTGAGCCTCCTCATGTCTGGTCGCCATGTATGACTCATGTTAACTACAAGATAATTTGCATCGGATTTCATCAAACCCCAACACTACAGGAAAACAGAATGTACATTTTCATAGTGCTTTTTAGTATGAAATAAAAGTCAACACAGGAAAGAACACATGTAAAACATGAACCACTCGGTTAAAAAACGGCCCCATGCTTGGTCGGGGATTCACTTACACACCTCCAAGCCTGTACAAACAATACGGTGAGTGGAATATTTTCACCTTTGAAGTAGACAAGCATCCCTGGACCATCTCTCACCGGCCATTCTCTGTTGAAGGAAATGGAGAAGAAGATGAGACTGCTAAAGGAAAGCACTGAAGAACTGCGCAAGGAAGTGATGCAGAAGAGACTAGAAATCAAAATCCTCCGGGAAGACCTGGCATCCAAGCAGAAGCAGCTAACGAAGGAGCAGAAGGAGCTGGAGGAGGTGCTGGAGTGTCAGGTTGGCCTGAAGGTACGCTGTGGGCAACCCGTGGGCACGTGGGAGACCAGCATCAACAAAATAGCACTTACCAGGGTATGAATGGGGATAGAAACACCGTGCCTGTGTGGGCATGTGTGGGAGACCAGCATCAACAAAAGTACCACTTATCAGCGTAGGGGCATGGGACTAGGAAAGTTAGCAAAGGGTATGAAGACATGAGTGAAAATAATGAAAAAGAAAGCAAAGCATAGTACCAGGAAGGAGTTCCAGTGAATACTGAAATATCCCCCATGTTGAGTTTCCATTTGCTTAAAATACCCTGACCGAAAAGGTAGGAGTAAGATAAAAAACAAAAACAAACAAACAAAAACGGCATTAACGTGACACAAGGAAATGAACAGACCAATTGAAGGTCGCAGGCTACATTCTTAGTTAAACTTTGTTGCTAGGACAAAACAAGTCGCACTCATAACCCTAGCCCAAAGCTTCTGTAAGCAAACTACTCCCTGGGTGGAATCCAGTGTTATCTCCTTAAGGGAGTAGGAACTTAGTTGGATCATTAGAGTTTTGTTTGGGGTTGAAACATATCTACTTCTCTGTTTCTGAAAAACAAGGTCCGGATAGTAACCACACCTGTTGGCAATAACCATAGAGAGCAGAAATCTCTAATCTCAATCTAGGTGGGACCTTTGACGTAGAAACACCACAACCTTGAAGGAACAGAAGTAAGTTCCAACCCTCTGACCTTTGGTCAGGGTGGAAATAGGCTCACAGTTTTGGGCCTCCACAGACCTAAAAACACACGGGCTGAGGTTAGCTACTTGCACGTGACCAAAAGAGCTATCCCGCTAACCACGAGGCTCTGTACCATGAAGGACTCTGTCAAAGGCAACCTCAATTCTGGGAATTTACAAAGCAAATGACGGTGTTTGGAGGAAAAGACATGCAAAAACTTGATAATACTGTCCCAGTGTGAAGGCCGACCCCTGCAGAGCTGGCCTCCAATGTTTGAAGTGGGTGTCACAAACACACGTGATTCCTTGCAGGAAACGCCACTCGAGTCCTCTCCTATCTGTTTGCATCGCCCCTCCCTTGTGTGCCTGACTCCGTTCTTCCTGTAAAGTGACGAGGAGCCCATATTAATGTTTTAGGGAAGAATGGATTGAAATTAATTTCATTTTGAAAAATATATATTAATTCTCAAGAATGTAGAGATAGTTAAGGGACAGTCCCCCCAAAAATCATTGGCTTAGAAATACTTGCAGTTTTCTCCGGCCTTCCCTAAGACCTCACAGCGGGAACTCACTGCTCACCCGTCTTATCCAGGAAGCAGCATCTGAGGAGATCTGAGGAGGAGCTCTGGGCAGTACCCTGGATACAAAGGGTCTTGTTCATCATGTTTCCTGTCGATCTCAGGCTGGGCTCCCCAGAAGCAGCGTACAGGGCAGTTAGTGCAGGAGAAGCCCACAGGGCTGTGAAGGAAGCAGGAGAGACTGGGAGAGAAGGCAGGCGGGGTCCAGGTTCTGCTGTACAGCTCTGGCCTCAGCCTGGCCTCAGAGAGAACCCTGGGTCTTGAACTGAACCACAGAGGCTGTTCTCTCAAGAAGCATAGGACACTACTATCTCATTGCTTGAGCAATGGTGACAGCCTCCTCCATCCTTCTCCCCACCTCTCTCACCGCAGGAGAAGGGGACTCTTAGCAGGGCACAACAGGAAAGGGGACTCTTACCCCACTCCGTTGTCCTCTTTTTGAGATAGCGACAAGTGTAATGACCTTATAAGGTCATTATAAGGTGAATATTGGGAGAAATAAAATACACAGAGTAAATGGTAAGAGTTCTGCCATTTTAAAGAGTTTTAATTTCCTTCTCATTTGATTTGCTCGCTTAGTTGACTACATGACTTAACACGATTGCGTTTCTCTCCTAGGATGACGTGGTCCACCATCAAACCATTCCTGTACAAATTTCAAAAGAGATAGAAAAAATGACCCGCAAAAAAATGTACGGCTTAATACTTTTGTTCTGAATCCCTTCTAAGCAACCCTCTTCCAAATGACGTGTTTGCATGTTATAATTTTCGGGAATTACAACCTTGGAACTGTCTGACCCCGGTGCCACCTAGGCTCTCTGTATTGGGAATTTTAAAAGGAAGTAATACAGCCAATGATAATCACTATTTCTGCTCCAGCTTATGAATCGTATTTCTATGAGGGCCTTCAGCGGCTTCTTCAGGGCTGGAGGTTAACTTTGAACTCAGGCTGTCATAGTCCCGAAGGGTGCTCAGGCAGTCAGCACCCAAAAGACAGCAGCTCCTCACCACGCACCTGCTCACCCTCAGGCACTCAGAGTAGATTCAGATGTGAAGACCATTGAGAAGTTCTAGGATTTCAGTGATCAAAAAGAAGAGGAAAGGTTGGTGTGGCAAGCTCTGTTGTCAGCTGCCTTTTCCATGTAATGACACAGACTTATTATTAATTATGGAAGCTCGGACTTAACTTAGGCTTGTCCCACTAGTTCTTAGGACTCAGATTAACCCATTGATATTACTCTAAGGTTTGCCTTGGGGCTCTTCACCTTTCTTTCACTCTGCCTGTGCCCCTCCCTTCCTGTAACACTGTGCCTGAGTGCCTGGGGCCTCCTTCCTCTCTCAGCGGGAAGTCCCGCCTATGTCTCCTGCCTAGCCATTGGCAGCTCAGCTCTTTATCGAGGCAATAAAATATCTTCACACAGTGTACAAACATGCCATGACATTCAACATAGATTAATATAAAGGGGTTAATTTTAGTTATACGTGCTAGTTGAGACAAGCCTAAGATAAAAGCCAAGCTTTCGTAATTAGGGTAAGTCTCATGCCATTTTTTGGGAGATGGCTGGTGGGACAGGTTAGTGCATATAAAAGTATTCTAGAGAAATAATAGGATTGCTCTAGTAATCAATCCTAAAAGAGTACTGGAAAATGAAGCAGTATGATTCTAAAACCCAGGGTCACCAGAAGCAGAGTTAGGAAAGTCAGACCTGGTCCAGGATGCTGGTCAGGGTGAGAGGAGACAGTACAGGTGACAGAGATTGGGGCATGCTGAGAAAACAGAATGAGCAAATGCCTGCCCCTCAGGGGCATTCTGGGAAGTTATCTCCTGTCCTGGTTTCATTTTGTTTATATGATGAAAGACTCTGACAGAGAACAATTCAGGGAAAAAAAAGCAGTTCGTTTCAGCCTACAACTCCAGGTTATGGTCCCTCAGCATGTGGCAGGAATTTCCAGCAGCGAATCACAGCACATCCAGAGTCAAGAGCAGAGAAAACATGAAAGCATGTATACCCACTAACTTGTCTGAACTCAGCTCCATTTCTTCCCTCTTACACAGTATAGGGCCTCCTGCCTAAGGAATGGTGCCGCCCACAGTGGGCTGTGTCTTCCCGTGCCAATTTACTTAATAAAGACAACCTCCCACAGACATGCCTATGGGTCAGAAATCCTATATATTAGGTATTTACATGATGATTAATAACAGCAAAATAACAGTTATGAAGTATCAATGAAATAATTTTATGGTTGGGGTTCACCACACCATGAGGAACTGTAGTAAAGGGTTGCAGAATTAAGAAGGTTGAGAACCATTGCCACAGGTTGGTTCAGTGTAGACAGTTCCTCATCGGGACTCTCTTCCCAAGTGATTCGAGCTGATGAAGAAAGTTAGCACCACACCTCCCAAGTCCCTCTCCCTTTGACCTTCACATCTTCCTGAGATCAGGGAGTGATGACAAGCGTAGTTTTGCCTGATAATAATGGGTAGAGATAGCATGAACTCAAAACTAAACCCTCTTACTTGTGTCTGTGTGTGTTCCTACAGAGAAATGGAAAAGAAAAATGTTGTCTTGGAATACGAAGTCAAAGAGCTAAATGGGTCTTTAAAGAAGCTCGAGAACAAAGTCAACGCTCTAGTGGAAGAGAAGGATGACGTCATGAAGGAGGTGGAGGGCAAGAGAGCCCTAATGGAAGTGAAGGAACGAGAGTATAACCAACTACTTAAGATGCTGGAGTTAACCAAAGAGAACGAAGCTTCCTCGCTAGCTGAAAGGTTACTTCTGTTTCTGTCATCTTCGTTTTAACCATGTCCTGTCATCAGCATTTTAATCAATGCAGTCTTGAAGGTTCAAAACATTGTCAGCTGATTGTATGCAATTCAATAGCAAGTTGTAGAATTTTAAATCAATTTTTCCCATTAAGGCATCATCAAAACATTTTGAAGCACATTTTTCTATGCTTTAATCACAGTTTTCCTCCATTCTATGTGTAGTATAATTAAGGAAGTCCACGAGATCCTGTAATAAAAGATAACAAGTGCTTATGGGTGAACATCACAACAAGAGAGCTCTGCGGTCCTCTGCTCTGTGGGTGCTGGGAGTTGCAAACCGAACTCTGACCACCAACCAAGCAATAGGGGGAAAAAAAGGACTGAGCATTCTTCCTGTCTGTGCTTATAGTTCCTCAGACCATGACCTGTGGACTGGTATCCAAGAAGCTATTGGCTGAATGAATTCCCACAACACCTCCCCCTTGTCTAAACAAAAAAGCTCTAAACCTAAAACAAAACTATATGCAATAAGAACAAATATCAAGTATTATCCAGGAAAAAGAAAAGGCAAAAACATACACAAGAATAGGACTACAACCAACTGAACAACTTCAAGCAAGAAACACACGCTAAATGTCCACTCTAGGGTTATTTGGCAAATAGCAGATTATTTCAATAGCTGTCCTAGCCTGAGGAGACCAAGTCTTATCTTAGCTAAGTCATGAGAGGAAAGTAGCTATGACTATCCGTCTTCGGCCCCATCAAAGACCTATCTCGAGCAGTTTGTAACCCCAAGCTGATCTTGGGTTGGGTGCTATCAGCTGAATGGTATCATAAGAATCAGGTGGAATTGTTGTTGTGGGGCCCCGTCTCCTTCCTGGAGACGTCAGAGGTTGCTGCAGGAAAATTTATTGTTCATTGTGAAAAACTTAAACATCATTCATATCATAGCAAAACGGAAAGTTTGATTAAAACATTTTAAATCACAATTTTCCTCAATTCCATGGTTCCAAATTTAAGAATAAACTCCACTGTTTGCTGTACGTGTGGGGAACTACATCGCTGGCCTGGGCTATGGAATTCTGCCCATGAGTGCTGTTCCTGACTTAATCCCAGCCTCTCCTGGCTGAGGGAGATTTCCCGGCGGGATTCCCTACCGGAGCACTTTACATTTACGTGTGCACACACGTGTATTCACTAGAGTGTAGGGACCAGAGGACACAACCTCTGTCGTCCCTCTTGTATTTGAGACAGTCTCTCATCGGGTTGGGACCTTAGACTGCCTGACTGGGCTACACTGGCTGGCAGTGAGCTCCAGGGAACTGTCTTCACCTCTCCACACTGGGATCACAAATGGGCTCTCCCACTCACAGCTGGTTACATGGATACAGGGCCTCAATCTATATGTTTGTGAGGCAGGCGCTTTACCAACTGCAGAATCTCCCTAGCCCCTGACTTTCCTAAGTTCAGGGTTTGAACCCGGGGCTTCAGTCCTGGGATGTAATTGCTCTACCACTGAACTTTTCTCTCAGCCTTACTTGGTACATTTAGGGAAAATCTAAGGAAACTTGAGACCTGTGTCTCCCCAGCCTGTCATTACATTTGGGGAGGAGCCCAAACTGGCTACTGTAGGCATTGTTCAGGATTTGTGGTTGTTATATATGAAAAGGTCTCTGTATCCTCTTGAGTGTGCTGTCTTTGATAAGACAGAGGGATCTTGGACCTTAATCTTCGAAACTGCCTCATTGACAAGCAGAGCTACCATGATGAACTTTCTCGCAAGCAAAGGGAGAAAGAGCGAGATTTCCGAAACCTGAAGAAGACGGAGCTGCTCCTGAAAGTGTCCTTGGAAGCGCTGGCTCAGACTCAAGCCCTGAATGAAAGGCTTCTACTCGAGGTAGGTGTGAGAAACCCTAAAATCTAGGATTTTAAGCCTAGCTCTCCCTTTCAAAGAGCACTAGAGTTTTGCTCTCAGTAGAAAGAGAAGGAAAAGGTAGCAGGGGGTGGCAATTTGAGGATGCACCATCCTGTTAGACTGCTAGTGCTCCAATAGCAGGGGGTGGCAATTTGAGGATGCACCATCCTGTTAGACTGCTGGTGGTCCCCTAATGTTTCCCACCTCTGTTTCTAACCCAAGACTGGCCAAATGTTTTGTTTTGATTGGGTAGAAAAGTAACGGAATAGCCAGTTTGGGAAGGGCCTAGACTCTAGGCCTTTCAGTATATAGTATACAGCATACAGTATACAGAGGGTGCAGTAGACAGCATACAGTATACATATGGTGCACTAGACAGCATACAATATACAGAGGGTGCAGTATACAGTATACAGAGAGTGCAGTATACAGCATACAGTATACAGACGGTGCAGTATACAGTATACAGAAGGTGCAGTAGACAGTATACAGCATAGTGTACAAAGGGTGCAGTAGACAGTAAGGCCAAGCTAAGTTTTTCTTTCAGGTTCTTTGAAGGAGTAATATGTGCAGGTTTTTTTCCTTCCCTTCCTTTTTTTTTTTTTTTTTTTTTTTGGTTTTTCGAGACAGGGTTTCTCTGTAGCTTTGGAACCTGTCCTGGAACTAGCTCTGTAGACCAGGCTGGTCTCGAACTCACATAGATCCGCCTGCCTCTGCCTCCTGAGTGCTGGGATTAAAGGCGTGCGCCACCACCGCCCGGCTCTTCCTTTCCTTTTTTATTGAGAATTTTACACATAAATACCATGCAATATGATCATATCCATTCTGTCTCTTTTTTCTCTTTTGAATTCCCCATTTTCCTGGTTCTTTCTTTCTTTTTTTAGATTTGCCTTTACTGAGCTCTACATTTTTTTCTGATCTCCTCCTTCTTCTCCCCTCCCCTTCAACCCTCTCCCATGGTCCCCATGCTCCGAATTCACTCAGGAGATCTTGTCTTTTCCTACTTTCCGTGTAGATTAGATCCATGTATGTCTCTCTCAGGGTCCTCTTTGTTGTCTAGGTTCTCTGGGATTGTGAACTGTAGGCTGGTTTTCTTTGCTTTATGTCTAAAAACCACTTATGAATGAGTACATATATTTGTCTTTCTTGGTTGGATTTACTCACTCAATATGATGTTTTCCATATCCATCCATCTGCCTGCAAATTTCAAGATGTCATGGTTTTTTTCCACTGTGTAGTACTCCATTGTGTAAATGTACTACATTTTCTTCATCCATTCTTTGGTCAAGGGGCATTTAGGTTGTTTCCAGGTTCTGGCTATGACAAACAATGCTGCTATCAACATAGTTGAGCACATATCCTTGTGGCACGATTGAGCATCCTTTGGATATATACCCAAAAGTGGTATTGCTGGGTTTTGAGGAAGGTTGTTTCCTAATTTTCTGAATTGCCACACTGATATCCAAAGGGGCTGTGCCAGCTTGCATTCCCACCAGCAATGCAGAAGTGTTCCCTTTACCCCACAACCTCTCCAGCATAAGTTGTCATCAGTGTTTTTGATCTTGGCCATTCTTACAGGTGTAAGATGGAATCTCAGAGTTGTTTTGATTTGCATTTCTCTGATGACTAAGGATGTTGAGCATTTCCTTAAGTGTCTTTAGGCCATTTTAGATTCGTCTGTTTAGAGTTACCTGTTTAGGTCTGTACTCCATTTTTTTTTTATTAAATTGTGTGATCTTTTGGTGTCCAATTTCTTGGGTTCTTTGTATATTTTGGAGATCAGTCCTCTTTCTGATGTGGGGTTAGTGAAGATCTTTCCCATTCTGTAGGCTGTCATTTTGTCTTGGTGACCGTGTCCATTGCTTTACAGAGCTTTTCAGTTTCAGGAGGTCCCATTTATTAATTGATTCTCTCAGTGTCTGTGCCGCTGGGGTTCTATTTAGGAAGCGGTCTCCTGTGTCGATGTGTTCATGTGTACTTCCCACTTTCTCTGCTATAAGGTTCAGTGTGGTTGGTTTTATGTTGAGGTGTTTGATCCATTTGGACTTGAGTTTTGTGTGTGGCAATAGATATGGGTCTATTTTCATTTTTCTACATGTTGATATCCAGTTATGCCAGCACCATTTGTTAAATATGCTTTCTTTTTTCCATTTTCCATCTTTTGCTTCTTCGTCAAAACTCAGGAAGAAATAAAGGGAAAAATTTAAGACTTCCTAAAATTCAATGAAGCTGACCACACAACACAACCAAATTTATGAGACAAAATGAAAACAGTATTAAGAGGAAAGTTCATAGCACTAAACACCTACATAAAGAAGCTGGAAAAATCCCACAATAGTGAGTTAACAGAACACAAACAAAGAAAACAATACAAAGAATCAATGAGACAAAGAGTTGGTTCTTCGAAAAAAATCAACAAAATAGACAAACCTTTATCCAAACTAACCAAAGTACAAATTAACACAGTAGAAGTGTAAGCGGTCAGAGTATATGGTGTGCAGTGGTCAGAGTGTGCGGCATGCAGTGGTCAGAGTGTGCGGCATGCAGTGGTCAGAGTGTGTAGTGTGCAGATGTCAGAGCGTGTGGGGGTCAGAGCGTGCGGCAGGGGGGTTAAAGTGTGCAGCGGTCAGACAGAGCAGTGCCTACCTGGGTTTGCATCTGTACCCCTGAGGCAAGTCCGTCTGTCACTTTCTCCCAAACAGCTGGATGCCTCCTGGCATTTGTGAGGAGTCAGTAAAATCATGGGTCTAGGCTACACACCACCACAAGTTTAGATACTGCTCACTAAATGTCAGCTATTAAAATTTACTTATAAAAGATAAAACATGTGTAGCTAACAGACTGTGTAATTTTGGTAGATCTTCATATTTTACCTCACATTGGTTTTACAAACTGTAACCAGAGTAGGAAGTGCCCTTGTGATCAGGAATCACGCTTTGCCTGCCAGTTTCAAAAGTGTGTACTGGGGTTGAGCGTATGGTATGGGACAGTATTTTCCTTACAGCGCCTATTTTAAATTCTGACTTCTAGATCGAAGCTATCCCCAAAGATGACCTTCTGTTGCCTGAGAGAAGGAGAGAACTCCAAAAGGAAGTTGAATTGGCTAAGAGGAACCTGGCTCAGCAGGTTAGCAGCCCACTCATTCACAGGGCCGTCTCAGATCGGAGTGTAGAGCTCTGTTTCTAAATGTTCCACAAAGAGCACATCAAAGAGCCATGGGAGGGGGTGAAGGGGGTGGTAGTGTGCGTATGTAGATGCCACCGTGAAATCCAACCATGTGTATAACAGCATGCACAAGTATTGGTAAACGCCACTGTGAAACCCATCCGTGTGTATAACAGTATGCACAAGTAATGGTAAACGCCACTGTGAAACCCATCCGTGTGTATAACAGTATGCACAAGTGATGTGCATTTATTTGTAAAGTAGTGTGTGCTGCTGGAGCGCCATCTTGTTTTCAAAGGGCCTACTTCTTCCTAACCGGGAGGGTTACTGAGGCTTTAGTGTAGTGCCTCACACATGCTTAGCCAAGTCAGTCACTGCGGAGTACACACACCATCTGCATCTAGGCAAGTGGTCTGTCACTACTGAGCACACACACACACACACACACACACACACCACCCTCGTCCTAGCCAAGAGGTCTGTCACTGCTGAACACACACACACCATCCACGTCTAGCCAAGTGGTCTATCTGTACTGGACACACACACATCACCATCATCATCTGTGTCTAGCCAAGTGGTCTATCTCTACTGGGCACACGCACACACACACTATCCTCGTCTAGCCAAGTGGTCTGTCTCTACTAGGTACACACACACACACACACACACACACACACACACACACACCACCATCATCATCATCATCCGCGTCTCGCCAAGTGGTCTATCAGTACTGAGCACACACACACAGAATTCTCATCTAGCTGAGTGGCCTATCTCTATAGAGCGTGTGCACGCGCATGTGCACACACACACACACCACACACACACACACACACACACCATCCTTATCTTAAAGTTCATTTCCCACTGTTTTCCCCCCTGAAGAGGGGGGAGAGGATTGTGTTTGACATGGCAAACCTTTACAGGTTATTAAGATTGCTCAAATAAAAGGGCTATTCATTGTATTAAAAGTCGGTTTCATCAATGTCTATTTTCAAATCTCAAACTTTGTCATTCAAACCGCTGTTGAATATTTAAATATTTAAAGCCCTTCTAGTCCCTTGAAACCACACTGAGTTAAAGCTTGGTTTCGCTGACCCACAAGTTCGCATCCTCCGTGCAGCAGAGGAGAGACCCAGAGCAGAGAGTCGGAGTGGCTTTGCCCTCTCTGTTGACAAGCGCGGAAGGAAGCCGGTGCTTTATGCCGGCCTTACGGTGCTCCTTCAGAAGATGACTTATACTCCCGTGCTTTCCCAAAGAGAAGCCTATCCGAAGCGGAGGCGAGGCTGGTGGAGCAGCAGATCGCAGAGGAAAACAAGCTCTTGAAGGAACAAGAGAACATGCGAGACCTGGTATTCAACCTGGGGCGAATGACTCAGCTCAAAGTTGACGAGCGGGAACAAAAGTCCAAGGATTTCCTGAAGGCCCAGGTAACTGCTTTCTTATAGCCACTATTAATTACCACAAAGGTTCAAGGGAGCCTCGTTTTAACGCATCACTAATTAGAAAGCGATTATTCTAAATTTCCTTCAAATTCAATAACAATAATTTTTTTCTAAAGGACACTGAATCATATACTGAGAAACAAGCAAAGAAGCAAAACAAAACATAAAACACCTCAATAGTTAGCAGTCTAGACGTTAAAAAAACAAACAAACAAACACAAAAAACCCATGACCATGAACTGAGGATCAGAAGAGACGGTGATTTCAACAAGAATGAAGTGTCTGTCTCTAGGAGCCAGGGCTACCAGGCGTACAGGCCACAGAGAGAATCTGCAGGTTGGAGTCACAGACTTAGGAACAGGGCATGGGACATCATCAGGTGAGCATCCTACAGAGGATGCTCTTAGTTACCTTGCCCCCTGATTTCCCAACTCCCACAAAGTGCCACAAGCAATTTCAGAGAACGAAGCCCTCCTGCAGCAGGAACTAACGTTTTAACCTGGAGTCAGTCCACAGAAGGGCTGTGTCTAGGGGTTCTTGGTTAAAAGTAAACAAACCCTGGGGAGACAGATCAAGGCTACAGTGCCTGCCTGTGCACTTTGACCTCTTGCCAAACAAACAATAGAAGCGTGCACGTGTTACATGCAATCAAGAGATAGAAGACACAGGGGACAGTAAGTTAGAGTTTAGCCTCAATGGCCTGTGACACTGTGTTTCAAAATTAATCATAATAATTTTAAAGAGTATGTTATGAACTATTACTGCAGTAGAGCGTCTGCCTTTGTCATGTGACCTGGGCATTGGCTGTTCCCGAGTGTCGTTTTTGTTCTCATTCTCTGTGCTGACGCGGGGGGGGGGGTATTTTTTATTCCCCAGAAAGAACTCACACATTGATGGGGCACTAATATGAAATAGATTCTGTAGCAGAGACTGGAGGGGAAAGTTGTAGCCTCGTAGACCCCCACCCCCACCCCCGGCAATAATCCAGCTCCTCAGACACCTCTTTCCCTGTTCAATTAGAGAAATTCCACCTGACTGGCAGCAGGCAAGGAGAAGGGATGTCACAGGGAGCGGAGAGCAGGCGAGGGCAGATGGCGAGGGTCACGCGACCCACCTTGAGCTGATTGATTCTATTGTCAAAGCCCAGCAGAGCCCATGGGATCTCTGGGCTGGTAGGGGACAGAAGAGAGAGCGTAGCCTCTCAGGAATCAGACAGAGATGATGCTGTCCCGTGAAGAACGACTAAGAGGGGCAGCTAAGGCTTGAGAAGGTCACTGCCACCACAGTCGGGGGCCGGGTGGGTTAACCAGAAGAGTGTTTTCAGAAGCACCTGCTGTGGGTGGAAGATTCCACTTCTGTGAGCTTTCCTACTTAGAAATCTCTCTTTTCAGCAATTTCAGATGTACTATAGAGGTCTACTTCATGATTCCCAGAAAAGAACTGATCTGTTCGACAAAGTAGACAAATTCTAATCAGTCCTAATATCTGATCCGTATTTTATCTATCCTTATGTTATAAACACAATAATCTACATAAGGTAAACTTCATTACTAATTGAACTTATTCATAATAGAGCACAAGACGGTTCTCTTTGAGATATGAAAATCCTAAGGCAAAACATTGCTTTTCCCTTTAATGTTTCAGTTTTGGGAATTACTCTTTGAAACATTAGTTGTAGTTAATAAGACTGAAGGTATTCAATCTTATTAATTTATATAATAGCCACATGTCTTTTATAAATACATAAGGGGATGAAGATGGGATTCATGTTGACATGTTGACATTGGTGCCACCCGTAGATTTTGCTCCATTAGAGACAGCGTAGATTATACCTGCTTTATGTGTTTCGTGTATCTGAAGGCTAGCTTGTCGACGCCCGTTTTCACAGAAAATTATAGAAAATAAAATTGCAGTGTAACCATACCGTCTTCTCTGCTGCCCCTGAGGGTGACTGACCACCCCCCCCCCCCATGCTACCAGCAGACACTCTGTTTCCGGATGCTTCCTATCCCCGAGAAAGGACACCAGGCATGTCCTCTCCAAAGACCATCACTAGCACATTCAGCACCTGGTATAGTTTTCTTAGGATGTTAAAGGTGTAACTGCTTTCTTTTTAATATGTGTATATACAGCTTACAGCTGGTGTCCGCATGGCGCCTGTTATAACAGAAGAGACTCCCAGCAAACACAGCAGGACGGAATAGCTCTTTACAGCCATTGCTTCCGTCTCACGGAACGCCATACAGGGCTCAGGTCACGACCTTAGTGAAACTTCTTGTAAATCCTCGTCTTCGGCCACGCTGTCCTGGCTGGGTGGTCTACAGTCATCTCTCCCGATCGTCCCCCAGGGTCCCCACCCTGTCTGTGCAGGCAGGCTCTCTAGTTCTTCCTGAAGCTTGAGTGCTGTCTGCCCTAATTAGTGGGAATCCCCTCAACTGGCCGGGCAGCTCTGTCCAGCCCAGCAGGTTAGGAAGGATGAACAGACGGGATTGGAGTGGGGTTCAGCCGGAGCACTCTTACGTTGTGGTTTTTGTTGTTGGTTTTCTTGCTATATATCACCGGCTGATCCTGAATTCATGGCAGTCCTGCTACCTCGGTTTCCCCAGTGCCGGAATTGCAGACATGAGCCGCCACACTTAGCTGTCTAGTCGTTTTTATCTCACACATAATTCTTTACCTTTCAGCAAAAACATTTCAATGTCATTAAGGAAATCAAAGCAAAGGAACTTGAGATCAGACTACACAAGAAGAGAAAGCATGAAATTCATCGGAGGTAAAAGAGTTTGGTCATGACTTAGCTATTTGGTTGGAGAAAGGCGATATTTATCTTTCGATTCTCAGAAACCGCTTCGTGTTTTTCCAGACTTAAAGAGTTTGCTGCACTTTATGACACAATCAGAAACGAAAGGAATAAGTGTGTCAACCTCCTACACAAAGCTCATCAGAAAGTAAATGAGATCAGAGAAAGGCACAAAATGTCATTAAATGAGCTGGAAATTCTAAGGAACAGTGCTGTCTCTCAAGAAAGGTAAGAGTCAAGACAGCCCGAGTCCTCCCAAAGCCTTGTCCTCTGTGGATTTGGGAGTCTGTAAGATCCTGGTGGTCACGGCAGGGAGCAAGACTATTCCCACACCGTGCTTCTCAGGTGGACACTCATCCTGGTTTCTAGAGTCTCACACACACACACACACACACACATTAACGAATGGAAAACTCTAACATAAAACTATGCTTACTGTGATAATCTGTTGGTGTTCATTTGCCCAATTAAGAAAAAAAAGAATAAATCTGACCATCTGCAGGTGAAGCCAGAAGACAAGTGACCTCTTAGGTAGCATCCCTGGCTGTGGGTTTGAAGCACGTGACGTGCATTCGGGAGCCCACAGCAGATTTGCTGAGAGCAGGACGTGGAGGCTAAACCCACAGCTCCGTCAGACACTCTCTGTGGGGCCTCAGGAAGTCACCCCACTTCTCTGGACTCTTCCCTTAGACATGATCCTTGTCATTACAGCGTAGGATCTTTCGTTACTAAATGAGTTCATCAGAAAGAATATTTGCCCTATGCCTAGACCTACTGGACTCTTTCACCTAGTTAGCTCCTGATGGCCAGAGATGGAGAGGGCATAACTGGATTTTTCTCTTGGCCACTATTGCCCAGTTGCCTTTGATAAAGGTAATACCGAATACCCTGACCTGAAAGGCATGAGAAGGAGACATTTCCTGGTCAGATTCTTCCCTGGAAGGGAATTAAAGTACCACATCCAGGCTGTGACGGCACGCAGCCTGACCCATGCTCCTAGGCTGAGTCCTCAGGTCCCATTAGGCGTGGGCATAGAAGCCCCTCTGTCCTCAGAATGCAGATGTAGATTAGATTTGACAGAGATGGCAGAGGACCCTTTCACAACAGTGTAGCACAGGGCTTGATACAATGTAGCACAGGGGTTGATACAATGACAGCATCCTCATCCCAGGGCAGGAAGTCCCGAAAGCACAGTGCAGGGATGTCATTTCGGAAGACACACTTTTTAGACTTGCTTTGCAGACACCTTCAGTATTTCCGAGGGAAATGATCCCCCGCCCGCCCCCCACTGTGCCGTTGTTTTAAAAGGAAGCTGCAGAACTCCATGCTGAAGCACTCCAACAACGTGACCATCAGGGAGAGCATGCAGAACGACGTGTGCAAAATCACCACCAAGCTTCAGGAGATGAAGGAGAAGAAGGAGGCGCAGCTGACCAGTATGGACCGCCTGGCCGGCATGATCACCGTCATTGAGGAGGAGATGGTGCAGCTGCGCAAAAAGTATGAGAAGGCCGTGCAGCGTCGAAACGAATGGTAGGGGCCACGAACAGAGGCTTGGGCGGGTGTCCGGGGCACCTCTGTAGGGCCATGAATGAGTTTGGGCTGGGTGCCCAGGACACCTCTGTAAGGGCCATGAACGGGCTTGGGCCTGGGTGCCCAGGGCACCTACCGAGATGTAGCCATTTCTTTACCCGTGGGAGGGAGCTGTGCGCATAAAAACAAAAAAGACTGTCTGCAGAAGGGAAACCAAAAGGAGGCCTTGGACATTGGAAGATCAAAGTCTCTGAGACAATTGGACAGGGGGTTCTCAACCTTCCTGATGCTGAGACCCTTTAACACAGTTCCTCAGGCCGCACCGAACCCCAACCATTGAATGACTTTGTTATTACTTCATAACTGTAATTTTGCTACTGTCATGAATCACAGTGCAAATATATGATATTCAGAATATCTGCTATACGACCCCCTAAGAGGTCATGACGCACAGGTTGAGAACCACTGCTCTAGGGTAACAGTGAATCCTTCTGGATCAGCCGATGCGAGTCCGCTCTGTAACATCTATCCATTTGGGCAGTGTTTGTCCTCCCGTAAGTAACAGAGGCTTAGGAGAGGGCGCATTTCCTCCAAACTGCAAGCTAGCCCTTGGCAGGGTGACTCTTTAACAGCGCCACCCACCACGGCTGCTTGTGCTATGAGAAACTGACGGGTGAGACATTCAGAAACAATTCAGATTTCATGAAATTTGTGTGGGATTTCTTACAAAGCATTGGAGTGCTAGTGCCCGAAGGTACCAGATGGTAAAGCCTTACCATTGGCTTTTGTCATGGAGGGGATTTGATAAGAAGCCGCTTTGACAGACAAGCCGACGGGGTGGGTGGAGAACTAAGGTCAGCGAAGCACAGTCGCACACACAGCTGCACAACAGTGGGGTCGGAGCGAAGGGCAGGTTTGCAAAGATTAAGGTGGCAGTTGTGGTAACAAACACAGACGCCATGGGAATATCTTTAGGGTCCTTGACAAACAGAACGTTTTCAAAAGGCTAACAAATGTTCTTCTGGATTAAAAAAAAAAAAAAACCTATTTGGCTCCTGGCACAAGTCAAAGTCAGGCCCTGGTTAAACCAAAGCTGCCGGGGAGGGGGGGGGATCTCCCTGTGTGTCTATGCCGTGGCTTCCTCCCAAGGAGAGGTACGGTTACAAAAAGCAGGATACTGAGGATCTGGTAACAGAACACCCACTTTTCACAGAATCTTATGGGCCTAGCCACTCCCCCCAGAATTCCATTCCCAGGGCCATTGCCCAGGGATTCTAGCTAAACCCTGCTTGGCAAGTTTGGCCCAAAAAAATGTGCAGAAAAATCAGCCTTGGGTTTTGCTTTCTTCTCATATTGGGAGCGAACTCCCCTACCCCAGGGAAACCTTCAGGCTGGTCAAGCTGTGGCCATCCTACTGTACAACTGGCCTTAGGACGGAGATGCCAGCCCTACCCCCAGGAAGATCCAGTGTGCGGAGCTTAACTAGCAACCTACTGGGGCACGGCACCGTCTTCTGAGATGCTGTTGTGTTGATGTACGTTGTGAGCCCAAAGCCACAGGGAACCACAGGAAGTAGGAAACAGAGGCCTCGGCACCCACTCAGACCTTTGCTCTGAATTTGACCGCAGTGGTGTTCAGCTGATAGAGCGTGAGGAAGAAGTGTGCATTTTTTATGAGAAAATAAACATCCAAGAGAAGATGAAACTCCACGGCGATGTCGAACTCCACATCCTGGATGAGAAAATCCGATTCCTGAAGCTGAAGGTCGCGGAAAAGAAAAGACAAATCTGCGTGACACAGAAGCTGCTGCCCACAAAGAGGGCCCTTGACGCCGACCTGGCAGTGCTGCAGATCCAGGTGGGTGAGTGGTCCGGGCGCCTCCCTCAGCCGCTGGCTCGTCTCCTTCCCCCTTGTTAGTTTTAGATGATACTGTTTCTTGTGTGGAAGCCACGCCACAGCTTCACGTTGTATGATGTTTGAAGCCGACTCTGAACGCTGCTCCAGGATGGGGTTTTGGGAATCTGAGCTACATAGGTTTTGTTTGTTTTGTTTTGTTGTTGTTGTTGTTTTATGCTTTTCCCACGAAGCATTGTCTGTTTCTTGGGGTCTGGGCCATCCCAAGATTTAGCCCTAGTTCATCATTCCTGGAGCTCCATCCAGAGAAATCTAGGCTCTCACTACCTGCAGCCTAATTTTGGCACTGATGTGGCTGGAGACCACCTAGATGTGACATTTAGGCCCCCTGTCTTTTTTTTTTTTTTTTTCGAGACAGGGTTTCTCTGTGGCTTTGGAGCCTGTCCTGGAACTAGCTCTTGTAGACCAGGCTGGTCTCAAACTCACAGAGATCCGCCTGCCTCTGCCTCCCGAGTGCTGGGATTAAAGGCGTGCACCACCACCGCCCAGCTCCCCCCTGGTTTATCAGGGCAGGGTCTTGTAGCCTTTGTTGGTCTGAGACCCCTGGATAGACCAGGCTAGTTTCACACCCATTGCGACCCCCCTGCCTCAGCCCGCTGAGTGCGGAGATGACGGGAAATGCCCCCACAGCGAGCATTTTTGACGTTCAGGGGAGGGAGGAATGGCCTGCTCAGCACTGCCGCTCCTCAGCCTGCACGCTTCATTCGGACCTCCGTGGTCCCTAACAGCAAAGACTGAAATGAGTATAGACACCATCATTCTCTACCAGGAGACTTTTATGAACTAGAAAAAACTGGACTGACATATTTGTGACCCACGCTTTTCCCCACTGACTCAAGCAGGGTCGCAGGAACAATTCCCACCCCACATTCTAAAGTGTCACCCTTGTTTGGGGATTCTATTTCTGGTTATTAATTAAGGTGCATTCAGTTAATCAAAACAGAAAAAGAACAAAATGACGAAGAGAAAGAAATTCTGTCCCCGAGAATAACAGTCAGAAATTTGAGAGCGAGTCTCCTCTCTCTGCGCACATTTTAGCTGCAGTTTTCTACTTAGCTCATGGGAAGGATCTGTGGGCGTGGACACAGGGTCGGCTTCCATACCTCAGTGCACTGGGATAGATGAACTCTACATAGACGACAGATAGCATCTTCCAGCTGTGCAGCTACGTCAGGGTCATCTATAGCCATGCTCGCCTGATTTTTAGCCATAGCTGCTTCCATTCAGGACAACTGACTGGATTGCTCCCCACAAGGCTCCGGGAGAATCTCCCCCTTATTCCCTGGCTCTGACGCCAGCTTCCACCAGTGGGCAGCCTGCACACAGCACCTGCTCCATTTCTGGGCTCCTCCAGGGTAGACTACGGATGGGTGTCCTCCTCAGTCCACACAACACTGTGTGTGCAAGGCCCTTGACAGGTTTTACTGAAGTCTCTGAGAGCAGTGCGTGAGGCTACATTCCAGAGAAGCGAAGAACTCCATGCTAGACCTCCGAAACCCATACCCCTCAAAGCTTTCTGGATTTGTGCCATCACTGCGCAGGCTCCCCAGATGGTCTGTGTCTCCTGGCTGTCTTTCTTTGCAGCCTTTCTATTCCACTCGCCTCCAGGCTCACCATCCTGCAGGGCACCTGAGACTCTCGACTTAGCGCGCTCCATTTTACAGAAGAGTTGGGCTTTCTCCAGCTCTTTCCCAGTACACAGCTTCAGGTCTGTCTTTGCCCTTGAGCAACAACCAGGATGTCCAACAAAAGGGGCTTTACCAAGTTGTCAAACGGACCAGATTCTCTATTCCAGAGGCACAGTTTTTGAGGTTAGCAGCAAATCAGCACTGCCGTTCACCGGACCACGCTAATCTTTCTTCTTCCCATTTATTGCGTTTTCCTAAACACTTTTCAAAATCTGACAATAGCCCCGCCTTCTGCCTTTTCAATTTTTATATATTTATTGAAGAAACTTGATCAAACTATAAATTATAGACATTAGTATATGCTATGTTTATACAATAGTGGAGAAATTATAAACTCAGTAGGCATATATGAGAGTGGGTCATATTTTATATGGGAGATGGTACTGTAGATAAATTTTATCTTAATTTCATTTGTTTTAAATTGGGTGTGGTGGTGCATACTTGTAATCCCAGCACCTGAGAAGCTGAGGCAGGAGAATCCTTATGTCTTTGTCAAGGCGGTACAATAAGACCCTGTGTGTGTGAGAGAGAGAGAGAGAGAGAGAGAGAGGAGAAGAGAGGAAAAGAAAGGAGAGGGGGGAGGGGAGGGAGGAGAGGAGAGGAGAGGAGAGGAGAGGGTAGGGGAGAAAGAAAAAAGAAAACTGGTTTCTGCCGAGACACGCAGATGTTGGTATTAAAGGTGTGTGCCAGCACACCCAACTACTCACGCAGAGGCACCTGGGTGATGCGTGGTCCCACAGGTGCTGAAGTCACGGAGGCGTGGACGAAGGAGGGAACTGGAGCAGCCATGTTGGGAATGCAGGAGCTGAGACAACTGTGTGGAAGTTCACGTTATTCTCTCTTTTGTGTGTTTTTGACATTTGCATAATTCAGAAGATTTGATAATAAAAACTACTCATTCTTAGAAGTAGCAGCTACCTACAGTGAAACAAGAATTCACTTTTAACAAGACAGACCTGTTATGTATTTCATGCTGCTATACACCATGTCTGACGGCACGCCGCTATCATCTTGGCGGCCTATACATTGAGACCTGTGGGCCATACGTGATTGGGAGCAGCTGTGTAGAAAGGCACCCATTCGTTCTCAAACTGCACTTGACACGCGATTGTGTCCACGCCGACTGCGGGCCTGGAGATCCAGGGTGTGAAATGCCGAGAGTGCGTAGGGCAGGCCGCGCTCGCCCTCTAGGGCCGCATGCGTAGGGCAGGCCTTGCTTGCCCGCTGCGCTCCAGCTCTCGGCTCTTATCACAGCCTGGTGTCCATCTTGAGTTCTTGCATTCTGTCATTTTCCCGTTTTGCATCATTTTCAGATTGCTTTTTTTCTTTTCAGTTATTTTGAAACAGATTTTAATTGTCCCAAATCCCAAGAGTTGTCATGAATCATGTTCTCCTGGACCTTGTAGTAACTGATCCATTTCAGCAGTCCTGGAAATCCCGTGAGCTAGTGTAAGATACAAGAACGTTGTTTTCATACAGAAAGTGGAGCCTGTGCCCTTAAATTCCCAGTGGGAGAGTTAAGTGGAGGCATTAGTCTGGTTTTGTTTAGTGGCTGTGAGGATTTCGTCTGCACGTGTGTGCATGCATGCACACCGCGTGCACACCTAGCACCCACAGTGATCATAAGAAGGCATCAGGTCCCCTGGAACTAGAGCTATGGATGACTGTGAGCTGCCACCTGGGTGCCGGGAGCTGAAGCCAGGTTCTCTGCAGGAGCAGCCAGTTCCCCGTGAGGCATCCGTCCAGCCCTCTGTAGGCACAGGTTGTGATCAGAAAGCCCCATATTTATTTCTTAGTTTCCTCGTTATGAAAACTAAGGAAACATCAAGAGGTGTTACTACTAGTCATTTCTGTCACTGTTCTTAAATGTCACCACTTAAAACTCTTGTTACAGAGAAGACTGCCATCAATTGAAACTCTAAAGTTTTGACTGTGTCACTCCTGAGTGTGGTCTCTAGCACCAAAACGCGGTTCTTGACTCCCCTAGTGCTGCGACCCTTTAATACAGTCCCCCGTGTTGTGCTGACCCCAACCATAAAGCTATTCTTGTTGCTATTTCATAACTGGACTCTTGCCCCTGAGCAGTGTCTCGGTTCCCGAGAGCACTGGAAGTAGGTATTCCCCAATGGCCATGGCCCACAGGCTGAGAACCACCCTCATCTTCGCCGCCTTCTGCCACATGAGAAACCAAAAGTCCCTGAAAAGCAATTACACAAATGGTAGGAAGCCACAAACAGAGCTTAGGGTTGTCACGGTACTCCCTCCCCCTTTGGAAGCTAAGGGTGAATGTGACTAACGTCCTTAGGAGCGCCATCCCCCTTCGTGTCTCAGTGATGTCAGGGCTGTAATCTATTCAGAGTCTCTTCAGCAAAGAGGACACACATGACCTAGACTGTTGTTCACAGAGTATGCTGGGTTGGCCTGATAACTAACTTCCTTCTGTGGGACATCATTAAGGCCACTGCCAACGCAGGAATCCAGCTCGTGGCCTTTCCACTGCCGTGTCTCTGAAACACCCACAGTGGGGCAGCAAGGACCACTCTGAGCCCTTAGCCACACAGCAGCCCACGAACGGCACACGCAATTGGGAGCAACGGAAGGGCTAGGGATTCAGCCTTCTCTCTAGACAGACAGACGCTGCCTTCCCGTGCAGGGTCCGTTCCACACAGCATCTGTGTAGCGCCACCGATGATCCTGCCCACACCATCTGAAGAGTCACATTAAAGCTGACGTGTGTTTCTTGTCCAACAGTTCTCCCAGTGTGCAGACAGAATCAAAAGCCTGGAGAAACGCTTTGTCAACCCCGACAGCAAGGGCAGAATCCGCTTCATTCCCGGGAAAGACCTGACCGAAGAAGAAATGGTCAAGAAGTTAGACATGGTAAATGCCCTGCTTAAAGACGCCTCTCTCTGCTCACACAGGCAGCGGTACTGTTTCCCCTTTGGCGGACCCATCCTTCTTCATTCATCTAGCCACTAGCTGCTCCCTAGTTGTGACGCGTCCTAAATCCTACCTTTGATTCAGATATTTACCCAAAGAAGTAAATATCAGTAGTCTGAACATTCAAAGGCGCCCTTCTTTCTTAGTCCTATAATTCAGTTTGTCTTCTTGAATGAATAGGTTAATTGGCCATCCTGGTGGGGATATCTGGAAAGACGGGCATTGTAGGTGCCATAAAGAGCCAGAGGCGCATTGTCCACCCAGGGCAGAAGAGCTCCCAGGGGTGTCTCCGGACAGGGCCCAGCTCCGGGGACTGTCAGAGGTATTTTCACAGCTCAGAGAGCAGTGTGTCTCTGTCGTGTGGTGGAAGATCAGCTGCGAATGAGACCGTGCCTGACATAAGTCGTTTTTAACTCCTGCTGAAATTGTCTCCAACTGTAGCTGGAGCTTCAGCTGGCCAAGAAGGAGGAGAAGCTACTGGAGAAGGAGTTCATCTATGAGCACGTGTCCCAGCTCACCGACAGGCTCAGAGGCAAAACCCAGACTTGCAAGGAGGACACGCTGCTCTTAGCCAAGAAGGTCTGCCTGAGCGAATCCATCTCCCACCCCCACCCTGTCCCGGCCCCAACTTCCGCTATCACCTCTCGCTTCCCACTCTTAACTTGTTGAAGTTTTATGAGTTTAGAAACACAGAAAAATGTAAATATTAGTCCTGAACTCAGCTCCCTGAGCGAATCCACTTCACAGGAAGGAAGCCCAAGCTTCTCAAGGGCGAGAAGCACTTAACGTTTTAGTTGGCAAGAGAACTTCTCAAATATAACCATCGTTACCTTTGTAGTTTGTGTACAAAGCAAAAACCCTTTCCATTTCTTTCCAAGCAGAAAGCCTCACTTTTTCAGTGGTCCGAGTGTAAATTGCTCCAATACAGAATTCAGCCAGAGCCCACAGATGAAAAGGGACCAATGATGACAGACAGCAGCAGCCACACAATCCCTAGGCTGGCTGGAGACTTGAAGCCGCTAAGGGCGGCACTACTAACAGCAACAGCTGGCAGGAGGAAAGCAAGGGCTACAGGCGGCAGAATCATCCATGCACCTAGAGGATGGTGCACTTGCCTGGCTTCTGTGGGCTCTTTGAACATCCTCCAGAAGAGGGCGTTAACACTTAGCAGAAGCTACTGAACACTTGCTACGTCCTGCCCCACTACACCTGAGGCGGACACATAGAGCCAAGGGCACACACTCTGGGCAGCGCGAGAAAGGAGGAAATAACGAAGGTGACTGAGTCTACATCCATACCCCTGAGTGTACCTGCCCTGTCTAATGAGATGAAGGGTTCTGATACCCCAGACTAGGCTCCCGAGGGTAGGACCTCTTCCTCTTTTAGCTTCTCAGTTCCTTGCTTATAATAAATGCTAGAGAAATGAGGAGGAGTGAGTAAACATTGAGCCCTGTGCTAGAGACAGCTTTGCCAAAGTTATATTGGAAACGACTGTGAAAATTCACCTTAAAAATGGTGAAAACAACATTTTCATGTGACCTTTGAGCCCAGTAGCGGTAGTGTGTACAATTGGGCCTCGTACACATGCACAAAGACATGATAATACTCATTTAAGCCAATGGGCTTCATCTGAACTAGCGCCCTCCCCCATGTTTCTGTAAACATCTCCTTCCTTTCCTTTGCAAAATGAATTTCCCTCTCTTGAGAGAAAGTCACTTTTTTATTGAAAGGCGATTTCTCAAAGCTGATGGCAGAATCTCTGGAAATTACTTGTAATACTAGAGAAACAGAGGGGCCAGAAAGGCCCTCAGACAGCTGGAAGGGCTCAAACCGATACACCCATATTATCATTGCAGCCAAAGCTTATGAGTAGGCGAGAACTTAGGCATGGAGAACACTCCCCTCTCCTCCTTACCTCTTAAAAACAAACACTAAGCTAGCCAGCCCTCAGTGCTCTCCGACCTGGAAGATAAGCCTTTTTATTTCTTTGTTTTTCCTTATTGACATAACCAAACATTGGGTTCTATCCTGGTTAGTTTTGCCAATGAGACACAACCTATAGGCACTTGGGAAGAAGGAACATCTACTGCCTAGATCAATAAGAGGGTGTCGTGGCTGTCGTTTGTTGGGAGCAGAGCCCTCTGTGGCAGTCAGATGTAGGCTTTGTGTGAAAGCTAGCTGAGCACGACCCAATAAATGAATCAGAGGATAAACCAATAGGCAGGATTAGTACTCTGTGGTCTTTGCTCGGATTCTTGCCCTGACTTCCCTCAATAAGAGAAGTGTATGCTAAAGTCCCTTTTTCCACAAGTCTCTCCTGTCAACGCTTTTTTTCATGGCAACAGAGGAGAGAGCCGAGCAGGCTCGGTCCTGCAGCCTTTCTCAGGGATTTTCTGTGCATCCCGGTCAATTGTTCGCTCCTCCAGGGAAGACTGCCCACACCAGGCGGCCAGAAGTCTCTTGTTTCTCTGCATCCTCACAGAATACCTCTACGAACTAACCTCGGGCTCTCCACTTCTAGATGAATGGCTACCAAAAACGGATCAAAGATGCTACTGAGAAAATGATGGCCCTGGTTGCCGAGTTGTCCATGAAGCAAGCCCTGACCATTGAACTCCAGAAGGAGGTGAGGGAGAAAGAAGAATTCATCTTCTCCTGCAGTTCCAGGATAGAAAAGGGCCTGCCACTCAACAGAGAAATCGAGAAGGACTGGCTGAAGGTACTCCGAGATGAAGAAATGTATGCCTTTGCCACCGCTGAGAAGTCCCGGGTAAGTGTTGACTCCCGTGCTGCGCCATGTTCCGGGAGAGGTTGCCTTAGGAGTCCGTCCTCGCATGATGCTGTGGATGGCCCCTTATCTGAAAGGCTTGGTAGAAGAGATGCTTTGAATTTTCTATGATTTTCATGAGATATTTAGGGAGTGGGGCTCAACTTTAAATCCCAGATTGATTTGTTTCATATATACTTCATACACATGGGTGATTTTAATATGATATTTTAGTATATTTGTATTTTGACTGCAATCATAATATGATGTCAGGTGTGGAATTACCTACTTTTGACATCATATCAACCCTAAAAAGGTTTGGAACCTTTTGGATCTCAGAGTTTGCTAGTAGGCATGCTCAACTGTGTGTGAAAGTCTCCCACTCCAGCACATGAATGAACGGCAAGTAGAAAGGGGTTTGGTGTGTAGAGAAGACTTTGTACTCGTAGTCCAAAGCACCGCCTTCCTCCCCGAAGAACACCCGACAAGCACCAAGGCCCAGCCCACAGTCGTACCATGGACTGTGATGTCTGAACACTATGGCCTCCCCCAGCAGGTCTATGACTACCCTAACATTGGCTTTACGTCTAACATGGCTTTATCTGTGCTCCAACACTTGCTCACACCACACCTGACTCTTCCATGTCCGTCTGTCACGGTCTCCAAAGCACATATTATGGCTACCACAGCCTAAGACAGAACCACACCTGGTATGTGTCATAGACCCCCATGCCACCCCTTTCTCCTCCTCAGCGACCAAGGTCTTGGTTGGTCACGGAAGGCACCAGCAAGTTTGGTTCCTCGTTCATCCATATAACTCCATGACGGCTCAATAGTTTTAAGATTAGAACGAGGCGTCTCTTGTCCAGATGACCACACCATGGGGACAGTTTGCTCAGACTGCCACATAAATGCTTCTGCAAGGGTCTTGTTTCACTTTCAAAGACACGGTAGGAACACCTGAGCACGGGGTCTGGCTTATAACTCTGGGCTCCCTAGGACCACCCTTCCTAGGGCACTTGGGGTTCTTCTGTGGTGTCCCCCCCATGGCGTCCCTCTGTCTTTCTCTACCATATAGTTCACATTAGTGCCGCAGGGGAGTTGTTTCCCGTGAGCACAGGCAGACTGTTGACCCTGAGGTTAAACCACACGGCTTGCCATTCCCTCGGCTTCCGTTCCAATCGTTTCTGCTTTAACATTTGCCCCCAGTGACAAAGGAAAAGCTTGGCTGCCTTTGTCAAAGCTGTGGAACCAACAGAGACCAACCACAGACGGTGAGCTGACGGCCGGTGCATGTGGAACCCACCACGCAAGGGTTCCCACACCAAGCCCCAGCATCAGCATGGTGCTTGAGCCATGCCCACACCCATGCAGACGACAGGTCACAGAGGTGGGGCGGGCTTCCCGCTCCTGTCCTCATCTCCCCTCTGCCGAATGTTGTGGAATATTATTTTAAGATACGTTACATTCTTTTACACTGTGGAATGTGTTTGCTTAATGATGCAAAGATGCGTTGCATTTGTTTAACTCTGTGAAGCTGTGATTGCTTGCCTAAAACACCTGATTGGTCTAATAAAGAGCTAAATGGCCAACAGCGAGGCAGGAGAGAGACTGATAGGCAGGGTTGGTGGGCAGAGAGAATAAACAAGGAGGGGGAGGAGCAAGAAAAGAAGGAGAGGAGGATGCCAGGGGCCAACCACACAGCCACACATCCAGCCACGAAGTAAGGGAAGTAAGATATATAGAATGAAGAGAGGTAAGAAACCCAGAAGCAAAGGTAGAGGGGATAATTTAAGAAAAGCTGGCTAGAAATATGTCAAGCTAAGGCCAGGCATTCATAAATAAGTCTTCGTATATTTATTTGGGAGCTGGGTAGTGGCCCCAAAGAGTAAAATAAAAACTAAGTACAGGTGAGTATCAGCCAGCAGAGCTAAAGGCTGCGCTTTAGGACCCAAGGAGAAGTAAGTTCAGTGCCTAAAGAAAATTGAAATAAACTGAAATTCCTCTATTTGCAGGAATACATGGAAACAGATTACCGGCAGCTGCCCAATGGTGTTTACACGACGGCAGAGCAGCGCCCAAATGCCTACATACCTGAAGTAGAAACCACGCTTCCTCTGCCCAAACCCTATGGGGCGCTGGCTCCATTCAAGCCCTCGGAAACTGGAGCCAACAGAAGGCACATCAGGAAGCCTGTGGTGAAGCCCATTGAGATCTAAGCTCATGGGCAGGTCCAGGCTTCACCAGACCTGCAGTGAGGAACGACCACCAGGGTCCTAATTCCACCATCAGTTGGGCACAGTCAACAAGGGAGCGGGACACGGTTTCCCCTCACGTTCGCCAACCAGTCCACGCTGTGTGACATCAGATGGAGCACAGACTACAATTAGAGTGTATTTTCATTGCTCGTGTCTCTCCTTTTTACTTTTTATGTCGACTACATTTCAGGAATGTATAGTAGAGAAAACACTGTAAAAATACAAAATAAATAACTTCTCAGAGACGCACAGAAATTAGAGTGGTCTTTTCTATTAAAGGAAAAACAGGTACTGACTGCCTGAAGGGGGAAGTAGCCCAAGAGACACACAAGAAACACCCGACAGGAGACCCACGACAGGAGACCCACGACAGGAGACACCCGACAGGAGACACATGACAGGAGACACCCAACAGGAGACACTACAGGAGACACCTGACTGTCCCCTCTGCAGCAGCACCTGAAGCCCTGTACGGAGCAATGGGAAGCTTGCTGCTCAAGCAATGCTATTGCAGTTCAATTGTACAGGGAATTTTTTCTTTTTGCTGCAAAAATATTTAAGTCCTGATTCATTTCTTTTTTCTTATAATTATTTATTTGTTTTTATTATGTATACAGTATTCTTCCTGCAGGTCTCATTACAGATGGTTGTGAGCCACCATGTGGTTGCTGGGAATTGAACTCAGGACCTTTGGAAGAGCAGGCAATGCTCTTAGCCGCTGAGCCATCTCTCCAGCCCCTGATTCATTTCTTAAAAGTGCATTTTTCACAAACAAGTTCATGAACATTTTAAATTCTGATACCTGATTTTCAAGATCTCTGCCAAAATTCTGCACTTACATAACTCCTGTAGGAATAGTTTTACTAATTTGCTCCAATTTTTGCTTCATGTATTTTTCTGATTCCAGTGCTTTTGTTAGACTTGACAATTCGCTAGTATGTGAAACCTGTATTTGAACATTTACTAATATGTTTAAGCTATTTCTTTTGTGCTGGTTGCAATTGTGAATTTTATTCATGTCCAGTTCTGGGAGACAGAGAAATACCATACTTTTATTTTGTTAAATCCAACATCCTGTTCCAAGCCCCCTAGGTCCTGCCACACTGGAGAGTAAATATGAGTTACTCCCATCTTGTGAGTCCTGAAGTTGGCCTCCTTGTTGTGCAGATCATGGTGAAACATGAGCCATTTAGCTAATAAAAGAAATACTGCACCCCTAAATGGTTCCCGTGTCGTGGGAGCTGGTAACCTCTTTAGGGATTCAAAACATGCAGAGAGGGAGTTTAAATGCCGTAAGAATGGAAAGGGGTGGATTCTCAAACACTGCAGTGTGTGCTGCAGATTGAGAAAAGGCAGATGCTACCAGGTGCTGACATGTCTTGGCTTACATCAGGTGTGTGTGTGCACGTGTGTGCATGTGTGTGCGTGTGTTGTCTAGCCCTAGAGCATGAAGTGATGTTTTTGTGAGGTAGAGAGAGGAAGTCCAAGTGGAGGAAGAAACTTGATCCAACCTTAGAAATAAGAAGGCCAAACTCATGTTCTAAGACCCAGTGACTCAGCTTGGCTGCAAAAGGATGTTCATATTTTACAGGGTCAAAACTTCAGAGTTAAATGCCAAGGAGTCTGCATGTCATCCTTCGACGCATAGCAAGTTATTGAATAATTACGAGCCAAGTGTCCAAGTCAAACCAATGTTTACCTGAACAATGTGTCAGATAAGCTCAGCTTAGGGAAAACAAAGGAACAACACAGGTGTGAACAGAAACAAACGAAGGCAAAGAATGAGAGGAGGGAAGTGGACTGAGCAAAACTAGATAAAGGGCTAAAAACACAAGTGCTCTGTAAGAATTTTTTTTATTTATTTATTTTTATTTTTTTATTGAAAAAAAAAGAAGTTTCTGCCTCCTCCCCACCTCCCATTTCCTTTCCCCTCCTCCCACTCCTCCCCCACTCCTCCCCCTCCCTCTCCAGTCTGAAGAGCAGTCAGGGTTCCCTGCCCTGTGGAAGGTCCAAAGTCCTCCCCCCTCAATCCTGGTCTAGGAAGGTCTTGGACCTAGAGGGGCTCCCAGGTGCCCAAGGCGATGTCCCCAGTTAGTTCCTGGGGCAGCTGAGGATAGGGAACCCGAAATGACCCTATCCTATAGCCATACTGATGAATATCTTGCATATCACCATAGAACCTTCATCTGGCGATGGATGGAGATAGAGACAGAGACCCACACTGGAGCACTGGACTGAGCTCCCAATGTTCCAATGAGGAGCAGAAGGAGAGAGAATATGAGCAAAGAAGTCAGGACCACAAGGGGTGCACCCACCCACAGAGACAGTGGGGCTGATCCATTGGGAGCTCACCAAGGCCAGCTGGACTGTGACTGAAAAAGCATGGGATAAAACCGGACTCTCTGAATTTGGCAAACAATGAGGGCTGCTGAGAAGCCAAGGACAATGGCACTGGGTTTTGATCCTACTTCATGTTCTGGCTTTGTGGGAGCCTAGCCAGTTTGGATGTTCACCTTCCTAGCTCTGTAAGAATTTTACTTGCAAAGAGGATTTTTCATTTAATTTGAACTAAATAAAATCTGCCTTCTCCAGTACAGAGTTATTTGTAAGAGAAGTAATACAGATAGACAGCGTTTCCACATTGCTGAATAACTGCCAACATTCCAAGCCTGGCTGATCTGAAGCAAGAAGAGACATCCTATAGGCCGGGGCAGCTTCCGGAGACAGCAGAGGCAGCAGAAAATGAGGTGGATTGGCGTACGAGCTAGCGACATTTAGAGTCATTAAACTTTCACCGCCGGGAAGGGAAGCAGCAGAAGGGAGAAAAGCAGAAATGAACAGGGAAGTCGAGCCTAGTGAGTGAGGGTGACCCTGATGTAGGACACAGATGAGAAAGGATGTCATGTGTCGTCCGTCATGTGTCCTGTCATGTGTCATGTGTCCTGCAGGAACACACCGATGGGCTCGCCACGCCCCGTGCCAATAAAAGGCTTTGCTCAGAACTTAGCGAAGAGTCAGACCACAGCTTTCCACACTGGAGGTCATGTTTAATGAGAAGGCATTGTTAAATCAGACTTCCATTAATACAAACATTAAATACACATCCCTCTGACCCACAGCACAGGCAGAGGCTGCTCACGTCCTGTATGCACAAATGCGGTTTGTCACAGTTACTCCGTGCTGGAAATGGCAGGTCTTGTTTAGTCCAAACCCAGGTTCTTCTTAAATCCTCTTTGCAACATTTAATTTTTCTGCTCGTTTTATGTTATTTCCAGCAGTCTGTCTAGCTCTTCCCATTCTAAGCATTGCCCCCTCTGTTTTTTACTTGATCCTGGAACGCAGCAGAACTAGCTCCTGGCTCACTGTACCGCCAGGAAGAGCACTGCTCCTGCCACACACGAGACGCCATCTTGACTCTTGACTGCTCTCTGGCTGCTTGTGCTGGACAGGGTGCGGTTTTCTGAGACCTAAACCGAAGCCCAAGGAGCTCTGCAGTATATTCTGACCTGTTGCCGCTCTGAAGGAGCAATAAGAATTCCCAGGAAAGGCGGGAGAAAACAGTGTTGAGATGCTGAATGCAGGCCATCTGCAAGCCGACTTTCATAAACCCAAGAGCACCGAGGTGTGTTTCAGAGCAGCTTCCTCGACAAAGTCTGCGTCCACGCTGTCATGGCCTTCAAAATCCGTCGAAGCTGCGGAAGGGAGAGAGAGTCGCTGTGGACCCGTGGCCACAGGCAGCCTAATTCACACAGCTCGCAGGGACGTCATTTTACACACCAACCAGTTCCCCCTCCCTCCCTTCCTCTCACTCACTTCCCCCATCCCTCATCCCCTCCTCAGAAAGGGTCAGGCCTCCTGTGGAGAGGCTGCGAAGTTGAGGCCGGACCAAAGCCCTCCCCCCCATATGGAGGCTGAGCAAGGTTTCCCTTCACAGGGAATGGGCTCCAAGAAGCCAGTTCTTGCACTGGGGATAAATCCTGGTCCCACTACCAGTGTCCCCACAGACTGCCCAAGTCACAGAACCGTCACCCACATTCAGAGGGCCTAGTCTGGTCCTATGCAGGTTTCCCTACTATCAGTCAAAAAAAAAAAAAAAGAGTGTTGATTTCATTAAAGCTTGGCACTAAAGAACATTCATATCAACCAGAACAGACCCTAAACACCTCGAGCCCCTTTTGATCTTCAAAGGTAAGGATTCCTTGGGTAATGTAGGAAGTACGGTATTCTCGCTAATGAAAATCAGTTTTAGTGAGGACTTGTAGGGTATTTAGGGAAGGAAACAGATCAAGCTGTGACTTGGGAATGACCAGCACGACAAGGGAACTCCTAAGTTAGGCGGAGGAGTGGACTACCTTGGTGCAAGGACTCCAGGCCTGCCAGAATGTCAATGAAGTAGTTCAGAGGCAGAAATTCTGTTGAGAACGATGACTTGCCAATCATAGAGTTTCGAGGCTGAAAGAGAAAACACTCCCTATATATGAACTGCTTCTTGAAGACATAGCCAGCTTTAAATAGAACCATAGAAAACAGAATCGCGTTTATCGGGGCATGCAGGTGGGCTCCACGCCACGCTCACCGTCTGGATGTCACCGAGGCTCACCTCTTTCTTGTAGCTCCTGAGCATCTGTGCCACGTGGTTCCGGGAGATGATGTTGGAGCTCATGGGATGGTCCCAAAGCCGGAAGACCTTCTGCCCGGTACACTAGAGTACGGGTGAAGATCACAGAGGAGAGCATAGGTCATAGTGCACGGAACAGACCACATACCAGCTTCTGACTTCCACATGATATTCCCAAAGGGATGTAGAACCTCCCTGACTCATGACCGCTGGAGAAAGGCCAAGCTCAAGAGTTACGCTTCTGAAGTGTTCGTAAACCCTCCCTCAGCTTTCCTCAACGTGAGGAGCAACTTTGGCATCAATGCTATACTGCCAATTTCCTTTTTTTCCTGGAATGATGTTGGGTCTGCGATCCTTCCGAGCTGGAGACAAGCGTGGCAACCCTGAGTGACACTCTGACAGAAAGCTAGCGGTGGCTTGTGTGCTTTCGTTGGTCTCTCTTCTGTTATCTGTCTCAGAAACTTTAAATACTCGAAATCATAGGGACAAAAAAGTCAATTTGGAGACCAAACTATATCAACACTGTTCCTCTGGGAGTCAGAGCCAGGGGAAAGGTGGGTACTATGTTCTCAGGAAGCCTGTGACAGGAAGGACAGCCACAAGGCAAAGCCACAGGTCCAGAAAGCCACTGGGCGGAGGATGGCCAGTGCCAGAGGCCCCGTGCTCTTGGTATGTAAACAGCACACTGGCCAGGTTCTAGGGTCAGGAAGTTTGCAAAGTGAGGGGGCCGAAAGACCTTGTTGTGGAATTTCATGTTTTCATGTTGCTGACCCTGAGAGCTAATACCCCACCAAAGAGCAAGGAGTGCCTTCCTGACAGTTTTCCTCCTGTACTTTTGTTCTTCCTCTGGCCGGGTAATGCCTGCCTGTGCTCAGAAATGTAAGAGGAGGAGGAAACACCGTTCCAGAACCTCCCGGCCTCACCTGTGCTCAAAGCCTTATCAGTTTCAATGTCAAAGGCACGTGTTTCCCCTCTGCCTCCCACTCAGACTCCGCGTAAACATCAGCGTGGTTGCCTAAGAGGAGACCGCGTCCCCCTTGCCAACCCGAGAAGCTTGCACTGTGCAGAGAGGGTGGGGGTGGATGGAATCTCACGGAAAAGGCTGAAAAGAGGGCACACTCAATTGACCTCTGCCTACAAGGGAACTGTCTTCTTACAAGACACAAATGGCAGGAGGGTCGACGAGGCTTGAGAGGAAATTAATTTTAGGATTACCAGAGGGAGCCGCACGATGATGCTGAACTTTAGCTGTTCATTCTTCTCTGAATTGTCCAGATCTACAAGAGAGTTGGAGATTAACAAATATGATAGAGATATCCATTTCAATACCGCAGCGAATTTTAAACCATGAGCGCTTCCTCCTGAGACGTTCCAGCCCTGAGTTCACGACTAATGATGTTCTGAAAGCTTTGCTTGTGACTCAGAATTAAGGGGACTTTTGTTTTGTAACAGGCTGCCAGCCACCGAGCAATTCCATCCACTAACTGACAGCGCGAGGCTGCTGAAGAACACGGCAGGTGCTTTGACAACATTAGCAAAACACACACACATGCCTGAACAGCTTCCGTGGGAAAGATTACAAGGTGGACCTTAATGCCCAGGTTCAAGCAAGCGCTATGTCTCTCATTGGTTTTGCATGCATTCCAAGTCTAATTCAAGGTGACAAAATTGATTAGCTGAAAGTAATTCACAATACTTTCTTGAAAAACAAATTCGGAGTCTCCCATAGTAAAAACGTCATATACAGAAACTTCATATACATAGTCTCTTCATAGTAAAAACTCTATACTCAGAAAAAAAAAAAAACTAAAGACAACGTATAGATTCAGTTCTTCAGGGCCTCCTGAAGGGCTAAAGAACTGTCAACTAGCCTGAAGGGAGGTTCTAGGAAGTGGGCTGTGCTAAGAATTTGTAGTAAACGGGGAAAGTAGACAGATGCTCAAATAATAAGACCTTCAAGGCAGTGGTAGCACACGGCTTTAATCCCAGCACTTGGGAGGCAGAGACAAGGGGATCTCTGTGAGTTCGAGGCCAGCCTGGTCTACAGAGTGAGTTCCAGAACAGCTAAGGCTGCACAGAGAAACCCTGTCTCACAAACAACTTCACCATCTTACTGCAGAACATTAAGTTGTGCATGGGGCCCCTCTGAGTGTAGCCAGATTGAGTGTCACATGCCCAGAAGCCCTGAAACCTCCCCTCTGGTCAACTCAGACTTGCTTACCCTTCATAAGCCTGGTGACCGCCGTCTCCGTGAGTAGCAGCACCCCGTTATCGATGTAGTGCAGCAGGTTGTACAAAGGGAGACAGTGTACCCCAAGGAGCGTGTGCAGAGAGCGGAAACCTGGGATGAGTGGAACAGAAGCAGCTGTGAGCAGCCAGCACCTCTGGCTCCAGAGGGAACGAGTTAATCATGTAAACGAAGCTCCGAGCTCCGTGCTGAGGGCCTGGGTCCCCTCCCGTGGGACTGCTGCTGTGCATGGGGCTGGCTGTAGGGTTCCCGCTCAGTATTATTCCACTGTCCTTCACAGAAGAGCTCAGACTCCACAGACCCACGCTGAAATGTTGCTGGCATGGGGACCATTCTGCTGAAGGGTTAAAGAAACAAAAACCCTAGAACCAGATGGCAACGGTTGTATGCCCGCTCTCTGGTCACCTCATAGAGAAAGAAGGCATGTCGATGACATCACCCTGTAATAATTCGGTAGATTCGGGAAGGTTTGTTCTCCTTCTCTCTCGAGCCCAAGTCCCTGAGTGGGACCACAACCCCAGGGCTCTAGTCATTCTACCAATCACAGTGAACAAATACAAGGCACATGGAAGGAGATTCCAGACCCGGTGGGAATAAGAGAACCCCACTCTGGAATGTCGGCATCTTGGGGATCTTTGGAGAGCTCTTCACTTGGTGTGTGGAAAAGGCCAGAGGCAGCAGAGCACCTGTGACCGGATCCTGCTGGTATTTGAGCAACCAGCTCTAAGTAACTTGTCTTTCTGAATTCCCTTCCTTCATCTCTAAAATGGAGCCACCGACCTTTCCTTCTGGGCTACTAAGAGGAAGAGAGTAAGTATACAGAGCCCAGCACACGGTATAGCGTGATTAGCACTAGACACGCGCTGAGTGAGCATGGGCTCACCTCTTCCACACCCAACACTATCAGACGCAATTAATAGAGTCGCATTTCGTAGATGAGAAAACTGAGATTCACAGGCGCCGAGAAACTTCCCCATATCCTATAAACAGCCAGCGAGAGGTTGAAATGGCCTGAAATGGGTTGTGGGGTTGTAGCTTCCCTTCTTAACCAGAGGACCACGCTGCCTCAGTAACTCAGAGCCGAGTTAACAGAACAACAAGGACAGACCTAAGGTGAGAGAGCGTGGGTGCACTCGGAAACATGACGTGATCATCTGAGTTGAATCTGATGACAAGGCAATGATTGACAGGTAAGTGTGGACGAAGCTGATTTAGTCAGCACCCTCTCATCCCCCAGGCAGACGCAGTAGTAGGGTAACGGACCAAACAGTGACGTCACCACTCTAGTTCAGCTTGCAGTCTGGTAGAACTGGCGATCAGTTCATCATAAATTAATCACACGTTTGCATGTGGCCAGTTCTACGCATGTGTACACATAGCAAGGACCCAATGCTCAATGCTACCAAAAAAGTTTGTCAATCCAGGAACCTTTGAGGAGTCACTGAAGGTCTCTGAGCATGATGAAAGATGAACCGGATTTTACTTTGGGAATATTAATATGCCAGCAGACAAGGAATGGATAGGAGCACCATCTCAAGACTATCCTAGGACCCATAGGAACACCATGGCCTGGACATGTACGAGATGGACTGGGGACACTGGGGAGCAATGAAGGCAAGGGGAAGTGTCCTAGCTAGGGTTTCTGGCTGCGGTGAAACACCAGAACCTAAGCAACTTGGGGAGGAAAGAATATATTTCACTAACACCTTCCAAATCACAGCTCATCATCCTGCCATAGAGGCAGGAACTCACACAGGGCAGGAACCTGGAGGCAGGAGCTGATGCAGAGACCACAGAGGAGGAGTACCTACTGGCTCGCTCCTCATTGCTTGCTCAGCCTGCTTTCTTATAGAACCCAGGACCTCCAGCGCAGGGATGGCACCGCCCACAACGGGTGGAACCTCCGCCTTCGATCACTAGTGAAGTGATCACGCCCTATAGTCTCGCCTACGCCCCAATCTTATGGAGGCAATTCTTCAATTGAGGAGTTGAGGTTTCCTCCTCTCAGTCGACTGTAGCTTATGTCAAGCTGACTCAAGTTGTACCCAGCACAGGCAGAGAGTCCCACGGCCACGTGTACATGCTGAACAACTGACTAGATGCGGGGCTGACAAAGGACCCATAGCTGCTCTCGGGGGTGCGTGCGTGGGGGGGGGTGCATACGGGGGGTGCGTACGGGGGTGCATACGGCAGAACAAATGATGCGTAGGAACGGGGTTTGGGTTCTGAGAAAGAACGGCATCTCCTCTCTAAACGTGTGAGTCACCAGCAGCGGGACGTCCTAATCCCTGGCAACATCAGGGGTCAGATGATGAGCAGATGTTGTCCTCGGGCAGATGTGAATGAACCAAAATAGACTGAGTTCACTAAGTCCCCAATCCAAAACACATTATAGTATTACTAACCAAGGCTGATGTTGCCATGTAGGCTTGGGGATGCTTTCCCGGAATAATGAAGTCGAAAATTATTCCTAAGAAAGCATTTATGCTAGATCAAGAAATGCTATTCCGGGATTCGAAATTCCTTCTCGAATCCTGCCTAAATTCTGAGCATCCCAACGGCCCTTCATCTGCTTCGCTGGCGCAGACCCAAGGGCAGGGGCTTATTTATGGCCTCATCTCTGTAGGCCAGATCTGAGCAGAGCACGTGGGCTAGAACTTAGCCACCCGTTCATCCCAGGAATCCTCATCGCTCCAGGGCTGCTGGTCTTGCTGCAGCCCGGGGGGAGAAATAGCAGAACAAACAAACAAACAAACAAAAACCCAAAACAAGAGCTGGGCTTGGGGGCGCACGCCTTTAATCCCAGCACTCGGGAGGCAGAGGCAGGTGGATGCAATGGGGTGGGGGGATGGGGTTGAGGGGCTCAGGGGTGAAGGAAACCAAGGAAGGTAACAGAGTGTAAGGCAGGCACAAGATGAAGAAATCTTGCCATCCATGACAAATGAGTGGATCTAGAGGGCACTACAGAGGTTAAAAGAAGCCAGCCACAGAAGAGGCAAATATTATATGAGTCTATTTATAAGAACGGTCTACAGTAGAGTCATAGAAACAACAGAAAGGTGGTGGCCCAGGCCGGGACATGGGAAGGGAAGTTGCTGTCCATGGAATGAGAAAAGAGGTTGTGAGCTGAGAAATCCCTGGAGAGCTACTTCACAACACTGCCTACAGATGCTACTGTACTGCACATTTAAAGAGTTAGAGTTGATTGCGTGCTAGAACTCTTCCTACAGTAAAGGAGACAAAGTCAACACAAGGTGGACGTTTGTGGCAAACAGGAGCTTGTGCGTTTCTTACTGTGTTCTACGGTGCTCCGACTTATGTAAACATCACCCTGTTCCACTCCCACTAGTGTTTGTAACTGCTTTCACTTCTTGTCCATGACCTAGCAGGAAATAGTTACTCCACACATTCAGGGACTGATCTAAGGACCACTTATATGAATAACTGTACACATACATGCTGAGGGTATCTTTGAAGCCTGCTTAGGGTTTCTCTGAGAATCTCAAGCGCTTAAGGGCCAGCCTGATCCTTGACACCAAGCCAGACCTCTCCCTCCTTTGTGTTTACCCTCAGGTCTTGCCACTGAGGAAAGCAGGAGAAGCCACAGGAGCAAGTTCCCTGCAGGGGCACCACCATTGGTGCAAGTTTAGCTAAACATGCACACGAGAACTGAATGCAACTGCTCCCTAGAGGCAGCGATGGTAGAGTTAGCAGTTGCGGGAGGTCTGGCCAACGGAGACCAACTTAAGGCTATTCTACATCAGAACCAGCTGTGGACACACGAGAGCCATCTTGAAATTCAGGGTGCTACTCTCTGGAGACCACGTGAGAAACAACTTTATTACCACCCGACAACCAAAGAGCCAAGACTCACCAGGAGGCAGAGGGACGCACAGGCTGCTTGTGGCATCCAAAATCCTGGTCATGAGGTGAAAGACTTCAAAGTGTGCAGCACTACCATGGTTATTGCTGGGTAAAAACAACACAGTATGTCAACCATGCGCCCTTCAGTCTCGAGTACCACATACAGAGATTCCTATGAAATGCTGTACCCCATGGAGAGCCTCAGGAATGAGAGACTGACCAACAACCTAAAGCACAGAATCGCACACCGTCCTCAGTGTGCTCATAAATTATAAATTACACTAATTGAAATTTCCCTTCTTAGAGGTAGTAGGTTCACGCGTCTCTCCCTCCTCATCAACCTCATGCCATAAAGAACAGCTGAAGTAACCTTGAATTCTGAGTATAAAACTAAGAGGTGGGGCTGGAGAGATGGCTCAGAGGTTAAGAGCATTGCCTGCTCTTCCAAAGGTCCTGAGTTCAATTCCCAGCAACCACATGGTGGCTCACAGCCATCTGTAATGGGGTCTGGTGCCCTCTTCTGGCCATACACACAGACAGAATATTGTATACATAATAAATAAATAAATATTTAAAAAAAAAAAAACTAAGAGGTGGTGGTGGTGGGGCTGGTGAGCGCGGCTTCAGACTTGCACGCCAAGATGGAGGAGATTGAGAAATACTTGCGTACAGGTGGAGAACCCAGGGACGCGCACTGTGTTTCCTCCAGCTGGTCTCCAGCATGCACCAAATGAGATTCAGCTAGAAGGAAAGAGGACTTGTGACCCACAGCCTGCACCCTTTCCTTCAATGCCCTCCCAGCTGATCCTCTGCAGCTCTGGCTGCGCATCCAAGGCTGCTGGCCCTCGGGCTGCGACCGGGCACACCATACAACAAGCCTTTCTGAAATCAGTTCCGAGACACTGGGATCCAGAAGGGAACTCCTGGAAATGTGCCCCGACTGTAACAGAGTACCCTCTGTCTGTGCTGGCAATGCTCCCCTGAGAAGCTAGCCGGCTCCACCATCCACACGGACCCTCATCCATTGGTGAAGGTCAAATGCTGATGGCGTAGCTGTCAGCCTGCCACAGTGCCAGGGCTGAGCGAAGAAGATGAGAGAGGGGCATGGAGTCGTGTACATGAGCTGTGGGGAGATATGACCTCAGGGCCAGGTTCTGGGGAGCTGTGTCTCCCTGGTTACCCATCCTCTCAAATCTCAGGGTCTTCTTCTGTGAGACGGAAGGAAGTGCTTTCACGGGGTTGTTGTAAATGTTAGTTATGTCACTTCCTGGAGCCAGTGCTCAACAAACAACACCGTATCACCTAAGCCAGATGCCTCGTTGGCCTTAGGACTTTATCTAGAAACCTAGTCTAATTGTACACGTTTGTCTGCGGTAGGGCAGTCTCCACATGGCTGTCCATCATGGACCAGGGTACCCACACATAGGGTAAGAGCAGGAGGCAGGACAGAAAGGAGTTACGCGCACAGCCTCCGGGATACAGGGTTCTCTGCTGAATGCAAGTTACGTGCGGACAGTATCATCAAGCTCTGTGCCAACTTCCTTGAGTGTATTTCCAGAAAGACTGCCTGGCCACCCTCTTTAACCAGGCACTGGAGGCATGGCTGGTTGCAGCTGGGCAAGTTGGGTAAGTCAGGGGCATGGTGTTTCTGGGTGAACACGGGCCTGCATTTCTAGGCATCTTGGCTCTAGGAATCGGCACAACCCAGCGTGAAAATCCGCATGTGATGAAGTCGGTGAAGCCGAGTGAAAAAGGGTGATAGAGTGGACGTTCTTAGCACTGTAGAAGGGGGGACTTCAAGTCAACAGAAAGAGGTGTGACCAACCCCTCAGACACAGCGCTGGGAGCACTTCGTGCTCTGAAAGCTGTTCCCAATGGCTCTGCAGCGGTCATCACTCCAGAAAATGAACGTCAGACATCGGCAGAGCATGCCACAGACATCATTGAGATTCCACGAGGAGAAAAAAGAATAAAGCAGAGAGGCTCAGATGAGGGCTGGAGAGCTAAAGTTAAGCTTCTCCGTACACAGTCCCTTGCTAAAGAAATACAAACGACACAGACGCCAGACACACCAAGAGGAAGCAAAGTCCCCCGAGAGAAAAGAGAAAAAAACAGGCGTGGAGAGATGGGCACCAACATCAGCTTTGTTGGTGGTGGCTTCAAAAGAAAGCCCTCAGTATGACAGGCTCTTTAAGCCAATGCCCTTAAGCTTCAAGAAGGCCCCGGTCTCACATCCTGAGCTGAAAGCCACCTGCTGCCTGACACCTGGTGTGGAGAAACAAACCTCCCACTGCCACTATGTACAACTCCGCATGATCACCAAAGGCGTGGCTATCGCTGGCCTTGTGTCATAAGCAGGCAAGGCTATTTGTGGGGAGGAGCTACGTCTGAGTAACCAGCAATGCTGAAAATGACCCATGTGTGCAACAAAGTCTTGCTGGCTTGACGTGGTTGCATGCAAGTAATTCCTGCTCATTCCTGAAGACTACAGACCCCAGGAAGTCACCTCTACCTTGCGTATCTGCCCTCATCAACATGATTGCTTACTAGACTGCTTCAGAACTGGCCTTGTTCTAAAAACTAAAGGTGACCAAAAGAACAGAGAGGACTTTCATCTTTGAAGAGAGACAGATGGCTGAGAACATTCTGTCAATGTGGAGTGGGCAGGTCAACACCTTATTATTAAAGGCCATTTCACCGCCTGAGAGGCAGTCAGAGAATCCTGGACACTCCAACCATAAATATCATTATGCAACAACATCCAGTCTTTTCTAGAATATTAAGATTATAAAGCTCACTCCCATTTGCAGGCCGGTCTTACCCAAACTTGGAAAAGTCATGGGGACCTTCTTTCTCTTTGTCGTTAAATACTTCAATTTGTCAACCGTATTATTCCTAGGTTCTACAGGACCAGACTTCAGTCTCAGTGCTTTGTGAAAAAGCAAATATGGTTGAAATCCAGTCTCAGAACGTCATTTGCATCTACATATGAACAGGTGTCGTTAATTTGAATAATGCCATCTCAGTGCATGGTGAACAGGCAATGAGCTACCATCTCAATGGCAGATGTGGTGGGAGACAGAGAGCTGAGCTGGAAGTCAGCCAAATTTGGCTTTGGGAGCCAATTAGGATTTAAAGTGCAAGCTCTCTCATATCTGTATAAAACTTCATTATGGAAATCAAGACTTGTTGTTTAATAAAGAAGTGGAAGTGGCCAAATGAGAAGTGGCCACTTGGTAGCTACCCTGGTCTTATTGTCGTATGCTTCCATGAACATAGGACCACTAGTTGAAGCAGAACAGAAAGCTGCCTTCCACAACAAGTTTTCTTTGTTTGCTGTTCCTTTTGCCCTCCTTTCAATCTATAGCACCAAATATACCAGGCTGAAGATGGAACTCTCCAAAACCTAAGCTGAAAAGCAAAGTGGGGGACAAGGGTGGTGGGGAGACAGTCTCAGTCACTAAACTGCCAACTACGCAAAACAATGGGCCTGAGGTGCAGCCTCAACACCACATAAAAAGTCAAGCAGGGAATCTGGCTTTCATAATGGAAGGGGCAGAGACAGTAGATTCCTGGAATCCACTTTCAGCCAGCTGCACGAATGCCATCCAGGGCCAGGGAGAGAGCCTGTCTCCAAAACTGAAGTGGAGAGTGATGGAGAGTGGCTAAATTCAACCTCTGGCCTCCACATGCCCATGGGCACTCCCACCCGCACTGCACACGTGCACAGACATACACAAACACATAAACATGCATGCATTAAACAACCAATGGCCTCACCGGCTGACATCTTGAGAATTAGATATGGGGCTATGGTAGGGCTGAAATTAGAAAAAAAGGTAAAACCGACCTGTTTTGAAACGTAGTCCAGAACTATCTGTTCGATCTTCTTCCTTTCTACACCCTGTAGGTGTCTCAATAGATGATCTCTTAGCTCAGACACCATCTGAGAACAGGAGAGGCACTACATGAGTCAGGACAGGCCCAGCCACATCTGCGGCCAGTTGTAATTAGAGTTATTATTAATATTTCACATCAACATGAGAATTTCTTCATCTGAGGAAAACCCTTCACCCCTGACATCCTAAAAGAAGAAACCTACAGCACTAACAGTTCTGGAAAAACAACAGGTCCAACACAGAGAGACCGTGCTCCACAGAGGGACCGTGCTCCACAGAAGGACCATGTTTCATGGAGTGATTTTGCTCCATGGAGACAGAGACTGTAGGGGGCAGGAAGGTGCCAATAGGGACTCTTGGAAGGACAGACACTAGATCTAGAAGGAAATGTAGCAGACAACACATCTACACTGCGCTACCCACCTCACAGGTGAAGGTAATGAAAATTCATTCTTCTGTCCCAGGCTTCTGTATCTGCTCTGAGCCCTAGTCTCCCTTCTGAGGTTTGCATCCACAGGCCTCCGTCTTCATGTCTTCCTTTCCCTTCCTTTTGCTACCTCTCCTGCTCTCCCTTTTGGCCTAAAAATTCCGCTCAGCAAGAGGGTTTTTCTTGTTGCTGTTGTTGTTTAAGCTAAAAAGATCTTCATACAGCTGGTGAGAACTGTCCAGGGTATCAACTGCATAAACCTTAAACCGTCCACCTTAGAGAACTCAGTGTGACCTCAGGATTCAAGAAGACACAATGTCTCCAAATTTCAACTCAGCACTGAGCTTTTTAAACATGTTTCTTCTAAGAATTACTATGTACTTTTGTGCTATTTAACTTTTCTGTAATTACTGTAGAGATGAAAATCAATGCCTGGCCTGATACTTATATAATCCTACAAATGGGAAGCTAAGCCAGGAGTATCAAATATTCAAGGTCAGACTCTCACAGGTACACAGTGGGCTCAAGTTCAGTGGGCTAAATGAAAAACACCTATTTAGTTATGCACACCTATTCGAGTCTCCCCTATTCAGTTATGCACACCTATTTGAGTCTCCCCTATTCAGTTATGCACACCTATTCCAGTCTCCTATGCAGTTATGCACACCTATTCTAGTCTTTTATAATATCATTAAACATTCACACAGGCTTCAATGAGCAGAAGTATTTAAGTCTGTGTAATGTACTATAATTTTTATTTCCTTTTGTCCGTGTTTCTTCACTGTTGTTAACATGACACACAAGTGTGCACACGTGCACACACCTGACCGAGTTTACATTAGAGTCGGCGCAGAAACAGTGTCCTCTCGCTTAGAGCCTCATTGGAAAGTGAGGGAGGGGAAGAAAAGGTTTTTGCCATAGCCACAACTTTCAATCAGATTCAGCCCCTGGAAGTAAAATTGGTTGGCTCTCACGCTTTTGCAAGATGCCACCAAAACAGTTTGTTTTCACTTTCAGCGTGTGGCGTAGCAATAACCAATTCCCTGTATCCTAAATTTTGTTATTATGGTTTGTAAATTTTTGTCAATTTGATAGTCAAAAACCAAAAACAGGCCATGGAGGTGACTCAGTGGATCAAAGAGATTGTCACGTAAGCCTGGGGACCTGAGCTCGGATCCCAAGAACCCATGGAGCAGCTAAAGCAGGAGCATGTGTCTGGAATCACAGAATGTGGGCACACATGTGTTCCTTATCACAGTTTACAATTCCATGCTTATTTCTGTGACGGGTTCATCTCCTCTGATGGACTACCCATGCCAAGAGGGCAGAAATCACACATGAACTGCTCGCTACTGGACACCCGGGCTACAGTGCTGGCACTCACTGAATACTTAGTGGACAACGCCATCTGTCTTTGCCCACGGTTTCCTGGGACCACTTGCTCGCCTGCAGTACAGAAGCCCACGGATTACCTACCAGGCCCACGAGCAGCCTCTGGTACCGATCTTCCTCTTGTAGGAGGGGTATCAACCTTGGCTCTGCAGGTGGACAAAGGAGCAATCATCAGAGGTTGTGTTCAGGAAGTCAGCTAGAAGAACCACACAAGCCAGGCCTTGACCTGAGCCTCTTACCCTCAAGAGACCTAATTCTAGGGACGGCAGGCTTCAGTGGAAGGACCGTGTGGCTCCCTTCTATCTCCTGACCCCACAGTTCAGCGGCCTTGAAGGTTACTGAGCTGATGAGGCAGCCATAACTAGGGCGAACCATGCTGATGGGCACAAACTTTCAGACTGAGAAGCTGTAATAGCGAGAGAGTTAGACCAAAAGTCGCTTTCCTCACTCTGACTGACCCTGCAATGACCGGACAGGAGGGGAAGGGGAAGGCAAACAGGCAAGCAGATCTTTCCGTAGGCTTTCCTGGCACGCCCACTGGGTTCTTCTCCCAGAAGCCCAGAGCAGGAAGGAGGGCAGAACCCACTGTCTGATGCTCCCTTCTAAAAGGCATGGGTGCTCTTGGCGCCTTAGGATGAATGCTTTCTCCACCCTGCTTAACACTCTGGGTTATGATGAAATTACTCGGAATAGGAACTTGACAACCCTCAGCTTGCAGGGTTCAGTTTCAGGCACGGACAGCATCCTTCACGCGGAGCAAAGCCTGGCACCGGAAGGGAGCCACTGCCCTCAAGATGATGTCACAGGCCTGGCACAAAGCAGAGCTCCGAAATCTCCCACATTTCCCACACTGCACAGTCTCTAAGCATAGCAGGAATGGATGTAACACATTTATGCCTTGTCTAGTAGGGCACAGTCCCCTGCTACAGGATGGTCTGGTCACCCAGGAGATAAGTCACCTTCATGGTTCACGGAGCTGTGTATACAGCTGTTGAGTGTGCATAACACACTTACTAAGTTAATTCTCATAGGGTCTCCACACATAGGAAAACATCCAAGCCCATAAGACAGGAGTAGATAAAAATAATTTCCTTAATGATGGCTGTCCTTCCCGAAGCATGATCAACATCAGAAAGGCTTGGGCCCGATTAGAAGACAATGTGTAGGCACTGGGGGCTGGCATGTGACAGCCTCGGAACCAAAGCTGGTGTCCACCCTACAGAACCACACTGCTCAAGTCCAGGGCATGACCCGGTGGGAACCAGAATGAAAGACACGCAGATGGCACAGACAGCTGGGGAGAGCAGCTCAGGCAAGAGAACCAAGCGCACCCTGCGGGGCAGCCAGAGGCCACGCTAATCAGATCAGCCCTGAGAGGAGGCATGAGGAAAACCAGAAGGCCAACACCCAGGGACTGTTTCAGCAAAAACATACTCAGCAGCTGCCCCTGGAAGGACCCGGTGCCAAGACAGACGTGGGACTGGCTATGTGGTCACTGTTCAGAGCTGTTGCTATCAATGGCACCCCATTATCCTGCTGCAAGGGATTTTCTTGCCAGCCCGCTGACTCAGAAGAACAGTGTTGCAAACAAGACACGGACTTTAGTACAGGTCGCTTCTTACCCAGTGCCCTTGACTCCACGTTAGAAATCACCCTGCAAAGAAATGGTGTGTTCTTTACAAAGGAGCCATCATTTTAAAAACGTAGAGCCCCGACACTGCACAGATATACCTCCTTGAAAGCCCCGCAAAACCACTGAGAAGCTGCTCTCTGCCTACCAGGGAACTCAAAAACTCCGCTCAGTACCAAAGGGCACATTAATCTCAAAGCCCTTTGGTGCCAGCCACAGCAATTACTGAGAGAAACTGTAGCTCTCAGTTACTGGAAATAATGGAGGCAGACCGGGGCCGCTGGAACGGGTCTCCATGCTCAGCTCTCCGTGATGAAGCCACTTTCAAAATAAGAGCCAGCTCCACCAGCAACTTAAGACAGCTCACTACCTATTTCCACCCTCAACAGCATTTCCTTCTTCACCATCTCCATCTCAAGCCATTCATCCCAGGCTGCCACTCTCTAGAGGCTTAACCTAGAGGCTTTCCCGTGGTCTAGAGGAAGCCAAGGACAGCCCTTCACCGAGCGCACGCCACCAAGGCAGGCAACCGGGCCAGCCACACTTACCTGGCTGCGTTGTCGAGAATGTTCTTCACATACACTGTGGACCTCCTTTGCCCCGTTTTCTAGGAGAGAGAGCATGTCAGGAACATGGAAGGTGGAAATTTCATGGACAGATTTTTTTTTAATAGCAAGAACAAAAATCAGTGTAGTTAAAGGTTTCAAAAATAATATTATTTCCCATGTATTGAGAACACCTATTTTTTAATTAAAGTTTTTTCTCAAGCAGTATAATAGCAGGACCCTGGGCCTCTCTACGGCAGTAGTGCAGGTTCCCAGGTACCCTTCACCCTGTCCTCATTAATGTTTCTATCTAATATAGCTAGAGCACAGTGTCAAAATCAGGAAATGGATGTGATGCCATTCTATCATGTGTGCAGATGTACGTGCTACAATGTACCACCGTGATCAAAACACAAAACTGTTTCATTTCCCTGGAGAGCTCCCTGTCCAACCCCTTCACAGTCTGTCTCACGGACTCTTCCGCTTCCTCACCTCTAGCAAACGCGGACTGGGGACACCTACATTTCTCTAAACGAACTTTCAGCTACTCAGGTAATCTAACTGTATCCGAGACATGACATGTTCCCTGTGCTTCCGTCATGGATGTGCTACACACCCCTTCACTTCTCCTACTCCCGTTCCTTCCTCAAAGAACAGAGAGCAGAGGTGACCCTGGCTGCCACTGGGTTGTCACTGAGGTAAGGCAGCCTGGTGACAGGGAAGAGCACAGGCAGTTTGAGGCAGCCTTGTGGCTGGCCTCGCTCTGTCTCTACGGCTAGGTGTGTGTGTGTGTGTGTGTGTGTGTGTTTGTGTTTGTGCGCGCACGCACACACGCTCACCTCTTCAGAGATCAGGTTGTGCCACTCTCTCCTCACAACGCTGTTGTGGTAGTGTAAGTGGGGCTTCGTGTACTTAACATACTCGAGGTTGGCGTTCAGCTTGGCCCAGTACCCCGTCAAACTGTAGACCTGCAACCAAACAGCAGGGGCGTGAGAAGCAGGCACTGAGGTCCACGCCATAGCTGGGACTACACGCGTTTCGCTGCATGTCCTTTGGGTGTTGGCATTTCTGAGCGACTACATCTTTCATGGTACAGTCAAACCCATGAGAATTCAACAGTCAAGAGGCTCAGGGAGCCCTCGCCTCTCTTCTTTCCCCATTTACAACAGAGAGGCCTCCAGCTCATTTCCCAAAACTAAGGACTTCCCAGTGGGGGCGGGCTCAGCAAGAAGCCTGTATAAAGGCATTTCCTCCCCAGGGAGCAATTCTCCTGGCTGGGGAGATGCCACCACACTGTGTCCTGTGTCTGTAACTCAGAGCGACTGGAATGGACTTGCTTCCTTCCTAAGCTTACTCACTTCCAAAACCTAGTAATCAGAAGAATATGAACGAATTTCACAATAGCTGTTAAATTCTTCCAAAGAGTATTCGTTGGCTTTTAGACCTTTGAATTATTAGTTATTTGTTCTATCTTGAATAATGTAACCATTATTATTTGCCTTTTAATAATAAAATACTACACTAATGTGTATTTAATGTTGAAAAACATTATCTGTAAACATGGGAGCCTGGTGATCCTGCGCCGGGATTTCCAGGTCCCTGTGTTGCAGGACGAGATGGTTTATAGGCACATCCAAGGAAGGAAGCCAGCCAGAGGCAGCGGCCAGAAGCTCAATGGCAAAGACCATACAAAGCACTGGGGTCTACGAGGTCATTCACACAGCATGGGCGCTCTTATATATGCTCCGTCTGTATACGTCTTCGTTGGAGGGCAGCAAGCCATTTTGGGCTTCACTCTGCTGTATTTTCCTGTCTCGCTGGCATCAATTGGTTTTTATGATGCAGTCACATATGTTTGACCAAGGCTAGATACAACATATGTGGTCTAATAGCCGTTGCTTACAATGTGGTAACAGACTTAACAGAATTCAAGAAAATAAGAGAATTTATAGACCCCTCAAAACATAAACTGTTTGCCACTGTTACTTGTTACCCTCCAGAACTTGAAGGTAAGACCCCCACTGCTGAAAACACCACATATTCACGTTATAGGACGTGGAGAAATCATGGCATTGACCTGGAAACTCAAACTAGAAGCATGTACTTGCTAGCTTTCATAGCTGTAGAAGGCGTTCTGCATATTACTAGAGATAGAAGAGTACTCATCAATGCTACTTTATAAAGACTGTAACCGCACACTGAAACCAGCCTTTCTCTCCCAGTCTGCTGCAGGGATACGGTGCCTCAGAGGCTGCCCACACCGCTGCTCATGGCCCAGAGGATGATCATACGGGAGTACTAAGGGGTTCAGGGTGTTTCAAAGGACTACATGAAGATGGGAGAGAGCAGAGAGGAGGAGGTGGAGGTGGACACGGGGCAGGTCGAATCTAACTATATGCTTGGACTAGTTAGTTTCGTTTGTCAAATTGACACAGCTAGAGTCATCTGAGAGGTAGGAGCCTCAACTAAGAAAACGCCTCCATCATCAGACTGGCCTATCAGCAAGGAAGAAAGTGCCTCCATCATCAGACTGGCCTATCAGCAAGGAAGAAAGTGCCTCCATCATCAGACTGGCCTATCAGCAAGGGAGAAAACGCCTCCATCATCAGACTGGCCTGTCAGCAAGGAAGAAACGCCTCCATCATCAGACTGGCCTATCAGCAAGGACGTGCGGTTCCTGATTGATGATTGACGTGGAAGGGCCCACCCACTGCGTGTGGTGTGGTCTATGGGCAGGTAATCTTGGGGTCTGTGAGAAATCAGAGAACCAGGGGGGCAAGCCAGGAAGTAGAACTCCTCCGTGGCCTCTGTTTCAGTTCCTGACTCCAGATTCCTGCTTTGGGTGTTTGCCATGACTTTCCTCCATGATGGAGTGTCTCTGCACGCTGAGGTAACCCTCTCCCTCCCGGGTTGTTTTCAGCCGTAGTGTTTGCTTAGTGCAGTGAAGACTTAACCAGGACAGTGCATGTATGAAGTCTTTGAATAGTACGTTTAAAAGAGAAAAAAATAAAATAGTGATAGATGAAATAAAATACACTTCGGTCGCACACAAATGCTCTAATACCACACTGCGGTGTGACTCATAAGCTACTGGGAAGGCTTCACACAGATTTGGGGATCTCAGTAAGTTCAGTTATGTGGTGCTTTTATACTTTTATTTAGAAACCTGAACGGCCGACACAGCCAAAGCCCCTTCTCCCAGAGATAGAAAATCTCACAACGTTGAACACTAAGACGTGTTTCCAGGGTACACGGGAGTGCTGCGGTCAGGGCGCTTTCCCGGACTTTCCTTGAGGGACCAATGAAAGATGAGCCCTGCCCTTATTTATGGCAAACATTTTACCTATCCCTTCTCACTAGAAAATATTTTCTCTCTAGAAAATAATAATAATGATAATTTTCTCTCTAGAAAATAATAACAATAACAACAACAATAATATACTCTTAAAAGTCAGACAAGTCCTGCATACTTAGCTGCCGCCTTTTTCGTTCCCTACATCTGGCCAGGGAACACTAGAGCCAACACTAGAAAACTAGCTGGTGTTTTCGCGCCATCTAGTGGTCAGTTTGGCTATAGGCATGCCTGTTTTAGCTCAGCAGTTTAGAGTGGGATTTACCTCAATCTTGTCCAGGGAGAGAACTGGGGTCCCCCTGTTGTGTGGCCTGGTCCCTTTAAGTCAAATGCTCCTGCTGACAGAAGACCACACTCACACTGTGGGTTTTTTTTTAAAAATCCTTCTCTGCACTTAAAAAAAAAATCTCTGGGGGCCAATAAGATGGCTCTGTGGGTTCTATTCCTGAGCCCACGGGGGAAGGAGAGGATCACCTCCCACAGCCCTCCTCTGCCTGCACACCCACACACACACAGAGATAAATGTATTTTTAAAGGTCGTTTTTCTCATATTCTTGAGTCAACCGAGAATAACAAAAAAACAACTGTGGGCAGAGAACAGCCTTCAAGCGTGCTAGACTGCCCCGTGGTTAGACAGTGTGTGCACACAGGGTCTCTACAGTGTGCATGGTTAGACAGTGTGCTCACACAGGGTCTCTACAGTGTCCATGGTTAGACAGTGTGCTCACACAGGGCCTCTAGAGTGTGCATGGTTAGACAGTGTGCTCACACAGGGCCTCTAGAGTGTGCATGGTTAGACAGTGTGCTCACACAGGGTCTCTACAGTGTCCATGGTTAGACAGTGTGCTCACACAGGGTCTCTACAGTGTCCATGGTTAGACAGTGTGCTCACACAGGGTCTCTAGAGTGTGCATGGTTAGACAGTGTGCTCACACAGGGTCTCTACAGTGTCCATGGTTAGACAGTGTGCTCACACAGGGATTTCCCCTGGAGTTGCTTACACCTTTTAAAGAGTTCGTGCCTTCAAATAGTTCAAAGCTGCTGAATAAAAAGGTCTCGCATCCTTGTTCTTCTACAGTGAAACATTCCCAGTATTGAGCTCTCTGGCTCACCAAGCTGTACTTAGCTAGGGTTATCTCTTTAGTCTGTACTTGATGCGCTTCTGGAGAGTGGACAATGGTTCACGTCTGTCCAGGAAAAGTCACAAAACAGAACACAAAGATCTGTATTTTAGACAAAACAAAAATTCAAACTTATACTTAGTAAGAAATACTGCGAGTCAAAGGTCCCATAAATATTCTCATATGAACTTACAGGTCTCTCAGAGAGTCTGCTGGCCTATTATAATGCCATGTTTTCTGACTGTTGGGAAGTACCATCAGCATTTGGTCAGCGGTGTGATGTTTACCCTGCTAACATGCAAAGACGGCTGTAAATTGAAAGCCCTGTTTGGGAGACTGGGAAACATGGGGGTCCAGGGAAACATATTTAAGAAAACAAAAGATAAAGACGGTATGTTCACCAGGGCTATTAGTGAGTGAACAAAGCCAGTGAGAGCAAAACCAAGACTCTGGGTTTGGATTGGCAGCAAGGATGGATCAGAGGCAAGACCTTGAGAGATGAGAAAAGGCCAAACGCCGCTCACAGTCATTAGTGGACTGCGGCCTCCGGCATGCGACTCCATTAGAAACACCGGCTTCTGCCTGACGTAATTGTTAAGGGGTGTGGCCTGAAGCCGCGTGAGGTTTTCAGGTTCCTGGGGTGAGCCTTGTGGATCATAGCTTTCAGCTGAAGGCGTCGTTTGAGCACATCCTGGTGAGCGCAGTCAGCCTCCTGCCGGTTCCAAGGCTTTTGACGCACAACCCTGAAGGCTGGTGCGGGCAGCGGTGACTGAGAACGAGGAGCCGGGTAGAGCGCATGCGCTGCTCTGTCTTTGAAGACTCCCAGCTTCTAGCGAATGCCAACATGCTCATTGATCCAGAAAATAAACGTGGCTTTTATTTTATTTTATTTTTTTTTAAAATGTTAGATGTCACACCTTGAAGGAAAAGGAAAATAGAATCTGCACATGCCCGCCCCGTCAGCCCAGCTCAGCACCTCACATGGCATTTGGGTGCAGCCCTGGCACTCAATTGACACTTGACTAAAGTGGACTAAAGTTGGGAGGGCTCCAAATACTGTCCCCGTGGAGAATAACCATGCAAAGGTAAAACCACAGGTCTCGTGATACACACACCAGCTATTTGAAAAGAAGTCAGTAGGGTCTTGTATTTAAGACAGAGTCTCACTATGGCTGATCTGAAACTTGACCAGGTTGGCCTCAAACTCACGGAGTTCTGGCTCCTGCTTGTTAGGATCTAAGGCATGCACCACCATGTCTAGCTGACAGTGGCCTTTTAAAAATACAAAATGAGAACGAGAGAGATGTCTCAGCAGTTGAGATGTCTCAGCCGCTCTTGCAGAACACCTGGGTCTGGTTTCCAGCACCCACATGGAATTACTCAATGCCTGCCTGTAACTCCAGTTTCAGGGGACCCAAGGGGTCTCCATGGCACCCGCACACCTGAAGTACACAAACAAACATGCAAGCACACACACACACTTACACATAAACAAAAATAAACAAATCTTTAAAAATATACAAAAGTGATTTGCAAACAAAAACAAAAAAACCTACATGTGTATATGAGCTTAGCTAGTAGTCCTTGGTGTCCGGGTTAAGAAGCAATCGGATTGTCAAGGAATGGCCAGAAGGCATGTTTCTCTGTACAAAAGGGAGTTTTAACCTTTTACTTTGGAAGAAAGAAAATTATTCCCATCTCTTCTTCAAAAATCATCTTGCTCTCTTTCTTAGGGTGCCATAAACCGATCCCTGCAGGAAGTCCCTCCCTGCTGTTGGTTAAACAAAAGGGCCGGTTACATGAGGGGACCGTTTCTCACTTATGGCTTGGTTTGCCAACTGATCCAGAAACAGAACACAGGGGCCGGTGGTACTGGTTCATCTGCAAGTCGCTGGGGGAGCGAACATCCACCTCTCATTTCTGAAAGACCCTCTGGCTGTGGTTCATCAGCATCTTCTTGGGGGAGGAGGTGCCCCCCGAGAGAACCCTTTACTCTGTGTACCAAGAGCTGGCCCGGGTCTTCATGGATCTGCAGGGCATCTCATCACAGTACCAGCTGTGCAGAGAAATGCAGCAAGGCACTGTCTCTAGCATGGAGACGATGCAGTTGTGTTGACATGTGACAACAGACCTGAATTCCTGAGGGTGACCACTATGACAGCCACAAGCAGTCTCGTGAATATAAATAAGCATCCTCCTGCTCCGGCATCAGGCAAAAATTCCACTTCCTTGACCCATCCGGGGGTTTTATCAGCCGCGTTGTGTTGTTTTTAGTAGGCTGGACTATTTTAACTGTAACCAGCATATCTCCCATTTGGAGTATATGCCCGCGGAAAGCCAGCGTCGAGTAAGATATTTCCCTCCTCGCAGTCTTAGAAATTGAATATTATATCTCTAAGCAGAAGTACAGAGAAGAGAAGCCCACCCCAGAGTGGCTGGTAAGGAAGGAACAGAAGAGGAGAGGAACAGAGGAGAGTGGAGAAAAAATATATAGCTCCATAAAAACAATTAAAAAAATAACAGAAATAATAATCTTCAGGCTTGGGTCTGGCTCTCTGTTATAGCTGGGAGGCAGGCAATCCCATCTCCACAAAAGCACAAGAAGAACCAGCTCACTGGCTGAAGCTCCGTGACCGGTCACTGATGCTGCCTTGTGGTATCATACAAGCATGCTCACAATAGTAATTGAACTCACTGTAGCTCACTCTCCCTGGAAACACATGCACTCCAAACTTTGGAAAATCAGAATTTCCCCGAGAACCAGCAGACAGTGCTTTATTTCTGCCAAAACAACGGTCTAGAGAGCTGGTACATTGTGGTTATGCTAATATTTCAGATCGCTAGCAAATCTTTTCCCCAAACGATGTCACCTGTCTGCACTGGGGGCTCTAAGGAAAATTAGTGTATTTTATGCTTCAATAAGCAGTAAATTCTTCCCTTGCTCTGTCTAGTTCAAGTAGCTTTAAACCACTTGAATGGGGAAGCAGTGAGCAAAGTCTGGATGGAGAAGAACCCAGGAAGCAAACACAGGCTCCCAGACGCCCAGGAGACCTGCGTCCTGGGAAACCCACAGCTCTCAAGAGGCTGTGAGCAGGTGGGTTTCAGGTCTTTCCGGCCTTCCTAGTCTCTGGTTCAGCCACTCAGTAATGGCCTAACAGATGATTACATACACTAAAGAGTATGGTTCTGAGCCACGCATATGGCGCCTACTTGGAATCTCGGCCCTTGGGAGACTGAGGAAGAACTATGATAAGGTAAGTATAGGTTACAGAACAAGAGTCTGTCTCAAAAAGGAAGACAGACAACATTAGTAGGAAGGAAGGGCAAGAGGGAGAGAGGAAGGAAGGAAGGAAGGAAGGAAGGAAGGAAGGAAGGAAGGGAGGGAGGAGAGGGAGGAGGAATGAGGAAGGAAGAAAGCAAGGGAGGGAGGGAGAAAGGAAGGGAGGAGGGAGGGACAGAGAGAGGAAGGAAGGAAGGAAGGAAGGAAGGAAGGAAGGAAGGAAGGAAGGGAGGGAGGGAAGAAGGAAGGAAGGAAGGAAGGAAGGAAGGAAGAAAGGAAGGAAGGAAGGGGAGGGAGGAAGGAAGAAAGAAAGGGAGGAAGGGAGGGAGGGAGGGAGGGAGGGAGGGAGGGAGGGAGGAAGGAAGGTCTGATTTTAAGCCTACTTTTGGAGAAGACACCCGTTTCCTCTTCTTGAAGCATGCTCACCTCCTCCCCCTCACATCTGTACAGCTGTAGTTCCCTCTCTGGTTAATATTTCCTGTGGTTAAATACCTCGATGGTTTCTCTTCTCGCTATAAAATCGGGAGCAATTTTAAACGTTTTACACAAGTTGCTGCTTCCCCAGACCAACATATCGTTTACCAAGGATCAAAGCCATTCTTAGGAAGGCTCCTTTGGCAACATTTCTTTAATGCATGGACCTTGTCCCATATGCTGACTTTAAAAGAAACAAACAAACAAAAAACCTAGAGCTTTTAAGATTTTTTTAAATGTATATGAATATAGTGCCCACACTATGGGATGGTACATGAGCCGGGAACTGGGCTGGAGAGTAAGAAACACACGCACACACAGACAGACAGAAATACGGGACACGGGTCATCCTTGATACAAGAGTGCCAAGAATGCCCACTTTATTGTGTTCAGGGGCAGCTTACATAGAGCTCTGGCCATGCCCCAGCTCTTGGGATCTTTCAGCTGCAGACTCATCAGAAACCACCCCACTGCCATCAGGGTCTCAAGCTCAGAGCAGAGGAAAACAAGTTGTTGACAAGAAATTCAGGGTCTGGGGGTCCACAGCACCCAACATATGAATGCTTACCTATATGCACATGGGTATACATGCACTGTGCATGCCTGGCGCCTCTAGAGACCAGAAGATGCCAGACCCTTAGAACTGCAGTGACTGATGGTTGTGAGCTGCCGTGTGGGTGCTGGGACTGAACCCAGGTCCTCTGTAGGAGCAGCAATGGCAAAGCAACATGCAAATCTGAGGTGACACAGCTGGATTATAACACTAGACTAAACGCTCACACAGAGCGGGAGGGGACGGTCTCAGCTCCTTCTGCCCCTTGTCTATCCTAGGAAAGAGGAAGTGTGGTCAGAGTACACTTCATATAATACAGCAAGAACACTGTGAGACAGAATTAATTGCCTACAATAAGCCAATGAGGAAAAAGACAAAAGGCCTTCTCATCGCTCCCTTATACTTGCTTTTAAAAGCACACAAAGTTGATAAGGTTGTGATAAAGCTAATAAACTCCTAAGTCCTTTTAGTCTTAGATTTATGGATGTGTATACACAATTCTCTCTGTGTATGCCGTGTGTGTGTAGGCACCAACAGAGACCAGAGGGTGCAGATCCCCTGGGGCTGGAGCCAGAGGCAAGGTCATTGTGAGCCACTTGCTGTGGAGAATCCAATGCGTTCTTGGAAGAGCAGCAAGTGCTCTCAACCTAGGATTCATTTCTTCGGTCCCCTAAAGCTCTTTGACTGTGTAAATTAACTCAACTTTTGTGGAATATTAGTTTAGTAAGAAAAAATAAAAACTACGAAAAAAAGCCACTGTGTCTTACCATAAAACATTCTTAACTTCTGACCTTAGGGGAGTAAACCAAAAGAAAAACTGCATGTATAAGAATACATAACATAGCCGGGCAGTGGTGGCGCACGCCTTTAATCCCAGCACTCGGGAGGCAGAGGCAGGTGGATCTCTGTGAGTTCGAGGCCAGCCTGGGCTACAAGAGCTAGTTCCAGGACAGGAACCAAAAAGCTATGGAGAAACCCTGTCTCGAAAAATCCCCCCCCCAAAAAGAATACATAACATATAAAATGGAAATATTATCTTTTTTTAATATTTATTTATTTATTATGTATACAATAATCTGTCTGTATGCCTGAAGGCCAGAAGAGGGCGCCAGACCTCCTTACAGATGGTTGTGAGCCACCATGTGGTTGCTGGGAATTGAACTCAGGGCCTTTGGAAGAGCAGGCAATGCTCTTAACCACTGAGCCATCTCTCCAGCCCCCGGAAATATTATCTTTAATTGGATAAAAGAAACAAGTGTAGTACAAGAGATCAAAGCCAAGGCCTCACACGTGCCAGGCCTTCCCTTCCCACTGAGTTGTTTCCCTAGAAAATGTGGGTATCGTGTCAAGATAATTAAACAGGCCGAAGAAGACTGATTAAATAAATTCAGACATGCCAACCCAGGGGAATCATTACCAATCATTGCTTTCTATAATATGAATTCATATTTGATCAACTGTCCCTAGATCACCATGACTACTGAGTCACGTACACACACCGATGGCCAAGACAAAGAGGAAGTGGAAGGTAGCAGTTGCTACCCTAGAAGCTATTCAACTGTGGATTATATTTCTGCTGGACATTTTCTTCTGGCTAGTCATGGCATTATCATATACCTGGAATCCCAGCTACACCAGAGACCAAGAGTACAGCAGAAGTGTAGGGTAGCTGTCCAGCCCCTGAAGGACCCAAGTTCAAGCCCAGCACGAAAACAGAACAAAGAAAACAACCCCTTCGCAGGTTTGTCGGTTGCGTACGTTACGGGTTTGGTAGAACCACCAGTGAGGACACAAACCATGAAATGCTAAGACGCAGAACATGCCCTGTGGCTGCCTCGGAAACATGACTTTTCCTCCCATCTTCCTGCATCAGGAGGGTTTCACAATGACTCCATGCTTGCTTCTGGAGACGGCTGCCCAGTCTGTCTTCGAGGGCCTCTGAGAACCAAAAGCTATAGAACCAGCAAGCCAGACTCCATCTTAACGCTGTGCCTCCCCAGCTGTTGAGCCGCAAGGGCCCGAAGAATCAAATGTAAGTAAAAGACCTCAGCACAAGAAGTAGACGCTGCTGCCAGAGGCTGAGATTCCCCAGCCGAGGCCAGCTGTAATCACAAGAGGCAATGTCAAAAGCAACAACGGGGCTGTAGGGAGACACCCCTGCCCTGCAACAGTTTTAACTATGTATGTAATATTTTCTCCTCACTTTACCCCACCCCGTCCTTCCTATTGTACTCAGAAACCAGCCGTTTGCAGAGAGACACGGAGCCCCAGAGCTTGGTGCACAGGAAAGAGCTTGAGGAAGGCCAAACAGCAAGCCACTGCCGGTCACCTTTGAGGGATGGAGGGGCTGTTCTTTGAGGTACCAGGAAATGAGATAGTCCCAACCCTGTGTGTGTGTGTGTTGTGAGTGCGTGCACGTGAGCACATTGGAAGGAGGAACTACAAATCAAACACAGCTTCCAAAGGGAAGTTACACGAGCTCCTTCAATAAGAAATAAACCCTTGTGGCAAGTATTGGCGATCCAGGTTTCAAGCTGAGCTCTGTAACTCTCTCCCAGCTTCAGAAAGCCTCACTCGCTCTTCAAACAGCAGCCCTAAGACCTGATACCCTCTATAAGCAAGACTCTGAGTCTCCAGAGAGCCCACCCTGCTTTGGGCTGCACTGGTCTCCAGCAGGCTGCAGTTCTTTTGGGAACCACAGTGGTACGGGGGCAGCAGAGGTCTCCTCAGGCATGAGCCTTCACCCTCTTTGTAAGCCACTTACCTTCATAAGAGGCAACGGGAGCTCTTCTGTCACAAGCATTAATCCAGGAATTTCCTGGGGGGAGGAGATAAGGCAACATATCAAACACCACACGCTTTCCTATGGGGTGGGGGGCATACACAACATATCAACCATCCCACGCTCTTCCTATGAGAGGCCACACACAGCCTATCAAACACCCCACCCTCCGGCCTCCTCAGGAAGTGCCTTCTGCACAGACAGGCGCTAAGGACAGCCAGCTTCCTGTGTGATAACCTTTACTTTAAATAACGTCCCAGTGTAAAAATAACAGGACACAGTGCCGTCGCTCGCCTTGGAAAAGGAAAAGTGCTTCAAATAATAGCTGAGGGAGGAAAGACTGTTGGGAGGAAATGCAGAACAAATACTGCGTTTTAACACATTTCTACTTAGCAAATGAGGCAAATTACGTTTGAACTGTTAAAGTCATAATTTGATGAAACCATCAAATCATCTGTACACCTTTCTCCCTGTCCCCCCCCCCTTTCACTTATCTGTAGTGCTAGCTGGTCTTTTCCTCTCTAGAGGGTACCAAAATCGGTGGGGTTCTCACACACTGAGGTCCACCATGATCACAGGACAGGAGCTTCCCATAAAGACTTTTCGCACAGGCCAGCAGCTGAGCTAAGACATGCTCAGTTCATGCCAGGAAAGCCCAGCACAGCATTCTGCTAACAGTGAGTACAGAGAGGCTGGGGGATCAGGAGTTCAAGGCCATCCTCAGCTCCATAGTAAGTTTGAGGCCAGCCTTGGCTAAATGAAATCCTGTACATTAAAAGTGTGTGTGGGGGGCAGATTTAAAAGGATAAAACTTCCCAAATTGTCCTGACCTCGTGGATACTATGGAAAATGTATCTGTATGCTAACTATGTAGCCTGCCTTCCTGCCGGTTCGGATTTCCTTCCAGATGTAGCTGACACTAGAAAACAGCCTAGGATCGCTTTGTAAAAATGTCCCATTGGAGTCCGAGTGACTGGATCTTATGGACACACTACTCCTACGGAAGGACGGTCATCTGTAAGGCAGGGGTGAACTTTCAGAACATCTGAGCCCTTGCGTTCCCCACAGGAGCTCAGAACGTCTGCGTTAAAAATCACATGAACTTCATTTATTACCACTCAGCCACACAGGCACCAAAACGGTGCTGCGTCTGTAGGGTCTGTGGTGGTTGATGCTGGCTCTCAGCTGGGCAGCATCTAAGATGACCAGAGGCAGGCCTCTGGATACAGCTGTGAGGAATTATCTAAATTAGGAGGGTTGGGGTGGGTCACTCTTCCTTGTGAGTCCTGAGGGTAAAGCCAGTGGGGCAGGAGTGTTTGTTCTTCTCTAACTCTCGGCTGTGGGGCGGTATGACCAGCTGCTGCCAGCACGCCTTCTCCACCATGAAGGACTGTATCCCCCCAAACTGAAGGGCTGTATCCCCCCAAACTGAAGAACTCTATCTCCCACACTGAAGGACTCTATCCCCCAAACTGAAGGACTCTATCCCCCAAACTGATGGACTCTATCCCCCCAAACTGAAGGACTGTATCCCCCCAAACTGAAGGACTGTGGCCCCTAAAACTGAAGGACTCTATCCCCCAAACTGAAGGACTCTATCCCCCAAACTGAAGGACTCTATCTCCCAAAACTGAAGGACTGTGGCCCCTAAAACTGAAGGACTCTATCCCCCCAAACTGAAGGACTGTGTCCCTAAAACTGAAGGATTGTATTCCCTAAAACTGAAGGGTTGTATCCCCTAAAACTGAAAGATTGTATCCCCTAAAACTGAAGGACTGTATCCCCTAAAACTGGAGGACTGTAACCCCCCAAACTGGAGGGAAAATCTTGCTCCCTTAAGTCAGTTGCTTCTTGCGGCATTATTTTGTTATAGTGACAATAAAAGCAACCTATGTAAGTCTAAATAACATTTTAAAAGGCATAATTATAGCATTTTAAAATAACTATAATTACAACATGCTTTAGAATTAGCAATATGCAAGAACATTCTAATTTCTAGTATCTTATTTAACTATATAGAAGTCCATTAAAATGTATAGACTTTGAATCTGGTTAAATTGAGTGAGTGGGTTTTTTTTGTTTGTTTCTTTTTTCCAAATTCTTTTTTATAATAGTGCTCTTATAATAGTGTTTATAATATTTTTTAAAATCCAGTTGTTAGTAGGTATGGTATTGTACATTTTTAGTCTCAGTGAGAGGCTCATAGACTAACCTGAGGTACATGATGAATTCTTTCTTTTAAGTTAAAAAAAAGAAATCCAAGCCAATCTTTCAGCCCAGATATGTGAACTTGCTATTTCCTACTGCGGCAAGTTTTAAAGTTGTACCATTAGGGATGATTATAGACTAGGGAAGGGAAGGGTAAAGCTTACATCATATAAAGATGAATATAAATGCATAGAGCTTTGGGATTAAAGGAGGCCTTTTAAGGTAACTTATTCTAACCACAAGACGTTTTAAAGCAACTTGGTAAACCCCAAGATAAGTCTGGTGTGTAGAGGTTATAACCGTGGGTTTCTCTGCATTTTCTTGTGGGGCACTCAGATGTTACTGCGTGTGTGTTCACCAAGTACCCTGTGCTGCAGAGAGCCCCAAGAAATGAACAAATTTCTGCTGCCCTTTGGGATGGTGGCTTTGCAGGACCCCCAGCTCGAACACAGCCCAGGGACCACTGGTTCCGACCCTGTCTCTCTACTCTTCAGACAAAAAGCTGTGGTTAAGAAGCACAGAGCACTGAGCTGTGCATTTCCTGACCCAATGGTGTAACCTGCAGACTTCCTGCCACAGGACCACAGAGTCGGCCTATGCACTCGCAAGTCATCTAAAGGAAAAACAACCGCGTGGGTGCCCATTAAAGGAGAAGCCCAGGTCTTTCCTCTTACGATTTTACACCGAAGCAAAGGAATCTACTAACTACAGCCCAAAAGACAAGCAGAGAAGGGCCTTCAGGTGGAAGAACAAAGCAAAACAGAACAAAACAAACAGCCTACTATTGTAAGCATCAAACATTTAGAGATGAATCGAGCATCACTGTACGATATGGTGGCACATGCACTTGGGGGGACAGGCAGGAGGATCAGAAATTTAAAGGTGTCCTCCGCTCCACAGGCCTTGAGGCAGGCCAGGCTGGGCCACACGAGTCCATGTCTCAAGACAAAAAGAAGAGAAAAGAGAAAAAGAAATAAATAAATCAAATGCATTTAGATATTTCTTTTATTTTTTTTCTTTAGACAGGGTATCACTTCTACATAGCCAAGGCCAACCTCTAACTCAGGATCTTCCCACCTAGCTCTCACGAGTGTAGAATTACACGTGTGTGCTACACAGTAGGCTATGCCTCTACTGACTGTACCGCTACATAGACAAAATACAAAATGAAAAATGTCACAATTTATCCTAGTACATAGTTCCCTAAACTAAATTTATTGTTCTAAATTCCCTTTCAATACAACTCCTGCTTCAGGACCAAGCATGCTGTTCCACTATGGAGCTGAGAGGGGCCGAGGGGAAGCGGCTGGCCGCACCACACTGGCCACACCAGCCAACCTCCTGCTGTAAAGGAGCCCAGACTGACAGGAAGAAGAGCGGGGGAGGAAGCAAGCTGAAGACTGCTTGCTGACTGACTCAGCTGGAAGCTTCTAGTACCTCAGTTTCTTTATAAATCCTTACAAAAACAGGGAACGGAGTCATAAAAGTCACACTCTCCAAGTATGACCACAGTGGTCTAACCACTCCTCGTTCATAAAAACCTACTGAATACTTTAGTCAACACAGTAGTAAAAATGTCATTTTATAAAATACGACCACTGAGGCTTAGCTCGGCTTGGCAGTTGTGTCTGCTCCATCAAGTCTATCAAACACTCCTGGCAATGGCAGAGGTTCGCTGCATTTCAGAATATGCGCGGACATATGCATGCATGCATGTATAGCGGATAGGATTTTACTATATGGAATATATCGTGTACCTATGGACAAAACCATACATACATATACATATAGGCTATGTGGTAAAATTTTTCACATGTGGAATCATATTGACCCTCAAAATGTTCTAGATTTTGCAACGTGTAGATTTTAGATTTTCTGATTAGGGGTGTTTATACGTTCTGTCAGGAAACTTCAACTCAGTTCCTTATCAGTCAAGACAGAAGTGAAATCATAGCACTGGTTTCCATAACGGGAATTGTCTACCACTGGCCCACAGTGCTAAGGCCGCTGGGACTCCGTTAACTTACTGTGTTCCACGTCAGCACAGAGGAGTAAGGTAGGAGCCTGTCCACACCAGCCAAATCCGGATACACGCTCCAGTAGGAAGAAGCTGATTTTTAAAAGACACATAACATAATAAGAACAGAGAAATCAATGTTGTAATTTAACCAAAACAAGTAAGCCAATAAGTTTTCATCGCCTCGCTCATGCCTCTGGGAGTAACCACCATGATTTTATCTACAACTTAAAACATTCAGGTTCTCTTTTTTACAATGAGGATATTTTTAGAAATCCTTTTGATACTGCTTCAACCGGATAATGCTATACCACTTACATATAGCCGATGAACATAAAAGTAGGCTTGGAAAGATGCATTTGACTGAAAATTTTGTTAATAAGGTTAAAGAATCAAAATCTGATCTTATATCTCTCTTATCAGTCTCTGAGAACCTCAGTTTCTTGCAAAAACCACAAGAGGATGAAATTTAATTAGCCACTGATGGCAATCAAGTTAAAAAACAAAACAAAACAAAACTGATGCTCCCAAGAAGCCTAGACAGAGGCACTCGGTATCAGTTTCCTGATCTCCCTCAAACAAAAGGCCAAACACAGCTCACAGTGCAACATCAGCAACACTTACCGATTAGAAATTCCTGGATGAGGTCAAATGAATGGCAGGCAGAGCCGTGCTCACAAATCCACTGAATAATCTTTAAAAAGAAAGACCACAGAGCCCTGTTGGCTTTTAAATCTGCACTCAGTCCCACCAAGGCAATATAAAAAAAACACATAATAAAAAAATACATATATGAATGAACTTTTAAATTCCACATCTATTTTGAAATGACTTGAAAAATATACCAGCTTCCAGCTTAAAAGCCAGGATAGCCCTGGCTGAGCATGTCAGTATTGTAAACACTGCTTTTAACATATCCTTTTAACAGAGGCCTCTGGGTAGGCTCCAGATAAACTTTCTCCAATCCATTGTGTGTTTTGTTTCAAGAATTGGTGGTGCTATAAAAAGTGCCCATCAAGAAAGCTCCTGGGCACAGGTGGCAATGCACAGCAAAACCCCTGGGTGTAAATTCCCTGCAGCTACCACTGTGAGCATTGTCACACTTTCCCACGAGGAGCGCCTGTTCTTCCCTTGCAGCTGACACCTCTAACCCCTACATCAGCAACTCTCCCAGTTTCTATCCCTATGTCCACTATGTCCAGCTGCTGGAGGAAGGGAACTCTCCTCTCCTGCTCGACAGGTAAGGCGCGCCCAGCTGTGGCTCCTTCGCAACAGGACGCTTTATTCTAAATCTATTGTGCCAGCTGTTCTTATTTTTACATAGGTAATTCAATAAAAATTTCTATAGATGAGTGAAATGCAGATATAAAAGGAGTATTGTTGCATCAACAAAAGTTGTATATAGTGGGAAGGCTCAAAAGCATGTTTCTCAAACATAAGAAGACGAGTTGTAGATTCTAAAACACTAAACAAGTAGATGCAGAGGAAGCAACGGTTAAAATTGGGTAGACGCATGCCTGCACTTGGGAAAGGCCTCTAAGTCATCAATCGTCTTCGAAATAACTTTGTAGGGTTTCTTCGAGGCGATGGCTCGGTGGCTAAAGTGGCTGCCACACAAGCATGGGATCTGGTTTCTAGAACCCACATAAAAACGGGGGTGCAGCGTATGTCTACCCCAGGGCTGGGGCAGGTCCATGAGAATCCAGCCTGCAGAAAAGGGAAGCTCCATGTTTAGAGAGACCCTGTCTCGGGAATGGATGTGGAGAATGGCTGAAAACACATACACTGTGGCTTCTGGACTTCCACACACGTGCACATAAGTGTGCATGTACACACGTGTGTGTATACACACACAACACGTGAAGATGCATTCACATACATATACAAGCCTTTTAGGGAGGACCAGAAAATCAGATATAACATGTTAGGACTGGAGGAAATGACTGACATTTAGTTTGCTAATTCACAAAGAACAGGCCTTGGCCTGCACCAAAGGGAAGCAGATGAATGTGTATTTTTATGCTTTTTAAAAAATATTGATTTATTTATTTATTATGTATACAATATTCTGTCTGTGTGTATGCCTGCAGGCCAGAAGAGGGCACTAGACCTCATACAGATGGTTGTTAGCCACCATGTGGTTGCTGGGAACTGAACTCAGGACCTTTGGAAGAGCAGGCAATGCTCTTAACCGCTAAGCCATCTCTCCAGCCTCTTTATGCTTTTTTTTTTTTTAAATATACTTTTTTCAGCTAACCACTCAGCCTCTGACCGCACCCATCACTGATTGACAGCAGGGTTTTGTTGACCTTACAGGATAGCTTCAAAAGGTAAATAACCAAGTAGATGAGTACGCTTCAAATGCAGCAGTGTACAAGACAAACTAAACTGTTTTATTAAAAATTATAAATACTTGCTACAGAGCTTAAACCTTTGGTGCTCTTTTGTTTGTGACAGGAATTTATTCTGCAGTCTAAGATGACATCAAACTTACTGTGTAGCCCAGGCTGGCCTTGAACTCACAGCAATAATCTTGTCTCAGCACTTGGGATTGCAGGTGTGAGGCACTACATCCTGCTTGCTTGACCCTCTTGGTAATGTATTGTACCAAACACAGACAGGAACAGAAAAGCAGGTAGCCTGAGAAACTCACTGTTTGCTGTGTGGCTTTGGAGGGAGCCGGGTTTACAGTAGAGAAAAGCCAGCTGAGGGCTGGGTTAGGGGCTCACACCTGACATCCCAGCACTTGGGAGACTGATAAGAACTTCCACAAATGTGGAGCCAGCTTGGGCCACAGAGTGGGTACCAGACTGCCCCGGGCTACAGAACAAAACCTCACCTCAGAAAAGCAGGTAAAGGAAGAAAGAGAAGAGAGTAAGTTTTGTCCTTTATCTTCAAGATAAATTCACACCAGAGATGGCACCAAGCCTTAGCAACACTGACAGGCATTATTTATTTACTCATTAAGTCAAGAACTTTCAAGTTCTCCTTGAAAGGAAACACTGTATGGCGATCCTTTGGCATATCTAAACGCCATGGCAATTATTAGGTAAAATATGAGTAAGGGAACACAGGCACCATAATTCTAGAAGAGTGCGCCAGTAACCAAGACAACCGCTACACCATGAACGGGCAGGCAGCAAATACAACACGAATACACTGGATGCAGCGACAATTCACAATTTCAGAGCAGGCGGAGCAGGACGGCACAAGGTCTCATCATGTTACCTTGAAGAGCACACCATGGAAAACATGCGAATTGCTTCTTTAGGGGATTCCCCATTGATTAAGTCCGAGTTGATGTAAGTTAGCGGAAGTTATGGACCGTGAAATGACGGATGAAGGGAACAATTGCACCCAGCAACCTGATAGGCGCACCTTTCCAGCCCGGTAGATGCACCTTCCTGACCCAATAGATGCACCTTCCCGGCCCAATAGATGCACCTTCCCAGCCCTTGGTCTGACAGAGAAACCACCAGAAACGCAGCACCAAGGAGGAACACGTCCAAGGAAAGACACTGCTACTGAGCAAACATAACTGCTGACATTCTTGAAGCAGCAAGTAAGTACATTTAGTGTGGTCTGCCGCCAGTGTGTGAGCCCGTGCTAGCGTCTCACCTGGTCGTCCTGGAAACCTGGGTCTTGCGCACAGGAGAGCACGCAGTGCAATGCGGCCATCTTCTCGCAGTCTAGGTGGGCGGAGTTCCATAGGAACCACATCAAGAACGACTGGTCCAGGGCTGCTCTGTAGACCTTCCCGGAGGAGCAGTCCAGAACCAGGGACCCCGGCAGAAACCGCAAGGGACCAGGAGGTAGCACGGCAGCCATTTCGCTGTTTCCTAGCAACATAAACAACCAAAGTAGGTCATGAAATAAGAGACCCTCTCTGACCCAGACTTCTGTTGAAGTCCGAACAACCCTGAGGAGACCGTGGGAGACAGCATACCTGTCAGAAACAGACTGTGGCAGGTGAAGTCTGGGTGCTGAACGTTAAGTAAGTGGAGGAAATGACCAGGGAAGTAAACAGCCACGAGGTAGCCTACAGGAAAGAGAGACCGGAGTCATCCACCTGTGAAAGTCTATCTAGGTGCAGATAAAGCCGGGACAGAGCTTTACTCTGAACACAGCAGCAAAATGAATTTATCATTTATTTATTATTATTTATTTGTTTATTACCAGTAGCAAAAGATTGGATTGACGCAAGTTATCGTCGCCTGAGTAGGCAGATCTGACTGACTTTGTGTGTTTCTTTGTACGCTAACTTTTGGTTGTATTGTTTATGCCTATAGTTTTGTTTCGGAGTCAACTGTAGCTTTCTGTGAATCTAAGTGAACTGGGAAGGAATTAGAGTAAAAATATCAAGCAACAGGCCTGACTCTTTAATGTGGTGTGCTGGGAACAGCTTGTGATGGGATTGTCTTCATCGTCTTGAAGAAGCTGTGAAAAGTACTGTCTCGCTCACCATCATCATTTCGTTTAGGAAATTTTAGGATTGATATTTATCAAGAGCGCCTCTCTGGGACACTTGGCACTCTGTGCAGCAGCATCGGCTTTCCTGTGTACCCAGCTCCTAGAGTTGGCCCCTTCCCAGTCCCTACACCACAGATCTTTGCACAATCAGAACATGTGTACCTAAACTGACACACAGTATAAAGACAGGCTCCTAGGGTCTCAGAAACACAGAGTAGTGAATTTCATTTTGGTTTTTTTTTTTTTTTTTTTTTTTTTTTTGGTTTTTCAAGACAGGGTTTCTCTATGGTTTTTTTTTTTTTTTTTTTTTTTTTTTTTTTTTGGTTTTTTTTTTCGAGACAGGGTTTCTCTGTGGCTTTGGAGCCTGTCCTGGAACTAGCTCTGTAGACCAGGCTGGTCTTGAACTCCGAGATCCTCCTGCCTCTGCCTCCCGAGTGCTGGGATTAAAGGCGTGCGCCACCATCGCCCGGCTTCTCTATGGTTTTGGAGCCTGTCCTGGAACTAGCTCTTGTAGACCAGGCTGGTCTCGAACTCACAGAGATCCGCCTGCCTCTGCCTCCCGAGTGCTGGGATTAAAGGCATGCGCCACCACCTCCCGGCGGTGAATTTCATAAAAGAAACTTCCCTTTTCTATCAGCTAGCTGGTCTCCCTCCTCTATGGGGTACACGCTAATCTCTTCTGTGGAAGTACCCATAGGAAGGGAAGGGTGGAGGGTTATAAAGTATCGTTTCAGAAGACAGGAACAAAGTAACAGTAAAGAATTGCAAAACACTTAACATTGTGGCAATCCTACTGTAGCAAATGAGAGAAACTGTCTAGACGGACCTGCTAGAAAGGGGATCCAGCCATCTGTGTTAGCTCTACACACGACTGTTTAGCCAGTGTGTCATGGTGGTGCTATGATCCAGGCAAGAGGACATTTGAAAATACAGTAAGGTGTAGTAGGATCACACAATCATTGGGATAAGGTGTGAGATTCCTACTGACATTTTTTTTTTTTTTTGGTTTTTCGAGACAGGGTTTCTCTGTGGCTTTCGAGCCTGTCCTGGAACTAGCTCTGTAGACCAGGCTGGTCTCGAACTCACAGAGATCTGCCTGCCTCTGCCTCCCGAGTGCTGGGATTAAAGGCGTGCGCCACCATCGCCCGGCCCCTACTGACATTTCTTAGTGGGCTCTAGGTGTTTTCCATTCCTCAGTGTGCAGGACAATCTGCCATAAAAAGTTAGTGCTTCATCCAAAATGTCAGCAGTTACTTGACGGGGCTAATGATGGCTCTTGCTTGTGCACTGATTTGTAGAGCCAGTAACTGTATCCATTATAACATTTTAACCACAGTTATTTATTTGTTTGGGGTTTTCATATTGAGAACAACTTGCAGGAGCCTTCCGTCCTGGGATTGAACTTGGGTCAAGATCAACAGCCCTTGCGCATCAGGCTATCCTACCTGCCTGAGATCAACTTTCTGATGAACGGCGGCTCGTGCACACGTGATTGGGACCCTGAGACATGGAAATAACCCTGGATTACCCCAGCAACTCAGAGTGATCAAAATGTTCAGCGGAGGGAGAGAGGAGTTTGCCTGCCGAAAGTGACCGCACAGCTCCAAAACAAAGGGAGAGAAACTAGATGCTGGACGAGGAGGAAGAGATTTTTCTCCTCGGACTCTGCAGAAGGAGCCAGTCCTGCCCATTACCTGAACTCCAGCCTGGGAACAGGATGCTTGTGCTGCTTAAGTCCTCGGTGATGATAGACTATTACCTGGGAGTTTAAGCGAAATAGTCTTTCCCCCCAAGTTGCTTTCGGTCATGTTTACCACAGCAAGAGAAAAGCAAACCAGGATACCCACCAAGGCTAAGAAAAGTAATGCCCTCTGTCGCGTGTGAGCCAGCACTCCCAGGAGCAACAGTGAAGGTCTTTCTGTATCCTGCAGATGAAGAGCGAGAAGCCAGAGAGTTAAACAAGGCTCGTATTGACCTCATGCTGTGTAACAGTCTCAACCTTTAGTAACCAGACAGGGCAAGTCCCTGCTGGCTTCTAGGAGTCATGGTACCTCACTCTCCAAATGCCACTAATGTGGACCATTGTGAGGGCAGTCGCAGTAGAGCAGATGTCCCAGACCAGGAAGAAACCCAGGCTTGTGTAGGGAGGGGAGGGTCCATGGGGTCTACTCGGTGATCTAAGATGGAGGTTGGTTCAGCTCGCTCCTACACGCTACGGTTTTTACCAACCTTCTAAGGGTTCTGCAGGTCACAGACCCACGTCTAGCTATAAGGGGATTAAGCCGCCTATGAAACTCTTGGTCTTCACTCTACTCTTCTGACTCAGTGTTTGTGCTGGCTGGGATCATTATATCAGTTATTAGAAACACACACACAAAATGTCTTGTACAAGCTTTCACTGCTTAAGAATATGTCTACACTGAGTACTGAAGTTACCTTAGACGTTCCATTAAAAAAAAAAACTCATAAACATCTCTGCCTTGATTTCTAACACCCTGTAACATCAGGCACTACTGTGGGATTCTAAACTTCTTTGTGGCTTGGCATAAAAGACATTGAGGTCTGGAACGGAAATTCCATCTTTTAAAAAAAAAATTCAGCCACACTCACAACAAATACTCTACAAATATATAAAAATAATTGGGGGGAGGGGGAAGCAGGGTCTCTCTCTGTAGTCCTGACTGGCTTGGAACTTGCTGTATAGACTAAGCTGACCTCAAACTCAGAGATCCTCTGCTTCTGTCTCCTGAGCGCTGAAGTTAAAGGTGCGCACCACTGTCTGGCACAACTGTAGATTTTTAAGGAATTAAACAAAGGAGCAAAAATCCTCCTTAGCATGGTTCAAACTGAAACTATCAGCGAGCGCGCTGTGAGCTCAGAGGCAGACACCTCATCCTGCTCCCCAAAATGCTGCATGCCTGCATCATGGGCCACACACATGTGAAATGAGTTTGATGGCATAGCATATTCTGGAGTGTCAGCCTGTTTACAATTGAGATCAAAGACGATTTTAACTAAATTCCTATGTAACTACGTGAACTAAAGGTAAAGATTAATAACTAAATTGCAAACCAATACACTTTGGCAAATGCACCCATTAGAAATGGTCTGTAGTTTAGAACAAGCCACACATTGGTATAAAAATATGTAGTACAAGCCGGGCGGTGGTGGCGCACGCCTTTAATCCCAGCACTCGGGAGGCAGAGGCAGGCGGATCTCTGTGAGTTCGAGACCAGCCTGGTCTACAGAGCTAGTTCCAGGACAGGCTCCAAAGCCACAGAGAAACCCTGTCTCAAAAAACCAAAAAAAAAAAAAATGTAGTACAAAAGTCACCAATCTTACTAGTTAATAATAAAATAATAAAATTTTTCATAAAGAATAACCACACAGTTAATCACAAAATATACTGATAAAACTGTTGCTAAGTGTTAACATGTTTGCCATTTATCTAATTTGTTACTGTTTGGGAAAAGTAAAAGGTAAAAGTCGAAGACACCAAACTAGAAAGTACCTTTATGAAGATAAAACACCGAGTATGTGACTTCTTCCCCAGAGTCGAACTTTGGGCTATAACACACACACAAACCCCCTAGGAAAAAGAAAGTATTTAATAACATTTAAACCATCTGCACAATAAATTTCACAAGTTGTTATTCACCTGCTTCTGTTTCTTCAGGTGTCCCTTCCCACCTTACTTCATCCGTCATCCCAAATTCACAAGATCGTATTAAAAGTTGCTATGACGCCGGGCGGTGGTGGCGCACGCCTTTAATCCCAGCACTCGGGAGGCAGAGGCAGGTGGATCTCTGTGAGTTCGAGACCAGTCTGGTCTACAAGAGCTAGTTCCAGGACAGGCTCCAAAACCACAGAGAAACCCTGTCTCAAAAAACCAAAAAAAAAAAAAAAAAGTTGCTATGACATCTGAAATCAGCATTTGTCATCCGGCTGTAGGCTGTGCACTGGGCAGGCTGAGGAAGGTGGGAAGCGAACAGACACCCATTCCTCTACACAGGGAGCTGCAGGAGCCTGGAAGGGGCCCCACCTTCCTGAAACTCTGATGAATGTGTACACACTGTCTGGTCATTCTACCTGGCCGGCCCCTCCCACCACCTCTCAGAGCTCCAGACTCCAACTAGCCAAACTGTTGTTTTTAATAGAGGACATCCGGTATTTGTAAGCAAGACTGACATACAAGCTATAGGCCTTTCCCATGAGGAATGAGAGTACATACAATGTGTGAGACCATACTCATCGATGCTGGGTGCCTGGCGGCTTTGGCCCACGTTGAGGGTCAACACCTAGCATAGCATTTCCACCGTCACTAGCCTCCCCATCTCTCTCAGTCTGTAAAACGCTATATTATTTCTAGTAGCTAATGTCAGTTACCTACAAAGGAAGACATGCTCCTCAAACTGATCCGGTTGAGAATCCCTCATTAAAAATGCCCAAACCGCAAGTGTTTCATGTTTTAGAATCTTTCAGAGTCTAAAATAAACTTTCCTGGCCAAGCATCCCGAATCCAGTTTTGCTTTGTTTTAACAGAGTTTTGCTGTACAGCCTGGTGGGTCCAGAATTCATTCTGACATGGGGCCAGCTTTGCCTGGGTCCTTGTCCCTCTGTCTCCCAAGCTCTTGGTTTATAGAGCCCACTAATTTGGCAAGTTAATTCTCTAAGCCTCGGTTTCTTCATCTGTACATTTAAAAAAATATATAGAAATTATTTCTTAAGGCTCATATATGAGAATCAAATAATTTATATAAATCTCTGGCAAAAATACTTACCTCTGACTCGGAAAGTTAGCTGTTATTATTATTATTCCAGAACAGTTTGGCTGCTATTTATAAGATGGAGGAAGTCACAGTTCGAAAAACCAAAACACACTCTTAATGTAATATCCAGAGACTTTTAGTAAATACTCGTCAGCGATGAAGACAACATCTCCACATTGGCTCACCTCTGGGAATCATTTAGACAATGGAGAACTATTACAGACAAGTTTTCCAAGGAAATCATCTCACTGGATCAGCTATGAAGGGGCTCTGTGGAATGCTCCTACGCTGGCCTAATTCTGAGAACTTGCCATGGTAAGAGCGAGCAGGAGGTTCGGCACCCGCCACTGGCTACCTCCCAGGAAGTGATGCTCAGAAGGCGGGCAGCTACTTACTCCTCCATGACGGTCTAACCATACCGCCTAGTCAGCGCTGACCAGCAGATGCGGAAGTGATTTTTTCTTTTCAGTGATTTTTTGTTTTGCCTCCTTCTGTGACAGATACTCTAGAAGTGTTTGCACGAACTCGTAAGTTGGCTCACAAGTGGCCTTACACTAGCGAGAGGACTCTGCCCTCCGTTAAATCTCAGGAGAACCCCCATCACTCAGATTTTAGCCTTCCGTGCCTTAGATGGTACTCAGCTCACTTCCTGGGGCAGGGAAATGCAGGTCAAAGAAGCTTTCAAGAGTGTAAATCCAATGCTGGGGAGACACAGAAGCTTCGAGGCCCTAGGAGTGATGGATGCCGTCAAGATTATCAAGTCACCATCGTCTCGGAAAGGAGAAGTAAACGGGGCATGCGCAGGGCCCTGAATCCATCCCGTGTCCCTTTCTGAACCCATGTTTCCAGGTTTCAAGGCCCAGCCAAACCCACACTATCCCGGAAGAGCTACACTCGGATTAGGCAATTTTGCACCTTTCTCTAATATTGCTTTACTGGAAAAGACCTCAGTGGGAAAGGCCATGATGGGGAGCCTAGAAAGGGAAGCTCGGTCCAGAAAGCTCTCCAAACCGGAAAACCACGGCTCCATTCCACCTAAACAGCAAACAGCTGAATGGCCCGGCCGTACAAAATTACCCGCAAGCCCAGATCACAGAACTCCTCCCATTTGCAAGCTGCTAATTCCATGGCAAGAAATTGCATGCGATGCAGCTCGCTCCAAAACGGAGAGCCTGCAGCTCACCACATGCACAGTTCCTCTGCTAGGTCCATCTCACTGCAATTTCTGCGTGTATTAAATGAACCATCTGGTATTCACTCTAGCCTATAGGCTGGATTCTCTCGCCAACTTGCCTAGCCACCCCACACTCTTATTTATTTTAACCACAGAGGCAAGACATCTTTTTAAAACCTATTTGAAAAAAAAAATGGGAACAGGCAACCTGGAACGCAAAAAAAAAAAAAAAAAAAAAAAAAGACAACAAAAATTGCTTCTGCAGCCCGTTTTATCGCTCTTAAAACACTTACGTTTTCTACTGCAAATCGGACTGTGAAGAACAAGGCCCATTTTCCACCCCCTTGGGCATTGCCAAGAAAGGGAGACATTCTAAGTCTCGTGCCAGATGAACTCAGTATGTTATTAAACAAGTTGTAGTAGCCCTTTTGTAAGTTATGGTTGCTGCCATTCATATCGCGGTCATCTGAATAAAACAGAAAGGGAAATCCCACGGAGAAGTAAAGCTGAGGTGGAGACAGGCAGGGAAGGACCTACCCACTCCATCCCATTAAACAACTGGACTTTTAAAAAAACAGTCCTGGGGCTGGAGAGATGGCTCAGCCATTAAGAGCACTGACTGCTCTTCCAGAGGACCAGGGTTCAATTCCCAGCACCCACATGGCAGCTCACAACTGTCTGTAACTCCAGTTCCCGGGGACTCTAGACACATGCAAAACATCACTCTACATAAAAATCCTAAGTCCCGTGTCTACTTCCTGCTGCTGCCTCTCTCTTGAGCGCCTACGACTTTATCTGCCTCTTTGTGCTGCTCACACACTGAAAATTATATGATTAAACAAGACATATAGGTCTTCGTTATATTTTTATTATCTTATATGCTTGAGAAGTATGGAAATAATTGTGATAAGACAAAGTCTTCTATGACGTTTTATAAATTTTAGAATAAAATCTAAAAGCTTTTATGGTCTGCAAGGCCCTACCCGCTTCATCTATCCCTGCCGACATTGTCACCTGTCTCCGGCGGCCCCTCTCCTCCCCACCCCTGCTCATCATTCACAGTGGGAAACGTTCACAGTTTCCAGCCGAAGTAGCACAGGCTTTGACTTCACCGGGACTGGTTGGTGGGGGACACGCGTGGTTCAGGAAGACCAGGATCGACAGGATAAACAATGGGACTATTGTGCGGGAATGGGGGACGGACAGGAACACTTTTCAGGACTAAAGGAGAAGCGGAACCGAACGACCAGGAGAGAGGGAGAAACAGAGATGGACTTATTAAGCCAGAACATATTGAAAACTCTACTGTCTCCCATGCTCCCTACATAAACACGTATGGTCAAGCTCTGACTTTCGGAACAGCAGACTGTCACATATATTTATGTGCAGGTACATGGGATAGCAGCCCATCATGTAGCGTTTATGTCCGGGTACACGTGCTTAGATTCCACATGCATTCATGCCCAGGTACACAGGCTTAGGTCCCACAAGCTTTCATGCCCAGGTACACGGGCTTAGATCACACACACATTCATGTCCAGGTACACGGGCTTAGATCCCACACACATTCATGTTCAGGTACACATGCTTAGATCCCACACACATTCATGCCCAGGTACACGTGCTTAGATCCCACACACATTCATGCCCAGGTACACAGACCACGGGATATCTCCGTGGGTGAAGTACTGACCATCAAGCCTGAGACATGAACCTAATCTTAGAGGTCACATGATGAAAGAATCCCTTCCACAATCTGTCCTCTGGCTTCCACATGCATACATGTAATGGCACACATGTGCCCATGTGTCCACAGACATACAAAGCATGGAAAACAATGTAAAAATAAATAAATGATTAGACCCCGACATATCAGTAGGGCGGACACAGAGACCACCTCCTGTGGGAAAGCTTCCATTGGATAAATATGAATCCACCTTCTCTACTAAAATCACATCAGTAAAACCTACTGGATCAATCACCCTGTTAGTGGTGGAAGGACAGAGGAGTCACCCACCTTCTGCCATTAGCTGTGAGCCCTAAGCCTCAGTGGCAAAGGGGTAAAATTATAGAGGAGAAGATAATTTTGAATATACATAGAATATCCATTTCATTGTTTAATAATGTGGCTGATATATTTCATCTTTGGGCTTCACATAGTAAAACAATAAATAACTGCAATTTGTATAGAATTCAAGTTAACTAAAAACGGTGAGGATAATCCTAACTCTACCTGTGTGGCTGGTAAAAATGCAAAGAGAAGGCTGGTTGCGTGACTTCTCTTGGTCTTGATGATAATCATATCCAAAGTTGACAAACCTAAGGTTATAAAGGAACAGAAATTATTGAATGCATGTAAAGAGGTGTTCTCCTTATACACGCTATAACCACTACGGCACACTCACAGACGCAGAAAAAAATGCTTTTGGTATATTTCAGCACTCTGTTGTCATAAACAGGCACAATTAAACATCCACGTATGTTTAACCAAAGCCGATGAGATACTGAGCAGCTTAGGACTGCCGTTACTCTGACTTTGGAAGACTTCCTTTGCTTCTGGCCTTTGATGTATTCTATTTTGTCTTATTTTTTCAAATGCTTTTGCTTTTTACTACACATAAAACACTCTCCAAAAAGAAAAATCTTGCCTTTTGTGTAAAGAGAAAAACAGAAAAAAAAAAAAAAAAAAAAGACAAGTGGGTTTACCTGGGATCTTGCCGGCAGTAAAAAAGCATTTGATGTGTGATCTAAATGCATTTGGGCTGACTCAGAGAACCTTCTGCTTACTCACAGGGAGATAAGCACTTCCATACATATAAGTAAAAGCAGGTGCCCTACAGAAATCCATGGCTAAGGAAATCATCACAGTTGGCTTTATACATGTAATCCTGGATCCACTGATAAATCAACCTATATTCTGTAGAGATTGGGCACACTAATAATAGATGCACAGGGGGCTAGGCAGATTAGTGGTCAGATATTAAGAGCACTGGCTGCTCTTCAACAGGACCTAGGTTTGATGCCCAGCACCCACATGGCAGCTCACAAGCTTCTGTAACTCTAGGTACAGGGAATCTGATGCCCTCTTCTGACCTCTGCAAGCATTGTACACACATTGTATACACATTGTATACACAGGCTAAACATCCACACATGTAAAATAAAAAAAAATCCTAAAACAGATGCATAAAATATCAGACATTCCAGTATCTACTATCACAACTAGGAAAAGATGTCATCATTTTGTTACCTAGAAATGTCTATGAAATTTAATATCCTGTGGGTAACTTACTTAAATCTTAAGCCACTCAATGATATGTCCAAGGGCATTTCAAACTGTCAAAAAAAATGAGGATATCAGCATTAAAAATGACATTACAGGACTTCCCCAGAGAAGAGTGTACCCATTGACTGTCCAGTGACAAATGGCCAGCCCTGAAATCATGCAAATAGAATTCACATAGCCATACATACATGAACAAATGTGTACACATAGCCACACATACATATACAAATGTGTACACATAGCCATGCATACATATACAAATTTGTACACATAGCCATACATGCATATGCAAATGTGTACACATAGCCATATATGAGTATGTAAATATGTACAGATAGCCATATATGCATATAAGTAACATTACACAAACATGTGTACACATAGCTATATGTGCATACAATAAGTAACATTACACAGACACGTATATGCATATTCATATCTGCATAAAGAAGAATTAATGAAAGAAGAAGCCATGAATTTGGAGGAGAATGGGGAGGGGTATTGGCAGGGTTTGGAGGGAGGAAAGGGAAGGGAGAAATTTTGTAACTATATTATAACCTCAAAAAAAAAGAGTTAAAAAAATGGCATTACATGATAACAGTTATGAAATGCAAAGCCGGCTGCCAGTGCTCAGCTGGCCTGGTAATAAAGAGACTACTCAGGCATCTTCTCCAAGTGTGAGCCCCAAACCCATAGGTCAGGGAGTCTACTGAGGATGTCCTGGAGACACATTTAGTGCATGCTTCCTGCCTACACGGCCAACTGTGCCTTAAATGAATATCATGGACAGTTGTGCAGTAGAACAATTAACAGCAACAACCGTTCACAGGACAGACAGTCACGGACAGAAGGAAGCCTGGGGTATCTTTTAGAGTGGTTGAACTAAAAATGGGGCAGGAAAGATAAGAAAGTCTTGTAATAGTGTGAAACAAATATGTGCTTGATAGCAATATTGGTCCTCAGAAAGGAAATACTCTCCATCCCAGATAAAGCGGTGTAGTGCCTTACCATAGACAGACAGACGCTAGACGCTTACTAAACTGTACACTCTGACTGACCCCCTTCCTCATCCTCAAACCCATTCTATTCATGTTTCCTTTTGAGTCAAACAACTTGCAACCACTTAGTGTGTTTACTCTGGTTCACATCTATCACCTTCCTCTAAGCCCCTCTTAGTGCGGGTGCTTTAAAAGCTCCCCACCCTGTGCATGTTGTCCTCTGCTCCTGCATCAACTGTGCATCTGTCAGAGAGATGCAGCCTCAAGACAGCAGAAACCAAGTTATTGGATCATGCAAGTGACTGGCACAATATCAAAATGTCAATAATTTTGTTTATGGTTTCAATTCTAGTAAGATTTCCTGGGACAGATCATTCTATCTACTTACCATTAAATTAAAGCTTTCGTCCTCCCAAAACTGGATGCATTTCAAGACACTCTTTGATTTCTAGAAAAGAAAATGCTTGACACCTTATCTCCAAAAATTAAAAAAGCTGAAGAGGAAAAGCAGTCAAGAAGCCATAAAAACAAAACCTGTATGTTGTCTTTAATAAATCTCCATTGGCAGTTCCAATTAATGACAATGTAGTTATTAAAAACCTATAGCACAGGCTAGAGAAATGCCTCAGGGAGTAAGAGCACTGGCTGCTCTTCTAGAGGACCTGGGTTAGGTTCCTGGCACACACATGGTAGTTCACAACCACCAGTAACTCAGCCCCAGGGGATCCAACATTCTCTTCTAGCCTCTGCAAACACTGCACATACATGGTGCATAGATGTACATGCAGGTGAAATACCCATATGCATGAAATAAAAAATAAATAAACCTCAAACATTCTTAAGGCACACATTGTTAAAGCAATGATGTCAAAATTATACTGTTTCTATAGAAACAGGTACCAATGGGCTGAGCCTTACCTCCAGTTCAATGTAGTATAATCTCTGCTCTGACATATCCCATTGAGCCCAAACAAAATCTTCAGCTATTCTGTCTCTTGGGAGATGGATAGAATTTCTAATGACCTAGAGTAAAAATGATTTTATAAGTAATTTTAAAAATGACAGCCTAAGTCATTACTTATGCACACGCTTTCCCTATGATACATGTAAATACCCGTACATTAGTGTTAACACCTCCCCACCCCCACAACATACATGGTTTTCCCCAGTACCCTGTGCTCTGTTCTTCTTAGCATAACAGGCAGGTTGGCAGAGGCCACGCCTTCCGCAAACGTCTGTACTAACAGAACGTGCCCCACGGGGGTGAAGGGTGGCATTGCCTACCCGTCAGCAATACTTGACTCTTAGCCTTCAAGAGCTAACTAGGATTTTGAGTTTTGACCAAAACCTCAGAATCCCCATACAAAAGAAAAGTTCCTTGGCTGCGTGTTCCTGTGGGGCTTTGTGTGCTTCTATAGTTACACCTTAGCACTATAACTGTTCCAGTGAGTGTGCACACCTCCAGGGACCTCTGCTGACTCGTGCCTTGAGTGGTTCTAAAATTTAATATTGCCCAAGGACTGCTTCAATAAATGAAGGAAGATAAAATAAGAATATATTAATGCGAAGTGTCTGTTTAGACTCAAAGGACAATAGAGATTTAAAATCAAAGGAAGGGGGCAGGGGACACAGCTCAGCTTGTGGAGCCCTTGCCTACTGGGCAGGAAGCACCAGTCTCCAGCTCCCCGTAAGTCAGGCCCTGCAGCACACGAGTGTGTTCCCAGCACGTGAGTGTGTTCTTAGCACGTGAGTGTGTTCCCAGCACATGCGTGTGTTCCCAGCACATGCGTGTGTTCCCAGCACATGGGTGAGCTCCCGGAACATGAGTGTGTTCCCGGCACATGAGTGAGGGTGTTCCCAGCACGTGAGTGTGCTCCCAATACTTGGGAGGGTCAGAAGCTTAAAATCATTACTGGCCACATAGTGAACTCAAGGGGAAACTGAGGCCCAGAGAGGTTAGATTAGGTTGTGAAGTTAGTTCACCAGAACCGAGTCCCAGCACCTGGCATTTTGCTAGAACTTTCTTTCACAGAGCAGCAGATTTTCCAATGGCTTCACAGAAGGGGCTAAGAATTTGCTTTCCAGGGCATGGGCGATGGCTCGGTTGGTAAAGTGCTGTGTTGTAAGCATGAGAGACCCTAAGGTTGACCCCCAGACCCACAGAGAAAGACAGGCACAGTGCTTGTGCTTGTAATTCCAGGACTGGGGAGACACAGACAGGAGGTTCTGAGACCAGCTGCCTGCCCAGTGTAATCTAATAGGAAGCCCCAGGCCAGTGAGAGACCCTGTCTCAAGATAGAAGGTGGATGATATCTGAGGAATCATACCCAGGTTTGACCTCTGGCCTACACACACACACACACACACACACACTATCATATATACACACATACATACATGAACACACCAGCATGAACAAACACACATCAGTATACACATGAATACACACACTATCATATATACACACATACATACATGAACACACACCAGCATTAACATACAAACACACATCAGTATACACATGAATACACACTAGCACATATACACACATACATACATGAACACACACTAGCATATATACACACATACATACATGAACACACACCAGCATTAACATACAAACACACATCAGTATACACATGAATACACACTAGCACATATACACACATACATACATGAACACACACTAGCATATATACACACATACATACATGAACACACACACCAGCATGAACATACAAACACACATCAGTATACACATGCATGCACACACACAAAACACAAGGAATTTACTTGATACCAGCACTGGGTTTGGTGGTCCATGCCTGAAACACCAGTTCTCAGAACACTGAAGTAGGAGGAGCACAGGTTCCCTGCCAGACTGAAAGACAAAAGATGACCCTAAGTAAGAAAGTAAAAAAACCCAGAATTTACTTTCTCAGGGCAAGGGATCTGACTCGGTGGCCTTGCATGTGAAATTCCAGGGCCGAGTCATTCTCCTTGAGGTACCTACCAAGCAAGCACCAAACCATAAAACAAAACCTCTTGACCCTGAGCTGGACCAGGAGAGGAGCCCTCTGGATGAGGAGCCCTAGGGATGGTACAGATTCACGCCTGAACCTTCTCTACCCAAAAAGGAAGTTCTCCGATGCCAGCAGGAACTTGAGGTGAGAGCACAAAGCACGGGGCCCACCTCTGCTGGGTCCACAGCCACTAGGCCGTGGGAAGCGATGCCAAAGATCTTAGAGCGCCTTCCGTGTCCTCCGTATCCACACGGTCTCTACCGTATGAATTCTGGTTTGGGGAACAGGCTTGGGAATCTTACCAGCCAAAGCCATACGACGACAAGATGAGCATCAGATTCTGGCTGAGCACAATAAAATATCCATTGTGTCCCTCTGGGGTGGCATCACTCCGTTTGTCCGTTAGAAGACAGAGCCACAGCGCCACCTCCCTCACCTAAGGATGTTGTGGCAAACAGGTGGAATCGAACACCCTTACAAGAAGCCATTGCTAAAGCCTTCTGTGTGGGCAGAATTGGTGCCCAAGAGGGGCACCAGAGGATGGAGAAACACTAAAGCTGGGCCATCTTGGTCAGCAGGACGCTGTCTGGGCAGCCAGAAGGAGCCCCTCCCCTCACTCCCAATGATCCGACACTTTCTTCAGCCCCTGCTCATTCCCATCTAATATGCGTGCTGAACTTCCTCCTCCAAGTTCTCATAGCTGTCCTCGGGATCCAAACACTGCCCCTCCTCTGTGGGTCACCACGAGCCAGAGCCACACCCACACGGCCCTGCTTGTTTTCCCGGCAGCTCCTCTGGTTTGAGGCTTTCAGTGGCAGCTACACGGTTAGTAAATGTCACTTCCCATTTCTGTTTCCTTCATATAACTTTAACGTCTTCAGAGAAACATCCACATTCTCAGAGGAAGATTATTTTGAGGGTTGTCAGGTAAAGGTACCTGCCACCGAGCCTTACAACCTGAATTTGATCCCTGGAATCCACAGGGTAAAAGTTCTCTGATCTCCATACTCATCCCATGACATGTCACACACACACGCGAAAGCGCACACATGCATTCATACACACACGTATGCACACACAAGCACACACATGCACACATGCATTCATACACGCACTGGTCACATTCAAACACATACACACATACACTCACATGCACATACATACTTGCCCACACATATATACTCACACTCATGCATGAACACACACTCATGTGTACACACACATATACACTTGCATTCATGCACTTGCATACACAAAGACTCATGTGCACACATGTGCACTATCATGTGCACACAATGCACAGAAGCACACATATCACAAATCACAACAAATAAGTGTAAAAATTAAAGGTTCTCTTATACAGACTAAACAATGAGTAAAACCATTTCAATATCTATGTTATACTTAAAGTTATAGATCATCAAGTAGAAAAACAGACAAGGATATAATCAATAAATTTTCCTAATAGCAAATTTAAATAGCCAGTACACAGAGAAGATGCCCAAATTGAAAAAACAGTAAAAAATATAAATTAATATGGCAGTAAGATATCAGTTCACACCCATGAAATTGGGAAGTGTTAAAGGTGAATTTACCTGATACCCTCACACTTTGCTTGTAAAACTAGTTTTGTGAGACACAACTAGCAAACCCTCCCGAAAGTTACTAAGTACACTTCCCATCAACCCAGTCATTCAAATCTGAGGATCGAGGCCAAAGAAGTGACCATACCAACATGTGAAGGTGTAAGCAAGGCACAACATGCTAAGGTCCAAACACAGAATGGCTGAAACATCACAGACGCCATGCCGAGAACTGCGATGCACTTCCTCAGAAAACACATCGAAGCTATTCTAGCTAGCTTCTAGATAATTACACAGCGAGTTAATAATAAACCAAGCAGGGTTTGTGGAGATAAACGTGGAATCAACACGAGCTGATAAACACGGAGAAGATGTGGACACGTGCCAGACAAAAGGGGAGTGGAGGGACACCGAAGTCACGGTCCTATTTGCAATGTTTATACGTTAAAATTTAAAGAAATACAATTAGTCAATTTTCTACTTACTAACCTATATCCTGATACAATAAGTCAAACAGCAAACACAAAGGCAGAGATTAAATGTATTATGTTATGATTCTACTTGATTAAAAAAGTTTCCCCTATGTGTGTATCTAACCTTGGACAGGTTTGCACCAGCAAGAAGACCATGGAGAGACTCGGGGCCCAGTGGGTGTGAGATGGGGGGGGGGGTCACTAACTCCTCCACCTTTTTTTTTTTGCTTCATAGGTCATGAGAGTAAGACTATTATTCAAAAGACACCAAAAAAAGTCAGTGGGGTTCATCTGTCCTCATAAGTCTAAAACAGAGTTCTGAAGGAGAAGGATGTCAGTCCTTACCACTCTGTTTCCATCTTCTCTGGCAATCTGGATGTGAAACCGCTCAATATCTGAAAAATATAAGCCAAAAAATAATTTACCATTCGGGAAAGAAATACTGTTTTTCTAATAGTTATAAACCAGTAAGAAGAGTGCACTGTCATACACAGGGATCCCATGACACTTCCTGACCCACCATCCCCCTGACAGTGAGCTTCCTGACCCATGTTCACTCTTACTTTACTGTTCTAATCCAGGAATCACCTGGCCCTCTGTTGCTTTGCTTCCCTCTACAAGTGCTTGCTACTCTTGTATTATCCATCTTAGATAAGACTAATGAAAGCCTCATTAGTGGATTTATTTCTAATTTCCCAATACATATATGTATTAATATAAGTATATATATTACATGTATATGCACACACAAGAGGCATTTTTAGGGGCTAAATCACATGAACAAAAGCTGTACTACTTTTATTCAAATTGTAGTCACAGTAACAATCTATATTCTGTTGGCTCTAACTGCAAGACAAAACACGGTACCAAAAACTGACCCAAAACTCAGGAACTAAACACAAATATAATGCAACCTGCTCTTCCAAACATAAGAGAACCCAGTTTCACCTCACGACATGAAAGACTGCTTGTTAGTAAGTATTAATGGATTTTATCTGTACTCCTTCCCGAAACTGAAAACATCTCGAAAGGCCATGACCTCTTGCGTCATTTCTACTTGAGTTGGGTCATGCTACTGTGTACTTTTTAGATCTGCCCTGGAATTCTTCTAGCGACCAAGCCTTCCGTTCCTTCTCTCCATCCAAGCCCCTTACACTTGGATCACAGCCATCTGCTCCAACAGACAGGCATCTTAAAGGAAACAGTGTAACTGTTCTACCCGTTTGTGCATGCACAAGGTATTCCTTTCCCAAGACAAGGAAACTGAGTGGGGGGTTAAAGAAAGGGCTGGGGAAGGAAAGGGAATTCAAGGTCTCCGGTGGACAACAGAGGTTAGCAGACGCTGGGCAATGGTAAAGATAGCTAGCGGTTTAACCAGTCTTCAGGTTTCACTAGGAGACTGACTGTGCTCACACCGCCTATCCATTATCCAAAGACACACTTACATTTCTCTTCTGATATTAGTAAGAGGTGGTTCTGCAGAAGACGACCTTCAACGTGTGGGTAGAGGAACTGTGGGAAGGGAATTATAAAAATCATAAGCCACTATTTAACTTATACTGATACTTCAGTAGTTGCTTGGCCATAGTTATGGCTACATCCTAGGCAAGGAACTGAGAACCACAGAATATTTTAGGGGAATCACAAGTACATATGTCAAAGGTCAAGCAAGTAGAGGAAGGAAGCTCTGAGGATCTCAGTTTTCTGGGGTAGATTGGTACTAGGTACATTATCACCAATCTTTTGAGCATAAGGCAAAGAAGAGGATACCTCCAGGAATGATGCTTCCTGTTTGGAATATTTGATCGTGCGGCCAATCAGAAGCAATGCAAATGACATGTATACAATACGCTGTATCTCACGCAGAGCCAAAGGGCGGCCAGTATATTTATTGTGAAACTAAACCTAGTATATAATTGGGAACCACGAAAACAGTCCCGGCTGCAATTTCCAGGCTCCCACATCTGAGAGACAAAGAAGCATGTAACCAGGGACTTTCCAAGAAAGAACAGGGAGTCGTGATGTGGCGATGGCTGAAGGTTTACAAGGCTCAGAGTTGGGCTAGCTGTCACAGTGTGCTCTCCACTGTGGCTCTGCCCCCAGCACACGGTTGACGCTGTTAACTGTGATGACGAAGGAGAAGTGGCAAGAGATGGGGGTCAATGCTCAATCTTTCATCATCTAAAAAGTGACAGACAGTTTCATCTTAGGGCATGAAAAGCAATTTACTAGGAGTTACCAGTAAATGTTGTTCCCTGGGACCCAAAAATGGAAAACATTATAAAAGGACATAACTATGTATGACTTAACTTCACAGACACTGGTCTTTCTATTACTGTTGCCTTTATTTTACATATAGGTCAGAAGGAGAGCAGACTAACTTCCTTAAGTAATCATGTTGAACTCCTAGAACCGGAAAGCAAACCATTAACTATATGACGTTCTTCTCAGCAGTAACCCCACATCATAGATAGCAATATAGGTTTCGGCTTCAGAAATTATACAGGGCTAGTTATGAATGACTTCTAAAGTGTGCACAGATGAGATGCCCTGCATAGTGGGGCTGGGAAGGTCTGAGGTGAACAGCACCGCACTCGTGATAGCAGAGCTCAGAGCTTCAAAGCAGGGAGCTATCCCTTCAGAGAATGACATGCCTAGGCAAAATGTGTCCGTCTCCTCCAGAAGAGCTAACCCAGGTGGACAGGTCCATGACCTGGTCAAGGGGTGCCCCTCAGGAACAAAGGACCATCTCCAGAAGCCGTGCTAAAGAAGTGGATGGAATAACCACCCCTTTAACAAGTGTAAGCCTGGAGAAAGGTAGGGTATTGTCTGACCATGAAACAATGCTGCTTATACTGACTCACCTGCTCAGCCAATGCCTGGTCAAGGGCCACAAATGTTCATTTTGAATTGCAAATAACCCTTCACAAGCACAAGGAGGCACAAGTGTGGAATCTTCCGATGAAAAATGACTTGTTCACCCACACTGTCCACGAGTGCTTCGGTAGCAACCCGCAGTGTTGCGAAAGTCAGGAATTTACTGCCATTGACCAGATAATTGCTCTGTCAACCAGGTGGATGTGTAAAATAAACAACTCCAAAGCTTACTTATTAAATATTAAAGAGTTACTTTAATACTTGATGGTTTATCGTGTGAAAACGTTGCCTTACTATCTGGTATAGCAGAGCCGGCGCAGGCCGTGTTTACAAGGGAAACATTGACGCTTAAGCCTTCACATCTGGAGCTGCTTAGAGGATTAAATGAGCTATTGTGTGCGTTGTGAACAGGTACCTCTCTCCCCAGGGGCCACACCTTCCAATTAACGAGATACGTAATAGATGGTTTACTTACCTGTACCCAGATACAGCTATCCACCGCTTTCAGAACCTTCTCGTGGTTGACAGGATGGATTTCAACCAGCAAGGTTAAGCACTTTGACCCTGCATAAACAAGGAGGATTGCAGCCATAACAACTGGGATAGCACGCGTTCTCTTTTCTCAAGCAACCACGAGAAAGAATGCCTGACGTCTCAGTTTACACCAGCCGTGGATTAGGAGAACAACTCTACCAGCATCTAATGTCTCTTGAGGTGACACTAAACTATTATTAGTCCCCAGCTCCTTTCTTTGGGGATATGTGGTAGTCCAGGGGTTCTAAACAAAGGATCAACCTGCCTTCCACCCCCTTATATGCCCAAGAGAAGCTGTATTTGAGCCGGTCACAGAATGACCACACTAAAAGGGAAGCCTTTCTGTGCCTTACGGCGGCAGCAGACCCGGAGGAAGAGAAGCACCCTGTTTACAATCCAAATGGTTTCTGAAGCAAGATGCAATCCCTGCAGCCCTGACTAACACAGGAGTAGCCAACAGCCGCCCTTTCCCCTGCACAGATGTAACCCCTGCAGCCCTGACTGACACACCATGCTGACCCCAACAGCCGCCCTTTCCCCTGCACAGATGCAATCTCTGTAGCCCTGACTGACACACCATGCTGACCCCAACAGCCGCCCTTTCCCCTGCACAGATGCAATCTCTGCAGCCCTGACTGACACACCATGCTGACCCCAACAGCCACCCTTTTCCCCAGACAGCATCATTTGCAAATCAGCGCAGCTGAAATTTGAACGCGTGTTCCCCATTACATCAGGTTGATATTTCTCAAACTCAGAACTGGGGCCGCAGGCATGTAACTCAGCGGTAGGGCAAATGACAAGGATGTGGGAGGTCTTAGTTTTCATTACCAAGAAGGAAAAATAAATATCGAGACAGATAAAGATCCCGCAATGAAGCAGAAGCCAGGTCAGTGCACCTGTAGCGAGACCATTTTTAGCATGGTTTCATAGACCCTCTGCCTTCTTAGTCTACATCAGCACAGCCCTACCCAAGGTCTGTCCAGTTCTCCAGCATGTGAAAGTACAGAGAGATTCTCAAGCATAAGTGTCATGGCTGACCGTGCCTATCGGCAGCACAATCCGGTTTCTCCCGGAGCAATGGAACAGCACTGTCAACAGCTGCCTTAGGTCCTGGGGTCACATCGGAGCAAAATGTCATAAAAGCAATTAGAAGTAAGCTCGTGGCCAGGGGCCGGAAAGGGTTTACCACAGCCGTCCAAACATAGGTCAAAGGTCCCCATTCCTAAGAGAGTGGTCGAGTTCTTATAACTCTAATATACTCAGGTTCTCTCTCGATTGCTATACTGGGAATATTAACGCACGATTTGGAGATCACACAGCAGGCTGAAAACAATCACTTTTTAGTTCTTAAGAGTGACCTGGCACACGAACCAGTTTCCGGGATATGACCTAACAAATTAGTCCTGGGTATTTCTATACAAATGTCTCTAATGATCACCAGAGGGGGAAACTCCCAAACCGAGGGGCAGTCATAATGGGAGATTCCTGGGCTAGGAGGACCGCAAGTCTAGCTGCTGTCCTAGAGCTAAAAGGCAGGGAGGCTGGCAGAGTTCTGGCCTGTAGGCTCCGCCTCAAGGAAGAGCAAGCTAAGCAGTTCACTGCACCTGTGTCCAAGGGCGGACACTCGGGGCTCAGGGAACTCGAGGACTCAGCTGGCGCGCCCCACACACTCCTCACCCTCCACCCCCACTGCCACAGGCGAGGCCGGAGAGCCTTGTGGGTCAGAGGTCACAACTGCTTTTACTGCAAGACCTGCAGCCTACGCCAGACCTGCGGCCTCCCGCACCGCCAGACTCCCCGCAGCTCTGGAACCCTTGCTGAGACTGTCTGCTGGACTTCAGGTTATAAACCGGAGCTGGCGAGACAGACAATCTCCAGGGAGAGCATCCTGTGGACCCCAGGGGCCACCTCTGACTTCCTCATCTGGAGGTGGATGCTTGTGCTTCCCGTTGCTTCTCTTTGCTGAGCGATCTCAAGCAGCCCAGGCTGACGACGATCTTCAACTCAGCATCTCTGAGGATAGCCTCAGAGCCTTAATCCCACAGCCTGCACCTCGGGAATGCTGGGATTCCAGGGGTGTTTACTTTGGTTTACTTGGAAGGGCGTGATTTTGATTCTGCCCTGGAGTTTGGAATGAGTCTCCTGCCTCACAACTTCTAGGATGTTGGCCTATCCACCGAGTCTCCTGACAATGGTTTTGTTTGTTTGGGTGTGTGTGAGAAGGATTTTCTTCCTTTAAATATCATTTAATCTAGTGTCTTTAATTTTTTTTTGTTTGTTTTAGATTTTTTTCCCCTCCTTTGAGGCAATTTCATGAACCTCCTTGCCCAGAGCTTAGCAGGTTTGCTCCTATCACCGAGTAATGCTTTCTCAGACAGCTTGTTAGAGACCTGTTGGGTATTCGTTTCTATCAATGGCAGATTAATAAACGTTTTTATTAGGAACTAAGAAAATGCCTTGAGGGATTGGGGAAAGGGTTCAGTGGGGAAAGCACTTGCTACACAAGCAGGACGACTTGAGTTCAGGCTCCAGACATCACATAAAACAGCCAAACATGGCAGCGTGTCCACCTAACTCCAGAGTGGAGATGAGCAGATCCAGCTAGCTCACTGGCCACATCCGTGAACTCTGGGTTCACTGAGAGATCCTGTCTCAAACAGAGTAACACAGAGAGCCGTCGAAGGCACCTGATATTAAATTCTGTCCCCCACACACGTTCACACTCCACACACGCACACCTATCCTTCTGAGCACACCAGTCACTTGGAAAGCAAGACATGTTGAATCACGAGTATAATTTCACAGGTAAAATGTGTGATGATACTCATGGTTTATGACCCAACACAGAACCAGCAGCCCAGGGACAGGACAGGACATCAGTTTAAGAAGGCTGTGTTCCTGTTGACTGAGATACAAAGATGTTGCTGTGACCGAAGGGAGGAAAGGTTGGGGATTTTTTTTTTTTTTTGCTTGTTTGTTTTGGATTGTTGTTGTTTTGGGTTTGCTTTGGTTTGGCTTATACACCTAGGTCACAGTCCATCACTGAGGGAAGTTGGGGCAGGAAGCAGAACTAAAGCTTGAAGAATGCTGCTTGCTGAATCACAGGCTCGTGGCTAACTCACTTCCTTATGCAGCCCAGAACAACTCACCCAGGAAACCGTGTTGCCCACAGGGTGATGGGTCTTCCCATATCAAAACAGTCAAAAGAATTCCCCACAACACATGCACAGGCCCGTCTGGTTTGGACAATCCTCAACTGAAACTCTTTTCTCAGCTGACTACAGGCAGTGTCACACTGATAGTGAGGGACCCTGGAAATCTATCTGGCTTCAGGAGTAAGAGGGACACCGGTGTCAAAGACAATCAAGAAGAAAATAGAATAAAAATAGACTGCAAAAAGCGAGAACAAGAGGGGAGAGCAAATTTTCCTACTTATGTCTATTTTAAATATACGACTGAATTACTGTATCAGGTAACACAAAAGGACAGCCAATTATCTCATATAAAAATACACATGCTCTAACTGCATTAAAAAAAAAACCCACAGTCTGGGGAGACTCTAAGGAAAAATAGAGAATCACCCTAGATTGTCTTTCACAGCATGAATTTACATATTTAAATAAAAAAATAACCAACTATCATTTAAGTTTTCTCCACTAACCGCCCCCGCCTGGTTCAGCACGGGCCAGGAATTTAATTAGGACAGCTACCTCAGAGGCGGGAGACAACCACCACTAACAGGAGTGTTTCTCAGTGACATGCCACAGTGCAGCTCTTGAGCCAAATCACAGCTCTGTGAAACACTTATTTATCTGTCCCTAATGGTGTGGAGGCTCTGGGAAGTCTCAATGACAGTGGGGTCCCAGTACAGTGACCACCCCAGTTGCTACCCAAGGAGAATCTATTGTCTCTAGTAACAAAGGAAGACAGAGTTCAGCCTGGGCCTCTTCTTATGGAAGGTCATTGTCATTTTCTAAACATTACCTATACTATGACCAAGGAGGGAAGTTACTGGTAAAAGTTGATTGTAAAATATGGGAACAGAGAAACTTTTACTTGAAATATGTTACAGTTTGTTTCTTTCACAATGGGGGAAAATATCATTTTAAACAATAGAATGTTAAAGAAAACTTTTCAAAAATTTACTTTCCTTAAATAAAATGTTGTACAATGTAACCATTCCAAGCAAACAAAAGAAATCTTTCCAAAAGATCTGTTCAAAGGACAAAACATGACACAGTCTATAGTATTTTCTGGTTACATCATTTCTGAAATCTCTTTTTTAGAATGAAGGGTATTCTGAGACAGGGTTTCCTGTATCCCCCAGGCTAGCCTTGAAATCATTCTGCAGCTGAGGATGACTCTGAACTCTGGATCTTCTTACATCGACCCCAAGGTCTGGGACAACAAGGGATGCACTAAGCCCAGCCCATTTCTGAGCTGGTGATTCTCAAAGGCAGCTCCCCTCAACTTCTGACTCATTCAGATCCCTACTTCTCAAACTGAGAATGCACAAAACCAAACACTTCCTCATATTCCTGCAAGCACACACACACACACACACACACACACACACACCCCACACTCATACACCCACACACCACACACATACACACCACACACGCAACACACTTATACACACACACACCACACCACACACACACACACACACACTTGTTCTAACAAATATAAAAAATAAAAGGTTGAGTCATTCTCAACTTGTTCTCTTTCTCATGTGCAAATCAAATCCAGAAGTAATCTTGACAGATCTGTTTTGTATGCCCAGATGCATGCTTAGCCCACATGATTCCCTTTGGCTCACAGTGTAGACCAGGTCTTTCGGGTGGTCTCTGCTAGGAAGACAAACACCCTGCTGCTCACCTGCATTTCCTCTGGCTTCCCTTTCCTCCACCCCACCTGAGCTCACTGTCCTCATCAGTCTCTGCAAACAGCGAATCTACACCATCTAGTCCAGTTTTGCTCGGTTAGAAATGCAACTCACGTCCCCTCTTTCCGCTGCCTCTTTAACCGTGCCCCAGGAGGGTTTCCATGTCCTGAATAAACCCATAACACCAGATTCTCTGCTTCAGATGCTGTTTCTAATGGAACCCAAACTAAGGCCAGAAGTGACCTCAGGGGACAGGTCCACTCTAACCGTGAGAAGTCTACCTGAGGAGTGGGGATGGTACCCTAAGGCCACAAGCACAGTAGACATGAAACATTAGAACATTAGTGGCCGCCTTGAGTCTTAACCTGCTTGAGGGCACCTCAGAATCATCCTTTTTTCAGACTGGAAACGGGGGACGGTTTCCTTCCTATCCCTGATACCCACTGACCATGGGCTAGCCTATTGTGCATCCATCCATACTCCCAGTCTGTAACATGGACAATGGAGTCTTCCAATGATCTGGAGATAAAAGCAGGAAGTTAGTAGAGAAGCTGAGGGGGAACATTCTGGAATTATACCTGGACAGAGTTGGTTCTTGCCTCAGGGGCTGGGATAAAGGGTGAGTTGGGATGCCAGCTACTTGTGAGTGCTATGATAACTAACAATATTCAGGCTACTGTTCATAGAGACACAGAGAGTAATCTCACCACAGGTGCCCAAACTCAAGGCCGAGCAAGCATATGTGAATAGGATTTAATTGTATATCAAGTAAAACTGTACATTTTCTCTGGGAGTGCATTGGATAACACTAAGAGCTGACTATTGTTAAGCATAGCACTGAGGCAGAGATGATAAATACCAAGTCAAAACTATAGTTTCTCTGAGTTTGCTGGCATAATAGAGCTCTTCTCAGACTAAATGTAACCAGGAACAAGAAGAAGCAGACTACACACAGCACAAATCCAAGGTGTGTGGATCCTGCCCCACCAGCTCAGCAGCGACATACAACAGGAACCTTATCTTCCCAGGACAAAGGAGTCCATCACATGGGCCCCATGTCCTGTTTTGTTCAAACCCTTGTTTAGGGGTCAGCATGCTGATGTTCTAGAGTCCATCCTACATAATCTGGTCCAAATCCATCCCTTGAGGTGAGCATTACATCAAATGCTAGGAACAGTCAGGAGTATAAAGGAATGAGGAGGCCAGCAGCACGAGGGAAGGGTGACCTAGCTCTCCATGTCACTGCAGGGTGGAAGTAAGGGTGACTAAGCAGTGAGATTCCAGACAAGACATCTGGCCCACCAACACCTCACAAAAGCCCTCCCCAGGCTCGGCCCCCAATCTCCTGCCTCTGTCAGCCGTGGGGAGATGTGAGCCTCAGAGACCAGCACGGCCTCGTGAGCCTCCGGTGGAATGTACATGTGAAGGGTTTTTCCATCACATGCCACCACAGAATTCGTCCAGGAGGAACTAGGCTAACAAAATAAGGAGTCAAGGGCCAAATAAACAGAGTGGAGGGAAGCCACCTGGAAACACAGCAGCAAGGGCTGAAATCAGATCCTCTGGGCCAGGACTAAAACGGTAGCTCATGGGCTGACTCCAGCCTGCCGGTGGCTATTGTTGCTGGAGCAGAGTCTAAAAACTAGTTGGGCCAACTTCTTTAAGTTAAATTTTTACATAAAAGTCCAGCATTCTCAACAAATTGCCAAGCCGGTTCCAGTGGACTTAACTGCCCTTCGCAGCAACAAAAATCCGCTAAGTAGTGGTTCCTCCTTTGATAGTTCTCAGGGGTCAAGAAAGGTTTCAGCGGCTGAACACCTTTCATTAAACAACTGAAATATTTCTCTGCATCTGTGCTAAAACTGGAAACAAGGCTAGTGAGACACTCGGCAGGAGAAGGCCCCTGCTGCCAAGCCTGACCACCTGAACCCAACCCCAGGACCCAGATGGCGGAAGGAGAGAACCAGCTACCGTAAGTTGTCCTCTGACCTCCACACGCATACCCATACACATGCAGGCATACAAAATAAACCAAGAGGAATGCAGTGTTTAACAATGGAAACAATAAAAGGATCTCATTTCCCTTTTTTATGTAGCTATGTATCTTTACGAGGACACACGTTGAGGTGTACAGTAGAGTCTAGAGGCCAAATGTGTAAGTCTTTCTCAGGCACCATCCATCTTGCTTTGTGAGACTGAGTCTCTCATTGGCCTGGAATGGCCAAGTAGGCTAAGCTGGCTGACCAGTGAGTGCCAGGGATGGCCTATCTCCACCTCCATAGCACCAAGATAACAAGCGTTGTTTTTATATGGAGCTTAAAAACGAACGCAGGTTCTCACGCCTTCACAAAACTTCACTGATTGAGCTACACCACGAGCCTGACGCTACTCTCCTTCCACCAAATCTATTTATGTATCTGGCCTCTGTGAACATGCGTGGTGGAGGATAGCCACCTCAGCACTCCACAGAAGTACCCGCAGCACCACGCAGGGGGCCCGAGCGTGCGCAGCCATTACTGTCATGTTATGGGGCAGGTGGGTGATACAGAATACCTTTTGCAATTTAAAAAGTGAAAGATTCCGCACGGGTAAGAAAATACAAAGTGGGTTTTCGTAACTGAACAGATTTGTGTTTTATTTTGTATTTATGAACTATCCACAATGCATTAGAGATTAATGAATATTTCACCAGATATTTTTAAAGTCGTATTGTAAGTTTCCCTACTTTTACATTAGCTTCTGGCCAAAGACGTCAAGTATAATCTCAGCATTCATTTACTCTACAGGGGCTAATTATCACCTCGTTTTTCTACAATCTCTATTATATTATTTTTCGCACCTTCTTGCCTACTTGAGAAGCAAGATTTAAAGTCTTGCTTGCGCTTAAATGGGGTATTCTAAGATAGAGGCACTTCTAAAGAGCTTGAAATTTGCCTTTAGCCCAACAAATCTTTATCCATCGACACACACAAAAGAAGAAGAATTCCATTACCCGGCTGAAGCTCACTCCTTACTTCTTTAGTGTACTGGACGAAACTTGCAGCTGATGGAAAAGAGAAAAATCAATGAGCAACTGGTCTGCATGGCAGCTTGTTCAAGTGTAACACTGAACACCTGGAATCAATGAGATCTATCACCCTAACACTGTGGAAGACCGCAAAGTATCCGTTCCTATAGCTGTGCCCTGCAGGCTCAATTTCAAGCTTGACTTTCCTAGAACAGGTATTTTTTTTTTGCCTTTGAATTTTTTAATTGATTTTTATTGAGCTCTATATTTTTCTCTGCTCCCCTCCCTGCCTCTCCCCTTCCCCCTTCAATCTTCGCCCAAGGTCCCCATGCTCCCAATTTTCTCAGGAGATCTTGTCTTTTTCTACTTCCCATGTAGATTAGATCTATGTAAGTCTCAGTGTCCTCATTGTTGTCTAATAGAACAAGTATTTTTTGCAATGTTTCTGCTATAGTCAAATACTGCGAAGTCTAAATGCTTCAACTTAAAAGACACAGCTCTTCACAGGAAGCAATGGGATCTCAACTCACCAAGCAAAGTCCTCTCGCTGTTGACAGAGCAGCTGACAGCTTGCATGTCCCTCTCAAAGGTGTACAGGTGCTATTAAAACATCCATAAAGGGATGGTCACAGTGAATAACAATTGTATGAAGGCAAACTCCTATTAAGCTTTGTACCAAACATTACTTAGCAAACGCTCCCTACGGCACAGAGTGAACTAGCCTGTGCTCATACGGTCTGGATTATTTCTCAAGGAAAATGTGTTTAATATTTTGTGCCACATCGGGCCCTGAAACTTAGCTATGGGACAACCAGCGTGGTTCAGAAGAAACTTTAAAACTAAGCTAGACCCACGGTCGAATCCTGACTGCTATTTTCTAGCTGCGTGACTTTGGGAAAATTATTCAATTTACCTAACCATCATAATTAACACAGGACTATAATATGTATCCCGTGTAATTATTATGGCCAAAGTAAGTGAAAGGCATCTCATGGGGGTATGAGGCTCAAGAGGACAATAATTAGTGAGTGCTCAGTGCAGCTTACGCTGTCCAAGGGGCACCCAGATGTTAGCATGGGAGATGAAAAAGGCTTCAATCCGATGACTCACTGGACTCTGTTAGCATAGGGGACAAGAAAGGCTTCAATCCGATGACACACTCAACTCTCATACCGTGGAATGTGTCACAAGTGTATTTCATATGAAACGAGTGGATAACAAATCTTCTGTTGTTACTTAATCTTTCCTTTTTTATGAATGTTTGTAATGTTCAAAATATCAAGAGAAGCCGGCCATGGTACACACCCCAGTAACCCCAACCCTCCAGAGGCTGAGGTGGAGGGGTACAACTTGGAAGCCATCCTGGGCTATATGGTGGGACCCTGTCTGAAGCAGCAGTGGGGGGAATCAAAAGATTCCACTTTATCAATGCTCGGGAAAATGAAAACAGTCACATAGATGAAAGACGTGCTGTGTAGGCTAAGGACTGAGGACACCCTCTGGCTGTGTCACCACATCTCCACGGGAAACAGTTACTAAAGGGGAGCATTGAGTTAATATGAGGGCACTAAATTTGGGGCTCCAGAGACGGCTCAGTTGTATGAGCTACTCATGCAGAGAATCCAAGTTCAGTTCCCAGCACCCACGTCAGGCAGCTCATAACTGCATGTACATCTGACGCCTCCCCCCACATCTGACGCCTCCCCCCACATCTGACACCTCCCCCCCACATCTGACACCTCCCCCTCACATCTGACACCTCCCCCCCACATCTGACACCTCCCCCTCACATCTGACACCTCCTGTGTGTGTGTGTGAATGTGTGTATGTGTGTGTATGTATGTGTATGTCTGTGCATATATGTGTGTATGTCTGTGCATGTGTGTATGTGCATGCATGCGTGTGTATGTGTGTGTAATAAGCATGTGTAATGCAGACACACACATACCTATGCGTGTGCTGTGAATGGCAGGGGTCAGGGTCCAGTGTCTCCTCTATCACACTCCACCATTTTGGATAGACGGTCAGGCCCATGGGTCCCTAGATCCTGCCTGTCACACTCCCAGTACTGGGGTTGCAGATCGCACACTGTGTTGTTTTTCAGAGGGTGCTGGGTTGTGAACTTGTGTTTGTCCTGCAAGCCCTTTACCCTGTAAGCCATGTTCGCCTTTTACTACAGCCCAGCTTAATAGACTGCTTCATGTCTTGGCAGCTGCATTTAGTCCCAAATAACCTATTCATGGGCATTAATTTAATTTAGCTACTACTTTTAGATACTAAAATGATGCAATTAACATTCATTTGTATTATTTTCTAGTGCTGGGGCGCAAACCTGGGAACTTGTACAAGTTGGGAAAGTATTTTACTACTGAGATACATTCTTAAACCTCAAATATATCTTTGTGAGCCTATGCAAGAATTTCTGGGACACAAGGAATAGAAGTATGGGATTCTTCATTATAAACATCAAAAAATACACACCAAACTAGTTTATGCAGAAAAGCAATTACACAGTGGCTCAAGGAACAGGATAATGTGAAGTCAGTCCTGGGCTTTAGCTATGGTTTAATCCAGAAATAGAAATAGCCATTCTTTTAACCCTCTGGTTTTAACACATCTTCAGCCTCTACATAACAAAACTCCAAGTTCTGGTCTCCAAAAGCCTGGCGGTTCCAATCTCACATTCCATGTGAGCAGAATCAGAGAAGAACAGTCTCAGTCCCCAGAAAAGTCTGCTAGGTACTTGTATACCACCAGCACAAGTCTTATTTCTTCCTGCTCGCTCTGAGGGTAGATCAGCAGGGCTGGGAGTGAGAAAGAGAGGTCAGAGAGGGGCGGGGAGGAAGGGAACTTGTCCCCTTATGGCTAAGCAGTGTGCTGCTTCCTGTTTGGCCATGTAAGGAGGGTCATTCATCTAAAACTGCAGAGGAAGACCAAAAAAGACTCCCTTCTCCCCAGTCTCCCCACTCAGTAAAGCTGAAAACCCTGAACGTTGTCTACAAAATGAAGCTAAGAGGCCTGGGAAGTTGAGTAAAGAAAACAGGTTAGATAACGTGTTTCTCCCGTAAGCACAAAGCTTTGGGTTCGGTCTACAGAGTTCTGGGGGTGGGGAAACACAGACTCTGGGGACTCCAAGTTCTGAGAAACGAGGCAGCGGTGGCTTTTTTTTTGCATACCATATTCTAGACTTGAAGCTAAAAAAGAGATTCTAGCAGAAAGGAAGCCAGAAATAGACAGAAACAGCCCCCTCCATCGCCCAAGGCAAAGAAACAGAAAGCCTGCAAGACAGAGTCTGTTAGATGCTGCCCAGACTACTCTAGCGAACAGTCTGAGGAAAGGCGACCCCACTTGTCCCGTTACCCACAAGGCTGAGCGGGGAGACTAGGATCCCACTCCATCCAAATGCCCCAGGCACTGTCCACTCCTGCCAGATGGGATCAGAAAAGATCAGGTAGAAATCACAACGTTCCTCGCACCTGGTAGAAATCTACCTCCCCCTCGCAGCGCACAGAAAGCCATGTAGGATGGTGGGCATCTACCCGGACCCAGCTCTGAGGAGGCCCAGCTCTTCCTCAGTGGAGCACCGGAGAAGGGCTGGACGCCAAGTTAGGACTCGTACCTCACGTCTCCCAGAACCCACCCTGGTTCCTGACCCTGAGGGGGTGAAGCCTAGCAGGAAGCTGAAAAGCCCATCTCCACCTAGCACCAACAGCGGACCCTCTCAGCTGGGTACCATCAAAGAAAGCCAAGTGGAAGAGTTCCAGTCTTCGTTCCCACCACGGCGGGAGTGGGATGGTGCCCTACAGTCCTCCACAAGTTCTATATCAGAGGAGACACTGGAACAGAAATCCAAATAAGACCTAGCGTCTCTTGGGAGCTACGAAAACCATGAATCATGCCAGGAACTGGAAGAACTTAAGCTCGAGTGAGAAAAACAGACGATGGGCACTAGGGTGGCAAATACTAGACGCTGTGGCAAAGATTTCAAAACACAAAAAAACAAGACAAAAGGCCTCAACTAAGAAGTTTAAAATGTGACTGAATAAAAACAGTAGAAATCCTAACAAGGACACAGATAAAGAAAAATGCATAGAAATTTTACTCTTGAAAATTACAGTAATCAGCTTTTAAAATCTTAAAGGATAGCAACATACTCAAAAAAAAAAATCCAGGAACTTGAAGGAAAAAATAATACCTAATCTGAACAGCACTAAGTAAATTACCTGGGACCAAGGGAAAGGAGTTGTACCTCATAGACCCCTGACTACCACAAAGATCTGGTTAACTAATTTGATGCAATTAAAGTCCAGAAAAGGAAAAAAGTAAGTAAAACTTTTTTAAGTGTTTGAAGACATAGTGACTGATGAGCGAATTGCCCCAAATTGGGGCAAAAGATTCAAGAAACTAAATGAAAACCCAAACAATGGAAGACGGAGAACCGACCCTGAGGTCATGAGAGCAGAAGAGCTGCCCCTCCCCCTCACCAGCCGCAGCCCAGCACTAGGGAGGGCTGCCCCGAACAACATTGGCAAGACAGCACAGTAGCGATGGCGCTGGTGGTCCAGGTGTGAGAGAGCCAGCGATGAGGGAGTGAAGGAAGGAGAGCCCGCCCTGCCCTTGCTCATTGCTCCAAGGGGTAAACTAGCAAGGGCAATGCTCGAGGGCTCACCCTGGTGGTGAGGGCAGGGAGAGCTGGCGGGCTGACCAACCCAGCAGCTGCCCAGGCTCAGACCAGGGCTAGGAGCTGGCCCACCCCAACATCCGCCCCATCTGTGATCTGTTAGAGCCTGTGAAGGGGCCAGACCTGCAGACCCAAAGCTGCAGGGTCTCCATGACGATGCAGGGCAACAGCAGGCTATCCAAGGGTGTCCCTGTGAGGATCCAGCATCGATAGTGTAGCAGAAGCCAGAGGCCTCCAGCCAGACCAATGGCGATGCCAATGGCAGTGAACACTTGCAAGGAAAAATGAATGGACTAAAGGGTGTACCACATCACACTACAGCTTCCAAGACAAGATTTTTTTCCCTTTTTTTTAAAAATTTTTTTCTCTTAAATTTTATTTTATTTGTGGGGGAAGTTGCAAGGGCAGATATGAAGGGACAAAAAATGAATGGGATGGAGGTGCCTGATGTGAAAGACACAGAGAATAAATAAAAAGGAAGTTTTATAATAATAATCTATAAATAAAAAGAAAGAAAAGAAAACCCAAAAACCCAAACAAAACCACCGAAACACACTCAAGTAAATTTTCATAAAATAAAGGGCAAAGGAAAAAAAAAAAACATTTTCAAAAGTGATTGGGGGAAATGACAGCTTAAATACAGAAAGAAAATGTTTTAAAAGATAGATTTCCCACAAAAGGCCATGAAGGGAGAGAGGGAGGAGGACATTTTTTTCAGGAACCAAAAGACGATAGCTGTCACCTTAATTCTAGACTTGACAAAACCATCCTTCAAAATGAATAAATGAGGAAACACTCGAGTGAAGAAAACTGAGAATTTGTGACCTGCCCACAACTCTGAGTTACCGTGACTGAAGCAAATTCCTAAAAGATCAAGAAAATTTAAAAAATAAAAAAGATGAAATAATGAAAAGAATGGAAATATGGGTAGGAAGCAGTGGATTTTCCTTAGTTCATTTTGTCTAAATTATATTTAACAACAAAGGCAAAATATGTCTCATCAAATTCGGATCTTGAAAAACACCACAGAGTTAAGGCTGCAGCTCGGTGGTGCGGCGCTTGCCTGACATGAACGGTGGCTGTGGGTTCAAACCAAAGACCACAGAAAAAGTGCATAAGTAGAAGTCTTGTCTATGGAAGGGGGCGGCTGGAGAGATGGCGCAGCAGGTAAGCGTGCTCAGAGCCCCTGCAGAAGACTCCGGTTCCGGGGATCCAACGCCCTCTTCCCGCCTCCATGGGCTCTGCACGCACGTGCCGCACACGCTCACACAGACACTCACAAAGCAGATAAATACACAAATAAGTCTTTGTAAAGAGGGGCAACATGTGGGCAGCAACTGTAAATTCAGGAAAGTGAATGACTTCAGAAGTAGAGGGCCCTGAGTTTCCTGGAAACTGGCAAACAGCCGCCAGCAGCTCTCTGGATGTACGGTGCACGGTGTTCGCTGACTGCAGTAGCGGCAACAGAATCGCGCAGAACCGTGACACCCACATCCTACCAGAGTCACCTTCCTGGTTCTCCTGTCACGCTCTAGTTACACAAGATGTAAGAACCGGAGAAAACTGGGCCAAGGGTGCTTGGGACTTGGCAGTTTTGCCTGTTTAAAAACAAAACCACCTAGGAAGGTGGGGGATCGTTAGGTTTGTGCAGCCTTGAACCCCGCCTGGAAACAAAGCATTGTCTTTCTCTTGGTGGCACAGTCCCAAAACAAAACTTGAAAGAAAAATTTCAAGTCCAGATGACTTGATATGCAAACACATTTCCTCAACCAAAGAGCCAGGGGGAGCAATGTGGTGTGTAAGGTGTTCTGAACATATGGGAAACATAGAAGAGAAAGTGGGATTAGTGACTACTGTGGTTTGACTATGTCTCCCAAGTCCATAGGCTGGAAAGAGAATCCCTAGTACAGCAATGTCTGGAGGCGGAGGCCCAGGGAAGGGTGGTTAGGTCACAGGCTCTCCCCTCCTAATGGACTATGGCTTTATCAGCCCTGGTTAGTTACTAAGAGAGTATTAGCATAAAGGTGAATAAAGACCCCTCTTGCTTGCCGGTCCTCACGCTTCTACCATGTACCATGGCAGAGGAAGAAAGCCCTTACCAGATGTAGCACCCTAGACCTTGAACTTCCCAACATCTGGAACCTGTAAGAACTAAACATCTATTCTTCACAAATCACCAAACTTTCCTGGGCAGTGGTGGTGGCGCACGCCTTTAATCCCAGCACTCGAGAGGCAGAGGCAAGAGGGTCTCTGTGAGTTCCAGGACAGCCAGGGCTACACAGAAACCCTGTCTTTAAAAACAAGAGAGAGAGAGAGGGAGGGAGGAAGGGAGGGAGGGAGGGAGGGAGAGAGAGAGAGAGAGAGAGAGAGAGAGAGAGAGAGAGAGAGAGAGAGAGAGAGAGAGAATCTCAGACTCTCCATTATAGCAGGCTGTGGTAGCAGAAACAAACCGGCTATGGCTAGCAGCAACTTTGAGTAAAGAAAGATGTACCTATTTATCACCGTAAAGCTGGTTAAGATTCCTGCTAATTTATGCCTTAGCCAATTTATTTCCTGAGTAATTTGCATATCTGAAAAGCCAAAGAAACAGTAAGCTTAAAGGCCCAAGGGAGATGAACATATCCATAGAAGGCAGTTGCACCCCCACCCAAGTCAGACTAAAATTTCACATAATGCTGCTTCAGGATGCATCTTCTCACAATCTGGACCATCTAGAAGCCAGTGGAAGGACTGTCCCAAGACCCAGAATTTTATTTGCTTCTTTCCCAGACTGTATCTCAACAGGATTTGCCTTGCTCATCCCTGGGACTCTGATGCTCACAAGGGGAACACTGAGTGTGTAGTTATTGAATCAGAGAATAAACAGAAACCGAGCGGCTGTGCAAGGAATGGGGGGGTGGGGTGGGAGAGAGAATGACCACTTTCCGCACTGAAGCCAAAAGAGAGAGGTACCTGTGAGAAACTTAGAATGCAAAGCGGATCTTTAAGTTCAAGGCCAATAAGACATGATTCTCAAATGTTCCTAAATAAGCACAAACTGCCCTGCCACCCTAAGGTCCCAGTTAGGTTAACTTTGTCCACACTGACCAGGAACTAGCAGGAGTAGGTTTGAATAAAACTAAGGAACCAGCTCCAAACCTGGGCTGTTACTAAAAAGGAACAAAAACAACGTCACGAAAGTCAGCCAGAATCAGAACTCAGAGCCAAGGGCCGCTATGAAAAGGACCTCGGAGTACACACGGGTCCTGGGGAAGGCAGTGGACTTCCAGCTTTTAGTTTTTTCTCCATACTATTGTAAAATTAGTCTGAGCCAACTTTAGCTGAACTTCAAAGAACTAAGACTATGTGTGTCATTTTGGTTCAGGTGTCATTAGACTTTTTTTGACAACAAGGATTTTTAAAAAAAAACTAAAGAAATAGGAGACAGGGGAAATGAAAATATTTAAGTTTCTGAAAAACAAAACTGAGCTTTGTATCTAGAAAACAGAGGAGGCAAAAGAAAACAGCTAAGAAATCTATAATTACCTCGTTCTGTCTGGTTTGGCAGTCGTATAATCCAAAGACAGCATTCCCCTTAATATCCTGAAAAACAATCAGATGTTTGTTAGTGCCATTGTTTGGGAAATGAGGTTGTCACGCTAAAGGAAGCCTGCTGTATACATCTAGAAGACCAGGCCTAACTCAACTAGGCCCTGGAACTTGGAGCAGGAACGGGTCACCACTAACAGTTTAGAGACTCTGGGGACTGTCTTAGCATGAACCTCCAGCCGTGTTCTTAAGAGAGTAAATATTACAAAATAGATAACGGTATTGAACAAAATCCATAATATAAGAATATTATCAGTAAGTAAAATTGAATCTTTAAATGCATCATTCATAAATACAACTTGCGAATTTTCTTATATTTTTGGTTGTGAGCCTAGCCTTTAATGGCTGAGCCCTCTCTCCAGTCCACAATATACGAATTTTCTTTTATCAACAGGAAACAAATTACGGCGGAACACATGTCTAGAACTATCTGTTGGAATTACTCCTTCGTGTGTCCCTATTAGCAGAGTTGTCGGTAAAATTAAATCTTCCTTAGAGCATCCAACATCTGACAACATTGTTAAGTATCTACCATGTCAACTATGGTTATATTTCCATCTGATGACAGAGTAACCATAGTTAACATTTTCTCAAAGACAAAACTTTAACATACTAGTTAGGTTTAAATGTCTTGGCCCTTTCTTCCCTCGAGAAAATGAAATTATCCATCCATTCATTTTTTTGAATTTCAAATATGTAGTTTCACCTGACTTTTTTTTAAAAAAAGAAAATATAAGATCTCACCAGCATCTCTTCAATATCACCTACACAGAAGCCAAGGATGTTAAAGGTCTTTGCTGCCCTTCAATAAAGTGAAGTACAGTTTCTGTGAAAAGTTAGTCTTAGCACTGGGGAAGCAGAGACAGGCAGATATCTGTGAGTTTGAGACCAGCCTGGTCTACGTGGTGAATTCTAGGCTAGCTGTTGCTATATAGTGAGATTTTCTCTCAAAAAAAAAAATCCGCAAAAGGATAATCTAAATGATGAAAACAATAATCTGTGTGTTGTATTTATTCGTTGCAATAAGAAGACAGCGCGGACTCACCTTATAGGTATAAATAATGTTTCCATCTCTTTCGATGTTTAACACACGCAAGCTTTCATAAGCTGTTTCTAGAACACCTGGAATAGAAAATGACAAGCCAATATTCAGGAAATGGCTTTAACATATCCAGCAAATAGAGTATTCATGAGAGAAATCAAGTTCTAAACTAAAAGCTGGTGACTCAGTTACTGTGACTGTACAAGCAGGCACACTTAACCTATCTTGTTAGAAGTCGAAACACTCATGACCTTTAAGGGGCAGGGAAAGACTCGTGAGGGAGGGTACACTCTGAGTGCACGGGCAAGCTCGTGGAGACATTCACTGGGCTGTGTCCTCTTCACCTGTTCACTAAACACTCTTCTGTACGCTGTATCTCAATGATTTCAATTGTATGCTAGCTTTTCTTACGCATGCCATTAGTGGCACACCAACTTAGAATTACTCTCCGGCTGGCAGTTGGCAAAGTGCTAACCAAACCAGTGTACAGACCTGTGTTCATATCCCCAGCGCCCAGTAAAAAGCCAGGCCTGGCAACGTACATGTGCAGCTCTCCTGCTGGAGGAGTAGATTCAGCTTGCTATAGCTGGCTGGCCCACCAGGGAGTGCCAGGTTCCGTGAGAGTGTGTCTCGAGAAAGATGGAGTCCGATAGAGGACCACCCAACGTCATCGGCTAGCCTCTACCGCGAGATGCTGCCTTTGGTTAGTTTTGTGTTAAGAGTCAGAAAAGGTTTTTTCTCTTGCTGTCAAGAACCACCCCACCCCCATTTCCAGAAATGTGCCTATGTTTATTAACCAGGAGGAGACAGGGAGGAGGGAGGTGGAGCTCGGAGTGGGAAAGTTCTGTTCTGAGCTGAGAACATCTCATCCCCTTGCCGTAGAGGCTTTGGAGGGGTCTCTGCCGGTAGCCTACCTAGGACATCTGCGCCCGATGGCCATTCCCCCAGTAGGTCACAGCTAGGAGAGGAAGGTTTCCTGTAAACCCTTCCGTGTACATCTTTGTGACTGTGCATGTCCCGGTGTGGAAAAGCACACCTAAGGCTTTTAGCAGGAGTTAGACTTTATTCATTGAAAAATGAATCCTTCTTTGGTGTTTATACAGTGACATGGACGTTCTGACTATGGCTCATGTGGTACAACTTTCTCTCTCCCTTCCTGTTAATTCTCCTGAGACTCATGCTCACGGTGTGAGACAGGCGGTCCTCCCTCGGCGTCCTCCCCAGCCGACACTCAGTCTTTCCATCCCATTGGTCCACTGTCATTTAGTGTGGTTGTGTCAGGTCACACCTAGAATACTCTTTGCCCTCTGTGATGCGCCCTTCATCCCAGCACTCAGGAGGCAGAGGCAGGCAGATCTCTATGAGTTTCAGGCCGGTCAGGTCTCTACACAGAGAGACCCTGATTCATAAAAAATGAGCAAACCACAAAATCCCCCATAACCGCTGAAAACCACCTGTGTTACTTGGCTGATGTGTTTCTGAAACTGATGAAATCGGTCTCTGAAACTAGCAACTGCCTCGGAGCACAGAGGACCTGTGTAAAGCTGGCATGTTCTTTTCTGCTCTGAGGGTGTCAGTCTAGGGAAACTGACGGAACTCTGTGTCCTTACGACTTGGGTACTTCCCAATAAAAAAATCTTCTAGAGCAGGACATTAAGGACCTTTATACAAAACATTTAATTTAAAATCTAACTGTCCATCTTCATCTACAATTTTTAGGGCAGCCTTGATTCTCCAGGTAAAGGGCTTAAATAAACAGTGGCCTGTACAGCATTCTTGAGTATCATGAACTGAGGAGAAACTGATAGTTTTAGCTTCCTCAAAAGTTGATCATAATCAAATGACTTAAACTTAGTTGCTCATACATGAATAGAATATCCAGACATTAAAACAGTATTGCATTGGTTCTAGAAAATTCAAATGTTTAGATGAAGCATGCAAAACATCGTACAGCGCATTCTGTTTGTATTTCTAATTTCTAACAAAAGAAAAGCAGAGTAAAGGCAAGGGTAACGGAAGAGAGGACACCAGAGCTGGAGCTGGTGGGGAGCCTGCTTGACCCTCACCCTGAAGCCTCTCTTCCTCCTGTCACAAAACACGGTGTGCGGGAGTTCTGTGTGAGGACACACGTGGTCTGTCACGAGACACGGTGTGTGAGAGTTCTGTGTGAGGACACACGTGGTCTGTCACGAGACACGGTGTGTGAGAGTTCTGTGTGAGGACACACGTGGTCTGTCACGAGACATGGTGTGTGAGAGTTCTGTGTGAGGACACACGTGGTCTGTCATGAGACACGGTGTGCGAGAGTTCTGTGTGAGGACACACGTGGTCTGTCACAAGACATGGTGTGTTAGAGTTCTGTGTGAGGACACACGTGGTCTGTCACGAGACACAGAGTGCGAGAGTTCTGTGTGAGGACACACACGTGGTCTGTCACAAGAAACAGTGTGGGAGAGTTCTACATGAAGATACACACATGCTTTTATAGCCAGGTATTTATATTTCTGTTGAGCTGCCAGAACCACTTCACACTGATCTTGAAATACACGGATGTTGTTTGCTCTTACATCACAACAAGATCCAGTCAGCTGACTGCTAAGTCCACCTCAGTGCTCTCATTCCCACCTCACGCACACTTTGGCCCAGGGGTCACAGGCCCATTGCACCTAAAGGACAACTGAGTTCAGCAAGGTGAAGCCCCCAAGCCAACACCACACAGTGGAGAAACAGCACAGGGTCACCTCACACCACCAAAGAGAACAGGGAGCTGGTGCCCTGTGCCAGGCGAGACCGGAAGATGAATGATCACCCTCTCGGGGACCCTAACAGCTGGAGAAGTTCCCATCCTGCGATGATGCAAAGCTTTCTAGAGGGCAGTGTGTCAATATTTTGAGTTTTTTTTTTTTCATTCAAGAATGTAAGGACACTGGTCCAGCCCTTCACAAAAGTGAACATAAAAGGTTTCAGTTGAGATAAGAAATTCCTTTACAAGAAGTCTTGAAAAAAATTCCTGGCAAAACATCTATTTTTAAGTCACTAAAAAATTCTCCACCAAATACAGATTATGCTTACCATATTATCATGTGTGTGTGCATGTGTGCGCACGCATACACATATACACACAGGAATACATAACACATACCATGGCCCTCAGCTCTGCCTGTGTTAGAAACACGGTGTGTATATGTGTGTACATTTACATACATGAATACATAACACATGCCATGGTGCTCAGCTCTGCCTGTGTTAGAAACATGATGTGTGTGTATGTGTATGTGTGTGTGTGTATACATTTACACACAGGAATAATACATAACACATACCATGGCGCTCAGCTCTGCCTGTGTTAAAACATGAGGGGAGCCTTTTAAGAAATACTGATGCTCCACACAAGAACCAAGACATTCTCGTCTTACAAAAATACAGATTACATTTCATTTGTTTATTTGGTATGTGAGAAAGGGGGAGGGGAGAACAGAGAGGGAGGGAGTGAGAGCAAGGGCATGGGACACATGTGGCAGAGGTCACAGGACACACGTGGCAGAGGTCAGTGTGTAGGAACTGGGCTGTCTCCTCGCACCCTGAGGGACTCAGGGCGTCAGGCTGGGAGCAAGCGCCTTTACCTCCCCTGCCATCTCAGCTGGTCAGGGTACCTGATTTGTGAGAGACAGTGTGGGAACCCTTGCTTGCGCCTGTCAAGTTCCCCTAGGTATTTTTCATTGCACAACATTTATGAGTTACCAGATTCAGAACTTGGTCCAGAATATGGTGCAACCACAGCACACAGGACTGAAAGAAATCAAGATGTCTTCGTGGGTATGTTAGCTAGTGCTAACTCTAGTTGGCCTCGTGGCTCTCATTTCAAGGGGGTATGAAATGGGTGCATTTGGCCACGCTGGAGATTTGGAATGAGGTCTTGTCACACACTCAACCGATTTGCCTTTCCTTTCGAGGTTGGTTGCCCCTGCGTTCACACTCTCCTCTGAGTATTCAGTAGCGTCTTTGCCTACGTATTCATTCTGACTCTTCCCCCAGTAGAGGTTCTCTGGAAAGTCCAGAGGAGGAAGCTTAGCAATTTCAAATGAGGAAATGTGATTTAATTTTACAGTTCAGTATACTCTGGGATCACAGTAACGCATTTCGATAAGGAAGTTACTGGCATAAGTGAACCTGCTACAGAAGGTCTCGAACACACCAAGCATTGTGATGTCTGAGGTGAGGAGAAACAGACGCCGGCTTCCCAAACAATCTCGTTCGTTTCAATCCATTCTTTCCAAGGTAGAGTGATTCATATTACCAGAAGATGTTGGCCAAGTGTAAGAATTTCAGTGTCATGAAACAAAAATTGAAATAATTCTGTGTTCCCAGTGACAGTTCTTAGAGAGGGGAGTCATACGGTCTTATCCCCACACCCGAAAAAGTGAGCCTGCTCCCAACATGCAGGTCACAAGGCGGTGAAACAGGACTGTTCTTAGTCTGCACACAACCCACCCAGGCCCTAGGCTCAGCATGACCGGGTTTTATAATCCCAAATCAGGAACACTGTGGTGTGCCGTATGTCACACTCCGAATAGAAAGAGAAGGAGCAAGCCTTCGGTGATTGTCAGGAATCAATAAAAAGAGAACCGAGAGTCAGAAAAGGAGACCAGGAAGGAACTGTGACCAGGAAGGACAGGGGCAAGAGAAGACCCTCCCATCCCCAGGTCACTCCGCGGGATCACAAACAAGAGGGAATAAAGAAAAACTGGCTTTCAAGTCTGTTGCCTGACACAACCCAGACAAATTAGAGTTAAAATCCATCTGGAGTGTCAACGATTCAAGCCTAATCGAAGCAGGGAGAAGCCCAGGAAAGGTTACCCAGGTTCTGTCAAGAATTACACAGTAGGTCCCGGTCAACATTTCAACTCGCGCTTCTCCACAGCGGTGCCGAAGCAGTACAGAATATTTAGTCAAGGCACCCACTGGACCGGCAAATTCAGGGACCTCCCCAGAGAAAAGCTAAACCAAGCTGCGTTCCTGTGAAACACTGTCTCCCAAGAAATGCTCAGCCCTGTGGGGTTGCCCCGTAGGAGACAGAAGGAAGACAGTCCCACAAGGAAAAGCCCAGCTTCCAGGCAGGCCAGGTCACTTCCGACGACCATGAAGCCTGGGCCGGGAAGGCGTGGAGCTCAGAAACCCCCATTGCCAGAGTCGTCTCCTGCTAAGTCAAACACAGTCCAGCTTTTATACCCTACCACGATGCCTGGCACTTGGAGAAGCTAGCTGGGGACAATCCCTGAAGGAACTGACCGTGCTCATAGTACCAAGGGAAGGCACTTCTTCAAAAGGCCAGTCCACGCCATGAAATACTGTACCTGGTGAAAAAATAAAGATTTCTCTGTAGCCAGTCAGCCTGAATAAATCCTACAATACCGAGAAGAGATTAAAGTAAAAAGAAAGCCTAGTGTGCTTCTCATTTACTTGAAATTCAGATACAAACTGGCTTAAAGCTATCAATAACATGAAAAATGTTAAAATATAAATATTTGGATGGTCACCTCTGGGGACTGAGATGAAGACTCTCATGGGGGCGCAAGTACCCCAGCCGCCAATGGCCCTGCATTTATTCACTCTGTAGTTGGATCATAGGCACATGGGCTTTTTAAAAAAATCACTATTTAGAGGTGACATATGTTAAACTATTTTACGTAACTAATTTGGTTTCTGTGAATATTTTCTCATTTTGTTTCAGGAGAGACCATACTCCCAAAGTTCAACACCGAACCAAGAGTAGACACAATAATCAAACCCGGCTTCCTCCCCTTCAAGTCCTTGTTGACCGCATCTCTCTCCTACAGCCACCAAAGTTACCTGACTGGCATAGCCAAGCCCGCTGACTGTTTTGGCAAGAATATGTCATGTTTCATGAGGATCACTTAGTGTAACTAGAAAGTTTTCAGTTTGTTGATGTAAAAATATTCACAGAGCCATTGAGATGCTCAGTTCCAAGCGCAGGCCTCACAAGGTGGAAGAGAACCCCCTTCTGAAAGTCATCCTCCATTGTCCACATGTACGCTGTGACATGCACACACACACACACACACACACATGTATGCTGTGGCGACATGCACACACACGTACTGGAGCACACATGTGCACACACACACATGCACACACACAATAAACAACAAAAATGGATGTACCTGGGAGGATATTAAGACTTCAGATTTTAAAAGTTCAAGTATGAGCCGGGCGGTGGTGGCGCACGCCTTTAATCCCAGCACTTGGGAGGCAGAGGCAGGCGGATCTCTGTGAGTTCGAGTCCAGCCTGGTCTACAAGAGCTAGTTCCAGGACAGGCTCCAAAACCACAGAGAAACCCTGTCTCGAAAAACCAAAAAAATAAATAAATAAATAAAAGTTCAAGTATGCAGAAAGCAGACACATGGTCATTGGCCGTGTGACTCCTAGTGAAGTTTTCAAAGTTGGCGCTTCAAAAAATAATTTACATGTACATGTTTGGTAAAGGATACACCGTAAATAAAGTCTAACTTCAGATTTTCCTGCAAGGGCTGAGGTGTGCATGTGTGTGCGCATGTGTGCGTGCATGCGTACATGTGTGTGTGAGAGTGTGTGCGTGCGTGCAGGTGTGTGCATATGTGTGTGCGCATACGTGTGTACATGTGTGTGCAGTGCATGTATGTGCGTGTGTGCATACGCGTGTATGCATGTGTGTGTGCATACGTGTGCGTGTGATTTCACACAGGCTTATGTGCCTGTGGAGGACAGAAGTTGAGGGCCGGTATCCTCCTCAGTTGTTGAAGGTAGCTCTCAGGAGTTCAGCCAGAGTGGCTGGCCTGTAAGCCTCAGGATTCTGCTATCTCTGTCTTAGCAGCCCTGCAAGCATCCATGTGCTCCCCAACTTTCTGTGAACACTGGGGTTCAAGGTTGGGTCCCCATGCTCGTGCTGTGAGCACCTCAACAGCTGGGCCACCTCCCGGCCCCTAGGTTTGTTTGTTTGTTTGTTTGTTTCAAGCTATCACTCAGTGGTGATTATCAAAAGTAATAAGATGGTGGGAATCAAAGGACATGCTCAAAAACAAAACAAACAAAAACGACAAAATACGATGCCTAGATTTTTACTGCAACATCAACACACAGGTTTATAATTCTTCACAGTGAGTGAGAGATGCAAGGAAGCCAAAAGTTAGCACACGCGCGCGCGCACACACATGCGCGTACACACACACACACACACACACACATGACTGAAACATAAGACTGACATTTTTCACCCAGCTTCTAATGTGCAATCTCCTGCCACTTAGCAAAACCAAGTAGGATCAATTTTTGGGGTGGGAAACAGACTTGGAGTTCCTTGAACTACTTCTAAAAGTTAGACCTTCAAAGACTTCAGCGAAGACAGAGAAGTGGAAGCCACGCAGCCTTCGTAAAGCTATAAAGCTGTTGATCTATGACCAGCAATCAATATGCAAAGACGAGGGGATCACCGATGTTCCTCTGTGCACGGGAGTCGTGTAGACATGACTTCCACAGGAGTTCAGAGGGAAGAAACTGGGGATACAGGTAATTTGGTGCGCCCCCGCCCCAATCCACGACAGCCTAGTGTCTAAGGAAAACCAAAGACAGAAAGAGACGAGCAAGTACAGCCCCGGGGATGTTTCCTTACTGATGGCCTTTAAAAACGAAAGGGAAAATTTAGGAGATTACAGACCCTCCTCTTTCAGGCAGATCTATTCTAGGAATGCACAAAAGTCACTTTCCGCCCCCTCCCTCCCCGCCAGAGGAGACTAAGCATCAGGGACTAATTCCAACTGACCGAGAGGCTAGGGTAGGAAGCCGAGCATCCCTGTCTCACAGCGGTGAGGGGTGGGGTGGAACAGGTGCCTGGTGTGTGCTTGGTGGCTCTTGCGCAAGCTGCTGTGCCTTTAGAACCCTGCAGAGACTCAGTTCGCTGCGGGCATCCTGAAAGGGCCCACTGCCCTCTCACACCTGTAGGGACAGGTCCCCTAAGCCACCAGAGCTGTTCCAGGAATACAGACTCTGTTCTACAGATATGCAGCAAATGTCTTTTTTAAAAAGAAGGGGTAAAGCCACTGAATTCCACTTCTTACAAGCAGTTTCGCTCTGGGAATGCTCAGCATCCTCGCTGGGGACAAGCGAGGTGACTGTTAAGACACTTACAAGGTCGTTTTCTTGACCACCACACCGGGTCAGCCTACACTTCGAGGCGCCCCTGGTCCTAGGTGAGCCCTGAGGACAGGCGAAGGCGCGCCATCCCTCCGCCTCCCGCCTACCCTTCCCGGTGACGACCCCGGGTACCACTCGTCTCGGCGGGGCATCCCCAGGGGTCCCCGTGGGGATGGCGTCCGCTCCCCATTCCCAGAGCCTAGATGCCTGGCACCTGCCCGCCCGCCCCCTCCGAGACGCGCGCCCCGCACCTGCGCCGCCTCCTTCGGCCGCTGCCGCCGCCTGGGCCCGCAGACTCGGGAGCACGTCCGCCCGCACGTCGAAGTGGGTGATGAGCCGCAGAGCCATGACCCAGCAGCGCCGGCCGGCCGGGCGCACATTCCGGGCCCGGCTCTCACCTCCCGGCCCTGCAGCCGCCTCTCTCCTTCCTCCCCCTTCCCCGCAGCAGCTGCTTTCGGTTCTGGGCGGTCCAGCACGGAGGATCCCAGCACCGCCCCTTCCAGGCCGCAGCCTGCACCGCCGCCGCCACCGCGGAGTGAGACTGGACGCGGGCACCAGGCCTCTCCCTTCCGTGGCTCTGGAGGGGGAGCTGTCGCCGGGGCCCGAAGGGGAGGCTTAGCCCGCGGCTTCCTGGGTCACTGGAGGAGACTCAGGTTACCACGAAAGCGGTTGGCATCTTTGGCTTGTTTTTCCTAGCTGGCTGTGGTGTTTTAGCTGTAGGGTTTAGGCAATAAACAGCAGCAGCGAGTATGTAAACTACGTGCTTCTGTGGATGAGGGTAAGCTTGCCTTCTGGCTTCTCTTTGACTCTGCGTCCTGGCTTGAGGAAGCTGGGTTGCCTAGGAATGGCCTCTGAAGAGATTTGTGCGCACTTTCGTTCTCCCAGGGTTCCTTCCCAACCCAACTTACTCCTCTACGAGTCATAATCTAGCATCTGGGTCGCTCTGCTGAGGAATGAACCGTTAGCAAACTTGGCCCTGTGGCATGTCATCCACCCTGTACATCAACGCCTGGTTATTAATGACCGTTGCTAAAGCTGAACTAGCCTACAGTGTCTCGTGGTCGTGCTTGAGAGGCTGAGGCAGGAGAATAGCTTGGAGCCAGAGAGTGAGACTTGGTGTCAAAAACAAACATCTAACTAGCTTTGTATCTCAAGACAGAAGGTCAACTACTTACTGTCCTAGGAAGAACTGCCTATGCCGAGTCTTTACCCAACCCCCGAGGCCTTTCTACCTCGACCTTGAACTCCCGACCGATCTGGTGCCCAGAATCCTTCTGCCTAGCACAATTTCCAGGTCCTCCCAACCTTGCTCAACAGAGTCTCTTCCTCACACCGCAGTGACCTTCCTGATCCTAGAGTGGTGTTGCTAACACAGTCTATTGCCCCTGAGGTCGACTTCTGAGGTTAAAACTCTTGAGCCTTGAGATAGCTCTCCTGCCCCACCAATGGCTGAACAGGGCGCCTGGGAAAATGAATGGTTGTGTTAATAACGCTAAGTTATGATTTTTTTCACTTGTGTCTCAAGGTTGGAATTTCACAACTATGAGTACCAGAGATACCCTGTCTTAGACTGCAGGGCATTTTCTGGGTTGAAGCAGGACAAGGCTCATTCATAAGTGTTTTCCGCAAGCCTTGGAACCCAAGTCTTGCTGTGGTTTGAAAACTACTTGACAGCCGGGCGGTTGTGGCGCAGGCCTTTAATCCCAGCACTCGGGAGGCAGAGGCAGGCGGATCTCTGGGAGTTCGAGGCCAGCCTGGTCTACAAGAGCTAGTTCCAGGACAGGCACCAAAAGCTACAGAGAAACCCTGTCTCGAAAAAATTCAAAAAAGTAAATAAATAAATGAAAACTACTTGACAAGGGTAGAAGTCTCGATTTTCCTCTAGAGAATGTCTCCTCGGTGGGAGGTAGGGGATGGAGACATTTGTGCTCACAACTACTTACATATATCTGTAATTTGCATGAAGATTTAAGAGAAATTGAAAGCTAACATTGGCAGTGAATCAAGGGGAAGCCACTGGAGACATGAGGAGCGGCTTTATGGTTTTATAAAGTGGAGTCTGATAGCTTTGTTATACACACATGACCTCGCTTGTCCAAAATTTACTGTCTTCGTGTTTGCAGTGTCTGAGTTTGTCGGGTCAGAAGGGCTGCTTGTATGTGGAAGATAGCTTATTTCACAGAAATGTTCGATTTAAATGCTCCCCTCCACTATCCTGACCAAGAAAAAAATTTAAATTAAGATTTTCTTGCTTGTATAAAAACTCCTGAAAACAACTATGTTTAAGAAAAGTAAAGAGGCTGAGAAATAATCAAGAAACAGAAAGATGTAGCCAAGCACCATAAAACCACGTGACCGGGGGCTGGAGAGATGGCTCAGAGGTTAAGAGCATTGCCTGCTCTTCCAAAGGTCCTGAGTTCAATTCCCAGCAACCACATGGTGGCTCACAACCATCTGTAATGAGGTCTGGTGTCCTCTTCTGACCTTCAGAATATTGTATACATAATAAATAAATATTTAAAAAAAAAAACACGTGACCACCATGCCTGGATACTCCTTAAGATGCTTCAGAAGCATCCTGGTGGTCCTTAGGATCGGAGGAAGAGACAGGATAGGAAACACAAATGTTTTATACTTCAGGCATTGATCATGGGTGTGATTATGGCCCGATTGTTAGAAAGGGATCCAATGGCTTTCTGGCTCTACCACAGGTAACGCATGTCTGGTGCAATAAATCTAACCAAAAATCCACCGATGAGGAGTTCATGGGTTCCAGGAAAAGGGCCTACTACTATTATTTAGCTAAGTGAACATAGTAGCAACCTGCTTCCTAAATTCATGCCTCTGCCCATACTCTCTGACCACATCAATGTCTTTGATGGTGACTAATTCAGAAACTCACAGCCCATCAAAGTGCAAAAAATAGTGTCTGTGGGGTGTGCAGCTATAAATGAGACATCTCTATCAAGTCCTTTCTCCCCGAGGCTTGAGGACCGTTGAGGAAGAGGAGGTGGAAAGATCGTAGGCACCAGAGGTCAAGAGGACTGGACCGAAACAGTGCCCTCTGGATATGCATGACTGCTGTGCTCACGGCAGCTCTGGCTGGCTGCACAGAACTCTAAAAGATCAGCCAGCCTTGAGCATTCCCAGAAGTGAAGCTGGGGGGAAGGGGGGGTATGGACTCTTGGCAGTTGATGGCTTCTAGAGAAGACACAGTCAGTTTTCTCTATGGGTGTAGGCCCTGGTAGGTCTGAAAGAACATTTCTTAAATAAACGCATGTGTGTTCAGTTTAAAAAGCCTAAATAAGCTAAAAAAGAAACTTCGCATTTGGGGAATTATGTCTTTGGAAGGATGGTCAAGAATTTTCTTCTTGAAAGTCATAGGAGTCCTTTGAAAACATAGATTCTAAATAGTGCGTAACAAAGTTCCCCTGCACTGACTAGGAAATACCGAAGGTCTGTATCAAAGGCACAACAACCTTCACAGTGAGGTGGCGTTGTGTGGGCATTAAGAATGCTGCATTCTCAATGAAATTGACTTTTTTTTTTTTTGAGACATTTTCTCTGTGTGCCCTTATCTGTCCTGGAACTCACTGTTGACCAGACTGGCCTCGAACTCACAAAGATCCACCTGTCTCTGCCTCCCGAGTGCTAGGCGTGTTCCTCCATGCCCAGCTGCAGTTTACTTTTTCTATAAATAGAAGATCTGTTTGAGAGACGAGTATTTACTGTGGTAGTCACTGCGACTTTCCAGAACCCATTTCCACAGTCAGGAGGTAACAGTTCCTCTCACCAGTGATTGAGATAGAAAATGACACTCGAAGCTGAGTTCCCAAGAAGTTAATAAAAACCAAAATTAACCATAAATCAAACACGGGTTTTATTTCTCACCCATCTGGGGGAGGGTAGTCCAAAGCTCAGAGGGCAGGTTCCTGCAGTCCCCAGGGCCCGAGCTCCTTTTAATTCTTGTTCCACCAGACTTTGACCACACACTTATCCTCACATGTCAAGGTGATCGTGATGGTTCAACCACCATGCTTACATTCTGGAAATCAAAAGGAAGATGGAGGTTAAAAGGAAACCTCCCAAAAGTTCTGCAAATTTGTAAACCGTTTTCACTTATATAACGTGGTTTACAGTTTTGTGTTTTTATGGAGTTCTCTGTGTGTGGATGTATGTGTGTGTATGTATATGGAATTCTCTCTGTGTGTATGTATGTATGTGTATGGAATTTCTCTCTGTGTGTATGTATGTGTATGGAATTTCTCTGTATATGGATGTATGTGTATGGAATTTCTCCGTGTGTGAATGTATGTGTATGTATGTATGTGTATGGAATTCTCTCTGTGTGGATGTATGTGTATGGAATTCTCTGTGTGTGGATGTATGTGGATGTATGTATATGGAATTCTCTCTGTGTGGATGTATGTGTATGGAATTTCTCTGTGTGTAGATGTATGTGTATGTATGTGTATGGAATTTCTCTGTGTGTGGATGTATGTTTATGGAATTTCTCCGTGTGTGGATGTATGTGTTTGGAATTTCTCTGTGTGTGTATGTATGTGTATGGAATTTCTCTGTGTGTATGTATGTGTATGGAATTTCTCTGTGTGTGTATGTATGTGTATGGAATTTCTGTGTGTGTGGATGTATGTGTATGGAGTTCTCTGTGTTTGGATGTATGTGGATGTATGTATATGTATGTGTATGGAGTTCTCTGTGTGTGAATGTATGTGTATATATGTGTATGGAATTCTCTGTGTGTGTATGTATGTGTATGGAGTTCTCTGTGTGTGAATGTATGTGTATATATGTGTATGGAATTCTCTGTGTGTGTATGTATGTGTATGGAGTTCTCTGTGTGTGGATGTATGTGTATATATGTGTATGGAATTCTCTGTGTGTGTATGTATGTGTATGGAGTTCTCTGTGTGTGGATGTATGTGTATGTATGTGTATGTATGTATATGTATGTGTATGGAGTTCTCTGTGTGTGGATGTATGTGTCTCTGTGCTTTTTCTTTAGCCCCCCCCCCATTTGTTCATTTTGTCCTATTCTGGATTGTTTGGTTTTATCTTAATTAATTAATTAATTTCAGGTGCTTGCTTGTCTTCTAATGAGAGAGAGCAAGAGAGAGTATGGGTTTGAGGGGATAGGGAGGTGGGTAGGATCTGGGAGGAGTTTGGGAAGAGGAAATATACCATGTGAAAAACATCTAAAAAACAAAAGAGGTGTTCACATTTATCATTCCCTTTTAAGCGGCTGCTCTGATTAGTATCGAAAATAAATCATTTTCCAACCTTCTTACTGTGTTGTACACAAGATTTCATCCTCCTCCTTCCCTTTCTACCCTTTATTCCCTCCCCCTTCTGGGTCTGAATGAGTCTCTCCTAAACCTACCAGGTCTGTGCAGGTGGATTGAGAGCAGGTGTGGGCCAATATTCGGATGCCAGAGTTCAAACAGGATGAGAGAATCTAGGCCAGGGTATTGTTGGGAGCAGTGAAGCCCCAGATCCTGAATTTCTTGTAAACAACTTGTTTTCCCCTGATCTGAGTGCCTACAGCTGCTCTGAGCACGAGACCCTCAGGAGTTCCTGATGGCAGGAGAGTGGTTTCTGGTGGGTTTGGCTGGGGCGTGGCTATCTCTAGATAAGCTGCCCCTGAACACAATAAAGGGGGCATTCTTGGTGAATTCTGGCATCAAGGATGACCTTGTCTCTCTCTGAGTCTTTGTGTGTTTCAATCTCCAGCCCCTTGCCCGATTCACAAACTGTTGTTGGCGCGTAGAGCACTGACGGGTGCCGTTCGCTGCAGGGTATGTTCCCCTGCATGAGATGTCATGTCAGAGGCTGTCTGAAGAGGATAAGGAAGGAGAGAGAGAGAGGAGTCCAGGCTGGGAAATCAGATTTCAAGTCACTTAGGGAGAACATCTTAGAGAAGATGTAGCAGCTAACCTGGAAGACTGGCTATCTTCCGGGGAGTGGGTCTGTCGAGTACGTACACTAGGAATGACAGGAAGAGACCAAAGCACAAAATATAAGTCAATAAATCAATCAATAAATAAATAATAAAAAAGGGGGGGCTGGAGAGATGGCTCAGTGGTTAAGAGCATTGCCTGCTCTTCCAAAGGTCCTGAGTTCAATTCCCAGCAGCCACACGGTGGCTCACAACCATCTGTCATGAGGTCTGGTGCCCTCTTCTGGCTTGTAGGCATACATGTAGACAGAATACTTAGAATACTGTACCCATAATAAATAAATAAATCTTTAAAAGAGAGAGAGAGACCAAAGCACGATAAAACAGAAAATCAACAGTCAAACCAACCAGAACACCGGACAGTTTGATGTGGAAAAGGGTACCTAGCTTCCAAGGCATTTCTTTTTTTTTCTTTTTTTTTTTTAACATTCTTGAGATTTATTTTATTTTTAATTATGGGTGTGTGTTGGGTGTGTACACGTGACTACAGGTGCTCTTGGAAGCCAAATGTGTCAGAGCCCCTAGAGCTGGAATTACAGGAGGTTGCGAGCCCCGTGACTTGTGTGTCGGGAACTGAACCTGGGTCCTATAACAAGAACAGTATGCTATAAAATGCTTGTAGAGCTCTAACAGTATGCTCATCAGCTCTGAGACATCGCTCCAGTCCCCTGCCAGAGTTAGCATTCTCATTTCAAAAGAGAAGAATCCAAGCATAGCAAGGGATAGTCAGACAAAAACCAAACCAAAACCCAGCAGGGTGAACACGAAATCCTGTAGCTCAGTGTCCAGTATAGAAGTGGTCGTAGTACTGTCACAATTAAATTGGCCAGGCCTTGGGTAGCCTAACTCCTAAATTTTCAAGACAGGGTTTCTCCGTAGCTTTTTGGTTCCTGTCCTGGAACTAGCTCTTGTAGTCCAGGCTGGCCTCGAACTCACAGAGATCCGCCTGCCTCTGCCTCCGGAGTTTCGGTGGGATTAAAGGCGTGCACCACCACCGCTCGGCTTTCCAAGACATTTCTTTTTTTTAATATTTATTTATTTATTAAGCATACAATGTACTGCTGGCAAGGAAGACACCAGGTCTCATTACAGATGGTTGTGAGCCACCATGTGGTTGCCGGGAATTGAACTCAGGACCTCTGGAAGAGCAGCCGGTGCTCTTACCCTCTGAGCCATCTCTCCAGCCCCTCCAAGACATTTCTTAAGTAGAATATACCATTGCATCAAGTGAACGCTATCAGCGCAGTACAGAGGATCGGTACAGGATAGTATCAGCCCAAGAAACAATAGCCTTAATGTCATCATGAGGACACATCACGCAAATCCAAATGAAGACATACCACCACATCTCCAGAAGTAAGAAGGTTGTGGACATCGAGAAAAGACTAACAGGCTGTCCCAAACAAGGGGACACTAAAAAGCCATGACAAGAAACATTCCATGCTGCCTTCCCCTGGGTCCTTATCCTGTCAAATCCATCACTAGCCCAACTAAATAAATCCGAGACTTTAGACCCTACTGATATATTAGAGTCAATTTCCTGATTTTGGTGTGGACGCAATAGCTAAGAAAATGTTCTTGTCTGTAAATAAATGCATACATGCTAAGGTATTTGGGGGGAAGTGGACACCAGTCACCATTTAATCTCATCATTCAGAGTGAAATTTTTTTCTGTAACTTTGTGATTATTTCAGAATGAAGACATTTTTAAAACAAAAATTTTATCGGTGTAATTGTTGTTTCAGAAGTCTTGAAAGCGGAGTTTTTCCTCATGAGAGGTTATCCCCTTCAGTTGATAGTCTGTGTTCTCCTGCAGACTTTCAGCAGTGATGTGGGTGGTTTGAATCAAAACGCTGGGTAGACACAAGGGTTTGAAACTGTATTGCATTTCTCTACTGCAAACTGCTACAGAAAGCTGTATCCCCATCAGCCTTGCTGGGTGAAGGTCACTCTCCAAAACTGGCTAAAAATATCACGTGGTCAGAAAACAGAAAGAAGCATAATGAAAACTTTTACCTTTTTTTTTTTAACTACCTTTACTCCTGAACAGGAAACGTCCATTAAACTATCCTCAGGGGGGAAAAAATCTTAACACTAAACTTATCTTTTCCAAAACTATCAATCATTTGACTTTATTTTCCAAGGAAGCTGATGACAAAGATGTATACCAATTACAGAGAGATTTTCATTCAGAGGTATATGTTGACTTCATAAGAATCCTTGTGTGTGCCTTAAACAGCACTTAGACACATAAAAGAAGTGTGTAACAGACATCTGAGTGTGTGAGGCAGATTTTCAATGTCCCACTGCCATGTGTTCTGTACACAAATTTTTTTTTCAAATTTCTGAACACGCAAGAGAAATATCTAAAGTAATTCATTACATTCTTGGCAGCCAAGTCCCAGCCCCAGTTTCCCCTGCAAGCTGCCTTTGCTGGAGCCGAGGTCTCCCAGTGGGTGCCTCCACAGAGGGGCTATTGTGGACGCTGCCTCTCTCTGCAGGAACCCAGCTAGCTACCCAGGGTCTGGAACAGAAAACTGAGTAAGTAAAATGCCCATCTTCAGAGGAACGTGTGCTCTTTTGAATGCCTTGGGAAAAGACATTCGATTGGAATTAAATTGTCCGACGCGATGGCCCAGCTCAGGGGAATCTGGTGTCCTTGGTGCAGACTGTCACCTGGGGGAAAACGGTAATGACTGCCTGAATCACACTGTCTCTACTCTAGGAAAGACTCGACAGTAGAAATCTGTGGTGACGATCGTAAAGGAAAGACATATCTCTCTGCGAAGAACATCACACCTGAGTGGTTTCACCTGAGCGTGGTTCGGAGTTTGTTCCCAACGGCTGCGCGTCCTTCCGCCTGCCCGACTTTGCTAGCTAGGGCCGGGACGTGTTTCCTGACTCCACTTCCCCACACGGCCTCTCCCACCCCAGTTTCCGCCCAGTGCCTCTCTCTTTGGTGTCTTTGTTCTCAGCACAGAATAGTCCCTGCAAGCCTTGGTCGAAGTTCTGTGGGTACACAGTGACTCACTGGCTAAAGATCGCCCTTCCTCAAACGGAGCTTCCTTAAAGCTCCAGCTGCGCCTTATTTTTTCGCGTGAGTCACTGTGTACAAGAAAGTGATCTGGCCTGGGTAACCGTGTCATAGAAAATTCTTTTGAAGGGGATTTTGATGTTACAAGAAACCAAACCTTTGGAGCCTTCTCTGTGAGCTTCCTAATACAAGAGGGTGCAGCAGTTAGGCACCAAAATGCCCCCCTCGGCTCATCTCAAAACCTCTATCATCTTCTGACAATCATATGTGAAGAGATTTGCAAGTGATCATTAAAGGTGTCTATTACAATCTCACTAATGTTCCCTGTTATGTTTGATACTATATATGTGTATATATGTATACATATGTATATACATATAAAGAGTATAGAGAGTATATATAGAGAGATATACATATAGAATATATATAGAGAGAATATACATATTATATATATATATATATTAGTATTTAAAGCCTCTTCATGCCCAAAACTCTATACCATTGCAAACTTTGAGCCTCCTCACCTCCTCTGTCATACAATATTTCTTTAAAAACCTATTTTGTGGGACTGGAGAGATTGCTCAGTTGGTAAAATTCTTTCTGTGCAAGCATAAAAACCTCAGTGCATAGGACCCAGGAACCATTTAAAAAAAAAAAACACATATGTGACCATGTTAGATCTCAAGCTGGGGACAAATGGCATAGGTACCTATTTAACATCAAAGCAGACGCTGGCCACTTGGTTCTCCCTGCATCCCTGTCTCTACCAGTTACAGGGGCCTCCTGGCTGACATACCCATCCCCTGCCCCAAATTTCTCCAGCCTGGGACTGGGCTACCCTTCCCTATATAATCCAACAATTTTGCTATGTTGGGCCTTTTTTGTCCCTTTTGATTTACCCTTTGCCCTCCTGGCCTCTTGGTTTGGCTCACCCCTCTCCTTCCCCCTCCCTGTCTCCTCACATGGCCCAGTCAAGTCTGGCTGTATCCACTCTGGCCTCGCCCAGATGGCCCTGCCTCTGACTGCGCTCTTCCTTGTGTCTAAGGTAGATGTCTCCTCCACCATTCCTAGGAGCAGTCATGCCCTTCCCTTTTTATTATTTTTCTTCTTTCAGACCGCAAGTCTGTAACTCCAGTGGTGGGGGTGCAGGGACCAGGAGGCCCCTGGAGATCCCTGGTCAGTCAGTCTAACCAACTGGGGAGCTCCAGGCTTTGTGAGAGATGCTATCTCAAAAAACAAATTGGAGAGGGACTGAGAAAGACACCTGACTTTAACATCTAAACCCACATGCACAAGTACAGACTCACACATAAGCACACCTACATGTGTGCATGAACATACACACACACGCACGCGTGTGCGCGCGCACACACACACACACACACACACACACACACACACACAAGGTAATCTGTCTCAATCATTTCTGTCTGCTGTAAGAGAGACCAGGGTGATAAATTAGTAGTGACAAGAAAAAAGTCTTCTGCAAGGAATTAGAGCATCATCACCAGACTCAGGATGACAGCTCAGGATAATGGCCGTCATCACCAGACTCAGCACCATGGCCACCATCACGAGATTCAGGATGACGGCCACCATCACCAGACTCAGGACCACGGCCACCTTCACCAGACTCAGGACCACAGCCACCATCACCAGACTCAGGACCACGGTCACCATCACCAGACTCAGGACCACGGCCACCATCACCAGACTCAGGACCACGGCCACCATCACCAGACTCAGGACCACGGCCACCATCACCAGACTCAGGACCACGGCCACCATCACCAGACTCAGGACCACAGCCACCATCACCAGACTCAGGATGATGGCCGTCATCACCAGACTCAGGACGATGGCCACCATCACCAGACTCAGGACCAAGGCCACCATCACCAGACTTGGGACGACGACAGCCACCATCACCAGTCTCAGGACAGTGACAACCAAAGTCTCCATGTCACTCCTCCTGCCCCATCTCTGGCTTCTCAAAAGTCCTTCTACTCTGCATCCACTCTTAGAAGCAACTGAAACATTCTATGAACAGTGTTGTCTGATGGTATCAAAGCAGTGTCACTTAAGAGAAAGCCTGATGCTGACACCAGGCTGACCAGATACTCAGCTGCGTCTCGGGAAGGTAATGAATGTCAGGCACTGAATGCTAGCAGGGAGGGGAGCCAGAAAATATCCTGAGAACTAAGGCCTGAATCTTGTCAGGAACCTGCCTCTGCCAGTTCTGTGGTACTGGAAATGTCACCTAAGTTTTCTAGACTTGGTTTTGTGTTTGTAAAATAAGAGGTAGGCGTGATGCTGCACACCTGTAATCCCAGCATTTGAGATTAAAATAGAAGCAGGAAGAGCAGATGTTCAAGGACATCCTCAACTACACAGTGAGTTCAAAGTCATCCTAGGATACAGGAGACTCTGTGTCAAAAAAATTAATTAATTAATAATAAGACTGCAGTAAACATTCTTTCTGTGAGTCATTATGTACTGGGTCAAAGCACCCCAGGACAGCACCCCAGGTCAGCATCCCAGGTCAGTATCCCAGGTAAACATCCCAGGTAAGGGTCCCAGGTCAACATCCCAGGTAAGCGTCCCAGGCCAACATCCGTGGTCAGTATTCTAGATAAGCATCCCAGGTAAGATTGGGAGATAAGCCACCCAGTTAAGTGTCCCAGGTAAGCATCTCAGGTCAACATCCCAGGTCAGTATTCTAGGTAAGCATCCCAGGTAAGCAAAAGCCTCTTAATATCTCTTCCACTCACGGATCTCTCTCCAGTATTCATCTCCCCTCATAAACAAACCGATATTAGAATAAAGCCCAGACGCCTCGGGTGGTTGCCTCCACTCTTCCCTGGTTCTCCTCCCTTAGTTTCCATATCCGTCTCAAGGCCTGGATGAGAACTAAAGACTACCCTATGTTGTTGTTCTCTTTGATATTGAAAAGAGACGCCACAAAGCTTCCCAAGTGAAGGTTTGTTCCCCTTGGGAAATACTGATCCTAAGTATGATTCACCCCCACAATGTGACTGCTCAGCCTGTGTGACCACCATGCTCTGTGGTCACACAGCTGTAAACCTGGGGAAACTGGCTGCATCGCTGGGCACTATGCACCACAGACTGAAGGGATGGGCCTCCTCTGTGGAGCCAGGCCACTGACGGCAGAAATTGGAACACACATCACGGTCATATCCTGAAGTCATATCAAGTGAAAGACAGGTTCTGTTTTCAGAAATTGGTATGTGTCTGAGGAAGGAGGAGCTGAGCGTGGGATTCCAAAAGCCATGAGTAGACAAGGCACAGCTCAGTCCTGGGGTCGGAGTTGCGCTGGCGTCTAGTTTATGGCTTGTGCTTCCGGCTCTCCGTGCAGCTCAGTCCTGGGGTCGGAGTTGCGCCGGCACAGTGTCTAGTACGTCGCCTGCGCTTCCGGCTCTCCATCTCACAGTGGGAGCAATGAAGGCAAAGAGGGAAAGTGTCTTAGGAGCAGTAGGAGAGAAGAGGGTCCCAAAAGTGAGAGATCAAGTCCTTCCCAGGCCCTCTGGGCCCCGCTCCCTCCTCTTGGGCCCGTTCCCGGGCTGTGTCACTGGGTGAGGCCACAGAGAGAAGCTTTGTTTCCACAGCTCACAGTAATCACAAGTTGGAATGCCTCCCATTGGAGCATTTGATGCGGAATGAACTGCGAGTCGGAGGGAAGAATCATAATTGTCCCTAAATACGAGGTCCTGAGCCGGGCCAGAAAGATGAGCACCCTCTCGTGAGTCTGGGGGATAAGATCTGGGTCCCGCCCACTGTCCTTCAAACTTCTAGACTGTCCAGTTCCTGACCTCAGGGTTCTAATTCCAAGAAGCCCCTTCTGTAGGCGTGGAGAAACTGTTAAAGCATTGGGTGCTGGGCTCAAGCCCCAGGGCTTCAGATCTGCCTTTCTCCTGAGTCCCCAAGTGGTGCTGATGTTGGTCTAGGGAAGACACCTCACACATGTGTGGCTCTGCTGAGCACTGCGTATCACCTCACTCTGGATTTCCGGCTCACACACATTCCCTATGTTTTTTCTTACCGTTCCCCACGCTGCTGATGCTATTTCCGCAATTTCCGAGAAGTAGATGCTGCTTTCCTTCTGGAAAAATAATGAAAGCTTAATAATAGTTAAAAAGACACTTTGGAGGAAGCTGGTGCCCACTGTATGTCTCTAACAGCCTTGCTGTTTACATAACTGACAATCACACCGTCGGGATCGGATAACTGGACTTCATTTTTTCTCCTAACTCTTTTAAGAAATGCTTTACTAGCATATATTAATCATACCCAAGGGTTGATTTAATTGTGAGTGTATTCGTTACTTTTCTGTGCTGATAAACACCATGGCCAGAGGCAACTTGGGGAATCAAAGGGTTAATTTCGCTTAAGCGCCTGGATCACAGTGCGGGAAGAATGTTCGAGGTTCACTCCCCTTGGCAGCTTAGCTTGTTTCCTTAGGCAATCCAAGACCATCTGCCCAGGGTGGGACCTCCCACAGAGGGCTGGCCCCTCCCACAGAGGGCTGGCCCCTCCCACAGAGGGCTGGCCCCTCCCACATCCATCCTTCATCCAGAAAATCGTCCCCACAGAAAGTGCTACCGGGTAAGCTGATGGAGGCAGTTTCTCACTTTGGCCCCCTCTTCCCAGATGATGGCAGCTTGTGTCAACTTGACAAAACTAAACAGCACAGTGGCATTTTTCACACTTCCCCTCCTCCCTGTCACCCTCGTGTGTCCCCTCAGAACCACGGGTCCCTTCTCTCCCAATCAGCACCTTCCTCTGTTTTCAGACCCAATTATTTTCCTCAGGGTCGCTACCTGATTTGCGTTAAGCATCCAGTTACAAAGCCTGCACTTCACCTAAGAGGAAAGCCTCCTTGGAGGAGCTGCGCAGACCAGACTTGCGTGTTATAGGCATCTCTTCAGGGGGTTATCTTGATGGTTAATTGATAGAGGCCCGGCTTACTGTGGGTGCCAAGTAGACAGATGGTCCTGGGTTGTTTAAGAAAGACAGCTAAGCGTGAGCCTGTGCGTGAGCCAGAGAATGAGACAAACATTTGTGAACTGAAGAAATCCATCCTGGCTTCAGTGATCACTTATGGCCGCGAATCAGAGAAATACTAGCATGTGCTTGTTGACCTTAGGGCTGCGGCTCACTGTGCATTCCTTCCTTGGTTCACCCCTTTCCACCTTAAGCCTCAACACAGATTTTAGAACTACATTTCTGACTGGGTATCCATTTCCCAAACTCTCCTCTTGGACATAGGCACTAAGGTTCCAAATCACAGAGCACAAAGAGACTTAATGAAACTGAAGAGGGCAATAACGGACTAATACGTCTTCACTAATATAGTGAAGACTTTGCCAAGATCTGCAGGACTGTTCTAACAGTGATGTTTCCTTGTAATTAGACTTCTCCGTGCTCTGAGGACTTTACAGGCTCTCGAAATGGATTTCTGCAACGTTCCTCTGAGGCCAGTAAGGAGCAGGTCTAATTATGTCCTCTTCACACATGGACAGGCAAACACAAGGAAATCCAACAAAAAGGCCCGAACGGCTCCAGAGCAATCCACCGCTCATACCCGCCTGAACCGGCTCCAGAGCAATCCCCTGCTCATACCCGCCTGTTTTCTTCCGTTTGTGCAGTGAGAACTCGGAAGGCATTGTTCTCTCATTTTTTGCTAAAGTGAGAAATAAAATCCCACGGGGTCATCTGAAGCGATGAAATGAAAGGGGTGATAAATCTGGACAGCAGCGGTCTACGCCTGTGAGACCAAATTTGATTTCTATGGATAACACGATCGGGGCTCTCCAAGGCTGAGCCCGGTCGGCTCGGCGCAGCCTGTGCCACCTGGTCTGATAAAGCCGCAGACAGAATGGGTGCTCAGAAACCAATAGACTTGCGTGACTGCGGACCTCGGAAAGCGCGCCCCGTGTGGGAGGTCTGTGCAACTGCGGGTGTTTCCAGGTTATAACAGGTTTAGGAGATGTGCAGTCGCTGGCCGGAGCCTTGTTACTGATGCTACAGGACAAAGCTCCAGGCCCCAGGAAGGAGAGAAACACAGCGTAAAGCCTGTGCTATTAACCTTCTTTGCTACTGTGCCTTGTTTTCTAGAAGAGATTCATACCACAAAAAAAAAAAAAAAAAAAAAAACTAGGCCCTTTATACATCCTTAATTTTAACAATCTCCAGGCCGGGTAAATGACAGTGGGCGGAGTGTTTGCTAATAAGTGCAGGGACCAGAGGTCAGGTCCTCGGAACCCAGGGAAATGTGAGGTGGGCGGGGCGGCCAACTATAATCTCGGGGTGCGAGAGGCGCTCAGAGGATCCCAGGAGCAAGCCAGCTAGCGGGACTAGCTGAAAGAGTAAGTTCTCTGAGCTCAGTAAGGGTTTGCCTGGAGAGACAGAGGTGCCTGACTTCGGCCTTGGGTTCACACATACCCTTCCCTGCCACATGCACGTACATACACACACATGTACACATAAACACATGTACACCCAATGCAACCACACACACATGTACACATCTGCACTCAGGAGCACACACACACACACACATACACACCCAATGTAACCACACACACACGTACACACCTACACTCAGGACCACACACATATACACATCCAATGCAACCACACACACACATGTACACACCTACACTCAGGACCATACACATATACACATCCAGTGCAACCACACACACACATGTACACACCTGCACTCAGGAGCGCGCTCATACATACACATACACATCCAATGCAATTACACACACACACATGTACACATGAGTGCACACACACAGCAACACACACGTGCATACCACACACACACACACATACAAACACACATTTTAAAATATGTTTAATACCCTCACCTTCAAGCCACAGACACTAAAGCAGAATTGTAATCAGGCTTGGCCATCTTTGGCCCTTCGGCTTCTGTAAAGCCCAGCATGTCCCCCATGAAGGCCCATAATAGTCCATCTCTTCCTCTTGCCTTTCACCTACAGTGGCTCCCGACAGGCTGCTCTCCCCACACACCTCCCACGTCAGAGGGCTGGAGGCTGCAAGAAATAACAGTTAGCTAGAAGTCTCTAGCTATGAGGGTTCAGGATGTCCCTTCTCTGGGTGTATTGTTCTTTGTCAAGTACAGTACATTTTGAAATGTGGAATTCAGTTCAAAGATGAGGACAGAAATGAATGAAATTCTCGAAAAAAGGCAGAGATGATGGGGAATGGAACTTCCGTTCTACAGGGTGTGAATTCAAAACCCAAACATCAAAGGAGGGTTTATAAGTTCTCACGAGTGTGCTCTTCCTCCTGACGATGGTAACAACTGCACGACAACTAAAGACCATGGAAAGTCACAGCAGGTACCTAAGGGCTCAGCCGCCAAGAACACTAACTGCTCCTGCAGACGACTTGGTCTTCATTCCTAGCACCTACATAGTAGCTCACGGCCGTCTGTAACTCCAGGTCCAGGGCACCCTATGCATTCTTCTGGCCTCCACAGACACCAGATATGCACATAGGGTGCAGGCATAACTGTAGGCAAAGCTGCCGTTCACATAAATGTATATGCTATATTAAATGTTTTTAAAAAATAATAAAGGAATGTGTATGTTTTTCTTTATAAATGGAGAATAACTCTTCTGTTCAAATTCAGCTTGCAATGTAAGTTACATGGTGATGAGCTCCTCTGATGATGCCTTGGGTTCTTTTAAGGTCTTTGGTTATGGTTGTTCTTGTTGTTATGTTCAAAACTTTTTGACACCATCTACATTAATGGCCTGTCCGTCAATAGTCTCCATTTTTCATAAGGTCATGAGTTCTTGGTTCATCATATCAGTAGGTTCTAGAATCTGCAAATTCAATCAGCTTTATATGAAAATTTTTTTAAATTGCATCTGTGCCAAACACATAAGGACATCTACATAGAGAGTTTGAGGGAAGCCAGGGACACATAGTAAGACAGTGACTCAAAAACAAACAAATAAACCTCCCCAAAACAAAACAAAACCAGTGTGATGATCCTTGCCTGTAGTTCCAGCACTTGGGAGGCAGAAACAGGTGGACCTTCACTGGAGCTCAAGGTCAGCCAGGACTTTAATGATAAAGTGAGACTCTATCATTTAAAAAAAAGTCAAAAGACACCAAACAACATGTACTGACACTGTCAGAATCCCCTAAAACACCAGGTCCATGGCATTTGTGTCATATTGAGCATCATAAGTCGATCATGGGCAAATGTGTACAGATTTCATGAGAGGAACGTCATCAGAGCTGATGTCTGAAGGTCCAGAGAAATAACTACCCATGGGATCAAGGCCAGAGCAAACTTCTCTTAGCCAAAAATACCTTGGCTCTCCCTTAGTTTTTTATGTCAATATGTCTTCATCTTCACTGCGCTCACTAGAAACTTTTCCTTAAACTCCTGAGGTCAAATGAACCAAGTAAAGAAATAAATCAGAGAAACAACACCCTTCACAAGACCCTCAAATAATATAAAACATCTTGAGATAATTCTAACCAAGCAACTGAGAGGCTCATACGATAAAAACTTTGAGTCTTTGAAGAAAGAGATTAGAGAAGGTATCAGAAGATATGGAAAGATCTCCCATGCTCATGGATCTGTAGGAATAGCATAGTAAAAATGGCCATCCTACCAAAAGCAATCAACAGGTTAAATGCAATCCCCATCAAAATCCCAACACAATTCTTTAGAACATACTCTATATACATTGCTACACTTGTTCAAGATATTGTACTCAGACAGCTCATCTAACAAGGTAATGCAAATTTCTAGTTCTTGAATGTTATTATTACCAACTATTTAGGATAATAAGGAAATGCAAGCTAGTAATTAGTCACCTGTCATAATTGAACTTGTAGTCATATTAAGTATGTTTACAAGGTCAAACAGAGATATATTTTAAGTAGATAAGTCATCTTCACATATTTCAGAGATCTACAGAATATGGCATTTAAGATGTTTTAATAATATAGGATTTTTCTTTATAACAATGAGACAGGTCTGCTCCTGGCAGCACCAATCTACTTCAGAGAAGATGATGGCATCGAAGAAACTCCACGTGGAATTCACTTTCTTGGTGGCAGAAGTAAGCCACTGGGAAAGAAAGTGCTCTAGTTGACAGTATGCTGTGAAAATTGAACAAGCAGGACACAAGAGAGAGTATACAAAATCTTGTCAAGACGAGGCAGGACAGTCCTTCAGAAATCCTGCTTCATAGCAAAGTCTGTCGAATATTCTAGGCCTGTAGGCTGAAGGTAGATGCCCCGATGTTGCAGAGGATCTTGGGATCACTGTCCAGTCAGCCAGCTGTTTCTGTCATTTCTCACATTTTTTTTTTGAAAGTTGCTTGCTTGCCGGGCGGTGGTGGCGCACGCCTTTAATCCCAGCACTTGGGAGGCAGAGGCAGGCGGATCTCTGTGAGTTCGAGACCAGCCTGGTCTACAAGAGCTAGTTCCAAGACAGGCTCCAAAAACCACAGAGAAACCCTGTCTCGAAAAACCAAAAAAAAAAAAAAGAAAAAAGAAAGTTGCTTGCTTGCACTTCCTGCTTATTCAGTTAATATTATTTCCTTCTCAGGTCTCTGATGGGAACTGAAGGCTAGATAGTTACAGTTTTTCTTGTTAACAAGTTCAGAAAAGAAACTCACAAAAGATGTGTAAAGTGGATAAGGCTGAAAGACATAAAGAGATAGTTTTGGGGTTAGTAATACAAGTTAGGATAGAAAGTAAATTAGGTACAAGATTTTGGACTCACCAAGATAGGATAGATAATGGAGTATTTTCTCTGCATTTGCCAGATGTAAATGGACTAGATAATGTTGATGTATTTACTGAATGACTATATTGTATATAGTCATTGTTCTTAGTGTATATGGTTTTTCTTACAATAGTTATAACCTTCTTTTTTATTTTAGACAAAAAGGGGGAATGTAGTGATATTTTGTTTGTGTTTTAACAAATAAAGCTTGCCTGAAGATCAGAGTGCAGAGCTAAGCCACTAGAGGCCAGGGAGTGGTGGCACACCGTTAATCCTAGGACTCGGGAGGTGGCAACAGGGCAGACTGGTGACTGGGCAGAGAGAGGAATATAAGGTGGGAGGAGGCAGAAATGCATTGCAGTCTGAGGTTTGGTGGAGATAGATGCAGTCTGGAGATGCAATCTGAGGATAGGATCGCCCCTTCGGCCTAAGCATTGGTAGAGGTAAAAGGACTCTCTAGTGGCTGGCCACTCTGCTTCTCTGATCTTCAGCATTCACCACTATGTCTGATCCTGGGTTTTTATTATTAATACCAATTAGAATTCATGCTACAATAATAGAAGAGAACGTGGGGGGATAGCCTTGAACACATTGGCACCGGAACAACTTCCTGGACAGAACACCAGTAGTGCAGACACTAACAACAATAATTAATAAATGGAACCTTATGAAACAGAAAAGCTGGTGATAGATTCAAGGTGACATTGGCCACCAGCACCCTCGGGACCGCAAAGCTGGGATAAAGAGTCCGAGAAATCCACAGAAGCTCCAAGGGGAGAAGCAGCAGCAGAGAATGAATCTGCAGAATTTACAGCATCCCCAGGGCAACTAAAATAAAATAAAAAAATAAAAATCATGTCTTATGGAAAGGTGCTTTTAAAAAGTGGTTGCTTGGCCTTGAGGTCCTGAGAGAGAGCTGGAGAGTTGGCCTGCCTGTTGTCAGCTGCGACTCTCCCAGGAGAGAAAGCTCGCCCTGCCCAGAGGCGTGATCATCCTGACTCTGGGTAGCAACGTGCTATCCTAGAGGAGTCTCAGCGGTAGTCCAGTTTGTATGGTGCTTCAGAAACCAGAAACTTTGAACAAGACCAGTGACTTGTTGCAATAAGTATTCGCATGTAAAACTGTTTGGGCAATAATAATAATAATAGTAAGATACTCTGTGGCACAGGGAAGTTTGCAAGGCCACCTTGATGAACAAAAGTGCTGTGGAGAGGTGGGAAGGATGGCAGAACTCCTGTGGAGAGAGGCAGAACACTGCTGTGGCAAAGGAGGTAACGGGACGGGGAGCATGTGGTAATAGAGTACGGCAGGCGGGTGTCTGCAGGGTCCTGGAGCTCTCACAGGCTCTGCCTCGGAACCTGCGATCCTGGCGGGCACACCATTGCCCTGGCTCTGAATACGAGCAGGACGTCCTTCCGAGACGGAAAACGGTTAGGGCTCCTCAAAAGACCTCCGTGGTTCACGGCACTGCCAGAAGCCATGATGGTGTCGGCGATCTTGGCTACAGTCAGGGTCTCTGTTAGTGTCCGTGGTCCGTGCTGCAGCTGCCAGAGGCAATGCCGATGTCCGTGGTGCAAGTCCGTGATCCATGCTGCCACGGACTGTTATGGGAAAGGAAGTTTTGTTGTTGTATTTTTTTGTTTGTTTGTTTTGCAGTGTAATTGATGGCTGCAGACTCATACTTGAGAATTAGAAACACTGAAGGTTTCTGTGACACCACCCACACGCCACCACAACCACCACCAAAAGAAAGAAACAGTCCAGACAGGAAACCATTGCAGAGAGTCTTTGAAAACTGTGCTACAGATGCTGAAGTTAGCTCTTCACAGCTGATGGCTTCGGGTGGGGGTGGGAAGGACTCGGTCATCTCTAAAGGGCTGGCCACTGGGAGTTTGACCGTGCTCCAATGTGAACAACGGCACCACAAATCGGAGTTGGTGTGATTTTTTTTTTACTTCTTTTTCAGGGGGAGACACAAGAGTAGGAGGGTAGACCTGGGGGTGTGGGAGGGGGGAAATGAGTATGATAAGGGTGAAATATATGAAATTCCCAAATAATTAATAAAAATACTATATTGGAAAAAGAAGATTAAAAATTAAAATCTTTTGTAAGGTAAAGGATACTATCAATCAGACAAAACGGCAGCCTACAAAATGGCTTTTTAAAAACCAACTCCAAATCTGATAGAGGTGTAATATCCAAAATTTATAAAGAACTCAAAGAACTAGATATATTTAAAAATCCAATTTAAAAAATAGGGTGCAGATCTAAACAGAATTCTTAATAGAGGGACCTCAAATGGCCAAGAAACACTTAAAGAAATGTTCGCCAAGCCGGGCGGTGGTGGCGCACGCCTTTAATCCCAGCACTCGGGAGGCAGAGGCAGGCGGATCTCCGTGAGTTCAAGGCTAGCCTGGTCTACAAGAGCTAGTTCCAGGACAGGCTCCAAAACCACAGAGAAACCCTGTCTCGAAAAACCAAAAAAAAAAAAAAAAAAAAAAAATGTTCGCCATCCTTAGCCATCAGGGAAATGTAAATCAAAATGACTGAGTTTCTATCTTACACCGGTCAGAATGGCTCCGATCAGTAACGCAAGTGACGGGTAGGCCTGAGAGGATGCAGAGTCAGGGGAACACTCCTCCACTGCTGGTGGGAGTGCAAACTTGTACAGCCACTATGCAGATCAATACAGCAGTTCCTCAGATAATTAAAGGTCAATCTACTTCAAGACCACTATACCACCCTTGGTCATATACACAAAGGATAATCCATTCTACCACAAGGACACGTTTTAAACTATGTTCATTGAGGCTATATTTATAATAGCCAGAAACTGAAAACAACCTAGATTTCCCTCAGCTGAAGAACAGATAAAGATCTTGTGGTACATTTACACAATGGAGTACTACTCGGCTGTTTTAAAAACAATGGCTTCATGACGTCTGCAGGCAAATGGATGCAACTAGAAAAAAAAATCCTCCTGAGTGAGGTGACCCAGACCCAGAAAGACAAACTTGCTACATAGTCACTTATAAGTGGATATTGGATGCTAAGTAAATGATGATAAAGCTATAATCTGTAGACACAGAGAGGTTAGGTAAAGAGGAGGCCTTTTGGGGGGGGGGGCGTGGATCTCCCTGGGAAGGGGAAATAGAATAGACTCTGGGAGGTAGGCTGTGGGCAGGTGAGGACAGGGAATCAGGTGATGGGGGAGAGATGGCTGGAATTGGGGGGCACTTGGGGACAGTGTGGAAACCAATAACCTATGAGGGTGGCCCTAGTGAGGACTCCTTGTATTAGAAGATATGGAGTCTGAACTGGCTACCTTCTGTAACCAGGCAAGGCTTCCAGTGGGGAGACTGGGTCCCATTCCGTAGAGTTGTTGACCAAGGAGATCCTGTGGAGATCCCAAACAAACCCAGGCGATGATAGCACAGAAGGGCACCCTCTGAAAACTAATAATGGGGCCCCATTGCTGAAACAACGTAGCTCACAGAGCAGAGAGGTCAAAAATGGTGTGGGCTTAGGGTCTTCACCCATATGTACGTACATTCCAGCACCTTTGGTGCAAGAAGACACTCTGCAGGCTACAGAAAGAGAAACCGGTACACCAACCCTGCCATGAAATCCTCTCCCTACAATCTTTCCTGCCTAAAAGATCTGCTGGTGTTGGGAACATTATTTACACGTGTGTGACTTTTGTTTACGCTGCATTTGTTCAAATCTGTGAAGCTGTGTTACTGCGCCTGTCTAAAACACCTGATGGTCCTAATAAAGAGATGAACGGCCAATAGCGAGGCAGGAGCAAGGGTAGGCAGGGCTGACAGGCAGAGTGTAAGTAGAAGGAGAACCAAGGGAGAGGAGGAAGAATGAGGAGCAAGAGAACAAGAGGACGTTAGGGGCCAGCCACCCAGCTTCACAGCAATCCACAGAGAAAGAAGTAAAGACGGGTATACAAAAGTAAGAAAAGAAAAAAACGCAGAAGCAAAAGGTAGTTGGGATAATTTAAGAAAAGCTGGCAAGAAGCAAGCCAAGCTGAGGCCAGACATTTCTAACTAAGAGAAAGCTTCTGTGTGTGATTTAGGATCTGGGTGGCAGGTCCCCCAAAGAATAAAAAGTAAAACATCACACCACATGCCGGGGCCATGGTGGCTCAGAACTTGTGGTAGTGGCCAAAGTCTGGTTTAACTTGAGGCCCACTCCATGAGAGAGAACCCATACCCTATACTGCCTGGATGGCCAGTAAGTGAAACCGAAACAGCCCAGAGACCTTAGGTAGAACCAAACATGACTGGCCAAAAAAATTCAATAAAATAAAATAGAATGAAATGGTTCCTAAAGATATTCTGCTCTAGTTAGAGGTCAGTGCCTTGTCTAGTCACCCTCAGAGAGGCTTTCTCTGGAAGCAGATGGGAGCAGATGCTGAGACCCACAGCCAGACGTTACGAGGAAAGAGTGTCTAAATTGGGTCCCTCCCCTCAAAGCTCAGGGAACCCTGAGGAACAAGGCAAAGAAAAACTGTAGGAGTCAGAAGGGATAGAGGACACCAGGAGAACATGGCCCACTGAATCAACTAAGCAGGGCACTGTGGTATTTGAATGTGACTGACCCTCATAATCTCATAGTGGTATTCTTAGGAGGCGGGAGTCTGTCTGTGTCTACGGAGCTCCCCAATTAAACTAGACAGGCTACAAGAGAGTCCCAACGGCCCTCCTGGCTCTGCCTCCCTAGCTCTGAGGTTACAAACACGCTACCACACCTGGGTTTTTACCTGGACGCTAACAATCAAACTTGGGTCCTCTTGAAAGGCAAGTGTCCTTACTGTAACGCCTGGGTACATCTGCTCTACGCGCTACTCCCTACATGGTACAGTTCATGAGCCGGAAATGGGCTGGATACTTAAAAACACACGCACACACAGACAGAGACTCGGGGACACAGGTCATTCTTGAAACAAGAATGCCCACTTTATTGTGCTCAGGGGCAGCTTATATAGAACTCTAGCCTCACCCCAGCTCTCGGGATTTTTCAGCTGCAGACTCACCAGAAGCCACTCCCCTGCCATCAGGTCTCGGGCTCAGAGCAGCTGCAGGCTGCTCAGAGCAAAGGAAAACAAGTTGTTGACAAGAAATTCAGAATGGGGGGGGGGTCCACAGCCCCCAACACCTTACCAACTGAGCCCCTGTCCCCTGTGGTGGAATATTAGTTTAAGATGTGTTACATTTGTTTATTCTGTGGAATATTTGTTTAATGATGCAAAGATGTGCTGAGTTCTTTTATGTTACATTCTTTGCCTGTCTAAACCATCTGATTGGTCTAATAAAGAGCTGAACGGTCAAAAGCTAGGCAGAAGAGAGAATTAGACAGAGTTGACAGGCAGAGAGAATTAATAGGATAAATCTAGACTTGAGAGAAGAAAGGATAGAGGGAGAAGAAGAAAGAAGAAGAGGAGGATACCAGGGACCAGCCACCCAACCAAACAACCATCCACAGAGTAAGAAAAGAAAGGTATATCGAATAGAGAATGGTAAAAGCACAGAGGCCAAAGATAGGTAGGATAATTTAAGAAAGGCTGTCTAGAAACGAAGCAAGCTAAGGCTGGGATTTCATAAGTAAGAATAGGTCTCCATGGATTTATTTGGGAGCTGGGTGGCAGCCCCCTAAGAGCAAAGAGTAAAAAAAGCAAAAACCAACTACAATCCCCAGCATTGGGTTTCTCTTGGGAAAGTAGCTCGAGACAGACAGACAGACAGACACTCAACCAGGAGTGTGTTTCCCGGCACAGGGTGGAGCCCTGCACTGGTGTGAGGTGCCACTCTGACCTAAGTGGCAAGGAGTACGTGTGATTTTGTACTCTCTACAACTCCTATCTGAGGGTGATGCCCCAGACAACTGGGTACTCTGATGACGGGGATGCCAGAGCTCCTTCACACAGATCCCCAAAAGGAGACAGCATACGGCGCCCCGCTAGAAGAGCATACACGCTATAGTCGGTGAAGAAAACCGAGCTTCTGTGATGGTAAAAGCTGGGTTTGGGCTTTCAGCCCACGGGGGCCAGCAAATGTTTCCATTGCCGATGTAACATTGAGACATTTACTCAAAAGTAAGGTTCACCTCCCATGAAGAAAGTTACAAAACATTTCACAGAGAACTTGAGCTAGGTTTGGAGCCGTGGGCCTTAAGGGCTAAAGGGAAGGAAGGGGGAAGGGAAGAGGGAACCACCATCCAGGGACTGCACAGGAATTCATGTGCAGTTTGGAAAAGAGCAGAACAGGCAGGCGGGGGCAGGGTGGGTGGAATAGAGAACCTTAGGTTCTCAGGACCAAAATACCTACAATGAAACCACTCAAGTTCCAGGAGCAAGGCGTGCCTGGTGAAAGGCCTTTATTAAGAAAATTAATGGCACCAAAGAGGGCAGCATGGACCTGAGGGGAAAGACTAGGCTGTGGCCAGCTGGGCGACGTTGTGGTCATCTAGTTCGGGTACAAATGCAGACCATATAGGGAAGCTCATAGAGAGGAGAGGACGGTTCTAAGTGTCATCGTAAACAATGCTGCTGCTTCTCCGGATAACTATGGAAGAGTAGAATGGTTTTTTTCTTTTACTGTTTTTAAATCTGTTTCATGTTTCACCTCATAGGGCAGAGTCTGTGATGAGACCTTCCACCCTGAATGACCCTTGACGCAGAAAATTGAGATGCACAGTCCCGACACTTAGCAAGTTTCTGCCTTGCTATAGCTTCAAGGAAAGACATCCCCTAGCAGGGTTTTCACACAGCCCAGGCTGGCTTGGAACTCACTGTGTATCTGGGGATAAAATTTCGGGTCCTCCTGCCTCCACCATGCGTGCTAGGCACGCACTCTCCCAATTGACTAACAGGCATTGATTTCACAGACTTCTAAGGATCTTTGGGTGAACCGTGCTGACATATCTTGTCACTGTTCACATCTGCTATAGAATGAGGTTCAAGATGGATGCAGTCAAAGAAGAAACTCATTGATAAGCACACATCTCATCAGAGACTGGTGTCCAGGATATATAAAGAATTCCCACAACTTATCGATAATATATACCACCGGATAAAATGTCAACAAAATTTTTGAACCTTTAACAAAGAAAGCTATCTACTGGCTACAAGAACATCACCAGTAATCAAATGTCCGCAGAAACCACTGTGGTGGTTTGTGTAAGGGTGGCCTCCACGAGCTCGTAGGTTTGAACGCCTGGTCATTGGGGAGTGGTGTTACTTGACAGGGATTAGGAGGTGTGGCCTTGTTGGAGGAAGTGTGTCACTGGGGGGGGGTGGGCTTTGGGGTTTCAGATGCTAAGCTGAGTCCAGTGTCTATTTCTGCCTCTGTAAAAAGACTTTCTACCATGGAAGAATGGTGAATGATTAAGGAGTTAGATAAAGTTTAGACTTCACATAAGCTACACCTGTATTGAAAGATTATATGTAGCCTGCTAATATTACAGGTTTTTTAATATTTATTTATTATGTATACAATATTCTGTCTGTGTGTATGTCTGCAGGCCAGAAGAGGGCACCAGACCTCATTACAGATGGTTGTGAGCCACCATGTGGTTGCCAGGAATTGAACTCAGGACCTTTGGAAGAGCAGGCAATGCTCTTAACCACTGAGCCATCTCTCCAGCCCCAATATTACAGTTTTTATGGTCTTGTGTATTAGTTTATAAATAAATTGAAGGCAGTCAGGCATGGTAGTGCATGCCTTTAATTCCAGCACCTGGGAACCAGAGGTCTGAGGCAAGTCTGAGTTTAAGTCCAGCCTGGTCTATACAAAGGGAGTTCCAGGACAGTCAGTGATATGTTGAGAAACCCTATCTCAAAAAATCTAAATAAGTAAGTTTAAGGTCAGGCATGGTGGCACTATCCTGTCTTCCCAGGACTAGAGAGGCTGAGATAGAAGGAGCCTTAATCTGAGCCTAGCCTGGGTTACATAAACAGACCCTGTCTCAAAAAGCAAAATGAGATAGCTCAGTAGGCAAAGATACTTGGCACCAAGCCTGGTGACCTGACTTTGACCTTAGGACCCATATTTTGGAAGGAGAGAACCAACACCCAGAAGCTGTCTTCTGACCTCCACACACATGGTGGCATGTATGACCTACACATGTGCACATACGCACAATATGTATAAGATGGCTTGCCAGGTAGAGGCGTTTGCCTGTGGGCACCACCTGAGCTCAATCACTGACCCCCACAAGGTGGCAGAAGAGAACCAACTCCTGAGTCTCATATTCTCTCTCTCTCTCTCTCTCTCTCTCTCTCTCTCTCTCTCTCTCTCTCTGTGTGTGTGTGTGTGTGTGTGTCTGTCTGTCTGTCTGTCTGTTGTGTTGTTGTTGTTGTTATTATTATTATTATTAGACAAAGTTTCAGTATGTTGCCCTGGCTGGCCTAGAGTTCACTATGAAGAACATTTTCCTCAGACTCACAGGGACTCACCTGCAAGGTGTGTGCCACCACACTAATTGAGGGATCTCATCAGCACAGATACAATGCCCAGAAAGGCTCATTGGCTCTAATTTCACTATCTGTGAAAACAGTAAGCTATGTAAATATGACTGAGGCCTCATTTCAAAACCAACAGGACACCAGCAGAAGAAATTCGACTGATAACACTCCGGCCAGCAGACAAAGAAGTGTTGTGTCCCAATAAAGAACCGATGCCTCAGGACCAAGGGTAAAGAGGATATAAAACAATTTGTAATAGAGTATTTTCCTCATCTGTTTCTCAACAGAGTTTCTTCGAGCTCTAACCCGTGACCTATGCTGTGTCCCTTAGGTTATCACACAATGGCCTGATTTCATTGGCTAGACCTAGACCTAAACACTAGCCTTTCCCTTCACCTGCTAAATGGTGACTTAAAGGAGCTGCATCAATTACAGGAGCAGTCAAAGTATTACTGTCTTCCATGGACCCCGGCCAGCAGGGCAGGAGTGAGAGGTGCATCCTTGCGAGGCAGTACCGTCAGAGGCTGTGTTTACAAGCAGAATACCGGTCTCTATTCTATTTTGTAGGGTCTTTTAACTCTACAAAAAAAAAAAAAAAAAAAAAAAAAGCGACTTGTCTTCATCAAACTACAGTTGCTCGTGGTCTGTCTACATACCGAATCCTAGTGTAAAGACCCACAGCCCTTCCACACACCCCTTTTCTTTTTCAAGTGGAAATTAAATATTCAGGATCTACACTCTCAGCTGCAGTCCAGTGGGCGCAATCTTTCAAAGGGCTAGAATTTCAGCTAGTTGACCTTATTTGAATGTAAATACACTAAAAAAATTGAAAAAAGATTAAAAAAAAGACAGGGTCTCGCTGTGTAGCTCTGGTGGTTCTGAAACTCGCTCTGTAGAGCAGGCTGACCTGAACTCGCGGAGATCTGCCAGCCTCTGCCTCCCAGATTAAAGGCGTGCACCATCATGCCTGGCTCTGAATGCAAATATCTTTACTTCTAAATTAATTTTGCTTATATTAGTTAAAATTGTCAAGTGACAAGGAAGGTTATGTGAACTCATATTTACAAAGACCTTGAACCTGACATCCTGAGAAGCGATTTCCCTTGCCACCTAAAGCAGGCATGAATGACTGTAATTTTGCCCATCTTCGCTGGGGCCAGGTTAGGAAGTGGTAAGGGAGCCGGGCCCACTTGTTGACAGTGAAGGTGTCCTGGGCTCTCACACACACAGAGACTTTCTGGAATGGCTGGGTGTGCAATAGAGAGCCCAGAGACTTAGGACACATCTGCTGGGATTTGTGTGAACACTGGGTGTGCAACAGAGATCCCAGAGACTGAGGGACACGGCTGCTGGGATTTGTGTGAACACTAGGTGTGCAACAGAGATCCCAGAGATTGAGGACACACCTGCTGGGATTTGTGTGAACACTGGGTGTGCAGTAGAGATCCCAGGGACTGAGGGACATGCCTGCTGGGATTTGTGTGAACACTGGGTGTGCAATAGAGATCCCAGAGACTTGAGGGCATGCCTGCTGGGATTTGTGTGAACACTGGGTGTGCAGTAGAAATCCCAGGGACTGAGGGACATGCCTGCTGGGATTCGTGTGAACACTGGGTGTGCAGTAGAGATCCCAGGGACTGAGGGACATGCCTTCTGGAATTCATGTAAACACTGGGTGTACAATAGAGATCCCAGAGACTGAGGACACACGTGCTGGGATTTTTGTGAACACTGGGTGTGCAGTAGAGATCCCAGGGACTGAGGGACATGCCTGCTGGGATTCGTGTGAACACTGGGTGTGCAGTAGAGATCCCAGGGACTGAGGGACATGCCTTCTGGAATTCATGTGAACACTGGGTGTACAATAGAGATCCCAGAGACTGAGGGCACGCCTGCTGGGATTCATGTGAATGCTGTCCTAGAACTCGGCACATTTGTGTCTCGTGCAATCTCTTTGACAAGAGGTGGATTTAATCCTTCTCATAAGCACACAGTAAATACACGGGTGAGGAAGTGACCCCTCCATTACGTGTCCCATGGCCACTCGGTACATTCTCTCTCTGCCACATCCTGCCACCTACTACTTCCTACTCTCACGTCTCAGGTCACACACACCAAAGACAGCCTTGAGCTGCAGCCTTGAGTTCCCAAGTGCATGTCTCTGCTGAACTACGTGCCTCTGTGTTGTAGCATTCATCATTACTGTGAGAAAATAATTATTTCTTCATTGGAATAAATACAAGAAAAAAAATAAACCAACTAAACAACTAAGCTGTGTCTGAGGTCCTAGAGATGTTCCTCACACGTTTTCTGGGTAAATACACTGTTTATAGAAACTTCAGTAGAAGGACCTGAAGTTACTCTACCTGCGAAAGAGAAAAATTCAGGTAGGCCATGTGATGGCTGTCTCCAAGTGTTTGAACTGTTGTGCTGAACCAACGGACACATTCTTTGTAGCTTCAGAGAGTGGGACCCAAACAAACGGGGAAAGTTCCAGAAGGCAGATTTCACAGCAGCGTGAAGAAATGGTGAGACCAGTTAAAAAAAAAGAAGTGTCTGGTCAAAAAGTGAGCCAACAAAGACAGAAGGAACACCTGTCAGGGCATACAGGACGGTCGTTTCTGGCCAGGACTCTTGTCCACTTAGCGGGATTCTCTGCATCTGGGAAGGCACTTGACAGTGGTCTGAACTGACCTCAAGCAAAGAGCACTAGGTTATGAAAAACTACCTCTCCATCGACCTCTGACTAAACAAGGAACACGGGCAGACAAGGAAATCTCGAAGCTGTTCCCTGCCCCCCAGACAAACTCTCCCCACCCAACCCTGCCTCAGTCACATCCGTACAAATGCATTTCCGCCCGCTAAGCGACCACTGTGTGCTGGGCTTCAGGATGTGCTGAGGTAGCTCAGCGGAGACCAAATATATGTAGACTTCTCCTCCCACCGTCCCCTGAACAGTGTAGTGAAGCAATGAACACGCGCACAGCATGCGGTTGTATTAGGTGGCATAAGTAATATAGAGAGGACCTACAGAATGTGAAGTTGCGCATTATGAGCAAACGCTATTCCTTTTTATTGAAAGGACTTGGGCATCTGCAGATCTGGGTGTCCTGGACAGCAGGAACTGTTTCCTGGCGGGTCCCAAAGGATCGCTGGTCACTGGGTAATACAATTCTCTGACGTGGTTCTTCTCTTACTGCCCTGGAAACAGGATCGCTGGCACGGTCGGGTCAGGACATCCATTTCACAGAAAGGGTGGAAATTAGCAAATCCTAAAGAGGATACGAAGATGAACCTAATGCTTGGCTTCTGGCATTCAAAATAGAGCGGTGCAGAAATTCCAATTATTTTTCAAATGCTTTCTTCTTTCCCTTCTGCAATCAAATTCGCAGGGCTCACTGTCATTATCTGTTTGCTTATCTTATGAGATGTTGATATAAGGATTCGGGGTTTATGGGAGTAGGGTGTCACCATAGGGCAAGTGAAGGAAAAGCTTGCTCCCTTCTGCTCCCCGGGGAGTATATAAAGAAGACAGGGTAGGAGGCGGTAGAAAGGAGGCAGACTCCAGCTCCCTGTCAGTGAGCCACGTGGCCAAGGCCAGCCTGCTCCACAGATCAAGTTCCAGCTCAACCAGAGCTACACGGAGAAACCCTGTCTGGGAAAAAAAAAATATATCAAAAGAACTATCTATATCTGACCCCTTCTCAAACCTGGTGAGCAGCCAAACTTCTCCAACTCCTGCCACATCCATGGGGACAAACCACAGCCTCTATTTTCACTGGTTGTCTTAAGAAACAGACCATATTTTTCCTACAAAGGTCTTGCATTGCTCATGGACTGTTTGAATCTGATGCTCTCAGCCATGGTGGACCCTGACCTGGTTAGGCGTCTTCTTCCTCTTCCGGATAATCACAACAGCCTTTGTAGGTCCTCTGCTACCTCTTCCTCCTCCTCCCCGCGGGTATGTAACGTGGTGGAGACTGTCTTCAGGTTGTGGGGACGAAGCCAACACTCCGAGAAAGGCAGAAATCGCAAGCTACCAAGTGCCTTGTTACAGATTTCTCCAGTTTACAGAAGCTGAGCTTTTGCTGGTTTCCGTCGTCGTGTGTTGAGCCAGGAGTCCCCCCCACCAGGACAGCTGGAATAAGCAGACCTACTCTCCCGGCACCATTTCTCACTGTTGTTGTCAGCAGTCTACACGAGGCTTTGGCTAGATGGCGCCTTTACCATTACGAGTCATTAGATTTAAGGCAGGTGGTAGTGGTGCGTGCCTTTAGCCTCTAATCCCAGCACTCGGGAAGCAGAGACAGGTAGATCTCTGTGAGTTGGAGGCCAGCCTCGTCTACAGAGTGAGTTCAGGTCAGCCAGGACTACACAAAGAAACCCTGTGTCAAAAGACAAAAACAAACAATAACATTAGATTTAAACTGATTATATTTTAACTGCCTCCCAAAGAAACTGTTTTCCTGTCAGCTACGTGTTGTTTTTAATTTCGTCTCTAATGCTCTATTTTATCAGTCAAGACTGGGAAGCCAGATGGTGGGGTGAAACCCTGCTGGCTTAGACAGGCAGAGAAAGCACCCCACCGTTTCATCCCTTGCCGTCACCCCAAAAAGAGCCTTTCTCCTACACCTCCTCAAACCAGAGCTCCTCCAACCCATCTCCCTCTCTTCTGCTTCCTGTGTGTCTCTCTCCCTGGCCTCCCGACTTCCCCTACTCTCTATGGTTCTTTCCTGTCAACTGGTGGCCTTTTCTGCCTCTGGACCCATGGCTGATTTTATTTAACCCTGTTTACAACATTCAAGCAGAAAGTTCCTGGATTAAAGGTGTGTGCCAAGGCTGAGCCACAACATAGCTCGGAGCAGGTTTTTCCAGGAAACAACACAATCTCGGTGTTTGCGGAGTGATCAAATCTATCCCACAATGGCTATTGTAGGCAACCGTTTCTTTATTTTCTGTCTATAGAATCAGGGCATTTCACACAATGGAATCATATATATGATTCTTAGTGACAAATTTCTTCTACTTGCCAACAGTTTTAAAGATTATTTTCAATTACGTATATGGATGGGTGTCTATATGTGGATATATATATATATGTATGTATATATATATATATATATATATATGTATATATGTATGTATGTGATCTCTTGTGTTGAGAGGAGGAGCACAGGGCCCTTTGTTCTGTCCCGTCCAGCTAGCTTATACCTGAAATAACCACACAGAAATTGTATTAATTAAATTACTGCCTGGCCCATTACCTCTAGCCTCTCATTGGCTAACTCTCACATCTTGATTAACCCATTTCCATTAACGTGTATTGCCACCTGACTGTGGCTTACCGGCATGAATCTAACCAGCGTCCATCTCGGGCAGGAGAATCATGGCGTCTGCCACACTTCCCTTCTTCCCAGCATTCTGTTCTATCTACTCTGCCCACTTAAGGGGCTGCCCTATCACAAGGCCAAGGCAGTCTCTTTATTCAACCAAGGAAAGCAACACACAAACAGAAGAACCTCTTACACCACCCCTGGAGCTGGAGTTACAAGCTGGTCTATGCTACTCGTCATGTGTCCTAGGAACTAAATGGCAGTCTTCAGCAAGAGCCGTGTGTGCCTTTAATTGGCTGGGCTTTCTTTCAACCCCACACTTCCATATTCTCAAGGATTGTTCATAATGCTCCATGTATCAGTATCTATCTGAACTCATCCTAGGAATGGTGAGGACCGCACATGTCGATGAAAAAGTTGAGCCAGATCTGAGACATTACTCATACAATTTACAAGGGATTCGACAGGCAATTCTAAGCTGAAACTATTTTCTTGTTTCCTCTATTCCCACCTGACTCTTTTCCAAAAGTGCGTGTGCTGGTGAGTTCTAGCTTGACACAACCTGAACTCATGTGGCAGTCTCAACTAAGGAGTTATCCAGATCAGGCGTGGCGGCACACACCTGTAATCCCCAGCACTCAGGATGGAGAGGCAGGTGGACCTCTGTAAATCTGAGGGCAGCCCGGTCTACAAAGCAAGTACCAGGGCTATACGGAGAAACCCTGTCTTGAGAAACAAAAGAGGCAAAAAGAGTCTTGAAGTAGTCTCAGCGTTATAGATGATGATGAAAACCATTTGCAAAGTGACCGAATAAATGACCAAAATTTTTGTGTGTGCATGTGTTCACGCGGAGAATGCACATGTATGACCAAGTGTGCATGCTTGCACATGTGCAAGTCTGTGGCATTCTTCAGAAGCCATCCACTCAGGATTGTGAAGCAGAGTCTGTCACTGAGATGAGCCGACCAGCAAGCTCCAGGGAGCCCCGTCTTCTCTCTCCCCTGTGCTGGGATTATAAGCACAGGCCAGCAACACTGGCTTCTGATGTTGGTTTTGGGGATCAGACTCCCATCTCTGTCACTTACTTATTAAACTATCTCTCCAGTCCCTAAAATTGTGTTTTTAAATGTTTAAAGAATTCCAAATTTAAAAGGGAAAGATCTGTCATTTTTCATGAGATGCACACACAAAACCCATTTAGATGTTCAATGTCAATAACTCATAGATAGGACACTCATAGATAATGCTGTGTATTAAAAAAAAAGGATTATCGTTCTAGAAGGTAATTAAATTTTGCTTTGGCCCAGCATCCCATCTCTGGGACTTTATTGCAAGGAAATAAGTCATGCATGTTAAGCCATGGTATAACAGGGATCAAATGATAACAAAGCAAGTGACACACGTGTGTTAAAATGACTTGACGAAGCCGTCCGTGACTTTGTATGGTCGCCTAAAAATTAAAATAAAAGGTTTATCCGTTGGGATGTCCTTAATGTTTAACAATAGGGAGTTGCTTAAATAGTGAGTCACCCTTTGAACAGAATACATCTTAGCTGAATATCTAACAAAATGAAATGCTCATTAAATGCGTTACATGAAAAGAAATCAAGTTATAAAACAGGGTGTGACTCAGTCGAGGTTCCCAAGAACTAGGCCAGAGTGATGGGGTTTGAGCGTCAGCTGGGTAGCCGTGGTTGGGTAACCTCGTCTCCCTTTAGCTCAGTTTCATCGTCCATAAAATGGGGTTAATACCCATCCCTCTTTCCTAGGGTTGCTGTAAAAATGTCAAGTTAAGATATAAGAGGTTCTCAGACAAGCACCTGCCACACAGAAGGCGCTAGCTCTAGTTGACACCCTAGTTTTTGTGGCTAATGAATTAAGTCAACTTTTAAGCTAATTTGAGAAGCAAAGGTGGGAAGGAGAATCATTCAGGCCAAAAAAAAAAAAAAGCCACACCCAAGCATTCCACAGGGCTACTCCCATGAGGTCATCACCCCAGCTGCCAAGGACTGACCCCATAGCTCACACTGCCAAGTCTTTGGACGCAGGACATTGCATACTGACCCAGAACAGCTGTCTCCTCCTAGACTGGAAACCGGATGCAGCTGCCCTAGCTGCTGTGCCTGGCCACAGTGGCCTCTGCGTCATCCCTGGGACTCTGAGTCAACAGCTCCGGAATCGAAATCCAGAGAGGATGCATCTGCTCGGCTACACCAGGTCCGTAGGCCCCCCTGTAAGAGCGGTCATATAAAAACAGCATCACGGAAGTCCAGTGGACTCAGCGAGCAGATTTACACACTGGGCAACAACAACGAAAAAAGATAGAAATGATCCCTTGATGGTTTAAAAATATTATTAAAAATTGAACAGACATTTATACTCAGAGAAAGAAAACTACACAGATATACTTCAAAATGTTGAAGGGTCAACTCTAAATTAATCACTATGGTTGACCTGAATTTTTATTTATTATTTTTGTACATGTGTGCACATGTATGTATGATGCATGCTTGTGCCTGTGGGCTCACCTCTGCCACAGGGGAGTTCTGGGAATTGATCTCATGTCATCAGGTTTGCATGGTAAGCACGCTTACCCACAGACCCATCTCAGCAGCGCTGATTTGAACATTTTCATTTCTGTCTGTGACTAGCTGAATTTTCTATAAACTAGAAAGAGCCTTTTCTTTTTAAAAGCAAAACTGGACAATATCAGGTCTCTATTTGTGCAAGAGAATTAAGTCTTCAGCCATGAACTAGGGAGGAAAGGCTAGCCTCAGCTGACCCCTGTTAACCCAGAGTCTGGTCAGTGGGCCGGTGCCGGTGCCGGCAGCTGATTTAGGGCGTGCTGAAATACAGGGTCTCACATAACAAAAAGGAAGGAGGCCTTCTCCAGAGAGGCAACGGACTTGACAGTGTGAAGCCAGATGATGTAACATTGTATGGCTATGAGCCTCGAGATGTTTCCACATTTGGAAGAGGGTAACACCATTAGCAGAACAGATTGCTGGAGCAGGATCCAGTTTTAAGGGGAAAAGATAAATCTGGTTTTACATGGGAGGTTTTAAAACTTGAATGGGGGCTCGGTGTCGGCACTGGACGTGTAAGTTGGAGGGAAACCTAAGACCGAGGGATGATGGGAGCCACAGAAGCAGGGGCTCATAGAGAATATATGTATGTATATATATGTGTGTATATATATATATATATATATATGTATGTATATATATGTATATATATATATATACATACATATATATATATATATATATATATATGAACTAAGACAAGAAACAGAAGCAGGCTGTCTTGGTGATACCTGTGTTGCGAAAAGACAGAAAGAAAAGCAGAAAGTTGGCAGAGCAAACATTTGAGGAAGGAGAATAAGAGAAGACATTAATCTTACATTAAAAGCACAGTCTTCATTAGACAATTCAAAAGTTTCTGACCTTTTTTGGTAAAGTTTTAATGAAAAATTTGCTATTTGTGCAATGTTGCAAACCAAACAAGGCCACAGTGTATCTTTGTTTGATTCACTCATTGGGCAAACATTTCCTTAGCACTTACTGTGAGACAAGTCCTCTCTTGGGTGTTGGGGATGGAGCAGGCAAAGCTCTTGCCTTGCCCCGTGGGAACTGCGGTCCGGTCCACATTCTAAAGGGGAGGCAGCGAGCAGGTGAAGAAGCATGCTGTGTGTGAGATGGTGGCAGAGAGCACTGGAGGAGATGAGAGGGTGCCTGTGCAGCCGAGAGACTCCACCGAGGTGACCAGACCCAAGGAAAAGAGGAAGCCACTCAGGAACACTGATGAAGAAGAGACCACCACCCCATGGCAAGCCCTGAGGAAGAGAGACAGGGCTGAGAAGGGAAGGCGCTGTGAGGACTGTGAGCACGGAAGTGGCATTTTCCAGCTTGGATTTTAATGCTGCAAGCGCTGTTGTTAAGAGCCTTCTAAGGAGGAGTAGGACGGCAAGAGCCTTTAATCCCAGCACGTAGGAGGCAGAGGCATGCAGGTTTCTTTAAGTGAGTTTGAAGCCAGCCTGGTCTACTCAGTGAGCTCCAGCCAGGGCTACATTGTGAGACCCGGTCTCAAACAAAAAGAAAAAGAATACACTGCAAAGCAAAGTCAGATGGTGCTATCGCAACGATTTCAGAAAGAAGGAGGACCTGTGACCGCTTTTATCTTAACAGAGAACCCCATGCTTGCTTTTCTTCTAGTATATCCCCATGAAGTGGGGTGGGAGGGAGGGGAGAAGGGAAAAAAAGTGAGGAGCTCGTACCTCTAGTTACATAATTCCACGTATGGTTACAGGTGCCTCTGGGCACACAGAATACATCTTCTAAATTATCACGGCTTCAGGAAAATAACTAAAAATAAAACCCCAAAAGCCAGTTATCACCACGGTGTTGAAATTTATATTTAGGCCAAGGCAATAATAATAGAACCTGGCAATTTTTTTTATAGACATGAGCATTATTGTTGAAATGCATAGTCACTAAATAATGACTGGTTCCGAAAGGTGTAATTGTAAACCTTCCCTCTGTCTGTGTTGTAATTAGAACAAAAATAAAAGTGAATCTACAGAGCTGTGCGCAGGTCTGAGTCACATCAGGACGTATAATTTGCTTTTCTTACCCATCGGAGACCAAAGGCTCCCACGATTTGCTAAAGATTAAACACGCGGACAGCTTAGTGAAGTTAAGTGTTGACTGGGAGCAGAGCTGTCAGCAGTCCGCGCCCTGCAGGGATTCACTAGTCTCGAAACTTCACTGGCTTTACATCTTGGAGCCTCGCTATGGAGCCATCCAGGCCCTGAGGGTCTTACAGACGGTGAGGCTGAGCCCACTCCCACCAGAGACGGAGCCGGAGTCCTCGCCTCCTAGTCAACTGCTTTTCCGGTCCACAGGTGGAACCCAGGGGGAAACTGGGAATTTCCCAGGTTAGCACGCCCCCAGGAGAAAAAACAGCCATGAAAAACTTCCAGCCTGGAAGTCTTAGGAGAAACGCCGTTGCTCCCACTTAAAGCCGGGGGAAGAAAAAAAGAAACAAGTGTGTTTTGAATCAGCCTGGGCTTTACTGAATCCCGGCGGTCGCCATTCATGCTGACTTTGGTGGTCTATGCTCCCCTTCACTTGTTTAAGCCGCCGGTCTGCTTTTTTGGCAGCTTCGCCAGCGGCAGGCAGACAGGCGGGAAGAAGAGCGCTTTCAATACTTGGCTAAGAGTTGGAGAGGCTGGGGAACTCTGCAGCAAAGGGGCTACCCCCTGTAGCCGAGGCCCTGGGGTCCATTTTAGCACCACAGATCACAACCGTCTGTAACTCGGGTTCCCGGCTGCATACGGACCTCCTCAGGGTTCTGCACACACATGATACACATACTCGGACATATATACACTCACACACATAAAACAAATACACATTTTAAAAACAAATTAGGTTGGAAGAAGGAATCTTGGGCCGTTACCTTAGTTTAGGCTTTGGTGTCTCTTTCCATTTCAATTTTTTGCATGATTTTGTCAAAAAGTCCCTAAGAAAACCTCAGCTAGAGCAATGACATCATCTCGGAACTGGAATATAAGGCTTTATTATACTTCGTTAATTTCCATGGCTGGTTTTCCTAATTTGACATGAAACGTCAGATGTTTTAAAAGGCGCACATGCACACGTGCGTGCACGTGCACACACACACACACACACACACACACACACACGACGGAAATAGATGGACCATGAATGAGAGTAGAGGAATCACAGAAGAGGAAACGCAGCCACCAGAGACAGGGAAAACATCCCCCTCACTAGCAATTAAAGAGATGCACGTTGAAACAAGCAAGTGTTATCTCTCATCTAGCAAATGAATTAATATTAGCAGTGAAGAATGACTGGCGAGGCTGTGAGGAGACAGGTGTTTTCATATATTTTAGAAATATAAATCACTACCATCTTCCTAAAGAGGTCTCCAGCCCATAGAGAGATTAATCCTAATTCCAGCCATGGTAGTGCATGCCTGTAATCCCAACTCTCGGAGGGTTGAGGCAGGACTACTGCAAGTTTAGGGGTAGCCTGGGCTACAAAGCAGACACCAAGCCAGCCAGCTCTCCATAGCAAGACATTGTCTTAAACACACACGCAGAGTCCCCAGAATCAGAATAATATTTTTTAAAAATAAAAATAATTGACCAGAAATGTGGCTCCGCACTGAAGAGCCCTTGATTGCTCTTGCGGAGAACACAGGTTCAATTCCCAGCACCTGCATGGTGGTTCACAACCTGCAAATGCTGTCCTGAAGGACCTGTCTCCTCTTCTGACCTCCGCTGGACCAGTCACTTAAATGGTGCCCAGACACCCTTGCAGGCAAAGCACTATACACATAAAATAAAATAAATAAAACTTATAAAGTAACTAAATAAACTACAAATGAGACGGCAATAAATGTACTGAAAAGGAGCAGCAGAATTGAAATCACGCCGAGGAAGAAGGAAGTCTCAGTTTTCTCCCCGCCACCGCGCCAGTGCGGGTTCAAGGCTGCCTGAAACCGGAAGCAAGAACAGGACCAGGGCGAAGAGCTCCCTGGGAAGCTAAAGGGAACACTGAGGGAGAAGAATTCCCTGCTGGAGTCCAATGTCAAAGTCAGGCTCCCTCTCCCTTTTCCGTCTCACGCACCCTCCTGAGGTAACCCAGGGCCATCTACCCAGGAGCAGGGTCACAGATGCCTGACTCTGAGAACCAGGCAGTTGCTGAGAAGAAAGCCTAGTCGGGGACTGGGGGAGGTAACTGTTTCAGAACTGGAATTCGGGCCTGATGTGGGCAGAGTCTACGGTACATCCCAGGTGGACCTGTCGGGTGTGGTCGGAACAGAAATCTGCGCTCAGAGAAGGCCTGGCCTAGAGCCCTAGGCTTGTGAGTTTCTACACTTAGGAGTTATTTAAAGCTAAACGTTTCAGAAGATTGCTTCTTTGTTACTGAGTAGTGGCGGATGATGGAATTCCTTGCTCTCTGCTTACTGAAGAGGAAACTTTAGAACAGATTGGGACAAGCCTAAAGGTGGAGATCATCTTCCAGCAGACGATATAAACAGGGTTCCACTGACGATATAAACAGGGTGCCACTCGGTCCTGAGGTCTGAGTAAGATGTCTTCGGGTTTTACTTGCATAGCTCCTCAAATCAGCTTGTAAAACCTTATACTCTCTCTCACATTTTCCGATTTTCATCTTTTCTCAGATTTGTTTTTTAATTGTTTAAATGTGCGTGTGTGTGTGTGCGCGTGCGCGCGCACACACACACACACACACATCTTTGTATGGGCATGCACATAGGAGCTTCGCTGCCCAAGGAAGCTAGAAGCATCGGATCTCACACAGGAGTAATAGGCAATTGTGAGTCACCTGACATGTGTAGTGGGTGATATTTTGTTTGTGTTTTTACAAATAAAGCATGCCCGAAAGGTCAAAGAAGCAAAGTGGCCAGCCACTAGAGTTCTTACCTCTGCCACTGCTCAGACTAAAGGGGCCTATCCTGTCCTCAGACTGCTGCCTCATGCTGAGCTCCTGTCTCTTCCCACTTTATATTCCTCTCTCTGTCTCTCTGTCCAGTCAAACCACTCCCATCTCCACTTCCCTAGTGCTGGGATTAAAGGTGCGGGACTCCTAAATACTGGGATTAGAGGTGCGAGCCACCACCCCCTGGCCTCTAGTGGCTTAGCTCTGCACTCTGATCTTCAGGCTAGCTTTATTTGTTAAAACAAAAGCAAAATATCACGACAGACACGGATGCGGGGGATTGAACTTCCGTCTTCTGAAAGAGCAGCACACCCTCTTCACCTCTGAGCCATTTTCTCTAGTCCTAACTGTAAACTTGATCAATGGCGAGGCATGTGATTTGGGGTGTACGATACCTATTGACATTGTTTAAAGTTAAACTGCTAGATCACTCATACGTGACCAAAAGATTGCAAATACCATGCAGATCGTCACTGACCATGGTATGCTCTGAAAAATATCTAAAATCCAGCGGGTGAGATGGTTCTGCAGACAAAGGCACTGGCTACCAAGTCTGACGACCCAAGTTTGACTCCAGGGACCCACATCGCGGAAGCAGAGAAGAGATCCTCACGACCCGTCCTTTGACACAGGGCATAGCTCGGGCCACACTCTCTCTCCCGTGTGTGTGGCTCTTATAAATGCGCATGCGTGTGCAGGTCCGGGACCCAAGCACGGCAGCCGAGCAGAGGAGGGTGTCAGCTGTGTTCTCTCCCACTCCCCACCTCGGCCCTTGAGATGCAGTCTCTCCCTCAACTGAAAGCTCTTGGGAATTCTGGGATTACAGCACACATAGCCATGCTCTCTTTGTGGGTGACGGGGACTCCCTCCCACGCAGATCCGGTCAGCACGACTAAACTATTGCAGCCCCCAGCTCCTTTTTTTTTTTTTTTTCCGTTTTTCGAGACAGGGTTTCTCTGTAGCTTTGGAGCCTGTCCTGGAACTAGCTCTTGTAGACCAGGCTGGCGTGGAACTCACAGAGATCCACCTGCCTCTGCCTCCCAAGGGCTGAGATTAAAAGTGTGCGACACCACCACCCGGCTACAGTCCCCAACTCTTTTACTGCCACAAATTCCACATCATCTTCTTTTCTCCTTGGATTCATATTTATATTCCAATTTCTCAACAGATTATAACTTATTGTATCATAATTTGATGCTTGAAATACATTAATGAAAATTCTATCATAATTTTTTACAATATGCATACAAATTGAAATAGTCTCTGGTTCTATAATTGCTCTAATTTTTCTGTGTATGTAGTTACTATTATTAGTAATAACTAATGTATATAGTTAGTATATAAATAAATTTGATCAATCGGCATAAATAGCATATTTAGCTATAAGGCGGTGGTGGTGCATGCCTTTAACCTGAGCACTCAAGAGGTAGAAACAGGTGGACATCTGAGTTCGAGGCCAGCCTGGTCTACAGGGTGAGTTCCAGGACAGCCAGGGCTACACAGAGAAACCGGTCTCAAAAAAACAAAAGCCGGGCTGGAGAGATGGCTCAAAGGTTAAGAGCACTTACTGCTCTTCCTAGAGGTCCTGAGTTCAATTCCCAGCAACCACATGGTGGCTGGCAACCATCCAAAATGAGATCTGGTGCCTTCTTCTGGTGTGCAAGCATACATGGAATGTTGCATACATAACAAATAAATAGATAAATCTTTTTTAAAAAAGCCAACCAATAGAATATTTAAATAATATTTAGTAAATGAACATAAGGGGCATATATGTAATCAGATAGTAGAGTCTATTTTAAATTAATTTATGTAGCAATTTGCTCCTTTTTTTTTTTTTTTTTTTTTTTTTTTTTGAGACAAGGTTTCTCTGTAGCTTTGGAGCCTGTCCTGGAATCAGCTCTGGTAGACCAGGTTGGCCTCAAACTCACAGAGATCCTCCTGCCTCTGTCTTCAAAGTGTTGGGATTAAAGGCGTGTGCCACCACCACCACCACCCGACCCCATTTTACTCCTTTTTTTTTTCCTATTTAAAAGTGAGTCCTGAAAAGAGTTTACCCACCTAAATGAGTAGGTTTTACTGTAGCGACGGTCTGCAATCATTTGAACACCTCTACAATTATATGTCTAAAATAGTAATGCACCACCAGAAATTGCATTTTAATGAGTCACCAACTGACCACTCCATGTTCCTCTTCTAATTTTGTTGCTAAACGACTTGTTACCCGGTTGTTAGAATCACTGGCTTCTCACGGTCCACACTAATAGTATGAATCGCCTAATTGTTGAGAGCTTCTTCCACCCCAGGGCAATGACTGCCCAGCTTGAAGGGTTTCCCAACCCTGGCGCAGCGGAGGGCGTTGAGCAACAGGAGCTGAGAACACAGAAGGCACACGCCGCAGGCGGCTAAGGCAGATAAGATTCAAGAGGAATGCGGAAGTCCAGGACTCTAACTGGGTGCGCTGGCTCTCGGTTAGCTAATGAGCATTTCCCAAACAGGGGAGAAAAAAAAAGGAGAGGGGGCGCTTCCCCGTGTCGGGGAAGGGTGGGGAGAAGGGAGGAAGGGCAAGTGGGGCGCCCCGGGTCGGGCCAGGGCGGGGAGAAGGGAGGAAGGGCGAGAAAGAGGCAGACAGAAGTGTTGAAAGTTATAGGAAAACAGCGTGACCCTCCGGAGTTGGGAAATTCTCCGGAGCCTGGAGGGGAAGAAGGTCAGAGGGGAAGGTGCACAGGAAAGGAAAACCCTCCTTCATTCTCAAAAAGTGGCAGAGACTCCAGGCCGGCTCCCTCCGTTCTGAGTCAGAGCTCTGGACTGCATTTGAATCAGCCAACAAACACTACTGGGCATTTTTCTAAACCAGGGCCCGTGCCAAGTCAAAGGAAACGAAGACCTTAAGCTGGTGATCTTCAGAACTTACATCAGCCCATCAGGTCCTCCAGCCCAGCCGGCTCCCGCCCTGCTTCCTCCGGGGACTCCACACACTGCTGTTCCCCATTCTACCAGCAAGCCACACCCTCAGCCTGCTCGCTGCCTTCTAAGACAGGGAAGATTGGGGCCTTACCGGGATGTCTGATACAGTTCTTAGCCCTTGAGCATTTTAGCTCTTTGGGGGACAAGGTTCACATGGACCTTAGAAGGCCAGAGTTTGCACACCTCTAGGCAGTGAGAAGTTTCTCTCTGTCTGTAGTACACACGTTACTGTATTTTTATTTATTTGCCAGTATCAATACAGAAGCACTGTAAGCCAGGTTATCAAATTATAAACCCAAACACCTAAACAAAAGTTTAAAATCACGCCCTGTGGATATTTTGTAGATATTTTGACTTGGCAGAAACAGTGTTGATTTTTTTTTTTTTTTTCCAGACAGGGTTTCTCTGTAGCTTTGGAGCCTGTCCTGGAACTAGCTCTTGTAGACCAGGCTGGCCTCGAACTCACAGAGATCCGCCTGCCTCTGCCTCCCAAGTGCTGGGATTAAAGGCGTGCGCCACCATCGCCCGGCCAGTGTTGATGTTTTAAAACGTAATAATCCATTTATAGCGTTACAGTTTCCAAACAACCATGAGAGATCTCGGTTCTGATGAAAATTTGACATTGCAACGGTGAGTTGGTGATGAGTAACAGCTGTCCCTGAAGACACAGTAGACCCTTCCCCATGACCCCCCTACACTGCAGACTGCCTGTCCACACCATCCCTACAGGACATAGTAGACCCTTCCCCGTGACCCTCCTACACTGCAGACTGCCTGTCCACACCATCCCTACAGGACATAGTAGACCCTTCCCCGTGACCCTCCTACACTGCAGACTGTCTGTCCACACCATCCCTACAGGACACAGAAGACCCTTCCCCGTGAGCCCCCTACAACCGCAGACTGCCTGTCCACACCATCACTACAGGACACAGAAGACCCTTCACCGTGACCCTCCTACACTGCAGACTGCCTGTCCACACCATCCCTACAGGAGTTTCTCTCTAGCTCAGCAGAGTTATCTACACTGCCATGGCCTTCATGCTTAACAGGACTGCACACCCAGCCCTTGCTGGCTCAGTAACACCATCCTCAAAAGCAGGAAGTTACAGAGGCAGCTGATTTTGTTCTAAAAATAATACATGTTCAATATAGAAGATTTAGGAAATTAATAAAATGAAACAAAATTATGAAGTCCACCAATGATCTCGGTGCCCTGAAATAATCATTGCTGATACCTCAAAAGGTGTTTTTTTTTTCTTTTTTTCATAATTTCATTCTAATATGTGCATGTGTGGGTATGGAGGCATTTTTTATTCTGGTTTTTTTATTCTTTCTTCCCTTTTCATTGTGCAGATCAAAGCCATTGTTATTTTGCTCGATGTTTACAATCACTAGATTTGCTCGACAAGACCATGATAGGGATACCCACAGAGACTGCTGACCCGAGCTACTGAGAGATCACTGACTCCAAACTGACAACTGGGGAACCTTCCTAGGACCGAACTAGGCCCTCTGAATGTGGGTGACAGTGTGTGACTTGAGCAGTTTGTGGGGACACTGACAGTGGAACCAGTTTTTATCCCTAGTGCATGAACTGGCTCTTTGGAGCCCATTCCCTATGGACAGATCCTTTGCTCAGCCTAGTTACAGTAGAGAGGGCCTTGGTCCTGCCTCAAGTGTCAGACTTTGCTAACTCCCCATGGGAGGCCTCACCCTCTCTGAGGGGTGGATAGGGGATGGGGTCGGGGGGAAGGTGGGGGGAGCAGAAGGAGGAGAGAAAGTGGAAACTGGGATTGGTATGTAAAATTAAAAAAAAGATTGTTTTAAAAAATAAACTTAAGTAAAATATAATACAAGATTTGTTTGACAATCACGGTTCCCTAAAAAATCCTTCCAACTTCACTTATTAATATAACGCTATGTGCACTGAGACCTACATGGTATTTTTATTCATCTAGATCCACTATACACTTTGTGTGACATGTCTAACTTAGGGCACAGCTTCAAACCTGAAAGAATGAGGCCTGTCACTTGGCTCTGGAAGAGAGGGCTGCCCTGCCACTTTGGTTTCAGAGTGTCAGCTGACGGCAGCCACGGTCAGCTGACCGCCACCCGGATGAGTTGTAGCTATAGCATAGCATTTGTTCATATCCACATAGGAAAGAAACAGCCAAACCAGCCAAACCAGCCAAACCCTGAGATGGTGGTTCTCAGCTTGTGGGTTAACCTCTCCGGGCGTCGGACAACTCTTCCACGGGGTCGCGTATCAGACATCCTGCACATCAGATATTTACATTATGATTCATGACAGTAGCAAAATTACACTTATGAAGCAGCAATGGAAAGGTTTTATGGTTGGGAGTTAGCATAACATGAGGAACTAAGTGTGGCAAAGACGGAGAACCACCGCCTTTAGAGGTAGCCAGGGAGAGGGTGAACGCAAACACCCTTCTCTCCCCCTACCACTCAGGGACTAGACAAACTCCACCTGGAAGGAGAAACGCAAACACCCTTCTCTCCCCTACCACTCAGGGACTAGACAAACTCCACCTGGAAGGAGAAGAAGCGTTAATTGACCCACGTTAAATTTCTATGTTGTTTGTTTTCTCCTTACTAGTGGGTTGGTGTAGGCACAAGCTCACAGAAGGTTATCTACTGAGACTTCTTTACACCTTGGTTTTGGAGTTTTATCCTGAGTTGGTGGCTATTTGTCCTAGGAAAGCCACCGTACTGGGGAGTCTCATTTTCCCAGAAAGTAAATTATGAAAAGAAAAGTAGAAGTTCTAAAACCTCACAGAAACTGGAGAGACGGGAACAGTATTTACCACTGTTTTGAATGTGACTGCGATGCCCAAGGTTTTGCTATGCCAGAGACTCCTGCGACCTGAAAGGAGAGACCCTGAGTTCAAACAATTCTCCTCCTTCTATCGGGTAAAGTTAACATGTGTTGGGAATGGGCGCCGTTTTAATTGTGGCTATTTTGTTTTTTTTTTTTTTTTTTTTTTTTTTTTTGGTTTTTTCGAGACAGGGTTTCTCTGTGGCTTTGGAGCCTGTCCTGGAACTAGCTCTGTAGACCAGGCTGGTCTCGAACTCACAGAGATCCGCCTGCCTCTGCCTCCCGAGTGCTGGGATTAAAGGCGTGCGCCACCATCGCCCGGCTTAATTGTGGCTATTTTGGTCATGTGACATATGCTTTGGTTGTGTCACGCCGGTTTTGACTCTTTCACTGTAGATGGAAGCACTTTCAATAGCATTAGAAACAATTTGAAGCAACAATTGCCAAAACTTATTCCATGCTCAACAGTTTTTCCTTGGACTCTTTTGATGCACATTTAGTGAAAGCCTGCCCTGTGCCAAATGTGCTGAGAGAAAGGTAAAGGATGAGAAGGGCATCGCTCTCTCTCTAGAGAAAGACAAACGACAGAGCTGGACCATGTGTCTGCTAGGGACAAAGATGTACGCAAGTGACATGCATTGGAAGAGCAACAGCGTGCCAAAGGAATAGCACAAAAGACAGCATGCGACAGCTGGGTGACCGGTTTCTCATGTGAAGAAGTGGGGAGCCACTGAAAGCGGGGGGTGCTGTATTATCGAGGTGCAGAGGGAAGGAAGTGTGTGCTAAGTGAGCGGAGTAGCCAAGATTTAAGGTAGAGAGATGGAAAATACGATGGGAGATAAAGGAGCAGGGTGGGTACCGGATGGTAAAGAAGCCTTCGATCACACTGAAGCCAGCAAGAATCCGCGGGGGGATGTTTTAGCAGCAAAGAATCATAATCGGATTTCTGTGTTTTAGATGGCCGGTTTGTTGGTAGAATGGAGAATCAGCACAGGCCAGCTGGAAAGATTGTCCAGCACCCAGAGGAGAAGGAATAACACGTGTCTCCTCGGTAGTGAGAATGCTGAGAACAGGATGCAGCCGAAGACACTTAGCACAGAGAGCCTGGCAACTTCCTGCCTGGGAAGAACGAGGGACTTTCTGGTCAGGGCCACTATAAATGCCTATAAAAATGTTTACTCTCCTTCACTGTGCAATTCAAACTACAGCGATATCCGTGGTTCTGGTTGAGTTGTAGGCCGTGCGTTGAAATCTTTCCACCCTCTCGAATGAAGACAGTTCCGATGATTTCAGCATTCACACATCATGAAACCGTGCGCTGAGAAGGTGTCAAAATTAAACCAGGGATGTGGTTCTCTCGACCAGCGGCAGCTTCGCACTATCTGCTGCCGCAATCAACTGCTGGTGTTCACACGCCCACCTCCTACCATTACTAAAGTCTTCAGCTTTCTCATTTTTCCACTTAAAGGCACTTTAAAACAGCAAGCCGACTGCAAATATGTTAGTCTCTTTTACAGCCAATACATATCCCGTTTTCATCCTAGTTCTTTCTTTAATAGTAAGAGTTGTCCTAAACATTCAAAAAAGCAGTCACCTAGCAGCAACCTTATTCAGTGCGTCAGAGGTAGCAGAGGGATTGTGAGAAACACAATGTGATTTTAAAGTCAGTACTCAAGTCACGGGCTGTGATGGGGTAAACTGGAGTGGACTCACTAATGTCAAGCTGTGTAAGTCAAACGGGAAACCATCCCTCAAGCCTTCGAGAGATGTGTTGTGAAGAGCAGCAGCGAATTAGTCGAGCCTTTTGCAAGCTTGTGGGGTGAGTTAGTTATCCTAGGAGATGCAGAGGAATTAGTCGAGCCTTTTGCAAGCTTGTGGGGTAAGTTAGTTATCTTAAGAAATGCAGAGGAATTAGTCGAGCCTTTTGCAAGCTTGTGGGGTGAGTTAGTTATCCTAGGAGATGCGGAAGGAAGGCTGTGAGCTTGACTCTTTCTGTCCCATCGTATGTTCTGGAGTTTAAATCACTGCCGCTATAGCGAAAATACGGAAGTCTACCCTCAGCATCACATAACAGAAGGGAGCAGATGATGGAAACTCGCTTTGGAAAATCCCTGACTCCGTTAAAAATTCCACAAGGGCTTCGGAATTTCCAAGACAGAAATTCAGGCCATGGTTTACAGGGATGAGTTCCTATAAACTGAATTTACAGGAGAAACCGTGGGGATTCTTTGGCTTAACCACCCGATATTAAGAAACCAACGACTACGGAATTATCAGATGTAACCAGGGTGATGAGACTGGTTGGTAATGGCCTCGAAATCTAGGTTAGAGCTTCTCTCAAGCTCCAGACTGTGTCTTCCATGACGTATCAGCGCCATCAAATCAGAGAAGCTTCACTAGAGGAGGAATTCTCCTTTATTAACTTAGTAACCAGCCTCTAACTTACTCTACACTTTATAAACTCTGCATAATATCACTTCTATTCAGTATCCTTAAAGGAAAAGATAAGCCAGTAATTATATACGTCAAATTTGAAGGCTGGGGTGGGACATAATCTGAACTGACCAAAAATTATATCAAATATAAGTTATAGAAATGCTTTTCTTTGGAGTAAACCAGCAATGAGCCTAAGCTGACCTATCTCCTCCAAAGACATTAAGGGTCTATTTTAGCAACTGTATACGAATGATGAAGAAATGGAGTTATTGAATCTCATTCTGCATTAATGGTATCTAAACCCCAGCCAGTGCCTGCTCAGTTTGTAACTTCTGGAAGCTCCGCTTACAGTCATTGCGAAAAAATACCCAGGGGATGGAAGGTGGAGAGGTAGTTGAAAACTACCAGGCGCCTCGAGTAGGAATAGCCCCTGTCTTCCAACTGCAGCATCTCCGTTCATCATAGAATATAGACAGAAGTGGGGCCGCCGTGCTAATAACGACACACAAAAGACTTTGGACTAAACGGAACACTCTGTCTTCACGTATAACATTCAAATATAACCACTTGATTCTTGAACACTAAATGCCTTTACGCAGATTTGTCTTGAGAGCGCTTACCGCAGAAGAACGTTTGGTTGCTCAGGGCTATTCATTTCCCTATAAACTAAAAAAGGCCATGCCAAGGAAACTCCAAAGCCAAAAACAATTACTCAGACTCGTGTGGCTAAACCCCTGCCGGCTATTTATTAATGAAGAAGCTACCTCATGAGTTCTAGTGCTTTAATGGAATCTCTTCCATAAAGAGGCTCCTGCTGGTCAGTAGAGGAAGGGATCAGACACGGGAACCACTGCACTAGGAATAACACGCTTGCTTATTCTCATGAAAATTCAGTAACACACGCATCGCCCCGCTTCAAAATGAAAGAAGGAAGCAACTCTGAGATGGTGGCTCCAGGTCGCACGGTCAGACTTTCACGCGTGCCTGAGCTCAGAGTTCAAGTCCACTCCTCGTGATTTCCTCTTTTTCCCAGTAAAAGCCGCTAAAGGACCCCAAAAATCTACATCTAAATAGAAACTATATTGTGAATCTGCTCTCCCTTGGTCTTCCTATCATGTTATCTTTTCGTGCATCTTGCTGGGAAAATCTTTTTTTTTATTATTTTATTTATTTATTATGTATACAATATTCTGTCTGTGTGTATGCCTGCAGGCCAGCGGAGGGCACCAGACCCCATTCCAGATGGTTGTGAGCAACCATGTGGTTGCTGGGAATTGAACTCAGGACCTTTGGAAGAGCAGGCAATGCTCTTAACCTCTGAGCCATCTCTCCAGCCCCCCTTGCTGGGAAAATCTTATGACTAGTCTTTACTTCAGAGAGCTAGAAAGAGTCTTTAGCTATGATCGACTCAGGCTGGGTGCAATGCTTAAGAAATGCAAACCATCCATCAAACCAGACATCAGTCATCTCAGATCAGGGCACTGATGCTGTCAGATGTCAAAGAGAATGGTGATAGGGCCCAGGGCAGACGAGAAGGTGAACTAACAAAGGAGATTTCAGGGTATGGCCAAGGCAGAGTGGATGAAGTGTGTGCTGGAGTATAGCTTCAGTTAAGACTGAAAGACGCTGTAGGCAAAGCAGCTCGGTTTTGACTGAAAACGCCAGGGGGCCGAGACAACTGCACTCCCGGTAGGTAGGCTCTGGTGTTGTCAACCGCAGCTTCTCTGCTGCCTGACTAAGCATTTGGGCTGGCAGTGGGAACCACGGTGGCAGAACATTAGGTCATGTCAAGTTTGCCAATACTGGCCAAGTGTAGTCTACATTTAGAAGAATTATTTCTGGGGCCCTGTTCCCGTAAAAGGCCACAGGACAGCTTAGCATGAACTAGGAGGACAGGGCCTCGGTTTCACTTCCGCTACACGCGTTACTCAACTTGAAATAGTATCAGCAGGGAGAGTATTGCCACCGCAATCACAGACATCCAACCCATTAAGGTAATTATATCTGTCTGAATCTGAATTGTTTCCCAAATTTGCCTATTATGAAATGGCATATTAAAGGGCTCTAAAAATAAGTGTGTCAAATATAGACATATAAAAAAAATTAAAAGGGGTTTTTAACCAAAAACTCAAAGATGGCATTTTTAAATTAGATCACCACCCTGCTTCGAATTGTTGAAACCAATTATAATATTTAATGTAGAAAGGCGTGGATTAAGATGGGTGCTCTCTAACCTGCTGGCAAAAATGCAATTCCTTTGTGCTCTCTGCAAAGAATTTACTAGTATACTTCAAACGTCTTAAGATAGTCACACTGCCTCTGCAAGTGTATAGTAGGATCTGTTTGGTTTTACACGCCATCCAAGTGATTCTGCAGTTTCAGCGGGAGAATCGCTGCCCTAAAGATGCACCACCCACTCCTGTAGCTTGCTGACCGCCTGCTATGGACGATGTTTCTCTGCTCCCGAATCTACCGGCTAAGGATCAATTCCTAATGTAATGTTTGAGATGGGTCTTTGGGACACGATTGGGTCAGGGAGGCTGAGTATCATGGTACTGCCCTTCCAAAAGGACTCTGAGAGCTCCCCTCCCCTTCCATATTGTATTACAGCGAGAGGGAGCCCCTGAGTGCTCCTCAGCCTTCTCCCTGGTTGGGTTAAGGCGAGAGGGAGCCCCTGAGTGCTCCTCCGCCTTCTCCCTGGTTGGGTTAAGGCAAGAGGATGCTGCTGACTAACTGTAAACTGGGCTTCCGGCAGACACTGACCCGATGACATCCTGATCTTGTGCATCCACAGAGCTGGGAGGATGCATCCCCTTTGATTGTAAGCTGAGCAGTCTCTGGTGTTTTGTTGTAGCATCAACGACAGCTAAGACAGTCTCTAGGCCAATGAGTTCTATACCAATATCTGGACCCTAGATGAATTTTTCTGACTTCCAAGCTCATAATTCCAACCAACCACTCGCTCGGTATTTCCATTTTGATAATCTTACAGACAGTTAAAATAAATATATTTAATGTTAGAGAAACTCTTCCCTCCCCAAAAATTCTTAAACTAGGCATGATGGCACTCTGGACGTAGAGACGGAGGATCTGAAGCTTAGGGTCATTCCTGGGTATGTAATGAATTGGAGGCAGCCTGGATGACATACGTTCCTGTCCCAAAGCAAAACAGCAACAGCAAAAAACTTCTTTACCCCCAGTGATCCCAGTTCTACAATGGTGCTATCATTTCTGTTGGAACAAGAAACTTAGGCATTGTCTTTCACTCCCTCCCTTCCACATTGTCCACAGAGCCAATCAAGCACTGTCTTCTAGAGATAGACAGCTATGGACCAAGTTGTATACACCAAGAACTCTTAGTTGAAGACGTAGGTGCTGTCACTGTATCTCACTGTACCTGGAGTCTTCAAGACTCTCTCTCTCTCTCTCTCTCTCTCTCTCTCTGTCTCTCTCTCCCTCTCTCTCTCTCTCTATCTGTCTCTCCCTCTCCCTGTCTGTCTCTCTCTTTTCTCTCAGCAAGATGATGACTCTCTCAAAGCCAAGAATTGAGTTCCTTGCCAGACTTTGGTCTAGTATTTCTAGGCTACCTAAAAATGAAAGTTAAGTTAGTGTTGCTGAAGCCACTGCCACAGATGCCTGCCAACCATCTCCGATCATGGCCACCACTGCCAGCCTGACAGAGACTGCTGTTGTTATTGCAATCACTTTCCTCCTTTCCCTCCATCTCTCCCTCTCCCCACTTTGAGATGAAGTCTCCCTATGTAGCCCAAGTTGACCCAGAACTTGCAATTCTCCTCCCCCCTACCTCCTAAATACTGGGATTACGATATTATAGACCTCTGCCACCATGGCTGACGGATTACACTTTCCAAAGATCGGTCTCATCTCCTGAAAATTATTATTTACAACCAAGAAGAAGGATATTAGTGAGTCAGTTTCCTACATAAAATCTTTAAATGACTTCCCATTGTTTTCCCATAGCACACAAACAGCTAACACGGATATGACAAGACGACATATGTGTGTGCCTGTCTGTATCTATAAAATCAGCTGGTGATCTCCAGCCCCACTCCAGGGTACCGACTCTGGCTTCCCTCAGCATTTACATCCTCCCCGGCGCGGCTCGCTCCTGGCCAGCCTGCACTTGACCAGGCTGGAAAATACATAGCTGCTTTCCACAGCCCACGGGGGGGGGGGGGGGGGGGGGGGGGCTCTTACCCAGGAATCTGTGCGCAGGCACTCCAAGTGCGAGCATAGTTTTCAAGTCTCTCGGGCGGTTTCATTTGAGCTTCTCTTCTGGGCTTTCTCGGTGGCACACTGTCTGCCTCTTGAGGAAATAGCTTTCGGCTTGCAGTCCGAGTAGTGGAAGGTTGAAGGTTAATGTAGTTCTGGGATTAAAAGCACATGAATTAATACTTTGCCAGTTTCCCTCCATGCATTAGCGAAACCGTTCTTCACTGTTCAATCTCTCCGTGCAGTTATCCGTTCCCTCCGTGGTTTGGAGAGAAAGCCATTCTGATTGGCTTCCTGAAGACATCGCGCGCCTTCCACCTTTGCGGCCACCTCTAGTCTTTCTTCTTCCCAGTGTGTACTTTGCCTTCAATGTCTCAATAGAACATAATTTGAAGGATTTTTTTTTACCACTTTTATATGATGAGTAGGTCTCCTGTTATATGCTGACAGCATTCGCAAAAATTCTTCCAACTTAGCCGGGCGGTGGTGGCGCACGCCTTTAATCCCAGCACTTGGGAGGCAGAGGCAGGCGAATCTCTGTGAGTTCGAGACCAGCCTGGTCTACAAGAGCTAGTTCCAGGACAGGCTCCAAAACCACAGAGAAACCCTGTCTCGAAAAACCAAAAAAAAAAAAAAATTCTTCCAACTTACAATTTATGAGTTCATAAATATTTACCATAATCTTAGTGTCTACCTGTCTATGCTTATTTTTGTTTGCTATTTTTTGTTTGAGACAGGGTTTCTCTGTAGCTTTAGAGCCTGTCCTGGAACTAGCTCTTGTAGACCAGTTTGGCCTCGAACCCACAGAGATCCGCCTTCCTCTGCCTCCTGAGTGCTGAGATTAAAGGTGTGGACCACCACTGCCCGGCATTGTTTCCTAACTTTTGGAAACATTTAATTGTTTTCATTTTAAGTGTTTTGTTTGCTATTGTTACCATAGTACATAGAACACGCTACAGGTCCAGTGAAGATCATGCCTGATAATATCTATGCATAGCTCTGACTGGTTAAATATTTTTTGCCTAGCTTCCAGAATTACGATTTATATGTTGTATTTATTTATGTGGGTTTTTTCTTACATTTTGAGATTATTTACATCATTTCTTCCTTCCCTTCCTGCCCCCCATATGCCTTTCCATGAGGTCTTTCAAGTTCATTGCCTCTTTCCATTAATTGTTATTATATGTATGTGTAAACATATATATTCATAAATATGTATCTTCAGCCTGAACACTGTTACTTGCATGTATGTTTTCAGAGCTGATCATTTGGTATCAGATGACCAGTGAGTGTTCTCTTCCCTGGGAAGAACCATTTTTCCTACTTTCAGTATTTCTTAGCGGCCTGTCGTCCTCTGTGTAGAGTTGAGACGTCAGGGTCCACTCTGACATATGTATCGATGTTCAGCTCATGTTTGGCAGCCATGACTTTATGAATGTCGTATCTGTTTATATTCAATATTCCATGGTTACGGAGATGTGAATTTTTTATTTAAAAAGCTACCCCGTTTGCAACTCCCTTTCCAAATGTGTGGGATGCTAGCAATATCATACACACATCACAAATTTGGAAATCAATGTATTTATCATCCATGTATTCTACTTTAAATCTCTTCTCCTTCCCTGCTCTTCTGCCTCCTCTCTTCCCAAGCCCACGCCACCAGCACAGTGCTGAGGACCGAGCTCAGGGCGTTAGGCCAGCCCTGTACCACTGAGCCCAATAGTTTACACAATTACTCTATCAAGAGAGCCTCATTCATTGCGAGAAACTCAGGCAACGTGTGTGTGTGTGTGTGTGTGTGTTTCAGTCAAATATATCCACATTAACAAAATCCTATTTCTTATTTCCATATAGGATTTCACTGGAGAGAAGAACCCTAAAATGTCTGCCTTTAGAGGTAGAAAAACCCAATTTTACAATAAGGTTGGAATGTCACCTAGAATGTTTCTACAAAAACCTGAGAGACATCTTCAGTCATGTTTTTTATATGTGGGCTTTTTTTAAAAATTGTATAATCCGTTGATAAAGAAGTCATTTGATCAGTCTATGTGCACCCTCCTCCAGTTTTCGTTTCCGCTGCAGCTGCATTTCACTTGTGATTGACAAGGACTCGAACTGATCAAGGACTCCTACATACTAATGTCTAGCATCTCTAGACGCTGAGAGCACACCGCCTCTCCCCTTGGTGAGTGTTGGAACTGTGGTGGACCTGCTGGGTGACTTCCGAGCAGAAGCTGGGGATCTGTGGTCACCAGGATGGGTGAATGACTGGTATCACCAAAGCGCCTGACTGCTCTCTTTCTTGCAGGAGAGATTAAGCTCACTGAGGATGAAGGCACATTATTATTATTTTTTTTAACCTAGTCTGATTTGTGGGTAACTGAAACAGATAATGAAAATACATAGTTCTACTTTTGGCCTTTCTTCTCCCTTGTCTTTATTCTGCATTATTTTCTTCTTCCCCAGTTTATACAATCATGACGCACTTCTTTGTGGGCTGGAGAAGGATTGTGGGAAATGGACAGTCAGGTCTCCGGGCAAGAGTAGAGCCTTCAGCATCTCCTAGGCAACCCGTGATGATGAGTTTCCCAGCACAAGCCTCCTCGCTTTTCCTCCTGGACAACCCAGTACGAAAACAAAACGTATTCGATTCCATACCGGGTTGAGAATGACACCAGCAGAGAGGAACCACGTTCAAGACAGCCGTGAGGAACCACATTAAAGAATAATCAGGTACAGCCATGACTCTCTGAAACCTGAACAGAGACTCTCCCACTCACCGCCCTCCAGACCTGACTCATCCGTTTTACTAGCTGCCAACACGTCATCTCCCCTTGGATGTCAGGCCCAACAGGCCCCAGGTGAGCTCATTCCCTTCCTCCACAAACTGGTTTTCCTTCTCATTTCCTGGTATGAACCAGAGCTGCAGCAATAATCCCAGCCAGTCGGGTCTTCAACCTACGGGCCGCCTCCCACCTCTCTCTCTTTTCCCACCGGCATGGTCCTGGGGAGACGGAAGGAACTTGAGTCTCCTTTCTGCCCTGCCCATTACCGTGGGTAAGCCTCTGACATCAGGTGTAGGCCGAGTCCCTGTGAGTCAGAATGCCTCACGATTACTGTTTAAAATGCAGACATCCAGCCGAACCTCTGCCTGCTGATTCAAGGGCTGGTCGAGGACTCGGCATTTTTAAATTCGAGCGCCAGAGGACTTTTCAAACCACCTGGAAGGGATCAGTGCTAAGGAACTGACTTAGGCAGTCCCACAGCGAAGGAGCAGGAGAGTGAGGCACCCAGGCGGAAGCACACAAGAGACTGAAGAAAAAATAATGGAGTCCCACCCCATGACTTAGGCTCAGAGGCAGACAGTAGCCTAGACGGCATGCAAAAGTTCCATATGCTGAAATCACATTCGGGTCTGTTCATGGATAGCTTTTGCCAGAAAGGGCGTGAAAGACCTTGTCCCCTAAAAGGAAGACCTACCAAATCGTCCTGCGAGGGGCTAGCTCTGAAAGGGGGTAGCCGCTCGAGTAGTCACGTGGCAATCCACGGCCGGCAGAGGGTGGTTGACTTCCAACACCATTATAAAAAGACGAAGTGACTGAGTTAGGCAGAGTGTGCTTGGCCGTGAAGCCATTCTCGCTACTGTGAACTCGGAGTTTAAGACAGACATCCTGACTTAGAGATAGTTCAGCTTGCATCGACTCGAGGGCACTGACTGTTTCTTCACCTTTACCGTGCTGTAAAGACATCAGTACCCAGTGGAACATTCAGTTTGGGGATTCTGCTCTTCCCCTCGCTAAAGCATTGTGTAGACTGGCTTGATACTCCTTCCTGGTGCGGTGATGGGCAGGAAAGCACAGGCATATGCTAACCACGTAATCACCAAGCTGCCCGGCAGGAGCTTAGAGCCACAGTTATTCGGCTGTGGCGGTCAGTAGCTCGGGTGTATTAAAGGCACTCTTGTCTTAATCTTCTTTCCAGCCTCGTGTGGGTTTATTGGAACGGACCCTAAGGATCAGCCAAGGAGCATTTGTACAATCAGACGCTCACAAAACGATCAGAAAGGCGAGGAAAATCAGCTTCAAAGGTCTACAAATGACGCCATGATTGCCTACTGAGTTAGCTGAGGTCAGGAAACAGAAAGAGAAACCTCGCTCAAGCTGGTCAGAGTTCCTTCCAAGCTGATATTTAAGAGTTTCCAACTCAAGTTAAAATACTTCAACATTATACTGCAAGCATCTTCATTTTAAAATAAAATCTTGAGATACATTAAAAATCAATCTAATGGGCCAGGTGTGGTGGTGCACTCCTTTTATCCCAGCACTCAAGAGGTAGAGGCAGGCAGATCTCTGTGAGTTCGAGGCCAGCCTGGTCTACAGTGAGAGTTCCAGAACAGCTAGGGCTATGTAAAGAGACCGTAACTCAAAACACAATTTAAAATAAGATTTTCTAGGGGCTCAGGAGCTGTGGCTTAGTGAGCGCAGGGCTTGTAGGACAGGAGTGAGAACCTGGGTTTGGATCCACGACACCCATGCTAGCATTCACTCATGAAGTCTTTGTACAAAGGCTATGCTGTAAAACAATAAAGACACGGCTAAAATAGTATTGCATTCTTTGTAGAAAGAGGTGGGATGTTTAATATATGCCAGTTTGTCAGATTTGCACTGCTTAGTGGCCTACTTAGTCACCTTTAAATTACCAAACATTATTTATCCACACAATGTAGATGGAGACTCCTTGTTTGTTCCCGGCCGCTCAGACCTGAAATAATTACACAGAAATTATATTAATTAAAACAATGCTTGACCAATCACTTAAGCATATTGTTGTTAGCTCTTATATCTTAAATTAACCCATTTCCATTATTTTATATTTTACTATGAGGCTCCTGGTTAACCAGTAAGGTTCTGTCCAGGAGGAGGCCTGTGTCTTTCCCCTCTGGTGGCTGCGTGGCTTCTCCCTGAGTCCACCTACTTTCTCTCTCTCTCTCTCTCTTTGGCATAATCCACTACCAACCCCCAGTTGCACTTTGTAAGTATCTATTTTAATCTTGATGATGGCTTTTTGTCACCCATATGTATGATGCATGCATGCATGTATGTATGTATTTATGTATCCTCAAATAGAGATGTAACGTAACTTTTGTGTGTTTGGTACTAAAATAATGACTTTGCACACAGTGGGTCTCCAGAAATCCATGTGTTTAATGCACTTGTGTGTGTTTTTGCCTAACTGCGGACAAAGACTAAAAGCAGGTGTTAAAGCAACATCCTCCTTTGCATTCCAGAACTCATTGCTCAGCATGTTGTGATACAAATAAAAAGTGATATAAGCCGGGGTGTAACTCACTTGGTAGAATGCTTGCCTGGCATGCTCCAGGCCCTGGGTTGGGGTGCACACCTGTAACCTCATCCCTCAAGAGCTTGAGGCAGAAGGGTCAGAAGTTCAAGGTCATGCTTGGCTACCTGAGACCTCTGTCTCAAAAAAAAAAAAAAAAAAAAAGAAAAGAAAAGAAAAAAGAATACAACACCTTAAAGAAATTGTCTGTTTATTGCGTAGATGAGATCCATAATCTTCACATGGCTTGGGCCCTAAAATGTCTTCACAATATGGCAATATAACTATGGGCTCTAAACAGAGAATGAACCAAAGGCAGGCAACCTGGCGGCAATGCAGCTCTTGCGAACACAGTCCCTGGAAGGTCCACACCTTTGAAACAGAAAGTTCTGGAACAGATTTGCCCAAGGAAATGCTGATAACTTTTTCAAATCCATTGGGGGAGGAGGATATCATTTTATTTTTCTTCTCAGAACTAAGTTGACAAATTAATGCATTAGGTAGAAATTGAAACTGTCTTCCACGTTATCTGTGTCCACATTCTTCTCAAAATAAACCCTCTTGTGCAGACTATAAAGCAAAAAAAAAAAATCACCTACTCAAAGGAAATACATGGCTGACTGTCAGGTTCATTGTTTTGAAACTATGAAAATGTGAGTCAGACTAGTACTCACACCAATCCCTTGTTGGGATGTTCATAGACTGCTCTTCCTTTCCCACCTTCCGTCCCACAGTGAAAACAAAAGCTAAACAAACAGCAGCAAAGACCACCGGCTCCAACACGACCGGCCAGCACAGCCCTTGAGCAGGCAGGAAGCTGCGGCGTCTCCTCCAGCTCTGTGCGGGTGACGTGTGCCACGCCTAGCACCTGCGGCATAATCCCAGAGTGACTGGTGAAGGAGTCCTCGGGAAGCTCTGTGGGTAGACAAGAGAGAGCCTGTAAAAGAACAACTGTACCTGATGTCACCAGCTGTTGGCTGAACCTGGATTTTAATCAAGATCATGAAGACTTCTGAGGCCCCCCAACGGCTCATGGTGCATTTTCAAAGTAGTTCTTTTTTCTTTATAATCAGCAGTCTGCAGAAACTTTTAGAGTCCTTCTCTTAGGTGGTTTTAAAGAATCTATTACACCATGTTTGCATGGAAATAACTTGATTTGGATGGAGAGGAAACAGGGCCGAAGCTGTTGAGCAACAGTTTCGTTGGGTTGTAATGGCTGCATTGCATAACCTGGGCAAGAAATCTCATGACATAGAAGATTGTTATGGCAACCTGGGAACCCAGCTAGACCACCCAAGGGCTTCCAAGAGCACTTCAGCCTCTGCATTATAGGAACCTTTTCTCTGACCTGTTACACACGGGCTCGACCATCTCTCAATCGGGAAGCATGGAAAATAAATTAGATCATTTCTTTACTAGGTCTATAAAGGGAATTTATTTTCCATTTATTAATTTCAATATTTTTGTTTTTTTGAAACAGGGTTTCTCTGTGTAGCTCTGGCTATCCTGGAACTCGCTCTGTAGATCAGGTTGACCTCAAATTCACAGGAATCCACCTACCTCTGTCTCCCAAATGCTGGGACTAAGGGTATGAGCTGCCATACCTGGCTGAAATTTATTATTATTATTATTATTATTATTATTATTATTATTATTTGGTTTTTCGAGACAGGGTTTCTCTGTGGCTTTGGGGCCTGTCCTGGAACTAGCTCTTGTAGACCAGGCTGGTCTCGAACTCACAGAGATCCGCCTGCCTCTGCCTCCCGAGTGCTGGGATTAAAGGCGTGCGCCACCACCGCCCGGCTGAAATTTATTATTTTTAAGTGAATCTGAAATTATATCTTAAAAGTGATTCATGTACACAAAGTATGGGAAATAAAAATAATAAAACACAGACACTAGTACTATTTTTTATTGTGCTAAAATTATCACATTTTGACAAAGGACATCTAAAAGAGCCGAAACAATCAAGTAAAGGAGTGAGCGTGGAGATATTACCCCACTGACTTTATAAACATGTCACAGCGTAATACTGGCATATAAACACATGAAAATCAAAAAACACAATAGAGAACCCAGAAATAAACAACACACACAACTCTAGCCAAACGATTTTCACAAAGATACCAAGAACACATGTGCAGGTAAAGACAGTTTCCCCTATATCTGCTGCTGGAAAAATAGGATGACCACATGGGAAAGAATTCAATCACACGCGTGTCTTTCATCGCGCATAAAGATCATCCTAAAATGGATTAAAGGCTTAAATATGAGGCTAAAGTCTAAATCCACCTGAAGAAAACAGAGGAAGTGCTTCATGATGCTAACTATGCAAAGGTTTTTAAATTTTTTTATTGCATTAATTGTATGTGTGTGCACACATTTGTGCATGTGTGTACATGCGTGTGTTCCTATACCACAGAGGACACGTGAAGGCATAGGACAAGTGGCTAGAGTCGGCTCTCTCCTCCCACCGTGCGGGTGGGAGATACCAAGCTCGGGTCGTAAGGCCTGGCAGCAAGCATCTTTACCCAACGGCCACCTCTCCGGCCTAAATGTTGAAATGAGACAAAAGCACAAAGCCCAAAATCGACAAACAGGATTACATCAAACTATAGTCTTCTGCACGGCAAGGGAAATAACTAACAGAATGAAGGAAGCCTAAGGAATAGAGGAAAATATTTGCAAACTGCACTGATGCACGGCAGTAAAAGGGGACCTTAACTGAACACACACTTCCCGAAAGGAGGCAAGCGCGTGAAAATGCCGGCATCAGCACCGCTAACCGTCAGGGAGATGCGCACCCCGGTTACAGCGTCATTTCTAACGGAAACAGCAACACGCGTGCTGAGCTGGCAGAGAAGGGGAATTCCTTCGCACCACTAGTGAAGTGTGCAGCAATCCGACTGCCAGGGATCTGTCCACAGGGGTGAAGTCAGCATCTTCAGGAGACGTCTGCACTCCCACTGCCTACTAACTATTCACAGTGAACAAGTGCTTCCGACTGGTACAGAAAACAATGTGTGAATGCACAAGAGAGGACCCATTGGCAGTTTTTAAAACGTAAACTCCTGTGACTTTCTGGAAAGTGGATCCACTGAGAAAAAATTATATTAAGAAAAGTAAGCCAGGCACAGAAAAGGTAAGGACCACGTGCTCTCCCTATGCAGGAAACTGAAAGCAAGCATGGGTCTCACAGGTGCAGACAGAGGACAGTGGAGGGCAGGGAGGTGCGGGTGAGAAGTTGCTTAACAGGTTCAATACAGTCAGACAGGAAGAATAAATTCTGGCATTTTACTATGCAGAATAAGTACATCTAACAAAGTCCATTTGTTTTTATACACTATCCTCCGATCTGGATTTCTTTGTGCTTTCTCGTTATTAGAGCAACGTTTATGTTCTGGGCAAGAATACTTACTAAGTGATGATGGTACCTGCTGTGCTGGGGGAACACGCTGAGAGCTTCCTCACCCATGAGATGAACCTGACCACTGAACTGAGGTGAAGCCCATTAGAAAAACAAGATGAATTGCTGGTGACAAAAAATAAATAAATAAAATTTCATAGTCACTTTTGTCGGTGGTGTGAATATTTAATGTTTATGTTTAATGACAAAACACAGAACATATCAAGCGAGGAAATCCACACTCCTTGATAGTAAATGCCAAGGACCCAGAAGAGAAACATCACTCGCTTATGACCAAATGACATGGTCTCATGAAAATATCTTTGGTTTGTCTTGTGTATACTCTCTGCAACACATTTTACATACTTCCAAACCTTGTACATGCCCGAAATATTTTAACATTAGCCCCAATTTGCACAAAAGGAAACTAAGGCTCAGTGGCTCCAGGTTTCATAGGTTATAACTGAACCCAGACTTTCCTGCTTGTGAAACTTCCGCTTGTTCTAACATAGTGTGTACAATTAAATTAAAACCTGCCTCCATGTGCTGTGTTATTAATTACTATAAAGTTGTAGTGGTGAATTGTTTACTCTTGAACAGTATTTTCTCATGTAACTCAGGCTGATCTGGAATTCTATGGAGTCCAGCTGATGTGGAACTGGGAACCCTTCTACCTCGGCCTTCAGAGGGCTGGGATTATAGGCATCTGCTACCAGGACTGGCTAAAACCGTATTTTAAAATAGGCACTGGAATGGGTACACATTAACAGTGTTCACACTCACACACATACACACACACACATACACACACATATAACCCTATTACCTATGCATCTGTGTTTCTGTGGTTAGACAGATATCTCCATCTATCGCTATACTTCCGTCCTTCTTGAATATTGGCTCTCTCTCACGCTCACCCTCCGTCTCTCTCATCCTAGTCTCGTTCCTTTCTATGCATTCTCGACCTTTAGAATGTAGTCATATTTCCCTCTATGTCAACTGAATCTTGTAGATTCATCTCAGTCTTAAAGGAGGTCTTGAACCTTAGCCTGTACTGGTCCTCGCTCGACAGCCCAGGCTGGCCTCGAACTCACAGAGATCCACCTGCCTCTGCCTCCCGAGTGCTGGGATTAAAGGCGTGCGCCACCACCGTCTGGCCCACTAGTTACCACTTTTATCAACGCTTTGGGTGGCAAGAACTGAAAGTAATCCCAAACTACAGAGAGCTCCAAAACTAGGAAAACCTCATGAAAATGAAAAGTTCCAACAAGATCGAAACGAATGGATAAGAACTGAAAATGGCCGGGTGGAGGTGGTGCAAGCCTTTAATCCCAGCACTCGGGAGGCAGAGGCAGGTGGATCTCTGTGAGTTCGAGACCAGCCTGGTCTACAAGAGCTAGTTCCAGGACAGGCTCCAAAACCACAGAGAAACCCTGTCTCGAAAAAACAAAAACAAAACAAAACAAAAAAGAACTGAAAATGTTTGTGAGATTCCTGTAGTAGAATCACTTCATGGAAGAAACCCAAGAATGTACTTTATACCACACGCAGTATATAAAAAATGAATAGAAAGAAGTTTAGGGAAAATCCCATCCTAAATATGCATTAAAAAGCAGCATAATTAGAAATACGTATAATTTTGTTACATATCAGTAACGTAAAATTTACCATGAGCCCCACCGTCCTTTGTTCTCCCATTGGTTTGGTCTTAGTTATATCAATGTTTCTATGTTGCCTTTTTACATTAAAAGTATATTTATTTTAAAGAAATCATGGAAGATGCCTGTTTGTACATATTTTACAAACTAATAGGAAGTCCCAGGGAAAGGCAACCAAAACTTCAGAAGAATGTATAATCTTATCTACAAGGAGCAACTTAAGAATCTGAGTTTCTGAGTAGATTCTGTCTTCCAGGACTAACAAAACAGACTAAAAATCTTCCATACAAGCCACAGAAATCCACACGAAATCAAAGATTATTTTGCTGTTGAGACAACAGACGTGGTATGCAGGAACAGACCAACACGAACGCAGCCTTCTAGGCATTCTGTTAACTACTTTTAAATTTTGTATCAACTGAAAGGAGGTACCATTACCCGAGTGCTAATGCCTTTCAATACTGAGCATTTTATTCCGCGAACTCGCTGGAGAACGAAGAGCCGCTTCGCGCATTCCGGTCAGATGTGCTGTGGAAAGGTGTCCTCTGAGCACAGCCTGGCCATGGTCACCTGCGTCAGAGCAATCGATGACCCACAGGAAGGCCCCCCAAGATCAGTCCTGTGGCTGTTCCCCCACAGGAGGGATGGGGAAGATCCTTAGACCTTCATCTGAGAGTCTCGGCACCCGGGCCTGACCTACTCTCCCAGATGTATGTAATTCTACCCTGATGCTCTTGGTCTCGGGAAGTGCCAGCACGTATAGAGATCAAATGTTAGCTGAAGGTGGCTTCTATTTTTGCAGCTATGAGGAAGTCAGCAAGCATGCTATGTGGGATATTTTGGTGATGCAAGCTATTTGAAGGTCACCCATAAATAACCAAACTCTTATAACTCCAAACTCCAGTAATAACAATAAACCCATTGGGTCACCAAACTGGACTTGGGAGGAATCACTCCTTTGGTCTGTCACTGGTGCTCCAAATATAGACATTTATTCATGTCTACCCAGGAAAGGACAACACAACAAACTGAAAACATTTAATTACATAATCTCTTGTTCCATTCCTTACATCTAATAAATAATCATTCTGATGGATGAGGGATAGAATTATTTGAAGGTACTGAGATTTCATAGGCAGCCAGTTTAAACAGACATTAAAATGAGACTATGGTCCCTTACAGTACATAGTAAGTCCTTTTACATTGTGTGTGTGTGTGTGTGTGTGTGTGTGTGTGTGTGAATTTGTGTGTAGAGAAGTTGATGCTGGTGTCTTCCTCAATCTCTCTCCTCTATTTCTTAACAAATAGTCTCTTACTGAACAGAGCTTGTCGATTCCAGCTGATCTAGCTAGTTACCTTGTCTATGAATTCCCTGTCTCTGACTTCCCAGTGCTGGGATTACAGGCAGCTGCTGCATCTGCCTGGCTCTTATGAGGTATCTGAACTCTGGCATTTGTTGCATGAGTTCTGATTGGTCTTACTAATAAAAACCCAGAGCGAGATATCAGGGAAAACGCTGAAAGATCAGAGAGAGAAAGGAGCAAGCCACAGCCACCTCTTACCTTACTAAATCCTCAGCCAAAAAAGGGTATGAACCCTGTCTCCTCCTGCCATATATTCCTCTCTCTGCCCAGCCATATCACTTCCTGTCTGTCTATACAGACCTCCAGAGCTCTATGGTTAACTAGCGGCTAGCTGTGCCCTCTGAGCTTCAGGCAAGCTTTATCTGTTAGAGCACAAACAAAATATCACCACAGGCAGTGACTTTATCCACTGAGGGTTTTATACTTCACTGCAATGCACTCTGGCACGTCCTGAGGCTGCGGCCACTCCACTGAATATGATCTGCTGGGGAGCTGGGGAAATTGCCATCTGAGCCAGTTTCTGTCCATTCCATAGTAGAAGAACCAGAGGGTCAGTAGAAATCACACAGGGTAAACGCAGATGGAACTTCCCGGCTTAAAGATGAGCAAACACTGCCCCTCCCCAAATACACACACACATTAAAGAAGGAATCTGTAGGAGTTCCATCCTGGGCAAGGAAACCTCTCATAAGGAAACATGTACGACACAAAGTGGCCCTGCGGATGAGGTGCCGCTGGCTGGGCAGGGTTAGAGACCGCGAAGGAAGCAAGTTTGACTGTACGAGAGGCAAAGAGACTGTCCTTGTGAAAATCAACCACACAAAAAGCAGACAGCACCCCATTTCAGGGGACTTTTTACTCTGCAAGAGACTTCGTAAACAAACACAGAGAACCGAGCAGTTTGGGACTTCAGATCCACCCATCTCGACTTGTAATTCTCTACCACTTAGAAAGTAAGTCTGTCCAACTGAACTAGCAAAGAGTAGGCTAGTTTGGGGGGTAACTTTGTCTCCTAATATGCACCTCTAATCTTTCTCAACAATTTAATTAGCATTTAACAGGGAATTAGGGGCCTGTGGTTCTCCTGCAGAAGATGAGAGTCCTTCTGAAGCCCCACCCCAACAGCCACTGGGTTCCCTTCTCCCACAGCCCATCCAGGGCATGTCCCCGTTACTCGCTGCACTGATCACGAAGCCACGGGTCACTGCCATATGTGTTACACACATGCCACCATGTCCTTCCTGACGAACACCCTAGAGAAGTCACCAATCTCTTTCTCAACCCCAGGACTGGTGGTTGGTTTTGGATTTGTGCTGACTGTTGACATATTATTTACTGTATAAATACAATGTATCATTTGTATCATGAAAAAAGAAAAAAGAAATTGGGGCAGGAGTTGGGGAGATGATTCAGTTGGTAAAGTGCTTGCTTCAAAAGCGTGTGGACCTGAATTTGAGTCATAAGAAGCCACACAGAAATCCAGGGACAGCAGCATACAGCTATGACCCCAGCACTGGGGAGACGGGGTCAGATCATGGATCTCAGTAGCTAGACAGACTTACCAAACAGTAAGCTCCAGGTTTGGGTCCAGTGAAAGAGCCTGCTTCAAAAACTGAGATGGGCAGGGATTAAATGAAACATCTAAGATCAACCTCTGGCTTCCTTTCACACACACACACACACACACACACACACACACACACACACACAAGAGAGAGAGAGAGAGAGAGAGAGAGAGAGAGAGAGAGAGAGAGAGAGGCATTGGAGGAAACATGGGGAGCTTAGAAAAACACATTGATGAATTCCCCTGCCGGCAACATCTTCTTACCACAAACCACTAATAATAACCATAGCATCCTTTGGCTCCTTTTTAAAAATATAAAAGTCTGTAACATACTGAGCAAAGAATTTAATTTAACCCAACAGTAACACCCCTCATTATCATCAGAAAGCAAATTAGTACTAAGGTGCCTCAGTTTCTTCTATGAAAAACTGGGGTGTTAGATGAAGTGTTTTGTTCTCTGCCACAGTCTATGATGCCTCTTTGAAGTTTTTTTTTTCTTTTTGGATTTTGGTTTTTGGTTTTTCAAGACAAAGTTTCTCTGTGTAGCCCTGGACGTTCTGGAACTCACTCTGTAGACCAGGCTGGCCTCAAACTCACGGAGATCCATCTGCCTCTGCCTCCTGAGTGCTGGTATTAAAGGCGTGCGCCACCACCACCCAGCTTCTCTTTGAACTTTAAGAGTGTGCTTCCATGTCTGCCACACTCTTCCACACATCCATCATATTCCTCCGTGTCTGCCACACTCTTCCATGTCCCCCACACTCCCCCATGTCCCCCACACTCCCCCATGTCCCCCACACTCATCCATGTCCCCCACACTCTTCCGTGTCCCCCACACTCTTCCGTGTCCCCCACACTCCTCCATGTCTAACATACTCTTCCATGTCCATCAACTCCTCCGTGTCCTCCACACACTTCTGTGTCCACCACACTGACTAGGTTGCAGGTGGACTACAAAGTTAGGTCTTGGGTCTTGGACTATGGGGAAGCTGCTCAACTCCCTCTGGAGCCACCTCTTCATGTTCTTGCTATCTTGACTGTTTTTTCTTTGTCAGCCAAGGTGTCTACCTGTTTGCTCATGAGCGAGAGGCTATGGTTGGGGTTTCAGGACATTTAAATCTTGTGGAACTGTCCACCATGATGCTATGTGTTCTCTTCTCTAGAGAGCCACAATAAAGCAGACCTCGTCCTTTGTCCTGCCTTTGGGGAGCCCCTCAGCCACCCCACATTAACGTCACACACAAATTCCCATGAAAGGAAAAAAGAAGCTGGAAATTTTGTTGTTGGTTTTTGCGTTAGAATTTGGCCAGGTCAAGTAGACAGGGGCATTATCTATTTACTCATGGGCTCTCTATTCCGTGATGAATAGTCATGAAACCAGTGTGCATGTATTTAAGCCAATCAATACCGGCTACAGGAATGAAAATGAGGTCTCAGGTCTGTGCTCTTTAAAATGTGTTCACAGTTCTGCCACTGCTTACCAAATGGGATACTCGGGAAACAAACACCAAGTCCTTGTTCTTATCACCCGCCTCCTCAAATTGCAAAACTGTTCTCCAGTCCTTGTATCTTCACAGAAATCCGCTTGAATTACATTCTTAGAATCATGTCAAACGCATGTGTTGAAATGACCATGTGAGAAGCATTTAGACATCTTATGGCATTGCAATTAGATCACACTTGGTTTGTTTTGTACTTTTATAAAACGAGACCTATGGGGCACAAATTTCCCAATTTGTACTTCATTGCAAGACAAGTGATATGATGGTAACAACACACACATGTTTTAATAATAATCCTTTGACTTTGGAGACCAGTTCCCCTTCCTCAGCATGATCCGGACTTATAGCCTTGCTTGTGAAAACAGGAAAAAAAAGCACAGCAACAGAGCATGACCTTGGATCACAGCAAGCACCACATCTTAACACTTGTACCCTCTCGGACCACGCGATGTGGAAAAACATGCTGCTGTGTCGAGGCCCCAAAGGAAAGGACAAGTAAGGAACTTAGGGCTCTAGTCAAGACACAGAGAGAAGCCAACACGCACGTGAGGGAGACGTCTCACAGCTAGTCCTCCACCTTCGGGCAAGCTTTCAAACGCTTACACCCAGATCCAGAACCACCAGCCGTGATGGTTAATCCTGGTTTTCGGCTTGACTGAATGAACACCTATGGGAATAATGAAGCAAGCCTTGCTGTGAGCCTACAGTGGACTTGTCCAACAACAATTAGATCTAGAGGGCTCTGACCTAATCAAGATGAATCTCTTTATGGGTTCACAATATGATGATTTGGGGGAGGTTGTGAATAGTAGAGTTGGGACCTTTGGCCATTAGGGCTGTCCTTGGGGATATGCCATGCTCTGGCCCCTTCCTGGATCAGACCTCTCTGTTTCCTATCTTTCAAGAAGTAAAGGGCCTCTCCCACCACCTGAGTTCTTCCTGAGTACATAGTACCAGCCAACAATGGACTGAACCCCTGAAACCATGAATCAAACACTAGTTCTTTCCCCCTTTCCATGTTCCTGTTAAGTATTTGGTTATGGTAGCAAACATACATTGAAAATATCTTAACATTTGTCAACCTACTTATTTCCCTAGAGTGGGTGGTGGGGTCAAGTGTGTGCACCTGAGTGTGCACAGGTATATGTGCAGAGATCGGAGGGTAACATGCAGGAACTAGGCGGTAGTGGCACACGCCTTTAATCCTAGCACTCGGGAGGCAGAGGCAGGCTGATCTCTGTGAGTTCGAAGCCAGCCTGGTCTACAGAGTGAGTTCCTGGACAGGCTCCAAAGCTGGGTGCTGGGAGGGTATATAAGTCCCCCCCGTTGTTAATAGATAAACGAGTCTGCTATGCCTTTTACCTGGCTCCCAGTGTCTGAGATGTTGGCATTGTGCTTTCTCACCCTCTCCCCCAAGGAAGACGTTAGAACCCAGTTCCAGGCATATAACATGAGTTAGCTCAAAAACACTGGTTATTTTATCCTACTTAATCAGCATGTATGTTTATTTTCAGCATATTTTGGAATATTGTTATTATCAGTATTAGATTCTTGAGTTCAGCAGTTAAAAGCACATAAGCTGTTCTTGCAGAGGACCTCAGTTCAATTCCTAATGCCCATGTCAGGTTATTCACAACTGAGTTAGTTATTCCTCTAACTCCAGCTCAGGGAAGTCTGACAGTCCCTACTGGTCTCCACGGTCAAGCCACACATATGCACATACCACCCAACACACGTGGTTTTAAACTAACAATAATAAATCTTTTTAAAGATTCAGATTCTAAGCCAAGTGAGATTGTGCATGGCTATATTTCCAGCACCCAGGATAGGGAAGAGGAAGGATCTCAAGTTCAAATCTGTCCAGAATACATAGAAGGCCTTTCTCAGAAAACCAAGCACTGTAGATGTAGCTCAACAGTAGAGCAATTGCCTAGCAGGCTCAAAACCCCGGGTTTGGTGCCTGGCAGAAAGAACAAGAGCCAGAAGCAGAGAGTAGGAGTCAGAGAAGGAAATTCAAATTCTCAAATATACAAGGCCGTATTTAAATTTCAACTGTGACACTTCTGACTGTGTGACTCTGATATCCACAAATTAAAATGAATGCAAACTTAATTATTGAGTGTTGTTAGTTGTTTTTTACTCCTTGCTCTTTGGGGACCAGCTTTTCTTAACTTAAATTATCCCATCTGCCTTTTGTCGCTGGGCTTTTATCTTTCTCTGTTCTATATACCTCTCTTTCCTTCCTTTATTTCTTTTAAATAATTTATTTATTATGTATACAGTGTTCTTCCTGCAGGCCTGAAGATGGCACCAGATCTCATTACAGGAGGTTGTGAGCCACCATGTGGCTGCTGGGAACTGAACTCAGGACCCCTGGAAGAGTAGTCACTGCTCTTAACCTCTGAGCTGTCTCTTCAGCTCCTTCTCTCTGTCCTTCTAACTCTGTGTCTGACTGTGGCTGGGTCCCTGGCCCCATGCAGCCTCTTCTCCTCCTTTTCTCGCTCGTCCCCTTTCTCTCTTTCTTCTCCAACTTATTCTCTCTGCCTGGCAGCCCCCCAGTCCTCTCTCCCGTCTAGCTATCGGACATTCAGCTCTTTATTAGAACAATCAGGTGTTTTAGGCAGGCAAAGTGACACCGCTTCACAGAGTTAAAAAATACAACATAAAAGAATGCAGCACGTCTTTGCATCATTAAACAAATGTTCCAAACATAAACGAATGTAACACATCTTCAACTAATATTCCACAACAACTGAGTTGTTCAGTTGTATGAAATAACATACATTAGTATAAAGAGTAAAAACATATTGGCTACTATGATTTATAAGGCTATAGAACCAGCCATTTAACATTGCGTTTAGTGACAGACCAATGTAATGTAAGAGTGACATTCTCTTCCTATTTGTCTATTGCTCCTGCCACGTTTTTACCACTTCCTAGTTGTCTATTCCTCTTGCCACGTTTTCACCACTTCCTAGTTTTCTATTCCTCTTGCCACGTTTTCACCACTTCCTAGTTGTCTATTCCTCTTGCCACGTTTTCACCACTTCCTAGTTTTCTATTCCTCTTGCCACGTTTTCACCACTTCCTAGTTGTCTATTCCTCTTGCCACGTTTTCACCACTTCCTGGTTGTCTATTGCTCCTGCCACGTTTTCATCACGTCTGCCTCACTTTGGTCCACAAAAATCACAAATCAAGAAATAAATTTATTAGGTCACATAATCCTGCTATAATAATTATTTTTCAAGAAACAGACCAAAAGCCAGACCTAAAGATACATAGTTGGGATCCTAATGCTTAGTCATCCTCTATTACATAGCAAGTTTGAGGCCAGCCTAGGCCACGTGAGACCCTGGAGAGAAGGGAAGGGGAGGGGAAGGAGGGAGAGACCAGATACTATTTGTTGTCATAACTTTTTACTTTTTATTGCTTAGTAATGAACCCAGTAATGTTTCTTATCATTTTTTAATCAAATATACTTACCTATTACAACTAGAAATATATATAAAAAAAAGGCTGGTCCAAGACAACAAAAATAACTTCTCAACATGAAATCTTGACACCTGTGCAATTGTCTATTTTTATATATCTATCATATAATTTCTGGTAGAGATTGAATCCACAGCCTCGGGCATGCTAAGCAAACACTCTCTCCCATGAAGCTTCAGCTGCAACTATATCTTTTTTTCTAATTATTTTTTTTTAAATCTCATCACATTTTAAGCATTCTCTAAAGATTTATTTTTAATTACATATGTATTGTGGTATGCGTCCTTGGCGCAGGTGCCAGCAGCTGGAAGAGGAAATTGGATTTCTGGTACTGTGAGTCACCTGATGAGGGCGCTGGGAACTGAACTCTGTCCTTTGGAAGACCAGTGACCATAACTGCAGAGCCATCTCTCCACCCAGCCCCTGGGAGCGCTGTAAAAAATAATAATAATAACCTTGACTACATCAAATGCAAGGGGTGGAGGAAAGCTATAAACCCATCCACCTATTGTTCCCTTCCTTCTTCAGAGGTGAGACGCTGCCTCCTTGGCGGGCTGGGAAGAAGCAGACCCTCCCTTTTTCCTTACTCAGTCTTCAGAGTTAGCAACACTCCGCTCTTGCCATCAACGGTCGTTCTGTTGGCTCTGGTCGGTGTGGACTGTACAAAGGATGTCTTATTCTACAGCATGCTCTTTGAAGCTGGCTTTGATTCACCTGATTTCTCTTTTGTAAGCCACCTGCAGGCCTTTGTTGAGCCTATGCTGTTCTCACCTGGGACAGCTTGCTCTTCTTCTGAAGAGCCTTGTGCCCACAGCCTGGCTGGCTTGTGCCCACAGCCTGGCGTCTTTGACTGCCGGCTAATTACACGGCTTTTTGATTCTCTAAGCTTGTGCTTGCCTCTCAGCACACGTTCGTTTTAGATAGTGGCACGTAAGAGCCTCTTAGCTTTCCTTGCTTTTTAGATGAGGGAGAAGACGATCAGTTGATCCTATTCTTTCTCTTCTGTGACAATACAATCCAGTGTTCACTGAACACACGATGATTTCAGGCGGAGATGACTTTTTAGCAACTCTTGCCCCTATCAGTAACTTTACCACCAATGCCCTTCAGGAAGCCACTTCAGAACTAAGCAGCAACTTGAGCAAGTTGGGTTTATCGTTTGCTGTAACCAGCAGATCACTGACTGGGGAATGGTGGGTATCTCCACTGAAGGTCAGATTAGAAAGGATACACTATAGTTGTCCTAGAGTTTTGTTGCTATAAAGAGACACAATGACCATAGCAATTCTTATATAGAAAAACATTGACTTGGGACTGGCTTACAGTTCACAGGTTTAGTTCATTATTATCATGGCAGGAAGCATGTAGACACGCAGGCATGCAGGCAGACATCGTGCTGGAGAGGTAGCTAAGACTTCTACATCTAGATCAGCAGGCAGCAGGAAGAGAGAGTGACACTGGGCCTGGCTTGAGTTTCTGAAACCTCAAGACCACCCCTAGGGACACACTTCCTCCAATAAGGTCACACCTACTCCAACAAAGCCACACCTCCTATAACAAAGCCACACCTACTCCAACAAGGCCACACCCACTCCAACAAGGCCACACCTACTCCAACAAAGCCACACCCACTCCAACAAAGCCACACCTACTCCAACAAGGCCACACCTACTCCAACAAGGCCACACCTACTCCGACAAGGCCACACCCACTCCAACAAAGCCACACCTACTCCAACAATGCCACACCCACTCCAACAAGGCCACACCTACTCCAACAAAGCCACATCTACTCCAACAAAGCCACACCTACTACAACAAGGCCACACCTACTCCAACAATGCCACACCCACTCCAACATAGCCACACCCACTCCAACAAAGCCACACCCACTCCAACAAGGCCCACTCTTAATGGTGCCACTCCCAACGGGCCTATGGGGAACATTTTCATTCAAACCACTACAGAAGGTTTTGTCTGTTAGGTAATTCCAAGGGAGGGGGCGTCAAAGGAAGTAAGGCTCCTCTCTGGATTAGAAGACAGAAGTGATTCTTCTGTCAGGTATTTTAGGACACTCTCTGAGGGATGAAGTACAGCCACAACGTGATGGTTACGAAGCCATACAAGGCAGAGGAGGGAGGTATGGCCACTCTGCAGTTTGCACAGCGTTACATGTGTTATCTCCAGGCATTGTGGGGAATTACCGAAAGGCGTTGTGTGAGGCCAAACACAAAGCTGACCTCCTCCAGAAAGGGTTTCTACTTTTTTTTTTTTTTTTACATCTCAGCAGGGCCCGAGGGTACCACTGTTTGGAGATAGAGCACCTACATTCAGTTAAATCCTGACGTCATCTTCAGCCACCTAGCTAATGCTGGCCACACCGTGGCACTGAGCACTGGTTCGTCCTTGTCCCGCGCTGTATTCTCCCAGAGACTCAGCTTGCTGTCCTAGCACAGACGACCAGGGGCTCTGTGCCCTTGTAGTCAAAGTGAAAGCTGTGATTTGCTGGAGATCAGCGCTTGTCTTTAGCAAATGGCTTCCCTGCTAACTCTTCTGGGTTTCTTTTCCCTTCTCCCCAAGGCTTTTAAACTATGTCTTTACATGTTTGCCAGCATTTTAAGTTATTTTTAGAGAGTTTGGTTCGAGTCACCTAACATACCATGATTAGTCAAAATATTTATTTTATAATACTAAAACATAGTTCTATTTTTGCTTGCTTTTTTGGCAACGCATATTTCTGTTATATTAAGTTATAAGAACTGTAATGCTAAAAACCAATTATTTATAACTTCAAAGCATAATTCTGGCTTTGGGCATATTTGGCCTTATACTAGCAAAGCCTACAACATTTGTAAGTCTTATATGTAGGTTGTTCTAGTTTGCTTTCCATTGGTACGATAAACATCGTGACCCAAGACTACTTAGGGAGGAAAGGGTTAATTTCCTCTTCCAGTTGACACCATTGAGGGAGGTCAGGGAAGAAACTCAGCACAGGAACTTGGCTGCAGGAACTGAAGCTGGGGCTGTGGAGGATATTGGCTCACTGGCTTCCCCATGACTCCGTTCAGCTTTCAGTTTGTCTGAGATCCAGTCTCAAGCTAGGGCTCGGGTTTGTAGATTAGGCTTGCTTTGAGCTCCCAGAGATCCACCTGCCTCCGCCTCCCGAGTGCTGGGACCAGAGGCGTGTACCCTTAACCCAGATAAGCTTGCTTCCTCATAGCACCCAGGATGACCTGCCTGGGGTGTGGCTACCCACAGTGGGCTGGACCCTCCCACATCAGTCATTAATGAAGAAAATGCCCAAACACTGCCTATGGGACAATCTAATGGAAGCAATTCCTAAACTGAGAGTCCCTCTTCCCAGATACGTCTAGACCAGCAAAAACTAACCAGCATACTTACAAATTGCTCAAGTTCACTTTATGAACAAGCACCATTCTGACCTCTTTGAAAAATACATCATCTCCTTGTAGTGTCTGCTGTACTGTATGTGAATATATGTGTGTGTGTGTGTGTCTTTAGAACTATTTGTTTGACACCATATGGTAATTCAGCTCATGATCATTGTTATGAATGTGGTTTGTTTCTTCCACTAAGAATTAAACTCCAAGCCGGGCGGTGGTGGCGCATGCCTTTAATCCCAGCACTCGGGAGGCAGAGGCAGGCAGATCTCTGTGAGTTCGAGACCAGCCTGGTCTATAAGTGCTAGTTCCAGGACAGGCTCCAAAAAAAAAAAAAAAAAAAAAAACCACACACAGAGGAAACCCTGTCTTGAAAAACCAAAAAAAAAAAAAAAGAATTAAACTCCTGGAAGAAGTTGTGCAGGGTGCATCTTTACAATTGACAGGGCACCTTACCCGATATTTTTGGTAGGTCATATTTTTAAAGTTTTGTGAAAGATCTAGATAATTCTTTCCAGAATAAACCAGACTGAGAGGTAGGGTAATCCTGAGTTCAAGACCTACCGGGGCTGCAGAGCTACTCTGAGGCCATTTTGGACTGGACAGCAAGAGCCTGTGCATTGTGCAGCAGTTTTAGAAAGCCTTTGAAAACCTGCAACACAAGAAATGTGACTCCGTAGGTAAAGTCGTAGCTGTGCAAGCCCAAGGACCTGAGTTCAAATCCTCAGCATCCACATCCAAGTGTGGTGTAGTCTAAGTGTTCAGTGGGGCAGGGACCGGAAGATCCCGGGAGCTAGCCGACCGGTCCAGCCAATATGATGAACCCTGCAGGGATTTAGCAAGAGAGGGTCTTCCTCAAAACTGAGAGAGTTAGAGGGAGACCTACGAAGTCACCTCTGTGCTGTGAACGTGTGTGTGAGCCCACACTCACTTTTAGAGCTGGTGAGACGGAGCAGCAAGAAAGGTGCTCGCCACCAAGTCTGACGACCTGAACACCGCCCCGGGACCCGCCCTGTGGAAGCTGAGGACTGACCCAGAGATCTATGCTGTGAGCTCTGCACACAGACAGCACCCAAACCTGCCCCTGCAGATGAATAAATGGGAAAATAAGGGAAAATTAAAAACACCTGAGTCAGGGTCCCTCTGTTTAGCCCCGACTGGACTAAAAACTGCTATGTAGACCAACCAGGCTGGCCTCACACTCATAGTGATCCCCCCGCCTCTGCCCCCTCCCCATTGCTGGGATTAAAGGACTCACTACCACACCCAATTATAAAAGTTTTCACTACACTAACACGTGGAATGGCACAGAGACATTGTTACCATATGGGTTTTTCTTAAAATTACTCTGTGTTTTAGGGTCTGTTAGGCCCTCGACAGGTTACCGAGCTGGCTTTACCGGGTAGAGATTTTTACAGTTTGAAAAGAACCCATTGTTCCTATTTCCCATCTTTTAGATAATTACCATTTTTTTAGATATAAATCCCATAGATATTTCCTATGAGAGACAGAGTTTGACATGATTAACTAAGACTGAGAAAATACCAATAAATTGATTAGCTGGAATTGAGACATATTTGCTTATATATGCACATTCTTTTTTTAATATGTCCATTTAACAGTAGCGTCTTCATTAAGAGTAACCTTTTGTTAAGGGAATCCAAATGAGACCCAGTAACTTTTATGCCCAGTGACCACAGTAAGCGCTCAGTACACATTGATAATTCTAATAAAGTAGTATAATTTTCCTTCCTTCTACATCTCCATGACTTCAAGGAGATCCTGTTGCCTTGTGTCCACCATCTTAGTAGTGATTGCAACATGAAAAAAGTCAGCAAGTCTTCAAATTTTCTGATGTTTATTAAAAAGACTGAAAAGTTTTATAGGCATAAACACAGAGAAAGCGTTCCTCAAGCCAGAGACACAATACCCAAGACTGCCAACAATGGATGGGAAGCTTTTTTGTTGTTGTTGTTTTTGTTTTTTCGAGACAGGGTTTCTCTGTAGCTTTGGAGCCTGTCCTGGAACTAGCTCTTGTAGACCAGGCTGGCCTCGAACTCACAGAGATCCGCCTGCCTCTGCCTCCCGAGTGCTGGGATTAAAGGCGTGCGCCACCACCGCCCGGCTGGATGGGAAGCTTTAATGGCCCTGTGGTTCCAGGACAAAGAGTTCAGGTTTTGTTGCAGGGCCAGAGACAGAATGATGCTAGCCTGCTAAGTGAATCTGGACGGTACAGTGAGACCCTGACTCAGAAGACAAACAACTCCCGGGACTCGGAAGACATAGTTGATCTCTCGTTCTTTCCTAAGAATTTCCTGACAATACCGGCCTTTGCCGACGCCTTTCGGAGGGCATCTTCTGACATTCTGTTCTTACCTGTTGTCATCTCCCTGTGCACTGCTTTCCACGACTGAAGGACGCTCACTTCAGCGGTTACCGTCAGTTCAGAATAGCGTATGTCCCGGAACTTCATCTGCGCAGCCTCTGTTAATCAAGCCACCCTAACACGTTCAGACTCAGTCTTCCCCAAAGCCACGTTCCAGGCAGCTTCTCATCTTCCGTTTCTCCAGTATTGAGTTACTCCATACTTCCTGAGCTCTTAAATTTTTTGCTTATATATTTATTTTGATGCATAGGGGCGTTTTGCCTGAATATGTGTCCGTGACCGAGGACTCCGGAAGAGGACACCGCAGTCTCTGGAACTGGAGTTACACACCGTTGTGAACCACTGTGTGGGTGCAGGGAATCAAGTCTGGGTCCTCTGAAGAGCAAGCAGCTGCTGTCCTTGAGTGCTGTCCCTCCGGTCCCCACTCTTCCTTACTTTAACCTCATGGTTTTGTTTGCTTTTTATTCAGCTTTATTAACATATAATCAATACAATGTGTAAATTTAAGGCGCGTAGTATGTTTTGCAGCACACACACACACATAGAGAACCTACTCTTTGTGTTGACATCATGTTTCTCGTTACTAATGACAGGAGAGTCAGCCAGAACAGGCTACCACATGTGCTAGTACCTGTTATTATTATTTATTATTACCTATATTAATGTTGTGTAGTCAGATTTTTCTTTGGGCTGCCGGCTGATACAGGCCTCTTATTAATTATGAAAGCTCGGCCTTAGCCTAGGCTTGCCCCATTAGTTCCTATTAACCCGTCTCTGTTAATCTATGTTTTGCCTCGTGGCTTCTTATCTTCACTTCATTCTATGTGTCTGACCCCCTTTCATGTCCACTGGCCCCCTAGACTGTCCATTCGGATATTATCACATGTTATTGCACTTTGGTGTTTACTTGCTGGGCTTCTATTAGGTTATACATTCCTTAAAGGTAGAACAATAAGCCTTGTTTGCCCCTACACTTGCTGACCAATCCTTGATGAATATTGACTAGATGAGTAAGTGATCACCTCACATGATTACGGGCAAGCAAGTTAGGCTTTTTTAATATGCAGATCAACATCCTAAAATCCCTGGAAGCAGGCAAGGATAAACATAGTAAGTTTTGGAAATAGCATGACCTCAGATCAATGCGTATTAACGCTGCATTAACGCTGCTTCCCCGTTTTTTTACTCTTAGAAATGACGCCACATCTTACCTCTAACACCTGGAGGCAAATGATTGATAAGTAAATTTACGAGTCAGCTAATTACACCATGAATAGGACACTCATCAGCGTGGCTTATAAATAACGCCAGCTTAGAGCTGCCAATCCCGTTAATGAGGAGAGGGATACAAAGGGACCTTTAAAGAGCCAGTGATGAGTCAATCAATTTTTACTGCATGGAGGAGAGTATGGCACGATTCCAGGTCGTATACTTTGTTTTGCTTTCTTGAAAGCCACAGTCATATGAGTCAAAAGCTAAATTCACGCACACGCACACACACACACACACACACACTGTAGATGCTGGCCAGTACAGGAGCTTCATGGAACAGCAGGGAGGCCAGAGCAAGTGTACAAAGGAGAAATATAACTGAAGAAGGAGTTGGCTGGGGTCAACCCTAGGAGCAGTCTAGAGAGGGAAAACGCTGGGTCGGTGCATAAGGCAGCCATTCTCCAATGAGCAGCTGGCACCCCTTTCTGAGCAAGAATCCAAGTTCTTACTCTTTTGAGATTATAAACCCACACGTGCACACACACATGTACACAACTAACTTGATAATGATTGGTATATTTGCTGATGTAGAAGCTGATGCTGGATTTCAGATTTGCAGGATGAAGAAAGTCTAGAGATTTGTCTCAAACAATGTGCATATATTTAATAATTAAAAATTAAACTTAAGGTTGGTAAACTTTACGTTACATGTTTCGTGCTTTTTTGAGTCAGAATCTGCATTGTGGCACAGACTGACCTTGAACTTACAACAATCTCCCTGCCTCAGCATCCTCAGTACTATAACTACAGCATGCATTTTACAAAAAAAAACAACAATAATGATGATGATGATGATAATAGTGACAATACCCTTCTCAACATTCTACATACAAGAAAATGATTAACAAGCCAACAGTATATTAAGGAAAGAAGCCACATAGGTGCTCATATAGTATATGATGCTGTAATACAAGATGCAGAGTCCAAGTAATTTACAGGAATATAGATTAGTGGCTATCAGAGTTTGGGGCAAGGAGTGAGGACAGATCAAACACTGGGTAGGGATGTGGTCTCCTTTTGAAAGTATCATGCAGACACTGCGAAATATACTTAACACCCCTGACCTGTTCACTCAACAACGGTTAACTAAGCCGGTAGTGGTGGTGGTGGTGGTGGTGGTGGTGGTGGTGGTGGTGGTGGTGGTGGTGGTGGTGGTGGTAGTGGCAGTGGCAACGCACACCTTAAATCTCAGCACTTGGGAGGCAGAGGCAGGCAGATCTCTATGGGTTCGAGGACAGCCTGCTCTACGGAGCAAGATCCAGGACAGGTAAGGCTACAAAGAGAAACTTTGTCTCAACAAACAAAAACAAACACTGATTAACTAAGGAACTGAGGGTAGGGAGATGTTTCAGTGGATAATATGTCTTGCTGGTAGGCATGAGAACTTGAGTCTGAACCCATGACACTTATATAAAAGGGGACAAGGCTGCAGCACTGGGATTTGGGTAGGGGGAGAGACCGGCTGAGATCTCAGAGGCTAGTTCAGTGAGATACTGTCTGAAGGGACTAACGTAGAGAAAGGACTTCTACATTCTGCTCTGGTCACCCCATGTGTATACACACCTGTACACTCACCTGCTTGCATCATACACAACACAAAACATGCATACATAAAAACACAGATAGTTATATATTGATCTAATTTTAACTGAGAAAAGTTTTCAGGAAGGAAGTGATGGTGTAACTCTTCCTAGGCGTGTGAACAAATGTCTATTCACCTGTTCTACACAGGAAGGACACAAACAGCAGACCGATGAAACAGTTCTCTAGTTTGTGAAAGAATGGTTTTGCTGGGGTTACTGATAGTGAACGAGGGAGGGGCTAATTATAAGATTATGAGCAACTCCAGGGCAGAACCCTCATGGGAAATCATGTTAAAGCATCACTAATCAGACGTTAAGTAGGACGTTTACTTTGAAGTTACTTGTATATGTTTTATGTTTCTTTGAGTGTTAAATGGCACAGGAAACATGAGATAGAAAAAAATTAGAGCCGGGCGGTGGTGGCGCACGCCTTTAATCCCAGCACTCGGGAGGCAAAGGCAGGCGGATCTCTGTGAGTTCGAGACCAGCCTGGTCTACAAGAGCTAGTTCTAGGACAGTCTCCAAAACCACAGAGAAACCCTGTCTCGAAAAACCAAAAAAAAAAAAAAAAAAAAAAATTAGAGAGGGTGGATCTGACTCCGCATTCTCTTGAAGTAAGTGTTACTCTACACGTAGCCTTTGTGAACAGGCTGCAGTTTCCTTGAGTCGAGTGTCAGCCACTGAATTTCCCTGCTGGTATTTTAACGTGTATGGGTACTTTGCCTGCATATACGTACATGAAGCACTTTTGTACCCGGTACCCTCAGAGGATGGTGGATCTCTTGGAACTGGAATTATAATGTAGTTAGCTGCCGTGCGGGTGCTGGGACTCAAACTCAGGTCCTCTGGAAGAGCAGTCAGTGCTCTTAACTAATGAGTCAACTCTCAGTACCCCCCCCCCCGTTTTTATTTTAGAGCTTATAATTACTTTCTCTCTTCCCTTCCAACTAGCCTTCAAATTCACGGTCTCTTCCTTCATTGATTGTTTTCATACATATGTACATATATATTCATAAATATAACTTGCTCAGACCATCGGTTACTAATATGTATGTTTTCAGAGCTGACCATTTGACAGTGTACAACTAATTGGTGTGCTTTTCCCTGGGAAAACCAAATACACCATTCCCAGATTTCCTTGGTTGCTTATAGGTCTTTGTGTAGAGTTGATGCCTTTGCTCCATCCTGTTTGGCATCTTCCCTGGTGTCATCCTTATTCCACTCACGCTTGGACAGACACACCGGTGAGACTTTATGGCTGCAGCTTCTGACATGAGTAGGAGACACAGTCTCACAGCAAACTCCCTAATCCTCTGGCTCTTACCATCTTTTGGCTCCGTTTTCTACAATGTTCCCCCAGCCTTGGGTGCAAGAGTGTTTTATAAATATAACCACTGGGACTGGGCTCTACCACTGTGTGTTTTGATTGGTGTGGTCTTCTGTAGTGGCCTCCACCCGTTGTGAATAGAAGTTTCACTTGAGGAGTGTAGACCACACTTGCCTGTGTGAATGAGGACAAAGGTTTAGAGATTGTTATCAGGGGTTATGCTGGTTTAGGAAAGTGGCTGTAGATTCTCCACCGACAACCAGGACTGCACTAGCGCTGAGTAGTAAGGTTCCCGGTGCCAGGCAGGGCTTCCCTTCTGTTGAGTCCAGTGAGAGTGATGTTGGTGACTGCCAAGCTACGCATGGCACTACTGCACCCTCAGGGCTAGCATGCCATGCTGGTCATTGAGCTCGTTCATAAGCATTCACAGCTGGGTAGGTAGCCTCCCTCCTGTGGGAGTCTGCATGGTATCTTCTGGTTCCATGAGAGCTCGTCCTTATGGAGGGGGCATTCAGGTCCGTTCCAGGTCAGGGGTCTCTGGGTCTATTTCTGAAGTGCACGTTATCTTCAGCAACAGGTGTGCTTACCTTCCACCTCTCCCCGCTACTATTCTAATGCAGTCTTAAAGATGAAGATAACAGAGATGAATGTGTTTAAAAGTTGTCAATATTAAGTCTTAGGAATACAGATTATCGAATTTTATCCTCTCCAAGTTTGTTTTAATAATCCTTTCTTTAGTAAATATTGCTGCCCCCAAGACATTAAAAAGTGTGTATCCTCAGCTCAGTTTCCTTTTTATTGGATTAAACGATTTCAACAAAAACTACACAAATTAAGAAAATGGCCAACAAGTGGTTTTGCTGGGACGAGACCGAGGAACGCAAGAGTAAATGGACAGCAAGGATAAAGGAGAGAAGACTCCCTCTTGTGCAGCTACTCCCTCTTGGTGCAGCTACTCCCTCTTGTGCAGTTACTCCCTCTTGTGCAGCTACTCCCCTGGGCATTCCTGGCTAGGAGTCCATCTGGGATACAGCTTCAACCAGACTGGGGGGCACAGAACGCGATGGGAGGTCAGCACCGGAATCTCAGGAATGGTTTCAGTCTTCACCTTTAGTGTCACGTAAATTTTAGCAGGCGTAAGTGTGGTGCCTCAGTGGTTTGTGTAACAAGCTGGGAACTCAGGATCTGTGTGTCATGTTCATGAGTCTCCTGGCTGTTGTGAGTGAGCTAATCATGTTCACTCCCTGTGTTTTATTTACCTTTTCTTCTGCTAATGAAGCTCGTGATACCAAATTGCTTCTCAAGATCTAAAAAAGGAGGAGGAGGAGGAGGAGGAGGAGAAGGAGAAGAAGAAAGAAAGAAAGAAAGAAAGAAAAAAAGGAAGGAAGGAAGGAAGGAAGGAAGGAAGAAAGAAAGAAAGAAAGAAAGAAAGAAAGAAAGAAAGAAAGAAAGAACTCAAAAGCAGCTGCAATCACGCTAGAAGCTGTCATGGCCACAGCTGTTATGAGAACGGAGAGACACTGGTTCAAATCTCTCTGCAAGTGAGCCCACACGCGTGTGAACAGATACCCTGAAACCTAGTAACCCTAACTCTTCAGAACCTCTTCTTGCTGAGCCCACAAAAGTACAATCCCTTTGAACACATTTTTCGGCTCCCTTCTAATTCTTCACATATTTCCCTGCAGGGTAGGCGGCTAGGAAGTAGGAAAAGGAAAAAAAGCTAAAAGAGACGACGGGGGAGGGGATTTAAAATGTAGAAATCACCACGGTTAACTAGTTTTCTGTTCTATGTGCAACCATGATGTATTACAGAGGACAGCGATGCTGAGGAGCAGCTCGGGACCACCAGGGGGCTTTCCTGGGAGACTCGCAGAGGTTTGGTGACTGCCCCATATTAGGGGCAGAGCAGTCTCTGACTTCAGATCCCGTGGTCTGTAGTGCTGCCTGTTCTGAACTGATTTATGTAAAAGCTAACCAGACCTATCCCCCAAAGTATCAGAAGTCAGGCTGTTCCAGGGACTCTCCCTGGCGACCACATGGGCTGCGCCCTAACCCTCTACACGGCCGCACGCCTGCTTCACGTTCTTTACCAATCAAATTCTCCGTCGTTGTCTTCGCCCCGCCTCTTGACTTCAGCTACCAGAACCCAATCCTACCTCATGGCAGCATACATCCTGACCCCCGTTATTCTAGTGACTTCTGTTTTGGTTCCCAAGTTCAGATTGCTATGAGAAGCAACTGGCTGAGATCACCCTCGCATACCAAGTCACAGGCCACTGGGCAGTCTCTGTGGACCGGAAACTTGAGGACTGAAGTAAGTGCCCAAACACTGAAGTACAGTGGAGGGTGGACGAGACATTAAATTTCCCTGAAAATGACACTGCCTGTAGCCTCCCATCTGCCACAAAACAAAAACAAGCGAGCAAGCACACACACACACACACACACACACACAGCAGGGCATGGGCGTGTGTGTTACAATCCCAGCACTTGGGAGGTGGAGGCAGAAGGATCAGGAATTCATGACTGTCTTTATCTGCAAGTTTAAGGCCTGCCTGGCCTACATGAGACCTTGTCTCAAAAAAAAAAAAAAAAAAAAAAAATCCCAAAATAAGACCTGCTTCCTTTACTCTTTATTTATGTGTTCCATAAAAGATACATTCTTCCTGCCACTTGGAATAACATTTTTTTTGAAAATCAATACATTTCAATAGCAAAATATTCAGAATAAGAAAGGATAAACAGCCGTGGGCATATTGTTGCACACTTACCATCTCAGTCTTTGGGAGACTGAGGCAGGAGGACCAGAATTTGAGGCCAGTCTGCCTACATAGCAAATTTGAGGCTTGCTTTGGTTACGTAGTGAGACCTTGCCTCAGAAACCAAATACCGAAAATAAATAAAGATACTGGGCTAGAGAGATGACACAGAGTTCAGCTTTTAGCACCCTCAGCAGGCACATGACAACCACCTGTAACTCCTGATCCAGACAATCTGACCCCCCTTGTGGCTTTTATGGGCACCTGTATGCATCTCGTGCGCGCGCGCGCGCACACACACACACACACACACACACACACACACACACACAGAGAGAGAGAGAGAGAGAGAGAGAGAGGTTGAAACAAGACCCAAATATATTTAGAACATTCTGGATTTGTTATTTATTTGTGTGTGGCAGGGGTGGGTGTGTGGAGGTCAGCTTAAGGAAGCCTCTCTTCTTCCCGGGAACAGGCCTTGCAGAAAGCACCTTTACACACTGCGCCCTTTGATGGCCTTCCAGATATGTTTAGATGAGGGAAACCTGGGAGAAGGACACAAGGCGGGAGGACAAGAAGAGGCAACGCGAGGACGAATGTGAGCAAATATGACATGTATGTGTGACGCTATCATAATGAAATCACTTTGTACAATTTCTAATCCTCAGAAAAGCTAAAAAGAAGTAGCCAGCTAATCATCAAGGAAAGCTAAGCCTTTCCAAACAGCGGGACCCTTCAGAGACGCTTAGATTTTCATTAACCTGTAGACAACGCCAAAAGTGACTGCTGTGAACTCAAGAAACCCTCCGGCATTGCACAGACTTTCTCCTGTAGAAGAGAGAAGCCCTACGCTAGCCCAAATCAGACTCTGTCCGCTACCCATCGGACTGCCAGCCCCTCTGATATAAAGCAAGTCCATACAGCGCTCACCAATCACTAACTGGCTTTACATTCTCTAAACATATCATAAGAGCAGGTGGTCACAGTGGCCAGGTCTGTACCCCCCACTCCCATGAGGCTGAGGCAGGAAGACTGCCATGGGTTCAAGGCCAGTGTGGGTTGCAGAGCGAGACCTTGCCTCAGAGAAACCAAACTATAAAAGTAAAAAAATACAAGGGAAGGCGTTTCTGGCCATCTACCTATTTTGCCACCTTCAAGCCTGAATTCTTTTGCTTACGTTCAGTGAAATCTAGCTTTTGTAGCAGGTTAAATTCCAACAGACACTCTTTTCAAAAGCGTATTTTAGAAATGAGAGTACCCCTTGAAGTGATTCAGTTTATGAAACAGGATATCAGCAGGGAGCCCCAGCTGGCCTCAGACTTGGGATCTTCCTATTTCCCCTCCTGACTGGAGGCATCACAAGCCTGCCTTACCACACCTGGCGTCTAAGGGGTTAATATAGAGCAAAACTGTTTCTGTTGACAGGCAGTGTGACAGTAACCTGCAATCCCAGCTCTTGAAAGGCTGAGGTAGGAGGCTGGTGAGGGCCAGGCCAGTTTGGGTTACCTACTAAGACTGTTCTAAAAGTCAAACCAAAACAAAACTCTCTTTACCGGTACACATATATAAAAGTATAGAGAAATATTTGGAACGACACATCTGCAAGACCAGTTCTCTGATAGAAATGGGTTGATATGAGTTAGGTACATTATTTTCTGTACTTTATTTTAAAACGTAATTATATATTGCCGCTCACATTTGTTCTCTTCAACTTTCTAAAATTTCATGGTGCAGCCAAACATTAGCTCAGGAAATGGATCCTGCATTGCTATTTCCTACCTTAACCGAATTTCCTGGCACCCAGCTCTGTGAAAAAACATGTTGTTTGTGCATGTAAGTGAGCAAAGTCAGTCCATGGATCAATCCCTCAGTTGTGCAATAGTGCCACCACAAACTCTTGTCCCGTCGACAGGCAGCCTGTGTTGCAGGAACCTGCGCTCTAGTTTGGACATTACATGAACGCGCGCTGGGAGTGGGGATGGGTTTGGGGCGAATCACTTAATTTATGAAAGGACATATTACATCAGCAGGTTCTCTGGTTAAGAGTCAGAGTCTATTCTACGAAGGAAGGTCTCCAATTCAGTTCTGAAGCCGTACCGATTTAAAGGTAGGAAGAAATATCTTCCACTTGGCAAACAGAGCTCCTATCGCATGTGTGGCGTGAAGGACGCTCTCTGAATTTCGAGCTCTCGCTCACTGGGGTTAAATGCATTTGCAAAGAGCACGCCCTTCCATTCAAGAAAAGATTGGCTTCTCCTAGCCGAAGTGACAGAGCCCGGGGTGCCCTTCACCAAGCGTTTAGTAAGGAGAGCGCCTACGGTCGGCGAAGGTGGCAGCGACTGTACTACAATTCCCAGCATCCCTCTGTCCACCCGGCTCCGGGCACTCCCGGCAGGCGGGGTCTCAGGAGTCCCGGCCCGCGGCCGGCGGGAGCGAGCGCTGGGGCACTCTGGGAGTCGCTTTCCCTCCCGGGGGGCGGAGACGGGGGACGCGCAGGTCCCGTCTGAAGTTTACGGTCTGACCCAGTCGGCTCGGCCCCGCTCCCAGACGCCGGCGGCCCAGCCGAAAGCCAAGCTCACCGCAGAGAGAGCAGGAGGGACACGCCCCGCCCCGGAAGCGGCTCCCAGCCACTCAGAGCGGGCGGGGGGCGGGCCCGGCAGGCGAGAGGCGGCGTCTGGTTCGTCGCTCGTGGGGCGGGGCCGCCGCTCGGGCCCGCGCGTCTGGGTGGCGGCGGGGGCGCGCCCGCGGGGAGAGGCGGCTGCGGCTGCGGGCGGGGGTTGGGGGGGAAAGGAAGAACCGGGAAGGGGGCAGGGCGAGCGGAGAGCCGTGTTCCTGAGGCGGCGGCGGCGGCTCGGACGGAGGAGGGCGGGGAAGGAGGATGGGGCCGGCTGGGGGCCGGGACTGGCGCTAGCCCGCGGCTCGCCTGGGACCGAGGGAAGCCGCGCCGCTCTTTCAAGTTGCGCGGGGAAGCCCGGCCGGTGCCGCCGCAGCCGCAGCCGCCTCGGCGCGGCGGGCGGGCGGGCGGGCGGAGAGGGAGGCGCGGAGGGCGGTCCGGGCCGGAGCGAGCTGGGGAAGACGGAGCGGGCGCTGCGGCGCGCGGGCGGCCGGCGGGGGGAAGGCGGCGGGAGGATGGAGCAAGTGGAGATCCTGAGGAGGTTCATCCAGCGGGTGCAGGCCATGAAGAGTCCGGACCACAATGGGGAGGACAACTTCGCCCGGGACTTCATGGTGAGTGTCCGTCAGAGCCGCCGCCACCCTCGTGTGTCGGTCGCCGGCCCCCCCGGAGCTCCCCTCGCCTCTCGCCCGAGTCGGCCCGGGCCGGGGCTGCGCCAGCGCTTTGTGTGCGGGGCGCGCGCCCAGCGCGGTCGACGAGCTTGCAGGAGGCGAGGTCGCCACCGCCCCACCGTGGCCTCGGTTCTCCGCGGCCCGGGAGCCGAGGGAGCGGCCGCCCGGCCCAGCCCGCTCCGGCCCCGCTGCCCGCGACTCCCTATTGTCTCCCCGGCCGACCGGGCGGGCGTCCCGGCGGCGGCGGCTGGGGTGCGGGCTCGCCTGCCCACGCCCGCCGTCCCCGCCTGCCCCTCCGGGGAGGGTCGGGGCGAGCCGTCGGGCCGCGGCCGGCGGAGCGGGGAGCAGGAGCGAGGGCGGTGTTGGCGTTCACTCGCCGAGTCCCTTTGCTGCTGCCGGCCTGGGTCCGAGGGGACGGTGGGACGACGCCGGCTCCGAGTTCACGGTGATTATCACCGCTTGCCAAAGGGTTGTCTGTACGGAATCTCGTGCTCTACCTGATCTCCGTTGGTCCCGTCCGGTTTCTTTTTCTGAGACCGGGGTTAAGGCGGTCTGTGAGGCCGGCGTGACTTTAGGTTTGGCGGGGGTGGGGTGGGGGTGTCGGGGTGGATGGGGGTTATCGTGGAGGAAGCGCTCTCGGGACCCTAGGGGATATTGCCGGGGCCGGAGGGGATGTGACTATCACTTCCTATCCGGGGTGGGGGTGGGGAACTTGGGAACAATAGTCCTGGTGGGGTGGAGGCGACTATATGGGCTGAAGCCCTGAACTGGGAGATAACCTTCCCGTCCCCCCTTTTCCGTCGCCCCCCCCCCTTTCCGCACTCTGCTTGTGTAGGCAGGCTTGAGTCGGGGTGAGGGTTAAAATCCAGTAGGTGAAATTGCTCTGGGTACGTAATTGGGGGGTGCCCATTCCGAAGGCGTGAGACCAGCAGCCGACTTCCTACACTGCCCCCTCCCCGCTCCTTTAATTTTTCTGCTGGACAATGTTCCCTCTAAGGGTTGTTTCCCGGCTTACGAGGCCGTGGTTGCGGCTGCTGCTCCTACGGATGTTGCGCAAGACTGGGGCGTTGGAAACCCTGGAGGTCTGGGGAATGGGAAAGGAAATGGGACTTGGGAAGTCCTTCGCTCCTTAGCGGGGGCTGGGAAATGAGCTAGGGAAAAAAATGTGCTCCCGGACAAGGTGCGCTTCTCATAATACTCATCTCAACCTGAAATTTGGTTACGAAGAGCCATACAAGGTTGAGGTCTATAAAAATGAGTGGGTCCGAAACGTTGGCGAGTTTTTATTTAAAAGTGCAGACGGAGTGACTTTTATAGTACAGAAGGTTTTCATATTTTAAAGAGATTTCTGTCTAATAAGACTTTAGTGTTAGTTGGCACAGTGTTCATGGCATTGTGGAGTTTTGTGATTTCCACCTCTCAGATGTGTAAAAATAGAAAGTAGGAGCAAGGTTTTATTTAGTGTATGGTGAAGACTGAGAAATGTAGATCCTTTATTTTAAACATCTTCTGTTATTTAGGTACTGTTTTGGGGAAGGGACTTTTAATCTATAAAGGTTAAAGTGTAATTTTCCCTTCCTATCATCAAGAACTTTGATTGTGTTAGTTTCTTTTGAATGTCATTTACGAAATTAGATGAGTCCCCTTTTTACCACTCCGTAGGAAAGTAGAAGAAAACAACTTACTTTATGTATTTGTTTAAAAATAATGGTTTCAGCCTTCCTTGGTTATGGAAGGGCCATGTGGTCCCTGGCTGCTCCTTGGCTGTTTCTGGATAGCTCTGTCAAGGAGCATTGTTTGGTAATGCTGGCCGCTCAGACAGGTGCCCAGTCCTTGAACTTCTAGACAGGGGATTTAGCCTTGGGCTTCTTGCTTTGGAGGTGAGTCAGGGATTTCTGTTGGAGGTGTCATTTCACAAGGACCAGATCTGTTCCCATTCTTCCACAATACCAAAGTAGCTAGGTAATTCTACATTAGAGATTTGATGACTAAAGCTATTCTTTATAGTGCTTGCTTTTTTTTTTTTATTTCCTGACTTGATAAGCAACAGCTATAATTAAGACTTTTGGCGGTTGGCTCTTTTTTTCCCCTGAACTAGAAGGCTGGAAAGGAACTATCTTCCGTTACGGAAAGAGAACCAAAGATGATCCTGATAAACTCTGACTTCTTAGCTTCTGATGTGGATTAAAAACTCCATTTTAAAATTTTAACATTGTAGAGCTGAATCTTAAAAGAGACGACTATAGCAGCTGTTTCATTATAAAGCAATATAGTTTCAATATTGGAAATTGTAGAATACTATTAACAGTAGTAATCAGTAATGGTGATGCTTGGGCTTGGGAGAGTGGATTGGTCATTCGTACTGTGACTGTTTCCATCATTCTCCCTGTGTTTGTTTGTAATGTCTATGTCACAATAAGTAAGTACACAGGCCTTTTAGGTAGTTGGGGAATTTTTTCTCCCTTGAGGGACAGGGTACTGAGCTCACTGTGACCCAGGCTGCCCTTGAACTGATCTCTGCCTCCCAATATTAATTATGAGATTAAGATATGAGCCTGCCATACCTGTGTTATATTCTTGTCTTTGGGGTTTTTTAAACTCAGATTTTTGGTGTCTTTTATTAATCACAGCTACTTTCTAGCAATAATTTAAGTGACTCTGTCACAGTGTGACTATGGTTTACCAATTGCTTGTAGTCGAATGTTTAGTCTGTTGTAATTTCTATTAAATGCTTTAACATGAATAAAACCTCTACATTGTTTATTGCCTAATACCTCTTTACAGGAAGTGTACTAGATCAGAGAATACATATATATATTTACAACTTTAAAAAGACGTGTCAGTAAGGTTTACGTGTATATATATTGTAATTAGCTTGATTTTATTTAATGGTTTAGAAATTGTATCTTGTTTGATTTGGAATTCTTTTCGTTTCTTCCTGGTGTTTTTGGGTCTAGATCTCACGGAGCCTAGACTAGCTTTGAACTTGCTGCCTGCGTAAAGGCTGACCTTGAACTCTGGATTCTCTAGCCCCTACCACTCAAGTGCCAGAAATACTTGCCATCATGCCTGGCGTGAATTTCTTGATTGCTACTGATAGAAAGATTTCTACCTCAACAGGCACGCAGTGGTCCTAGCAGTCAGGAGCTGAGGCAGGAAGGTTGGGGGTTTCGGACAAGCCTAGTTTATTTGACAGTGAGACCTTGTTTGCAAGGCGGACAGAGGAAAGAAGGAATTCACTGTCGTTTGGTTTGTTCTTGGCCTTGCATGGGCACCAAGACTGTGCAGACGGTGTTGTTAAATAGCTGGTGACAGGTCCGGACTTCATCTTTACTCTCAGCTTTTAGACTAAGATGGTGGTGCTCATTGGTATTTGACAGGTTTTCTAAAAGTTTTATTTATTTGAGTGAGTTATTCATATGTATGGGTATTTTGCCTATGTGTATGTTAGTGTACTGTGTGCATACCTGATGCCCAGAGGAGCACCCGGTGCCCTTAATGGAGTTTGCGTCATCTCTCCAGCCCCAGAGTCAGGTTTTACTCCATAAACATCCCTGGAGTTGACTGAACCATGCACTGAGGACTAGAGAGCCAGTATATAGTGCAGACAAAAGCTGATGTCTGAGACAGGTAGGTAGGGTTTGGGCTGTGAGAAGAGGTTACCACCTCATGAGGGATCTTACTGTATTTAATATTTATATTTTTTGTAGGGTCATAATGGTGATTGTACACGATTCCCCTTGCATCTCCTGCAGGCATATTCAGCCCTCTGACATTGTAACACCAAGTTGTCATCAACAAATTCTCATTGGAAAACCATGCAGTTGAGTTAACAAAACGAAACAAAAAAATGCTCCAGAAAAACCTTAGTATGTTAAATGAGTTTGCAGTTTGGGGTGTATGTGGAAGGCTGCAGGTTGAAATACCTTTTAGGGCCACAGGGAAAGTGAGATTACCGAGAACAGCGAATGTGCTAGTTTAGCATTCCTGTGGCTTTCCTTCCTCTCCCCCACACCACACCTCCTCAGCCTGCTCTCTGAGATTCTGTGAGCCTTATCTCACTCAGAGAAAATAGACTCTGGAGGGCCATGGAATGTTTTAAGAAAGGTAGTTAGTTACTTGGCAGGAAGGGCTTGATCTGAACAGATTTGATGAGGATTGACAAGCCTTAAGCCCAGTGTGGTGGTACCTACTTGTGGTCCCAGCACCCAGAAGGCTGAGGATCCTGGAGTTCAAAACTAGGCCTAAATACTAGACTGGGGGTGGAGGAAAAAGAGATGTCTCGATGATTTATTAGGTATGAACATAGTATTATAATGCAAAGATTTCTAGGTGGGGATATAATCAAGCTGTAAGGTACCATTTGGTACAGTGGATAAAGAAGAAATAAGTAGAAGTGATCAAACAAGATCGTAGGAAAGATTCCAGAGCAGAAGATGAATTTAGTTTGGGACATGCTAAATGCCTGTGCAGTGTCCAGTATGCATGGGGAGTCACGGGAGTCTGAGGAAGAGGTTGACGGCAGATTGAGTGCCTAAGCTGACTGAGACAGGCATAAAGAGTGGCCAGCTTTAGGGAAGTGTTTGGGAATGTTCCTGGGAAGGTGTGGTCAGAATGTGGGGACCAGAGGAAGGGAGGGGTGTGAGAAAGGAGCTGTCACTAGACTCAGGTCACAGTGCTAGTGGGACTGGTAAGGGAGGGTTGGGAAAGGTGAGAGGGGTTCTGCTCTCTAGAAAAAGCAGTTTGGGACCAGAGTGTGGGAGAGACCAGATGAAACGGTTTAAAGAGAGGATAGGTGAGAGGTAGGTAGAGTTTTCTTTCCAGAAAGACCCAGGCTGAGAGAGAATGTTTTCCCACTATTTATTATCTATGCTTGTATTTGAAAAGGGAGGAGAATAAAGGTGTGTGGAGATCTTAGGCTTCAGACTCTATTAAAGTTAGCAGTAGCTTTATAGTGATAGAATTGCCAACCATTAAGTTTATTCAGAGTATGCAGTTGATAGTTTTTAGTGTAGCCACAGAGTTGGACGGCCATCGTCACAATCAATACAGAGCGTTTTCGCGGTCACTCCTAGTCACAGCCTTCAGGAGTCCCCTTCTGTCCCCGGGGATTTACCTGACCGGACAGTCGGTGTAAATAGAATTGGAGTGTCTGTTTTATGACTGTCTTCCCATAATGTTTTGTTTCACCTGGTTTGTTCTGTTTTTGGTGATTTGGTTTCTTTGAGTTAGGATATTGCTGTGTGGTCCTTGCTGGCCGGGCGCTGGCTGGCTCCAGTCTTCCTTCCCAGTGCTGGGATTACAGTTTGCCGCCACACTAGGCTGCCGTTTTCAGGTTCATTCATGTTGCAGTGTGGACTGATAGTACTTTTTTTAATGACTGAATTATAATCTTGTATGTGGAGAATACATGTTCTCCATTCCTTGGTCTGTTGACTGGTATTTGACTTGTCCCCCTATGGCCATGGGATAGCAATGCTGCTATGAACGTGTGTGACTGCGTGGGCGCATGTTTTCAGTTCTCGTAGATACTCAGCTGAGAACTGTCGGGATTGTTGAGCTGGTTGAGTTTCTTCTAACACCCACATACTGATGGAACATATGTGGTGTCCAGTTTTGCTGTCTCTTTCTGATTGTTGTTGTCTTTGCAGGTGTGAAATAGCATCTTGGGTTGGCTTGAAGAATTTTGTATATGTAACTGGTTTTTGAAAACCAGAGATAGGAAATATTTTAATATTATAATTAAATATCCTAAAATTGAGCTAATCTCAATGCTTAGTGTCACTAATTTAATTATTGCTTTCTTGCCCATCCTCTATGTTCAGCCAGACATACTTAAATTTTAAATTTCAAAAGTGGCAGTGAACCTTTTAATTTCCCAGATCTTTGATATAGTGCACTAAAAATTTGCTTAACCTGTTAATTTCTTAGATGATTTCTAGGTAATTATATTTTTAGAATATAACTGGCTTTTTTTTCAGTATTTGAAATTTAGATGAAATAGACATTAACATTCAGATAAATTTAATTTTTCATACATTAAACACATTTATGTTTCTATACCACTCATTTTCTTAAGCTTATAAACATTTACATTTCTGACTAACTTCAGCTGAAAAATCTCCTAGACTAGAGACAGCACTTAATTCTTGATCTTCCCCTATGCCTTGTCTGTAGGATAAGCATTGCTGCCCATTGAACAGGTAGAAATTGTAGCCAGGTTTACTGCTATTAAGACAAAGATTTATTTATCAGGTGAATTCTTGAAAAAGTCCATTATAGTCTTAGACTACCGTGAGAGCTGTTTCCCCTCTCCTATGCACTGCCGGGTTACACAGTGTGGTAGTACTTTGAGAAAACAGAATTGTCAGGGAGATGGCTCTGTGGAGAAAGGCTCTTGGCTGCTAACCTCAGGACCTTGAGTGCACATGGTGGAAGGACAGAGCAGACTCCACTCGAGCACTGTGGCGTGCATACACACATACGTGTGGAGAGGGAGCTCATGCTGCTCTTACAGATGACCCAGGTTCAGTTGCCAGCACCACACCTGTTGTCTCACAACTGTCTAATAAATCTAGTTCCCAAGGACCCTCCTGTGGACTCCACATGTGTCCACACTGACTGATGTTCACGGAAATGGATCAGTAATTTTTTCTCTAGTTTAAAAAGAATGCTAGACTGGAGTAAAACCTTTAAATTTTTTTTAAGTGTGGTTTGTTATTTGCAGTTTCTTGTGCAAAAACCTGAATAATTCTGTCCTCTGTTTCTGTGAGTGCTGCTTAGAATACTTAGATATCCAGGCTCATTCTAGGTGGGGCACACCCCGTAAATAATGTACTTTTTAGTAAACACCCAATTTAAGCTTCTGGTTTTGAATTTAATTAATAAAGTCTAGGTGACCACTTCGCTGTGATCTTGGGTGAGCCGGTGGGTGTTTGAGAAGTAATTACAAAGTAGCGCTTGCCGTCTCCTTGCCTCTGGTTTCTTTCTCATTCAGTCCATCCCATAGATCATTCTCGCTTTCCCGAAATTGGCATCTTTACACTAAAGGGAACCATGCTAGTAAAATCAGGAGACAGATATTTAACCTCTTCCTTCCCGGTTGTATGGTTTCTTTCAGTGCGTCTCTGTAAGACCCACTGGAAGCATGATTCATTTTTATCACCTCTCCACCCTAATTTTCTCCTCTCTCCTCCCCCTTCCTCCCCCTTTCTTCGCTTTTCCTTCTCCTCTTCCTCTCCAGGGACTGAAGCAAGGGCCTTCAGGGTACACACTACTGAGCTTTGTCTCCAAAGCTCTCTTTCCTAGCTTAGAGGCTTGACCTTCCAAAGCTTCTTCAGAGTCTCCCACTACCTCTCTGTACTTGGTGGTTTGTGGTTCTTCTTTCTGAAATGTTATTTCTCATCCTTCAATGCTCTTATCAAATAAATGAAATCTTGCATATCTGTGGTGTACTGTTGGGCATACTTCTTACCCTCTTAGAAATCATAAGGTTGCCTCTTACAGCCTGGAATTTTGAAGATGAAAAAATTAAAATTTTGAGGCTGGGTGTGGTGGGACACGCCTTTAATCCCAGCACTTGGGAGGCAGAGACAGGAGAATCTCAGAGCTCGATGCCAGCATGATCAACAGAGAGAGCTCCAGGGCAGCCAGGACTACGTGAGAGACCTTGTCTCATATATATAATTAATAAAGAGAGAAATAACTGATTTTGTTTTCTTGTAGACTAAACTGGCCTCACACTTGGAGCAGTCCTACCTCAGCCTCTTCTGTGCTGGAATTACAAAATTAAATCACCACACTCTGACAATTAAAAGTTTAGAATGATTTTTCACTATTTACCTAAAGTATAGAAGAGAATGTGTACTTAATTTCTGCTTTTCTGGAATAAATATATTAATGTAACTGATCTAAAAGTACTTGTTTTCCACTGTAAAATTGGATTTTTAATACTACGTAGAAAAAAGGCCTTTTTCCAGGTGGTGGTGGCTTACAAATTTAATTCCAGCCCTTTGAAGGCAGAGGCAGGCAGATCTCTGAGTTCAAGGGCAGCCTAAGCTACAGTGTGAGTTCCAGGTCACCTGGAGCTACACAAAGAAACCCTGTCTCAAAAAATAAAAAAGGTTTGATTAGGTTAGAATTGAAAAAGTCCTAAGATAAGCGAAGTGATGCACCTGTTCTGAGCCACCACTCTTCCTCAAAGGAGGTGAGTTCTTTCGGCATGTTTCCTATTCCACAGTGGTTACATTTTCTTAGATTTATGTACTTACTGACAGTGGTAGACATGAGACGCAGCCGTGGCTTTGGAGTGCGAGGCGGGAATCCTGTTAGTCTTGGTGCTTTTCCTGTAACAGCTTCTTTTCAGATATGAGTGGCTACCCTGGTGGGCACTAAAGACAGTCACAGATTTGCCCTTTTCATCTGTGGTCTCTGTCATATTCTTAGTTCTACAAGAAAATCCTTACTAAGACCTATGAGTGCCCACCATGCTGTAGGCTCCGTGTGTAGAATGGACACTGACGGTACCTAAAGAAGCTGACGCTATGATATTTAGGAAGACCAAGATACGTGTGTGCAGAGTGTCTAAATAGTTCTTAGAATGTTGTCAGTGGACATCGAAGATACTGTTGTGCCAATAAACAGTATATTTAAATTTAGAAGAGAGATAGGAAAAGCATAAATGTGCCCGAGCAGTTCAGTAATACAACATATTTAATCTGATTCTTCTTTTTGAAATTTCTTTAAAAATTCTGCTGTGGGGAGGGGCATGCCTGTGGTGGTCGTGAGTTACTGGAGTCTGTCCCCTTCTGTCATGTGTGTGGTCAGGCTCAGCAGGAAACTCCCTTACCCCCAGCCATCCTGCCAACTCTAAGCTGATTCTGGAAGAGCTTGTCAAGACAACCAGCAACACTCCAGAGATGTGGAGGGATGGGGTTGTGTTGTGTACAGTAAACAGCTGTCTAATGACAGGTGACGTTAACTTGATCTTCGTTTTTGAATGTTAGACTAAAGAATATTTTCTGTACTGTTATTTGTTTGATCATAGAGTGGGATCTTTCAAAATCGAGTTCTGGCCATCTGGTCACTGCTGCTTTGAATATTTTTTGAAACAGCTACTCAGTACATAGCACAGGCTGGCCTGGAGCTTGCTGTAGCTTCCTTGGTGTTCTGAGTACTGGTATTACAGACATGACCCACCACTCCATTTTAATAAATAGTGTTCTTAAATTTGATCATTTCACATTGATTCAGATACGTGCTGTCCTGTTTCCTCTTTTCCCAGTTGTTAGATTATTTCCTTACTTGTGGGTTGGGGATGGGTTCAGTAGGAAAGTGCTCGGGTAGCATCTGCAAGGCCTGGGCTGGATTCCTTCCAGCACTGTAAGGAAAAACATGTTTTAAAAAAAAAATCTTGGTTTTTGCTTTTTTCTTCTTTTTGGTGCTGGGGATTCATTCCAGGATCTTCCATGATAAGCCAGTGATAACTGCTATTGGGCTGCTTTAGTAAGAGTTTCCAGTTCTGTAATAAAACACCATGACCAAAAGTAACTTGAGAAAAGGGTTATGTCATTTTATAGTTTGTAGTCTGTCGTCCAGGGAAGTCAGGGCAGGAAAGGGTCCCAAGGCCACTGACTTACTCGTGTGGATTGCTGAGTCCCTTCTCTACCTTCACATGTCCTTAGCGTAGGTTTTAAGGTTGCATTTGTGCTGAGAACAAAGCAAGACAGAAAAGGAATTACACATCCCGTGCTTCCGATGTAAAGAGCGTTTCTAGATCTTTCCTCCCCGACTTTTGTATAGGGTGGTTTTACTCTGGAGTCATTGACTCTGATATTAAAGAATCCTGAAACTGGGACTGGACAGGTGGCTCAGCTCTTCTAGAGGACCCGGGTTCAGTTCCCAGCACCCACATGGCAGCGCTCGGTAGTCTGTGACTCCATTTCCAGGGGATCTGACACCTTCACACCAGTGCACAATGAAAAGAGATGCTGTCCTTGACACTGCGCTGCCTAGGCTAACACTTGCTTTCCTCAGTCACAGAAAACCTTTTGTTTGATGGTAACAGCCTACACCATACCAGGTTAAGATTAAAGGAGAAGACTCTTCCCATGTCAGCCCTTCTGTGATTCTCCCATGTCTGTCTGACATAGTGGGGCTGTTTGTACTTGGTTTGGCTTCTCTGCACTCCTGTTTTGCCCATTTCTGCCTAATAAAGGCGCCCTACACCATACAGTAACTAACTAGTCTGTTTGAAGCGTGAGGGAAAGCTCAGAATGACTAGCATTGTTACATCTCGCTTTCGGGTTACTAAGAGGCAACTTGGCAGTGAGGTGTGTGTGGAGAAACTTCTGAGTAGAAAGATGTTTGCCAGGGAGGAAGGCAGCCTAACAAGTGTGTAGTGTAAGACAAGATAGTTTTCAAAACCAAACCCGAAAAACACTATTTTAAGGTTCCAGCCGTCTTTTAGTCACCTTTGTTACTGGAACAAATAAATACTTGAGGTTGTCACCTCTTAGAACAAAGAAATGGTATTTTGTTTTTGCATTTACTATCTTGCAGTACATGTTAAGTCAGTGTTGTTGTTTTACGTATATGAGTGTTTGCTTACATTTATACTTGTGCACCCTGTGTATGCCTAGAGAGCCCTCAGAGGCCGGAACTGGAGTTACAGAGGGCTGCGACCTGCTGTGTGGGTGCTAGGACATGAGCCATGTTGTACCTGCCGAGCACCATCTCTCCGGCACCCTTGTTTTTGATACAGGGTCCTGCTAAACTGCTCGTGCTGCCCTTTGACTTGGCTGGGATCTGGGGTTAGAGGCCTGTGCTCTCAGGATTGGTAAGAAGGTGTGTTTGGCCTGGTTTGAGAGGTTCCAGTTCATGAAGGTTGGTTACGTGGCTTTCTCAGGTATACAACAAAGCAGTGCATCATGGCTGAGAGTCTCATGAGCTGCCTCATGACCAGGACATGGAGGAATGAAGTGCCTGGTCTTTAACCTTGGCAGTGTGCTAAAGAAAGAGAGGTGGGCGTGGTGGCACTTGGGAAACAGAGGCAGGCCGATCTCTGTGAGTTTGAGGTGTGCTTAGCAATCCAGGCCAGCCAAGGTTACATGATGGAACCCTGTTTCAAAAGAAAGCAGGTGCATCTGCTGCCCATTACAGAGGGGTAATTAGGGATCACCTTCACACTTACTTGTTTTCTTTCTATCCAACCCCCCATTGATCTCTAATTGCACACTAGTAGTTACTGTGAAACTTTTATATTTTGAATTAATAGGCTCGGAACTAAAGTAATCTTGAGTCATCTACCTACTCATAAAAATATTCTACATTGTCCATAGTTGTACTTCATAAACTGATAAAATCATTCCCTTTTGTGTGATGTGGAATTAAGACAGGTTAATAAATTGAAACAGAGAAATCTTCATTTCAGAATAATCAAGACAATTTATAAATTTTCTGAAGAGATAGCTCTTCGATGTAAAAAAATTAATGATGAGAAAAATGACATTTTTCAGATCTCACTAAAGTTTGGCTTCGTAGAATTTTTAATCTTACTGTGATGGAAATAAAATCTAGTTTTACAGAGATAGTGACGTAGAAAAGTGCAAAATGTTTACTAAATATTGAAAGCTGTTAAGCTTGTGGTGAACTCGTGTGCGTGCGTGCGTGCGTGTGTGTGTATGTGAGAAAAACATGAATTTTTGCTTGAAAAGTCTGCTTATGTCATTTATTTCCCTTTGAAGTGGTGGGCTTTTTACTTGTTCATTTTGAAGGAAATGTCTGGGGTTTAGGTTTAGTTCTTTTTTTTTGTTGTTGTTGTTTTTTTTTGGGTTTTTTTTTTTTTTTTTTTTTTTTTGGTTTTTTCGAGACAGGGTTTCTCTGTGGCTTTGGAGCCTGTCCTGGAACTAGCTCTGTAGACCAGGCTGGTCTCGAACTCACAGAGATCCGCCTGCCTCTGCCTCCCGAGTGCTGGGATTAAAGGCGTGAGCCACCATCGCCCGGCTAGGTTTAGTTCTTTGTTGGAATGGTTTACCTACATCCGTGAAGCCCTGGATTTGGTCTTTAGCACCAGAGAAGTGAAAGGGAAGGAGGGTCCTAGCAGTTCCCGAGCTAGCACATGAAATGATGGGCTATGGACCAGTGGCTAGTTCAGCCTAGGAGTGGGAATCCGCCTGAGCCTTTCTTGTGCTAGGATTGCAGGCGTATTCTACCACACCTGACCAGTTCAGAGTAAGTTTTCTCTTGAGGTTTCATTATTTATTTGCCTACTGTGGAGATTGAATCCAGGACCCATCTCTCCTAGACGAGAGCTGGTACTGAGTGGTAGCGCTGGGCTCACCTCTAGCCCACGTGGATTTTGTAGAATTGTGCTGTCTAATCACCAAGAATTGCCGTTACTGATTTCTGTTTAATAACAGACACTATATAATTTCTTGTAAATTTGTTCAGTTTTATATTATTGTGGCCCATATTTATGCCCCATTACATGGTCTGTCTTGGTCAGGGTCCTTTGCACTTGAGGGGAGCGTGTATTCTGCAGAGTGTTATATCTAGTCGATTGATGGTGCTGTGGACTTCAGTTTGTCCTTACTGGTTTTCTGCCCGCAAGCAGGGGAGGTCTCCAGCTAGTAAGTGGACTCCAGTCCTCCTGCTTCCGTGTCTGTCAGTTCCACCATATGTCTTGTGCTGAATGAGTGTTAGAGATATGCATAGATTGTTACATCTTATTGTACGGAATTAGTGTTAGATATACATAGATTGTTACATCTTATTGTACTGAATGAGTGTTAGATGTATACATAGATTGTTACATCTTATTGTACTGAATGAGTGTTAGATATATGTAGATTGATAACATCTTATTGTGCTGAATTAGTGTTAGATATATACATAGATTGATACATCTTATTGTACTGAATTAGTGTTAGATATATACATAGATTGATACATCTTATTGTGCTGAATTAGTGTTAGATATATACATAGATTGTTACATCTTATTGTACTGAATGAGTGTTAGATGTATACATAGATTGTTACATCTTATTGTACTGAATGAGTGTTAGATATATGTAGATTGATAACATCTTATTGTGCTGAATTAGTGTTAGATATATACATAGATTGATACATCTTATTGTGCTGAATTAGTGTTAGATATATACATAGACTGTTTATCTTCTCGAGGATTGACTCCTTTGTTGTTTTGTGATAACCCCTTTAGTCTCCATCATTTAATTAGTAATTATTTTCTTGACTCATCTTAGAATAATAAATCTTCTTTTTTTTTTAAATATTTATTTATTATGGATACAATATTCTGGTTACATATATGCCTGCAGGCTAGAAGAGGACACCAGACCTCATTACAGATGGTTGTGAGCCACCATGTGGTTGCTGGGAATCGAACTCGGGTCCTTTAGAAGAGCACGCAATGCTCTTAACCGCTGAGCCATCTCTCCAGCCCCTGATAAATCTTCTATATGAATTTACTTTTCCCTCCTTTTTGATTCAGGAACTAGCCTGGAACTATTTCTTTTTGCCTGTCTCCTGAATGCAGAGATATCTGTATGTGTCACTGCACATAGTCCCAGCATCCATTCACTTTTAATCTGTAATGCCTTCTTCCTAAAGTGAATTTCTATAGTCAGTGTGTAATTGTCTTGTTTCTCCGCTATTCTCATTATGTCTCTTAATTGATGCATTTATACTATTGACATTTAAATAATTGATAATTTACAGCACTGTCTGCTACATTTATGTTTTATATTTTCATTGTTCTCTTCCACTCTTTTGCATTTTGATTTTTCACTGAGCATATTATGTTACTAATATTTTCTCTTTTCTGTCATTTGTATTTTTTTCACATTTTAAAGTGATTGACCTATGTGAGCAACATGAATGAGCAATTGAAGGTTAGAAGGTTAGATGTCTGTAATGGCAGGGAGAGCGTGGCAGCAGCTCAGGAAGCAGAAGGTGAACTCCAAGTGGGCTATAAGCCCTTACAGTTTGTTTCCAGCAAGGCTCTCCATCCCAAGGTCGTCTCCAAACAGCAGCACCAGCAGAAACTCGGGTTTTAACAGATGACCCTGGGAAGGGGCGCTTTTCGTGGCTGAATACTGACTTCTCCCCTCCTATTCCCTGGTATCACAATCATATACACATAGCAGTGTGTGTGTGGTGTGTATGACTTCAGGACCACCCTTTGCAACTTAGTAAGAAATTGTCTTTATTTTTTTTTTCAACATTTTATTTTGTTCTGGTTTCCGGAATCAGTAAATCTTATTTGGCCTTGTGTAGGCGGGATGTCAGCTGTTCAGAGCCCATGTAGAAGGAGAGCTTGCTCTGCTCTGAGTGGTCCTCTCACCTTAGATGCACATCTGTTTTACAAGAGGTGATGCAGAGACTTAAGTAATTTTAAGATAAAACAGATGGAAGATTACTATCCAAAAGCATAAGTATCTTCTAAATATTAAAACAGCCACCCCCAAAACCAAAACACTCTAATACAATGGATCTCAAGCCTGGGTCAGAACTCCTTTGGGGGTCACATGACCCTTTCACGGGGATCGTACCAGATATTATGTTATGATTCATAACAACAAAATTGCAGTTATGAAGTAGCAATGAAACTAGTTTTTTGGTTGGGTCACCACAACATGAGGAGTTGTATTAAAGGGTCGCAGCATTAAGAAGGTAGAAACTTAGGTATATAGCATGATAATTAAGAAAAGAAGATAAATAATTATTGAATACAGGGGAACAAACTACCAGCCTTCCCAATAATGAGAGAAATACAGATTAGTGATCATTTTCTTTGGAGGGCCTGATTTGGAAAAATTCAAAAATTTGTAACTGAAAAAAAAAATAGAAACAATAGCAGGAAAGAAAAGTACAGAAACAGTGATTTCTAGGTCTGTTCATGGGAAAGCAGTTGGCCACTTGTCAGAATGCTGTCTGACACATGTCAGGTTCTTGAGCCCGTAATTCATGGGTGTGTATATAAACTGGTGTGTCCTATCATCACTTAGATTTAGTCAGGTGATTTACCCTGCTGACATGTATGTAAGATGAGAAGGACTTTGAAGGAGAGAGAGGAATTGTGCATTTTCACTTGATGCTTGTGTGGAGGAAAGAGTTCTTAGTGGACCTGGATTGCTCTTGGGAAGATCTGCTTTGTTTGGTTGAGCCCTAGCTGACATCTGGGAACTTGGGTTTTTAGAAGGATTCCCTTGTTAAGATTGTTGAAGCAAGTGATACTGTTGATACTGAACACCTGCCTTCCGTGTAGGCGTTGAGACCGTTGGGATGTGCTACTCCAGGACTGCCCATGTGGCTGGACAGTGAATCCTGGGCGCCACTCTCTACTCGTGAGTTCCTCCGTAGACCACTTTTTACTAAGGTTGTCACAGTTGATTGCTTCAGCAATTCATGGGTCCTTTTGACGTCATTAGGAGAGACCTGCGGGAAACTTGTGCTTCCGGGCTTTGTTCTCCTGGGCTTCTCTTCACACACCTTTCTTTCTGCTGCTTTCATTTGGAATCTTTTGGCTATAGTTCTGTGTGTGATTATATTTTGAATCGCTCTGGATTCTTTGGCAGGGATTTTATATGTAAGTACTGTCTCGCCCCTTTGTTTGTCACATGACTACAGTGCCTCCGTCCTGGGAAGCAGATTTTGATGGACAGCTGGTGTTCTTGAGGAGGGAGCAGATGCGCATGTTTGAGAAACAGAAGGCTAGTGGGGCCTGGCCCATGAGGTGGAAAGATTAGGAGACGAATCAATCGGAAGTAGGCTGGTGAGCAGGCCAGAGGAAACAGGACGAGGTTCTGTTTGTATGCTCCTGCGTGTGGATGAGTGCTGCACCGCTGAGCTGTGTGCCAGGTGTCCCTCATCACCCTGCCCCCGGGCAGGAACCAGAATTTTTTTTAAGAAGCTTTGCCTGATGAGATTGTGGGTGATAAAGAAGTGAATTAACTTTGTTCAGAGCCTGGAATGGTGGTGGCGCACGCCTTTAATCTCAGCACTTGGGAGGCAGATGCAGGTGGATCTCTGTGAGTTTGAGGCCAGCTGGGTCTACAGAGCGAGGTCCAGGACAGCCAGGGCTGTTAAACAGAGAGACCCTGTCTTGAAAAACAAAACAAAAACCTTGGCTCAGGTATGTTATTTAAAACAAGATGACTGTGGCCACACCACCTGGAGTGTACCACTTATTTCCTCGGGTCTCAGATGCGAAGAATCTGGTTAGATTGGATGGAAGGACAATTTGAGGCAAAGTACTCCACTTCATTTTTTACAATCAGTTTCAAATCAATATGATTAAATAACAAAGACCAAATTTTAAATAGCATTTTATTCTCCCCAATTGTACAGGCTCTATATGTAGCTTACGTGAGTGTGTTACAGATGTGATTAGGAGGTGTTGTGTGATCCTCACGTGAGAAGATACTAGCACTGTGGAGAAGACACGTGAGTGCGTGCATCTGTCTCCCGGACCGTGGTTTCTAGTCACTGGCAGTAGTGATGGAATTAAAAGCCAGGCATGGCAAATAATAAGTTCTAAAACAGGAAAAAATGACATGAAATCCATCATAATGGTTATGATTGCATCTGATTCTTATTTGTTGTTGTTGTTGCTGCTGCAAATTTTTTAGCTTAGTATTGAGCTTTGGTGCCTCTTGAGATTACCGACAAACTCCTAAAAGTAATTTCAGTAGAGTTGTAACCAAAAAAAAAAAATTTTTTTTTTTTCAGACGGTTGGTAGTTTACCAGGAAATGTAGGTTTTCTCTTTAAAACCTTGGCGTATTGACCACAGCTCTGTGGCGCTCTGGTCTTGCAGAAATAATCATTTTCCATATAGTGGTGAGTATATGTTGAGCTGTCTAAACTGCAGGTGTGATAATTGGTCTGTGCTGTTTGTTTTGGCAGTGAGAAATAATTGGTCCATGCTAGAATTTAGGACTTGTCTTTGGTTTGTTTTTTAGTGGAGGTAAAGAGAATTGATGTTATTGTCCCTTAAGGTATAACAGTGGGTCTTGATCTTCTTAATTTTATTAATGATGGGTTGCTTTAGTCCCCTATGAAAATTGTTGACTGTTTTCTTAAAGGTAAGATACATCATAATTTGAAGGAAGATACTATTTTGTGTGTGTTGCTGGAGACAGGGTCTCAACTCTGGGTGATGTCAAACTCATTGTGTAGTGAAAGCTTGCCTTGAATTCTTTACTTCTTTATTGTTATTATCAATATTATTTTGAGACAGGGTCCCAGTATGTTGTCCTGGTCTTTCTGGAACTCTCAGAGGTCTGTTTGTTTCTGCCTCTGCTAAGTGCTGGGATTAAAGACGTGTACAATTTTAGCATTACCTTGAATTTTGTGTCCTAAATGTCCCAGGCACGGGGGTGTTTTAGTTGTGCCCCACTACACTCAGATCAGTAGCCATAGTTTAATGCCTGGAGTTTGTAATTTCTGAGACATTTACTGTGGGGACAGCGAGGGAAAAAATCCTTGGAATTGGAGTTAATAATCAGTAGACAGGCTGGAGAGATGGCTCAACTGTTAAAGGCCAGGCTCACAACCAGAAATATAAGTCAGTAGACATTGGCTCATGAGTATAGTGGGCAGAGAGGTGTTCGATAGAGAAAAGGAAGGTGCTGATAGTAGGAGTGGCCTGCCCTGTGAGTTGGAACATGTGTGCAAACACACCCACCTCTGTCCAGTTTACTGTGCAAGATAAACTTTCTTTTCTTAGGTAACTTTGTTCAGTAAAACTAATGCATGTGACAGGTTTTTGTTTTTGTTTTTCCAGGACAGGATTTCTCTGTGTTGCCCTGACTAGCCTGGAACTCACTTTGTAGACCAGGCTGGCTTCGAACTCACAGAGATCCACCTGTCTCCGCCTCTGAAGTGCTGGGATTAAAGGCTTTACCACCACACCCGGCCGTGCATAACAAAATTTTACGGCCTTTATCATTTGGGATGCTGACCACAGTGTCCTGTGGAGCTCAGCCGACAGCTTTCAGGACTTAGTTCTTCCTCCATGTGAGTCCTGGGGTCGGTATCAGCTCATCGGATCTGCTGAGCCATCTCACTGATCCTGTGTGGCATAATTTTATTTCATTCCCTCTGATTTAAGTGACACTCTGCTTTTATTCCCATAAAATACCTTGATGTTAAGTAAAGAATAAGCTTAGTTAAAAGTTTGTATTTCTAGCTAGGGGTGGTAGTAGATACCTGAGGTCCCAGCACTTCAGAGGTGCGGGAGTGTCCGTCATGGATTTGTGATAGGAGCTGCTATTCATACAATGTGACATTCTGGCTGTATCTTCAGGAAGTTCTAGTTCTGCCGAGGATGATGTTTGTATATTGAGATGTGTCCTTGATTAGCTGTGCAAGAAGAGCGGAGTTAGAGATGAGGAAGCAGTTTGGGAGGAGTGGATGGTGGAGAATGTCCCAGCAGTGATCTCAGACAAACGTTTCAGGGTTTTATCCTGGTGTAGCCAGAGCAAAGACAGAGTGGTCGTCTGGAGTGTTTACCTAAAAGGCCCCGAGATTTTCCTTTACATCATTTATCCTTTGTTAATCAGTCCTGACTTTCAGCTTCAAATGAAAAAAGTGGTGGTTTTTGCCAGTTTCGCCTGATAATGTCAACTTTTGCCTTGTTTATACAGGGTTAATTTCTGGTATTTTACAAACATAGGGTGTGTGCATGTTGAGGTCAGAATTGATGTTGGGTGTCTTCCTCTATCCTCACTTTGTTTATTTGAGACAGGCTTTCATTGAACATGGAGCTCCCTGGTTCACCTGTTCTGGCTAGCCAGAACGTCCCGGGATCCTCCTGTCTCTGCCTCCCCAGTGCTGCGATCACAGGCATGCTGAGCCCAGCTCTATAACATGGGTTCTAGGATGGAACTGAGGTCCCGTGCTAATGCAGCCGTACTTCACCAACTCAGTCATACTAGTTTGACTTCAATCAAACATTCTAAACCCGTACAGTCCAGAGATAGGCTAGTTTGATATTTACATGCTAGTAACAATATTTTTTAAAATCTGTTTTCTGTAATTAAACCATTTATTTTTGTAGGACTTGAAAACTGTGTGCACAGTCAAACAAAACAGTACTACAGTTCATTTCATATGGTCCTCTCTAATCCGAGCTGTGGTCTTTGACAGTGCTTGTGTTGCATAGAACATCCCGGAAGGGCTGTGAGGGCGGGCACAGCGGTGCACATGGCATGTTCAGAAAAACCTGAGGTAAAGTCACCCGAAGCATCACAGCGAGCACCGCCAGGGTCCATCTTGGTTGTGTTCAGAAACCCTGTGCCACTGCCAGTCTTGCCTCTCTGTCACATTCAGTCCACGGTCCCCGTACAGTTAAGGTCTTCCCGTGTGACTTCAGAACATTCCAGTCCTCATGTGCCCAAACTTATATATAAAATACAAAGAACCCTAATGACTGAAAAACTTGTGTTTTACCAAGCGAATTAGTCAGTTCTCCTTCCCAGACGTGGTCAGACGTACCGCAGCGGCACCTGGTAACTGAGTAAGAAAGGAAGTGTTGTAGTTATTTTACCCAGACCCACTGAGGGAGGGGACCTCTGCAGGCTGACCGTCCACGGGATTGCAAACTGTGCAGGCAGACAGAGTGACCCACGATGTGAGTCTCTCTGAGACTCAGTCTAGGAAAGGTTCCAGAGAAACAAATCTGAAGTACAAGTAATATTTAAAGAATTTTTAATTGGCTAATAGTAATTAATGATTATTGAGCCATGCATATGGCAGACTCTTGCTGAGTCTTTTTATAAAGATTGTAACAGTGGGTTAAATGGATCGGTGAATAGTATCAAAACCAAAATTTTAATTAATGCAACTAATTGTAAGGCTGACTATATTTTTGATAGGAACAAAGTCTCTACTTAAATGTCTTTTTAATTCAGCTTGGTAGAGTTTTCTGGATGTTGATCTTTTTCAAAGTGCAAAGCAAAGTTTTATTCTGTTTTTATGTTGCATGTCTAATGTATATGATGATTTTTAAATATATTTGATTTTATATGTGACTTAATTTACACATAATAATCATATCTGAACACTGATATATATATATAACATGTATTAAAATATGTTTTAAATATTATGTTATTAAATATTTTAATACATATGTATATAATCTGTGTCCATACACACATATAAAATATGCAATGATCAGATCTCACTGGATATACCATTTAAGTAGACTCTAGGTTTTTTATTTTATTTTCATAAAATATTCTTCATTTTAAAGTTGAGCATATAAAGCATTCCATGATATGTCAGGCTTTAAGACTATTAGGTAAATAAAAATTCAAACTTGAATATTTGTTTATGATTCGAAGACCTTCTGTAATAATTACCAGCTTTCACATAAAAACACTGTAAAGATATCTCTCAGTAGTTGTCACACAGGAAGTGCTTGGCGTGGGTAGGAGGGTGACAGCAGCTTGGAGTCCAGCCTGGCCCTGTGCCTTCCTTTGTAGTTAACTCTTGGTTCAGTAATAGTGATGTAAAGTACTTTTCTTTTCTGCCAACGCTTCTTTGACTGTTTAAACCAACATCCTTTAAGTTTAATTTTCACAAAAACCTTTATATTAAGATACTGTAAATATCTTAAAATACATCTTTTCTGATGTCAGATCTTTGAGCAGAGAAGATGGATATGCAAGATATTATTAACAGGGAATAATGAAATCTGTGAGCAATCTTTTTGCCTTTTCCTATTGCTTTACTTTTGCATTTAGTTTTCCGGGTAGGCAGCTTGTTCATACAGCAGGGAAGTGTGAAAAGACGCAGTACTCTCCTTCCTGTCCGTTTCTCAGCTCTCGTTTCCTGTCCCACTGTAGCCTGTGGTGCTCGATTCTTGGAGATGCTTTGTGCGTGTGTGCAGCAGACACGGTTTGAATCCTTTAATGCCATATTACTGTGTTCAAGACTGAGCTTTCTTACTTGCTTTTTAGTCATATCATACTTGATTGTATGAAACAGATTTATCCAGTCCTATTAATAGGCAGTTTTTTATTGTTTGTGAACTTTGCTATTATGAACATATTGCAATAAAGAGCTTTGTGCATACATTATTCCATATTGCGCACATGTGTAGAAATGTAAGATAGGTGGATTTGTAACTAATTAATACCGTGTTTGGACACACATCGTACTGAAGTCTGGCTCTAGTGTAGCCCAGTGACCTGTTTCCATGAGTGCTGGCGTTGCAGACGTATGGAAAACTGAGTTGTTTACACATCTATATATTTTGAGATTTTTTTTTTAAGTCACTATAGACCTGTGAAATTTTACTTAGGCTTTGTGCCAGTATATAGCATGATTTTTCTTAAAAGAAAAAAATGTGTTTTCCTGTGTTCTGTCTCTAAAATTTAGTCTTTTTTTTTTCTGAGTAAAACAAAAATAACCATTTCCTATGTAAGTGCCCGTGTGTAAAATTATTTAAAGTGATACCATAACAATGACAAGATTCTTGTGTTAAAATTCTGTGATTTTTTTTCTTTAAATATAGTCATGAAAATTTTTAATTGCTTGAGTTTCAGCATCATGAGTTACAGAAATAAACTGGTGAAAAAATTCAGTTGCTACTAGATTTTTTTTCATTTCATTTGTATTTAATAATTTGAGTCCTAAAATCAAAGTACTTTCAATATGTCTTTAATCCATCAAGGAAGTAATCTCCTTTGAAATTAATTTTTAGAAGTGTAGTTGCGTAGAATCTAAACAGTTCACAATGCCAACTTTCAGTTCTGAAAGCAGGAAGTGTATTACTGACAAACAGAAATATTCCAGCCCAAAGAACATCCCTGCTGCCATATGTGGTAAGAATTTGTCATAACCCACAAGCCACTTCTGTGAGGCAGTGAAGAAGCAGAATTAGTCTTTGTTGAGCATTGCCAATCCAGTATGAAGGAACTTTGTGTGCAGTGTTTTACAAGTGATTGTTAGCGTATGTCTCGGAAAGAGCCTGGTTCATCGAGGGTGCTCCTGGGCTCCTGAGAGGAGAAACCTGTCCAAGACAATCTCAGCTTAGTGATATCTTCAAGTAAAATTACTTCTAGTTCCCTTTGCTGTTCATTTGGAATAAACAATCTTATAATTGCACTTTCTCTAAAAAGAAATTATTCTTAGGGTTAATTTTTAAGGGACAGGAAAATTAACAGCTTAGAGGAATAGGAGAATTAGTTGTGAGGAATTGGGTCAACAGAATTCATTTGTAAATCTTTAACATTTTGAAAATATCAATGTTTCTCTAAACTTGAATTTTATTTTCTTGTATTTTAAGCGATTAAGAAGATTGTCTACCAAATATAGAACAGAAAAGATTTACCCCACAGCCACTGGAGAAAAAGAAGAGAATGTTAAAAAGAACAGATATAAGGACATACTGCCATGTAAGTTTGAACTGCCCTTGTTAGAGTGCATAGAGTACATAGAGTACATACTGCCATGTAAGTTTGAACTGCCCTTGTTAGAGTACATAGAATGCTGTGTAGCTCTGAACTGAGCAGCTGAGGAGGTAGTGTCAGTCCCTCCGAGGAACACTACAGAATAATTCCCAACTGCTTCTTGGAAGCCCTTCTTGTAGCAGGGTTTGTTGTTTTTAAGTGATGTAGACAATTGGGATAGTTTCTTAAAATGTTAAAACATTGATTTGTTTTTTTTTTGTTTTTTTTAAGCATTTACTCTTTATTTTATGCATATGATGCTCTATCTGCATGCACAACTTTATGCCAGAAGAGGGCATCAGATCCCACTTCAGATGGTTGTGAGCCACCTTTTGTGGTTGCTGGGACTTGAACTCAGGACCTCTGGAAGAGCAGCCAGTGCTCCTAACCTCTGAGCCATCTCTCCAGCCCCAAAACATTTATTTGTTAATCGGAGAAGAACCTTAATTGATTAACTGTGGATGAAAAAGTGGGCCACAAGATACCTCAGAAACTTGTGTCTGCTGTCCTCAGCGGTCTAGGTATCTAAGCATATTTAAAGTTGAAAACATGATATTCTCATTATGATTACATGCTAAGATAATACTGTTTTCTAGATAAGTTCCTTTAAACACATGCTTAACTAAGAGTCCACATTTTATAAAGAAAAATTTTGCCTTGGACCTGCTTTTTCTTAAAGATGCCACAGTGTTTGCCTGCAGCTGTCTTGAACTATCTACATCCTGTAGCGCCATTTCCTTAAGTGTCGTTATGAGAGCTTCTCTCTGGAATACCCTGGTGTTCCGGTGACTTAAGGGGGGGGGGTAGCCTCACTAGAGCCAGTGGTCTTTTCCAGTGAGTTTCTTCCCTATTCAGTGTGTGTGCCATTGGCCAGTCTGTTCTGAAATTTTCTTCCTTCATGACAACCCTCTTTCAGATCATTTCCTCCTTATCTCCCTCTGTTGCTCACTGATTTCTTGTGTGCACGCCTATCTGTTTGTATGGGGACGGATCGGATCAGAAGTCAGCTCCGATTTAGTGGTTCAGGAGCCACTTCTGCTTTCTTTGTCTGAGATTTGGTGTCTCACTGTGGCTAAGGCTTTCCAGTTGGGCTAGATGACCCAGCCAGCAAGCCTAGGGATCCACCTGTGCACCTTTCTGGAGCTGGCGGTACAAGTACCACTCATGTCTGGCTGGTGTGTGTTGGGATTGAGTTCAGGTCCTCATGCTTGCCCAGCAAGTACTTCACTGCCGGAGCCACCTCTCTGACCCTCCTCACTGCTTTCTTTGCCTGCGTTTAACCCTGTACTTTGTGTAACTCTGCTACATTCTTCTCATCTGTGGATTGTGTGTTAGTGACATTGACAGGGACCAGCACAGACAGGTGATGAACTGCCAGTCTGCAGGTTTTGTAGCCGTAAGACCCGGGACTGGCGTTCCCTTTGTAAATTGGAGCTACAGTGATAATCCTTCTAAGGCCTGTTTGGAGCGTTAGGTAGGTCAGTCATTTTCTACTAATCTAGCACAGTATCCTCTCAAGGCTTTTGCCTAAATATGCTCCGCCTTCCTTGCCAGTGTCTTTGATCTGTTGAGGCTGTCCTAACAAAGTGCACAGACTTGGTGACGTGTCAGCAGAAGTGCATTGAGAGAAGTCCAAGTGAGGGCCCCAGGAGCACTGGTGTGAAGGGAGGGTGCACACTCGCTGAGCCCTCGTGTAGATCAAGGAGGGCCTCTTGTACAGACAGTCACTGCCTTCATCAGAACACGCCCTCCTCCTCGCCCCCCCCTCCCCCATATCACTGCAGGTTTCAGCAAATGAGCTTAGGGGATGCAGTCAGACCATAGCATTGATATACTATTACTAATATAGAATAGGAGTTGACGTGGATTTCCGGGTACTTTCAACATAATCATGTGACCTTTCAGTACTGCCCACTGATTTCTCTGTAGTCTAGAGAAACAAATCTTAACTGGCTCCAGGTTTCGGTTTTCACATGCATTTCATAGAGTTGTGATCGGAATCTCTGTGCTGATGATGCAGAAGTCCCTGCTTTTGAACTTCATGCTCTAGCCTAGGTGTCAGACAGTGAAGACACACGGACACGAGCTCTGTAGGGTAATGCTGGAAGGGTAAGGCCCTGAGAGAGCTGGGGTACGCGGAAGGGGGGAGGTTGGTGGTATGCTGGTCAATCAGTTGCTCGTTTCTGTGATAAATAGATTTTCCCTCTTGTAATCCCGTTTGCAGCTGGGAAACTGAGTCTGGAAGAGTTAAGTCGCTTATAGCAGTGCCCAAAGATAGTTTGTATCCAGAGCCTTGACATTGAGAAAGGGTGGTTGTGGTACTCGGATAGTTGACGTTGTCATGCTGCCGCCAGCCTCTAGGGGCAGACTCTGCGGCCCTGCTGCTCAGCCTGCAGCGCACAGCACACAACTGAGCCTTGTCTAAGCTGGGGTTGAGAGCCTTCCTTAGAGTGCCAGCCTCAGCGGTAGTCAGGGCAGGAGGACCTCTTCTTCCTTCTAGTCAGTTTCTGCCTGTTTGGATTTGGCAGAAAATAATTTCTCAATTTTCTTTGAATGTTTAACATGTCTGTTGTTGCAGAAACAAAGTATGTAATTAATTTTTAAAATAAATTTATATCATAAGTAAACCAGCCCAATCCAGTTTTAGGACATTTCATTACTTCCAAAAGTTCTGTATTCTTTAGCCCCAGGCAATTGTCAGCGTGCTTTCTGAGTCTAGATTTTGTTTTTTCTAGAAGTTTGAAATAAACATCATATAATATGTGATCTGTTGTGCCTAACTTCACTAACTTAGCACATTTTTAGTTATATTTGTGTTATAATAGTACTAGTGGTTATGTCTTTTTACTATTGAAAAATATTTAATTCTGTAACGATATTATATATTGCTTGTCCACTCTGCATTTGATGTATATTGTAAATAATGTCACTAAAAATATTTCAGAAAAGGCTTTTGTGTAAATACAATTTTATCGTTCCTAGGTGCCTATGTAGGAATATAACTGTAGACCTACAGAAGTTTATATTTAACATTTTTTTGTCTGTTTGTTTTTGTTTTACAAGGCAGCAAGTTGCTGTGTAGCCCTAGCCCAGGCTGGCCTCTAAATTCTTCATCTTCCTGCCTTAGCCTTGTAATGCTGGGGTTATTGGCATGTACCACACAACACCTACCTTATGTTTAACTTTTTAAGAAACTGAGATAAACTAGTCGAAGTCAGTATTTTGCATTCCCAACTGTGGCACGTAAGAACCAGTTTCCCACATTCCCACCAGCTTGCGGAAGAGTTGGGTTTTTGATTGTTGAGACTGTGTTAGTTTGTATTAGACTTTCAAGTTCTAAGCCTGCCTCAGCCTCCTGAGCAGCTCGAGTTACAGGTGTGAGCCACTGCACTTACGATCTTGCACGAGTGTGTACGCCTATTCATATGTGCCTATGAAGACCTGCGGTTGGAAGTTTTCCTCAGTTGCGGTCTCTGCCTTCTGAGGCTGGGGTGATAGGTGGGCCACCACACTCAAATGCTTTATCTACTATATATTTTCCTGGGCCCAGACTTTTTTATTCCAGTTTTTCTAGTGATTCTTGTTATATTTCTAATTTGTGGCTTCTCATGTGCTGTTAGCCAATTCTTTGTATATCTTCTTTGGTGAAAAGTCTTCAAATTATTTAAGGAGAATTTTATTTTGATCTCACTGTGTTAAGAATTCCTGTTGTTGTTGTTGCTTGGTTTTAAGATAAAAGTCTTAACACTGGGTGGCCCAGGTTGGCCCAAGCTCTTGATCGCCGTAGCTTCCTAAATCCAGGGATTACAGGTGTGGGCCACGGTGTCCAGCCACGAGTGCTTAATATTTCCTGGATACTAGGACTATTTCCAGAATTGAAAATGTTCAATGTTCTCTTAGAATAAGAGGTTATTTACCCATGTTTTCTTGTTTGTAAGGGCTAAAATAGAGCTTTTGGGGTTGGTGAGTTGGGGATATTCCACCTGATCTGATGGTAAATAGGAGATTCTTTATTCCACGTTGTGTCTGCCTAACCTCCTTTTTCATCTTAGAACATTCTGAGAGTGAGGAAGTGATCCCCAGCCTGCACGTAGGCAGCCTACATGGAGGCTGATGATCTTAACTGTCATTTCGGAACCAGTTGCTGTACTCTTATCTTTGAGGCACTCTGACTGGAGAGTGGTATGCCATATCGATAACAGTTACTGATTGGGACCCCTTATTAAGAAACCTTATATGGTCATTCTTTCATGTATCAAAAGAAACATCTTTCCAAAGTCAGATTAAAAAAGAGGAGACCAAGTAATACGAGTGAAATAAATGGCAGAGCACTAGCAAGAATGGAAAACGTGTTAGCATCTTTCTTACTCCTCTGACTACAAATTCCCAAAGTAAAGATCCCATCCCAAAACATCAGAAAGAAGTCATTCGTGACAGTTGTCTTTGTAATATTCCAGTAAGAAGTATATTCATAGCTGTTGCCATCTCCAGTTTATCTTTTGTAAATTAATTGGTTTTCATATTCATTGTCTATGGATTAGGAAGCTGTAATGTGATAGTCATGGTTACAGCTTGTGTGTTGTTCTTTTCTAATCTATAGGCGGTACTAGGCGGTTCTCATACCTTATCAACCAGGTGAATAGGCTCCTTTAATTTGCAAGTAGTAAAATGTGTGTACCCCGTGACCCACCTTACCCTCAACCATGTTAATTCTGTGGTATTTATGTGTGAGCGTGTACACACATTTGTGCCTGTGTGAGTTTATGTACCTCACATGTATGCAGCTTCCAGAGGAAGGCCAGAGTCCATTAAGTCCTGGAGCTGGAGTCCAGGTGGTCGTGAGCCATTTGATTCAGGCCTTGGGAATCACTGAGATCTCTGAAGAGAGCACAACTGCTTTACCTGCTGAGCCACCTCTCCAGCCCTCAGTCCTGTGGGATTATTCTCAAAAATACGTAACTTCCTCCCAGTCACAGCTAAAAATTAGGGAAACTTAAAATTGAAAGAGACAATAAGTCAATACATAACCTTGAAAAATGAAAAACTCAGAAATACAGTTTAAAATTGTTACTTGTTTGATAACTGAATTTTCTGGTCTTGGGAATTATGCGGTGGTTCTATATTAGTATTAAGCCAGTCGTGGGGGATAGTCCTGTAGTCCCAGCACTTGGGAGGCTGAGAACAAAGAGTCATGAGTTCAAAGCCATTCTGTACTATATATAGCAAGATCTTGATTCAATGTTCCCACCCTCCAAAGCAGTGTTACTATTAGAGGAAGCTCAGGAGCAAGTAGCTGTGACTTTATGCTATTTTTGCAATCTTTGTTTAAATCTAAAGTCACTTCTAGATGTTTGTCATTTTTTGAGTTAATGAAGTTTTGGGTTTTTGTTGTTGTTTTGAAATAAGATCCTTATGTAGCCTTGGCTGACCTCAGACTTGTTATGTAGACCAGGCTGACCTCAAACTCACAGAAATCCTTCTGCGTCTGCTTCCATAAATGCTGGGATTAAAAGCATGAGCCATTATGCCCTGCCTAATTTTTTTTTTAAATCAGTATACAAAATCTGACAGTACAGCTCCATGAGTTAAAGGTGCTTTCTACCAAGTCTGATAACCTCCGTGTGGCACACACATCCCTATAAAAGTAAATAAATAGTAGTAGCTGGGCGTGGTGACACACACCTTTAATTCCAGCCCCCGGGAGGCAGAGACAGTGCATCTCTGGGAGTTCAAAGCCGTCTGGTCTACAGCTGGAGTTCCGGGACAGCAAGGGCTGTTACCACACACATACACACACACTCTCTGTAAATAGAGATATAGATAGATATAGGCACACATGAATACATAATATATATATACATACACATATATGTAGATAAATAGGATTTACATAGCTTAGTTAATGCAAATGAAAATAATATGCGTTCTGATATTGGAAGGTAAAAGAAAGATTGCATTTTTCCATAATATTGTCTGATTTTTTTTGTCCAGTCCTCTCATACTGTAGTATCTTAATTCATTAGTCATAATTATTTTCAGAATTTCTCGTGGAATATGGAAAGGTAGATTTCTTGGTAAGAACCTTGGCAAAGGAACTCTTGAGTGCTGGTCATTAAAAGGTTCTGAGGTGGGCTGGAGAGATGGCTCAGCAGAGCCATTGCCTGCTGTATTGCCTGCTCTTCCAAAGGTCCTGAGTTCAATTCCCAGCAACCACATGGTGGCTCACGACCATCTGTAATGGGGTCTGGTGCCCTCTTCTGGCCTGCAGGCATACATGCAGATAGAGTATTGTATACATAATAAATAAATAATTTTAAAAAGGGGTTCTGAGGTTTCACTGGGGAGATGGCTCAGCCTTTAAAAGCACTGGCTGCTGTTCCAAAAGACTGAGTCCAGTTCCCCAGCACCCACATGGCAGCTCACACCACAGCCTTCAGTAACTACACTTCCTTGGGATCAGAAGCTGACCTTCTACTTCTGTGGGCACTGCACACACCTGACACAAAGACATACATGCAGCCAAAACACCATACACATAAAGTTTATTTTGTTCTGTCTTTTAAGACAGAGTCTCTGTGAGCCCTGTGTGTGATGGGACTTATAGACCAGGTTGCCTGGAAACCCATATCCACCTGCCTTTACTTGTGAAGTGCTGGGTTTAAAGACAAAATTTAAATTAAAAAACAAAAACGCTGAGGCTTCACCCCTAGATAATTTGGTTAAGGTCTAATGTTTTATATTTTTAAAGTTCCAAATATAATTTTGATTGCAGCTTTAATATATTTATAATTTTTTTTTGCTTTTCTCAGAGTTTACTTTTTGTTAAGATAATGTTACAATTACCGTCCTGGCCCCTGAACTTGACATTGCGTGTTTAGAGTAGATGCGGTGGCACGTTTGTGATCCCAGCACTTGGTGGGTGGAATCCGGTCCGTGCCTTTGAGCTGCATTGTGACGTCAGTTACAGAAGTCTTTTCTCTTGTAGTTGACCACAGCCGAGTTAAGCTGACCTTGAAGACTCCGTCTCAAGATTCAGACTACATCAATGCAAATTTTATTAAGGTATGGATTAAAATGAGGGGACTTTTCCTTGCTACACTTAGTGCCTTTCTACATACAGTTTTTTGAAGGTGTTAACTACCAAATATGTACTAATAAGAAAATAAATAGAATAAGAATGCCTTGTATATCTTATGTGCCTTCCTTCTAGCCACCTAAGCCATATACATATAGCTCAAGCTGCGTGTGTGTGTGTGTGTGTGTGTGTGTGTGAGATAGCAGAGATAGTTTTCTCTGCGCTGCCTTTACATTGAAGGCCTATATAAATACTTTAGTAAGTTGGCCCTTGAGCTTATATGTCGTTGAACCATATGGTAGTTCCCAGTTTTTCTTGGTGATGAAATTATAATAAACACTATTCTTTTGCACAGTTTCTTAGGATAAATTAATAGTGCCAAAATTACTAGGTAATGTTGATTTAAATGTATAAGATACAATTGCAGTTTTAAAAATCTTTGGTATTTGTTACTATTTGCGATGACAACTTGGAGCCATGTTTGGTAGCATATACCTGTGATCCCAACATTCAGAAGGCTGAGGCCAGAGGATTGCAGCAAATTCAAAGCCAGTCTGAGCTAAAGAATGTGAATGTCTCAAGATTAAAAACCGAATAATAAGGTGACAGTCTTGTTAGAGAACTTTGTCAGCCTTGAATCTACAGTATTGAAGGGGTAGGTGGGTGGGTGGGTAGTCACTGGCTTGGAGCTTGAGACTTCTTGCCTTAGCTTCCCTGGCGATGGGATTGTAGGCTTTCTCTACTATTCCCTACCTGTCCTGTTACCAAGAAAGAGGTGCAGTGTCCTTTGTGACCGAGTTTAAATAAAAGCTTAAATTTGTTTCATAGGTTATTTTGGTCTTTTGAATCCAGTTATACATCTATTACAGCTTTTTTGTGATTTTTTTTAATATTGGCAGTCATAAATACTTTAATAGGTGTTTTGTTGATAATAAATGTTAGATGATAAGAGTAAAATTAATATTGTCTATGTAATGTTGAACAAATAGGGTTTTAGGTAAAGAATTCTTTAATTTACTTATTACAGTAAAACAATTTGTGGACTAAACAAAATGGGTATTGTGTTTCAGATATTGTCAATATGTAGATTCTTTTATACATGTGTATTAAGAGTTGTAGTTTTTAGCTGTAGTTAGAGCACTGATTCATGTGTCTGCCGGCTCATTTGTTTCAGTCGGCTGTCTTAGCTGATTCCAGAGCCCTGTAGTAGCCTCTGAGTGCTAACTACTAGCTTCTGAGTGCTAGGATTAAAGGCATATGACACCATGACCAAGATTTTGTTTAATTCTTAGTACAAAGTGATTTAATTACTGCTTCTGTACCATCGATTAGCAAAGCTGCAGTGACTCGGGCACGTGCTGCCATGTTTTATGCACTGTGGTGAATGATGGCTTTAGAAGAAAGCATTACTAAAGTAACTTGACGCTTCAGTGAATTGACATTGACCTTTCACCCTTTCAGGGCGTCTATGGGCCAAAAGCATATGTGGCGACCCAGGGGCCTTTGGCGAATACGGTCATAGACTTCTGGAGGATGATCTGGGAGTACAATGTTGTGGTAAGTGACATGTCACTTCTGAGATCCATGATATGTAGAAATACTAGGCGTCTTACTGAGTAAAAAGTAAAACAACTTTTTAGGTATAATGGTTTAAATATAACGATATTTCTGAAAAAGACAAAAACAAATTTTGAATATGGCTCATTAAATTCTCACAAAGTAGTTCAAATATTTTAAGAAAAGTATGCCTGTAATTTATCTTGTCCTAAGTCAGTGACCGATGATGTAGCTACTAAATAACTCTAAAGTCATTTTAAAAAATAGTAATGCTTGCATAAACCAACAAAATGATTGACAATATAGGCACGTCCTTTTAAAATAATATCGTATTTTTTAGTGTGAGGATTCATACGTACACTCACTGCATTCCCATCATATTCACCCTTTCCTCCCCTCTCCAGCTCTTGTTGGAGATCCCTGTGAATCACAGTTAGTGCTTCTCATAACTACATGTATGGAGTCCTCCCCTGAGACCGTAAAGAAACTGACTCAGCAGTTCAGGACACTGCCTGCTCTTTCCCAGGGCCTAGTTCTCATTCCCCAGGACCCACATGTTGCCTCACAACCACCTATAGCTCCAGTTCCTGGGACACCCGTGGGCACTAGGTGTGCATGTAGTACACAGACCTACATGCGAGCAAAAGACCCGTCCATATGCATGAAATTAAAAGGAATTAATTAAAACAATAAAAAGAAGAAAAAAAACCCTGTTTCTCCTTCCCTAACAGCCTCTCCTCCATCCATGACAGCCATGTCATTTAACCTTTTTCTAGAAGTAGGACTTTTGGGTCCATCTTCCTAGGAAATAGATATAAGTATATTAATTATAAGTCATTAAGAGAAGTATAAAAGAATTTAAGGAGCCTCTCTCCCCACCCAAGCCCCGCTCATTCATTTGGAAGTATATCTAAACTATTGACATTTTAGTTCCTTTGCCTGTTTGAGATAAAGGGAAATAGTGTGCACTTGGGCATGAGAGCAAGGAGGTGCGGGGTTGTTAGACTGCGGAGAGCGAGCAGGTGCAGGGTTGTTAGACTGCGGAGAGCGAGGAGGTGCGGGGTTGTTAGACTGCGGTGCGGGGTTGTTAGACTGCGGAGAGCGAGGAGGTGCGGGGTTGTTAGACTGCGGAGAGCGAGGAGGTGCGGGGTTGTTAGACTGCGGTGCGGGGTTGTTAGACTGCGGAGAGCAAGGGGGTGCGGGGTTGTTAGACTGCACAGAGCCTTCTGCTGGACTGTGCGCTATCAGTGGAGTCGACATTTGTGTGTGGGTGTGGAAACCCATCTCAGTGATGAGCGTGTTACAGTGAGTAACGCGTTGGCTCCTCCATTGTATTGACCTTTGAGAGACACTAAAAGGAGGGTGGGATAGCAGTTCTCAGTGTCTGCTGTCAGTCTCACTTTCAAATGAGATTTGAAGCAGGAATAAATCTCCTGATGTCTGGATAGGGGTTTGGATTTCATAGAGGTATGCTTTTCTCAGAATTTGGAGGATTTCATTGTTAAGTATTTTCAAGGGAAATGTTGTATTGAACATACTGAGATCTAGGTAATGCACATGCTGAGGTATCTAGAGAGTGTACTGATAGAGGCACTGAGGTATCTAGAGGAGAGTGTACTGATGGAGGCACTGAGGTATCTAGAGAGTGTACTGATGGAGGCACTGAGGTATCTAGAGAGTGTAGAGAGTGTACTGATGGAGGTACTGAGGTATCTAGAGAGTGTACTGATGGAGGCACTGAGGTATCTAGAGAGTGTAGAGAGTGTACTGATGGAGGCACTGAGGTATCTAGAGGAGAGTGTACTGATGGAGGCACTGAGGTATCTAGAGAGTGTACTGATGGAGGCACTGAGGTATCTAGAGAGTGTAGAGAGTGTACTGATGGAGGCACTGAGGTATCTAGAGAGTGTACTGATGGAGGCACTGAGGTATCTAGAGAGTGTAGAGAGTGTACTGATGGAGGCACTGAGGTATCTAGAGAGTGTAGAGAGTGTACTGATGGAGGTACTGAGGTATCTAGAGAGTGTACTGATGGAGGTACTGAGGTATCTAGAGGAGAGTGTACTGATAGAGGCACTGAGGTATCTAGAGAGTGTACTGATGGAGGGACTGAGGTATCTAGAGAGTGTACTGATGGAGGCACTGAGGTATCTAGAGAGTGTACTGATGGAGGTACTGAGGTATCTAGAGGAGAGTGTACTGATGGAGGTACTGAGGTATCTAGAGAGTGTACTGATGGAGGCCCTGAGGTATCTAGAGGAGAGTGTACTGATGGAGACACTGAGGTATCTAGAGAGTGTACTGATGGAGGCACTGAGGTATCTAGAGAGTGTACTGATGGACGTACTGAGGTATCTATAGGAGAGTGTACTGATGGAGGTACTGAGGTATCTAGAGGAGAGTGTACTGATGGAGGCACTGAGGTATCTAGAGGAGAGTGTACTGATGGAGGTACTGAGGTATCTAGAGAGTGTACTGATGGAGGCACTGAGGTATCTAGAGAGTGTACTGATGGAGGCACTGAGGTATCTAGAGGAGAGTGTACTGATGGAGGCACTGAGGTATCTAGAGAGTGTACTGATGGAGGCACTGAGGTATCTAGAGGAGAGTGTACTGATGGAGGCACTGAGGTATCTAGAGGAGAGTGTACTGATGGAGCCATGAGGTATCTAGAGAGTGTACTGATGGAGGCACTGAGGTATCTAGAGGAGAGTGTACTGATGGAGGCACTGAGGTATCTAGAGGAGAGTGTACTGATGGAGGCACTGAGGTATCTAGAGGAGAGTGTACTGATGGAGCCATGAGGTATCTAGAGAGTGTACTGATGGAGGCACTGAGGTATCTAGAGGAGAGTGTACTGATGGAGGCACTGAAGTACATTCACAGGTAAGCGGATACAGGGATAAGAGCACAGTGATAGTTACAGTAAAAGGTTGATGGTTATAGTGTACAACTTTACTATAGAATCTTCAAACTTTCATATCTTAGTGCTACATAAAACGAGGCATCAGATAGCATGACTTTATGAGATGATAATTTTGTTATGTTCAACCTTTAGAAGGTTACGTTTAACTGTACTTTATTATTTGGTGAAGAGTAATGCTAAGTTAGGTAAATAATACCCCAACAGTCCCTTTGTATAGCTCAAAAGTAAGAAATAAGTACGTCAGATTCACAGCATAATCCAAAGGAAATAAATCATTTTAAATGACATCACTTATTTCTGGCTGTGTAGGTAGTTCTTGTTTAGAAGATAGTGTCTTTGTCCTGTACTTTTCTTGAGATTTTATTTTTATGTGTGTTTGCCTACATGTATGTCTGTGTTATATGTGTGCAGTGCCTGCAGAGTCTTAAAGGGGCATTGGACCATCTGGAACTGGAGTTACAGATGTGGGCTCTGGGAACTGAAACCAGGTCCTCTGGATGGGCAGCTAGTTCTCTTAACTGAGTAATTCTCATCCCCTATACTATACTTTTAACTTTAAAGCTCTTTCTTTTTTGGTTTTTCATGACAGGGTTTCTCTGTAACTTTGGTGCCTATCCTGGAACTTACTTTTGTAGACCAGGCAGCCTTGAACTCATAGAGATCCTCCTGCCTCCGCCTCCCAATCTGCTGGGATTAAAGGCGTGCGCCACCACTGCCCAGTTTAAAAAGCTACTTTTTAATATAGAACAAGTATATATTTTTAACTGATGTATTCTTTATCTCCTCCCCCAACTCCTTTTTAGATCATTGTCATGGCCTGTCGGGAATTTGAGATGGGAAGGGTATGTATACACTTAACACATTGTATTTTGAGGACAGAAGATCCTGACTTACGACTTCATATTAATCTGATCTCAAGTAGTTAAAGGGTACACACTTGTGTGCTCTGCTGTTATACATGATACATGGATCAAAATGATCTCTAAAACACAAACATCTTTCTGTATTTCAGAAGTACATTTTATAATACACTAAAAATGTGTATTGTTCCTTATAGTTTTCAAATGTTTCATGGTACTTTAAGTCAGATGTATTTTATTGTCTAGAAAGTAGCTTTTGAAATATTTATAAAATTGAACAAATAAGCATATTAAAGTAACTCTGATGATTAAAGCTTAAAGCTAGCTGCATGTGGTATCTCATACACCTGTAATGCAAAACTTGAGAGGCAGAGGCAAGAAGCCTGCCACAAATTTGAGACCAGATTGGTGTACATGAGTTTGAGGCCAGTCAAATTTATATAAGACCTTGTTTCAAATTTAAGAATTAAAAATAGCATGAATAGTCTGATTAGTCTCTGCAGAAATCAGTCTCTCTGTGTATGTGTAACTGCATGCATGTACACACATACATGTGTGTGTGTGCAGGTACAGTGAAACATGTATGTGTGGAAAACCAGAGGTCGGCATGCAGACTGTATTGTCTTCCCCTGTGGTTTGAGATAGGGTCTCTCTAAACGTGGAGCTCATTTCAGTGGAATTCTGTCTCCACCCCACTGTGCTGGGATTGCAGAGGCTCTCACTCTGACTCTCTCCGTTTGTGTAGAAAGCACTGGGTACTGTGCTCACTGGACTGCCTCCCAGCCCCACTACCACTGGGTACTGTGCTCACTGGAAAGCACTGGGTACCGTGCTCACTGGAAAGCACTGGGTACTGTGCTCACTGGACTGCCTCCCAGCCCCACCACCACCTGTTTTTGCTCTCTTCTTTCTCCCTTTGTTCCTCTCTCTGGTTGGTTGGTTGGTTGGTTGGTTTTTTATTTTTGTTTCTGGATTTTTTGAGGTGTTTGGTTTTTTGGTTTTTCAAGACAGGGTTTCTCTTTATAACCTTGGCTATATACTTCATAAAACTATAAAGCCCTAGAACTTGCTTTGTAGAGCAGGCTGGCCTCACACTCCGTGATCTCCTGCCTCTGCCTCCCGAGTGCTGGGACTAAAGGTGTGCCCACCTCACCCAGCTTTTGTTTGTACTGTTTTCAGAGTTCAGAGAAGGAAATCTCTGCTTGGTTTCTTTTCTGATATTCTGAGATTAGACCCGGAACCTCACACATGCTAGCAAACACTCTGGTCCCTGAGTTTCCCATGACTTTGACCTTAGCTGATGTGTGTGAGGGGTGCTTCATTTTGTGGGGTGTTGTGCAGCGTCGGTCCTGAGATGTTAATACGTGTACAGAGAATAGTGCTTACCTTTAGGTGTGACACCCAAATCAGATTTAAAGTCAGTTGTGTAGTGTCTTTATTTGAAGTTGTTTATGTTGGGTGATTCATTAGTAAAGGTAATTTTTAAGTTCTAAAAAATGGCTATTAAAATTTTTGAGATGTGCCATATAAGCGAAGTAAGTACATGTCATAAATTATGGAGAAGCCTTATTTTATCTAATTTCTTTTATTCCTTGAGAATAACTGTTTACCAGTGTTAAGTAATGTTGGACAGAAGATAAACAAAAATAGCAGAATCTAAATATTGAAGACTAACCAAATTTGCTGTGTGAATGCTAATATTCTTTACTATTATTTGATTATAGTTGGAAATTTAAATTTTATCCATCTAGTTTTTTTTTGTTTTGTTATTTTTGAGATACGGTTTTTCTATGTACTATTAAAGTTGAGGATCTCTCTTTTTATTTCATTAATGATCTCATTGTATATGTGGTGACGATCACTCTGAATTAACAACAGCCAGTAGAATAGTATGATTAGCAGTGCCCAAATGCGTCTTAGAGCACACAGTGCTCTTTCTGTAAAAGCTTATGAACTATGTACAGTTACTGAACTCTTTCCTGCTGATCTCTTTTTGGACAACAGAAAAAATGTGAGCGATACTGGCCTTTGTATGGAGAAGATCCCGTAACGTTTGCACCATTCAGAATTTCCTGTGTAAGTACTTTTGTTTTAAAAATTCGTTCTTTGAGAAATTTGTATATGGTATGAACTCAGGCTGCTGCAAGTCTAGGATTCAATTCTGTGTAAACCTTCACTTACTGTAGTAATCAGTACTAATGTTTTATTTTGCTTTTAAATTTAGGAGCTTTAGAAATGACTTTTACAACTGTAAATAAAATAAGGTTTTCCTTATTTTCATGTTGATTCTATTAGTCCTTTTCTATCTCGTGACAGTTATTGTTTAACTATGCTCAACTCATCTCTGAAAATTGGTATACTCACTTTTCTAATCAAATAAATGGAAAAGAACATTGTTAACTGGGACATAGTATGTCATATTAAGCTTTCCTATTATCCTCCCCCATATTTTAAAATTATGTATGAAGTTAAACTTGAGAATTGCTGTCCTAAAAGTGAAGAGTATTCCTTATAACAGGTAATTGGACATGAAATCTAAAGTGTAAGCTGGGCCTGGTGGCACACACCTGCAATTCCAGCACCACTCAGGAGGACTGGTCCAGTAGCAAGTTCTAGACAAGGGGTTCTCCACCTGTGGGTTGTGACTCCCCTGTCAAACTTGTGTCTCAAAAAATATTTGTGTTACAGTTCATAGCAGTAGCAGAATTACGGTTACGAAGTAGCAATGAAAATAATTTTATGGTTGGGGCCACCGCATCGTGAGGAGCGGTATGGGGTCCCAGCATTGGAAAGGTGGGGAACCACTCACTACTGTTGAGATTACTAGGAGATCCTGTCCTTGGGACAGGCGAGGGCGGGGGCTGAAATGTGTACCGTGCTATTTCGTTCTCTGGAGTTCGGCTCAGGCTCAGATCTACCACAGTTGAAACTTGAGAAGATGAAGTTAAAAACAGTGAAGAAGGAAAACAAGGAAAGGGGAAGTGGGCGGAAATGAAGTAAAATGTAGGTGAGCTAGAGTACAACTATTTTATTTATGTGACATTTAATATCTTATTACTTAGTCACCTAAAATGTTGTATTTGCCCAACTAAACGTTGAACTACCTATTTTAGGGTTCTGTAGAGAAACAGAACCCTTGGGGCACTGCAGTGTGGGTGGGAAGTGTAGAGAGCTTTTATTATAAAATAGGGTTCGCGAAATTACGGAGGTTCGAAGTCCAAAATCAATTCATAATTGAACTCAAATTCAGTCTGCAATAAACACTCTAAAGTTATAGTTAAAATTAATGGTTTGTGGGACAATGTTGAAGGTTTCTGTGGTTTGTCTTTCTGAGACAGTCTCACTGTGCATATCATCATAGAGATCAGCCTGCCCCTACCTCCCGAATGTTTAAATTACCACACTGGGCAAAAGATGTTTGAATTCTGCTGCATTTTGTTTTATTTGGGATGAATACTAATTAATGCACACCACAATATACTTCAGTAAAGACATACCTTCTTAGGGTAGGAATGATTCCACCATAGGTCCCAGGACAATGCAGGGAACGTAGTTCCGGGCGATGTGCTTATGTTTAACAAGCTAACTGTAGTGAGGGCGATGTGCTTATGTTTAACAAGCTAACTGTAGTGAATGTCACAAGTCAAGTAAGTTAGTGTCAGCATTCAGCAACAGAACAGTTCCATAAGCATGGAAAAAATGAGTTGACTTTTGTGGATGGTTTTTTTATCTGACCTAAAATATAAATTTTTAAAAATCCTCTTAATATGAGGTTTGGTTTGGTGAATAAAAGATTATCTGGTTCGTTAGTATCAAAATTAATCCATTCTGAAGACTTTAATAAGAAGGAATATTTATGTTTTGTTGTTGTTAAGACAACTCAGAATTTGTTTCCACTGATTTTTTTTTTTTATTTTATTTTTTTTTTTTTGGTTTTTTTTCGAGACAGGGTTTCTCTGTGGCTTTGGAGCCTGAACTGGAACTAGCTCTGTAGACCAGGCTGGCCTCGATGTTTCCACTGATTTTAACTGCAAATAAAAAACTGAATTTATGCACTGGGCAGTGGTGGCACTCACTTGGGAGACAGAGGCAGGCGGATCTCTGAGTTCAAGGCCAGCCTGCTCTACAAAGTGAGTTCCAGGACTGTCAGAGCTGTAACATAGAGAAATCCTATCTCGAAAAAAGAAAACAAAACTAAATTTACAAACTGAATAACCATAGAGAGTAACATGCCTGCTTGCAGTCACAGTGTCTGAGACAGAGAAATGGGTGTGTCCTGGGGACTGTTGGTGTGGGGTAAATAAAGGGAGTGTGGACGGGAAGACGGCTAGCAAGCAGCTCGGCCCAGTGTCCGCTCCAGCATGGTGGCACATGCCTGGTGAGGGGTGGGTGAGACTCACATGACAGCAGGCTGGTGCTGAGCGAGGCCAGCCTGTCGGCAGAGCAAGTTCCAGGACAGCAGGGAGGGAGAAAAAAGAAAGAGAAAACATATAATCATAAATTGAAACATAAGTAAAAAGTTCCCATTCTAGAATAATACTGGATGTCTATTTTCTTAATGAGTAGCGGATATTATTATTGTTATGACTGGCCTAAGCTGTCTGTGGTTAAAACTAAAAAAGCAGAAAGAAGAACTGAGCAGCAGACAAATGTCACACTTCCTTCTAATACTCTACGAGATGGTGTCAGACTTCATACAACCACAGTCAGAATAACAGCAGGGTCTTCTTCCCTCTCTGCTGTTTGAGAGTTGAGAAAGCGTGGTGGACATGGAGACATTAAGGCAGGATGTTCTTTGGAGATTGTTTTGTTGAAAACATTGTTCTGGGGGATGCTTGCTACTTAGCTATATTGTCTTAGATGGTAAAGTCATGATTGAATAATCAGTTAGTAAACACTTTTTAAAGGCTGTAAGTAAGAATTAGATAAAACATTAGGAAGCAGAGGCTGTATAGATCAGTGTGTTTATCCTAGTACACACAAAGCTTTGGGCTCAGATCCTAGCACCATTAAAAATAATTAATGTGATGACTTTGAGGTTTTTAAAATAATTATTAGACATGTGCAAAATTCTAAATGTTAATTTTAGATTGTTTACTTTTAATTATTTTGTTTTGATGTGTATATTTTTACTGACTCACAAGTTTTTTTTCCTTTCAGGAAAATGAGCAAGCAAGAACAGACTACTTCATTCGGACACTTTTACTTGAGTTTCAAAATGTAAGCAGTTTCCGTTATAGATAAAGAGTGTCTGCTCCCATCCGTACTCCCTCCTCCCCATCTCTCCTGCTCCATCCGTACTCCCTCCTCCCCATCTCTCCTGCTCCATCCGTACCCCCTCCTCCCCATCTCTCCTGCTCCATCTGTACTCCCTCCTCCCTATCTCTCCTGCTCCATCCGTACTCCCTCCTCCCATTTCTCCTGTGCTCCATCCGTACTCCCTCCTCCCCATCTCTCCTGCTCCATCCGTACTCCCTCCTCCCCATCTCTCCTGCTCCATCCGTACTCCCTCCTCCCCATCTCTCCTGCTCCATCCGTACTCCCTCCTCCCCATCTCTCCTGCTCCATCCGTACTCCCTCCTCCCCATCTCTCCTGTGCTCCATCCGTACTCCCTCCTCCCCATCTCTCCTGCTCCATCCGTACTCCCTCCTCCCCATCTCTCCTGCTCCATCCGTACTCCCTCCTCCCCATCTCTCCTGCTCCATCCGTACTCCCTCCTCCCCATCTCTCCTGTGCTCCATCCGTACTCCCTCCTCCCCATCTCTCCTGCTCCATCCGTACTCCCTCCTCCCCATCTCTCCTGCTCCATCCGTACTCCCTCCTCCCCATCTCTCCTGCTCCATCCGTACTCCCTCCTCCCCATCTCTCCTGCTCCATCCGTACTCCCTCCTCCCCATCTCTCCTGCTCCCATCCGTACTCCCTCCTCCCCATCTCTCCTGCTCCATCCGTACTCCCTCCTCCCCATCTCTCCTGCTCCATCCGTACCCCCTCCTCCCCATCTCTCCTGCTCCATCCGTACTCCCTCCTCCCTATCTCTCCTGCTCCATCCGTACTCCCTCCTCCCATTTCTCCTGTGCTCCACCCGTACTCCCTCCTCCCCATCTCTCCTGCTCCATCCGTACTCCCTCCTCCCCATCTCTCCTGCTCCATCTGTACTCCCTCCTCCCCATCTCTCCTGTGCTCCATCCGTACTCCCTCCTCCCCATCTCTCCTGCTCCATCCGTACTCCCTCCTCCCCATCTCTCCTGTGCTCCATCCGTACTCCCTCCTCCCCATCTCTCCTGCTCCATCCGTACTCCCTCCTCCCCATCTCTCCTGCTCCATCCGTACTCCCTCCTCCCCATCTCTCCTGCTCCATCCGTACTCCCTCCTCCCCATCTCTCCTGTGCTCCATCCGTACTCCCTCCTCCCCATCTCTCCTGCTCCATCCGTACTCCCTCCTCCCCATCTCTCCTGCTCCATCTGTACTCCCTTCTCCCCATCTCTCCTGTGCTCCATCCGTACTCCCTCCTCCCCATCTCTCCTGCTCCATCCGTACTCCCTCCTCCCCATCTCTCCTGCTCCATCCGTACTCCCTCCTCCCCATCTCTCCTGCTCCATCTGTACTCCCTCCTCCCCATCTCTCCTGCTCCATCCGTACTCCCTCCTCCCCATCTCTCCTGCTCCATCTGTACTCCCTTCTCCCCATCTCTCCTGTGCTCCATCTGTACTTCCTCCTCCCCATCTCTCCTGCTCCATCTGTACTCCCTCCTCCCCATCTCTCCTGCTCCATCCGTACTCCCTCCTCCCCATCTCTCCTGCTCCATCCGTACTCCCTCCTCCCCATCTCTCCTGCTCCATCTGTACTTCCTCCTCCCCATCTCTCCTGCTCCATCCGTACTCCCTCCTCCCCATCTCTCCTGCTCCATCCGTACTCCCTCCTCCCCATCTCTCCTGCTCCATCCGTACTCCCTCCTCCCCATCTCTCCTGCTCCATCCGTACTCCCTCCTCCCCATCTCTCCTGCTCCATCTGTACTCCCTTCTCCCCATCTCTCCTGTGCTCCATCTGTACTTCCTCCTCCCCATCTCTCCTGCTCCATCCGTACTCCCTCCTCCCCATCTCTCCTGCTCCATCCGTACTCCCTCCTCCCCATCTCTCCTTCTCCATCTGTACTCCCTCCTCCCCATCTCTCCTGCTCCATCCCTCCTCCCTCCTCCCCATCTCTCCTGTGCTCCATCTGTACTCCCTCCTCCCCATCTCTCCTGCTCCATCCGTACTCCCTCCTCCCCATCTCTCCTGCTCCATCCGTACTCCCTCCTCCCCATCTCTCCTGCTCCATCCGTACTCCCTCCTCCCCATCTCTCCTGCTCCATCCGTACTCCCTCCTCCCCATCTCTCCTGCTCCATCCGTACTCCCTCCTCCCCATCTCTACCTCTCCCCTCTCCATTCTTGCTCTGAGTCTCAGTCTTGCTGTTTTATACTTTATTTAGTTAGGGTCTGAGCCTTAATCTGTATTGCATAATAAAGTAGTGTAAATTTTAACTTACTTAGAAAAACTTCAATTTTCTGTGTGTAGAATAAATGATTCTTTGTTGCAAATAGTTTTCTTCTCTTAACAATAGACAGATTATAACATTATTCATTAGTCAGTTGTATGCATAGTTTTTTAAAGACAAAACTAAATTTTCATTTAGAGACTGGATATAGTTCAGTGCTCGGGGTCTTTGTCCATCAGGCACAAGGGTTCAGTCACCAGCTATGTAAGTAAAGTAAATTGTCATTTGGATTTAAAGTTATATTTACCTCATTTCAGAGCCAGACAAAATGATAATTTCTCAGGGAGGAAACCAGACATGTCTAAAAGGACATTGCAAAAATGCTTCTTCCCAACTCACTTGTAAGCCTGCCTGTTCTCTTTTGACAAGCTACCTGTACTCGTTCTTTTCCCCGACTACTGAATCCATCCCTTTAGTCGGGTCATTTATTACATGTGTTGTACATTATCTCCAGTTCGCACTCACCTTCCCCGTGTGTGTCAGATCAGTTGGTTATCCTAACTGAAAGAGTATGGCAGTTCGCACCCACCTTCTCCGTGTGTGTCAGATCAGTTGGTTATCCTAACTGAAAGAGTATGGCAGTTCGCACTCACCTTCTCCGTGTGTGTCAGATCAGTTGGTTATCCTAACTGAAAGAGTATGGCAGTTCGCACTCACCTTCTCCGTGTGTGTCAGATTAGTTGGTTATCCTAACTGAAAGAGTATGGCAGTTCGCACTCACCTTCTCCGTGTGTGTCAGATCAGTTGGTTATCCTAACTGAAAGAGTATGGCAGTTCGCACTCACCTTCCCCGTGTGTGTCAGATCAGTTGGTTATCCTAACTGAAAGAGTATGGCAGTTCGCACTCACCTTCCCCGTGTGTGTCAGATCAGTTGGTTATCCTAACTGAAAGAGTATGGCAGTTCGCACTCACCTTCCCCGTGTGTGTCAGATCAGTGGGTTATCCTAACTGAAAGAGTATGGCAGTTCGCACTCACCTTCCCCGTGTGTGTCAGATCAGTTGGTTATCCTAACTGAAAGAGTATGGCAGTTCGCACTCACCTTCTCCGTGTGTGTCAGATCAGTTGGTTATCCTAACTGAAAGAGTATGGCAGTTCGCACTCACCTTCTCCGTGTGTGTCAGATCAGTTGGTTATCCTAACTGAAAGAGTATGGCAGTTCGCACTCACCTTCTCCGTGTGTGTCAGATTAGTTGGTTATCCTAACTGAAAGAGTATGGCAGTTCGCACTCACCTTCTCCGTGTGTGTCAGATCAGTTGGTTATCCTAACTGAAAGAGTATGGCACATAAAGGGGTGTGAGAAGTTAGTAACTTGCCTGCGTAGTCAGTGACAGATACAGAACTTGAGTACTGGATCTGAATCCCAAGCTCTGCTCTTTCTGTTGACGTCTAGAATGAACAGTCTAAAAGTTACTGAGAGGCTGGAGAGACTAAGAGCCCTCCTGCTCTTTCAGAGACCCAGGTTAATTCCAGCCAACTGTGGTGGCTCACAACTCACTTATAACTCCACTTTTGTAAGATCCAAAGCCCTCTTTTGACCTCCATGGGTATGAGGCGCATCACATAAATTAAAATAAGTATTTTTTTAGAGTTGCTGGGGTTTTTTTGGATCCTTGATTTATTTGGCTATTGCTTTCAGTGCTTACTATAAAATTAAATTTGGAAAAAAGCTTAAATACATAAATATATATTACATTAGCTGGTTAAAGGAAAAGGAAAGTAAAATCTTAGCATTTTTCTGTTAAAAAAAAAAACTCCCCCATTTCTATCGTAGTTGTCCCCAAAGGGTTGAGAGGAGAGAGGCAGTTCCCTCGACCACAGATGCAGAACCAACCGTCTAGTGAGAAAGTGGAGTTGGAGCTAGACAGTCTCCTCTTTTTCAGGGTATTCTCTTGGCCCTCTAACTCCAATGATTCAAAGAATGATGTATCATCAATTTTATAGTGTGGATTAAAGAGTATGTTATGAAATATAGTGGATAAAGAGCATGTTGTACATGTTAATATCTCTTGGGTTAGATCCTGCGTTTGTTATATCCTATAAAACACCAGACAAGTTAATATGTCTAAATTTTCTTACCTCTAAAATAAAATGGAATGAGCACCACCTTCCTTGTGGAAGCTAAGTAAGTTATTACATATGAAACATCATCAGTACTGGGTGTTTGCTAACTAATAAATGAAGGCTATGTATTTGATTTTTTTTAAAGGTAACTTAGAAATGATAGTTAAGTTTGTGCATATATTCACTGAATTTCTGTTTCTGTGAAGGAATCCCGCCGGCTCTATCAGTTCCATTATGTGAACTGGCCGGACCACGATGTCCCCTCGTCCTTCGATTCTATTCTGGACATGATCAGCTTAATGCGGACATACCAGGAGCACGAAGATGTGCCTATTTGTATTCACTGCAGGTACGAAAGAGTCTTCTAAATGTAGGAAGTGCGGTGCTTAAATCTGTTGTGGAATAGAGTTTTATTTCTACATTAATTTGATGTGTTTCGTCTTGAGCTTTCCTGGCCCTGTTACAGTATGTTTGGGGCCTGAGAATTGATGGAATCTAATCTAGTGATAAACTGTAAATGTTATAGTAAAACATATTCCCTGGTATAGTCAGTGTCGTGTCGTGAATGATAAAGCCTCAGGCTTTAAAAAGATGTGTGTGGATTAGCATAGCAATGGTCGACGATAGCACTGGTCTCCAGACAAGTGCTGGGTGCCGTGCACATGCCTGGAATCCCAAAACCAAGGAGGCGGAGACAGAATCTCAGAGCTGGAGGCCAGTCAGGGTTACCTAGTAACCAACCTATCTATAGATAGTAAGTCTACCTCAAAAAATCCAGAAGAAAAGGTTAAACTATTGTATACTTACCAAGCATGAGAATTTAAAAGAATCCATTCCCAGTTACACAGCGGAGATGTCATTTGTACCCCAATTTCAGAGCTCTTAGAATGGAGTAATAAGGTATTTTCCAGGTGAAAAGCATTCAGGGACGTTTTCCTTCCTGAGGAACAAGCCTCCGTGTCTGCACCACTGTCTGTCACACCATGAAATTATAGCTTAAAACTGTTGAAATCTTACGCAGGGCTTGAAACTGGCATTCTTTTTTTATCCTTTTAAGAAGTTGTGGTGGGTGGCATTCAGTTGTTTATTGGTAAATATGCCAATCCTCCAAGGTTTTTTGAGGATTGAAGGCTTATGTAGACCAGGCTTTATTTAACTTACTCAATAGCCACAGCTCTGCTTGGATTGCAGGTGTGTGCGGGGTACCTGGCATGTCGTCTTGTAGTAAGTTATGAGTAAATTGTTGGTACATGATACCGGACAACTTTATTAAATTGTGCTGTATACATAAAACTAAATAATGACTTAAGTTTAGGTATATCTATATGCAGCTCCTGTGTAGAAGTGTTTTCTCTTTTCAGGTGATGTTTAAATTCCAGTTACTTTTTGCAAAATTAGTCATGTTGACATGTGAGCCCAGCCTTTGACTTCTGGGGCAATGGATGTGACAGTGTTTGTCTTTGAAGGGGTAATTAATTTTGTGTTCCAAGTGTGTGTTAGAGTTTAATTATGTTAATTAAATAAGATAGCCACCTGTTTTTAATTGAACACATTGAGCTGTTTTTATTGTCTGATTATTTTTCTACTCATAAACCTTGAAAGTTTTAAAATAAAAAGTGAAGAAACATTCCAGTTGGGCAGAAGATAACCTTAATTTTTTCATTTCTTGGAAATTAAGACTGCATGCCTAAGCATGTCTATAATTTTTATATCTTCACATACTGTGACTCCTTCCTTTGTTCTCTGTCTCACCTGACAACCTTCATCTCCAGTGCACTCCAGGTTACATTTATGGTACAACTCTTGTCTGCAACCCTTTTTAGAAAGGTTTTTAAAAGTGTGGATGATCTCAGTAGCCCAGGTGAACCTTGAACTCTTACCTCTTCCCCACCGGTGCTGGGATGGCCAGCAAGGATGAGCCACCATGTCCGACTTGGTTTAGTTGAAAAAATATCCAAAAACTTGACAGAGTGACTCATGCCTATACTCCACCGCTTGAGAGACTGCGAGATAAAGATCAGCCTCGGCTGTAGAGGGGATGGGATGGCAGGAGGAAGAAGAGCAACAACGCAGACCCCCAGACAGACCAGCCAACCTGGGTACAGCTGAGGAAGACAGGAGGCAGAGCCGCTTGTATCGTCACTTTCTTGTGTTGCCCTCATAAAATACAGAGGATACAGTACACGTTAGGAGAGACGTGGCAGCGAACAGAGGGATACAGTACACGTTAGGAGAGACGTGGCAGCGTACAGAGAATACAGTACACGTTAGGAGAGACGTGGCAGCGTACAGAGGATACAGTACATGTTAGGAGAGACGTGGCAGCGTACAGAGGATACAGTACACGTTAGGAGAGACGTGGCAGCGAACAGAGGATACAGTACACGTTAGGAGAGACGTGGCAGCGTACAGAGGGATACAGCACACGTTAGGAGAGACGTGGCAGCGTACAGAGAATACAGTACACGTTAGGAGAGACGTGGCAGCGTACAGAGAATACAGTACACGTTAGGAGAGACGTGGCAGCGTACAGAGGGATACAGCACACGTTAGGAGAGACGTGGCAGCGTACAGAGGGATACAGTACACGTTAGGAGAGACGTGGCAGCGTACAGAGGGATACAGTACACGTTAGGAGAGACGTGGCAGCGAACAGAGGGATACAGCACACGTTAGGAGAGACGTGGCAGTGAACAGAGGGATACAGCACACGTTAGGAGAGACGTGGCAGCGGCAAACCCTCAAAGCCCACCTCCTCTTAAGGCTCTGTTTCCTAAAGGGTCCATATGAGTCTGTGGAGGATATTTTTTATCCAACCCACCACCCCTTGGCTTCATTTTGTAAGGTTTACATGTATAGTGTCTAAAAATGTTGGGGAGAATACAGTTTTTTGTTTTGTTTTTATTTTTCTTTATAGTTTTAAAAAGAAAATGTTGTGTCAGCCATGAAAAAATAAAACATTTGCAATAGCTTTGCAGTATAGTCATGATTGTATTATTAGTAACATGTAGGATATTTCAAAACCTAATGTAGAATTTCATTAGATAAATCTGTTATTTCCAAATATTATAAAAGCTACTTTACTCCTGAGGCAATTTTTCTATTTTCTATCTTAGTCCTTCAAAAGACCTTAGAATCAGTGTTTCTCAGAATCACCCTAAATTTATCCTACTAAGTTATTTGTATCTGTAATTGTATTTACTATAAGAAATAAGTAAAGGAAACCCAGGATGGTGGTGCATAGCTATAATCCCAGCATTCTGGAGACTGAAGGAAAAGAAAAGTATCTCATCAGTTAAGAGCACTGCCTGCTTTTCTAGAGGACCCAGGTTTGATTCCCAACTCAGTTCCTGGGCATCTGACTCGCTCTTCTGGCTTCAGGGCACCAAGCGTGTATGCGTGTGATACACAGACATAGATGTAGACAAAACACTCGTGCACATAAAATAGTCTTGTTAAGTAAATGAAAGTTTCAGACACGAGATGTATTGGTTAATTACTGCTTTAAAGATTTATTTATCTTAACTTTGAAGTTTTCCTCCCTGACTTGTGAAGAGAGCTGGTTCTGCCTCTTACTCCAGAGTGACTCTGGTGGGCATTGGGGGATCATCTAACACATTGCAGTGATATGTTGACCAGTCAGCTGGTGAAAAATAAAAGTGTTTTGTTCTGGAATTGAAAGATAAAGAAGTTGTCTTGACTTGACTTTTTTACAAGTTATTTAAAATTATTTCCTGTTTTGTTATGTTATCCAGTCAGTACCCATAATTCTTAAGTCTGTTTCAGTTGAATTTTCCTGATTCCAAAAATTATTTAGTTCCTTTAAACAACAAAAGCACTGTGTTAACTTCAGTAACTTATGCACAGCTACAAAAGAAGAGAAAATGAGTCCATTTGTAGCGTGTGCTTGTAGACAGGGTCTTAGGACCTATCCAAACTGTCTGGGGAGGCTGCAGCACAGGATCTTCACAGATGCTCTCCACTTAATTAACAGGGCCCCTACTCCTCCCTCAGGAGGTCGTGGTGGTAGTCAGTTGTCTTTGTTTATGGAATCTCTGCTGCTTCTAAAATTGACTCCTGGGCCTTGTAGCGCACTCCTTCCCATACCGTTACAGTTAATGGCTCCTGCAGGCCAGAGCATAAGCCATCTTGAGTATTCTGCTGTACTCTATCTCCACACGATGGTACTGGCTAAACTTGACTGACAGAGGGAAAGGCTTAGAGCTTTCCTGTGAGTCATTTACTGTTAGACATTTCTTGAATTAAAAATTTAAATATCCAAATTTTAGTGTTAAGCATAAATACTGTTTCTGTATTTTAACTGTATTTTGTTCACTAATTAGAATTTAATCATATTTCTTAAATGATTTTTGCTTCTGAATGTTAATATGCCTTTTATTTTAAAAATTAAATTTTTTTCCCTCAAATTTTGTGTCTTTAGTGCAGGCTGTGGAAGAACAGGTGCTATTTGTGCCATAGATTACACGTGGAACTTACTAAAAGCTGGGGTAAGAGTGCTTTTATATAGCATCAGATTCCGTGTATTGTGAGCACCACATTAATATTAACTGTTAAATTACAGTATGTTTTCTTAGCTATCCTGTGTTTCCAGAGTTAGTTTTACCTCGTAACTAAAGATAAGTGAGTGTGAATGTTAGGTACGAAGTGAAGGCACACACTCCAGGATGCGGCTAAAACTAAGTGAGTGTGAATGTTAGGTACGAAGTGAAGGCACACACTCCAGGACGCGGCTAAAACTAAGTGAGTGTGAATGTTAGGTACTAAGTGAAGGCACACACTCCAGGACGCGGCTAAAGATAAGTGAGTGTGAATGTTAGGTACTAAGTGAAGGCACACGCTCCAGGACGGCCCCACCAAGGCTGCTCTCCCCTCTCCTGTATCCTGCTGGGATCAGTGTCCTGTGTTTATTACACATCTTCGTCTATAGTGTTGACTGTGGGTCTGTAGTTCACTCTCTGGCTACTGTCGGCCTCGTTGTTTCTGCCTCTTGTTATTTCCGTAAGTTGTGTTTGATGTCTTTTGGAAGACACAGAGGTCAATTTGTGTATATGTGTTTCTTCTGCTGTCCTTGCTGTCTCCATCTTCTGTGTGACAGGAAAACTTAATCTTCCGTAGCTTGAGATTGGCTGTGTCAGTCAGCATTTTGTGAGTCAAAAATTAAAATTGGAAAAAGAAGAGATACTTATAAATACCAGCCAACAAGATTTGGGGAAAAGATTTAAATGTCTGCTTGAAGCATTGCTCAAGTTGTATTTTTCAGTTGCAGTCCCCTTGATGGTTTTGTCTTAACATGAGTGTCTGTAAGGACTCTGGACCTACAGCCCTGAAACCATTCTCTCCTCAGCTCCGATTCTAATCCCCGTTCCCTGTTCAGATTGAACAGTAGTTGGCAGAGTGCCTCAGGACTGTCATCTCAGTCTGAAACTTCCTGAGAGGCCGAGGGCAGAGCGGTCTAGAGAACGAAGTCACATTATTTACAGCCTGATTTCAGATAGCCTTATCTTAGGTTTTATCCTCACAGTTTCTTAGTTCTCCAAGTAATCAGTTTCTCGTGGTTGTATATATCTCCTTCATTTCCCAGAATAACCTTTTACTTACGTTTGTGTGCTCACATGCGTGTGTGTGTGTGTGTGTGTGTATGTGCGCACGCTTGCATGTGGTGGTCAGGCATTTATGTGGGTTCTCAGGGACTGGCTCAGTCCTCACACTTAGGAGAGCACTGACTTGAGCGTCTTCTCAGCCCCTACTCCGTCTATCCAGTTTGTTGTGGGCTCTGTTTCTCGCGCTGTGGTCACGCTCTGCAGGGTGACTGCTGAGGCTTGGGTGGGCTTTGTCCATAACGCCAACCGTGTCTGATAGGCAGCTCACAGTGAAGGCTTGCAGTGTCTAGCATGTGTCTAAAGTCTGTGGGAAAACGTGATAGTTTTATTGTTTTGATGTTGTCCATAGTTATATGTGTTAAATTCTTGGTTTTAGAAAATTCCAGAGGAATTTAATGTATTTAATTTAATACAAGAAATGAGAACACAGAGGCACTCTGCAGTACAAACAAAGGTATAGTTGATTTTTCTCTCTTTATAAATTATATTTCAAAAACGTTTCCTCTGGTGTTTTTCTTCTCGTTTATCAGTAATTTCTCTTTGCAACAGGAGCAGTATGAGCTTGTTCACAGAGCGATTGCCCAGCTGTTTGAGAAGCAGCTGCAACTGTATGAGATTCATGCAGCACAGAAGATGGCTGATGGTGTAAGTATTCTTAGCCCACTGGCCTTGGCAAACTTACTTTTTACCAAGAGCTGGCCTTACAGCTGTGTGAGATGGTCATGGCAAAGGTTACTATTATCTGACCTAGGTTTTTTTAATGTACTTAATTTCTACTGGTATGATAGAGACGTAGTGACTCAGTAAGTAAAATATAGAAAAGATTTTATGTCAGAGTCAATATTCATTATTGCTTCAAGTAGAAGCTATGTTTTAAAACTTAACTACATTATTCACCCTTCGCTTTCACCCACAACTAAATAATTATAAGTTGGGTCTAACATTTTGTACTTATTTGCATATACTCCATACTTTTTTGTGTGGGGAACAATCTTGCTATGTAGCCCAGTCTGTCTAAGGTTCTCTCGCCTCAGCCTCCGTGAGTGCTAGGATTGTAACATTCATCACCAGCGAGACCCTTTTTGTCTTGTTGTAATTCATTGCCATTACAGCTTAAATGATCTCACTGGATCTTCAGCTTTTGAAAATGTGTTATTAAGGGGTATGTGTGTGTTTGTATGCGCACATCATGATCTGGGGTGTGGATATAAACCACAGCTTGTCTGAGGAGGTCACAGGACAGCTCTGTGGGTTCGGTTCTCTTGTTTGCCAATCAAGGAAAGTTATTTTTCCTGTAATTTTAATGAAACCTTTTTTACCCTTGGCAGAATGAAATTACCCCTGGAAATATGGTCAGCTCTGTTGATAGTGAGAAACAAGACTCTCCTCCTCCAAAGCCACCACGGACTAGGAGGTACTGTGTGTCTTAAGACATTTTCTCTGAGGGATTCTTTTACCTTACTGACATAGCTAAAATTACAGATTCTGAACATTTCTTAGTTTTATAACTGGTTATTTCATTAGGATAGGAGAACTAGGCAGAGGTTCATATTTCAAGAAGGTGCCCCAAATACCTGCTTGGCCAAGGCTTAGTGGCCGAGAACAGCAGGTCTGAGCATAAGATCTCTAAGTCTGGGTGTAACATAAGGGAAAAAGGACAACTGGAAACAGTGTGGAGGCCACAAAGGAGAAAGCATTTCATTATGTTTTTGTCTTCATTCGGCTTGACAGTGCTAAGAGAGGAACGCAGGGCTTCCTTGTGTGGGAGGCAAGCACTCTACCACTGAGCCCATACCCAGCTCCTGAGAGAATATTTTATATGGCAAAAAGTAGCGTGAATGTCTGCTCCCAACAGAATGCTGCCAGGGAAATGAACTGGACTCTCATACCTGTGTGTAAAACACAGCACATTTGTGGGGTTCAAACAAAGAGTTGTTGTTGGTTCACGTAGATGTGTTTAGGACTGTCTTATTTGGGAAGCCCACAAACAGCACAGCAAGCGTGCAATGTAAGACCAGCATTAAGGAAAATGGGTAGATTTGAGAATCGCTGCAAATCATAGCCTGAGCTTAAAAAAAAAATAAATGAGCTTATGATTTTTTTTTTAAGATTAGATTTGTTCTTTTGATTTTATGTGTAAGTATTTTACCTGTATGTTTGTATATGTGTATGTATGTAAGAAGGGTGCATCAGAACCCCTGGAACTGGAGTAAGGGGTGGCTGTAAGCTACCATGTGGGTGCTGGGAACCAAACCCTGGTCCTCTGGAAAAGCCAGGCCATCTCACCAGCCTCAAGTTTTTAATTTTTTAAAAGACAACTACATTAAATCCAAAGAAGTTGTCTTAAAAAGGCTTATTTATACACTAGCAGTCATAGAAACCAGAATTTTAAGTAGATGTTTATTGTTTTGACTAATGAAAAAAATTAAAGTTTATTGGTTGGAAAAATTGTGTCGTGTAGCTTTGGGGGGGGGGGTTCTTTTGTTTTTTTTGTTTTTCAAGGCAGGGTTTCTGTGTGTAACTTTGGCCGCCCTAGAACTTGCTCTTTAGACCAGGCTGGCTTCAAACTCAGATCCACCTGATTCTCCCTCTTGAGTACCACCACCACCTGGTTTTACTGAGCTTTTAAACAATATTTAAGGTGCTTTTTTAAAAAAAAAATTGCCACAGTTTTCAAAACACCGGAATATAACTTTCGATTATCAAAGAAAAACTGGAGAAAAATGATGAGAGGACCCGCCCATTTAAAATGATAATGTGTTTCAGACTGGGCACGCACGCAAGGCAGCATTGGAAGGGAAAGGCCGGAAGGTCAGGGTGTAAGTCAGGAGGACGGAGAGAACAGCTGCCGAAACTGACGTGTGGCTGTCCGTGTGGTGTGTGCACATCTCACACAGACAGTGAAATGCAGGTGCTCACGGCCGTCCTCAACAAGACTGCTAGCAGTGGGAGCAGGGAGCAGAGGGGGAGACTACTGAAAGAGACTACTGGAAATGTGGGGGTATTTCAGGGAAATCTCACAGGAATCTACAAAGATGACCCCAGATAAGACTCCTAGTAATAGCAGATACGTAGCCTGAACTGGCCATCTCCTGTGACCGGATTGGTGCCTAGACCAGTTGTCATCAGAGAGGCTTCATCCAGCACCTGATGGAAACAGATGTAGACCCACAGCCGAATGTAAGGCAGAGTTTGGGGGAATTCTGCAGAAAAGAAAGGATTGTAGGAGCCAGAGGAGTCAAGAAAACTCACAGGATCAACTGTAGCATGAATTCTAATTGGTATTAATAATAAAAACCGCGAGTTATAGGGGTTAATACTGAAGATCAGAGAAGCAAAGTGGCCAGCCTCTAGAATGTTCTTTTACCTCTACCAGTGTTCAGACTGAAGGAGCAGTCCTGCCCTCAGATTGTCTCCCAAGACTGCACTGAGCTCCTGTCTCCTCCCACCTTATGTTCCTTTCTCCACCTCCCTGGTGCTGGCATTAAAGATGAGGGATCCTGAGTACTGGGATCACCTTTGTGTGAGCTCTGTTTCTCTTTTGACAGAGATTCAGGGTGGCCTTGACCTAAGGATCCCTCTGCCCCCACCTCCTGAGTTCTGGGATTAAAGGTGTGTGCTCCCACTTCGTGGCCTCTAGTGGTTTAGCTCTGCATTCTGATCCTCAGACAAGCTCATGGAGACTGAACCGACAACCAGGGAGCCTGCACAGGGCTGGCCTAGGCCCTCTGCATATGTGACAGTTGTGTAGCCTGATCATCTTGTAGGACTCCTAGAACTGGGAGCAGGGTCTGTCTCTAACTCTCCACGCCTCTCACTGGGTCGCCTTGCTCAGCCTTGTATTGCAACTCATGTGCCATGTTTTATGGATACTCACGGGAGACTGCCCTCTCCTGAACAGAAACAGGGGAGGAGTGGATGTGGGGTGGGGCGACAGAGGGGGAATGGAGTATAGAGGTACTGGGAAGAGTGGAGGAAGGGGAAACTGTGGCCAGTACAATGTCAGACCTGTAACAGCAGATAAAGAAAATCACAAATGAGACAAATTCATTTCATCACTTAAGTTTAGAGCGCAGTCTAACTGAACTAATCAGATAGGTTCATCACGTGACATTGTTGTTAATTCCAGATTGGCACGCTTAGGGTCTTATGCTTGTTCCCGCAGTAATTCCCTACTTTGTGCTGTTTTCTCCAATCAAATTGTCTCCTCTCACTGTTAAAGATTTCTTTGAGGCTCAGTTGTAATTTTTAAAGTTACTGCTCTAGATCAGAAAAAGTATAGCACAGGTAAAGCATCCTTCTCAATTAAAAAACAAGTCACTGGGGCTGGCTGTGGCTCCGTAGGTAAGGACCCAGGTTCAGTTCCCAGCACTCGTGTCACGTTGCTCACACCACTTGTAACTCTAGCTCCAGGGAACCAGTGTCCTCTCCTGACCTCCGTGAGTACACATGCACACGCACACTCAAACACAGTTATTTATTTAATTACTTTTTAAATGTGTATGGGTGTTTAAACTTCATTTACACCTGTCTACCCCGTGTGTGCCTGGTACCCATAGAGGCCACATAAAGCATCAGATCCCCTTGGGCTGGAGTTAGACAGTTACAGGCTGTTGTGTGCGTGTTGGAAATTGACCTGTGCCTGGCCTCCACTGTTTTATTTCCTTCCATTAATTTATTAGCAAAGGGGATGGGTGTTTGTTTGCTGGTAATGATTCTCTTATATGCTAGACACTGGCTACAGCTAAGCTGGACTTAATCAGAATCAGAAGGCCGTAGAGAACAGTTGTTTTTAACTTAGCATTTTCTCATTCTGTGAGAAATCAGTACCTTTGAAGATACAAGTATACACGTCCTCTAGAAGGTTATGTTCTGGTGAGTGAGATGGTCATTCCAGCGTGTGCAGGACAGAGCCCGGAGACTGTATTAGGCTGTGCACTGAGACTCTGACTGAAAAGACAACATAATCTTAGAACCAAAACCAGTTTTAAAAGAAAAGTCTCATATTATATAGTTGAGAGTGTAAGCAGAAAGAGTAAGAGAAAAGTTTATATTGTACAGTTGGGAGTGTAAGGAAGAGGAAAAGGAAAGTTTATATTACACAGTTGGGAGTGTAAGGAAGAGTAATTCGGACTGGGGAGCAGTGGTGACCTGGGGACGGGACCCCTCTGTCCAAGGATGATGCTTCCCTCACAGGACAGTTAGAGAACCGACTGCTAAGAAAGCCATCAAAACTCAAAGTCTTACAATTAGAACTTTATAACCATATTGTAATGGATTTTAATGTATTAGTTCTTGCTGCAGAAATATTAGTCAACTTTTAAAATGTTAAACATTCCTGAAGTCCGGTTTGTTTTTTTCCAGTTGCCTTGTAGAAGGGGATGCCAAGGAAGAAATCCTGCAGCCACCAGAACCTCACCCGGTGCCACCCATCTTGACGCCTTCTCCCCCGTCAGCCTTTCCAACCGTTACTACTGTGTGGCAGGACAGTGACAGATACCACCCAAAGCCAGTGTTACACATGGTTTCATCAGAACAACATTCAGCAGACCTCAATAGAAATTATAATAAATCTTCAGACCTTACAGGGAAAAACGAATCCCCTGTTGAACATGTAGATAAAAAATTAGAGCGAAATTTAAGTTTTGAGATTAAGAAAGTTCCTCTCCAAGAGGGCCCCAAAAGTTTTGATGGGAACACACTGTTGAATAGGGGACATGCGATTAAAATTAAATCTGCTTCGTCGTCTGTGGTTGACAAAACCTCTAGGCCACAGGAGTCAAATTCAGGTAATCTAAAAGTTGATGGTGTTTCTCAGAATTCCTGTGTGGACTGCAGTGTGACAAATTCAGACAGAGTCCCCGATTCTTCAGAAGAGTCCCAGAACTCCCACACACCGCCACGGCCAGACCGCTTGCCTCTCGATAAGACAGGACATGTGGCGTGGTCACTTCACGGACCCGAACACGCCACACCCGCATCTCACTCATCCGAGGGCAAGTCCCCAGACAACCATTCTCAGCCTGTAAAGACCGCGAGCTCAGCAGCAGCAGCCTCTCCAGCAGACGCTGACACCCACGAGCGCCTGGACCATCACAGCAGCTCGCCCCTGTTGAGAGCGCCCCTCAGCTTTACCAACCCCCTTCACTCTGATGACTCCGACTCAGAGGACAGGGACTCTGACGGTGCTGTGACCAAGAACAAGACGAGCATTTCCACGGCCAGCGCCACCGTCTCTGCTGCCAGCAGTGCTGAGAGCAGCTGCACCAGGAAAGTGTTGCCCATGTCCATTGCTAGACAGAACGTGGCGGGAGCTGAAGAAGGTAATGTGGCCTGAAGGCCCCTGTCTGTCTGCCCCTGTCTGTCCTGGGGTTTATAGTCACTGTGTCGGTAGGCTGTGTTCTTACAGTATTCCTGTCACTATTAGAAGATTGCTTTGGTCATGTGTAGCCTAGTGCTTTAAGTCAGATTTATCTGACTAAATAATTAGAAATAAACCAGAAAAAATAATTTGCAGTGTCAGTGATGCAAAATACTGTAGATCACTTGCTGAGCTATTAATTTCACCCTTGCTTCTTGTAAATACTTAATGGACTTTTTTTCTATAACTACAAAATACTTCTTCTTCTTCTTTTTTTTTTTTTAAAGAAGACAGGGTTTCTCTGTGTAGCTTTGGAGCCTGTCCTAGAACTAGCTCTGTAGACCAGGCTGGCTCTGAACTCACAGAGATCCTCCTGGCTCTGCCTCCCAAGTGCTGGGATCAAAGTCATGTGCCAACCACTGCCCAGCTACTAAAGTTTTAAAGAACTCTTTCCACAAATGCTTCAAGTAAAGCTGTTTTCAGTGGGACATTAACCTACAAGAGACTAGCGGCCATTTGATACCTTCAGGCTCAAGAAGGGTGTGTGTTTGCTCCAATACCAGGTCTGCACTTACCCTCTCTGCTTTAAGCAGCCTGCTATGTCCATAAGACATGCTGTTTCAAGACAGAGGGTCTCCTTATGAAGGCCAGGCTGGCCCAGAACTCAGGGTCCTCCCGCCTCCACCCACCTTGCCCTGGGTTCTGGTTTGCATCACCATGTCTGTTGTATAGTATTGGTTCTTGAAATCTTCATGGTGCCTTCCCTCTTGTTTGGTTTTTGAAATAAGAACCTGGAACTTTATTTTTCTGCCTCAATCCTATGTACTCTGAGATATCCAGGGATACATTATTATGACTGCCACAAATATAGTTGTTTTTCAGGGCTAGAGAAATGGCTCAGTCGTCAAGAATACTTGTTGCTCTTCGAGTTCAATTCCCAGCACCCACATGGAAGCTCACCACTGTCTGTAACTCCAGTTCCAGGGGGTCTGACACCCTCACAGATACACACACAGGCAAAACACCAGTGTGCATAAAATAAGATTTGTTTTGTTGGTTTTTTTGAGACGGGGCTTCTCTGTGTAGCAGTCCTGCCTTTCCTGGAACTATCTCTCTAAACCAGGCTAGCCTCGAACTCAGGGATCTGACTGCCTCTCAAGTGTTGAGATTAAAGGCAGGCATGAGCCACCACTACTGGGCAAGTAATTTTAGATTGTATCGTGTATTATTTATTCTATAGTTGATTATTACTTAATTTGTTACTTACTTTGTAAAACAATTGACACAAAAAATAGAGAATTTTGTATTTGAATTTGTTAGTGAATTAACCCAATAAATTTGTATTGATAACCAAAAATAGTATTTCGTATAAGCTGCTGCCTGACAAAATTTTTCACTATGAATTCTTTCATTTCCCCTTTTCCCCCCTTTCTTTCCTTTCTTTCTTTCCTGTACCAAGGGCCTAGACATACCAAACATGCACAATCTTGACTTCAGTGTTTTTCTTTAGTCTGACATTCTTTTTCAGATTTGGCTAGTGTGGGCCCCACACACTGTGATGTGCAGCAACCCTAGTAAAATAGCGAAGTTTCTGGTTGTATGACTCTTGCGGGTGGAGGAGGGGCTGTTGGGATCCATCCCGGAGCTCCTGGGGAATCTGTACCGAAAGCTTGTCGTGTACTCAAGGCCGTTTGGAGATCCACGGAGGGGCATGCAGTTGAAAAGCAAGGGCCACCATTAGTAAACACTTGTTGACAAGAAAGAACCCGATAAGAACTTAGCAGTGCACAGAACTTGGTGCTGGTGTCATGTGTCCTTCCTGTGGTCGTCAGTGATAAGATGGCAGGGAGAAACGGTGCCACTGCCGCTCTCGGATAAGGTAGAGAGTGCGGGCGCTCTGGGTAGATACATCAGTGTTGTATCGGAACTGTGGACTGGAGGCTGTCCCTTGTGTGCTTGTCCTCAGCTAAATACAAGACGGCTGGCCAGCCGCAGCAGTGCTTGCTGGGAATTTACTTGATTTGCAGTGTGTAGTGCTTGTGCCTATCAGATATGATAAAACAAGGGTGTCCTGCCGCAGTGTTCATTGTCAGAATAATAAGGATCCTCAGTATAGTTCTCCTCATGTCTGCGTACACATGCACACCAGTGTGCTCTTGCCTTGTTCTTTCCCTAGAGCTGGACTTCAGTGACCTAACACACTGGTTTATCCTGAGCTCTAAGGCTGACCTGTGGGGCTTGCTTAACGCAGTATCATTTATCTCTGATAGGGGCTAATTTGGTTTCCACTGGCGTAAAAACCTTTAAGATGACTTGAGTTCATATCTTTGATGTGGTATCAGATGACACTGTTCACAGCACTTGAGTAGTGCATAAATGGTTCCTAAAATATTAGTGGCTGTATTATATCTACTAGAATGATAACTTGTGTTTCAAATGGTAGTTGAGTTGCCCGGCATGGGACTCGGGTACATACTTTGAGACGAGTAAAGCTTATGAGGAGAATTGGACTGACTGCGTGAGTTCAGCGACTAAGTCATTCGGGAAGCACTGGCACTAGCCAAGGACCAAACCCAGCGAGCCAGTGGGCTCTTGACTGCAGACTCTCCCCATCGTGGTGCAGTCAGAGCAGTGTCTTCGGGGTCAGCAGGGTCCGAGCAGCAGTGCAGTTCGCTCCTCCTCTGCTCTATCATGGGTGGAGTGGTCATGGTGTTTGGAACTCATTTTCTTTGCTGCTTGAATGGCATTTTATTGTTTGTTTAATTCTTGGATTTTATATTTTTAATTTAGATGTTGATGTTAGTGAAGAGTCGCCTCCTCCCCTACCTGAACGAACACCTGAATCGTTTGTATTAGCAAGTGAGCATAGTGAGTATCTCTTCTACATGGCTGATGTTAATCTAGCAGTTATTATACTGAGTAATTAGGATCAAAGTGTGAGTTTTAATTGATGCTGACAGCTTTTTATTACTCACTTGAAAACCCCTTCACATAGTATTGTTTTCCCTTCCTGAGAGGGCTAAATGATCAAATTTGTAGTCGTCACTGGGAACTGCTAAACTTAAATTAAATGCGGTGTCTGCAGTCGGTGTCTCTTCATTCATCAGTGGCAGTGCATACCGCTTCACTGTTTAGTGTGTGTAAATTAACGTGAGCGTTGAGTTGTGGGCAGGCACGTCTGTGAAGATAGTTGCTACAATGTCTAGGATGCGTCTTTATATTTAAAGACAGAGTTTAATATACTGCGTTTCCCTGTTCCTCAGCTATACCCGTGAGACCTGAATGGAACGAACTCCCATGTCAGGAGTCGGAACAGAGAGGATCCGAAGTGAGTCCTGGGGCTGGGGTGGCTCTAGCTCAGCGCCCATCTTAGAGCTGTCTGCTGATTGGCCGCTTCTGCCCTTGCTATGGCTGACCCTTTTCTCTGCTTACATGTTTATTATGATTTTTAATTTTTTAATTTTTTGTACATCTGGACTGCAGTTTCTTCTCTCTCCTCCCAGTCCCTCCCTCTACCTCCTTTCTGCCCCCGCCCCATCCTTTCCTCCTCCACCGCTGTGCGGAAAAAAGGGCAGGCCTCCCGCGGACTCACACTGAGTCACCTTGCCCGGCTCTAATACAAGGGGAGGTGCGTCCTCTTCCTGCAGCTTGATAGCCTTGCTTTGTTGATGTCCATAGTTGGTCGCTTTTCATTAGCATTGCTTAGGGGGTTGTTTGGTTGGTTGGTTTTGTTTTACTTTTTAAAACAGGGTCTTTTTTTATGAATAAATAAATTTTTTTTAATGTTTAAGAAGAAAGTATTTTGAGCGGGGTTTATTCTTCTTCCTCTATTCCTCTTATTCTTAGATTTAGTCTTTTCATAGTGTCCCAGTTAAGACAGGATCTTGTATCACCAAACTGCTGTGAAACTTATCCTATGTGCTAGGCTGCCCTTGAATGGCTCACTCTCCTGCCTGTCCTCCTCAGTTGGGGGTTATCCATGTCATACACTTGTCCCACCACATCTTGCTGTACACCAAGATTTCTGATTACAAGTTGATGTAAAATGCAAGATACAGCCTTTTTTTAAAAAGATACATTTTTAAAAGAACTCCCTGACTTTTGTAAGGCCGTCTCTTCAGACTATTATTTCGTCAAACTGCTCTTGAAAAAAATTTTAAATTAGTCCGTGTTTTGAATTATTTTGGAAGTACAAACAGTACTTAGTATTTGGGGGATCTGGTCTCCTGTCAGACACAGCCAGGTTGTTTTATAGTCAGGAAGCTGTTGGTCGTGGTAGTTTGTGCTCAGGGAGACCACAGTTGGTAGGACACAGTGGATGCCTGGAACGTTATGGTGGCGTGTTTCTCCTTTAGAGTGTAGGTCAGTATAGTAAGCGCTGCCGAGACGGCTCAGTGGGTCAGAGCAGGCTGTTCACGTGTGAGGACCTGAGTTCCCACCCTAGAGCCCTTGTAAAAATCCGGGTGTGCCCTCAAATGCCTGTGACCCCAGTGCCCGGTTCAGTGAGAGACTGCCGCAGAGGAGAAAGGCAGAGAGCAACAGTACAGCAGGACTCCAGGGCCGTCCCCCTAGCTCACATGCACACACACGCCAACACAAAGGGGAATTTTTGAAATAACATCATAAAATTTTAAGTGTAATGAAACACTATTGCTTTCTTTTTCTTAGTGTAAAAAATCAAGATACAGACCAAGATGGTAGTGCGTACCTGTAATCCTAGAACTTAGGGAGAGGAGGGAAAGAAGGTCAGGATTTAAGACTATCCTTGTCGGTAATAGTGAGTTTAAAGCCAACCCAGCCTATGTGAGATTCTGTTTCAGAAATAAATGAATAAAATAACGAGGGGATTTTGTTAATACTCCTCAGTTTCTTGGGGCATATACCTATAATAAATATTCTGTTTATTGCACATAAGATGCACATAATTGCAATAGCTATTAAATGTCTTTGCAGGACTTGATAGCCTCTGGAAATGAAAAATGTGGTAAGTTACTAGATTATTTTTTCCTCTTTACTTTATAGATTGATTTCAATAAAATAGTACGTGTCATGGTTCATACTGGTTGGTTATTTTCTATGTAGGAGGTCTCTAGGATAACTTCTTCTCTGTGATAAAATTTATTTATTTATGTTTTTTTTCGAGATAAGGTTTCTCTGTAGCTTTGAAGCCTGTCCTGGAACTAGCTCTTGTAGACCAGGCTGGCCTTGAACTCACAGAAGTCTGCCTGCTTCTGTCTCCCGAGTGCTGGGATTTAATGCATGTGCCACCACTACCTGGCCCTCTGTGATAAAATTCTAAGCTGGCTGTACCTACATGTTACTGATCTGACTTGGAAAGTTGTGGCAACATTTATTTCTAGAAGTCACAGGTTTATGGGAAATGGTTGCTTTTTCGTTGTTAAAATATCCAGAAGCTGGGGGATAGCTCTGACTGAGCAGGGTCTAGTTTATTTCTAGCACCGAAGTTAACAACAGTTACAGTTACTTAGATGTTTGCTTCTGTCTGAGTAAATGCTCCAGGTGGACCTACAAGTGGAAATGTGCTTTTAAAAGCCAGTTGTTTTAGGGCTCTTCTGTTGAGGATGTTTGTGTGTATTTGAAAATAAATCAATAGTTATACTATCAAGTTTGATCGAGACTGTCTGAGTGGGTACCTAGCATGCATGAAGGCCAAGTTCCCCAGCCCTCACAGATGAGGCACCGTGAACGGCAGAAGCGGGAGATTCAGAGTCAAGGCCAGCCTGTGCTATACAAAACTGTGTCTCAAATGGGGGGAAGAGGAACAGTGGGAGAGTTTCTGTCGTAGTAAAGTAGATCACATTATTAAATTGATGTCAGTTTTAGCTACCTCTCTTCGACGATGGCTAGAAAGCTGAGTTACATCAGCAACACATAGCGAACGTTCCTGACATGTGATGCCTCAGATGGCAATGTCCCCATTCCTATAGCATTTGGGCTCTCGATGTTGCCTGCTCCTTTCATATGCTCCACTTAGCACCCTCTTCTTTCTCCCTGGCTTTTGTAAGCTTTGGCTTGAAAAACTGAGTCCTGCTGCTCAGTGATGTTCACATAACTAAGAACTCAGGTCTTAAGTCTGCATCTCCTTTCCCTTAGGAGATGCCATGGGGACCTCATCACCAGTAGTTCATTTATGTCTCGTTTCCATTGTGTCGGTGTTGGATCTTGTCACTACTGAGATGATGTGTGTGTGTCTCCTCCTGGGCCGTCAGCATAACCCCCAGGTCAAGTCCTATGGGCTGAAGGGTGAAGGCCCTTGTTTTCAAGCCTGGCAGCCCACACAGTAGGAGAGACCGACTACTGAACGTTGTCCTCTGGCCTCCACGCATAAGCTATGTATGGCTTTGCATTCTCATAAATGAGAAATGTGAACGGTTTAAAGGAAAACCAAGCAGGGCATGCTGATACATACCTGCCTGAAATTTTGGTGCTTAGGAAGAGGAGCAGTTAGACACCAACCTGGGCACACAGAAGATTGTTTTAGCAAAATGGAAAGATTCAGAAAGGGTGGGCAAAGAAGAAAATGACCAACCTTAGTAGGTCTGTTGACTCTTCTAGGCTACGAACATCTTAAGGCCAGGAAACATCTTTAGACTTATCCTGGATTCCAGAAAGAGAATAAGGGAGATCGGCAGGAGCTGTAGAGACTGGGCTGGGCACACCTGACATCGGAGCACTCTGGAGGCAGAGGCAGGCAGATAATCTCTGCAGTCTGCGGCCAGCCTGGGCTACAGCAAGTTCCAGGCCAGCTGGGGCTGCATAGCGAGACCCTCAGGGAGGGAGCGAGGGGGGCATAAGTTGTAGAAGGAAAAATGTTAATTACTGTTTAAAAAAAAACTTTTTATTGATCTTTAAATGAGTAAATTTGCTACAGTTTAAACAAGAAGACTTCAAAAGAATTAATGGGAGCATAGTAAATTATCCATTAATTAGAAACTTGTTTGACTGTAATTACTTTACGAAAGTGTCGCTTACAATGCCCGGGATTGACGAGATGAAGTAAATGTACAAGAATCGTCATCACAGAGTGCTGGGCTGTTGTACACTCTGTGAGTCTAGTGCACAGGAGGCTGAGACAGGAGACCTGAAGCCACAGAGTGGCCTGCTCTGTGCGGTGGGCCCTCAGAACGGCACCAGAAAGTCACGTAACGGGAACCCAGCTTGTCCTGCGTGCCCACTTCTCTTGTATTAACCTCAGTATTGTGACTGTGCTACCTTAGAGGGTGGTGATTAATATGGACTTGTTCTTTTACTTTAGATGCAGGGGGCACCCACACGGAGGCGGGCACGGACTCTCCGTCTCCTTTGAGCGACAAGAAAGACGAAACAACAGAAAGTCTAACTGAAGCCACAGATATTGGTAATTCACGTCATAACCCTAATAGGCCACCACAGTGGCGTTCTTTCAGGGCTTGTGTCTGACAGTAGGAGATAGAGGCAGATGGATTGTAGTGAATTTCTGACGAGCCAGGACTACTTAATAAGATGATGACAAAAATGAGAAGCGTAGCTCAGTCATTGAGAGCACTTCAACCCAGGTGTGCCTTTAGTCCCGGCAAGAGTAAGAAAATATATTACTGCTATTTTTCAGGATTTCCATAAGGCAGTTTTATAACGATCATACGTTTTTATTTACTGGTAACTGTGAGAGGGTGCGTGTGTGTGGCATGTGTACCTGTGGAGATGAAAAGGTAGTTTTTGGAAGTGGGCTCTTCTCTTCCACCGTGGGCTCGGGGTACTCATCTCCGGCTGTCAGACTTGGCAGCCGTACTTCTAGCCCTTATCAGACTTCATAGTGTATTATATTAAGATTCTGAAATGATGCCAAGAGTAAAAGCATGTATGGTTAAAATTGCTTGAAATTATGAAATAATTAACTTACTCTGTTTCAGGCAGAGATTAAAAATCAAAGTTTTTAAAATGGCAATATAAGGAACTGGAAGTCTAACTCAGTTGAGAGGTTGCTTGCCCAGCTTGTGAGAAGCCCTGGGTTTGAGCCCCAGCACCATGTAGACCCAGCCAGCACTTGGGAGGGGCAGACAGAAAGATCCGTTCAAGGGGATCTTCCTGTGACGGGAGAGAGAGAGGCCAGGCTGCTCTGTGGATGACTTGGTTTCGGAGGAGAAAGGAAGCTATAGTCTAGTGTAAGCAGACCTGTGCACTGTGTGACTGTTCTGACGCCCTGCTTCTGCCTCCTAAGTGCTGGGATTAAAGGCGCACACCACCACCACAGCCTGGCTCGGTGTTTTGATTATTATATGGCGAAAGGACTTTCTTTTCTGGCCCCGTCTATTTGGTGTAATCCATTTGGTGTTATGTGTCTGTGTGAGGTGTCAGGTCCCTTGTAACTGGAGTTATAGACAGGTGTGAGCTGCGTTGTGGGTGCTGGGAATTAAACCTGAGTCTTTAGGGAGAGCGGCCAGTGCTCTCAATTGCTGAGCCGTATGTCCAGTCCCATACTTGTTGTACCTTCATGAGCGTGTCCTCCTTTAGGTTAGGAAATTTTTCTTCTATGATTTTGTTGGAAATATTTTCTTGGCCTTTGAGATGGATTTCTTCTCTTTCTAATCCTATTATTCTTAAATCTCAGATTTCCGGGATGTTTTGTGTTAGGAATTGTTTAGATGTAACATTTTCTGTGGCTGATGGATCCATCTCTTCTTTTGTATTTTCAATGCCTGTGATTTTTCTGTCTCTTGTAATTGTTGGTGAAGTTTTCCTCTGTAGTTCCTGTTCACATTCCTAAGTTTCTCATTTCTAGAATTCCGTTTGTGTTTTCTTTATTACGTCCATGTTCAGGTCTTGGAACAGTTTTATTCATGTCCTTCAACTGTTTTTTTTCTTGACCTTAAGGAGTGTATTCATTTTATCTAATTGTTTGTGTTTTCCTGGCTTTCTTTGAGAGGTTTTTCATTTCCTTCAAATGTATGTTTGTGTCCTGGATTCTCTAAGGGATTTATTCATTTCCTCTTTTAGGACAAGGTCTTGTGTTTCCGCTGTGCTGGGGTCTCCAGGGGCTGCTGCCGTAGGACAGCTGAGCTCCAGGGTTAGTGGTTGTGGTTTGGGGTGATTATAGATAGGTCTAGTGCTAATTTCTGGGTTTGTCTTTGCTGGGTGGGTGTTTGGTTCCCAGGTTTCTGTTTCCTCGAGGTTTTCGGTGTTGGCTGTGTGCTGCCTGTTTTACATGTCTACTCAGCTGGTGTGTTGATGGGGATGCTTGCTGGTTAGAAGGCTGGGGGAAGGGAGGCCTGGGGATGGTCTGTGGGATCCCCAGGAGGCGTGGCCCAGGGGGAGGGAACTGACAACCCTGGGAATCGGGTTTAGGGGAGAAGAGATAGTGGCCAGTGTCGGTGGGCAGCCTACCTGTTCTTCTGGGAGCTGGGGGTCTGGGACACGGTGCTGTGGTGGCCATGAGATCCACAGAGTGGCGGGGGGCTGCCACCGTGTTGTGTTGCAGCGCTGGGGCAACCCTGAGAATTCGGTTTGGAGAAGCAGCTACAAGTGCATTCTTACTGTTTTTACAGTGGTTTTGAATGTTAACCTCTGATGATGGTATTTTTTTGTCTATAGGTTTCGGCAATCGCTGTGGAAAACCTAAAGGACCAAGAGATCCACCTTCAGAATGGACATGATTCAGGGAGTTAAAAGACACTTTAAGTTATACTGGAAAATTCAAGTGCCACTGAAAGCCAGATTTATAGTATTCCATCTTTAAAATGTGGGACTAACAGCAGTGTAGATCGTTACCTTAATGTTTTTGCTGGGACCATCTACCTGCCTTATACTACATTTAGGAAAAAGTATTACCTATTGTTTATTTTGTAACTTCAAGTATTACTGCCTTAATGTCTCTTAACCCTGTTACAAGCTGCTTGTAGACCTGTTAATATAGTAATACTTTTATGATAATTGAGTTAAAGGACTACTCTTTTGCTGTTTTATCATGTATGCATTATTTTGTATATGTACAGGGCAAGTAGGTATATAATTTGATAAAGTTGAAGTCATAAAATATTATTAACAAGGTGTAAGAATTTCTGCATGGTCTAAGTCTTTGTGTACCTTATTTGTAAATTATTTGCCCTGAAGTTTTAGAAACAGTTTCTGAATTTTAAAATTGCTGGTTTCATGCAGCCAGCGCTGCAGGTTATCAGAAATCAAAGATTGTAACAATAATGCATTTTGTAAATTGTGAGCAAGAAGTTATTTTTATATTATTACTGTCTAATTGTTCGTCCTGATGGGTCTTGTTTTCATCTAGTCACAGAGATTCAGTAAGTGCCTTGGAACAATATTGAATTCTCTTAGCTCGTGTGTGTTACTTTAAATTTTGAATTCAACTGGGATTAGAAGACTATCAGAATATATGTTATGTTTCAGGATATTTGACCTATAAAAAAAAAAACAGTTTTACAGTGCTACATCTTGAATTCTTTTTTTTATTCTAAAGAAAATGTTGTATTATTTAATTGTGTGTGTGTGTGTGTGTGTGTGTGTATAAATGTGTGTGTACCTCTGTGGAGTTATGTGCATGTGAGTGCTAGCGCCCACAGACACCAGAGACATTGGGTATCAGGTCCCCCTAGAACCAGGATTACAGGAGACTGTGAGCTGTTCAGCGTGGTGGCTGGGAACTGAGCTTGGGTCCTCTGGAAGAGTGGTGTGTGTTCTCAGCTGCTGCACCATCAGCAGCCCCTCAGTCTTACCTTCTAAGTTCCCACTTAATTATGGAGGAGGAATAGTGCCGCATACCTGTGGACAGCCCCATGGGAGACTAGGGAAGGACGGTCCTGTGATCCCTTCAGCCCGCAAGTTTTAAGGCTAGCAGGGGCAACATAATGAGATTTGGTCTCAAAAAGGGTACAAGGAGACTAGAACTTACCCTCTGAGAAAACTGTGGCTTACCCCTGCTCTGAGCACAGCATCCACGTCACTGTAACTCTTCCAAGACCCCAGACCACCAACAAGTGAGATGGGAAGAGTCCTCATGTCCCTTGATGGGAGCTCAAGTCCTGTCCATAAACTCCAGGACTAAATTTCAGTCTCAGGGATTGGAATTGGACATTAAGTTTTTCCTGTGTTTAAAAAGGATAGTGAAACCATGAGATTGAAAATAGATTGAGTAGCTTATTTGTTGTTTCTGCTTTAGTTATGTGTTTGTGAGTTTTGTTGGTTTTGGTTTTTGAGCCAGTTTCTGATGTCTCCCAGACTTCTTCCAGCTGTATTATGAACCCGCATTGGGCCTTGATTTGCTGCTGCTCTACCTCAGCCTCCCAATGTTGGTATTCTAACTTTATGTTAGCACTTGTTTAAATGATTTTCATGTTGATTCCTTAGAATATGAAAAGTTGTCATATATTTTAGTCATTAGAAAATGGTAGTTCATGCCAGGGGATGGGGCGCACGCCTTTAATCCCAGCACTCTGGAGGCAGAGGCGGGCGGTCTCTGTGAGTTTGAGGCCAGACTGATTTACAAAGCGAGTTCCAGGACAGCCGTAGTCTTTTCTAAAACCAAAAAAGAAAATGATAATTGACAATTGCAAGATAGAAATATAAATACTGTAGGCTGTCTGAGTGCTGCAGCCCATGCTGGCAAGACATGTTCCTAGTAACCCTTAAACCCGTGTGGTGTGTGTCTGTGACATGTTCCTAGTAACCCTTAAACCCGTGTGGTGTGTGTCTCAGACATGTTCCTAGTAACCCTTAAACCCATGTGGTGTGTGTCTGTGACATGTTCCTAGTAACCCTTAAACCCATGTGGTGTGTGTCTGTGACATGTTCCTAGTAACCCTTAAACCCATGTGGTGTGTGTCTGTGTTCCTAGTAACCCTTAAACTCATGTGGTATGTGTCTGTGTTCCTAGTAACCCTTAAACCTGTAGGGTGTGTGTCTGTGACATGTTCCTAGTAACCCTTAAACCCATGTGGTGTGTGTCTGAGACATGTTCCTAGTAACCCTTAAACCCGTGTGGTGTGTGTCTGAAAAAAATAACCTCAGGTCTAGAAATAGAGTGGAGTCTCAGCCCTATCTGCTAGAGAACCCGACCAGATTCCCTGGAACCGGAGTTACAGTCAGTTCTGAGCTGCCACGTGGGGGCTAGGATTGAACCTGGGTTCTCTGGGAGAGCAGCCAGTGTTATTAACCACTGAGCCATCTCTCCAGCCCCCTTTCTTCATTTCTTACTCCATGGCTTGCTGTGTAGCTGGGTGGTTGGCCCCTGGAGTCCTCCTCTCCTCCTTTCGCTCCCTGATCTTTTCTTCCTTGATTTACTGTTTATCCTCTCTGCCTATCAGCCCAGCCTATCCTTTCTTCTGCATACGTATTGGCCATTCAGCTCTTTATTAGACCAATCAGGTGTTTTAGGCAGGCAAAGTAACACAGCTTCACAGAGTTAAACAAATGCAACAAAAGAATACAACACACTTTTGCCTCGTTACACAGCATAAAGGAATTCTACTGGCTGGTTTGGGGTGTCAACTTGACACAAGCTAGAGTCATCAGAGAGGAAGGAGTCTCCCTTGAGGAAATGCCTCCATAAGATCCAGCTGTAAAGCATTTTCTCAGTTAGTGGTCAATGGGGGAGGGCCTGGCCCATGGATAGTGCCTCCCTGGGCTGCTGGTCCTGGTATGTAAGAAAGCAGGCTGAGCAAACCATGTGAAGCACGCCCGTAGTTAACTCCTCTCCGTGGCCTCTGCATCAGCTCCTGCCTCCAGGATCCTGCCCTGTTTGAGTTCCTGTCCTGACTTCCTTTGGTGGTTTAGTGTAAGCTGAATAATCCCTGTCCTCCTCAACTTGTTTTTTGGTCATGGTGTTTCATTGCAGCAATAGAAACCCTAAGACAGAAATGTAATCATCTTCAACTAATATTCTACAACACTTCATTCATTCACACACATATGCACAACACGCGCACGTGTGCACACACACAGGGTCTGAAGAGAGATGGCTGCGGAATTAAGAGCGTTTGTTGCTTTTGTAGAGAATTCAGGTTCTGTTCCAGCACCCACATGATGGCTCATAAACCTGTAACTCCAGTTCCAGGAGAGCTGATTCTGACTTCGTGTACATATATATGTGCAGGCAAAACACTCATACAAGCAAAATAAAAACATATCCATCTCGAAATATAGTAAAAATAAAAATGTTTTATAGATGACAGCCACCAAGTTCCACTTTATCCGGAGAACCTAGGCAATGATTGACGCTCTCGTCATGGGTTCCCTGTGCCAGAAGCCAGATGGACACAGCTCTGCACAGCACCAGAGTTCACTGGACAGCAGAAAGTTCACGAGGAGCAGGAGCAGCGGTTTCCATGGCAGCAACTTGCTCCTCCAGTTTCCTTGGAAGCCCTGGCTAAAGTAAACATGGTTCTTTCCTTCCTTCCTTCCTTCCTTCCTTCCTTCCTTCCTTCCTTCCTTCCTTCCTTCCTTCCTGTGTTTTAATTACAAGTATTTATTTTGGAGGTGGAGCCACGTGCCCATAGAGGCTAGAGAACAGTTTGCAGGAGTAGTTATCTCCTTAGACGGTCAGGCTTGGTGGCAAGCCCCTTTCATCTGCTGAGCCATCTCACAGGCCCTTCAGTTCAGTCTTACCATATTAATTCTCTGGTCACACATTACACATCAGGGACTGTATCTACACTGTATCCATGCATTACAGATCAGCGACTGTATCTACACTGTATCCATGCATTACAGATCAACGACTGTATCTACACTGTATCCATACATTACAGATCAGCGACTGTATCTATACATATATCCATGCATTACAGATCGGTGACTATATCTATACATACATCCATACAATATATGTAGGTTATAATGTGCCTACAAAGACTCATGGAGTTCCAAGAGGGAAGTCGAAGCTGAGAAACCTACAGAGATGCATGATTCCGTGTGGACAGGTCAGTATCTGGAACAGAACCAAGGTGCAGCAAGGAAGCTGCTGCTTCAGGGAGTCTCAGGCCGCTCCAGGTCTGCACAGGAGCAGAGCCAAGTCCATTTGCAGAGGCAAAGAGACAGCACCGTGTGCAGAAGGAACTGCGGGTGGTGGATGGATGGGTGGACAGACAGCAGACCCGGACAAACAGGTGGCATCAAGGCAGGGATGAAGCCAAATTGAAGCTCCAGAGTGAGTTGGGAGTTCTCAGCTCATCAGTCCCGGATACACATTGTGTGTGTGTGTGTGCGCATGTATGTGTGTACGTGTGTACAGCAAGGTGTGCATATAGAAATCAAAGGGCAACATGAAAGAACCAACCCTCTTCTTCCACCAAGAAAGCCCCAGTGATGCGACTCATTTCATCACAGGCACGGCCCAAGTTTCTGCAGCTGCTGAGCCATCTTGCTAGCCCGGTGGACAACTACCATCTTTACTTGGTTCAGGAAAAGGAGCTGCACCCTTTCCTTGGCCTGTTGCTCCTGCTAAGTCCTTGGGTCTGGTTTATCCGGAGGAACCTAATTGCACCCATATACCCCCACTGTCTTTGACACACACATATGGAGACCCTTTCTGCTCCCAGGAATAAGGCTGTTCCATGCGGGTGAGCTAGACAGAGGGTTCCTGCTCACTTACCCACCAGGTGCTCTAATTTACAATTCAGTTTAAAGACTTCTTAGAAAGCTCAGGACAAGACATTCAGAACCACGAGTGCAACACAACATGGTGGACCTTAGGGCAGGGCACGGTCTGACTGAACCTATTAAGAAAGAGGCAGAGGAGTGTTTCTCTTTTCAGACATTTAAAAATAATCCCATAATTATTAAGACAATTTCATCATGTAATATTTTAAATATTGTCTTTTTCTTTCTTCCTTTTTTGATTTTTTTGAGACAGGGTTTTTCTGTGTAGCCCTGACTGTCCTGGAACTAACTCACTGTGTAGATCAGGCTGGCCTTGAACTCAGAGATCCACCTGCCTCTGCCTCCAAAGTACAGGGATCAAAGGGGTACGCCACCACTCCCAGGTTAGCAGGTCTTTCTGTTCAGTGTTTAACACATAAATGTTCAAAAATACAAACGCTGAGTCATACAGCAACCCATGGTTGACGATTAGCGACTGCTGCATCTGCCTTGTTACCCCAATAAACACTTAGGTTCCCTTCATCCTCAGTCCAGGTGTTGGCAGGAGGGAGGTGGCGGTTCAAAGGAAGCTGCAACCCGGCAAGTTCAGGAAGTGTTTGGCCACTGGAGGGCGTCCAAAGGCCACGAAATGTGCTAGGAAGTCTCTCGTGGCGAGGAAGTCGCTGGTGGTGAGGGAGAAGTTGCTGGTGGTGAGGAAGTCCCTGGTGTGAGGAAGTAAGTCGCTGGTGTGAGGAAGTCGCTGGTGTGAGGGAGAAGTCGCAGAAACCTACTATTACGCTGGCTCTTGATCTCCTACCTCCCTGGTCTCTGAGAAGTTATCCACGCTGGACGTTCTAAGGCAACGGGCTGGCTAGAACTCCCACGATTGTGGAGAGGTTGGACCGTTACAGACTTAGAGTCAGGTGTCTCGGTCGGGCTTTCAGCCTCTAGGTAGCCACTTACTGCCCACTCTGTGTATGACCTCCCTGTGACCACTGAACCAGAAGCTGAGCATCACCTGATAGCATCTCGGGGTGTGGGGGGGAGCAGGGGTCACTTTCCTATGACCCATCTGATGCTACCATCCACGAGCTTGAAAATGTTTTGATATATGACTTCTTTTGTTGTTACTATAAAACTACAAAATTGCTACTTTGTTAAAACATGGAATTTGGGGGGCTGTAGAAGAAGACCCTCGTTGGGAGTGGTCTGCTCTTACAGAGGACCCGACCCGAGTTCTGAGCACCCACACAGTGACTCCCAACTCCAATTCCAGGAACCTGGGTCTCTTTTTAAAACATGGGATTTGAGGTAACCTAAATTTGCCTTCCTGGGCCTTGGTCATTCATATTTTACTTCAGAGCAAACTCTCTTTCCTTCTCTTGGGAGTGAGAACTGTCTTCCACACAGTTGCTGATCTGTAATGCATGGATACAGTGTAGATACAGTCCCTGATGTGCAATGTGTGACCAGAGAGTTAATATGGTAAGACTGAACTGAAGGGCCTGTGGCCTGGCCTGTGACATGGCTCAGCAGATGAAAGGGGCTTGCCACCAAGCCTGACCGTCTAAGGAGATAACTACTCCTGCAAACTGTTCTCCGGCCCCTTCTTTTTCTTTTTTAAACAGTTGTTTAATTACAGAAGAGAACCCACATCACTGACATCAAAGGATTCTTGCTATCACAAATTCTAATGTAATGATTTGGATCAGAAAGCTTCATTAACTCGGGGTGTTATATTTACGGAAACTAGCTCTTAATAATGCACTAAATGTTGGGTGTTATATGAGATGGGCCTTGGGGGTGGTCTGTTCTGCCAGAAGTAAGGCTAGCACCCCGTATGTAAATGCCCCATTCCGAGCGGTATGGACAGCACCAACGTTTGTGGATTTGCTGCTGCTGTGAACACAGGACCAGTTTACCCGTGTCCCCAGCAGGCACACAGAGCGCTGTCCAGCACACCAGCTCAGGACGTCCTTACCAAAGTACTGAGAGGATAAAGAGAACCATGCATGCGATGTTCTGTGATGGAGAGAGGACTCCGGAGGGATGGCTCAGTTCCTAGAGAATATGGTGACTCACGGTCATCTATAATGGGATCTGATGCCCACTGCTGGTGTCCATGAAGATAGAACACTCATGTACATATATACACATATATGTATACACACACATACTGCACGTGCACCTGGTACCTAGGGGTTCTCCTGGGACTGGAGCTAGAGACATTTCTGAGCCATTACATGAGTGTCCTCTGTAGGAGCAGTTGAGCATTATGAGCCGCTCAGTCAGCCTTATTAGGAGCGTTTTTTTTTGGTTTGTTTTAATCTCCAGAGGAGGATGTAACATCATTTTTCATATTGTAATTTCAAATTCATTTGTTCCCCTATTCCATATCATCATGACAGCCTGTCCAGGTGGAGATCCTGAGACAGAGGAGAAATTCTTTCTTTGTTGTCGTTGAGACAGGATCTCACTACGTAGCCCTGGCTGGCTTGGAACTTTGTGTAGACCAGGCTGGCCTCGAGATCAAGATCTGCTTGTTTCTGCCCCACCCCTACCCCTGAGCACTGAGATTCAACACTTGTGACATGTCTTAGTGTGGGTTTCTATTGCTGTGATAAATACCATGACCATAAACAATGTAGGGAGAGATGTTTACTTCAGCTTACAGTTCCATAACACAGTCCATCACCAAGGGGAGGCAGGGCCTGATACAGAGCCACGGAAAGGCTGTGAACTGACTTTCATTTTCCTGGACTGCTCTGAGCAGTCTGGTGGAAATCAGGATCCTGGGAGGAGCGACAGAAACTGAGGACTCTAGAAGGGGAACAAGAGCTGACCTACATGAGGAGAAAACACATCATGTTTCTCCTCTGTCTTTGCCCTGGGTCTGAGCTCTGCCATCGGCTGTGTAGCTGGACCACTGATTCTATTCCTGAGTGTGCCGAGAATAAGCTGCAGTACATTGACTGACGACTGGGGACACTGAGAGCTCCGCCCCCTGGTGACGTACGTACAGAATGGAACGCAGTATAGCAGGGCAGGCTCTGTGGGTAAGGAAAGAGTGGGGCCACCAACAAGAACTGTAGAATGGGCCTGTCCAGACCGGGGTTCAAAGTAACAACCTCACCTCTAATGGGCAAGGGTACAGGACAAGCAAACTGCGTTCCCTGCTCTTGCGACTCCCACTGTGTACATGCATGTGTGCATACATACACACGTATGTGTATATAAACTATAGACCCTGATACAACAGTACTCAATGAGAATGATTTTCACCTGAGGGCAACTTTCCTGTTAGACTTCACTTTCTAACGAGCAGGGTACTAAGATTATCACAGACATTTCTGGATGAAAACTCCTGAAAAGAAGCTGTGTATGCAGAGATTGACAGGCTGATTAGAATTGCGGTACAGCGGAGATTGCAACGTTGCGGGTTCAGAGGTAAGTGCTTTATCTTGGGCTGTTCTAGCACACTGGAACAGCCATTCCTTACCCACCTCTGTATACAACTAACACCTTGTGACAAATATATATATATATATATAATATATTTTATATATATATTAAATATAATATTAATATATATACTAATTTAACAGACTTTTGGGTTTCATCAGTCCGAAGCTAAAAGTGTCATTGAATAGTATCTTGAGTCCATGAAAAAGTGTCCCCATCTGGTTATCCTTGCCTCTCCGGTGTGTGTAGCTAATAGGTTTTCTGCCCTAAATAATAAGCCTCTTTGCTGACGCAGTAAGCCAGATCAAGCTGAACTGAAAAAGTATAACAACAGGTTTGTTGAGGGCAAAGCAACTCCCGGGCGGGTTCCCTGGTCTCAGAGACCAAGGTCAAAGAGGTCGCATGCCTGAGCAGGGCAGGGAGGTTTTATAGGTAGTAGGTGAGGGGTGATGAAGTGTCCACAGGAAGCTGGGTTTGTGCTCAACTTTGGTCAAAAGCTGAGAGCTTATATGGGGATTTGGGTGACTGGCGGCATCAGGGAAGGAAGCCACAGTAACCTCCAAGAATGCGGAACTGAGCTTATGGCTCCTTTCCTTTGCTCAGAGACTCTCTGAGTGGGTGGGGTGAGGTGAGGAGAGATGGGGTTGTCCATGCAGGGGTGAGGCAGAAGTTCCAACAGAACAGACCCAACAGTATATTTGAGACTTGCCTTGATTTATGACTTTCTCTGTTCTATACAACTTCATGGAACTGCTTACATTGGGATATGGAGCTGAGGTAACCTAAACCTGTGTTCCCAGACTGTGAAGGTTTTTTTTTCTTTTTTTTTTTAGTTTTTATTTGGAGTTCTGCCCAGAATGCTACAAGGTGTAACATCTTAGCTAGCCAAGTTGGAATCATCTTGAGCAGTTTGTAGCCCAAAATTGATTTTTTAAAAAATATTTTTATGGTTTATTTTAACTTTATTTTATGTGCATTGGTGTGAAGGTGTCAGATCCCCTGCAACTGGATCTTCAGACAGTTGTGAGCTGCCATGTGGGTGCTGGGAATTGAACCCAGGTCCTCTGGAAGAGCAGTCAGTGCTCTTAACCACTGAGCCATATCTCCAGCCCCCCAAAATTGATTTTGAGTAGTGCTCTCAGTTCAATGGCATCACATGAACCAGGTGGGGTTGCTGTTGTGGGGCCCCATTTTCTTTCTGGAGACTTCAGAGATTACTGTAGGAAAATTGAATTACAGAATCCAGACCACCATCCAAGGGAGAGCAAGCACACTTTCACTTTTCATCTGAGCTTATAGTACAGAGACCACACCCTAATGGGCGGGTACCCAGAAGACTATTGGCTAACTGAATTCCCACACCTCATGCTACTATAAATAGAATAGATAGTATGTGCATGTTGAAAGAGTTCTCCAGCTCCTCAGATGTTCTTTGTAAACATATGTAGTATTTTTTTAGTGAGTAATGACCTTCTGAAGTATGCTATTATAGGCTGAAGTTTTAACTACTTCTAATTTCACTATATGAAACTTAGGATGAAATGGCTTACATATCTACTTTTCTTCCTGGGGTAGTTAAATGCTTCCATGACTTTAGGAGGTACTGCTTTTTTGATATCTGAAGTGTGAAATTAAACTCTAAATCTGTACTTTAATTCTTGGTGTGTTGCCTTAAAATATATTCTTGCTGGGCGGTGGTGGTGCATGTCTTTAATCCCAGCACTCGGGAGGCAGAGGCAAGTGAATCTCCGTGAGTTTGAGGCCAGCCTGGTCTACAAGAGTTAGTTCCAGGGCAGGCTTCAAAAGCTACAGAGAAATCCTGCCTCAAAAAACCAAATATATATATATTCTCATTACTATTTAATGGAAATAAAGTTATATGTTGAAACTACAATTTGGCTGAAAACTCTTTTTAAAAGGTTATAGTTGGGGTTGGACAGATGGCTCAGTGGTTAAGAGCACTGACTTCTCTTCCAGAGGAACTAGTTTCAATTCCTAGCACAGACATGGCAGCCCACAACTGTCTGTAACTCCGGTTCTAGGGGTCTCAACACCCTACACAGACATACGTTCAGGCAAAACACCAAATGCATATAAAATCTAAACAAAAGTTATAACTGCGGTCTTGTGAGATGCAAAGCCTGGTGGGAGCCCCATGGTGGAAGAAGAGGAGCTTCTTCAGGTAGTGTTCTGCCTCCACATATGTGTGTCCCCAAATCAGACCAATGAATGAAAAACAAACCTAAAAGATTGTACTGTGTGACTGTGCCCCAGATTAGGAAGGGGAAGTTTTACAAGTTCTATGGAAAATACAAATCCATGAGTTTTGTTCCGTAGTTATCTCGGGCTTGCTTTTTGTGGCTCAGGGGGAGTGGCGCTATTAAAAAGGATAAGAGCACATGGTCTTGTAGGAGGATTGTTTTTGGCATCTATTTAATTGAATTAGTTTTTGGTGTGTATGTGTGCAGGGCACCCATGTCCCTCAGAGCACGCGTAGACGTCACAGGACAGTCACATTGGGTGCTGGCCCTCACTGTACACTGCTGCCAATGAAATTCCACTGGCCCACAAGATGCGAGGCATTTTCCTCTTTCTGCCTTCTATCTGGACCTAAGGGTGCTGGATTACAGATGCATCCCACTGCATCCAGCTCTCCTTGGGTCCTGGGGACCCAATCTCCGAGCACTTTATTCTTTGTTTTTCTTCTAGAGACAGGGTTTCTCTATGTGGTCCTGACTATCCTGTCCTGGAGATGAGGGTGGCCTTGAACTCACACAGATCCGCCTGACTCTTGAGTGCTGATAATAAAGGTGAGTACCACACCACCATGCCCAGTTGGTCTTTTAAGCCCTGCTCCCAACCCCGTTTGTGTGTGAATGTATGATCATGTACACGCGCGCTTCTGGAGGCCAGAGTATGCTTGAAAAATGAGGACATTACCGCTCTTAGGTATGGTTGAGAAGGGCTTTATTGTAGAATTGAGGGAGAGCACAGTCAGAGTGCCTGGGAGGGTCTGGACTGAACTGAGTAATGAGTGGAGGGCTGGGGACAGTGAGACAGGAGGAGAGTCACACACACACATATACATACACACACATACACATAACGCAATACACACACACACACACACACACACACACACACACACACGTGTGTGCCAGAATGGCTGAGTTATCTAGGTATCTGGAATAGGAAAAGGGCTGTGAAGCCCCAGGGCTAAAGAGGTTTAGGGGAGGGGGAGGGGTGAGAAGTGCTGGGAGAAGCCACAGGGACTGAGACTTGTCCTGGGTTTCTTTGGGACCTGACAGTTTTTTGCTGCAAGATAGGATACATCGAAAGACAATTGACTTATCATCAGCACACACTCTAAATTTCAGCTGTTTTATAAAGGCCTTTGAAACAGCCGGGTGTGGTGGTATACACCTGTAAACCCAGCACCTGGGAGATAGAGGCAGGAGGGTCTCTGTGAATCTGAGGCTCACCTGGTCTACTAGTGAGACCCTATTTAAAAAAAAAAAAAGGTCTTGGAAAACAGAAAACATTCTAAAGCTAAGCTAAGGTGGAAACCCCACCTGACACAGGTGAGGTGCCCAGTAAGCAGCATCCTAAGGGCGGTGAGATTCTGGCAGTGTGACTGACTCTACAGAACTGATCGTGATGATGCTGGGGGCAGGGTTTCGCTGCTCACAATCAAAGCAAAGGAGATGTGGGGATGCAAGTTCACAAACTAAGCAAGGGCTGGGTCTTAAATCCAGACGCTTCATGAGTAAGAAGTTTCCATTACACTTTGTCACGTGAAGGTTTGAGGTCACGATACATTGTGCTGTGCTCACCATCTTTGCCAAGTGACCCCTCTTCCAACAGGACTGACTGGAAAACAGGCTTTCCCTTCCTTAAAACGGGCACCAAAATGATATGACGCCCCTTCATATAAAAACCCGGGTGCAAAATAATTTCTCAAAGAGACATTTAAGAACGGCTCCTACTTACTCCCTGTGGGTCTTCTGACTCCGCCTTGCACCGTCTGCTTCCTGCTTTGCGGTGGCTACTGCCTCACCAAGGAAGCTTTTACACAGTGGCTGAGCCTTTGCCTACAGTTCTCTCTTTTGCCTTCCTGTTTTCTCCCTCCCAAGCTTAAGTACATACTCAAACTGGAAGGAAGACTGTGGTTAAGAAGCTGGTTATGAGGGATGGAGGGACGGCTCAGTGGTTAAGAACATGGCTACTCTTCCAGAGGACCTGGGTTCAATTCCTAGCACCCACATGGCAGCTCACAACTGTCTGTAAAACCAGGATCCAACAGTCTCACACAGACACACATACAGGCAAATACCATGGGCACCCATAAGTACATACACAGAGAGAAACAAATAAAACCCTTTAAAAACAAAACAAAACTCACAGGCCTGGTGATGCGGTTCAGGGGGTAAAAGCACTTGCAGATGGGGCCCTCCTGGTTTGCTTTTTTAAAAAATCTGCTTGGTAAGTTCCAGGCCAGTTAGAGATCGTGTCTAAAAAGAAAAAAGAAAAGAAAAGACAGATGTCAGCCAAGGACCAGCACCCGAGGCTGCTCTCTGGCTGCATATTATACAAATGTAGACACACAGAAGAAGACTACGCCAGGAGGAGCTGACAACAGTGGTAAAAATTCTTCCCCAGTTAAGCATTACTAGGTATGATACAGTTGACAGGTAATGGCTGTTTATACCGAGACAGACTTTTACTAGCTAGCATCCTTGGACTTAGTTATAATTAAGCATGTTTTACAGTACTGTCTTTAGATCCATGTCCCTGCCCACTCAGCTCTTTTCCTATTGCAAAGGGTAAGGAGACCATGAGGTCAAGAAACCTGCAGACCTTCCACACTGCTCAGATCCTAGGGCACTCTTTTTTCCTTTTTTTCCCCTTTTCTTCTTCTTCTTTTTTTTTCTTTTTTTCTCAAATAATTGTTTGATCCCGCAAATTTCAGAGAATACACAGATAATCCCATTATCTTGATACTCTCTGAATGAAAAAAAAAATCAATTTTAATTTATGATGATCTAAAATCCTAGTGCCATGCCTAAAGGCAATAGGAGGAACAATCATCAAACCTAGGGCACTCTTAGCTGCTGATCATGTCACTATTTTTAGGAAAACGATGTATGTACTTATTTTAAACACATCGTGAATATGTATGCTTTTTTTATATAGCGGGTGGAGAGTTGGGGCAGAAGAATGGAATCAATCGGGGCCCTGAAACTTTTAAATTTGGCTTTCCAGATCATCATGGACGTCACTTTGTTCAAAGCAGCAGGACAGATTTGTTTCAGTCGTGTTCTATTGTTCTATGGATTTTCACGAAGAGGTTTTAAAGGAAAGCATTTAACTGGGGGCTTGCTTACAACTTCAGAGCACTGGTCCACTCTCACCAGGACAGGAAGTGGACAGGCAGGGTTCAGGAGCAGTAGCTGAGAGCTTTACATCCTGACCCCATAGGCAGAGAGACAGAGCATGGAATGACCTTTTGAAACCTCAAAGACACACCTATCCTAACAAGGCCACATCCAATCCTTAGCTACACCTCCTAATCCTTCCTAAACAGTCCCACTAACTGGGACCAAGTACCCCAGCAAGCCTATGGGGACCCCTCTCATTCACATGACCACAGTATTTTACAAGAGTTTGTCATTTTGATTTATAAGGATCCATGAGCATCCACAACCATTTCTTTGCTCAGATTCATCAAGTTTAGGAATATATCTATCTGCTAGTAGTATATTATGGGGCAAGAAATAGTAACTCCACACAGTGCATTGTAGCCTTAAGGTCAGATTCTCCTGAATTAAAATGTGAGGTGAGTGGTACAAATTTCCTGGCGTGACACAACTGATAAAAAGGCGCTCTCTTTAGGGTTAGTAGCTACAAAAGTTATTTTAGGGTTTGGAGACATGGTCAATAGGTAAGAGCATTTGTTGCTTTTGCAGAGACCATGGATTTGCTTCCTAGTAAGGCTCACATTCCAGGGAATCCTTGGGGCTGGAGAGATGGTTCAGAGGTTAAGAGCACTGGCTGCTCTTCCAGGGGTCCTGAGTTCAATTCCCAGCAGCCACATGGTGGCTCACAACCATCTATAATGAGGTCTGGTGTTCTGGTATGCGAGCAGAATACATATATACATAATACATAGTAAATATATATAATAGATAATAAATCATCAATCTTAAAAAAAATTCCAGAAAATCCCATGTTCTGTTCTGGCTTTCATAGGTACCAGGTATGTATGTGGTCACATATATACCTGCAGACAAACACTGGTATACATACAATGAAAATAGAGAGGATATTTAAAACTTTATTTTACTTTAGTTTTTTAGCCAGATATTCCTGTGGCCAAAGTTGGCCTTGAACTCCCTATGTGCTTAGTTGAACTTTTGGTCTTCCTGCTTCTACCTCTCAGATGCTAGGATCACAGAGCTGTATCACCATGTCTGATGAGAAATTATTTTAATTGTAATGGTTTCAGTGTGATTTTGAAATCTTGAAGAAGACAAATATAGGCTGATAGTAACCATGTAGTCAAATCTGCTCACTTAACACAGAGACAACAGAGGTCTCACCAGGCAAAGTGGCCTGGCAAGGAGACTGGTGAGCAGCTGACTGCTAAGACTGATAAGAGGTCCTGTCTTATCTCTCACCACACGCAGTCAGCACGCTTCAGCGCTTGCTCTCACTGCTAGAAACTATGCATTTCGATACTTAATAGCTGAGATGCATAAATATATAGTTGTATGTTATTTAGTAGATCATTAAACAGTCACTTCCTTCCTGAAAATCACCCCCACCGCACGAGCAGATGCTTTCTAAAGAGAGAAAATGGAAAAGTGAACCTTAGAAAGATTGCTAGAAGCCGGGCGGTGGTGGCGCACACCTTTAATCCCAGCACTCGGGAGGCAGAGGCAGAAGGATCTCTGTGAGTTCGAGACCAGCCTGGTCTACAGAGCTAGTTCCAGGACAGGCTCCAAAGCCACAGAGAAACCCTGTCTTGAAAAACCAAAAGATTACTAGACCAACTGATACTAGTCATAGAACTTGAGTCTGTTAGGAATGCCCAGATCAGACAATCTGCAGCACTAAACAGTCTTCATTTTATTGTCTTATTTGCATTGTTTCCTTAGGACATTTCCATACATGTATATATAGCCTTGTTTGCTAATATCCGTACCACAACTCTCTTATCCCTCCCTTGATGGCCCCTCTTTCTTCAAGTAGTCCCTCTCTGCTTTCATACCATATACTGATTCGTTTCCCATAAGTGAGAACATGAGGTAACTTTCTTCCCCTCATTGCCTTAATTCTGTTTCCCTGTCTACTTTTTACATGAAATACATATGCGTATGTATGTATGTAGATTCAAAACTAGATTTCATACATCAGACAAAATATGCGAAATTTGTCTTTCTGGGTCTTGCTTCAGGAAATATTCTTTTTGTCAACAATCTTGTTCTAAAAAGCAAAGGAAAAAAAATGAGGCTGGACATAGTGGGGGACGCTGGAAATGGGGTATGTGGAGGGGGGGATGGATGGGTGACGGATGGCAGAGGCTGGCAGGGTCTGTGAGTTTGAGGCCAGGCTAGTCTACATCACGTTTCAGGATAGCTAAGACTACACAGAGAGACTACGACTCAAAAAAACCAAACCAAACAAACAAACTAAAAGATGTATTTATAACCAACATTAAAAATTCCAAGTCCTAAGGCAGTGGGGATGAGACCAAAAGAAAGGTGACAAAATAACAAAGTATTCTAATTTCCTGAAGCCAGTAGACTATTCTTGAGAGGTAACTGTAAACTCTGCAGAAAGTAACAGTTACTGTTGGTAGGGATCACACAATTTTTCCCCTGGTGAGCTAATTTGTCACTTCTTATCTTTATATCCAGCCTTCGGAGATTTTGAACTCATTCAGGATCTAAGAGGCACGCCCCGACTAAGGCTTCCAAGGTGTTGTAACCCATACCTCCCTAATTTCGAATATTGGAGATAGAAGTCAAAGCACATGCTTGGCGAACTCTGAAATATAGAAATCTAACTTGATTTTCAAACATTTATAAACATCGCTAACAGATATCCCCCCCCCCCCCCCCCCGTGAGTTAAAGGTACAATTAAAGTTAAAACCTTTAGCACTGAAGCTCAGTTTAAAGTGATTTTTATCTTCCCGCTCCAAAGAGACCCAAGTTCTGGCTCTGCAAGAAACTCTCTTAAAGCATTAACACTTACGACATCAGTTAAAACTAGGCATCTCTGCACTCTTTTAGCCTTTCCGGTCAATCGGGTTCTCGACCGATTTTTCTCCGAGATGAACAACGCCGGATCCCGGTTTGCAGAGCGTGCAGAGGCAGGAGGGACCCGAGCCAATCATGGCAGAAAGAGAAAGCGGTACAAGTAAGTAAGGCAAAGTCTCCGGGGCGAACGGCAGCGCTACCTCGGTCCTGACAGACGTCGGGGCTCTTCCCGCGGCGCCCGATTTCCCCGGGGCGCCGGCCGCGCGCCCTCCTTCCCGGGAGCTCCGCCACCGGCCGCGCCGAGAGGGCCCTCTGACCTCCGCCGGAGGCCCGCTCGCTGATCCCGCCCCGACGGCCCGCGTCCGCGCCTTGGATTGGCCAGTTCAAGGATCCCTCAGTCGAGCGCGCCCAATGGCGGCTCGGCCGGGGCCTGGAGACCCCGCCCCGTGCCCCCGCGCCGGGGAGCGGACGAGAGTAAATACAAGAGGAGCGCAAGATGGCGGCCCCGCCGAACCCCGCTCCGGGCGCCGCGGCCGCGCTCTCGGACAGGGAGGCGTTCGGCAAGCTGCAGCCGGCCTCGCGGGAGCCTCCGGGGGCGGCGTCCGCCAAGAAGGTCCGGACCGAGGAGCGGAAGGCGCCGCGGAGAGTGAACGGCGACGGCGGCGGCGGCGGCGGCAGCGGCGGGAGGCAGCCTGCGAGCTACGGCGGCCCGGCGGCTTGGAGCTTCGCGCCCGCCTCCTCCTCGTCCTCCCCGGCCGCCGCTCGGAGCTGCTTCTCCCCGCCGGCCTCCGCGGCCCCCGCTCCGCCGCTGCCGCGCACGCTGCTGCTCGCCCCCTCGCTGCTGCACGCGCGGCCCCAGCACGTCCTGCTCCCGCCCGCCGCGCCGCCCTCCTCCTCCTCCGCCGCCGCCTCAGCCACCGCCAAGCCGCGCAGACCCAAGGACCGGCGCGAGCGGGAGAAGCGGAGGCACGGCCTCGGCGGCGCCGCCCGGGATGAGAACGGCGAGGCCAGGCCGGCGTCGCTGCAGCCGCAGCCGCCGCGAGGTGGGTGCCGCCGGGGGAGGGGAGCGGCCGGGGCGCGGGCCGCACGGAGGGAGGGAGGGAGGGAGGGTGGCGGAGACTCCCGGTTAGGGCGCCGCGGGACGTGCACGGGGCTGGAGGACTCCCCGCCTGGGCGCAGTCGGCTAGGGACGGAGAGGAGAAGAGAGGTCTTTAGAGATCGGACGGGTGGCAGGGTTCGTATTGGCGACGCAGCCTCCAACGCCAGAAAATCCTGTAAAAAAAAAAAATTAAAAGAAAAAAAAAAGAAAAGAAGAAAGAAAAGAGAGAAAGAAAGTGCGTGCGTGGTGGGTGTACCGGCAGAGGCTGGAAGCGTCCAGGACCAGGACGTTTCTTTCCTATTAGGGAAGTGAGGTAGTGCGCGCGGCACCGAGTGTTTGGTTTCTAAGGTGCCCGCCTTTCACTTTTCGAACTGCTTCATGTTCTTAAAGTGTTTAGAGCGGTCTCGTCTTAAATACTACCCTTCAGGAGCATTCAGCCGTATTCTTTCTCCCTCCTGCAGCAAATGATAAAATCAGATGCCTTGACTTTTTTTTTTTTAATTTTATTTTAATGGCCAAGTCAAGTGACTGCGTAAGAAATGGGCAGTTAGTTTTCTTAAATGTCATTTTCCAGTATGCTTTTGTAACGTAAAGTTTTCAGTGTTTCCTAAAGAGTCTTTAGTTATCTGTGGCTGTGTGGAGCTCTGACTGTAATACAAAGTGGACGAGCCGGAAACTAGATCTTTATGAGATCACGAGGTTACATAAATATACATTGTCATTGTCGCACAGTGTTTGGAAGTGCTGTTTTGTTTTGCAACGCAAGTGAAATGCCAAGCAGTTTTAGCCTCGCTGATCTCAGGGTAGCTTAGATCTTGAAAAAATTATCTGAATAGAATATATTCATCATTTAAAGGCATGCATGCTACCCATGTACATTTCTGCATCCGAGCCAAGCGAGTGGACCTGTGCTCCTGGTCCCAGTTTTCGAGAGTGTTGCTTCAGGAAGGCTTTGAGGATGACATTTATTTCCTTGTGCTCCGGAGTTGTAGGTGGTTAAGTGTTTTAAACGTCTGTGTCGCAGTGGCTAGATAAAAAGTAAGTTATAAAGTGCTTCAGAGTCCATCCGTACGCAGTTTGGTCTTGCTTGTGTAAGCTTCCCGTTTGCTTCTTTCTAATCGCTGCAGAAATTAACCCCATTGTTGGAGTATTCGAATGGTGAAAGGAAATAAGCGTTTTAAGAAACGATATTGGCTTATAACATAGCATACATGTGTAATATATATATATATATATATATATAAAACACAAATATATATGACCATTATGGTGAAGTGGCTGTTAAAGATACATTTTCTTGCAGTCTTAAATGACGTTTAAAATCCTTTTGGGGACTGTTGCAGTGGTTTGGACATTTGCCATGTAGCATGACAATCTGGGTTCAGTCCCCAGGACCCACAGGATGGAGGGAACCAGCTTCCCACAAGGTGTCCTCTAACCTCCAGGTCTTCTGTGACAATAAGTGTGCCCCTCCAAAGAAATGTAGTAACCCCCGAACCTAAACCCCTTCTGTTGTGGGCTACCTGTTACTTTTAAATATAAGCAGTGACAGTTTTTACATTAAGAGGTGGGAAAGATATTTTCCCATGACCCGTGTGGGATAATGATTAGATGGTAACTGTTTTCTCTTCCTCTGTGTCTCTTTCTTTCTGTTTTTGTTTTTTGAGACAGGGCTTGTCTGTGTAGCCTTGGCTATCCTGGAATTCACTTTGTAGACCAGGCTAGCCTCGAAGTCAGAGAGTTATCTGCTGGGATTAAAGGTGGGGCCACTACTTGTAGCTAGATGTTAACTATTAACTTTAAATTATTTATTATTATTTTTTTTTTGGCTAGAAGCAGCACTTTTGGGGGGAAAAATTAAAATCAAAGCAAAAGGTAGCTTTTCAGTATTTTGGTGCACTCTAGGGTTTGAATTTGACTGCATCTAGGTTCTACTTTAACAAAAAAAAGTGATAACAAAGTAACAAGATTTTTAGATATATTTGTTTCATAGATTGTCAAGTATAGGCAGTGTTTATTTTCGGTGCGTTTTGAGGGATATACTCTTTAAATGAATCTCTAAGTTGGCTGTACTAGTTCAGAAACCCCTTGTTTACATACAGCACATTGACTTAACAGACTAAGTACCAGAAATTAGGTATAAAGACATTTGAGAAAAATAGATCTTGCCGGGCAGTGATGGCACATGACCTTAATCCCAGCACTGGGAGGGAGTGGGGATGGAAGAGGCAGGCAGATCTCTGAATTCGAGGCCTGGTCTTCAGCCCGAGTTCCAGGACAGTCAGGGCTAATCCTGTCTCAAAAAAAAAAAAAGAGAGAAAAAACTAGATCTCAGTTCTGCACCTGTATTAACCCTCACTGCTGTGTTTACATACGGTTTTAAATATCTTTAGAACTGTTTCTTTGTTGTTTCTTTGTTTTTGTTGTGTTGTTTGTAGCTCTGGCTGGCCAACTACCATGTAGAACAAACAGGCTGGCTTCAACCCAGTTAGTGCTAGGATTCAGGTGTGAGCCACTACATCTTGTGTCTGGGCCATCACACCCGGCTAGATCTTAGCTTCATTTACCTAACAGAAGCATTCAGATAAAGTAATTTTCAGTAAAGTAAAATTCAGATAAAGTAAAATTCAGATAAAGTGTATTTGAAACAATCTGAGACAACATTTAATAGTTGCTGAGTCTGAAGCATGGCTATTAATTTTCCTAACCCTACAGTAAATTAAAGGTGGGTCGGTCCTAACCCGCCTTTCAAGCCAGGAGGGCCCTAATGTAGGCGCCTTGCGCACAGAGCTGACATGGTGTGTGCCTGTGTCTCCAAGGGTCTGATGGGCTGTAGCTGTGCACAGGCTTCAGGGCTTACATAGTGTTGTGCAGTTCAGGCAGGCTTTAGAACAGCTGTTCTCTTCCTCCTGAGATCCACCTGCCTCTGACTCCCGAGTGCTGGATTAAAGGTGTGTGCCATCACTGCTCCACATTGGACTGAATTTTTAAAATTACAAAATAACCACATGAACTACTAAATTTTTCTTTAACACCAAGTGACATTTGAATTGAAAAGTATAGAAATAGGCATGATGGTGCATGCCTTTAATCCGAGCATTTGAGAGGGAGCCAGAGGATTTGTGGTCTTAGACCAGCCTGGGCTACCTGTCCTTTTTAGAAAAAAAAAAAAAAAAGTAAAAACGGCGTGCCGTAACGATGGTGTACTGAGGGTGCCATGCGCTTTCACACGCTCCAGCAATGGAGTGTTTTCTGTCTGTGTCTGTGTCGCTGGGTGTATGTGCAGCCTGGGTTTTATGCGTGCTGCATGCTCATACAGAGGCCAGACGAGGGATTCGGGTGTTTTCTATTGCTCTCTACCTCACTGCCTTGAGATAGCATCTCTCACCGAACCAGAAAGCTTGTCTGTGGCTAAGCTGACAGGCCAGAGTGCTCTGTGGGTCCCCGCCTGTCCCCCACTGCTGGGGTAACAGTCACACTCACGTCCTCATGAGGAGCAGCCAGCTGCCTGCCCACTGAGCCACCTTCCCAGTCCCACTCTTCTGAGAGGCGACAGTCCGCTAAGGTTGTGTTTGGGGTGACCTATTATGGCCTCCCCCCCCCCCCCCCGCCTCCACCTCCGTCTTCTAGTGAAGTCTTCCTGTACCCTCCAGCGGCTTCTTCTCTAACACACTTCTTCATATAATTTTCCATGTAAACGACAATCCCTTCTGTGCCTTCTTCCTGATCTCGTCTGGTTGCTTCCTCTTAAAGCCTGTGCATAAACTGTCTGCCCTGGGCCTTGAGCTCACTGACGACGCCCCAGGTTCTTTCCTTGCTGTTGTGTTCCTTTTTCTGGTAGGTTACTCTCATAGTCTCATTTTTTCTACTAGCAGTACTGTGAGGAATATGTAGAAACTGTAGTTTTTTGGGGTTTGATTTCCCCCACACTGGACTGTTTATCTGTTGAAAATTTTCTCAGACCACCTGCCCTGGAAAGTCTGCAGATGAGCCCTGTTGTCCCCTCTGGTGCTGCTGTGTAGAGAAGCTGATCTCTCTGCAGTTGTGTGCTCTGTTTCGGGGTGTGCCAGTTCTCTCACTGAGTTTTACAGTTTCAGCTTTAAAGAAGAAGAAGAGTGTAAGCCTTGTGTTTTTCTTCCTATATTGTAATACCTTTCTTTAAAACCGGGCTTAGCATCGCTGTTATTTCTTCAAGGAAGCTAATTATAGTTTCTTTGAAATGTTCTGTTTCCTGCCTTGCTTTGGTTGTACTTTTTTTCCTGTTTGTTTTGGTCTCATTTATTTGGAGGCTGCCCTCAAGTCTGTCTTATTTTTAGCAGTTCTTTCAATTTAGAGAAAGTTACCAAGATTCATCGAAAGCCCCTGAGCACAAATGCGCAGGGCTTACTCACCCAGCTCATGTTTTATCTCTTCTGTTTTTTTTCTGGATTAAGCACTCTGCTTCTTCAGACTAAACTTCATTTCTGTTTCTTTTGTGCCAGATACTGGACAGAATGGCTTCCTCACCTAGACTAGGTGGCCTAGCTTGCAGGACGCTGGGAGTCTGAGATCAGGGTTCTGAAGGGCCGCTCCCTGTCTGCAGGTGTGCCCTTCCCAGCTGTGTGTACTCAGGGGCCTTTCTCAGAGGCGCAGTGGGACACAGTGGTTTCTTCCTAAAAGGCCACCAGCCTTACGTGGATCCGTCTCTCCCGTTTGTGACTTCTTACTCTGCCCTTAGAAGCCCAGTCTCCTGTGCATCACAGATACAGGTGTCTGGGTTCTGGTGAGCAGGGGAGAAGAAAGCCACAGATCTTGTTAGCTGTTTGATGAACTCAGTTTCCTTGCTTTCATCTCCAGCCCTCCCTTTTCTCTGTGGGAACTCCTGGGCCTGGAGCTGTGCTAGAGAATTTACCTGTTTTCCTCAGGAATATGTGGGTGTTCTGCCTTCTTTGCCCACTGCCTCCCGTTTCCAGCCCTTTTTATGGTGTGTAAGATTGTCCTCATCAAGTTGGGGTTGTGGTAGAGTGCTTACCTGGTGTACACAAACCCCCGTGCTGCAAACAAGATTGTCATCGTGTCTCTGTCCTGTTCACCAAAGCATCTACCATTTTACTTTTTGTTGTTGTTGTTGTTTTATGCTTTATATTCCAAGTTATAGTTAAAGTATCTTCTGATTGCACCAGTGGTGGTCTTTATGCTTCTCTTTCTTCCCATTGTCTAAGTGTATTGTATGGAGGACACACCACTCTGTGCTTTCTCCCCCTGCTTTATTCTCCTTCCATGCCACTGGGATGTCTCAGCTTCATGTATGAGACCCAGGAGCCACACACATGTGCTGTTTGTCCTTTCAAGACTCACTTTATCTCGCGTTTTCTTCCTCCTGTGAATGGCGTGAGTCCTCGTTATGACTGAGAGGCATACATACTCGTTAAGGGATGATGTCACCTTTTCATAGTGTGATTGCTGGGGAGATAGGAGCCTGACATTTATTTGTTTACTCTGTATGGTATTCCGTCTGCCTGTATGGCTATAAACCATGTGTGTGCCTGGTGCCTGAGGCCAGAAGAGGATGTAGATCTCAGGAACTGGAATTACAGTCCTCTGAGTTTTCTCACACAGCACACAGCCGGTGCTCTTAGCTGCGCCACCTCTCTGGCTCCATTCTTGCTCGTTTGTTTTCACTGAAGCTGCTCCTAAGGGGTGAGCATTCCCAGCCTTCCTTTTCTCTCTGATGTGTGTGTGCACCCGTAGCTGGAGTTTATATGCATATGACTTCCTGGTGTCTGAAAATGTCATGCATGTATGCGTATAAAATATTGCCATGTTCTAGCTTTTGTTCAAAAAGTAAAACTATTCATTTTTGCATATAGATGAAGCTGTGTAAGCATGTGCCTCAGCATGTGTGTGTGTAAGCATGTGCCCCAGCATGCGTGGGTGTGTATGCATGTGCCCCAGCATGCGTGTGTGTGTGTATGCATGTGCCCCAGCATGCGTGTAGAGGTCAGAGGACAGCTTTCAGGAGGGAGCCCCTCAGCCCCTGCACCCTGTAGGCCCCAGGGTTGAACCTTGGTGTTGGACTTGGGAAGTGCCTTTGCCTAGTGAGCCACTTTGAAAGCCCTGTACTAGCTTTTTGAAAGAAATGACTATTTCAAAGGTTTTACATTGATTATAATAAATCTCAACTTTTCTGTCTTCCTTGGTGAATTAAACTTTACAAATTTAGATGAACTGTTTAAAATAGGCTATGGAAAAATAAAAGTTTTGATTTTTTTGCTATAATAAAAATAGCAAGTATGAACTATTTTACAATCTTGTATTTAGTAGACAAAATTATGTGTCTTATCCACTAGACTACTTTGTAACTTCAAATCTATTTATTTTGAACACAGACTGATCCTTATGTTGTATACTTTATGTTCTTGAACTATAGATTGAAAAAATTTAATATTTTATATTGAAAAATGTAATATAGACCAAAATAAAAACAATATAATATATTCTGGGTATAGCCATCATGCTTGCTTCAATTTTATTGCTTTAATAGATATTTAATTCAGAGCCACTGTCATTGGTTTGTTATGTGGAGCAGTTGCTCTGCTGTTGTTTTCTAGCTGAATTATGGTGAATATTGTGTCTTAAAGATAACAGGCACAAGGCTGGAGGCGGCTCAGTGGTAAGGAGGGCTGGCTGCTCTTCAGAGGTCCTGAGTTCAATTCCCAGCAACCACATGGTGACTCAGATCCACCTGTAGTGGAATCTGACGCCCTCTTCTGTTGTGCAGACCTAGGAAGACAGAACACTCATGTACATAAATACACACGTACATACATCATACATAGGTACATGCATACATAGTAAAATAAAAAAGATAGCAAATATGACTAGGCTTGGTGGTGTATGCCTTTAATTTCAACTCGTGGGAAATAAAAGCAGGCAGATCTCTGAGTTCAAGGCTAGCCTGGTCTACAGAGTGAGTTCCAGGACAGCCAGGGCTACACAGAGAAACCCTGTTTAGGAAAAACAACAACAAGAAAAAGGTAGCAAATATGGACTACTACTCAGTTTTCCTGTTTGAAGGTAATGAGAACTAGTTAGTTCTGTCAGACGTGTTTGTGATAGGTCATGGATTGATGCAGAATGTTCTTAGGTACACCTTGAGCTAGAATATGAATTTGAGAACAGAAATGACAGTAGCATTTATGGAACTGTAGTCAGCATTTTACCTATAGTTTTATAATTCTTTTAAAATGCTAGATATTAGTCTTTTACAGATACTGTGTAACAGTCTATAGAATGTAACTATAAAATGCATGTAAGTCTAGGTTTACAGTCTATAGAATGTAACTATAAAATGCATGTAAGTCTAGGTTTCAGACTTGCAGATGATCTGGCTTCAGAGTTCTAGCTCTCAGCTGCTGAGTAAATTGTGTTCGTTTTGTTTAGGTCTTCAGCCAGACCTATAGATAGCACTGTGAGATTATTTGACAGTCGGAAAATTGGGCTCTGGAAAACCAGTTGTGTTTACATGTGGAGATGATGGAGAAGGCATTTTGGGGGTGGGAAAATGGTGGAAAGGAGGGTGGGGAGGCTTAGAGATGGTACAGTGGTTATGAGCACTTGATAATCTTGAAGAGGATCTCAGTTCCCAACACACGCTGTGACTCTCAACAACCCGTAGCTGCAGTTCCAGGGGATCCAGTGCCTCTTTCTGGCACCCCTGCTCCCCAACCTTACCCCATGCATGCAACTCATGCAAAAGAAAAAAACCTCTTAAAAACGATTATAGGAAAATTAACATGTGTGGAATATTCAGTAGTCTGTGAGTAGAGCCATTTGGATGAGATTGATGCTTTACAAGTTTTTATTATTTGTTTATTTTGCGTATATTGAGGGGTTCACGTACCTAGGTGTGCCTGGGAGATCAGGGAACAACTTAGTTTATTTATTTATTTTTTTTTTCGAAACAGGGTTTCTCTGTGGTTTTGGAGCCTGTCCTGGAACTAGCTCTTGTAGACCAGGCTGGTCTCGAACTCTCAGAGATCCGCCTGCCTCTGCCTCCCGAGTGCTGGGATTAAAGGCGTGCGCCACCACCGCCCGGCACAACTTAGTTTATTTTGTGTATATTGGGGGGGTCATGTACCTAGGTGTGCCTGGGAGATGGGGGTGGTCACTTCATTTTGTAGGCATTAACAAGGCAGGCAGGTTTTTGTTGTTTGTTTTTGTAGGGTGATAATATATTCAGATTGATAATATAGGAAAAACAACTCGGCAGAATGTATGATGGATTGGCTGAAAGTGCAGGAGAGAGAGTGACATGGAAGTAATTTTCTATTTGAAATTGATAATATGACTGAGATTCTGAACACAGAAAGATAACTAATTTTAGAGGGAATTGTAGTAAGGTATATTGATTGTTGAATCTGTAGCAAGAAAATTGGATTTATTCAGGCTAGAGAAAACTCTGTCGTTAAGAGTCCTGGCTGCTCTTCTTCTTCTTCTTTTTTTTTTTTGTTTTGTTTTGTTTTGTTTTTTCGAGACAGGGTTTCTTTGTGGCTTTGGAGCCTGTCCTGGAACTAGCTCTTGTAGACCAGGCTGGTCTCGAACTCACAGAGATCCGCCTGCCTCAGCCTCCCGAGTGCTGGGATTAAAGGCGTGCGCCACGATCGCCCGGCTCTGGCTGCTCTTCTAAAGGATCCCGGTTCAATGCCCAGCACCCACATGGCAGCTCACACCTGTTTGTAACTCCAGTTCTAAGGGATCTGATCCTCGCCCAGACATACGTGTAGGCAGAACACCAGTGCACATAAAAATGAATCATTAAAAAAGAGAACTGGATTTATTCATACATATATAACTTCAGATGGAGAGGATAAGGATATGATTTAAAAGTTGTGTGTAGGCCTGCAGAGCTGAATTTGAGCCATAGACAGAGTGTAGAGGTCTGTTACTAGATAAAGCCCAAAATTAGTGCTGAGTTCAGAAGTACTTGAAGTATTCTACAGAGAGGGTGATTACACCTTGTTAGTGTGTGCTCCTGTGTAGACATCTGTGGAGACGGCCACCCCGAAAGCATCGGGGAGCATGGCTGCGGTTAGCCGGTAGCCTAGAAAAGCTCTCTAGAAGCCAAGACTAAGCCTGGTTTTCCTAACCCTTCTTCCAGTCTACAGTTTAAGAGTTTATCCTCCAGCGTTTCTTCCTCCCTGTATTGTCTTAGTTCTCCTGTTAGTAACTTCAGTGCCTGTCTGAGTTTGGGCCAGTGTTTTAGGTTTGTATTCAGCTCTCTGCTGACATAATGCTGTGTGACAGTGTTTTAGGTTTGTATTCAGCTCTCTGCTGACATAATGCTGTGTGACAGTGTTTTAGGTTTGTATTCAGCTCTCTGCTGACATAATGCTGTGTGACAGTGTTTTAGGTTTGTATTCAGCTATCTGCTGACATAATGCTGTGTGACAGTGTTTTAGGTTTGTATTCAGCTCTCTGCTGACATAATGCTGTGTGACAGTGTTTTAGGTTTGTATTCAGCTATCTGCTGACATAATGCTGTGTGACAGTGTTTTAGGTTTGTATTCAGCTCTCTGCTGACATAATGCTGTGTGACAGTGTTTTAGGTTTGTATTCAGCTATCTGCTGACATAATGCTGTGTGACAGTGTTTTAGGTTTGTATTCAGCTCTCTGCTGACATAATGCTGTGTGACAGTGTTTTAGGTTTGTATTCAGCTATCTGCTGACATAATGCTGTGTGACAGTGTTTTAGGTTTGTATTCAGCTCTCTGCTGACATAATGCTGTGTGACAGTGTTTTAGGTTTGTATTCAGCTATCTGCTGACATAATGCTGTGTGACAGTGTTTTAGGTTTGTATTCAGCTCTCTGCTGACATAATGCTGTGTGACAGTGTTTTAGGTTTGTATTCAGCTATCTGCTGACATAATGCTGTGTGACAGTGTTTTAGGTTTGTATTCAGCTCTCTGCTGACATAATGCTGTGTGACAGTGTTTTAGGTTTGTATTCAGCTATCTGCTGACATAATGCTGTGTGACAGTGTTTTAGGTTTGTATTCAGCTCTCTGCTGACATAATGCTGTGTGACAGTGTTTTAGGTTTGTATTCAGCTATCTGCTGACATAATGCTGTGTGACAGTGTTTTAGGTTTGTATTCAGCTATCTGCTGACATAATGCTGTGTGACAGAGTTTTTCCTGGGAGGCCCAACACACAAGTCCACTCACCCTAGACAGGGAGCCCACGGCAGACCAAAGAATGGATGGATACCACTGGATTCCAACTTGCTGAGCCAATGAGTTTTATTGTGTTTACTGGCAGGAGCAGGAGTGACTCAAAGACAACTGTATCGCCAAAGCCCACCTCAGCATACATGACAGCTCACATATATGGGAACCTGGAGCCCAGTACACAGCCTGCACAGCTCAACAGGCCGGAGAGTGTCCCTTCCAGCACCTCAGTTGTTCTCACCCTGTCCAGGCTAGTTCCTGCTTCTTTCAGGAAGTTGTTAAGGTCTGAGTTGTCTTGGTAGCTTTTCAGCTTTGACAGTCTTTGCAGCTCATCTTCCTCTGAGCTCTTACTGTTCACTCTGTCAGGGAGGGGCCTAGTGAATCTGGACTGTTTCAGGGACTTCCTGAAGCATTTTGAGTTGTTTGCCTTCCTCACTGAGGAGCTTCCCTGCAGGGTGGAAGGTTTTTGTCTGGGAGGAAACTCCTATCCAGTGTGTGCTCAGACCTGGTGTCCTCTTGCCTTTGTGGATTCCTGTCTCCGAGTAGTCACTTACGCAGTCAGTCAAGCTGGGATTCTGAATTCTGTCCTCCATTCCCACCCAGCCTGCTGCCAACTCTGGTTAGTTCAGGCCGTTGTCTTTTGTGTCTTTATTTACTTTTGGATTACCATATCATGCCCGAGGTGTTTATAGTTGCCTCCTTCGTGGTCTGCAACTCAGATCTGTGATCTTTCAATTCACGACGTAGGAGTGTAACAGACCTAAGTACGTACCTGGTCGTATCACTTTCCTGTTGAGATGCAGCTCAGTTTCTTTAAAATGTTGTCAGGAGCTTTCTGTTGTTCCTATCCCTGCTGAGCTCTCAGCGCCTCCGCCTCCGAGGAGCTCCTCATTGTGCAGAATTGTGTTCCTATCCCTGCTGAGCTCTCAGCACCTCCGAGGAGCTCCTCATTGTGCAGAATTGTGTTCCTATCCCTGCTGAGCTCTCAGCACCTCCGAGGAGCTCCTCATTGTGCAGAATTTTCTCCGTTCGCAGCTCCACACTGCTGTCCCACCGAATCCTACTTGTTTCAGGCCTTCGCTACCGAGGTCTCTGCTGCTTTGAGCTGGGTTAAATGTCCTTGCTGCCACTCGCGGGCCACTTGCTCTTCTTTAGTGCTATCCTTTCTATCTGCTGATGGTCAGATGGGGGCTTGTGTCACACCAGGCAAGTCCAGCATTCCCAGCCCGTGTCTTTACTGGACTCTAAACCAGTGGTTCCCAGCCTTCCTAGTGCTGTGACCCTTCAATACAGTTCCTAACTTGTGACCCCAGCCAGAAAATTATTTCATTGCTACTTCATAACTGTAATTTTGCTACTGTTCGGAATTTTAATGCAAAAATCTGATATGCAGGCTATCTGACCTGAGATCCTTGTGAAGGTCATTTCACTCCCAGAGGAGTCTTACTGCTCTAAACTCTGTGGAGTTTATATCCCCATTATCTCATTTTTAGCCCAGCCTTCATCTTCTGGGTACTTGGTAAATGTTGGGGGAAATTAATTGCATGTATTTCAGCCTGGAAGATATTCTTGTCATTCTGAAACATTGCGTCAGCTCTTTGACACTGAGAGCACACAAAAGTGTGACGGGACCAGAAGTTGTTGACTGGGGGTGCGCAGGGCGGACTAAAGTAAGCACCAGAGATCGTTATCAGAGGTTGGGAATTAAAAGGGAATGAATTGTGTGGGTAATGGAATTATGCTTGGTTAATAATGAGTTGTCGAAGTTGGTCACCCTCACAAAAGCTTTTCATTATATTGTAAAACAGAATATTCAGTGTTCTAAGTGTCTGTTTACAAAACGATTTAACCAGCAGTGATTTGAGAGTGGAAGAATTGGGAAGGAAGAGCACTTTGGGTTTTTTTTTGATTTTTTTCCGAGAGATGGCTTCTCTAGCTTTTGAAGTCTGTTCTAGTACTCGTTCTGTAGATCAGGCTGCTCACAGAGACCCGTCTGTCTCTGCCTCCCGAGGACACCACCACTGCCCAGCAGGAGTACGGGTCTTTATTTCAGAATAATACTCTCTTGGATCGAAAAGGTCTGTGCCCAAAAGATTGCCATATCAAGTATAGCGCCGTGATTACTTTTAGTAAAATCTGATCTGTTACCAATAGGTGGATGTGTTATATGCAATTTTGCTGTTTTTAAAAATAGTTGAGATTTATTTGTATGTGCATGAGTATTGTCTGCATGTGTGTATATGTTCACGTGTGCATTGCTTTTAGAGGCAGGAAGAGGTTATCAGTTACTAGCAACCACGCAAACATTGGGACTCAAGCCCGGGTCCTCTAGAAGAGCAGTCTGTGCTCCTAACCACTGAGCCGTCTCTAGCTCCGTAGATAGAATAGACTTAAGCGTGGCAAACGTCCGAGTTGTACAACACAGAAACGAGGAGGCCTTAGTGAATTTGTGATTTATTTTTGAGACCGTGCTTTTTTTTTTTTTTTTTTTTTAGGCCCAGCTGGTTTAGAATTTACTATGTGGATTAGGCCAGCCTTGAACTAGTAGTCTTTATCTGTCTTTACCTCCCAAAAGCTGGGGTTATAGGTGTGACCCACCATGACTGGCCTTGAAATCTTGGGGTGTGTGCGTGTGTGTGTGTGTGTGTGTTGGGGAAGGGTGTAAATGGTGTTGGTGTGGTGGCATTATAGTGACTAGAAAACCACCTCTAGTATTATTTTTCAGGAGGCGCCCCCCCCCCCCAATCCTTTGCTCCTTCTGAGACAAGCTCTCAGAAAATGGGACTGGGATGGGGCTTGCACTTTAGGCTAGGCTGTCTGGACAGAGCGCTGGAGGAGGTAGGAGGTGAGCCACCCCCCCCCCCCCCCCCCCCCAGCATGGGATCCCAAGCTTATACTGCTGTGCTTGGACTGACTGTTCGTGTATGGATGCTGGGGACCCAGCTCAGGGCCTCCTACCTCTGCAGCGAGCATTTGCTGACTGAACTGTCTCCTTTGTGTGAATCCTTGCCTTAGAAGAGGGGTAAAACTTGTCCCATCTCTACAGGGAGACATTGGGGCTAAGTGCTCAAGGTTCTTGTAAACTTGAACATTTTAGGATTTTGAAGGCTAGACTTTTGTGTGCCTTTAGTTTTTTTTTTTGTTTGTTTGTTTGTTTTTTTTTTTTTTTCCAACTTGACACAAACCAGAGGAAACCTCTGTTGATGAATTGCCTGGATCAGATTGGCCTGTGGGCAAATCTTTGGGGGCATTTTATTGATTAGGGATTGCTATCGACAGACCCAGCCCACTGTGGCTTGTACCTCCCTGGGCAAGTGGTCCTGTTCCTGCCTGGAGCATCCGCCCAGCCCAGCCCGCCTCTGATGCTGGGTGCAGCCTGGGAGCCAAAGGTGCTTTGGTCAGTGTTCTATCACAGGGACAGATGCAGGTTGTAGCCTAGCTGGCCTGGAACCGACTTTGTGGGGCTCCTGCTGCTTCAGTGTCTGGAGTAAGGATTTGCATAGGAGAGCCAAGACGACTCAGTGCATATCCTGTTACCCTACGAGAGATGACAAGATACTAAACTGACCCCTCCCCATGTCTTAAATTTGTTTGCGTGACTATGATGTATGCGTATTTGTGTAAGTGTGGGCAAGTATCATAGCACACGTATTGAGGCCAGACGAGAGTCTGAGGTGTTGAGCTGCCATGCTGACCTTGTGTGGGCTCTCGAGTTAACCTTGAGTCCTCATGCTGGCATAGCAAGCATTTCACTTATGGGGCCTTTTGCCAGCCTCTCTCCATATCTTAGCAGGTTTCAGTTTGGTCTCAGACGAGCACGAGCCAAGTTCTTATGGGCTTTGGATGCTTGAGCCAGTTACACACACACACACGCACATGCACGCACACTTTTTCTTTTGTGTGTGTGTACGTATAATTGCCTAAAAATTTTTACTTAGATACATTTTAAGTGGAACTAAATTTTGCCCCCCCTTGTTGTGCTGCTCGCATTCCTGCACTTGTTTTGCTTTGTTTCTTTTCTTTGTTTTAACGATGTTTATTTTATATTTGTGTCTTAGAATTTCTATTTCAAAGAAAATGTTATTTCTGTTTTGGTAAAACATCATGGCCAAAAGCAGCCTGGGGGAGGAAATGTTTTATTTCAGTTTATAGTTCATCTTACAGTCCAGCATTGCCGTAAGTCAGGACAAGAACTAAGGCAGAAGCCATGGAGGAGTGCTGCTTACTGGCTTATCCCCAGGGTTTCTTCAAGCCAGGGACCCCCAGCCCAAGGGTCGTATTACCACAGAGGCTGGGCCTTCCTCATCCGTTGCTTATTTAAGACAATGTCCTACAGGCCAGTCCCATGGAGACATTTTCCCAGTTAAGATACTGTCTTTCCAGGTATGTTAGGCCGAGAAAAACCAGGTAGTGTGTGAGTGCTTGTTTGCAGGCATGTGTGTACAACATGTATGCTTGGTGCTTGTACAGGTCAGGGGGTATTTGATCCCCTGGACCTGCAGTGGGCCATCCCTCTGACACCAGCCTTCCTGCTGGTGACTAGTCAGTGATAGATACTTTGTAGTACTCTAGGAAGCGTAGGTCGTTGTGACTGTTGCTGTAGGAGTAACTGTGCTAGTTGTTATCATTTACCACGAAAGAGAGTAATGGAGAAGAGAAGCAAACGACCTTTGCCCTCCAGAGTCCGCATAGCCTGGGGTTTTAGGAGCCCCAGAGCAGCAGCTCCAGGACTCTCTGAGGCCAGGCCAGCAGTTTACAAGGCCCGTGGGCTGGGCTGGATGGAGCTGGATGTTCCAGTCTCTTAGTCTTTTTCTTGTTTACTTTTCGAGGCTGAGTTTCTGAGTTTCTCCCTAACTTTGGTCGGATAGACTAGGATCGACCAGGCTGGAGACCCGCCTTCCTTTTCCTCCCAGGTGCTGAGATTAAAGGCGTGCGCCACCACCACCTGGCTCAGTTCTTACTACACGTAAGTTTCATTGATTTAAAGACCACTTACCCTTCCAGCAAATCATGCCTGCCTGCATGGACAAACATTTACAGGAAGGGGCAGGGTCAGGTACTTTACTGTCCTCCTTACAACTGTCTTTTCATGGGAAAGATTTCTTTTTACATTCTTAGTAACATGCTCCGCCCTGCCCCCCCCCCCAGCATCCCTTTTTTCTTGATCTTAGGCAGGGTCTCACAGTGTAGCCCTGACATTGCTAGAACTTACTAAATTACCAGATTGGCTTCAAACTCAGAGACCCAGCTGCCTCTGCCTCCCTAGTGCTGCCTAGTGCTGGGTAAAGGTATAGCAATGTGTTGCTTTTGAACGAACAAATAAAGCTTGCCTGAAAATCAGAGTGCAGAGCTAAACCATTAGTTGGCCATAGAGGCCAGGCAGTGGTGGCACGTACCTTTAATCCCAGCAACTCAGAAGACAGGCAGATCGATCTCCGGATCTGGACCTCCTCGAGTTCAAGGCCACCCTGGGCTGCACGAAATTGAATCTGTCTAAAAGAGAGACAGAGCTCACACAAAGGTGATCCCAGCCCTTGGGATCGCACACCTTTAATCCTAAGAAGGTGGAGGCAGATATATAAGGTGGAAGGGGACAGAAGCTCAGATGTAGTCTGAGGATTCGTGGAGACGGGATGCCCATTTTGTCTGAGCATCGGTAGAGGTAAGAACTCTCTGCTTCTCTGACCTCTCAGCTTTCACCCTCTAATATCTGACTCTGGGTTTTTATTATTAAGAACAATTAGAATTTGTGCAGCATAAAGGTGCACACTACATGTCTGGCTAATTCTGCATCTTTCATTTTTTTTTTTTTTTTTTTTTTTTTTGTATTAGGACTCTCCTGTTTTGTCCTGCTTGTATCTTAGAGGAATTAAACAAGTGCAGATGTATTGCCTGCTGTAGGGGGCGGGGAATGCAAACTAAACTGTTTGTAATTTCATTGGAGAGGGAATAACGAGCTAGATCATTAGGTTTCAAAAACATATCAGAGCAGACCCTGTCCCATTCTCCCAGCTTCCCTACCTGTTACAGGGCCGTCCTGACCAGCACACCTGGAGCCGACCCAAACTACTCTGATTCTTATGGAACCCAGCCTCTAGCTGTGTTTTTCTTTTGTCTACAGTCAGCTTTCTCCGTCACCTCTAGGAGGACCATAGTCTTTTCTCCTTCTTCCTACTTTCCTTCCTTTCTTCCCGCCATCCCTTCTTCTCTCCCTCTCTCCCTCTGTCCCTTCTTTCCTTCCTCCCTCTCTTTTCCCCCTTTGGTTTCTTAAGACTGTTTCTCTGTGTAACAGTCCTAGCTGTCCTGGAACCTGCTTTATAGACCAGGCTGGCCTCAAACTCACAGGGATCTGCCTGCCTCTGCCTTCCGAGTCTGTGTGGTGGGGCTTCTAGGACCTGCTGACACCAACCGTGTTTTCTTCTTTTAGTTAGACAGAAGGAGAATTTGTTTAATTTGTTCTAAGCAAAAGTGATGTGATTAAATATTCTGAAGAGATTTAATTAATGTGTTGCCCCTTTGAGACACAGTTTTAGCTTTTTAAAAACTAATAAGCAGACGAATGGGTTTTGTTCGGACGTTTTCATACATATGTTTTTGTTGATTCTCAGCTGTGATGTCGCTTCCTCCCACACTAACCCTCTTCACCTTTATGTTGCCTGTATTTTGTTAACTTGGAAAGAGGATGAACGATGATTTGGTTATAAGTACCTTAAAGAAATGAAGGTGTGGAGTTTGGCAGGGACTGGCTAGGCAGATTTGGAGATTCATGTCCTTAATGACAGCCATGTAGTCACAGGAGGACTGTAGGTGAGACAGAGCTTCATTTACAGAAAAGCCACACCACTGCTATGTGGAAGACTTGCCAGGTGTTCCTCAGCTCATGCAGGTGCAGGAAGATGAAGGTCAGCATCAGCACCACCTTCTGAGTCCTGGCTGGACTGTAGAACAGGTTCAGATAACACTGGGTGACTCAGACCACAGAAGGGGTGAAGAAGGCCAGGGTGTTTCCGACTTCTTCCTAGGTGACCCATAAAGAATGTTCTCTGAGGCGGGGACATTGGCCACACCTGTGCCGCCAGGGACCGAAGTGCTGGAGGCTGGAGCTCAAGCTCCTCCTGAGTCTTTTCTTTTTTTTTTTTTTTTTTTTGGTTTTTCGAGACAGGGTTTCTCTGTGGCTTTGGAGCCTGTCCTGGAACTAGCTCTGTAGACCAGGCTGGTCTCGAACTCACAGAGATCCGCCTACCTCTGCCTCCCGAGTGCTGGGATTAAAGGCGTGCGCCACCACCGCCCGGCTCTCCTGAGTCTTTTCTAAGCCACTCTTCACCTGGGAGGACTCGTGTGGTCAAAACGCCACTCTGTTTTCTGACCAACGCTGTCGGGCCACGAGGCCAGGCCAATGCATGTGGTGTCATGGGAAGCTATGAAGTCCCTCCTCAGAGTCTCCAAGAAGTAGAAGGCCATGGCTATACTATAAATGCAGAGGCGTAGGGGCGTGTGTGAGCCCTTTGGCTTCTAATTCAGTTCTGGTTCCTAGCACACACAGAGGACTGTGGATTGCTACTAATTCTGTGAGTTTACCCTGTTATAAATAAACCTCTGTTATATACTCCATTCTGGGCTAGTGTGGAAATGTTCTTCTTATTGCCACAGTTTTATAGTAATATAAACTATTGACGGCAAGGCCCTATCTTTGTTTGGAATTTTTAGAATATAGATCACTAAATGCTTATGCCTGATAATTTGATATCACAGTTTTACTAGCTAACCATGTTCTTCCTAAATGGCGAGGGAACTGGAATCTAGTCTTCTGTAGTTCTCTGTAGTCATTTTCTGTCTTCATTTAATCCTGTGATAATCCTGTGACAGGTTGGAAGTGTTAACAGGGTGCGTGTGCTTGCTTTCAGAGCAGAACTGTGCAGCCTACCGGTCTGCTCCAGTAAAGATAGCCTGTGGTTTTCTGTAATTCGAGTTAACCCTGCATTTTGTGACATGAAATGAGGGAAAATTATCATTGAAATTAAATGTGTGTGATAAATTTTGATCTGTATTGTGTGCTCAGCGAAAGAAGTGTAGAAATTTGACCTAAAACTGAGAAAGGAAAAGAAAAGGGAATTTTTTTCCTGTCATCATGATTTTTGTGTGTATAATGTTTATTTTGTTTGTGTTTTTGTTCTTTATTGGGGTGATCAGGTGTCACTTTGCTGTCCTTGCTACCCCAGACTTCATGTGTAGACCACACTGGCCTCCAGCTCACTGAGATCAGAGGCGCGGGTGACCACACTCAGTCTTCTTATGTATATGTCTAGGAATTGAGCTAAAGTTCATGGAGAATAAAGAAGATTTCTAACAGTTTTAAATATTTTTTGTCTTTTCAGATAAAATCAAAGACAAAATTAAAGAGAACGACAAAGAAAAAGAGAGAGAAAAAAAGAAACACAAAGTAATGAGTGAGATCAAGAAGGAAAATGGAGATGTAAAGATTCTGCTGAAAAGTAAGTTTGTTTTAGTGAACTTTGTATTTATAATGTTCAGTACACTGAAAAGTAAGTTTGTATTAGTGAACTTTGTATTTATAATGTTCAGTACACTGAAAGGTAAGTTTGTATTAGTGAACTTTGTATTTATAATGTTCAGTACACTGAAAAGTAAGTTTGTTTTAGTGAACTTTGTATTTATAATGTTCAGTACACTGAAAAGTAAGTTTGTTTTAGTGAACTTTGTATTTATAATGTTCAGTACACTGAAAAGTAAGTTTGTATTAGTGAACTTTGTATTTATAATGTTCAGTACACTGAAAAGTAAGTTTGTATTAGTGAACTTTGTATTTATAATGTTCAGTACACTGAAAAGTAAGTTTGTATTAGTGAACTTTGTATTTATAATGTTCAGTACACTGAAAGGTAAGTTTGTATTAGTGAACTTTGTATTTATAATGTTCAGTACACTGAAAAGTAAGTTTGTTTTAGTGAACTTCGTATTTATAATGTTCAGTACACTGAAAAGTAAGTTTGTTTTAGTGAACTTTGTATTTATAATGTTCAGTACACTGAAAAGTAAGTTTGTATTAGTGAACTTTGTATTTATAATGTTCAGTACACTGAAAAGTAAGTTTGTATTAGTGAACTTTGTATTTATAATGTTCAGTACACTGAAAAGTAAGTTTGTTTTAGTGAACTTTGTATTTATAATGTTCAGTACACTGAAAAGTAAGTTTGTTTTAGTGAACTTTGTATTTATAATGTTCAGTACACTGAAAAGTAAGTTTGTTTTAGTGAACTTTGTATTTATAATGTTCAGTACACTGAAAAGTAAGTTTGTATTAGTGAACTTTGTATTTATAATGTTCAGTACACTGGAATGCTACCTGGTAATGGTGTTTCCTGAGAGTGAAGAGCAGCCTAGCGCTGGGCCTGTAGTCTGCAGGCTGCCATGCCTTTATGGGTAAGCTTATATAAAAACAGGTTGTGTAGTTTGATGTATGCATTGATATAATTTGGAATAAAAGGCCACAGTAACCTCTGGCATGAGAGGGATGGTGACGAATGCTCTCCTTACAGGTCACAGCGGAATCGCAGAGCAGGGCTGAGAGGGACAGTTCACCCTGAGCTAAAACACAAGGGGCGCTGTCTCCTTTTCTTCCTTGCTTGCTGAAGAGTATCTTGTTTTTGTTTTTCTTTTCAGGACACGGTTTCTCTCTTTAGTCCTGGCTGTCCTGGATTTCACTCTGTAGACCAGGCTGGCCTTGAACTCATAGAGATCCACCTGCCTCTGCCTCCTAAGCCTGGGTTTAAAGAAAGCCCTGTGCAGCCGGGCAGTGGTGGCGCAAACCTTTAATCACAGCACTCGGGAGGCAGAGGCAGGCGGATCTCTGTGAGTTTGAGGCCAGCCTGATCTACAAGAGCTAGTTCCAGGACAGGAACAACAAAAAAGGAAGGAAGGAAAGAAAGGCCTGTGCTATGTGTTCAGTCAGTTGTTCAGTTTGTGTTTGTACATGGGAAAAGGTAGGGAGAAGAATTTTGGGGTAGTATATTGGACAGCAACATAACAAATTCTATAAAAAATCAGAACATATCTTAGAATAGAGATAGGAACAGTCTCAAATTCACTTAGGTGGTTAGGTATGATCAGTGACGTTCTTTTGTTAGGAAGCTGGGAAGGCATTGGCTCTTCTGTTAGGTTGATAGTTGTTTAAAAAAAAAAAACAGCTGGGGATGGCGCACACCTGTAATCCCAGCACACAGAAGGTAGAGGCAGGAGGATCTCTTTGAATTTGAGGCTAGCCTGGTCTACAAAGCCAATTCCAGGACAGATAGGGCTGTTAGTTGTTGATCAGAACCCTTTGACTTCCATTAATTTCAGATTGGATTTGGGTAACAGTTAACATTTATATTCACAAGGAAGAAAATAACACTCTCCTGTAGGTGGTGTGAAACACAGTAACGAGTTTTATTACTTATGGAAAATGTGGACTCTTTTCATTTCATTCTTTGTCATATTTACAAATATTCTTTGTTTATTTACATAATAAACTTTTGTACAAGTCAGATGTTCTATTCATAGACTTATCTTATGTCCGTGTGCCTGAGTACATGTATGTTCATCACACGCACGCAGTGTCTTCAGGGGTCAGAAGAGGGTGTCGGATCTCTTGGAACTGGGGTCACAGTTGGCTGCGAGCTACTCAGTGTGGGAGCTGGGAACTGAGCCCAGGTCCTCTGGAAGAGTAGCAGATGTTCGTAACACTGAGCCAGCTCTCCAACCCCAGGATGTTTTTCCCTGTAGTATTCTCTACACCATAAAGACACGTATCCCCAGTTAGGTGATGGCTTCTTGGTTAATGTTTTCAATCCCTTTGTTCTGTTTATTTTGCCCCTTTGCTTTTGTTACTGTTGTTGTTTTATTATTTTTCTTTAAATTTTTATTTACTTATTTTATTTCCTCCCTCCCTCTCTCCTTCCCTCCTCTCTCCCCCTCCTCCCCCTCCCTCACTCCCCCCTCCCTCCTCCTCCCTCCTTCCCTCACTCCCCCCTCCCCCCCTTCTTCCCGCCCGCCCGCCTTTGTTGCTCTGGGTTAAAGGCATGTACCTTCATGCCGGCTGTAGTTGTATCTATTTATTTTTTAAACTTTGTGTGTATGAGTGTTTTGCCTGCACATGTAAATATGTGCTCTGTCTGTGCCTGGTGCTGGTGGAGACCAGAATACAGTGTCAGATTCCCTGACATGTGAGTGCTGGGAGCTGAACTCAGGTTGTTTGCAACCACGGAACCATTTCTCCAGTCCCCTGGGTTTCACACTGGATATGCAGGAATGGCCTTGCCCTTCTGACCTGCTCTCCACGGCCCAGTGCTAGGATGACAGGCTAGGATGAGGGGCGCTCACACCACGCCCTGTGCCTGCTCTCTCATGCGTTTCCACTGTGCCGTGGACCCAGAATGTAGACCTCTGAGTTTGGGCTCGAGTAGCTGTGGTGTCATTCATACTCCAGTGTTTACCTAGCTGCACCCTACTGGCTCAGCCAGACACTTGTGTAGTGCTTCATTTGGGTGTGCAGTGATACACATTTATGCTATTAGAGCAGCGGTCTGTGGCCTCAGAATACTTAGGCTCACATAATTTTGGCAACCAGATCCTTAGGGATGGTATATATGAAAATATCCCTGTGAACTGAGAATTTTCTAGGAATGTACAGTATTTACCTTGATTTTGAAGTGACAGAAAATTTAGGAGACATTGTGAACTGAATATAGGTGGAACTAGCGATGCAAACAAAGAGAATGAAGTAGGTTTAGAACTAATTTGTAACCTTTGGGATGACCAGGAAACTTTAAGGAAGTGGTTACTGTGCAGTGGAGGCAATTGATATTAATATTGCTGTGCAGATTATGTGAGTAAAAGTGTGGGATGTCAAATTCAACAAGTAGATAGGAGTATCGGAAACATCTTTGAAGGAATAATTTTGGGATCAAAAAGGAACAAAACCAGTGCTATCCTTCCTCCTCAGTCTAGAGTATATAGGTACTCACATGATTCATTTGGAAAGTGGCCCTCGTCTGTAAGAACCAAGTGTTGTTGAGCATCGTGTGGACACGGTAAGGGACAACGGATTGCTCAGCTTTTTAGAGGCAGTTACTCTTAGGATCCACTGTGCTACAGTTCTCTTTTTGAATCTGTCTTTTATTTTCTCCTCATAGGTTTCTTCTGTGTTACAAGCCGTAGCATACAGATACTTGAAAATGTAAACTAACTCCCTAGCTTACTAACTCTCTTACGGATCTCACTTCCTCTGTGACTTCTGTAAAACTGTCACTGAACTGGAGTTAGGGAGACGGGAGTTAATGCGCAGTGCTCCCTGAGACAGCTCAGGTTCAGGTTCCAGCACGGTGGCTCACAGCCGTCTGTAACTCTAGTTCCAGGGGATCCAGTGCCTTCTCCTGACCTCCTTGGGCACCAAGCGTGCATGTGTGCACATACATAACACAGGCAGAACACTCACATACGTAAACAAATGTGTGTGTGTGTGTGTGTGTGTGTGTGAACCTGAGCATGGTGGCTCACAACTGTATCGTATCCTAGCACTCACGAGACTGAAGCATGAGGCCACCCTGGACAGGAGAGTGCATTCTAGGTATCCTAGGTTACATAGCAAGACCCTGATTTAAAAAGAACAAAAAAAAAAAAAAAAAAAAGTAAAATACTAAAAAAAAAAAACCAAACCAAAAAAACCCAAAACCCAAAAAACAGAATGATACAAGGTTTCTTGTGACTGCACATATGTATTATATATTATGTGTATGTGAAAAGATTTTAATAGGAAAGTTTTATTGTTTTACAAGTGGGATTACTTGCTCTTAGTTCAAACAAATGCATTACATAAACTTATTTAGTGGGTCTCATCCTTTTCTACCAAATTCTGCCAACTATTTTTGAACATGTGCATATGTTCCAACCATCTTACGTACATACTTCATTAAAATTAAGTTATAAGAAAATATTTTAATTTTGGTATTTTAAGATGTTATTATATCATGTTAAAGATTTTTCCTCATGAGCAGGTGTAATAGGTTAAAAACAGTGTCCTAGGTTATTGATAAGCACACCAAAGACCACAGATGGGGTAAATCATGGCAGAAAGAATGATAGCATTGTGTTGTTAAAAATCTTGTTGGACTATCTTTGGACCACCAGCCTGCAAATAATGACCCCGAGACTTAATAATTATGAAAGTATGGCCTTGCCTTAGGCTTTTCCCCAGCTAACTCTTCTTATAACTTCACCCATATTTTGAATCTGTGTTCTATCACGTGGCTCGATTACGGCACATCCTAGTGTGCTGGTGAAATCGCCGTCTAGATTCCTCCTCCTCCTCTCTCTCCTGCCTTGGCAAAGACACTGCTGGCCAGGACGCAGATCTGTGTGAAGTGTCTTCCCCCAAGCGTGAGACTCTGAGTTTGATCTCCAGAACCCATGTTAAAGTTAATAGGCCTTGTGGTGCCCTCTGGCTCTCCCGTTGCTGGGGATGTGGGACAGGAGGAATCCTGGCACTTTCTGGCCAGCCTTGCCTAATTGTGGGCTCCTGGTTACTAAGAGACCTGTCCTGAAGGAGTTGATGGTGTCCTGAGGGGACACCAGGACTGTCCCCTGGCCTCCACCTGTACTCATACCACCCTACAAACCCACATAACCCCAGAAACTGAAACTGCTTCCCAGAGACCACAGACTGAATATTAGTGATTGTTGTTGCTTCTCTTTTCTGTGTGTGGTAATAAAATTGAATGTGTTACTTCCTATATCACATATGAAAGATGGTCTAGTTTTCCTGGGTTAAATTTATCTTTTATTTTGTTAGCAAGAAAGATATACTGAGGTTAGTGGTAGAAAATAGTATCAGTTAACACTTATTTATCTATTTGTATATCTATCTTTTGGTTTTTCGAGACAGGGTTTCTCTGTGTAGTCCTGGGTGTCCTGGAATCTGTAGACCAGGCTGGCCTTGAACTCACAGAGATCCACCTGCTTTTGCCTCTCGGGTGCTGGGGTTGAAGGTGTGCGCTATCACCACCCTGCTGCAGAGTTTTACTTTTAAAGAAAGTTTTTTATAATTTGCCCCCTAGAGTGTATGCTTCTGTTCCCTTTCCTCCTCCTGTCCTCAGCCCCTCCCCCACTCTTTCCTTCACACCCCCCCCCCTTGTTCTTTTAGGCAGGTCTTCCCAGGCTCTCCTGGAGATGGTTGTATAGCCCACGCTGGCCCAAGGCTTCTGAGTGAGCCACATGCACACCACCTTGCCTGCTATGTGTTGTTGATACACTTGTTTCAATTTTGGGGGGGAGTGTTTGTCTTTTGTGGGTGTCCCTTTATCTTTTGTTGAATATGTAACTTTGTTTTCCTGTTCCTGTTTCTTTGGCTTTCAGTTTGGCACCCCACTTTGGCTTTAGGTCTTCATGTGTGGAGTCCTTCGCCCCTTGTTTCTGTGTCCTTGCCTGTTCTGCACTCTGCATCCTTTGTCATACATAATTTGAGAGTTGTCCACGTTCCTTAGACACCAGCTCTAGTTTCTAAATTTATCTCAAGGGCTTTTATTATATCAGAGTCAATGGGTTTTGTTAGAATTACAGGTTTAGAGTAATGCGAACTTTCAGTGTTTTTTACTGGAAGACGAGAGTGTTGCTATTCAAATGACATTTCCTAAGGCACTCTACAGTTTTCATCTAGTGACTGCGTGTGTGAAACAGAATGACTCAGAGATTCCATGGTGTTCTTAGAATCTTCCCCCTGCAAACTAGTTCCTTAGTTTGACTTAACAGAAAGAATATATTTTACCTCTGTTTTTGGGGGGCTTCCAAGCCTACATTCAGGTTCTGTGAAGAGGTGGCAAGACTCACAGGGTTCAGCATAATAGTTGTTCCTGTGATATGATTTATTATTATGAAAGTATGCAAAGGAAAATAAGCAGAGAGAGAAGTGCATGGGACGATACCTGTGAAGCACAGGTTTCTGAGAATCCTCTAAGTGGAGTTACATAGCATTATGCTTATTTCAGTAAGTTGTGACAGCCTGCATAGAGCGTTTTGGACCAGGGAAGCTCATTAGTGACTCAGGGTTTTATTGGGAGTTGGTACATCAGTACCATCTGTCTACTGTGGACCAACATTTAGACTTCCAGAAGAGGGCTGGAAAGATGGCTCAGTGGTTAAGAGCATTGCCTGCTCTTCCAAAGGTCCTGAGTTCAATTCCCAGCAACCACATGGTGGCTCACAACCATCTAAAATGCGATCTGTATGCCCTCTTCTGGCCTGCAGGCAGACACACAGACAGAATATTGTAGACTTCCAGAAGGAATACAAGTACTTAGCATATAGAAAACAAGTACTCAGGGCTGGAGAGATGGCTCAGTGGTTAAGAGCACAGGCTGCTCTTTCAGAGGTCCTGAGTTCAATTCCCAGCAACCACATGGTGGCTCACAACCATCTGTAACGAGATCTGGCGCCCTCTTCTGGAACACAGGCATATATGGAGGCAGAAGGTTGTATACGTAATAAAAATAAATAAATAAATCTTTTTTTAAAAGAAAATAAAGAAAAAGAAAACAAGTACTCAGCTTACACAGTACTGTTTGTGCCAGTGAGCCTTCAGAATTCAGGGTTCCAACTCCAGGCAAGGGCCAGCCCAACAGTCTTAGGCACAGCATCTTTGCACACTGTAATAGTTAATTATAAAGTAATTTGACAGGATATTTTAGCTTCTTGATGCCCAACCTAAGAATCTCCTATTGATTAAGCTTGCCTTTTCAAATTGCTGTTATACTTTCTGAAATGCGCTCATTGGGTGAGCACCCAGCCTGCTGGGTCTGTTAGCTGTCCTGAGCCTGCTGTCTCTGTGTGTAAAGGCAGGGAATGGGTGAGAAGAAAGGAAAGACAAAGTAAAATTTGAATAGAAAATGAATGTCAGTGATTTTTCACAAGTGTCAGAAGTAAATTTACTTGTAACAGAACAGTTTCTAAAAGCATGTTTTTAAAAACTAATTAAAATACAGAGTTTCAAAAAAATTCTTTTCCAACAGGTGGGAAGGAGAAACCAAAAACAAATATAGAAGACTTACAAATTAAGAAAGTAAAGAAGAAAAAGAAAAAGAAACACAAAGAGAATGAAAAGCGGAAACGTCCGAAAATGTATAGCAAGTCTATTCAGACCATCTGTGCGGGATTGCTGTCGGAGGCTGAGGATCATATTCAGACCATCTGTGCGGGACTGCTGTCGGAGGCCGAGGGTCAGGAAGCCAGAGGCGTCTTAAATGACCACATAAAGGATTACATGGGAAAACATTTAAACGCCAAGAACTCTAACTCTAAGGTTTCTGGTAACAGTGAATCTCCGTTTGTCTCGTTGAAGGAACCGCGCGTTCAGCATAACCTGAAGAGGTTGGACACGCTGGAGTTCAAGCGGCTCGTTCATATCGAGCACCAGCCTAACGGAGGGGCGTCTGTGGTCCATGCCTACAGTAGTGAGCTCTCCTGCCTGTCTCCTGTGGAGATGCAGAGATTTGCAGAAGAATTTGTGGGGTTAGTGTTCAGTGAAAATGAAAGTTCTGCAGCTTTCTATGTCATGGGTGTTGTTCATGGGGCAGCTACTTACTTACCCGACTTCTTAGACTACTTTTCCTATAATTTTCCCAATTCACCAGTGAAAATGGAGATATTGGGAAAGAAAGACATAGAGACGACGACTATGTCCAATTTCCATGCTCAGGTAAGAGGTTTTTAGTTTTTGGGTTTTTTTTTTTAAATAGCTTTTAATTGTATATTTTAGATAAACTTGTGTTTTTCCTCTTAATTTTACCGTAGGTTTGCGGTAAAACGGTAAGAGTATAGTGACACTGCTTGGGAGAAACTTCTTGACATGAATTTATAAGTTTAAATTTTAATTTCTGCTTTTTTATTCTACTTAAAAATCAGTTAATGAAGCCGGGCGGTGGTGGCGCACGCCTTTAATCCCAGCACTCGGGAGGCAGAGGCAGGCGGATCTCTGTGAGTTCGAGACCAGCCTGGTCTACAAGAGCTAGTTCCAGGACAGGCTCCAAAACCACAGAAAACCCTGTCTCGAAAAAGCAATAAATAAATAAATAAATAAATCAGTTAATGAAATACTTAAGATTCTGAGTTCATTCCCTACTCCCCATCCCACCTTTTCTTTGGACAAGGACTTCACTTGGACCAAGTAAAATTAATTTAACCAGGTAATTTTCGGTTCTTTTAATATGGTTTCTCCTAAACCTGTAAATCACCTCTAGCTATGTTCTTTGTGATTCCCTGTAAATGCTTAGCACTGGGTCCATCAAGTTAGTCAGTGCTAAATCCATGTCAGCTGGTATAAAATACATTGTAATAGGGAGTCCTCGCTACTTAGTGTGCCAGCTGGTGAAAAATACCTTGTAATACGAAGTCCTCACTACTTAGTGTGCCAGCTGGTCTAAAGTACATTGTAATATGAAGTCCTCACTACTTAGTGTGTAACATTAGTGTGAGAACATTAGTGTGTATTTGCCTTGCTTACTTTCTATTGTTGTCAAGATACACCGTCACCAATGCAGCATATAAAGAAGGCATTTAATTGGAGGCTTGCTAGTCTGTGATCATCATGGTGGGGGCTGTGGGGGTAGGCAGGCAGGCAGACAGGCAGGCATGGCCCTGGAGCAGCAGCTGAGAGCTCACACATGGCCCACAAGCGGGAGACAGAGACAGGGACTGGACTTCTGAAACCTCAATGCCTACACCCCCATCCCCAACACTTTCTCTAGCAAGGCCACACCTCCCAATCCTTCCCAAACAGCCCACCAACTGCAAACAGATTCAGATGCGAACCTAGGGGAGCCGTTCTCATCCACACCACCAAAGTATTTTACGCTAATTTCCATTCCCTATTTTTTCCCACAGAACATTATTTTAGAGACTAGAGACGAAATTGAGTTTTAGCTTTATAATAAAAGTTAACTTGTGGCCTATCATCTAAAAGCCAGTGCCTTTGTCACTGAACAGAGTGAGGGAAGTTTAGACTGTACTAGTTGTGTGTGTGTTTTAATTTTTATAGTTTTTTTAAATATTTATTTATTATGTATACAATATTCTGTCTGTGTGTATGCTTGTAGGCCAGAAGAGGGCACCAGACCCCATTACAGATGGTTGTGAGCCACCATGTGGTTGCTGGGAATTGAACTCAGGACCTTTGTAAGAGCAGGCAATGCTCTTAACCTCTGAGCCATCTCTCCAGCCCGTGTTTTAATTTTTAAAATGTATTTTTATTTTATGTTATTTGGTGTTTTGCCTATGTGTATGCCGGTGTGAGGGTATGGAACTCTGGAACAGGAGTTCCAGACAGTTGTGAGCTGCCATGTGGATGCTGGGAGTTGTACTCAGGTCCGCCGGAAGAGCAGTCAGCGCTCTTAACTCTCCAGCCCCTGACTATAGCTTCCCCCCACCTTTTTCTGGGGGTGCTCGTAACTGATGTAGTATTCTAGTTTATAGGGAAAATACAGTAAAGTCTCCCGGAGATCTTTCCCTACTGAAAGACTAGCTAGTGAACTACTAAGAGGCTGTGAGCTCCACTAGGAACAGACAAAATCTCGTCTTGATGCTGGGCTCTCCCTTTGCTCTAGTGTATCCCTTCAGTGACGTTCCCCATAACATGTTCTATCCTGCAGCACACAGAGCCTGGAAAATAGCATTTAAATTAAAGTGTATGTCTGAGGATTATTCTCCCAAGCAGCATAGTTGAGAACTGAAATTTAAATATTTTTTTTAATATTTATTTATTATGTATACAATATTCTGTCTGTGTGTATGCCTGAAGGCCAGAAAGAGGGCACCAAACCTCATTACAGATAGTTGTGAGCCACCATGTGGTTGCTGGGAATTGAACTCAGGACCTTTGGAAGAGCAGGCAATGCTCTTAACCTCTGAGCCATTTCTTCAGCCCCAAATTTAAATATTTTTATAATAGAAAGGAAGCAATAGAGCATTCATTACTAGCCCATTAGGGTTTTTAAAAATTTATTTTACAGGGGGCTGGAGAGATGGCTCAGTGGTTAGGAGCATTACCTGCTCTTCCAAAGGTCCTGAGTTCAATTCCCAACAACCACATGGTGGCTCACAACCATCTATAATGAGATCTGGTGCCCTCTTCTGGCCTGCAGGCATACACACAGACAGAATATTGTGTACATAATAAATAAATATTTAAAAAATATTCATTTTACATACCAACCACAGTCCCATCCCATTCTCCGCCCAAATGAGTACTCCAACCCTGAGGGACTTTGAACAATAGGTAAAACGTTGAGAAATGAAACGATGCAAAAGAAGCCCTACAGTCCTAGATCATTCTTTGTTTCTTTTTCTTTTTGGTCACTTAATGTGTGAAGTGATTTGCTGTCACTTACTGTGCTAAATGACAAGTTTATACTATGTTTCTTAGACTTCAAGTTGTTTGCACAGTATCACACATTCTCTCTGTCATACTGGGCAAGTGTGTTTTAGTAATGTTTTAAATGCAATAAACACATTCATGTATTAGTGGTGATGTTCTTAAGTTAACTTTAAAAATAAATTTAGGAATTGTAGTAAATGATAAGACTTTCCATTTCACGGTGGCTGGCAGGATGACCCAGTTAGTGAAGGCACTTACTCTCACTGCCAGATCTGACTGCTTGAACTTGCTTCCTGGGACACACGTGGCAGGAGAGAACCAGCTTCCAGAGGTTTCTCTCTGACCCCCACATGTGCACCATAACGTGTGAAAAACAAGCAGCTTTCCTTTATGTACTATTTACAAAATGAAAGCTGCTTAGCTAGTAAACAGAATGAGAGCTGGACTTGTTAACGGCTCCAGTGTGTGGCTCTCAGGTCCTTAAGGAGCCACACTTGGTTATCTTCTAGCTGCAAATGCTGCTTCTCTGTTGCTAGTTGTGGCTCTGGCCCCAGGTCTTTGTGATCTGCTACTATGTTGACTCAAGCATCTCATCTACAAGGGCTAATTTTGATGTTTAGGAAACTGCGAAATCCACATGCCTTTGTAAAATAATCTTGTTTAGTGCGGAGCAAAAGTATGTAATGAACTCATTTGTATTTTCCTCACGTTGGATTCTTTCATTTATTTAAAACAAATTATTTACTTACTTTTTGTGGGTTTTTGTTGTTGTTTGTTTGTTTTTGAGACAGGGTTTCTTTGTGTCGCTCTTCTGGAACTCGCTCTGTAGCCCAGAGCCTCGAGCTCACAGAGATCCGCCTGCTGTGGCCTCCCAAGTGCTGGGGTTAAAGGTGTGCGCCACCATGCCTGGCTGGATTCTTTTCTTTATTTACTTTATTTCATTTTCTTTTACTGAGAGCTTAGGAAAACTCAAAACAGAAAGATCAAATCAGATTTGATCTTGTCCTTAAGCCCTGGGCCAGTGAGAATTGTCTGAAGGCCACATGGTGAGAAGGCGCATGCGTGCACTTAGCACTTAGATCCATTTTGTTCACGGTGCGGGCTGCTCTGTTGGCCTTTACTTGCTCTTTTTTGAACCAGGAGCTGCTGAGGCTGGAGTTGTTCCTGCCCCTCCTGCCCCTACCTCCTAGTTGCTGACGTTGCGGGTTTAGTCTCTTAACCTGTCTCCTCTAGGAATTGATCCCTCTTCCCATAAATCTTATGAATGATAGTGTGAACACAGAAAAATGTATCATTGGAGGTGAATACTCAGGAAGTGAACAGACCCGTTGAGTTCAGAACTGAGAGGAGCTGAAGGTCTGTCTAAACCATTCGTTATGACTGCCCTGCTGGTCTCCTCGAACTCCGACGTGTTTATATATACAGTGTCAGAGACTGTTAGCGTAGTGTGTGTGTGTGTGTGTGTGTGTGTGTGTGTGCACGCACGCGTGTGTACTGTGTGTGGAAGAGCCCGAGGAAGTCAGATGAGGGTGTCGGGTCCCTAGAGCTGCAGCTGCACAGTCTCGAACTGCCGTGTGGATGCTGGGAGTTGAACCCAGTGCTCTGAAGAGCAGCAAATGCCCTTAACAGTCATGCAGTCTCCAGCCCAACCCAGCACATGAACACCCAGGACACATTACCCTGAATTCAAACAAGATGTTTTACATATTTTGAGCTCATATTTAATGGTACATCTTTGTCTTCCTTTCGGTATTATGTTTGTGACATCCATCTTGTAGATAGCCATGTTCCTTTTTCTTATTGTTGGGTGGTATTCCATTGTACGTATGTATTGTAATTGTCCTAATTACAGTAAGTGGACATTTTAGTTGTTTTTACTTTGGTATGGTTATAAGAGGAGCTCTGAGTATTTTGTTCATAAACTTGATGGGCATATGTGTTAAAGCATTCCTGTCATTTGAATATCAGGATCAAAAGCTGCACAGATATGTGGTTTTGATGAATGAATTACTGTTTTTCGAAACTCTTGTTTCGAAACTTTGTTTGTGTTCACATCAACAGTGGGCCATGCTTTGGGTCACACTTAGTATCTCTTATCAACCATTGTTGGGATTCAGCAGTGTTATCTCCCTGCAGTTTAGTTTTCATTTTCCTGATGACCTGTTAAATATGACTGTGTATATGTCAGTGCTGATTTGGTAGTTTCTGTTCTGCTCTTTCGCACAGATTTTCTTATTTTCCTCCTATCTAATAACTTTAAAAATTGTATTGTAGATCAGATCTTTTTTGTTTTGTTTGTTTGTCGAGACAGGGTTTCTCTGTGTAATAGGCCTAACTGTCCTGGAACTAGCTCTGTAAACCCACAGAGACCCGCCTTCCTCTGCTTCCCCAGTGCTGGGATTAAAGGTGTGCGCCACCACTGCCTGGCTAGATGAGATCTTTGCTCAGCCAAATAACCCTTCTCACTCAGTGTCTTGATTTATCATTCTTAATGTTTTTTGATGACTAGAAGTTAAGTTTAATCTAGTGTATAATTCTTTCTCAGTAATGGTTAGTGTATTTTGTGTCCTGTTTTAAAAAATCTTTGTCTACTCTAAAGATAATGACAGTCTTTGGTGTTTTCTTTTGGAAACTTTTATTGTTATTCTTTCACACTTAATCTGCAGCTCAGCTCTGATTATACAGCAGGAGCTGGAGATCAGGGTGCTGTACCCTCATCTGCAGCTCAGCTCATCTCTGATTATACAGCAGGAGCTGGAGATCAGGGTTCCTCCAGGTGTGGTGGGTGTGCCTGTGATGTAACCTCGGGAGGGGAGGCAGGAGATGCTGGGTGTCAGGATTAGCATGGGCTAGATAATGAAACCCTGTCTTTAAAAAGTCAAAACTCAAACAGGGTTGATGGTTTTCAGTGGGGTAGGCGTGCAAACACAGCACACACACACACACACACACACACGATATAAAGATACCCATGTCCCTGATAGTTTTCAGTGGGGTAGGCGTGCAAACACAGCACACACACACACACACACACACACACACGATATAAAGATGCCCACGTCCCTGATATTTTTCAGTGGAGTAGGCGTGCATACGCAGCACACACACACACACACACACACACACACACACACACACACACACACGATATAAAGATGCCCATGTCCCTGATAGTTTTCAGTGGGGTAGGTGTGTAGACACAGCACACAAACACACACACGCACACACACAAGATACAAAGATGCCCGTGTCTCTGATAGTTTTCAGTGGAGTAGGTGTGCAGACACAGCACACACACACACGATACAAAGATGCCCACGTCCCTGGTAGTTTTCAGTGGAGTAGGTGTGCAGACACACACACACACACACGATACAAAGATGCCCACGTCCCTGGTAGTTTTCAGTGGAGTAGGTGTGCAAACACACACACACGATACAAAGATGCCCACGTCCCTGGTAGTTTTCAGTGGAGTAGGTGTGCAAACACACACACACACACGATACAAAGATGCCCACGTCCCTGGTAGTTTTCAGTGGAGTAGGTGTGCACACACACACACACACACACACACACACACACACACACACACACAGCACGTACACAGATGCAAAGATACCCACGTCCCAGTGCACTGCAGTGCCCTTGTGGCAAGTTAGCCGATCTCTGGGCTTTGCTCCTCTATTGCCCTTTTTATGACTGCTCAGCAGGGAACCCAGTGGAGCAGTCACTTCACTTAGAATGGCTGGGCCCCGAGAGATGGCTTGGTGGGTAAAGACCTGACCACAAAGCCTGGCAGCATGGGTTTGATCCCAGGCTGCTGCCCAAGTGGAGGAAAGAAGCAGTTCCACGTTGGCCTCTGACCGCCACATGTTTGCTGTGGGGACCTTCAAATAAATGTAATTTAAAAGATTTTTTAAAACTTAAAAACTAGAATGATTTTTTTATTACATTATCTGCATATATATATATATATATATATACTGTATACTATATTATAGGTATTGTACTAGTGAAGGCAGAGTAAGGAACCCTTATCTACTATTGGTGACACTGTTACTAGGGGAGCCAGTACCGAATGTGTGGAAATTCTGTAAGTTCGCTGGTATATGCTGAAGGAAATGGAATTAGTATGTCAAGGAGACATCTGTCCTGATGTCTGTACTACAGCATTACAAGTGGAAACAGCCTTACCAGTTATGTGCATATGGACTCCTATTCTAAGTCTGCTGTTTACTGAAGCCTTACATTAAGACCAGTCCCACAAGGTCTTAGGCATGGAACCTGAGAAAGGATCTGCCAGAAGCTGAGCCTCCCGTGTATGGTAGTCACTGCAGAAAGGAAGGCGAGTGAGGGCTGGTAGCCAGGAGACTAGTTTCCAGTCTGCTGCAGCTAAGACGTTCTCATGTGCTGTTAACAGTGAGGTATCTGCAGATCCCGCTCTTGTATGGGTGGGAACCAAGGCTGTAACTGGGAAAGTCTATTTTTCTGCCTTATTCATTTAAAGATGAATATTAATAACATTTTATTGAAGTTACACGTATTTTTAAAATAAAATGAATAAGGGGATGAGGAGTTGTGTCCTTCCATAAAGTGCTAATGTCCAAGCATGAAGCCCTGAGTTCTGTCTCTAGCATCCTGAGAAAAGCCCACAGTAGCCGAGCCCTCCTGTGATTCCGGTGCCGGGGAGGCAGAGACAGGAGGGGCCCTGAGGTCTGGTTGCAAGCCAGTCTGGCCAAATTTTCAAATTCTAGGCCCTGTGAGAGACCCATGTGTCAGAAATTAAGGTGGAGAAGATTGAGGTAGACAACGATTCCTTCTCTGACCGTACCCGTAAATATCATCCATCACGATTGTATTTGAAAGTGTGTGTTAGAAGTGGTGCCCTCTTGTGGTACCTTCCTTTCCATATCTGATGGTGTTAGACTGCATCTCTAAGAGTGTGGAGCAGGGGCAGGAAGTAGCTTAACAGGTAAAGGCCTTGCCACTAAGCCTAACCTGACACCTACGTGGTGGAAGGAGAGAATCTGCTCTCCCGTGGACTGTCCCGTGACCTCCACACTGCACACTGCCTTGACAATCCACACATGGACCAACCTATCCCAAATCCCGTCTCCCTTTCCCATGAACATACTACATAGGCAAATAATAAACAAAAAATAAATGTTAAACAGTAATGTGGCAGACAGCCCACTGATTAACATAAGGGACTGCGCTACCCCCTAAAGACGAGGCAGAGCGGCTGCTGCTTTACTCCTTCGTCTCTAAGCGCCCGCATTTAACCTGCTTTTCCCTTTACTCCAGATTGACACTGATACAAGTTGACATGTGTGTGTTTTAGGTATTTTATGGATTGCTGTTCAGAAGAACTGCTAATATCTTGGGATATTGATGGGAGTACCAAAACAGGTTTTGAAATGAAAATAGTTCATGCTGCAGGAACCGGCCAGGGTCTCAGTAGTTTACCCTGAGGTAATATAATACCTGTTTGCAGGAAGGACCACAAACAGATTACCCAAACACCACCCAAGAACAGACCATCCAAAGGAAATGTCTAATGTTCCAGCCACTGTAGATAGGATCACCTGCCAGCACCCTCACCAGGACACCCCTGGACAAGTGTCAGTCAGTCGGGAATCCTGATCCTCAGAAACCCCTCACCCCCACCTTTACTACTATAAAAACCAACTCTAACTGAGCTCCAGGCTCTCTGATTATTGCAGTACGCTGGACATGCAGAGAGACCGAGCGTGCAAACTTGCATAAAATAAAGGCTCTTTTGCTTTTACTTTTATGTACGGGACTCGGTCTCCTTGTTGGTATTTGGGGGACTTTGTGGATCAGGGAATAACACATGCATTCTAGATCAAACAAATTTGGTTTATTTGCTGAGTCTTTTCAGAAATTTAGCATACATATGGGCATTTATTGCACAAGTATTTTCCAAACTTACTTGATTATATTATTTTTTAAAGCTTAGTCATGGTTGAATATCTCCATCTCCCCTCAGCTGGCCTCAAATTTGCAATACCCCGTGTCTCCTCCCCAGTAGGTCTGTGCTGGTGTACCTGGCTCAGCCTTCGCTGTCCTGGAATCGCTATGTAGACCGGGATGGATTCACACAATAGAGATCTGCTTGCTTCTGACTCCTGAGCGCTGGGGTTAAAGATGTGCACCACACACCAGCCTTCTCCCTCTTTCTTGTGGAGTAGAAATAGTTATCTGAATTAAAACAAAAGTTACGTGATAGTGGGGCAGAAGCTAGCTTTTACTTATTAGAGAAATAAATTATTTCAAACAGCGTGTCTTCATTTACACACTAGCTAAATAGACGTACAATTTCAGACTTATTTCCCTTTCCCTTGGTCGCCCTTAAATTCAGTTTACACAGTGTTCTTTCATGTCTTTTGTATGCAGCAGTCATGGCATATAGTAGAAAAAGTTTTTTTTTTTCCTCTCTTTTTCTTGCTATGAAAGAGTATTAAATATCACGTCTTAGGGAGAGCTCATATTGAAGTGTGCTTACTACCTGAGAAGAATTCAATCATTGAAAATTCTTTTATGTTATTTAATGAAATTAATTATTTAATTGAAAATCATACATTATTTAATGGGCTTTATTTGATGTAGTAAAGTGGACATATGTTCATCTCTTTTTTCATAACTCAAATAATGTTTTGTTTTGTTTTTCGAGACAGGGGTTCTCTGTAGCTTTGGAACCTGTCCTAGAACTAGCTCTTGTAGACCTGGCTGGCCTCAAAGTCACAGAGATCCACCTATTTCTGCCTCCTAGGTGCTGGGGTTAAAGGCATGTATCTCCACCACCCTGCCTCTGTTTGGGTAGTTTTAAAAATTATCTATTTTATTGGTGTTTTTCTTGAATATATGTCTGTGTGAGAGTGTTGGGTCCCCTGGAACTGGAGTTTCCGTCAGTTGTGAGCTGCCATGTGGTGCTGGGAATTGAACCCGGGTCCTCTCTTAACCTGTGTACCGTCTCTCTAGCGCCCCCCTCTTTTTTCCTCTCAAGACAAAGTTTCTCTCTGGAGCCTTGGTTGTCTTAGAACTTGTTTTGTATGTCAGGCTGACCTCGAAGTCAGAGATGTACCTGCCTCTGCCTCCCTAGTGCTGGGATTAAAGGGGGGTGTGTCTCCACTGCCCAGCCTCTGGTTTGGTATTTTGTCTTGTTTGTACAGGGATACTAAGGATTTATTGGTGGTTAGAATTATTTAGTAACATAGGTGATATTCAGGTATCTGACTTAAATAAATGTATGCACAGCAAACTTAACTGCCTGTATGACACAGAAACATTAGCTCCCTAAATTGTCCTTTGTTACATTTCAAAACCCTCGGTAAGTTTGTTTTATAACAAGTTGATCTTACTTCTTCCCTTCCTCTCCCCGCCTGTGTTGGGGATCAATCCCAGGACTCTATAAATGCTAGGCAAGGGATTCCACAGATGTGTACCCTCAGCCCTAATTTCCCTCTTCAATAGCTTTGCGGTTTCTCATAATTCATATAGTCACATGCAGATCTCAAACCAAGTACATGAATGCAGAATCATTTTAATAGTTTTTGTATTGTATTCTGGGATGTTCGCTGGAGTTCAGACTGGTGACCGTGGCTTTGTTCAAGACTACCGTAGTGAACCATACTCATGCCCAGGTTCCCTACTGTTAATCTGGGATGTTCGCTGGAGTTCAGAATGGCGACTATGGGTTTGTTTGAGATTACCGTGCTGAACCGCACTCTGACCAGGTTCCCACTGTGATACTGTCATGTCTCTGGGTCAGTTCAGACTCTCAGTTTGTTGTTTCTGTGGCCGTGGTCCTTAGCTTCCTGATGCTGTGACTCTAACATGGTTCCTCATGTTGTGTTCCTCAACCATAAAACTATCCCATTGCTACCTCATAACTGTAATTTTGCTATGTTGCGAATCATAACGTAAATACCTAGCACAACCCAGAGGTTAGGAACCATTGATAAAGGGATGATGGGACCTTTTAGGAGACAGGAGAGGGTAGGACCCTCACTGTGAGGTGAAGTATGATCACCTGGCACAACCCAACGGTTGGGAACCGTTGATACAGGGATGATGGGACCTTTTAGGAGAAGTATGATCTGTACATTTTGTGACTTGGGGCCTGGCTTGTGAACCTGAGCAGTGAAGTTTTGACAGATACAATTCTTTTTTTTTTATTTTTTATTGAAAAATTAAAAAAAATTCAGATACAATTCTTAAATAAAGTTAATGTTCATTATGATAAGAATTTTAAGAATCAATGCTTGCTGATTATGATAAGAATGAAATTCTGGTGTCTTAGAGTTATTCTAGGGTAATAGAATATTTACTTTCAAGTTTCCTAAAGTATGTGGGCCGGAACTGGCACTTTGCATGTGTTAGTCTATGTAGGCCACTGCAGTTGTATAGGTTTTATAATGTCACAAAAGCATAACCATTTAGGTTTGCCTGTACTACAGGACTGTGGTTTAAACTAGGCCAGTCCTGGGCAAACTAATCAGTGATCTTCAACATATTGTGGCCACAAAATCTTACTTTTGAAAAAAGCGGTAGATTGGAATTTTGACTAAAGTTTGTTTAGGAAAAGAAGCTTGAAATGATACCTCCCATTTCTGTTCTCTGTACAACGCACCATCGTCTGTGAGGAGCACATGAGCAATCCAGGTGTCAGCAAGCCCACAGACAGAGGCTGCTCGGTCACACAGGTGCTTTATGTAGTGAGCACTGCCTTTTCTTCTCTGATCTGGGTCACAATGAGAGCAGGACTTTATGTGGGATCTGAAGTTAGCAGGTTGATGGCAGGGTGATTTTGTGGCCTTGGAATTTCAACCATTTCATCAGAGTTGAGGATAGCGTGTGAACTGGCTGCTAGTGAAAATCTTATCCAGAATGAAAGAAAATCCTTAGTGGCTTTTGACATTTAACCACTAGGAATGTGGGTCATTTGACAGTTGTGGTGAAAGATAAGAGCTGTCTATTTAGAAAAATGGTGTGTCGTTTTGAATATTTTTAGTAGCACTGTATCAAACAATTACTGGAAGACGGTGCAGTTGGTTGTCCATATAGTGTTGTTCATTTGAACTCTTCTAGTGAGTAGTTTGCAGACAGAGAAACAGAAATTAGCTGGCTTAGTAATATTTTTTATAAAATGCCTCATTATTACAGGCTTCTTTTTTTTCTTCCTTGTATTTTCTTTATTTCTGGCTATGTCTAGTAGTCTGAAATGATGTAGTTCACTGTTATGTGACAATAACAAACACTTTATATATATATGTCTGACTTATTTAACTTAATTAAATTCATGTCCCTTAGGTAAAAAGAACATATTCTCATGGTACTTACAGAGCTGGCCCCATGCGACAGATTAGCTTGGTGGGAGCCGTTGATGAAGAAGTGGGAGATTTCTTCCCTGAGTTCCTTGACATGTTGGAGGAGTCACCGTTCTTAAAAGTAAGAGAAAGTCTTAGCATTCTAAGTTGTGGGTGTTACTTTCAAGTTATAGTTGATACAGATGAATGGTTGTTTTTAATTTTTATTTAAATTCAAAAAAGGAAACCTATGTATACATACAGTTTCTCAGCTTTTTTTTTTTTTTTTTTTTTTTTTTTTTTTGGTGTGTTTGTTTGCTTGTTTTTCGAGACAGGGTTTCCCTGTGAAGCAGTCCTGACTGTCCTGGAACTCACTTTGTAGACCAGGCTGGTCTCAGACTCAGATCCGCTTGCCTCTCTGCCTCCCAAGTGCTGGGATTAAAGGCCCACCACCCGAATATCTCAGTCTTTATTGTAATGACAAAGTTAAAGGGTGAATCAGCAAATAACATTGCTTGTTACTGCATCTGTACAAGAGGGTTCAGATGAGGATGCCTAGTAAGCTTTGTGAGAACCAAGGTGTGGTGGGAACATGGTGGGAACTGGCCTGGGGAGCTGTACAATTGGTGGTGGGAACATGGTGGGAACTGGCCTGGGGAGCTGTACAGTTGGTGGTGGGAACATGGTGTGAACTGGCCTGGGGAGCTGTACAGTTGGTGGTGGGAACATGGTGTGAACTGGCCTGGGGAGCTGTACAGTTGGGGTGGGAACATGGTGTGAACTGGCCTGGGAAGCTGTACAGTTGTATCAAACATTCAGCTCATGCTCCATTGTAGTTTCTAAAATTTTTCTAATCAACTTCCATTTTATATTCTTTTAAAAAATGTATTTATTATGAGTACACGTGGGTTTGGGGCACACACGGGCCATGAGGTACATGTGGCTGTCAGAAGACAACCTTGTGCACCCTACCCCCATCTTTTCCATGTTAAATTTCATCTTTTTCACATTTGCATGCATTGTGAGGCTCAGACTCAGGCCGCATCAGTCAGTTTTGTGCCGAGCTCTCTTACTGCGCAGCCTCGTGGCCAGGCCCTCCCCTCCCTTCTGTTTTGGAGCAGCTGCTGCATTCTTACTGCATCTGAACTGCGTAGTTAATTCCTTAATAAGCAGTAATTCAAGGATGAGTGCGACCCTCCCGACAGGTAGGGCCATGGTCACCGCAGAGTGTGGGGCTGCTCTCCAGCCGACCACCTGAGCCATTGCATGACTGACTGTGAGGTGATGAAGACATCCCATCCCTCCGTCTAGTGCTCGTCCTCCTGAGCCATTGCATGACTGACTGAGGTGATGAAGACATCCCATCCTCCGTCTAGTGCTCATCCTCGTCTTCCCTCCTCCCTCACGTCTTTTTTTTTTTTTATTGGAAAAAAAAGAAATTTCTGCCTCCTCCCCGCCTCCCATTTCCCTCCCACTCCTCCCTCTCCTCCTCCCCTCCCCCGCTCCTCCCCCTCCCTCTCCAGCCTGAAGAGCAGTCAGGGTTCCCTGCCCTGTGGAAAGTCCAAAGTCCTCCCCCCTCGATCCTGGTCTAGGAAGGTGAACATCCAAACTGGGTAGGCTCCCACAAAGCCAGAACATGAAGCAGGATCAAAACCCGGTCCCATGGTCCTTGGCTTCTCAGCAGCCCTCATTGTCCGCCAAATTCAGAGAGTCCGGTTTTATCCCATGCTTTTTCAGTCAGAGTCCAGCTGGCTTTGGTGAGCTCCCAAAGAGTCAGCCCCACTGTCTCCACGGGTGGGCGCACCCCTTGTGGTCCTGACTTCTTTGCTCATATTCTCCCTCCTTCTGCTCCTCATTGGGACATTGGGAGCTCAGTCCGGTGCTCCAGTGTGGGTCTCTGTCTCTATCTCCATCCATCGCCAGGTGAAGTTTCCCAGCGATGTCTCTCCTGGCACCCCTCCCTCACTTCTTTAGGAATTTAGTTTCTGCCTTAAGACCAGCAGTCTTGTCGGGCAGTGATGACACACACCTTTAATCCCAGCACTCAGGAGGCAGAGGCAGGCGGATGTCTGTGAGTTTGAGACCAACTACGGAGCTAGTTCCAGGACAGGCTCCAAAGCCACAGAGAAACCCTGTTTCGAAAAACAAAAACAAAAAAAAAAAAGGAAAAAAGAAAAAGAAAAAAAGCAGCCTTGTCAAGAAACTACTAAACAAATATTTTGATTGGTTTGTGTGTTTTTTTTTTTATGACATTAGTATTTGATTATCACCAATTAAGGATGCATTTGACTTTTTGGCGGCGGCGGGGTGGGGGGGGTTAAGTTGGATATGAATGTGTTTAAGAGGGGAACTTTTTTCCTTCAATTTAATTTTAGCCTTTGTTAATATATGGTAAAGATTCTTATAAGGAGAATTAGAATTTTTTTTTGGTTTTTCGAGACAGGGTTTCTCTGTAGCTTTGGTGCCTGTCCTGGAACTAGCTCTTCTAGACCAGGCTGGCCTCGAACTCCCAGAGATCCGCCTGCCTCTGCCTCCCGAGTGCTGGGATTAAAGGCGTGCGCCACCACCGCCCGGCCAGAATTTTTTGTTTTAATTATCAGTCTGTTTCATTTGTTGACTCTCAGGTAATATTTTTTGAGATTAATATAATTACATTATTTACCCCTCTCTGTCTTACCCCACCCACATACCCCTCCTCGTAATAGTTTTAGTACATATTTGAAGATATATTTTGAGAATAACTAATTTGTGCTATTATTTGTTTCTAGTGTACGTTGCCGTGGGGAACACTCTCTAGTCTAAAGCTAGAGAGTCGGAAAGACAGCGATGATGGCCCTATCATGTGGGTGCGTCCGGGAGAGCAGATGATCCCTGTGGCGGACATGCCAAAGTCGCCCTTCAAGAGGAAAAGGTATGTCGGCAGTATGTTAACATACTTGATTATAAAACATCCAAAATAAGTGAAACATGAGAAGGAAGCGAATGAGAATAATTACAGCGAGGAGAATGTAGTTGGTTGTTTTTACTCTTTGAACTCTTTACACTTTACTCTTGGGGGCCTGCCACCCAGCTCCCAAATAAACCACACAGAGGTACCCAGCCTTAGCTTGGCTTGTTTCTTGCCAGCTTTTCTTAAATTATCTCATCTACCCTCTGCCTCTGGGTATTTTCCTTTTCTGTTTCTGTGTTTACCTTTTCTTTCCTTCTTATCCCGTGTCTGGCTGTGTGGTTCCTGGATCTTTCCTCCTCCTCTCCTGTGTATTCTCTCTGCCTGCCAACCTCACCCATTCTCCTTCTGCCCTTTTTGAGACCAATCGGGTGTTTTAGACAGGCAGAGTAACATCTGCGCAGAGTTAAGCGAATGCATTGTAAACAAAAGCAGCGCATCTTGGAATAAACTAATGTAACACATCGTAAACTAATATTCTACAGCAGCAGTGGAGAAGATCTCACTCATGGAGAGAGAAACTGGTTAGAATAAATTTAACAAGTATTCAAAACTTGTATTAAGAACTACCCCACCTCATTGGGAAGACATGAAATAATACAAAGAGAAAATGAAAGTTCATTGTCTTCCAGGTTTTAGAAGAACTTCAGTTGGCTTTTCATCTCACTTGGATGTTTGCTCCTATACCGGAGAGAATGAGTTTACTTTATGCATGTATGCTGTCATCAAAGAATTACTAAAAATTTAGGCCAGGAGGTGGTGGTGCACACCTTTAATCCCAGCACTCAGGAGGCAGAGGCAGGTGGAAGAGAGAGAGAGATATTTAAAATTAAAAATTTATTTTATAAACTATGCATGGAGCAAAAGTTGGAAAATGTGGTCATAGAATTGGGGGTGCTGGGGGCAGTGTGGCTTTTTTTTTTTTCTGTAGATACCTAAAATGATTTTAACAGTCACACGAATTATTACAAACAGCAAAGGGAGATATGACTCTTGTAGGAGACCCAGGCTCCATCCCCAGCGCTCACATGCTGGCTCACAGCCATCCAGTGCCAGGGATCCCATGCCCTTTCTGACCTGTGAAGGCACCAGACACACACATGATGCACTGCATACATGCAGGCCAACGATTCATGTGCATAAAATAAATAAATCTAAAACAAAACAGGGTAAGACGTCATGGAGTAAATGGTAGGTTTCCTGACCTCAGGGACTGTTGTGCTTGCTGTATGGTGTCTGCTCCTTAATAAATAATGGAATCTAAGAATTAAGTTCTAAGTTGGTAACAGTTGTAAAATTGTGTTTTGTAGAGTTTATTCTCTTCTCTTTTTTGAAAGATTACTCAAAACATTTTAATGATGTGTTTTTGTTTGTCTGTGGGTATGTGCATGTGTGGTTATGTTCATATATGTGCAGATGCCTGTGGAGGTCACAGGTGTTACACACACACACACACACACACACACACACACACCCCAGGAGCTGGAAATACAGGTAGTTCTGAGCCACCCAACATGGGCTCTCGAAACGCTCCCTGGCCCTGGATGTCCTGGAACTCCCTGTGTAGACCAGGGTGGCCATTCCACCTTGCTTGTTTCCGGAACTGAGTAAAGAACTTAGTCAGAAAATCTGTTGCCAGATGATATAGATACAAATTTTTAGAAATGATTTAAAGGGTTCACCAGCCCCTTGAGGAATTTCTCTGTAATTCAAGGTTTAGAGCCCCTGATATATGTGATGCTTCATGGCCTGGTGCTGTCCAAATAACCACAGTACTGCGTGCTGCTTGTGTATTGAGGGGTTTGAGTGTGATGTCACTTGTCTATTAGCCTCCCATGTTTCCAAACAGGTAGAATATTAATCACGAAGAGTCTGGTAAGACGCATGCAGGGATGCAGGAGGAGCAGCAGGCAGTAGAGTGGGGTCACAGCGTGCAGGGATGCAGGAGCAGCAGGCAGTAGAGTGGTCACAGCGTGCAGGGATGCAGGAGGAGCAGCAGGCAGTAGAGTGGTCACAGCGTGCAGGGATGCAGGAGGAGCAGGCAGTAGAGTGGGGTCACAGCATGCAGGGATGCAGGAGCAGCAGGCAGTAGAGTGGGGTCACAGTGCAGGGATGCAGGAGGAGCAGGCAGTAGAGTGGTCGCAGCGTGCAGGGATGCAGGAGGAGCAGGCAGTAGAGTGGGGTCACAGTGCAGGGATGCAGGAGGAGCAGGCAGTAGAGTGGTCGCAGCGTGGAGGGATGCAGGAGCAGCAGGCAGTAGAGTGGTCACAGTGTGCAGGGATGCAGGAGGAGCAGCAGGCAGTAGAGTGGGGTCACAGCGTGCAGGGATGCAGGAGGAGCAGCAGGCAGTAGAGTGGTCACAGCGTGCAGGGATGCAGGAGGAGCAGGCAGTAGAGTGGAGTCACAGCATTCAGGGATGCAGGAGGAGCAGGCAGTAGAGTGGGGTCACAGCGTGCAGGGATGCAGGAGGAGCAGCAGGCAGTAGAGTGGTCACAGCGTGCAGGGATGCAGGAGGAGCAGGCAGTAGAGTGGGGTCACAGCATGCAGGGATGCAGGAGCAGCAGGCAGTAGAGTGGGGTCACAGTGCAGGGATGCAGGAGGAGCAGGCAGTAGAGTGGTCGCAGCGTGCAGGGATGCAGGAGGAGCAGGCAGTAGAGTGGGGGTCACAGTGCAGGGATGCAGGAGGAGCAGGCAGTAGAGTGGTCGCAGCGTGGAGGGATGCAGGAGCAGCAGGCAGTAGAGTGGTCACAGTGTGCAGGGATGCAGGAGGAGCAGCAGGCAGTAGAGTGGGGTCACAGCGTGCAGGGATGCAGGAGGAGCAGCAGGCAGTAGAGTGGTCACAGCGTGCAGGGATGCAGGAGGAGCAGGCAGTAGAGTGGAGTCACAGCATTCAGGGATGCAGGAGGAGCAGGCAGTAGAGTGGGGTCACAGCGTGCAGGGATGCAGGAGGAGCAGCAGGCAGTAGAGTGGTCACAGCGTGCAGGGATGCAGGAGGAGCAGGCAGTAGAGTGGGGTCACAGCGTGCAGGGATGCAGGAGGAACAGGCAGTAGAGTGGTCACAGCTAGTGGAGGACTCACAGCATCAGAAGAGGAGGAGGAGAGCGGCAGATGCCTCTGCCGTGTGCCGTGTGCGAGGAGAGTGGGTAGCAGGTTCTTAGTGCTCATGAGCAGAAGACGGGCAGGAGGGCCAGTGGAAGATGAAGACTTTTTTCCCCTCTAGTAATTGTTTCGTGGACCCACTGCCTGTCGTCGTCATTGTTAACCTGGGGGGGGGGGTGTCTTTTTTGCTAATTTATTTTTGTCTTTCTTTGACATTCTCCTAAGAGTAGCACCCTCCTCTATACTGTAGTCTCAGCTTAGACAGCACCTGGCCTACGGCATGTGTCGTGTGAATATTGAATTAATCTATTTAAAAAGTTATGTCAGTCAGGCAGTGATGGCACACTTAGTCTCTGCACTTGTGAGACAGAGGCAGGTAGATTTCTGTGAGTTAGAGGCCAGCCTGGTCTACAGAGTCAATTCCAGGATCTCCAGAGCTGTTTGTTACACAGAGAAACCCTGTCTCACCCCTCCCCCCCCCAAACAAAGAAAGGAAAAACAAAAAAGAAATGTGTCACTTCTAGAAGTATGTGCATTGTTAGTGCCCCCACTCCAGGGTTGCCACTTGTGGGAGAGTATTTTCCAGAATTGACATGTCTTATTTTTTGTCTGCCTTTATTCATTTTAAGAATTAAACATCTACTTTTGTCTGAAATTATGTAATTATGAAATGCCTGGTAAGGAAACAAGCCTCAGTATTTAAATGCAAATCTCTTTTAATAAACAGGACTACCAATGAAATCAAAAACCTTCAGTATCTACCTCGAACCAGCGAGCCTCGGGAGATGCTGTTTGAAGACAGGACGAGGGCCCACGCTGACCACATAGGCCAAGGCTTTGAGCGACAGACCACAGCTGCCGTGGGGGTGCTGAAGGCTGTGCACTGTGGACAGCGGTACACAAGCTGCTTCCTCAGATTTATTCTGTGTGTCTGAATGTTTCGCCTGAATCCCACGCGAGCAGTGTCTGGTGGGGCGGAAGAGGACAGTTGGGGTTGTCACATGGGTGCTGGGGATGAGTCCTCTGGAAGAGCAGCCAGCGCTCTTAACTGCTCAATTCCAGCCCCACTATTGCTGTTTGTTGGCGATGGCTGTACTAGAACTTGAACCTGGGTTCTTCCTTACACTAACTACTGTTATTTTATTATATTTTCTTTTACTATTTTCGAGACAGTGTATTACTGTGGAGCTGGCCTTACTATGACTGTCCTGGAATTCACTATGTACATCAAGCTAGCCTCAAACTCACAAAGATTCACTTGCCTCTTCTTCCCAAGTACTGGAATTAAAAGTGTATGCCATTTAAAACCTTTAATGGGCCATGAGATGGTGGTACAGACCTTTAGTCCCAGCACTGGGGAGGCAGGGGCAGGAGGCTCTCTGTGAGTTTGAGGCCAGCCTGCTCTACAGAGAGGGTTCCAGGACAGCCAGGGCTGTGGAGAGAAACTTTCATTTTGAAAAACAAAACAAAAGCTGGGCAGTGGTGGCACACGGCTTTAATCCCAGCACTTGGGAGGCAGAGACAGGTGGATCTCTGTGAGTTCAAAGGCAGCCTGATCTACAAAGTGAGTACCAGGATAGGTTCCAAAGCTACAGAGAAATCCTGTCTCGAAAAACAAAAAACAAAAAAGAAAAAAAAGAAAACAAAAGCCCTGTATTGGAAATGTTCATAATTTCTTTTTGCTAGGGAAAATCATTTATTTTGCTCTTACATTTGGATAGCATAATTGAATTGGATATTTAAATGGGTAGATTCTAATTTGAGTGGAATAATTTCCTTTTTAAAATGACTAATGGAGAACTAGAATATCTAGAGCTACTGTAAGCTCACTTACGAACATCTTGTATGACCCTTGGGAGGTCATTCGTTATGTTGTGACCGTGGTGTGTGTTAGTGTGTCTGAGACTCGGTCCTCTTACTCTGCCTCTTTGAGACAGGATCTCTTGTTCGGCTGCTGAGTATGCATGAAAACTGCCTGCAAGCTTTCAGGGACTGGATTTTCTTGTTTTCCACTCCCATTTTGCCATAAGAACTCTGGGATTATAGTGCTCAACTTGACATGGTTGGGGCTCTGAACCCGGGTCCTCACACTTGCTTAGTGCTTTGCCTGTGGAGCCATCTCTCTAGCCCATTTTATACCCATAAAGTTGGGGTATAATTTACATTCAATAAAACATGTACCAATTTTAAGCCTGCTCCTTGTTTTGACTACAACGACAGTCAAGTTGTAGAACGTTTGTCTTGTAGTATTCTTGGTAGCTCATTACTTCGCCATTTCTTTACCTCAAATATCCCGTCATCTACTCTCTGTCCTTCTCGGTTAAACTGCCAGCGACAAGGTCTGAGGAGCACCGCAGAGAAGGGAGGGCTGACTTTATCTTACAGGAGTATAGAGGGCTAGACCATGGTTTTTGGTCCAGTGCACTTGGAGAGAGCAGTCGTGTTTTCTGTCAGTACTTTAACTTTCTTCTGTGTTTTATTGTCTTTGAAAAGTCTGCACTCCAGGAACTGGCTGCCCTCATTTCTGTATGTAGTATCATCGGGAGACTCTCTCATTGAACCTTAGGGATTTGACTATATTATACTTATATTTCTTTTTTTTTGAGATTGTATTTTTTGTTTGGTTGGTTTTTCGAGACGACAGGGTTTCTCTGTGGCTTTGGAGCCTGTCCTGGAACCAGGCTGTAGCTTTTGTAGACCAGGCTGGCCTCAAACTCAGAGATCCGCCTGTCTCTGCCCACCCCCCACCCCCGCACCCCCACTGCTGGGATTAAAGGCGTGCTCCACCACCGCCCGGCTGAGATTATATTTTAATTACAACCTTTTTCTCTTCCCTTTCCTCTTTCCAGACCCTCCCTTATGTCACTCCCTGCTCTCCTTCAGATTCATGGCCTTTTCTTTTTATCAGTTGTTACTATAGCCATGTATGTACTTGTATCTATGTATATAGCTCCATATGCTAACTCCATACAATGGTTCTTTTATGTCTGTTGCCCGGGATGAGCGTTTGTCATTGGACAACCAATTAGTGTGCTTTTGTCCCCAGAGGGCCACCTCTCCCCCACCTTTCTCCTTAGCAGCTGCAGTTCTTTGTGTAGGGTTGGGGCCTCCAAGGCTTTCTCCATGTGACTTTGCACACTTTGGTGAGACTCTATGGATGTAATTTATTAGGAGACAGGATCTCACAGCACAGCCCTGGTCATCTGGCTCTTAGAATTCTTCCACCCCCTCTCTACAGTGTCCCCTGAGCCTTAGCTGTGGGAGTGTTTTCTAGATGTGGTAGCTGGGTTCCCTGACTCTGCACATTGATTGGTCCAAGTTTCCGTCACTTGTCTCTGTCAGGCTAGACTGTCAGGATTTTCCTTGTGTACTGCGTTGATTGGAATTTCACTTCAGAAATTTATTTTGAGCATCTTCTGTGAAAATGTAGTTTTGTATTTCTAATTGAAGAATTTGGAAATTTTTCATAATTTATATAAGAAATGTAATGTCTCCAATGAAGAATGAGTATTTGTAATAGACATTTCTTAATTTATTGTTACTAAGACCCATTAATATGCACTAGTATACAAAATAAAACTGCAAGAGTCCTTAGGGGTTGTGTGCATCAGCATGGCTGTAGTTAGGGGTTGAGCATCAGCATGGCTGTAGTTAGGGGTTGAGCATCAGCATGGCTGTAGTTAGGGGTTGAGCATCAGCATGGCTGTAGTTAGGGGTTGAGCATCAGCATGGCTGTAGTTAGGGGTTGAGCATCAGCATGGCTGTAGTTAGGGGTTGAGCATCAGCATGGTTGTAGTACCCTTCCCATCTTATACTAACTGGGCCCAAGCCTACTTAGTGTCCAGAGCTTTTGAGATTGGGTTGTTCAGGTAACAGTATCTTCTGTAGAACAAGAAAGTATTTCTTTTTTTTTTGGTTTTTTTTTTTTTTTTTTTTTTTTTTGTTTTTCGAGACAGGGTTTCTCTGTGGTTTTGGAGCCTGTCCTGGAACTAGCTCTTGTAGACCAGGCTGGTCTCGAACTCACAGAGATCCGCCTGCCTCTGCCTCCCGAGTGCTGGGATTAAAGGCGTGCGCCACCACCGCCCGGCAAGAAAGTATTTCTTCTCTCTCTGTTTTCTTTTTTTTGTAGAATGTCATTGTGTAATCCAGGTTACAGGCGTGAGCCACTTCTGCCCATACTTTTCATTATAAAATTAATGATATACTAAATGTACATATATATGAGATTCAGTGTGATATTTCAACACAGGTATACCCTATGTAACAGAGCTGAACACTGCTTCATCTGTTACTTCCACAACCACCACAGCATCCACCATTTTTGTGTGGTGAGAATGAAGTTCTCTCTTCTGCCTGTCTTACAGTATTTAACTAAATGTTAGTCACCCTCCTGTACTACAGAGCATTTCCAGTTATTCCTCCCTAACTCACTCTCTCCAGCCCGATAACTACCATTCTGTGCTTTGCCAAGGCCTCTTTAACTTACACGTGGAAATGAGAACACATAGTGTGTGTCTTTCTTGTTTGCTTCTGCTGCTTTTATGCAGTATTTTATATTTTAACACTTAAAGAAAAATTGATCTGCATTAAAATGAGATATTTAGTTTTGATGGTTTGTATAATTTATGGATAATTCTGAGAGTAAAGACAGTTGTTAGTCTGTTTAGGTTGGAGCTCACGGTTAACCTGATTTTAACAGATGAAGTGGTTTTCTTTATTTGTAAGGTTTTGGTGTTGATCGTAAACTAGTTTTGTTTGAATTTTTTTAATTTATTATGTATACAATATTCTGTCTGTATGTCTGCAGGCCAGAAGAGGGTACCAGACCCCATTACAGATGGTTGTGAGCCACCATGTGGTTGCTGGGAATTGAACTCAGGACCTTTGGAAGAGCAGGCAATGCTCTTAACCTCTGAGCCATCTCTCCAGCCCAGTTTTGTTTGAATTTATTAAGGACTTAACAGAATGAAACATTAATGGAAGGTTCCTTTATTATCACCCTCCTTTACAGACCTGACCAGCCCCGAATAACCAAAGATGTGATTTGTTTCCATGCAGAAGATTTCTTAGAAGTGGTTCAGCGAATGCAGTTAGATTTACATGAACCTCCACTGTCCCAGGTAAAACCAAAACTTAAAACAATCATCATTTTCACTTAGATTTTGTTGTGCAAAAGTCTTACCTGTATTTTTTTTTCCCAGTGTGTTCAGTGGGTTGATGATGCCAAACTTAATCAGCTGCGGAGAGAAGGCATCCGCTATGCCAGGGTTCAGCTGTACGACAATGACATTTACTTCATTCCGAGGAATGTTGTTCATCAGTTCAAGACCGTCTCTGCCGTGTGCAGTTTGGCGTGGCATGTTCGACTTAAGTTATATCACGCAGAGGAGGACACTTGTCACAGTGCAGTCACTCACGAAACATGCATGTCATCAGGTCCTAAGTCATCCGTTCTCGAACCTCACACCGGCAACATCCTTTGTGCTGTGAACCAAACCTCATCAGACTCTGTGTTTTCAGACAAACTCCATTCTAAGTATGAATCACAACAGATTAAACATGAACCTGTTGCACCTACAAGAACCAAGGAAGACCCTTTGAGAGTTACTATAGCTGAAAAGACTAGAACCCCGAATAGCACAGAAGGCAAGACTGTTAAGACCAAGTTGGATCATGTTCAGTTTTCAGGTTTTCAGATTGATGTGGAGTCTAAATTTGAAGACAGTAACAAAGACTTCAGGGAAGAACTGTGTCCTGGAAGTCTCACTGACGTAGTTGATACACGGCAACAGAGTTCTGTGCACTCAAATCAAGACAAGAGTGATGACGGCAATTTGTGCTAAATTTGTACATTGTGTTTAAAATTCCTTTTTAAAGATAATTTGTAATAACGATTCATGAAATCTGAAAGCGAGCCTAGGAATTGCTCTCGTTGGTTACAACGTAGTTTATGTAGCTTCGTAACATTCCTCAGTGCCTGTCCGTGACTGAATCCGCGCACTAGGGCCTGCCGCACTGTCACCATTGCTGGTCACATCAAAGGAGTCTGAGTTTTAGGTTCAGAATGGAGCTGACAAAAATCACATAAATATATTTTTTGTAATATGAGCCAGAATTCTTTTTTGACAATTTAAGATTTTCCATAGAGCTTATTTATATCGACTTTTCCTTTCCTGTCAAGTGTGTCAGCACTGTATGTACATAGCTTTCAAAAGTCTTTAGTATGATCCATATTGAAATGTGAGCCACCTAATAAAGGTTCATAACAATGCTTTCTGTTGAGTTTGCAGAAACAACCTGACAATTCAGTTTGTTTGATCTATGTCTCTGTTAATGTATACATGTGGGGGAGGAAAATGTATGTGCTCAAATCTAGTAAATATTTAAATTTCCCATATTGTACAAACCTTCAGAGAACCAGGATTCAGTTATGAAAGCATATACATATATATAATATATTGTGTGTTTGTGTGTGTGTGTGTACACACATGTGCGTGTATTTTGGGATGTATATATGTATATTGTTTTGCACAATTTCTTAAATTGATGAATATATGAAAATTCCTAGTGCTACTTTCTGGAATACATCTTAAAATATTTATGTTCAATCATAAGAAAATAATTAATAGGGAGTTAGAAGTTGGGAGAAACTAAGTATGTTGATGGTTTTATCCCTTTAATTAATGAAGTTACTGGCCAGATTCTTTAGCCCTAGTATAATCCTCTTTTTCTGGGTGATAGAAATTTTTCTTACTAAAGGGCACCTGTATGTTTAATAATAGCTGGGTAAAAAACTGACATGCACAAAGTTGAATTATGGGCAATTAAAAGGCTTCTTTTACATTTTTCCATGCTACAAAAACAAATTTTTAAACAGAGGCAATGATAGTGACTCAGATGTAACAGCACCGTCAGCTCGTCTTTCTCAGGACCTCTCCCCGGCCCGCCAGGCCAGTGTCAGGCATAGCCTCCTAGAGCTCTGGCGCGGCTGCTGTGTATGGGCGCGAGGTGAGTAGGGAAGTCTGCACAGCCTCGGTCTGCTCCACTTGGATGTGTGTGTGTGGGGGGGGGGGGGGTTAGGAGCTCTTGCATTGCAAACGTTTTCCTTGCATTATCCTGGGTCCCTGTTTTGACTGACAACTTTCAGCCGGCTTTCCTGCACTGCGCTGCCGTTTCCATTCCGTGGGTTCCATTTTCACCGCCCATGCTTTGTATGTGGTGAGGAACCGATGAGAATCAACCTTAGCAACAGTGGGAAGTCTTCTCTTCTGACTTACTAAGAAGATGGGCAGTGAAACAGGACATCTTGGTGGCTTACAGGAACTCAGCTTGTAGTGCGGACATTTCATAGAGAGGAGTTCAAAGTCATGGCAGTGTAAATAAGGGTTTGTTTTCTATGTAACTGGCTGTCTTTCGCTGCACTTACTTAAGCCACTTTAAGCTGAATTTAGGGTTCATCATCTTTCTGGGGAACAGTCTAAGACTAGGAAGGGATACTGTTAAGACCTGGATTTTAGATTAGGGGTGATATCTTTACCACGGTGTGTTTGATCCCAGTCCCCTACAGTAGACACTCTGAGGTCATACTGCAAGGAAACACTGTTAGGTTGTTCCCCAGGTAGATGAGCCTACGGTTTTCCCTTAAAGGAGTGCATGTTTCTTATGTAGCCCACAGTCAGTTACCCATAATGTAAAGGTTTTTGCATACACCTCTGTGAAGGTGGGGTATGAATAACCAACGTGCTCAAGAGTTCAAGATAAAGCCTTACAGACTTGAATCATGCTTATGCCCCTGGTCTTACGGGTTCCTTTTTAAAAATCCTCTTCAGATGCCATCTGAGAACTTGCTGAACTGAGAACTACCTTTGTTACACACAAATACCTATTTTAATACTGCATATTAGTGGTTTTTTAGTTAGTATACTCTCATTCTCCATGTGAAATAAGATTTTTTTTAATTTCCAATATCTTAGACCAGAACAATAAAGCACTTAAGATGCAGTTTTAATAAGGTCATATGCTATACAGAGTCATTGTTAATATGTTATTAAATAATATATAGACCTTCACTTAAAAACTTAGGTCTCTCTCTCTCACACACACACACACACACACACTTTCCCCTTTTCTCATTTTATTTATATCCTCTTAGCTAAGTCATATATATCCCATACTCAGGTTAGCTATCAAAAGAATTAAACATTTTTGATATTTAGTTGCAAATTTACATAAAGCCATATATTGATTGTCTATGTTCCTTATGACAAGACTATTGACCTTAATGATCAGGTTGGTTTACACAGCACTGTGTATTGTATTATGTGTGCATTTCTGTATAAACTTGTTTGAAATAGGCTTCTTTCTGAAATGGGAGGGGTAGGCAATTGAGGAAAAATTTTCTTAGGTTAAATGTTTTAAGAAATTTAATTAATGTACTCAAAATAGGATTTTCTTTTCTAAATTCAGTTCTATGGCAGGTAAGATTTTTTTGTAAATAATAAATTAGCATTGTTTGGTAAACTCAGTTTTGGGGGGGCGAAAGGGACAGTTTATTGGTATGTAAAGCACTTATTTACATTTAGGTACAGATTTGTTTTTGGCATTTGAGAGGCTATTTTCCTTGTCTTCCACCTTTCAATAAATAAGATTGATAACCACAGTCTTTTTACCTTTGTTTTGTAATTATTTTCTTAAATTTAACACTTTAGTCTCAGACTCTTTGCAAGTTCCTGCTTCTGTCTTCAGATGGTAAAATTCTGAAAGTGATTCTAACCTGAAAGTCTCCTTAATCTACCTCAAGGCAGTAATAAACATTACTACATTGCCCCAAGAGAGGGAACACAGAGGTCATTTTGGATCTTCAGTTAGGTGTGGGTTCTGGAGTGCACAGTAAGTCTCTCCTTGACCCGAATATCTATTTCAGGACGAGGATGGGAGCACCATTCTTTTCAAGATAGGTTGTTAAGTGACATGGTGAACTTTATATTTATTTGCTCGAGTGGTAGGAGAAGCTTTTATTCTTTCTCTAGCCTGATTATAACTACTATAACTAGATAACTAATAATAATAACTACTATAACTAGATATGAAAGCAACATTGAACTTTCTCTAGCCTGATTATAACTACTATAACTAGATATGAAAGCAACATTGAACTTTCTCTAGCCTGATTATAACTACTGTAACTAGATATGAAAGCAACATTGAACTTTCTCTAGCCTGATTATAACTACTATAACTAGATATGAAAGCAACATTGAACTTTCTCTAGCCTGATTATAACTACTATAACTAGATATGAAAACAACATTGAACTTTCTCTAGCCTGATTATAACTACTATAACTAGATATGAAAGCAACATTGAACTGGTTTTAAAACGGATTGCTTATTTAATGAGAACACGATGCTTAATCTGGCTCTGATAGCTTACCTCAGGGAGTGAGTAGGATAGCAGAGGAGCCTTGCAGCCCTTTCTGGTTTGCTGGCTGGTCCGCCTCCCCTTTGTTGAATTCTCGCAGAACTCAGATTGAACACACGTGAACCCCAGAGCTACAGTCCCAGGTCTCAGACATTCTTTCAGGCTGGCTTTGCAACCCTGAGGCAGCCTTGAAGGCTTCCTGCCTTATTGTTTAGTTCCTGTAGATTGTTGTGTACTGCAGATGGAAATAAAGAATATTAAACATGGTAGCCGGGTGGTGGTGGTGCCACACCCCTAATCCCAGCACTCAGGCGGATCTCTGTGAGTTCAAGGCCAGCCTGGTCTACAGAGCTAGTTCCAGGACAGGCTCCAAAGCTACAGAGAATCCCTGTCTCAACAACAAAAAGAATATTAAACACAAAACCTTTCTTTATGAGCAATAAGAGGTTAAGAGACATATATACTGATTTCTTAAAAAATATTTAATTTAAGACGGGCGATGGTGGCGCACGCCTTTAATCCCAGCACTCGGGAGGCAGAGGCAGGCGGATCTCTGTGAGTTCGAGACCAATCTGTTCTACAGAGCTAGTTCCAGGACAGGCTCCAAAGCCACAGAGAAACCCTGTCTCGAAACCCCCCCCCCAAAAAAAAATATTTAACTTTATGTGTATTTGCTATGAAGGTGCCAGATACCCTGGAGCTAGAGTTATAGACAGTTGTGAGCTGCCATGTGGATGCTGGGAATTGAACCCAGGTCTGCTGGGAGAGCAGCCAGTGCTCTTGACTGCTGAGCCATCTCTCCAGCCCCTATATGTACTGATTTTTGAAAGAGCAAGGCAGTGGGAGGAAGTAATCTTGCATTTCAGGAATGTGTTTTTCTAGCTCATCCTAGATGTCATATCTGATTAAAGGACATGAATGAGCAGAGAGACTATGGGCAAGGAGAATCTGTGTTCAGTAGAAACAGAAAGCAAACTGTTAGTTTCTTCTTAAGATAGTACATCTTCCCATGTATGGTCTTTTGCCTGTGTGTGTATCTGTGCCACTCCTGTGTGCAGTGCCCACGGAGGCCAGAAGAGGGCTCTGGATACCCTAGAGTAGTGGTTCTCAGCCTTCCTAATGCTGCAACCCTTTAATACAGTTCTTCATGTTTGACTCCAACCATAAAGTTATTTTCGCTGCCACTTCATAACTTTAATTTTGCTACTGCTATGAATCATAATGTAAATATCTTTTTTTTCTTGTGGTCTTAGGTGACCCCTGTGAACGGGTCATTTGATCCTCCCAAAAGGGTTGAGAATCACTGATCTAGGACTAGTTATATAGCCTGTTGTACACTGCCATGTAGTTGCTGGGAACTGAACCCAGGCCTCCAGAAAAACCACCTTGCTCTTAACCACCGAGCCATCTCTCCAGCCCGCTTGTATGCTTCTTTACTGTGATTTGCTTACCATTGTGAAAATACAAGAACTTTGTTCCAGAACTAATTTGGAGAGTTTGTCCTCTCACAATTTTCTTGTTGAAATTCTATTTAACTGAGCCACAGTATTATGGGAAATGCCTCGTCCACTGTCTTCTTCAGAAAATTAGCTTTTGCCAATTCTCTTTCTCTTCAGTGAGATTCTGAGGAAGCTGTGTCTTCCTTTCCTCTTCTTCCTTCATTTCACTGTGCCTTTCTTTACTCTTCATTCTTAACCCTTCAGCAGGGATGGGGTTTTGAAAGGGTGCCGTTGCTGCCAGGTCCGTCCGTGAGACTTTTGTTTAATCCTGCTGCATTTAGCTTTTCCTTCCTCTCTCCCTACTTCCTTCCCTTCCTCCCTTCCCCCTTCTTACCCTCCCTCCCTTAAAGCTCTGTGACATCCATTCTTTGGGGAATGGTGGTAGGTTTTGGGTGTTTGGAAGGGTTCATGGGCCTCTCTAAAGAGGGTAGTCACCATGGGCTTTCCTTTAGTCTCCAAGCTCTCTGACTGCAGAACTTTCAGCTGGTCTGGTTTTTCATTCACGTTTTAATTATCACCCCCGTCCCTTACCAACAAACACTGGCGGCCCCTTTCCCCCTCTATTTGGTTATTGGCATTTCTGTCTACAGTGTCATCTGTCGGGAAATCGTTTCTTTCCCTGCACCTGATGATACAGCGGAACGAATGTGACAGTCATAGCAGACCATAGCGTCGCAGCTATAGCTGTGGCTGCCCGTGGAAGGTAACGCCCGGTATGCCGACTGGTGAAGGGAATGGCAGAACATGACAGATGCTTAGCACATTGCTGGCTTCCTTCAGAAGCCCTGCTAGAGCTCTGGGACGAGGTAAAGGTGTGGCACGTCACAGACTGCCCGCTGACCACAGATGCAGGCAGTGATGGGAAACAGGAAATGGGAAGACAGCGCTACCGGCCTAGTGTTGGATGGAGAGCACTTGCTACCCACTGGGGATTCTCCCCCTCCACACTGCTCACACTCTTGTTTGTAAGAGACCCTGCCAACATTTACCTCATGTTTAGCTTTACCATTCTGAGTTGCTGCTCCTCTGTGTCCTGCCCTCATAGACACTAATTTTGTGCTTATTCTGAGAACAGCAAATCATTAAATTCTTCTGGTAGTTTGTAAATGCTAAAGGAGCGATCATTTCACTCAGCAAAGAGAAATACCCATTTTCCTTTATGGCTCAGGGACGTGCCTGTCCTTCTGTGGATGGAAATGATTATGTACTTTGCTTTCCCTCTCAGCTCTGCTTATTAATTTTAATTTTCATCTGCTGAACTGCAGAAAAGCAAAGTAGAAAACAGGCCAAATTTCTCAGGCCAGTAAAACTTGTAAGAATCTTAAACCTTTTCACGGTGTCAACCTTCTGACTCTAATCTGACCTTGTCACCTAGAAAAGTGTCAGCATAGCTTGTAGCTGTCTTGCGACACACGTGTATGCTGCAGGCCAGACAGACATGCTCCTATCTAATCTGAGCACAGATCTGTCCTTGGTACTGGAGAACTCTCCAGGAGTGGGCTGTTGTTTGTAGAGCCTGCTGGGGGAAAGATGTTCATAGATCACGACTTCCATTTCATGAAGATGTCTGCTCATAATTGTTCTTATTGAGAAATACTCTTTTGCTTAGACTGAAAAAGTGCTGTCTATAAGCTACGTATCTATCATAACTCAGAGAACAGGGGCCTCAGCAGGAGCCTGCTTGTTACTTGAGGCAGTGATTATGCATCTTATAAAAAGGAACCCAGAAGGCATTTTTTTTTCTGTAATACTATGTATTTCCCACCAACAAGCATCTTTTTTTTTTGGGGGGGGGGGGGAGGTTGTTTTTGAGACAGGGTTTCCCTGTAGTTTTAGAGCCTGTCCTGGAACTTGCTCTACAGACCAGGCTGGCCTGGCACTCACAGAGATCCACCTGTCTCTGCCTCCACCACCGCCCAGCTGCAGTTTCTTTTTAATGTTTCTCATGAGCCAATGTTGAGATGTTATTAATGCACACATTAATCACTTCCTGTGCTGCCTTAGGTGTGTCACACAAGACAAAGGTTGCACACTGAGAACCTGCCAGAGGCTATTAAACTTGTTTTATCCTCACGAATGAGCAGGTTAGTTACTGTTGTCTTCTGCATATAATTCTTACTCATGTCTTTTCCTTTCTTGTTACAGTTGTTCTGGGAAGGAATAACTATCACACTTTGACCCTAGGAGAACTTATCATTAAGGCCAATTGCTTGAAGCAGGGTGGTGTTGGCGGCAATGCCTTTAATCCCCTGCACTCATGAGGCAGAAGCAGGTGGATCTCTGAATTTGAGGCCAGGGTGGCCTACATAGTGAGTTCCAGGACAGCCACAGTTACAGGGATACACAGAGAAACTCTGTCTAGAAAAGAGAGAGAGAAAGAGAGAGAGAGAGAGAGAGAGAGAGAGAGAGAGAGAGAGAGAGAGAGAGAGAGAGAGGCAATTGCCTGAACAATTTTATCTGAACTAAGTGATTCTCCAGCTTGTTTATTACAATTACAGTGGGAATTTTATTTGAATTAATGATCTGCTCCAAAGGCCTGTTTGGATTTGTCTGACCAAGCCTAAATCCTCACTTCCAAATACTGTTTTTATGACTCCTACGTTTAGATACTCAAAAATAACACTCCGTGGCCAGTTAACTGACAGGAAGATATTTGCAACCAGATGTTTTTTGGTTAGCTTTTTAATTTCAAAAGCCTAATGTAATTTAAGCAGTCTTTGTGGTGTGTGGCTGCTTTTATTATCTTTATTTACAAGGAAGAAATGTATTAAAATAATCTTTGGGGGTCCTGGAAGATGGCTTACTGCTGAAGAGCCCAGTCTGGATACCCAGCACTCACGCAAAAGCTACATGTTTGGGCGATGGAGTAGCAAGCAGGTTCCGGATTCAGGGCACTACTGGCTGGGTAGTCTAGCCAATCGGCAAACTACGGAGGACAGCAGGTGTTGCCCTCTGTCTTCCATACACACACATGGATGCCTGCTCAGTAGCCACCTGCACAGAAATTCTGTATCAGCAGTGAGACAGAGGGCCTCTAGCCAGGCTTTCCTCAAATTCAAGATTCTGCTCCTCCACCAGAGTGCTGAATTATGGGATGCATCATCTCGCTCTCTGCCTATGGTAGATCCTTTAAAACCACCAAAATGGACACTTTAGACTCTGACAGAGCTAAAAGTGAAAACTAGGACAAAATCAGTCTCTTGAGGGCTAGAGAGAGGGCTGAGTGGTTAGGAGCTCACACTGCTCTTGCAGAAGACTGAGGTGGATCCCATCACCCGAGCCAAGCATCTAACCGCAGCTCCAGGCAGTCTAGACACCTCTGGCTTCTGCAAGCACTTGCACTTACCCATACATATGCACGCGAGCGTGTGTACGCACATGCACACATACATACACAAAATCAAAAAAACAAAAACAAAAACAACCCCCCCCCCAAAAAAAAACCTTTTTCCCCCCTCTCCGAGACAGGGTTTCTCTATGGCTTTGGAGCCTGTCCTGGAACTTGCTCTGTAGACCAGGCTGGCCTCAAACTCAGAGATCCACCTGCCTCTGCCTCCCAAGTGCTGGGATTAAAGTGGTGCACCACCACCGCCTGTCTAATTTAATTCTAAAAAAAAAAAAAAAAAAAAAAACCTTAAAAGCACAAGTTCAGCAGTTACAAGCACTTCCAGAGAGAGACTGGGGGTTTGATCCCTCGTCTCCCCTGATGGTCTTACAACCACCTGCAGCTCCAGTTCTGGGGACCATGCTCTCTCTCTGGTCTTACGTGAACTCATCCAAGATTCCCGGCATTCCCATGAAGGTAAAACAAGAATTTTATCTCCAAGTTTTGAAATGCTTCACCTCTAAACTTGAGAAGTATGGCTACCTGGACTTGGCATTGGTTAAGTTTGCTGTTATGGCAGCCGCATAGAATTTCTCAAACCTGGACACTTCAGTCAGGACAGAGAGGCAGAGCTGGCTCCCATGACGTAAATAGGCTCATCCTAGCTGTAGGAAGAACTCAACGTGGGTGTACCCCACTTGAAAATGCCAAACTAAGGTTCTTTCAGAGTTGGACATGAGGTTGCATCCCTAGAATATTTTCATAACCAAGTTCTTCCCTCATAGTCTAGAAGCACACATATACACCTGGTCTACACAGAGCACCGTCCAGCAAACTCACACAGAGTTCACAACTGAAGGCTTTACATTCACTTCACGTCCTGATCACACACAAGGTGAGAGGCACAGAAAAATAAGGTCAGAAACAAGCTTTATTTACACAGGGACAACAAAGATATCAGTAACTCAAATACTGACTAATTCAGCTTTGGGTTGGCTACAAGTTCCTGCCTCCACAACCCTGTTCATGGCAGCTTAGAACTACACTTAGTACTTCCCATCAGGTCTCCGGTGTTCTGGAAATCAGTCTCTCACAAAGAATACGTTATATCCAAGTTCTGTCAGAGCGCCAGCCAGCAAGGCCCACAGCGGGATGAAGACATAGGAGAGGTTCATGGTAGTGAACTGTTCCAGCCTCGCGCAGAGTGCCAGGCAGAAGGCCAGCTTGAGTAACATGGCGACGAGGTACCAGGCTTTCTTTTTGATACTGTGTGACCCATGCCGGGGGTCAAAGCCAGACTTACACCGTCCAGCCATTTTCACGATCAGCATGACGAGAAGGATAGTGTCAAATATCCAGACTGGAATAAATATGAGGAACCAGTTCCAAGGGGCCTTCTCATCCAGTTTTAACACCAACATGATCAGGAAGAGTAACGTGAAAAGCCAGGTGAGGAGTACTCTCTGAGCCAAGGACATTCTCATTTACACAGTTTCAAGAGGATGTTTCAGGGCTGAGGTAAGGAAGATACACCCTAGAAAAGAAAAAAGCTCAGGGTGTGACAGCAGAAATCACTTCTATTCCTAGAAAAGTTGGCTGCTTCCTCCTTCCCAGTCTTTCTAATTTGGAAAACACTGTCCTGTAGCAACAACCACCATTTCTGTATGCACGCAAGTATGCATATACATGTATATTAAAAACATTCTGTTCTGAATTATGTGTATGTGTGTGTGTGTGCATGCAAGTGCAGGTGCCCTCGGGCTGGAGGTGGCAGATTCCCCTGGGGCTGCAATCCTCCTTCCAGTGGCCTGCAGTTCTCCGTAGGAGCGGCCTGTTCCTGGCTGCAGAGCTGTTTTCCCAGCCATTGCCATCTCTTCCAGTCCATCACTGTAGTGCTAAGATTTTTAGTGTAGACACTGGGTATGAACCTATTCAAGAGCAGCTGGTTCCTTCTCGGTGCTACCCCGCAAGCCCACGCTGTGACTATTGCAACTCAGCGATGATCTTATGCTCTCTGCACACTTGCAAACCTATAGGTTTGCATTTAATTTCAAGAGGTGCTAACACTGAGCACCTGAGGTCAGAGCGGAGGAAAAGGCAATGCAGTTTGTAAGGGTGAAATGGCTAATATAAACTCAATGCATGAAGGCTGCAAAGTTGCTGCTGGGCTAAGTAACGCAAAAGGCATCGATAATCATTGTTTCCTACATTTGTAAGTATTTTCTTGCTAAACAGATGACTTAAAAACCTAGGTATTGCCGGGCGGTGGTGGTGCACGCCTCTAATCCCAGCACTCGGGAGGCAGAGGCAGGCGGATCTCTGTGAGTTTGAGACCAGCCTGGTCTACAAGAGCTAGTTCCAGGACAGGCTCCAAAGCCACAGAGAAACCCTGTCTCGAAAAAAAAAACAAAAACAAAACAAAAACAAAAACAAAAACTAGGTATTTTGTCATTACTTCATGTCTAATTTTCCTGACAAGGATCTTTACATCACTATTCTCTCTAAATCTACTCTAAAATACTCATTAAAAAAAATTCAAGTCTACGTACATCTGCATGTTTATGCCACTTGTGCAGACGCCCTGAGAGAAGAAAACGTCAACTCCTAAGACATTTTCTGAATGTGAGCACGAGCTGGCACCCCTGTGGAGTCCCCGGTGCGAGAGGTACAGGCAGTCAAGCTAGTGTGGGTGCTGGGAACTGAACTCAGGTCCTCTGGAAGAGCAGTAGCTTTATAAACCATCACCATCTCTCCTTACTTTTGTTCACAATTTAAAACTTACTGTTACTCTAGGATATATCCTCAAATCTGGAAGGCCTAGGATCCACTTCTTGCCAGAATATCTTCAATTTCTCTTATTTTTTTCAATGCTAACATCACTAAACTCATTCTTGAAACCTCCATTCTCAATTGGGACGGTATTAACTTATATCTTAGCTTACGGTATAAATAAGGTCTTACATCTAATTTTCACGTATGGATTTACAGACCATTAAGACGAAGGGTAGATACAATGGGAACTCAGAAGCCAAACCACATACAGCTGAGTAAGGACTTAGGCAGGAAGGGATGGAAACAGCTGAGAAACATCAGTCCTTTAGCTATGTAGGGAAGGAAATAAACACGGGACTTGACACTGGGAGTGGAAGTAGTTAGTCCTCTCTCCACTAAAGGTCCTGGCGACAGAACTTGGGTCATCAGCCTCGGTGGTAAATGCATTTACCTGCTAAACCATCTTGCCAGCCCAAGAAAAAAATACTTAGGAACGTAGACTCCATGAGAAAGCCCAGGGGAAAATAAGCCCCTGAAAAAGGACACACTGAAGATGAACAGACTAGAGAGGAATAGACAGATCAGAAACCAAAGAGGCAAACAAAGGAATGGGTGCTAGAGAAGATGCAGGGAAAGAGGAAGAGCTGCAGAACAGGAGAGAGGGAGCGGTGTGCTTAGCTGTACATCGATGTGCTCTGCTCAAGGGTGGCAATCTCCAGCAAGTGCACATCCTTTATGGTTCGGCAGTTAGTTGTGGGTGTCCTTGTGCCTTCTCAGACCCATCCATTTGCATTCGCTTGGGTTGTAAATGCTTTGGACTGCGGTATTTCGGCTTTTAGGCAGGCTTTCTTTTTTGAGACAGAGTCTAGAACTTTGCTAATACAGACCAGGCTGGCCTTGAACTCAAAGAGCTACCTGACTTTGTCTCCGTTAGGTTAAAGGCATGGGGATGTAAAGGAACTGCTCATACAGGGCTCAGTTCTGGAAAGCAGTTTTCTTTACTGGTCCTTCCTTGCTGGAAGCCTTATACAGTGGAATGGGATGGTTTTAGAAGCAGAGGTGGAGACATGTGTAGGCTATTTAATTAACTACATATGTTTTTAATCCTGTGAATGTTTGCTCAGTCCCAACCTCTGATTTGGTCAATTTTAAGAGCCTTTACAAATATTTGTGATCACATGTCCCTTTACTGTAACTTTCCTGTATGCCACAGGATATGAACTTCTTCTTTTTTTTTCTTCCCTCAGAACAAGTACCAAGTTGTCTGCAATGACCACAGGCACTTTAGGACAAGACACACAAGAATGCAAGGGCTTAAGCCTGTTGTGGTTATAAGTTTCTAATTGTGGGGCGAAACAAAACTCGATTGCAGGAAAACACTCTCAACAAGGAAAACAGCCTCACTGATATTCAACTGACATTTAAAGGATTGCATAGGCTGAACTACAATGGTGATACAGATTCCAGTTTTACAAAAACGTCTTAATGGGGGTAAAGAGTTTATTTAGCTTTTAGCACCACTCTCTCTCCAAGGGACGGTCAAAGGTGCACTCCAAGGCTGAGATTTACTCAACAGGTATTTCCCACTGGAGGTGGGTATTTCTGGTGCACAGGAGGTAGGGTTTTTGCTCATGATTCCGGATCCACTGTGCAAACCTCCAGTTTTTGTTTTGTTTTCTCCACATGGAGATCTACAGGTCTCTTATCCTTTCATCTGCTTCTAGCGATCAGTTGTGTGCAGCAGATCGGTCCAAGGTCCATCCCTCACCATTCGATTTCCCTTCTCCCGCTACTGTCAACACTCTCCCAAATGAACTCTCCGTACCCAAAGGCAGCTCCGTTTCGTAAGATCACCATTTCCGCTACGAACCCAGTGTCCTCCCAGCTGACAACCTGGCTGATTTTAGGGCGCATCAGCACTGGAACGTTAAGGGTGCTGCTCAACTATCCCGGTCTTCGGTAGGCAAACGCCCACGGTGGTTTCGTGGGGCTGCCCTACCTCTCCCAAACCTATGCTGGAATTGAATGCGGTTTGTGCGAGATGTACCCGGTAGTGGACGAACCGCGGAGTGATGGGCTGAGGGTCACCCAAGCACCGGGCGGCTCGGGCGGGTACCGAACGGGCAAGGGCCGAGCTCCCGACTCACCTGGCAGAGCGGCCGGCGGGCGAGCCGAGAGGACGGCGAAGGTCGGGAAGTCCGCCAGTTTGGGTCCTCGTCCTCTTCCACCCTGGTCCCCCCCATGAAAGCCCCAGCCGCTCACATAATTAGGAGAAGATAGAGTTCCGCCTCTCCGAACCGCCGCAGCCGAGGCCCTGCACAAGCCAGGGCCCCGCCCACATCCGGGGCCGTTCCCGTCGCTCTCGGCCTATGCCGAAGCACGGAGCGGACGCTCGCCGCCTCTCTTCGGTACCTTCCCACCGGTCATTGGTCCATTTAGCCGCCAGTAACTGACCGCCTTCCCTTGAGCCCGCCTCCTAGTCCTATTGGTTACAAGAGCTGCCAGTCTAGGCGTCGGCCCCGCCCCGCTCGCCCGGCCCCAGCGACCCGGGGACTGAAGCGCAGACTCCGTGGCGAGCCGAGGGGCGGGGCTGCCCGGGGGGGGCGGAGTCGGGGATGGCGGCGCAGACTCCGTGGCGAGCCGGTTGAGCGGGGCGGGGCGTCAGGGGGGCGGGGCAAGGGGCGGGCGGCGCAGACTCCGTGGCGGGTCGAGGGGCGGGGCGTCCCGGGGGGCGGAGCGCGGGGCGGGCAGCGCGAGGGTGGCGGCGGCGCGCCGCCGGCGGCGGGGCTGTAGCTCTCCGGGCTGCGGCGGCGGCGCTCTCCTCGGCGTGTCCGCGCGTCTCTCAGCCGCTTCCCAGCGGCGCAGGCGGCTACGGTAAGCGCTGCGGCTCCGTGCTCGGCTGGCCGCGTGGAGGGCGTCGGGGTCACACGGGATCCCGGGGCCGTGCGGACCGGGCGGCGGGGCGGCGGGCGGGATCGGGGTGCGGGCTCCGGGGTCGGCGCGGCGGTGCCCCCAGCCGCGGGCACCTGCGGGCCCGGCTCGGCCGCGGCCCCCTCCCACCGCCCGGGCGCGGAGGCTGCGGGTCGGGGCTCGGCGCGGGGTGGGCGCCCGCGCCTCTGCGTGCTGCCGGCGTGGGGTGGCGCGGTCCCCGGAGGGCGTAGGGGGCGGCGAGTGGCCCGGGCCGGGCCCGCGCGAGGTCCGCTACCGGCGGGAGGCGCGGGCTCGCGGTGCGGGCGCCCTGCTTGCTACTGGCGCTGCCCGCGCGGGAGGGCAAGCAGCTGCTGCAGCAGCCCCGGCGCTGGAGCTGCGGATCCGGCGGTGACTGCAGAGGGGCGGCTGCCCGAGTCCTGTGCGCGGGCCTTGCAGGCTGCCTGAGGTCTGCAAACAATGCGGCGGTCCTTAGGCATGCTCACCTTTCTTCTGCCTCGTGTTGACAGCCCTCGTCCTGGTATTGTTCTGGCGTTGTGCTTTCTAACTCATCCCCGCCTTGCTAACTTCGGGGGTCATTTTGCTAACTATTTTATTTTTATCCTGACAAAACCGAGGAACCTAGTTAACATGTGCGACCGGGAAAGTAGACTCTGGAACAATTAATTAATTTCCCTGTGGGTTTTCCATACGTAGGTGCTGCAGAAATTAGGTTTGCAGTTCACAATTGTTTTTGTCAGTGGTAGGTTTTGCTTACTTTGATGTTATTTTACGTGTCATACTTTTGCAGTTTTTTATTGCTTTAACCAAAACATTTCTCGGGTTTCTTGCCCTTTTCCCCTTCTTCTGAGTCTTTGATTATAAACTTAACCATGACTTGGCTAGGTACTTTTGTAAATTAGTTTTTCCCAAACTGGATGGACCTGCGTAAGCACCGTAGTTCAAGACCTAACTTGGCATTACAGGCTGTAGATTAAGAGAGAAAGAAATGTGTATTCCTCTGAGTTTTATGGCTCAGACTCCAGATGAGAGGGCTGGCGAGGTCTAGGTATACTGGGCCATGTCTGAGCCCAGAAAACAAGGCGGTCCAGTACATCCCCTACCCCCCCCCCCTTGGAAGTGGTCTGCTTCCTGCGCAGGGAAGCTGTTGAATGCCTCAGATAGTGGCAGTCTAGGTGTTAGGTGGGAAGGTTCTGATGTTTACCATATTGTAGTAGAGGCTGAAGATGTAAGCATTTCAAGGGCAGCTCGCAGCGTGGGCACTCTTGCTTAGTCAAGCCTGCAAGAGTAAATATTTTAAAGGCCAAGCTGGCACTGGGCAGTTGATCCTAAAAATAAAGATGACTTGAACAGTTTTTAAGTGGAAACTTTTTTGGCTAGTTTGTTTTTATGTATAATTGTAAGGGATTTGGAATGTGAACGGCTTCACTAAGAGAATTTATGTTAATATGTTGAAAAAATGAAGATCAGAAAGTAGTTGGAGTATTTATGTATTATTTAATCCAGGATTTCAATGGTAATTAGTTGATGGGTTCACTTCTAACCAATTTGGTTCAAGCGATTGCTCTTCACCACTCCGGTAAAAACGGCTTAGGCTTGTATAAAGAGACTAATAGACAACAATGTTGCAAAGCGATCAACTGAATCAAATTCTCATTGTAACACTTGGAGTTCTCTGTGTAATAGGCAGTGTTGATTGTTGCTGAAGACACAGGGATGGAGTCAGGCACTCTGACTGTTCTGAACAGCCGATTAAGAGGAGAGATACTTAAACAAACTATAATATCTCTCTATATTGTGAGAGAGTGTGTGGAATCTGCCTGACTTTGTGGAGAGTTTAAAGGACACCAGCGCCAGGTGTGGTAGCATGTGCTTCTAATCCTCTCTAGCATCTGAGAGGCAGAAGCAGGGGGATGTCTGAGTTGTAGAACAGCTAAGTCTGCCTAGTGAGACTTTTTCTTCAAACAACAATGAAAAAAAAATAACAACAAAATAAAGTCCCCAGAGGTTAAATACCTGTTGATCTTTCACTGTGAATGTGATCCCCACATCAGTTTCCTTATTTGTTTAGCAGAGAGGATAGAACTTCCAAGTAGCTAGTAAGAGGGTGATGAGTAGAAGGTCCAGGGAGGAGCTGTCTGAGAGCCTTGGCAACCTAAACGTGTTTTCATAACAGGGAAGGAAGGCATTCCATACTGAAGGCAGTCTCCGAACATGAGTATAGACCGAGAGAATGGGAACTGGAGTTTTCTATACAAGTACTCTTGAACACCAGTGGTATATACTAATTACATAGGATGAGTATATCCACTTTTGATGGCTGGAAATTGCAAACCTATTACTAAATCGTCTTTGTTGCTGTGACAGAACGTCATTACCAAGGCAACTTTATGAAAGAATTTAACTTGGGTTCGTGGTTTTATAGGGAAAGAGTCTACATCGGGCGGGCAGGCAGGGCGCTGTAATAGTAGTCGGGAACTTACAAGGTTTTTTGTAAACAGGGCATCTGAGTGTAGCCCCGCCTATCCTCGAACTTGCTCTGTAAGGCCCTCTTGCCACTGTTTTCTGAGTTCTGGGATCAAAGGCACGCACCACCACTGCAGGTGGAGAACTTCAGTCTTTGCTTCCATCTTGAAGCAGATGGAGACAGAGAAATTGGAAATGGCTGGGCTTTTGAAACCTCAGAACCCACCCCTGCAGTGATGCAACTCCTCCAACAGGGCTGTACCCCCCAGTTTTTCTCAAACAGTTCCAAACTGGGGGGATGGGGGGAGTGTCACACATCCAAATACACAAGCCTGTGAGGAACCATTCTCGCTTAAACTACCACATACATTAATAGAAACTATTTGTCTGTTGTTATAGTTTTACCAAATACTCTTCAGTACTTATTTTTCAAGTGCCTATGAAATAAATTTTTAAATGTGTTTGTCTAGTTCTAAGTTACAAAGACTAACATAGCACTCCTAGAGGTGTTTACACTTACTTTATGGATTCTGTTTTGTCACTCTTTATGCCCCCAACCTCTTTACATAGACTAGAAACTCCTTTATTGGTTGACTATTTTTTTGGAGTCAGGCTCTCCTTGGCAGGCTTGGCTGGCCTGGAATTCCCTAGATGGACCAGACTGGCCTCGAACTCGGGTTCTGCTTTCTCTGCACCAGCACCTCCAGCCTGCTGTTTTAAAGCTAGCTCGAGATGTTTTAGTGGGGCAGGATGTTGTAAATTGGGACTTCCCTTGAAGCTGAGAAAAAAGTTCCGCGCTTATACTTCTCTGGTTAGCGTGGAGCTGCACATGCGTTGGTTTGTGACCCACCAGAAGCATATGACTAAGATGACAGTCCATGTGACGTTTGGGACAGCTGCGTTTGCAGTTCAGGTTCTTAGTGCCATGCAAGTGGATAACATGGTTTCTAAAGAAATCCAGAGGTTAGTTTGCAAATAAAAATGCTGATTGCAGGTGGTTTTCATGAGCACTAGGCAAGAAAGAAAATCTGCTGGGTTTAATTGTCGGCAGTGAACATGAGCTGGGGCAGGAAATGGCTGTGGTTGAAGAGCCTACCTGATGATAATCACAGCTTGATTAGATGTGACATTTAATGAGAGGAAGTAAAGAGGAGAATGCAGCTTTCTGGTTGTTAGCTCATCTGCAGAAATTTTGAGAAGTAGCAGGTCATAAAACACTGGATACGGGATCTGAAAGAGAGACATTTATGAAAGATCTTTGCAAGGTATGTACCCAGGTTTCCGTGTTCCGTAGACCGAGGTTTAGGTCTGAATTCTGCCGGTCACTAATTCGGCAACTGTGGGTTCATTGTTTAACCTTTTTGTAGTTTGGTTTGAGTCATAAAATAGAAATGTCTGTCTGGATAGACGTTAAAAAAATGTAAGCGAGAGACTGGATGCCTTGACACAGTGCTTGGCTTCTAAGACTTACTCACAAGCCAATTGCTGTAATTATTTGATTATATTGAACTCTAAAAAACAAAAACCCCCCGCTGGGTGTGATCGTATACACTTTTAATTCCAGCACTGGGGAAGTAGAGCCTGGCAGGTTTCTGTGAGTTCAAGGTCAGCCAGGACTGCATAGTGAGGCAACCTTGTCTCAGAAAAATAAAAGGAACAAGGGGAAAACTCTCAAGATAACAAAACCGAAAATGGCAAAGAGAAAAATAACTCAAGCTATAGTCTAGTCTGCTGAGTCATTCATAGGCAGAGTTCAGTGAAGAATTACTACAGCAGCGTGCTGTGTGTGTGTGTGTGTGTGTGTATAAAATGAGTTTCTCACAGTAAGTAGTTCAGACTCTCGAGAGTACATAGTTAATTCTTACTGCCCCGAACAGAATCACCGAGCTCAGGTCTCGCAGTGCGAATAAAGCAGACAGGCAAAGGGACTTGTTTATCCTCACCTCCCTTACTCAGTTTCCTCCTAACAGACTTTAGTCTGTGTGTGTGGCGTGCATGCGTGCATCTGTGGTGCATGCACATTTGTGTGTGAGGCTAGGCCAGGCGGCATTGGGTGTCCTTAGTCACTCTTCATCTTACTTGTTGAGATAGGGTAAGGTGTCGCTGGACTTGGACCTCCCCCCACCCTCCTGACTATGTACCAAGCGACGTGATGGCCCTGCAGGTGCGCTGCACCGAGCTTTATTGCTTGGGTTTTAGGATGCTCAGGCTTGCAGGACAGTAGTAATTAAATCATCTCTGTGGTTGGTTGTTTTTTTCACTCATGGATTTTTGGGGGGCCCTCCACCCACCTCCCAAAAATCACACACAAAGACTTATTATTTCTTATGAATGCCCAGCCTTAGTTTCTTTGTTTCTTGCCAGCTTTTCTTAAATTGTCCTGTCCACCTTTTGCCTCTGGGCTTTTTTACCTTTCTCTATTTTCGTATATCCTTTCTTTCCTTCTTATTCCGTGTCTGGCTGTGTGGCTGGCCCCTTGGGTCCTTGTTCTTGCTCCCCTCGATCCCAAATTTCTCCTCTCATTTATTCTCTGTCTGCCAGCCCCCCTATCCTTGCTCCTGCCTTGCTATTGACTGTTCAGCTCTTTATTAGACCAGTCAGGTGTTTTAGACAGGCAAAGTAACACAGCCTCACGGAGTTAAACAAATGCAGTTAAAAGAACGCAGCACATCTTTGCATCGTTAAACAAATGTAACACATCTTAGAATAATGTTCTACAGCACATCTCCCAGCCCCTTGTTCTTAGATCCACAATAGACACAGCCATTATTTCATTTTTAAATGTTAGTTTTTTTTTCAAAGAGAACTTTATTATTGTGTCTGTGTATGATACATGAGCGTGGGTGGGTCACCGCTGCGTGTGCAGGTCAGAGGGCACCCTTGTGGATTTGGTTCTCTACTTCCCCCTTTCCGTGAGCTCCAGGGATCCAACATAGAAAGTCAGCTGTGTGGGGAGCACTTTCCGAACGCTGAGCTTTCTAACTGGGCCTTGTTCTGCTGCTGCTGTGCCGAAGCACCATGGCCAAGGCAGTTTACGGAAGAGGTTGCTGGGGTTTACAGTTTCAGAGAGTGAGTCCATGGCCATCCTGCCAGGGCACATGGGTGGCAGGCAGGCCAGGTGTTGGAACAGTAGCTGAGAGCTTATGTCTCAAGCAGGAGTTGGGGTGAGGGGAAGAGGCAGCTCTGAACTGGGAATGGCGTGCATTTGGAAACCTCAGACCAGGGACCAAGCATTTAAACATGGGGACCATTCTCATTCAAACCAGCACATTCCGCCCCGGGGCTCCCATACACTTGTAGCTGTATCATAGTGCACAATGCATTGAGTGCATCTTCTAAGTCAAGGGAACTTATAGAAGTTTATTGGGGTCTTACGGCTTCAGGAGGGTTGGTGGGGAGAAGCATGGCAGCAGGCAGGCATGGTACAGAAGCTGGTGCCGAGAGCCTCATCTCATCCTAAGTACAGGACACAGAGAGAGCCAACCGAGAAGAGTGGGGGCCTTTGAAAGCTCAAAGTCCGTCCCGAGTGATACAGCTCCTCTTTTCAAAAGGGTTGCATCAGCTGGATACCAACCATTGAAGCATGCGAGACTGTGGGCAGTTCTCACTCAGAACACCACAGCCTTATCTTTAATAGAGTGCTTTATTCTTTAACAACTTCATGCAACCTCAGCTGCCTCCTCCCATGTGCCCTTGACCCCATCATGTTTGCGTCTGCTTTTTCTTCTTTTGTTAACCGACCCTGTCTAGTTAGTGCTGCCTGTTGGAATGGCGACCCGTCTTGTTGGCTTGCTCTTGTGTAGGTGACCTTAGCTGGAGTCAGTTTATGGGTTGACAGCCATTCATGTCCAGAGGACAGCGGTCCTCCCAGTCCCTGACTCTCCCATCTCCTGCTCCCTCTTCTGTGTTTCCTGAGCATTGGGCACAGAGTTTGATACAGATGTCCCATTTAGGGCTGGGCACTCAACAGTCTCTTATTCTCGACACTTTGACCAGTACTTTAAATGCTTACCACCTTCTAAGGAAGCTTTATGACCCAAAGTTGAGGACAGCACTAATCTGTGTAGCAGGGAGACCCCTCACTCCCGGCTGCCCAGACCCGAAACAGTCACTCAGAAACTATCATTTGAATCACCACTTGGCCAATAGCGTAAGCATATTTTTAGCTAGCTCTTATATCCTGAACTAACCCATCTCCATTAATCTGTGTGTCACCACGTAACTGTGGCTTACCAGCAAGGTTCCATCTGGCCTCTGTCTCTGTGGGGCTACATGGCTTCTCCTTGACTCCGCCTACTCTCTCTATATATATCTTTTCCAGCCTGGCTATATTCTGTTAAGCCATTGGCCGAAAGCAGCTTCTTTATTCATTAACCAATAGAAGCAACACATATACCAAATCTGAGTGTATAAAAGAAATATTTAGACGGTAGTTTGACAACATGAACATTTAGCAGAAACCCTAGGGCCTGTTACCTACTTAGCCATGGGCTTTGGATCATGGGTTTTTTATTTATTTATTTATTTTTGGTTTTTTCGAGACAGGGTTTCTCTGTGGTTTTGGAGCCTGTCCTGGAACTAGCTCTTGTAGACCAGGCTGGTCTCGAACTCACAGAGATCCGCCTGCCTCTGCCTCCCGAGTGCTGGGATTAAAGGCGTGCGCCACCATCGCCCAGCTTGGATCATGTTGACGATAGCAGGCGCTGATTCTTCTTGTGGAGTAGGCCTCAGGTTCATTCCTTCTAAGACCTCGGTGCCAGAGCCATTAATAATATAATTAATTGTAGAGGCTTTAATGGCAAGTGATCCCTGGTGACAGAGGCTAGTTAAACTGTGCGTCTCCTGAGTGTTTACATCGTACATCCCCTTGCTTGCTTTTGGGTGCTGAATATACAGATGTAAAATTTGTCGAAAAGTAAATTGGCCTTGTTTTTCTCTTGTATTCCCTGACAAGAACCTGGATGGTTCTTTTACTATGCCAGCTGAAAATTGTGGAGTATCTTTATTCTTCTACCCCATGTTGTCTGTGTCAAATTATTTACTACATTTGATTATTCTCACTATTAACTATTTAACCATGCCCTGTCTCAGTACCCACAACTGAAAAACAAGAGACCAAACCAAACCCCTTTGCCTGACTTGGTTTAGGCCCCCATCATCTTTCAAGTTAATCTTGTTAATTTCTTTCCTTTTCATTTAGCCTCTTAGTAATCAATTTTTTTTAAATATTTATTTATTTATTTATTTATTTATTTATTATGTATACAATATTCTGTGTGTATGCCTGCAGGCCAGAAGAGGGCACCAGACCCCATTACAGATGGTTGTGAGCCACCATGTGGTTGCTGGGAATTGAACTCAGGACCTTTGGAAGAGCAGGCAATGCTCTTAACCTCTGAGCCATCTCTCCAGCCCTAGTAATCAATTTTTATCTAACACGAAATGTGCGTGTGCCAGTTACACAAGTACCAGATCCCTCCATGTACTTTCGGTCTCAGCAGTTTGCGCGGTTATCTTTCTGGGTCTGGAAGTTTCTTTCAAGGGAGAATTTTAACTCCATGCTAATGCGTTTGTTGTTGTTGACAAACGGCTAGTCAATTTATTTCTTCCTCATTGAGCATCGATGACTTGTTTCTCTGAAGGGATTGGTTCATTTAAGTTGTTAAATTCACAGGCATAATTAGTGCTCCTAAGCTTTTTAAGGCCTGTGGGATCTGTCGTCAGCTGAGCACGGTAGCACATGCACTTGGGAGGCAGAGGCTGGCAGATCTCTGAGTTCAGGCCAGCCTGGTCAATGTGGTGAGCTCTAGGCAAGCCAGGGCTGCACAGGGAAAGAGTGTATAAAGGGAGTGGAGGTGTTTCTACTGCTAGTCTTGACTCTGGGAATCTGTCTCAGCCCCGCACCCCCGGTGGGCTCTGCCTAAGTAAGGGTTTATCTGTTGTTGACTATACCAATGAAACAGCCTTTGGTTTCCTGTTGTTTTTTTTTTAATACTCATCATCAGTGATTTATATTCCTTATTATTTCCTGTCTGCTGCTTATTTACCTTGAATTTTGTTTCTCTCGACTTAATTGATATCCTGAGCTGGAAGCTCAGCTCATTTAAAATTTTTATCCTCCTGCAAAATAAAAGTTTAATTTTATAAGATTCTTTTTAAATGGTGTTTTTTTTTTATTTTTAAAACATTCATATGTGTACCTATTGTGTGTATTGGGCATATTTTCACCTCACACCTTGCTGCTCTCCCTGTTCACTTTCCTGGTGTGTGTGTGTGGGGGGGGGTGTGTGTGTTTGAGTGTGAGTGCACGCTTGTGCCGAGCACATATCTGTATAAAATCTGGCACCCACAAATAATAGAAAACATGCTGTTTTGTCAGAGGTTGGCTTAATCTATTAGTGCGATTGGTTGCACCCAGTAAATGATAGAACTTTGTTCTTTCTGGCTAAAAGCGATTCCTTTACGAACATTTGTCCGATTTTTCTTACCCATTTTTCTACTGGACAACTAAGGAGATTGCATAATTTAGCTCTTGTGAGTAGTATGGCCGCAAACACTGGTGTGCAGGGTGTGTGATGCTGCCTGGGAGTCTGTGGGTGTGCACTCAGGATGAGGTAGCTGACTGTGCAGAGGACGCGTGCCAATTCTTAGGAGCCCTCCACACCGACTTCCAGTGACGAGACCATGTGCGTCTCCACCCTTGGCCACAAGTCCCTTCTGTCTGCCCGAACCAGCGTTTGCTGTTTTTGTTTTCCTCACAGCTGACATTCTGACAGGAACAAGGTGGGATCTCAGCGTGGCTTTGATTTGACGGCTAGTGAAACAGAACAATTTTTCATGTTCATTGGCCATTTAGTTTCATCTTTTTTAAAGAACTGTCCATCACCTTCTCTAGATACTGTTGGTAATTTGAGCCTACAGATTTTGGTATCTTACATCTTTGTTTCCTGTTTTTTATTAAGATTTTTTTAATCGTTTATTTTGTGTGTGTTGTCTGTGTTTGTGCTTGCACACGAATGCACGTGGGATGTCCACAGGCAGGAACGGGCACTGTGCGTGAGCCAGGACAGCTGTAGGACTTGCTTGTCTCCTACCGTGTGAGTTCCTGGGGTCAACTCGGGTTGTCAGGCTTGGTGGCGAGCGCTGTTACCTGCTGAGTCATCCTGCTGGCCCCAGTTTAATTTTAGTAAGACATTTTATTAACCCTCAACATGATCCTGTCGTCTGTTTGTTTGTTTGTTTGTTTGTTTTTTTTTTTGGATTTTTCGAGACAGGGTTTCTCCGTAGCTTTTGGTTCCTGTCTTGGAACTAGCTCTTGTAGACCAGGCTGGCCTCGAACTCACAGAGATCCGCCTGCCTCTGCCTCCCGAGTGCTGGGATTAAAGGCGTGCGCCACCACCGCCCGGCCCTGTCGTCTGTTCATGGTGGATTAATTTTGTTTTCGAAATGGTCTCATTTTGTAGTGCTGAGTGGTCTGGAACTTGTGGTAATCCTTCTTACTCTCTTCGCAAGTGCTGAGATTACAGGCGTGTGCCACTACACTGGCGTGGTTTAGCCATGCTGAGATTACAGGCGTGTGCCACTACACGGGTGTGGTGTAGCCGTGCTGAGATTACAGGCGTGTGCCACTACACTGGCGTGGTTCTGGTTTACACGATTCACATGCTCTTGAAAAGAATCCTGGGTGGAGTTGTGGACAGTGAGTGAAGCCAAGTTGGTTGCCAGCGTTAACTCTTTACTACCGTTTGGGTTTTGTCTTTATTCTTGTACTTAATCTTCAGGGGTGTTGAAATCTTTCATTGTGGACTACTTGGTTTTCCAGCACTCTGTCAGTGTTTGCCTAATGCATTTTGAAGCTCTGCTGTTGTATGCGTTCATATATTTTAAGTTTTAGGATCTCTGAATGAATTGGATCCCTTTCTCCAATTAGAGGTAGAGTTAGGGTCTCTCCTTATTTCTGATGATGTACTTTGGTCTGAAATCTACTCTGTATGGCCTGTGAGTTTCTTTTGATTACTATTAGTGTAGAATATTATTTTAATTATTTTTGGGTTTTGATTTATCTCATTTTCTCAAGACAGAGTTTCTCTGTGTAGCCCTGGCTGTCCTGGAATTTGCTCTGAGGACCAGGTTGACCTTGATCAGAGATCTTCCTGCGTCTGCCTTCCTGGTGTTGGGATCAAAGGCGTGTGCCACCATGCCCACTTACTGTTTAAAGTTTTAGATTTTACTTATTAATTTGTGTATTTATGTATAGATGCATGTATATGTGTCTTGTGTATGTATACACGTTGTGCGGAGGCCAGAGGTCCTTGTCAGGTGCTTTTCTCAATAACTTTTCCACCCTGTTTTTTGAGACAGTGTCTCTTTTGTTGGTTAGATTGGCTGGCGATCACACACCAGTCCCAGAGATTTATGTGTCTAAGTGAGTTCCTGGCGGTAGCATCTTAACGCTGGCTTGCATTTTAAATTCACTTTATTATTTCTTCTGTTTAATTTGGACCATTTTCATTTATGGTTGTGATGTTGTTTGTTTGAAATCTACCATCTTACTTGCTCTTGTTTTTATTGAGAATAGGGTCTCTCTGTGTAGCCCTGACTGCCCTTGCTTCCCTAGTGCTGGAAGCTGGGAATTGAACTCGGGTCTTCAGCAAACACAGTACATGCTCTGAACTGCTGGGCCACTCTCCACTCCAGCGCAATTTCCTTTCTGAGGTGCTGTGTGTCAGGCCAGGGCACGGTGTCTGCCACGTCATAACAGCTGTGTCCCCAGCTTACTGCATTTCTTTACCCCGTTTCCCTTCTTTCCTAGTGTTTTACACGCGCACGCACACACAGAGCTACATATATATTCTTTTCTCCTAAATCACTTCCCCCCTTTATTCATAATGCCTTTTTTTTAAAGCCTCGTGTGCACAATTATCACATGTGCTCACTCATAGATGGTTTTTAAACATAAAGCAAAGAAAGCCAGCCTACAAACCACAAGCCCAGAGAACTTAGACAACAATGCGGACACTAAGAGAGACTTACATAGATCTAATCTACGTGGGAAGTAGAAAGTAGAAAAAGACAGGATCTCCTGAGTAAATTGGGAGCATGGGGACCTTGGGGGAGGGTTGAAGAGGGGAGGGGAGAGGCAGGGAGGGGAGCAGAGAAAAATGTAGAGCTCAGTAAATATCAATACAAAAACTGAAAAAAGAATACTCAGTATGACTTCGGATTAATTTTTTTATGTGTGTGTGCACATGTGTGTGTGTCTGTATGTGCGTGTATGTGTGGAGCACGTGTACGGGCAGAGACAGCTTGCAGGAGTCAGTTCTTTGTGTACTGCCTCCTGGGTTTGGACTTCAGTTCTCAGGCTTGGCCACAAGTCCCTTAACTCTCAGCCTCTCGCTGGCTCTGACTTCGGTTTTTGAAAAGTGCTGACGTGGCTGTTAGGGCCTGTCATTTGATCTGTACAGGGAATGTTCATTCTAGTGAGGAGAATATGCATTGGACTGCTGTTGAATGGCAGGTGTTTCTTAGAGCAGTGGGTCTCACCTTCTGTCTGACGACCTGCGCACTGCACTGGTGAGAACGGGCTCCTGCACCCTTTTCTCCCTTCCGGCCAGTCGCTCACTGTTCTGTACTCAGCACCACTGTTGCTTCCTCTGGATTGACCTCTCGTACCAACCTCCTTCAGCTCTCCCTTACCAGTCCCCTAGGCCCGGTTCTGTCAGCTAAGAGAAAGTCTGCTGCCCGGGCTTTTTAGGGTCCCATCTGTGTGGAGTATCTTGTTCGGTCATCTCACTCCAGTCTCTTTCCCTCTGCAGGCCAAGGGAGGTCCTAGAGGCAGCGTGCATTGGGTCTTGTTTGTTTTCAATCACTTAGTTACTGTATGTGTGTGTGTGCCTGGGGAATCTAATCCACCTCACTCAGATAATCACTAGGGAAGGCTCCCTGCTGTTTAGAGACCACTGTGTGCCTTTTTCTAGTTTTATTGCAGTACCTTTTGCTTCTCTTACTGTTTTCTTTTACGGCGACAGGATTTAGTCAACTACAGTATTTCGATTCCTTGTTTATTGTTTTTTTTTCTTTTTTTTATTTTACTTTATTTATTTATTTAAGATTTCTGTCTTTTCCCCACCACCGCCTCCCCTTCCCTCCCCCTCCCCCCGATCAAATCCCCCTTCCTTGTCCGCCCAAAGAGCAATCAGGGTTCCCTGCCCTGTGGGAAGTCCAAGGACCACCCACCTCTATCCAGGTCTAGTAAGGTGAGCATCCAAACTGCCTAGGCTCCCACAAAGCCAATTGGTGCAGTAGGATCAAAAACCCATTGCCATTGTTCTTGAGATCTCAGTAGTCCTCCTTGTCCGCTATGTTCAGCGAGACCAGTTTAGACCCAGGCTTTTTCAGACCCAGGCCAGCTGGCCTTGGTGAGTTCCCGACAGAACATCCCCACTGTCTCAGTGAGTGGGTGCACCCCTCGCGGTCCTGAGCTCCCTGCTCGTGCTCTCTCTCCTTCCACTCCTGACTTGGACCTTGAGATTTCAGTCCGGTGCTCCAATGTGGGTCTCTGTCTTATTGTTTTTTTTTTTTTCTATTGTAGACTTTTCTTTTGTGGTTGCTGAGGCTTATAAAAACAATTTTGATTATAATTTTCTATTTTGAAATAATAACACTTGAACATTGTACAGAATAGGAGTGAACTAGAGAACAAGAGAACATACTAATATGAAAACCACATTTTTATTTCTTTTCTTCCCTCAGTTTGAATTTTAGATAGCCTATTTTGCATCTTTATCACCTTTTGCGTGTTAATATAGCTACTTTCTTGATTTACGTAGTATGCGTATCCATCCTGTCTTCCCAGGAGTCTGCATCCAAGCTCTTACCTTAAACAGGCTGAGTGAGATGATCAGAGTCTGTAAACTAGCGTTCTTACACTACTGTTTGCTAGTGTACAGTCTGTAAACTAGCGTTCTTACACTACTGTTTGCTAGTGTACAGTCTGTAAACTAGCGTTCTTACACTACTGTTTGCTAGTGTACAGTCTGTAAACTAGCGTTCTTACACTACTGTTTGCTAGTGTACAGTCTGTAAACTAGCGTTCTTACACTACTGTTTGCTAGTGTACAGTCTGTAAACTAGCGTTCTTACACTACTGTTTGCTAGTGTACAGAGTCTGTAAACTAGCGTTCTTACACTACTGTTTGCTAGTGTACAGAGTCTGTAAACTAGCGTTCTTACACTACTGTTTTGCTAGTGTACAGTCTGTAAACTAGCGTTCTTACACTACTGTTTGCTAGTGTACAGTCTGTAAACTAGCGTTCTTACACTACTGTTTGCTAGTGTACAGTCTGTAAACTAGCGTTCTTACACTACTGTTTGCTAGTGTACAGAGTCTGTAAACTAGCGTTCTTACACTACTGTTTTGCTAGTGTACAGTCTGTAAACTAGCGTTCTTACACTACTGTTTGCTAGTGTACAGTCTGTAAACTAGCGTTCTTACACTACTGTTTGCTAGTGTACAGTCTGTAAACTAGCGTTCTTACACTACTGTTTGCTAGTGTACAGAGTCTGTAAACTAGCGTTCTTACACTACTGTTTTGCTAGTGTACAGTCTGTAAACTAGCGTTCTTACACTACTGTTTGCTAGTGTACAGTCTGTAAACTAGCGTTCTTACACTACTGTTTGCTAGTGTACAGTCTGTAAACTAGCGTTCTTACACTACTGTTTGCTAGTGTACAGTCTGTAAACTAGCGTTCTTACACTACTGTTTGCTAGTGTACAGAGTCTGTAAACTAGCGTTCTTACACTACTGTTTGCAAGTGTACAGTCTGTAAACTAGCGTTCTTACACTACTATTTGCTAGTGTACAAATGCTCACATTTCACTAATTGCGAGAGCCTGTGCTTTAGAACAAACGAAGGTCCAGGATCATGTGATGTTTGATTGTCTCTGGTTTCCTTTAAACAACAGAATAGTTCTCGGATCTGTATTTGTATCTCATGATTGATGCTTTTAAAGCTTCGAGGCCGTTATTTTGTCGAACATCTTCCTGTATTAGCTCGGCTGATGCTTCTTCATGTTTATAATCGGTATTCCTGGGGCAGGAGTACCTCAGACAGGATTCTGTTCTCTCTCAGCATATGAAGAATCGAATGCTGTAATAATAGTTCTGATTATTTGGTTGAGGAGCTCAGCTGGGTTTCTCCATCATAGCTCCACTTTGTTTGTTGTTGTTTCTTTTCCAGAGACTAGCAGGGCCTTCCTACTATGTCCCCAGGCTGCCTGACCTCCCCAGGTGGCCCAGGCTGTGCTCTCACTGGGAAGCCTCCCCCTTAGCGCCTGCAGCGCAGAGACGACAGGTGTGTGCTGCCACATCCTGTACTAAGGAGGTTTCTCCCTCGTTTTTTTTTTTTCTTGGAATATCCTTTGTCTATTCTTTGACAGTTTCACACATGTACACAGGTCTCTTGATCAAACCCAGCTCTGCTGTTCTCCTCTTACTGACACCCCGGCATGACTCTCTGCCTTCACAGCCTTTCCTCTTCTACTCCATCCTTCACAGCCAGTACGTGTTTCATTTTGAGATTGTGTAGTTATCTTATTACTCATGAACATACTTGTTGATTTTAATAAGTTATTCTTCTGTGATTCCACTATTTAAAAATAGTTGTCAGATGGTTTTTTTCTAATTCTGATTTATGTTTACTAAAATTTAATAATGGCTTAAAATTTTAAATTGCATTTGTGTATGTATCTTGTATGTTAGGAGAATGGTGTACATGCGGAAGTCAGAAGATAACTCATGAGAGTCGGTTCTTTCCTTTCACTCTCTGGGTACCAGGGCTCAACCTGAAGTGATTAGGCTTGGTGGCCACAGATCCACCTTGTCTGACTGGAATCCTTATAATAAAGTAAAACTTTCTTTGATACTCAGTGGTAGTATGGACTCATTGATGGATAATTTCTGTGCCAAAGTTCCTTTTTCTTATTTTATAAGTCAGTAAGATATTCTAGGATCGCTCTGTACTGGTTGTCCCGGCCCTGGAGACAAGTATTTATATAAGGAATGTGAAATGGGTTTAGAGATCTCATTGCTACTGAGGAATCACTGCTGCTAGGTCTGCGCAGCGGACACAGTTAAATGGATATGATATATATATGGATGGCCTGAAAGAAATTGTGAAGCTGAGTATGTATTTACAATGTGGGAATTGTAGCTACAGCGCCAGCCGCGTTGGGAGACCTCCTCTGACACATTGCAAGTGTGAGGTTTATGGGATCTTGTTACAGAAAAATAATAAAGAGGGCTGGAATTCGGTCTACTGAGCCCTGGGTTCATTTCTCAGTTCTGAAGAAAGAAAGAGCCAACTGCACTATTCTTCAGATGACGAGACATTCTTGAGACAAAATAATTGCTTTATTGATCAACCCGATTCTAGGAATGGCAACCAAACGGGAAAGGCTCTGGCTGTCCTCGCAGCTCCGGAGAGATGCGTGCTGACTTCCGTTGTCTGTGTCTTCGGGGATGTTCTGACGTTGGCCGTGTCCAGCAGGCTTTGTAAAGGTGGCCCTCCCCGCATTCCCTGCCACGGTGGCAACGCTGTGGAAGGGAGACAGCCTGTTGGGGTAGAAGCAAGCGCCCTTCATGTGCAGTCGGAAGCACAGGGGTACTTGGATGTGCTGATCTTACAGCACATCTACAGCCAGTCTGTGGAAAGAAAACCTCCTGTTCGTACCCAGATAAGCATTTTTCCTTCTCTTTTAGGCACTGGGAAATGATTAGCTGTTTTAAAGGAATGAATGAAATCAGTGTTTTTAAGTACTGAAAATGAAATAATAAGGAATGGGTCTGAGTAGTGGGGAGTGAGAAACATCAGGCAGAGTTGTGTGGAGTGGGCCGGGAGGTGTCGGAATGGCTGGCTGTGTGGCGAGTCGCCTTCCTGCTTACTGACTGTTCCTGCGTCAGACACAGGGGGGACATGGGGCGGGGGGGGGGGGGCTGGAAGACAGACTCTAGGGCTCCCAGCTTGGAGACTGAGTGCACAGTACTGAGGACTAGGAAAAACAGCCGAGGCTTTGGGGATGCTTTCTCGGCGGACCAATTCCCAGCTCTGTGGTGCTGCTGTTTAATATCTTGAGTTCATAGGAAGGATGGAAACCGTGTCTTTCACTTCCTTCTGTTAGAGACGACGGAAGTTAGAAGCACAGCTGCTGCCAGTTTATAGTTCCGTCTTTGAATGTTAGACTTTACTTTTTAGTTGTCTTAGTATAAAATACTGAGTTTATTTATTGAAGAAAAAAAGAGGTTGAAAAGCAAATACAGTTGGGCTGGAGAGGACGTCTCATCTGGGGAGAGCCTCATCTTCACACAGACAGTAGGGGGGTGTATACCTGTAGTCCCAGCATCTGGAGCATGTGGCCCAGCAGAAGTTCAAGGTCATCCTCACTTCGTGGTAAATTTAGGAGCAGCCTGGAACATGAGATTTACCTCAGAAGCAAAAGTGAAAAAAGTCAAACAGTGAATGTAAGAGTTCCTAAGTAATTGAATAAGATCACAGACATTTCTTCCAGGAAGATCAAATGAAAAAGGGGGGTCGGGGGGAATGGATGTGGGAAGATGGTGAGAGGCTGAGACAGACTGGGGTTGGGTGGAGAGACAGAAGGAGATACCAGAGGAAGACTACAACTCTGTGCTAAACGTTTAAAAAAGTAGCGAGCAAGGAAAGTGAAGTACATGGAAAGGCGCTAATCCTAGTCACTTGCTTGAAGCGAGATAAAGAAACGCAGAGTCACAGAGAAGCGTGCTGAGAGCCGGGAGGCAGCTGCACAGTCAGGGATCGCTCTTGAGATGACCCTGCCTGGAAATGCTGCACTCACTCGGCAGTCAGAGCTGGGCTGTTCCCATCAGCATTCTAAATAGAGGCAGGAGCCACGGCTGGTGAAGGCGGGCTGCCTCCTGACTGCCTCCCCACACAGGGCCCTCGTGACCCTCGGCATTGCTGCACTTAGACGTTAGCTCTCTCTTTTGTATGTCTTTGGATTAAAGGAAAGTAGACTAAAATCAGCAAGCCGTTCTCAAAGTGCAGTTTGTGTTTACGGTGTGCATATCCATGCACAGAAACCAATGCGGTCTAAGCTCTGTGGGGCCGGCAGGTACTGTTTGAGAGAACCTATTGACTGTCAGAGTAAGTAGATCTCAGAATAGCCCCCTCCATTTTAGACATTTCAAAACGGGGAGGCAGCTTCGCCATAAGCTGCTGGAACACTCTTCCCTGTCTGGCAGCCGAGGTGTGTTGTGTCTTCAACAAGAGATCTTAGCATCTAGTTATGGTGGCAACCAAGAGTAGATAAAAAACAGTAGTGTTTGCTGTTTGGGGGTGGTGAGTGGAGGGTGGAAGGGCTGTGGGGCTTCCTTACTAGTAATATTCATAGTTAGGTATCCCATGCCTGGCATAACTCATGTCTGCTGGGTGGAGGTGGCGCACGCCTTTAATCCGAGCTCTTGGGAGGCAGAGGCAGGCAGATCTCTGTGAGCTCAAGGCCAGCCTGGGCTACAAAAGCTCGTTCCAGGACAGGCTCCCCCCCCCCTCCAAAAAAAAAAAAAAAGAAGGGCTGGAGAGATGGCTCAGCGGTTAAGAGCATTGCCCGCTCTTCCAAAGTCCTGAGTTCAATTCCCAGCAACCATATGGTGGCTCACAACCATCTGGAATGAGGTCTGGTGCCCTCTTCTGGCCTGCAGACATACACACAGACAGAACATTGTATACATAATAAATAAATAAATAATTAAAAAAAAAAGAAATCAAAAACAACCCATATCTTCTAGGGGGAAATGTTATCTACCTTTGCAGGGTACTTGTGTTTAAACGCCCTTAAAAAAAAAAACCTCTATTTTTAAATTAGTTTAAAAAGTAGTAGGCTTTCTAATACAGCCTTAATTTTCAGTTGTCATTGATTGGTGTGTAGGAGAGCTGTTTTTTTTTCCTATGTTAAATTTGCCTTTTTTTTTTTTTTTTTTTTTTTTTTTTTTTTTGGTTTTTCGAGACAGAGTTTCTCTGTGGCTTTGGAGCCTGTCCTGGAACTAGCTCTGTAGACCAGGCTGGTCTCGAACTCACAAAGATCCGCCTGCCTCTGCCTCCCGAGTGCTGGGATTAAAGGCGTGCGCCACCACCGCCCGGCTAAATTTGCTTTTTGACATGTTGCAGAAATCGCCTATTAGTTCTCACAGTTTTCTGGTGGAGTCTCTAGGGTCTCTTATGTGTAGAATCATGTCATCCACAAATAGAAATTCTTTTCCTGTTTGTATCTCCATTTGCATAATTGGGATGTATTTTTGGTGTAGCGACGCTGAATATGAGTGGAGGGAGAAACTGGACGCCCTTGGTTTGTCCCTAATGCCGGAACACCCACACCCGCTCGTTTCCGAGCTTATTTTACTTGGAATAACGTTTCATCCTTTATGCTAAAATAGTGGTTTTTGTTGGGATTTGCTTTTGTGCTAAGGTTTGTTTCTCGGAGGCAGCAAGTAGACGGTTCGTGCTTTTTGGTCTAGACCTATTGAGACCACTAGATTGTTATTGTTGAAAGGTGTGCATCGGTTCCTGCCATTTTGTTGATTTTGTCGTGTTTGGTTTCTTCTTCTTTTCTTAACTACTAACCTAGTGTGGCTTATTCTTTCCTTCGGCTTCACGGGCAGCTTTGTTTTCTTTCTCAGCTTGAGAATTCCTTCAAGTATGTTCCGTAGAGCTGGCTTAGTGGTCATAAATTCCTTCAGGCTATTTTTGTCATGGAGACCTTTTATTTTACCTCTGGTTATGACGGAGCAGCTCTGGGCTGGCATTGTTTCGTCACGCAGTGCCTTCCTTGCTGCCTGCAGAGTACGTTCTGCTGTGTGTACTTAGCGTGTCCGTGATGGTAGGTGACAGGGGTTCCTTTCCTGCTCTGTCTGTTGGGGTACCGCATGCTTCCTGCATGCGGACTGATATCTCCTTCCCTAACTCTGGGAAGTTTTCTGTCATAATTCTTTAAAGATGCCTTCTTTGCCTTTGGAAATGGATTCTCCCATGCCTCTCCACAGATTCGGTCTTTTCCGATGATCACGTGTGTCTCGTTCCTCTACCTTGTCTTCAAACTTAGGTATCCTGTTCTTTTCTTGGTCTGTTCTATTAGTGAGACTTGGAGGGTTTTTCCTTAGTATTTTCCTCATTTCCAGCATGTCAGCATGTCTTTCAATATTTATATCTGCTTTTTAAATGTATTAAAATTATTAAATTCATACCTTGCAACATCTTTATTCAGTTGTTTGTTTAAAAATGTAAAGGAAACCTTAGTGTTTATTCTTGGACTTGTTTGAATGTTCTTTAATAATTATTTTGAGTTTCTTGTCAAGGATTATACTTAACTCACCATCACTGGGTGTCATTACGATAGAATTATTTTTGAAGGAATTATATTGTCTTGGTTTTTCATGTTTGTCTGTGTTAGAATTACATAGTGTTTCCTGTGCTTGCCTTTCCTCACAGCAGCTGTGTTCTTTCAGTTGAAGTATTTGCAGTATTCACGTGTGGTCCAGAGCCTAGTTCTCCACTCCGGGGTTGCAGCACATGCCGTCATCTCTGACCGCTTTCCTGAGGGGATTAGGTGTGGAGACCACTCCAGCTTGAGGTCAGCGTGGGGCAGGCAACAGAGGTCCTCTGACTCAGTAACTGCTGCAGGGTGAACATGGACTATCCTCAGACCTTAGTGGATAAGAGACACAGGCCACTTACGGTCCAGGGTAAGGATTAAGTACATGAGCTGCGCCTGTAGTGACAGCTACCAGGAGGCAGATGGTGAGGGTCCCGAGTCTAGGAGTCCAGGCAGGAGACCATTCCAAATCTAAAGTTTAGAGAGGTTAGGGCATGTGCAGGAAACGACTCAGAAGTTAGCTGTTTGCTCTTTTACTCTTTCGGGAGCCCGCCACCCCGCTCCCAAGTAATTCACACACCGGGTCTTACTACTTAAGAATACCAGGCCTTAACCTGACTTGTTTCTAACCGGCTTTTCTTAAATTATCCGTCTACCTTTTGCCTTTGGACTTTTTTCTTTTCTTCTGTGTATCTTACTTTACTCCTACTCTGTGGCTGGCTGGCTGGCTGCTGACACCCTCCTCTCCTTGTCCTCTTGCTCCTCCCTCCTACTACATTCTGCCTGCCGGCCGCCTGTCCTTGCTCCTGCCTCGCTGTTGGTGGTTCAGCTCTTTATAGACCACCAGGTGCTTTAGACAGGCACAGTGACACAGCTTCACAGAGTTAAACAGATGCAGCTTAAACAAGTCACACACCTTTACATCATTAAACAGACGCAGCATAAACAAGTAACGCACCTTAGAATGATTTTCCATGCACAGAAGCCCAGGAACAGTGAGGCTGTGAGGTTGGTGGCCCTCACGAGCCCCCCCCTCCCCACAGCGCCACCTAGAACTGGCTAGAGCCAGCCACAGGAGTCTGAGGACACCACCTTTCAGTTCATCACAGCTGTGCAGGATGCGCTCCATAGGTATTTTCCTTTCTGTCAGTTTCCGTCCTTGGATGGATTCATCGTGGTGGGTTTGGCTTTTGTCTGTACCCTCAGGTTTTTAGGACCGTGGTTTACATTAAAGCACCTTCAGCCACTTCTCATTCACTCCCTTCTTATTCCCACTTCTTTCTCAGTCTTTTTTTTGCATCTTAATTATAACCGTCCTTAGCGTTAGCAGTCTCTAAAGCCCAACAGTATCCCTTCTTTCCCTTCTAGCTACTTTATGTACATAGAGATGTTCTTTTCAAAATTATTGGATACTTGCTCCTTGTCTTCACCGACCCTACATCCCTCCCACTTTTAATCTCACCCTATTATTTAATATCTGAGGATGCTATGTTCTGCTCCAGATTGTTTATCCAGACATTTTGATGACGATGCATAGTTAGTAATTTTTAATGTTTAGATAAAATCAAGTAAAAAGTTTGGTTGATTGGATAAATTACACGGAATGTTTGTTGCCCTGGAACTCACTCTGTAGACCAGGCTGGCTTCGAACACAGAGAGATCCACCTGCCTCTCCCTCCGGAGTGCTTGGATTAAAGGTGTGTGCCACCACTGCCCAGCCTACCCAGCCTAGTTATGTTTGTTGGTAACAATAAGATCATATGTATATTTGGGTCAAGCTTGGCTGATGCTTTCTTGTGGGTGAATAGGTAGTTAAACCACTTGAGTGGATCATACTCCATAGTTGAGTTTTCCAAGTATCACATCAGCCAAAACACAAATAGTTAATCGCACATACTGTGATTGGGTATTTGGAGGACTTTCCAGGCCTTGGAAACAAAATACAGCAAAGAATTCTAAGACTAGTCGGGGTTTTTTGAGAACATGCTGAAATTTAGAAACCCTAAAATAGAAAAAGTTAACTCTCAAGGACCTGTAAACTCTTTTCCTGGCCCATCTGGAAGCCCTACGGAGTAATAATAGAACTGCAGCTGTCGGGATGGCAAGATGGCTCGGCAGTTCAGAGCTTTTTCGGGGAACCTGAATGCAGTTCCCAGCACTACCTGGCAGCTCACAGCTGTCTGTAACTCCAGTTCTAGGGTTCCAAAGTCCTCTCCTGGACTACATGCATGTAGTGTGATGATCTGCTCTTTGGAGTTTTTGAGGGATCCACTACCCAGCTCCCACACAAATCACACAAGGAGTCTTATTCTTTGTTATAATTGCCTGGCCCTAGCTTGGCTTGTTTCTTGCCAGCTTTTCTGTTTACCTTTTGCCTCTGGGCTTTTTCCTTCTGTGTGCCTTACTTTCACTCTTACTCCATGGGTGGCCCCTTGCTCCTCCTCTTCCTTGTTTCTCCCTCTGTTTATTTTCTGTCTGCCAGCCCCGCCTATCCTTGCTCCTGCCGTGTCCTTGGCCATTCAGCTCTTTATTAAGTGTTTTAGACAGGCAAAGAATCACAGCTTCACAGAGTTAAACAAATGCAGCATATACAAAAGCACCACACCTTAAACTAATATCCCCAACACACATGGCGCACATCGTAGCGGGTTTCTGTGCATTGGTTTCATTCCAGAAATTAAAAATTAAATATTTCTTTTATGAACTGTCAAAATAGAGAATGGATAGCTGTTTCTCAGATCACTTTTTAATTTCATTTTCTATTCCAAAATTGGAGCAGTTTTTAGCATACAGTGTATTTTCTACAACCTTTCTATGTGATCTCTTCATTTTAGGTGAAAACATACAAACATTGAAGCTGAACCTGTGTGGGGGGGAACGCGAGTCAAATAATCCAAGCTGACTCCGGAAAGAGTGTTCTAAGGTCCTTTATTAAAGGAACGGGGTCCAGCCTCAAGGTGTGGAGTGTGGGAAGAAGAGAGTGAGCCGGCTTTCTCTGGGCCCCCAAAAGTCACGCCCCAACCTGGTCCAGCCAACCAAAGGCCGTTGGCTGAAGGAGGTTCCCATGGAAACGTTAATGAAATTGTAACTTGTAGACCACACCAGTGAATTCCATAGTGCGCACATTTTATTCCTTCTGTCAAAGTGCGTTTCATTTCTTTCCCCAGCCTCAGAACCAAGGTGAAGAAAAGTGTTTGACCCTTAGTATTTACTAGTCTTTTCAGAGGTAACTGTTAGGTGTAGCATGGAGGAGAAGAGTTAGACTAGGCTTGGGAGGTTTTAGTTCAAGTCATTTTATTGCATCTTTTAGGTCTGCAGATTATCCTGTTTTGGTTGGTTAAGTTATATGTCAGTAAATCAGCCATAGTTGTTATATTTTATATCTTTTAATGTTAAAAGGTGTGTGCTTGTGTGCACCTTGGAGGTCTGTGAGTCAGTTTCAAGTCTTGTCCACATTCATTTGTGATGGTGCTTTGCTTGGTAACTTCTAAATTTCTTTATAAACCCGTGTGTTTAATATAGTCAAAGAGCTGGTATGGTAGTGGCCTAAACCTTGACTCCACTGGGGTCAAACCACCCTTTCACAGGGTCACATATCAGACATTACATTACGATTCGTAACAGTAACAAAATTACAGTTATGAAGTAGCAAGAAAACAATTTTACGGTTGGAGGTTCACCACAACATGAGGAACTGTTACCGGTGGCAGCAGAAGAAAAGTTAAGAACCATGAGCCCTAGGATGGTTCCTTAAAGGCACTGAACTTTTCTCAACATATTTAAGCCTGGGGTTGGGGTCATAGGTAGACAAGTACGTGCAGAAAAATGTATATGTAATAGAAGCACAGACAAAGATCATTTAAAAGTCTTGAGTGGAGGGATGAGGGGGGAAATTTGTGGGTAAAGTAGAATTAGGAGGCCGCTTACGAGGTTCTGTTTGGGGAAGAGGAAATACTAATTTTGGTATTGAGGCAGAAAAACATAGAAACATGACATTGTGGAGAGGAGAGGACTGTATGGCACTGTTGACTGATAGGTCAGAGTCGGGCAGTGCACTCAACACAGTCCTAAGATAGGAGTTTCATTCTGCAACCAGACAGAGCGATAAAGGTTACTAGAGAAGGTAGGACCGTGAGGTCACAGGACCCGAGCAGACTTATAGGACGTTGTCTTCAGAACACATTTCATCTAATGGCTTGTGCCACACTGAGTCTCACGTAGTTAAAGGAGATTGGTCTAGTAGTTTTAGGAGTGTTAGTAAGATCATACACGGTTGGAGCTGTTGGTTTAGTCTGTTATTTTGTGGGCCACAGGGCTAGCGCTGGTGACAAGCTCAGCTGCAGAGAGCTTGGTAACTGAAGAGGAGACAGGGCTTGGTGCCATCTGATGTAGAACCCTCCCGGTGCGCACTTGGTCATTGGCATTTCTCCAGTCCTCCTCTGCAGCCATGGCAGTGATAGGTGCCCAGGGAGATGCCAGGAAGAGCATGGCCCCCTTTTCCCGAGTGTTTACCTTAAGTCAGGTGACCTGTACGGCTATGTTGTTTGTGTGTTAGATGCCACACTTCCTCGTCGGTGTGAACAGAGAGGCAAACTCCAGCGCTTTATTTATTTCTGATGGGTGAACACTCAATAGAAAGACTTTATTTTGGAGGAAGATGATGAATGGAGAAAAGCCCGGAATGGGAATAAAAAGCACAGAGTGTCAAGTGGGAATAATTAGTGTTCTGAGCCCAGTGAGGCATGCTAGAACATGACTTGGTTCAGGAATAATGAGGAAAATACATTGTGTTTATTAATAGTTCATGGAGATTTGAAGCTTAGATAGCAGTTAAAAATCTGGCTTTTTAAAAACAAAGACCTGTGCAAAGAATATTCCTCCTGGTCATTATTAGGTTGGTAGTAAAAGCACCCTTCATCCACTTTCCCTTCTACAGTCGCCTTCTCTCGCTGTGAGCTAACCTGTGGCCCCATAAATGTGGAGGTTTACCCATTAAAGAACAGTTTCAGATATTTTGATAGATGTGGTGATTAAGCTCATATCACTGAGAATTGGCGCAGACTGTCTATAGCAAAGCTGAAATGTCTACCTACGGTTAACCCTGTAGCTTTTATTCTTACTGTAACACCCATCCTTGGAGTTGATTGGAGAAGATCTGGCAGACAGAGAAACGGCACAGATGGTAATGTACTTGCTGCACGAGCGTGAGGAGCTGAGAGTAACCCCAGCACCCATGTTACTGCTGCGTGTGGAGGAGCATTTCTGGAACTCCAGTGCTTGGGGCTGGCCGGCCCAGTCGCTGCATTTCAGGCTCACTGAGAGACAGTCTCAGAAACAAAGCGGAGAGGTTGACGAGATGGCTCGGTGATTAGGAGCACCGTCCCAGGTGCTCTCAGTGCGCACGTGGTGGCTTACAGCCGTGGCTAATTCCCAATTCCACGGGTATCGCGGTGACGTCTTTAGTCCCAGCACTCGGGAGGCAGAGGGGTGGAGCTCTGTGAGTTCAATGTCTGCTCTACATATTGAGTTCCAGGACAGCCAAGGCTACGTAGAGAGCTGCTGTCTCTGAAAACAAAACGAAACAAAAACAAAAAAACAAAACTGAAAATAAAAGCAAGTGCCGTTTTCTAGGCTGTGACGCCCTCTTCTGGCTCAGTGGCCGTTAGGCACTCACACAGTGCACATACGTACAAGCCAGCAAAACACTCATACACATAAAATGAAGATAAATCAGTATTTAAAGAAATAAGTAGAGAAAAGATCAAGGAAGATACGTGATGTTGACCTCTAGTATGCATGTGAACACACATGGCTGTAGCCCGTCCACACAGGCTTCAGAGTCTCTATTCACGGTGCCCAGTAAGTCTTTTAATACTCCCCGTCCATCAGTCTGTCTCTCTTTAGCCCCATGTACACTCACTTGAATATAGTTTATCATTAGCAAAACTTAACATGAATAGTTACAATAGAGATGTTAAGCTTTAAGCTTGGACTATTAGAGAATCAACGTTGGAAAGGCTTTAATTGCCTAGAAAATCATTTGTTGTGTATTAATAATTTTGTTTACTGATTTGACATCTGTTGTCTTTTTGCTTTCGCTAAGTTTCACTTGTCTGAAATTCATTTGTCATTGAGGGTGCTTTGTCAGAAGTCTGTCTCAGTGTGTGGCAGACCTGTGTGAAGAATTGGCCTGAGCCCCTCAAGGTCACGGGAAGGTTATTGCTGAAGTGCTGGAGCAGGGCACAAGCCTGGCATCCTGAGTCCTAGTTCACACCCATGAGAAGGTAGACTCCCGACCACGAACAGTGCCGCGTGTGAATAAAACGTGAGGTCCTTGCTTCAGGAAGCGAGGCTGACTCTGTAGATCTTCTTACTCGAGGCTGACATTGTCCTTATTTGTGCTGAAGATCTTCTCTTGCTTTTGTTTAATGTCTTTATTATTTCTGTTTGTTTATTTATTGCTTGTGGTCATGTGTGTGGCATGGTGCACATGTTGACATCAGAATCCATCCTCTCCTTCCATCGTGTGGATCCTGGGGCTCAGGTTATTATTTATGTTTATTTATTTATTGCGTGTGGTCATGTGTGTGGCATGGTGCACATGTTGATATCAGAGTCAATTCTCTCCTTCCATTGTGTGGACCCTGGGGCTCAGGTTGACGACCCTGGCAGCCGAGCCCTCCTGCTGGCCCTCAGTGTTGTTACTTATGTGTGAGAGAAGTTTGTGTGGTGAGAGAAATGAAGGTAACCTCAGAGGGAACTTGCGCATCTCTGAATCTCATGTATGCAGTTGAGACGTTGTGATCTTATGATAATCAGGCAGCTATTGTTACTCATTTACTCAATTGCTTTCCACACTAAAGGAAGCGTTCAGTATTTTCTTCTTAATGGATTGAAGAATTTTTAAATAGAAAAGTTAATAAAATCGGCACGTACTGTCTGTTGAGTTCTGTGATAGGTATGTTATGTGTATCATTTGTAATGGCTAATTCCCCCTTTATACACGAAGGGAACCACGGTTTAAAGAACTTAATCAACGTCTCCAGTATTAAATAGTGGATGTTGGAGCCAATATTTGAATCAGATCCCTTGGTTTTGTGAGCCCTCTTTCCATATGTTTGGTGATTTGACAATAATTTCAAAATAGATTTTGCCTGGATTTGCCCAGTGTAAAGGTAGCCATTGATCCGCTAGGGATTTGCCCAGTGTAAAGGTAATCATTGATTCATTAGGAAAGGAAATGAATGATTTTGTGTGCAGCTGTCAAGAATACAAGCATTAAGTAAATTGTGCTTTAAACATTAGAGGTTATTACCTCACATTTGAGCTAATAGTTTTGTTATATTTGAATCCTGACATGCTCAAGAAGCCTGCATGCTCCCAAGAGTGGCATGTGACATTTGTGATGTGATTACCCTGACAGGCTAGCATTTCTCCAGCTGTGGGTCCGCTGCACGCGGTAGGATGGGCTAGGTAGGGTGCTTTCTCGCTGATTTCCCTGAAGTGCTGGGGTGGTGGTGGTTGTCTTTGAGGATGCTGGGTTGTAGTGAGTGCTCTGCCCAGAATCTGTTGTTTTACCACATAGTCAGAGGTGGTGTCTTTAGCATTGCTGTCTTATGACCAGGAAAGTATCTTGGTGTTAACCGCTGTCGGTCTGAAAATCGTTGTAGGGCTGTGAAACTGCTGTGTTAGGTGACTGTAAGGTAGATGGTAAACTGTCTGTCTGAGGTGACTGTAAGGTAGATGGTAAATTTCTCAGTATCCTCAGACTGTGATATTTGACATGTTCTTACTATTTCTGTTCCTAATACTGACTTAACATTTAATCTGCTTGTCTTGTTGATGTGAGTTTGATTTTGTTGATTATAAAAATGCACGATTCCAAATTCTGTCATTTCTCTCAAGCCATGTGTTAGCAACAGTAATTGACACCAGCTTCTTGACAGGAACCAGAGAAAAACTGACCTGTTGGTTTCTATTATATATTAGTTATAAGGATAAAATTTCCAGCATAGCCAGAAATATTCTGAAATTTATTTAAAAGATTTATTTTTCTTAGAATAGTTAATTACTATATCCATCCAAAAGCAACTTCTTTATCATGACATGTGGTTTTTGTTTACTCGAGAGGACGTGTTGCTAAAGCAGGCGTGGGGAGGGTGTTTTGGGAATAAAGTGTTCTGTATGTATGTTAGACTCCTGGAGAGTGGGAATAAAGTCATTTCCGTGTTTTCTCTCTGTACAGCTTAAAATGACGACTGTGTAATCTCAGTGGAATAAATGGCGTCCAAAGTCACAGATGCTATAGTCTGGTATCAAAAGAAGGTGAGTTGACGGTCAGAGCTTTTCATTTTTTTTAAGCGTTTGAATTCCACAAATTGGTATGTATTTTATGCTCTCGATTTAAGCCAGCTACTGCCTAAAGTAAAGACTAAATAGGTTTTGGGGATTTTAACTGAAAGAGGAGGATTATGTTGCTGTGAATTTCGTTTTCTTTATATTTCCCTTAAGTAAATTAGAAAAATGGTGCTTATACTAATTGGCCTCTAATGTTTGCCCTAAGAGAGCAAAGTAGCTAGATTAATCACTGCCAGGCATGAACTTTGTCAGCTCTCCAGGGTTATATTATAAGTAGAATTATATAAAAATATTCCAAATTTTATTGCTTTTTTTTAAAACTAAAAGCTTGTTTGTTAGAACTTAACCTTTTTGGGGCTAGAGAGATGACTCAGAGGTTAAGGGCATTGCCTGCTCTTCCAAAGGTTCTGAGTTCAGTTCCCAGCAACCACATGGTGGCTCACAACCATCTGTAATGAGGTCTGGTGCCCTCTTCTGGCCTGCGGGCATACACACAGACAGAATATTGTATACATAATAAATATATATATATATATATACATATATATATAAATATAAATATAACTTACTTTTTTGTAAAAAGTGTAGCAGCCTTAGTTTTTTATTTTTTTAGTGTTTGTGGTGAATTATATTTGTTATTACACATTAAAACATTTCTTCTGATTCTTGGGAATCCCCATTATTGAACCCATTATTGCTTTGTACTTACAAGTCAAATATTCAACCATTTAGCCACATTTACACTCCTTAAAAACGATGATGCATTAGTCTTCAATTTTTTTATTAAACATATAATTATATATTTAAGCCTTTTGTGTGTGAAGAAAACCAGTGGCGTTTTAAATTTTTTGAATTGGTGACGTGATAATTAAAACATCTTAAAGATGAGACAAATCTGAGAGTGCAGTCTGTTTGGGGGATATGTGGGTTGATTCTTGGTGACATATTGCACAGATAGACACGTGTATAGTAGTATCACATTCCCATACAGAGGTCTTCATGGGAAGCACTGGCGCTGACATGTAAATTCAGTGCACTCTCTGGTTCTGGGTTAGCTTCTCCTTTACTTTCAAAGCTCTAATCAGTTTAAACATAAGATTCTCACAGAAACCAGAAGTTGGGAAATTAAGCAAATCCACATTTACATATTTTCAGTGACTTGATGCGGGTACTGGGAACCCAACTTGGGTTCTGCAAACTCAGCATACACTTTTAACTACTAAGCCATCTCAGGTCCAACAGATGAATGCTCTGTGGCTTTTAATGTTAGTCAAGAGGAGGATTCATCTATTAACTTAAACTACCCTAAGTAACATGAACTTGACTGACAACTGGTGTTAATTATAAGTAGTTGGGAACTTTAAATCTTCTCCTTTCTTAGCTAAGTCAGGATGTGTAAATGTGCCTTATGTGTGTACAAGGCACTGTTTCCTGTGTGTATGTAAGGCTGATTATAGGGAGATTCAAAGTGGTCACTTGTAGAGCACCGTACAGATGGTTAAGAATGTTAAGTCTCAACTGGGTGGTGGTGGCGCACGCCTTTAATCCCAGCACTCAGGAGGCAGAGGCAGGTGGATCACTGTGAGTTTGAGGCCAGCCTGATCTACAAGAGCAAGTTCCATGACAAGCACCAAAGCTACAGAGAAACCCTGTCTTGAAAAACAACAACAACAACAAAAAAAAAACCCCAAACAAACAAATTAATCTCTGTTGTCAAGTCCCCAAGTGATTGCTGTTTATCTTTTACATGATCTTTCTTGTGTCAGTTAAGCTCTTTTGCATCACTGTTGAAATAAAATTAAGTGTTTTGATCCCATTATCCCAGCATAGAGCTTGGGTGGGTGTGCACGACTCTAGACAGCGGTGCTTCCTGACTACTTAGCTGTGCCTCGCGCTGCCAAAGAGCATTTGCTGGCCTCATGCTGACTTCTAGTCTGGAGAGAAAGGTTCCCGGAAACCTAGCAGTAGTGTAAGCAGAGCCTCTGTTGCCCTGTCCCCTGCTTCCGGAGTGACCCTACAGCCACAGTTGCCACATCCCCACTTCGCTCTGACCTAGCCATGGTTGGGGATGTGTCCTTTTGTGGCCCATTCCTTACTACCAAGTAGCAAATGTGTAATAACTAGTAGCAGCAGCTACTGTTCACTAACGCAACTCTAGTTCTATGTGAGTTTTTACAAATTTGATTTATTGTGTAAAACTGCAGGTGTGTGTGCACGGAGGACAACTTTCACGAGTGCATGCTCGGCTTCCACAGTCAGTTCAGGGATGCAGCTCACGTTGGTGGTCTTCCAAGGCCATCTCACCAGCCCAGCAGTGATTTTAAATTAAACGTATTGTTGTTTCTGCTGAGCAGCAGGGATGCTTTCTCGGAATGCGTCCTTTGTTAATATCATAGTGTACCTGGATGAAGCAGATGTGGTGTAGATCAGGCAGTCATCCAGTGTGTGGCCTCTCAGTGTAGCTGGGATGGGGAACACCAGTTGTGTGAGGCTGTCTGGGTAATCTGTGCACAGGTACACACACCGCACACATATTAGTAAGATAGTCACACACTTGGCACTTAGCAGGATTAAGTGCTGTCTGTCCATAAGTGTAGGTGCTGTTCTTTTACATGGCTGGTAGCGCAGTAAGTTTGTATGCATCTGGGTTGGTATCACCACAAACAGGAGAGGTGGGTTGTTGGCTCTGTGGTGGCTCCAAGGTCATAAGTGATTAGGGGTTTTTCAGTGCCGTTGTGATCTTATGGTTCGTGTATGACTTATGTGGTCTAATATACAGTACTTTGTTGACCAGATGTCAGCAGTGCATGGCTGTTTCGTTGAATCTTTCAGAAGTGTTGTTACTTACTGATAGGTTATTTGGGTTAATGTTTAACTGTGTACACAGCTTAGGGAATTTTCACTAATGTTTATGAATTTTTTTCTTATACTAGATGGGGTAATAAAATTCATAGGTTTTTGAGATTTTCCACAATATTTGGTGATAAGATAAAGATGAAGTAAAGTTTGTATTTGGTCTTTTACTGTGATTCCCTTATTTAGAGCTAAAGAAAGTCATCTTTAGCTTTTAAGACCAAACTTTATTTTTAAGTAATGTATAGCTTTTGAATGCCATTTTAAATAATTTAATAATTTAAATAACTTTTAATGATTTCAACTCTGATAATTTAAATTACACTTATCAAAAATATAATTGATTAGCAATTGAGTAGTGTTAATTTGGTTTTAAAAACATCATTACAAGAATTAATGTAGTAGGTTTGTTAGAACTTGTTGTATTTTGACCCTCTGTTTGATACTTTTGAACTGCTTCCTTACTATTAATAGATTACTAGATCTTTCCTGTTCTCACTAGTAGGGTCTTCACAAATCACTATCCAAGATTAGTGTAAGTAGAAAAGTAGAAATTCAATTATCTTTGCTCAGATGTCTTCTTAGAGAAAGTTATTAATCTGACAGCATCTTAATCAATAGTCCCACTGAGAGCATGCCCCATGCACCAGCAAGCTGGAAAGTAAACAGTCCGTGTAAATTATGCAGGATGGTGTGGGTTTCCATGAACAGCGATGCTCTCTTTAATGTCGGGCCAGGAAAACACAGTGCTGCGCTGTGCTCCTGTCCACCACACGTGTGGACTGCCACCCTGACAGACAGCCTAGACTAGAAGGAAAGGTCAGCTCCAGTCAGCCCGGATGGGCTCTTCCAGCACTGTTACAAACTTCTGAGCTCGGAATGCTAGCTTTGTTTCTTTCTGTTAGTCCTGCTTTTCTCTGACCTTTCTGAGGAAGAGGCAGCCTGCTTGGCTCAGCTCGAGTTAGATGTCTGGCCTTGGGTCTTTGCGGGGGAGGGGAGTAGGCAGGATCAAGTAACAGGGACCTGGTGTGTGGGAGTCACTTTCAGAATACGCAAGACCTCAGTCCATGCCTAGTGCTTGGTGGCATTCACTGTAGTGGGAAAGAGCCAGGTACAGACTCAACTAGGTGCATGCCTTTAAGTTTAAGGTTGAATTCATCACATCCTTACAGATCAGCCTTACATATTAGAGTTAATGTGGGACTTAAAAGGACACAGTGTAACTTCTCATCATGGCTACTTTTCCCTCTCACCATTGTTACAGAGGCTGGAAGGTTCTCTTTGGCTTCCCGGGCACATGATGGCTCTCTCGGTTACACTGCATTTACACAGCATTTGTAGCTGCTCTTTACTGCTTGCTCCTTCTACTCTTAGTAGTGATATGAAAATGTATCTAAAACCACTCTGCTCAGTCCCAGTGTGACAGTTGGTTCTTGAGAATATTAACTGTAGCAGGAGGTCTCTTGTTTGTTCCTGGCTGCTCGGACCTGAAATAATCTCACAGAAACTCTATCATTTGAATCACCGCTTGGCCAATAGCTTAAGCATATTTTTAGCTAGCTCTTATATCCTGAACTAACCCATCTCCATTAATCTGTGTATCACCACGTAGCTGTGGCTTGTTGGCAAGATTCCATCTGGCGTCTGTCTCTGGCCAGGGTTCATGGCTTCTCACTGACTCCGCTTTCTTTCTGCCAGCATTCAGTTTAGTTTTCCCTGCCTAGCTAAGTTCTGCCTTGCTATAAGTCAAAGTAGTTTCTTTATTCATTAACCAATAAAAGCAACACATAGGCAGAAGGACTTCCCACACCAATTAACTATTGTTTTCCTCTTGGTTTTCCTAAATGTCTTATCATAATCATTAACGTAATACATGTCAATTTCTGCTGGGTGTAGTAGTGAATTCCTTTAATCCCAGAAATGGGGTGGCAGAGGCAGGTGAATCTCAATGAGTTCAAGACTAGCCTGGTCTACATAGTGAGTTCTAGGCTCTCCAAGGAAACTGTCTCAAAAACCAAATAGAACAAAAGCAAGCAAGCAAAAAGCTTAAAAAACCAAAACCATAAAATGGCCCTGTAAAGACCCTGACCTTTTCCAAACAAATTTAGAACATTTTATTTTTTAAAAAAGTTCCTATTTTAATCTAGTATACCAAAATACTTTCATTTTACTAAATGACCTTTAAAAACGCCGTGTGTGCATGTACGTGAGTGAGTGAGTGTGTGTGTGTGTGTGTGTGTGTGTTTTACTGGGAATTGAACCCAAAGCCTTGTGCATACCAAGCAAGTACTCTACTACTGAGCTGTGTCTCCAAGGCCTCTAAAACTATAGTTATTTACTCAGTGATTCTCAAGATAGATTTCTGCGCAGATAGAAGCATTTTCGGGCATTTGGGACATCGGTACCCCGTGTTCAGCCGTTTTCCGCTCTGTGTGCAGAGACTGCCCTCTCCTAGTCAGGGCTGCAGCTTTCTCGCCCTGCCCTCACATCTCATCAACAGCCCCTGCCTGCCTCCTCCTGCGTGTCTGGGTTTCCACTGGATCTGGCACCCAGGTTTTAGTGCCCATAATCCTATTTCGTCCAGTTTGCTGTAGCAGTAAATTGTCCAGAAGAAGTAGGAGGGCCAGGGGAGAGGAACCAATCAAGAGTAAACATGGTCTGTATCTTAAGTGTGTAAGGTATTTGATGCTTAGTTAATGCCCAGGCTCAGCTGTGAAATTTACACACTCTGCCATCAGAGATCTGCTTACCGGGATTCTACGGCTCCTCATTCCACCCCAGTCTTCTCGTTGCGTATCTATTTTCCGTTATACTTGGTTCTTGGTTTCTTCAAGTTATTTAGTTTCTCTAGGTGATCAAATAGGCTGCGTAACACGTGAACACATTGTTTTTGCTACTGAGTTCCAGACTTTTTATTATCAACTCTCTTGAACTCAGGTTATAATTTCTAATTGATTAAGGGCACTGTTGTAACCCAGTACTTAAGCCACACATCCCCTTCCTTGTCCTTAGCATATTAAGTTCTGTTTTACTCACAGATGCTGTGGTCACGTTATCCCTTGCTGATAGTGTTTACTTGGTTTTGTTTGAATTATGACTGTGAATATTCTTTCTTTAGTAGTTACTTCATAGAGCCAGATTCTCCAGTATTCATTTTCTTCATCATAGTAAAGAATATTCGTCACGGCTTTTTCAGAACTTGGGTCAGTGTTACACCATATCACTAACTTCTGTTCTTCCTACCCTGTGTGAATGTAGGCCTGCATGTAGCAGGGTGTGTGTGTGTGTGTGTGTGTGTGTGTGTGTGTGTGTGTGGTCAGAGGACAACTTTCAGGGGTTGCTTTTCTCCTTTCATTGTAGTAACTGGGAATTAAACTCACATTGTTGGACTTGCTTGACCAAGTGCCTTTCTTTACCTGTTGAACCACTCTGCTGGCCAGAGAAAAAAGTCATATTCTCCACCCCAGAAGACTTCCGGATCTTTTAAAAAGTTTTATTTGCATTCTAGTTAACCAAATTTATTTTCCTGTAGTAATACCCTTTATTATGATACAACCCTGGTGATGATTGATTATAAAAATAAACAATAGTTAAATCATAGATGTTCAGAGGATGTAAAATTACTATTTTATCACTTAGAATTATTTCTACAATTACCTGCTTTCATTGTTTTCAATATACTACTAGGATTATAGGTGATGTTTGAAACTTATAATCGGTTTGTTTATTTATGGAGGGAACACGCACTACCACGTGTGTGTAGGTCAGAGTCAGTTCTCCTCAGCATGTGGTTTCAGGGTTGGAACGCATGTCCTCAAGCTCGGCAGCACCCAGGGGAATGTTTCTAATAATTGTGTTGAAAATTTATGATTCTGCCTTTTATGTTTGGTCTTTTAATTTTAAAGAAAGATTGAATCAAAAGATTTGGAGATTTGGTTAAAAAGAAACATGGAAATTACTAGTCACTCACAAGTTAGGAACTGCAAGGGTGTGGCTTCCCCGGACCAAGCCTTGTCTGTCATCAATGCCGCCCAGTGACTCACGCCCCAATATTCCACTTCCTCACCCAAGTGTCTGGTGCACACACTGACTCCTTTAATTCCGCTTTGCCAGATTTGTCTGAGAGTCAGTGGTTACAAACAAAACATTGTGAAAATTGTTGATGGTTTTCAGAGCTTGGGAACCTTTACTTTGGAGCTAAACATTTCTTAAAAGCCAGAATAAGTAGATCCTGTTATCCTGGGTGGAGATTTGTCTAGAGCACTCGATTTTAGTGACTGAGCATCTGGTCCTCTGTGTGCTTCTTTATGACTGGAAGGACTTGTGAAAAACTGAAAATGTCCACCAGAACAACATAATTCGGGGCGTTATAGCTTTCTTTCATTGATCCTTTAGTTGGTGTTTTAATGTTTTATTCTGACACACACTGCTTTGTGTTGTGACTTTATGTTGTATTCTTGATTATGTTGTATCCGTGATTTTCTCTAAATTAAACTGACGGATAGATCATTATGGCACAATAAGCTGCATCTTAGGGACCCGGGAAATGGACTCAGGCCGTGAATGCTTGGCAGTGGCCATCTCAGCTGCCCACTCAGGATGCTCTTGGATTTTTTACTTGTCTTTGGAATATTCTTGTCGTGGATTTAGCTGATACATTTTTGCAAACAAATGAAAACACATGATGCTCTAGTATTTGTTAAGGGGATCAAACTGGGAAGGGATTTGAGGTCTCTCTATTGCCTTTTTGTGTAACAGTTGATATTTATGAGAATTAAAAACTTGCTTTTCAGAATTTCTTAAACGAGATTCAGGAAAATAAGAGTATAGTAGTGTGAGGGAGGAAAGGCAGTGTTTGTTTAATATATATGTTCATTAAAGAATTAGGCAATTGAACGTTGTAAATCTGGGCATCCTTCCACTTAAGTGCATTTATGAACTTTTAGTCTTTTCTACAGTAGACAGCTCACTTTGGAAGCTCAACGCTGCCTGTTCATTTGGATTCCCCAGCTTCTTGTCTTCTGAATGTGGTAACCTAAGGAGTAAGCCAAGCCCCAAAACTAGCTTTTCAGCTTTTCTTTCAGAGACCCTTTCCTAGCTCACGCGCGGTGCCTGCTAACATCTCGTCACTTAATCGCTTTGCCTTTGTTTCTTTGTCCTGTAGGGGACAGAGCTGATCTTGCAGGCACCGAAATAGAGGCAGCCTTCTTACCTGTGGGTCTCTCCTTTTCCCCCCTTGCGTTCTCAGTCTTCTCTCCGCCCCCTCTGTCTTCAGATTTCTTCCGTGATTTGTTTCTAATGTGTGCAGAAAGATAGAAAACTTGAGAATCACAGCAGAAGGGAATCGATTCGTGAAACATGTTTCCTTTCTTAGATGACTTGTTCGTATTTGACCCGGGTTTGAGACTTACTCTTGTAAGACAGCTCTTACTTATGGCTTGTGGGCAAAAATACGGTGTCATTGTAAAGGGCAAGGAACGGCGCCAGCCGTCCCATAGGTGACAGGATGGCTGGCAGTTGTTTGTATCTGCTGCAGATCCTTACAGGGAGTGACTGTGGCACTGTGCTCACTCACTGCAGTCTTTATCTTTCGTTATTATGAATTCTTTATCTCCGTTGTTTTATTTCTGTATTGGTTTAAGGATTATGGCTGTGCCCATGTTTCTCTTGTTTTGTTTTTGTTGATATTCCCCACTGAATAGCTCAATGTTTGTTCATAAAAGTAAGAGGAGAGGGAAAATAAATTGGATGAGAACACACGAGAGATGGAGATCACCAAAGGGAGTTTTGTATCTTCTGGACTCAGTCTTCTTGAAGTAGAGGGCTATGCCCACTTCTAAGAGTGGTGTTGTTCACGGGCTTGGGATCTGAGACTTGTAGGGTGCGAATATAGAGTTATCTCTGCTGACACTTTAGGAAGGATTGAAAGAGAGGAGGTCGCTGGACCTGTTGTTGAAGGCATGAAATCACAGATGAAGGAGGAAGTTGTAGAGGGCAGAATGCTTGCATGGGGCCTGGGAGCGAAAAGGCTGATAGTAGATCAGCTCTGCTTAAAAAAACAGCCCAGCCCAGCATGCTGCGTTCAGGAGTCTCCAGAACAATGGCAGGAGGGTTGAAAAGTTGCTGACTGTATTAGACACAAGGCAAAACTATTGATTATAAGAGTGAATTCGGATTGTGGAATCTTTTCGTAGTTGGACTTTTTGTCTGGACTGCTGGCTCACCCCCCATGACATGAAGACTTATTATTAATATGTCTCATGTCATCTCTGCCTCTTCTTCCCAGTGTTATCTCTGCCCCAAAAGTCCTGCCTAGCTGTTGGCCATTCTGCTTTTTATTAAACCAATCTGAGTGGCACATCTTCACAGTATAAAAAAGATTATCCCACATTTCCCCCTTTTTGTCTAAATAAAAAGGCAAGGTTTTTAACTCTAATATAATAAAACTATATATAATAAGAACAATTATCAGGTATTGTCTAAATAGAAAGCAAAGGTTGTTGTCTTAAGTTATATGTCTAAGTAGTGAATTCATTTGCATAGGCATTGACTTTATTTTCTCTCATTTTAGGGTTGTGGAAAAGTTATTTCTGTGTCTGTGTGCTTGAATTACCTTGAAATAAAACAGTGTTCTCTAAAGAAACCTTAAGCATTCTTTTGCGTATAAAAACAAAGTTTAGAAAATAATCATTTAAACATATTACTATGTAACTCTAAAGTAGTTTGGGCTATTGTTTCAACAAAATATTTGATGTATTACACAAATACATGAAGGATTACACTATTTTATGTGAATGGGTGTTTTGCCTGCATGTATGACTGTCTTAGGGTTGCTGTTGCTGTGAAGAGACACCATGACCATGACACTCCTATAAAAACGTTTAATTGAGGTGGGAGCTTACAGTTTCAGAGATTTAGTCCCTTATCATCATGGCAGGAAGCTTGGCAGCTGGCAGTATGGTCGTCTGAAGGCAAACATGGTGCTACATAATTCTACATCTTGTTCTGAAGGAACTGTCTCACTTGGCGGGGTTTGAGCATATATGAGATCTCAGAGCCCGCCTCCGCCTCCGCAGTGACACACTTACAAGGCCACAGCTCCTAATAATGCCGCTCCAGAAGGCTTGCTGTGAATTTGAAGCCAGTCAAGCTACAGAGTGAGACCCTGTCTCTGAAGGAAACCACTTAGTGATCTACATGTTTATGATTATGTCCTTTGGGGAGGTGTTTTCCTCACCTGTACTAGTAATGTGGTCATTTCCTTTATTGAAACTGAAGGATTCCTTAGGCCAGGTTTTTCTGATTTCAGTGTTATCTTAGATGGATGTTTGAACCTCACACCCATATTTCTGATCCAGTAATTCTTCTGAGAACTTGAAAGTTTCCATTCTCAAAGACGATGTTGATACTGGCTGTACTGTGAGCAGCGTGCTCAGAAGCACTGGCACAGGGTTGGTCTCTGACGTCTGTGGCAGAGCCAGTCTGCGTGTTCAGTGAGCACCAGGAATGCCCACTTAACACAGTGCTGTCTTTCTTCATAGATCGGAGCCTACGATCAACAAATATGGGAGAAATCTGTTGAACAAAGAGAAATCAAGGTAACAACTTCGCTTTATTTTGTTTATTCTGAAACAATTCTATACATTGTCAGTCACTTTGCCGTCCCATTTATATTTACTATTTTAGTTAAATATTTATTTTATCTTCACTTTTAATTTTTTATTTTACTTTTAGCCTCTTCCATTCCCTTTAGATTTAATTTCTCAAGCGTATTCTCTTCCCCCCTTTCACTTGTCACCTTACACTTCTAGTCTCTTTCTTCCCCCTTGATGCTGTCATTGCTCTGTACAGTTTATTAAACTGGTAAGTGTTTCAGGATGTTTACTGCCTGCGTGGCACTGTGCACACGTGGCTTCGCCTAATTAGAAACCCGCTTTGGTGGCGCTACTAACGGAGTGACTTGGGTGCAGAAAGAGTTGTTGAGTTGTGTAAGGGCTGCAGGAAGTAGAATATTAATTCAAATGCTTTGATGGCAGGCGTTTTCCTCCTGGACGCGTGACTACTTGTCTTATTCTGATCGAACATTCTCATGGACTATCTTGCTGGCATGAGAAAAGTTTTGAAACTAAATTTGTTGTTTCTCAACACTCTGTGATGATAAAATTACATATCTTTCGTTTGCTTAGATACTAATCAGTTTGTTCTTGCACGAGCTAATTTAATTTGGGCCTAGAGAATGTTACTGTATCACTTACCATTTTCTGCTCAATATCTAAATATTTTTATTCAATTAAAAACCAAGTCTAGTCACTTCAAAATTTGCTCAAATGATTTGTTGCTGTTCAGACCATATCATCTATGAAAGAGGAGATCGTTCTTTGATACTTAAAAATTTTAATCTTCTACATTTTTTTATGAAGAATTGATACATTCATTTAGTGAAGTTCTGGCATATTTAAAAATAGAATTAAAGGTCACGAGGGCCGAAAGATAAATAAATTGTAGTATTTAGGTCAGGTATTTTATTGTGAGATAAAAATCATTGAAGTGACAGGGGAAGGACATGTGAAACTATTCAGGAAGGGAGAGGGCGAGGGAGGAGAGGAGACCGAGTAAGAAACCCTTGAGAATTTGATTTGACAGTTGGGTTGAAGAAGGCGATGGAATTGGTTAGCAGCAGAGCTGCAGCGTATGAAGGGGTTTCAAACTTAACCCCACAGGTTAGCCATAACGTTATAACAGTTGGGAGGACATTGATGGATTTGAAGCAGAAAATTAGAATTGCATTTTTATAAATTCATTAAGTCAGCAATAAGTATGACAGAAAATACTGGAAGAGAGATTTAAATTGTTTTAGAAATAGCCAGGTTCTTGGGAGTCCTTGATATGTAACATTTGTGTGTGTGTAGGCATGTGTATGTCGTGTGTAGTATTATGTGTACATCAACTGAGCATTGTACATATTACATAGAGTCTGTAAGTGAGCGGATGCTCACCCACTGATGAAAGACGAGCATCAGGAACAGAACACTGAGAACTACCAGTATTTCATGTGAAGCAGCTGAGGTATCAAGAAGAATTGAAGGGGCCATAGAGATAGGGGTGCCATAGAGATAGGGGTGCCAAATATTAAAATATACGAGGCTATGGGGCGTTCTCATTCAAACCACAAGAGAGCTCAATTGTGTTCCGGGAAAGAGCCCACCACAGAAAGACAAGAACTGCACAGGTTCATCACACACGAGCCTAAAGTATTGATTGATTACCTGGTGCTTGAAAGTACAGTGGTGGGTTTGAGGCTGGACAGGGAGAGAGAAGGAAAGTAAATTGAAGCTCAGGTATGTTACGGCATATTATCTTGACTGTAAATAACAGCAGTGTCCGGTGTATTTTTAAAATCTAGATGAAAGGATTTGAATATTGTCATAAAGGACAAGCCTGTGAGGAGACAGATGTTTACCATGTTTCTATACACGAGAAGTCTAGCCCACTGAGCAGAAGCATGCTGTAATCTAAACGGCATTACCTGCTTATTATCACATCGTCTCTATATACGGAGCTTAAAGAAAGCACAAAATTTCCTGCTGCCAGAGTTGCTGCACTGTGGGAGTATATTGTCAGTTTCATACTAGAGAGGGGCTCTGGTTCCTGAGGACGGACTTACATGTGTCCTGTGTACTAGAGAGGGCCTCTGGTTCCTGAGGACGGAGTTACATGTGTCCTGTGTACTAGAGAGGGCCTCTGGTTCCTGAGGACAGACTTACATGTGTCCTGTGTACTAGAGAGGGCCTCTGGTTCCTGAGGACAGAGTTACATGTGTCCTGTGTACTAGAGAGGGCCTCTGGTTCCAGAGGACAGAGTTACATGTGTCCTGTGTACTAGAGAGGGCCTCTGGTTCCTGAGGACGGAGTTACATGTGTCCTGTGTACTAGAGAGGGCCTCTGGTTCCTGAGGACGGACTTACATGTGTCCTCCTGTCTTTCTGCGGTTTCCTGCCTCCTCTCCTCTCTTGGCTCCCCTCCCCCATGCCAAGCAGGCATTTGAACACTGAGCCCCCAAAGCCTACTCTGTTATCGTCTCTGGGAAGGCCCACAGTTATAGTTAGTATACAAAACTATGTTCATCTGTACACATGTGGTTTAATCCACATCAAGTTTAACTTTTCCTGTTATGATGTCCCCTTAACGAGACTCATGTTTTATGAACACTCAGACCTTGCTGATGGTATCTTTCATTTTTGTGCTGAAAATGATTAATCCTTTGGTGAAAGTTTTTGATTCAAAAGTCCTTTACATGTTCTTACATTACATAATCCACCTTAAAGTAGATTTTATGTATTTTTATTTTGGAGATGTGGTCTCACTGTGTATACCAGGCTGAGTCCTCCGACTCACGGACATCCACCTGCTTCGCCTCCCGAGTGTTGGCGCTAACAGTTGTATTCTGGCTCTGCAGTGTGCTCACTCACCTGTAAGACGGGAAATGACCTGTGGGAAGAGACAGCTTACCGTCTCTCTTCTAAGGACTTTTAGTTATTAAGGTGATCCTGATAAAAATTGTGGGTGTTGCTTCAGATTGATAGTGAGATGATTATCAAATTGGTAAATAAAAGAACTAAATGAAAATTTATCAAAATTTTTTATACTAATAAAGAAATTTATATAAATTTTGTACAAATTAAGCTAGTGCTTTATTATTGAAATTGTATTCAAATGTGCAGTTTTAGAATCACTGTTCTAGTTTGGAAAATGTTGAAAATTGTATAATCTCTTAGGTGCTCTGTAGCAACATTAAATGAAAATGAATATGGACACAGTTGTTTTTATTACTGGCACTTTCTAGATAGTCACTGTGAAGACTGATAGTGGGTCCTGTGGGCCTCTGGTCACAGCACTGTTAATTATCTGTCAGCACAGACTGTTATGTGTGCATCTCTTAAAGACAACACATAGTCAGCTGGCCCTGGGATCTCCTGTCCTTACAGCACCGGGATTGCTGAAGACAGGAGGATCAAGAATTTAAGGTCAGCCTTGTTAGCAAATCAGGGGCAGCCTGGATACATGGGAACCCGTCAACAAACAGACAGACCGTCTATTAAGTAGCTATCACCAGTTCTCTTAGTAAAAGAATAACTTCATAAGTACAAGTTGCCTGGCTCTTTCTCTGAAGGCACACCACAGCCTGCTTGCGCTTGGATCATTCTGCACAGCAGAGTTGACAGCAGACGCAGAAATGTGAGCAATGCTAAGCAGCCTGTCAGGACAGTCGTTTAGAAGCTGTGGGAACTGAGGCAGGAGGCAGCTGCTGCTCTCTGCGGCCTCAGCTGGGAAAGTGTGTTAGGTAACTTAAAACACTTGCAGATGTGTTGCTTTTGCTTCTTGTTACTGCCACTTTTCACTGTTATTTTCATTGTCAAATGAGGACAGACACACAGAGAATATAGATTTTAGAGTACAGACAGTAGTGAATGAATTTGCAGTACAGAACTTGAAAACGTGAGGATCAGCTGTATGAGAACCCTGTTTTTCTCTTGTTACCGCAGAACCATCTTTCTCTGTTTCGTTCTGTGTCTCTGGGTAGCTTAGAGCCTGGGATGGACAGAACTTGTGAAGGGTCTTGACTCGGGGTGTCCTTCTGGTTTAGACATAGCAGCTAACCTGACTTACATCTTCCTCTTGCTTGTTTTATTCGCAAACAGTTCTTAACCTTCAGGGGCCATTGTCACCTAGTGGGTCCAAAGGAGTACCGCACAGTTGCTTTCTGATCGAACGGATAATTTAACAATCCTTTAAACCCGTGTCATCTCCCAGCTCTTGGTTCCTGACGATTTTAGTCTAAGCTTATCCAGTTCTTAACTTAGTACGATTTATTTTCCCATACTTTTGTTTTCACCGTTAATTTTTACCTCCAACTCCACTCTGCAGTGATAGCAGAAATTTGCTGTTAATTAATATTCAGTAATTTCAATTTTAAATCAATTCAATTTATGACAGCTGCTTTCCCTGTCTCCTGTTCCTGTTCGTAGTATTTAGTGATGAGGTGATATTATGGTCTGAGCAGTAGCTGGCAGTCTTGATGTACATCATCCACTTGGTTTCTGCTGCTAGCATCTGCTGAGACATTCGCATCCCTGTCTTGTTCTCCGCAACACCCCCAGCATCACATCTTGAGCGCCTTTGGGACCACTACTACTTTCCAACAGTGTCTTGGGTCGTACACTTGGGCCTAGGCTGTATGCTCCCACTTGCTTGGTATATGACAGCCTTTGATTTGGAAGCTTACTGTCCATAATAAACAGGCTTTGCATGTTACACATATTCCTAAACATTCCTTTTGGAAGATAATTGAAAGTTACTAGAGTGCTATAATTGTATTCCATTTGTAACAAATCTTTTAATATATTGTTTACTAAATGTTACTTCAAGATTTTGTTTCAAATTGAAACTCTTATACATTGGTTCCCTTTTTGCTATGTAGGATTTAAGCAAAATATATGTAGAATTCCAATATTGCTTTTAATATATTACAGGGGTTAAGGAATAAACCAAAGAAAACAGCATATGTGAAACCGGACCTCATAGATGTTGATCTTGTGAGAGGTGAGTCCTGGATAAGATGTCCTGAAGAGACAGTCAACATAGCTTAAATATGTACCTTTGTAGAAATAAAGGCGATTCTAGTGTAAATAAGGACAGGAATTCCTGCTTTTTTTTTTCTAAACAAAAATGCAAAGCTTTAACTTGAACATAGAAAGCTTGTATACAGTAGAACAATTATCAAATAAAGATTACATTCACCATGCACTGAATTCCAATTCATTTGTGTTTGACGAACTTAAAGAACATACTCAACAATCTATCTTAGCAAATCCAATATTTTATACCTAACCTACTTCCATCCTACCTAAGGAAAATGGCTACTATAACTTTCTCATCTTCAACTCCATCAAAGACCCAGAAGGATGTGCTATTATTTAAGTAAACTAAAAGTGCATTGTGAACAACTTCCCAAAGTTCTAGAAATGACAGAGACATCTGACTACCTGGACAGTCGCCCAAATTTCCTCTGCAGTGTTGGAGAATCCATCTTCATCTTCAATCTACAGGCCCGTAGCATCTGGCAGACTTTCCAGTAAAGCAGGAAATTTGCAAGACCATCCCGCCTATACTGACAATTTGTCAGTCACTTTCCTCCATGGTCTGCAGATTGCCTGGCCTTTTCTTCTGTGAAGCAGGAACCCAGAAGGACCATTCTGCTCTGTTGTGGCAAAGTTCAGTGTTCACTTTCTTGTGGGCCCTGCATGTTCAGTTTATACAACATACTGTCAAGCTGTTCAGGCATGAGCAAGTTCCTGCCTAACTGGCTAATTTTGCCACAAATAATAGCAAACTCCATATGGAGTTTCTCAGTGCCCATCATCTCTGATGTAAATAGGTACTGCCAGGAACAGATGTGTCTCATTGTCATGAAAAACGTGAAATTAACAAAACATTTTAAATGCCATATTCTATTGGTCCTTGAAGTATTTGAAGACCATCTCTCTAAAATTTTTCTCTGTATGATCTGGAAAACATACCTAGCATGTCTGCAAATTTGATCATCATAGATGACTACTGACCTGTGTTTCTGTTATCCTAAATAGTTCATGATATTAGTTTTCAAAAACTAGAATTTTACCTTACTCTTTTTTTTTTTTTTTTTTTTTTTGGTTTTTTTCGAGACAGGGTTTCTCTGTAGCTTTTGGAGCCTGTCCTGGAACTCCCTTTGTGGACCAGGCTGGCCTCGAACTCACAGATCCGCCTGCCTCAGCCTCCCGAGTGCTGGGATTAAAGGCCTGCACCACCACCACCCGGCTTTACCTTACATTTTTTAATGAATTGCCTAGATACATATTGTAAACAAGGGCAAAAACATATATAGAATATGTTGTAACAAAAATAGCCTTAAATTGGTATCAATATACAAAATCCTTTAAACAAGAGCAAAAACATATACAGTGTGTTGTAACAAAAATTACCTTAACATTGTAGCAATGTACAAAAGTTCTTTAAATAAGAGTAAAAACAAGTATACAATGTAACAAGATTGACTTGAACTGTGTAGATCATGGTGGCCTTAAAGCCACCAAGAGTCACCCATCTCTGTGTCTGAAGCACTGGAAGTAAAGATATGTGTGTGCATATAGAAGCTGAGAGTGACCCCTGGTGACTTCCTGAACTGACTCCCTTACACTAGATCAGTGCTTCTCAACCTCCCTAGTGCTGTGACCTTTGACACAGTTTCTTATGTTGTGGTGACCCCCAACCATAAAATTAGTTTCCTTGCTACTTTATAGCTGTGGTTTTGCTGCTGTTATGAATTGTAGTGTAAAGATTGGATGCAGGATGTCTGATCTGAGACCCTGTGAAAGGGTCATGGAGCCCCGAGGATCTCAACTCGCAGGTTAAGAACTGCTGGCCCAGAACTCGCTGATTCGGCCCATTTGCTCCCAGGCTTCCCTGTGTCTGGCTTCAGAGTCCTGGGATTATAGGTTGGCCACTCACTGCCAGGCTTCTATGTTGGTGCCAGTCCTCAGCTACTCCGTGAGCCATCTCTGCCATCTTATTATTTATAGTTCCTAATGAATAAAAATAAGCCCTGTTTTTATGAAATGTGTACAGGAAGTCCTGTTATCTAGCTGATAATCTTCATCTTTTGAGCATGATAATGAGTAAGATTGCTTGTGAAAAGGACTGCTGTCCCATTTTAGATACTTTGCTCATAGAAGAAAATTATATACCATTTCTTCTTCAAATGTTGAATTTATTTCTGTAGTGAAATTAAAGAACAGTTAGAGTCTGCCACTATATATTTTTTTCCCTCAGGGTCTGCATTTGCTAAGGCAAAGCCCGAAAGTCCGTGGACTTCCCTGACTAGAAAAGGGATTGTTCGAGTTGTGTTTTTCCCGTTTTTCTTCCGGTGGTGGTTACAAGTGACATCGAAGGTCATCTTCTCCTGGCTTCTCGTCCTCTATCTTCTCCAAGGTATAATAATCAGTGGAAATGTGTATGCTTTTACCTTTCAGGACGTTGTATTGTGATGATTAGCAAAGCTTTGCTCTCAACATATACTGACTGTCGCTATGCATGTAGTGACTATTGCTGTTACCTACAAACTCCTTAGATACTAAAGATATGAGCGGCCTTGTGGAGCGGCCCAGCAGACTGTGCTGTTACCTACAAATTCCTTAGATACTAAAGATATGAGCAGCCCTGTGATCGGCCCAGCAGACTATTGCTGTGACCTACAAATTCCTTAGACACTAAAGATGTTCGCGGCCCTGTGGAGCGGCCCAGCAGAGTGTGCTGTTACCTACAAACTCCTTAGACACTAAAGATGTTCGCGGCCCTGTGGAGCGGCCCAGCAGACTGTGCTGTTACCTACAAACTCCTTAGATACTAAAGATGTTTGCGGCCCTGTGGAGCTTGTTGACAACTCTGACAACCTGTTTCCCGAGGTAGCATGTCAGAGAGGGAGGGGACCAACAACCAGAAGTTGTCTTTGACCACGCATGCACTCTGTGTAAGGAGAGGGGAAATGGAGAAGGGGGGATTTTGAATAGGTGAACACTTTTGCACCCACACATAGGTACACACTTGTCTTTGTGTAGCTGATGCTGGCCTTGAACTATGGCTTTAGCTTCCCTAGTTAAAATTGCCGCTGGAGGACATCATGCCTATCAGCACATCCTTTTATATATTTATTTATTTTTAATAACACTTTTGCTAATTAATTTTTCTTGCATAAAGTATGGTATATTTTTCCGTACATTTATCACGGTGATCCAATGCATCCTTATTTTATATCAAAACTTGTGTTTATGCCATTAGCTCTTAACTTTTTCTCAACTCCCTATTTAATGGCTTTAATAGCCCGACATAGTATAGCAAATCTGTTACTACGTCTACCTATGTAGACGCGGCACTTGAAAAACCTGAGGCTCTCAGAGACCTCGCTTCTTACGTGAATAATGTCACAGAACATGTAGTCACCAGGAGTTCAAATACAAGCATTCTGACTCCGTGTCCACAGATCTGTTGTTGCCTCCTGGCCTCTGTTACAGAATCTTTCTGTGAAAATACATTGTATGGCATTTCTAAAACGTCACCATCTAGGCCTTTGATTCTTTTAAAGATGATTTTCGTTGTGTATCTGAATGATTTGCTTGCATGTATTTGCACCACGTGAATGCCTGGTGCTGCAGAGGCCAGAAGAGGGTGTTGGATCCTCTGGAACTGGAATGTCCGTGTGGGTGCTGGGAATTGAGCCTGGTCTTTCATATGGAATAGCAAGTGTTGCTAACTGCTGAACCATCTCTCTAGCCCCGTGTCTTAGTGTCTTGGTTAAGGATAATATTTTTGTTAAATATTCCCCTTATTTTGTTAAATTATGCACATCATGACATCTGTCCATGAATATAATATCTTTAAAGAAACAACAAAACTTCTATGCCCTGAGTTATTAATATTGTGGTAGCCCACAATTACATCTATGAAGTAAAAGAAATAAACCAGTTTCAGGGCATAAATCTGAGTGCTGGGTCTAAAGGCGCTCTCCACCACGTCTGACAACATGTAATGACATTTTAAATTTAGGAGAAGAATTTAGTAAGAAGTGTTAAAGTGCCTACAGATGTCTAACTGGATACGCTTTCTCTCTCCGTTTGTAGTTGCTGCAATAGTGTTATTCTGTTCCGCTCCTAGCCCACACAGCATACCTCTGACTGAAGTCGTTGGGCCCGTATGGCTGATGCTGCTCCTGGGAACTGTGCACTGCCAGATCGTCTCCACAAGAACACCCAAACCTCCTCTGAGCACAGGCGGGAAAAGAAGAAGGTACTGCATGTCAGAGTGCTCTTTGTGGATTCGATTTGTGTGCGTGCGTGTGTGTGTGTGTGTGTGTGTGTGTGTGTGTGTCTCTGTGTGCCCGCCCATGAATGCAGGTGCCCACAGAGACTAGAAAAGGCATCAGAACCCCTGGAGGTGAAGTTGTGGCTGGGAACTGCTGGATGTGGGTGCTGGGAACTGAACCTAGGTCCTTTTCAAGAGCCACAGTGCTCGTAACCACTGAACCACCTCTCTAGCCCTTTGGATCGTTCTTAACTGCTCTTAACTTCATAGAATATGATGCTGCTTCACAGACTTGCTCTTTCAGATGTGTTCTGTAAGTCTTGGCATGTGCTACTCAGAAAATGATCATTTGTTTTTAACCCGCTTTCCACTGTCAATCTTTTCTGCTGAAGGAAACTAAGAAAAGCCGCCCATTTGGAAGTCCACAGGGAAGGAGATGGATCTAGCACCACAGACAACACCCAGGAGGGGGTGGTCCCGAGCCACGGTGCAGGCTCCTCCTACGGTGTTGGCGCGGTCTTCAGAGATCTCTGGCATGCTGCTTTCTTTTTATCAGGGTTTGTATTTACTCAAGGCTTTGTGACATAAAGACGCTCTGACTCTAGATAGTGAGTGGTGGTGACTGTCAATATTACAGCCACATTACACACTTTATTTTGATAGTCAGAGTGCTATAGTTTAAGGGGAAATAGGATAAAGTTTACTTGGGGTTAGGTGTAAATGTGTTATTTCCATGGGAATGAGTATATACTAGCAAAGTGTAGTAAAGACTTCCTTCCCCCCTCCCTCCCTCCCTGATACCGCAGGGTCCAGGGACAGTCAGTCCCTGATGCACAGGTCCAGCTCCCGTGGGCTGACTCTGTGTGGTTATTACTATTGTGCATCTAAGTGCTTTAAAAATGAAGCGCTTTCCACTGTCTCTCTAGGATTTGGTTTGCTCGCATAAGACACTCAAGTCCTAGGAGAGATGTTAACTCTAGGAGTCCTGTACTGAATTCTGAGATCCTAGGCCCTGTTCTCTGAGCTTGGGAAGGGGCAGCAGGAGTAGTACCGACCTCGCATCTGAGACTTACTCTCAGGTGACAGTGGAAAAACTGGCTTTTCTACTTAGGTGTCTGAGTGAATGTGACCAGTGGAAGAAGGGTTCGAAACAGCGCAGTTTATAGCTGTGACTGATACGGTTTTCTAGAGGCCAGAATGAAAAGTGATGTTTAAGTCTTACACTGTTGTGTCTGCATACACTCCGTTCTTAAAGTAAAACTGCTTAAATCAGCCAAGTGTCAATTTAAAAATATAGACGTTAACCCAGATTCTAAGTTTAGTACTTTAATTTATCGAATTGTTTTCATTAGGAATGTAGCTCCCACTGAGAAGATCAAACAGGGAATGTTAGGTTTTGAGTTTGCATTTCTTCAACTCTACACCTATGTCAGAATTCTAATAAATCCTCAGTTTTCTTTCATCGCCTTTAAGATCTGTCATGCTACTGAAGAGCAGGCCAAACAAAAGGAATTATGCTCTGGTTTCTGAGTAGACAAACTAACTTTATACAATAGATTTAGTGAATTAAAAAGTTCTGAGAATCAGACGTGGATCACGTGTTAGCTAGCGTGCTGATGGACCTGCTCTTGGGATGTTGCTCAATGCTGGAGCGCTGCTTGCTGGGACGTGGGCAGGGGCATGCTGGGGTGGGTGTGGAGAGAGTTGCACCTCTGTTCATTGTGTATAACACTAAAGTGAGAGTCAGATTTGATGCACTGATTTTATTTACGGAATTAAATATCCTGCATAATATATTCAGCCACAACAGAAAATTTCAGTACAAGTATTAAAATTTAGCCTTTGGTGAATATAGTTGTAGTTGAGTCGTTTACACTGCAAAGCAGGTACTTACTTAGCTGTCTTCTGCAGACAAGAATAGTAGGGGTTTGCTTGTCTACATCCTAGATTGTTGGAACTGTTGATGGGCACAGCTAGAAACTCATTAAGCTTGTGAACACGCTAGATTTTAGACCGGGCTCATCTTAGGGGCAAGTTCTTTAAAAGTTGTACCATCTTGTGGGCTAAAGTTTTCCGTATGAAAAATGTAATAGTTTTATCATTTATTTATAATATAATCACTATTTTTCAAAGGAAATAAGTGTATTAAACTAGTATATTTTTAAGGTTCTTTTCCCCCTGAGTGGTTTTGACACAGGAATTCTCCATCTTAAGTACCACACATAATGCAGTGTAGAAAATTCTACAGCTATCTCACCATCCAGAAATTAAAGAGGTAGGACTATGAACTTTGGCCATAAAAGTGAGATCATGCATTTTTATACATAGACGATTTTCTTCTTAAAAATCAGTTCATAAAATAGCTGATTTTGTTTCTTAATGAAAACCGTATTTATTAAGAACTACTCAGACTAGGCATTATGCTACTTGCTGGTAACAAAACACTGAAGCTGGTGGCCTAGTAGAGGTGAGTTACAGATAGTCCACCAAGACAGAGGACTGTAAATAGAAAGAGGGCCCTAGGGTGGAGGTGGACACTAGAAGTGTCTTTGTGAAGGAGTGACCTCACTTCAGGGTGAGTCGTAAGTAACTGGATACAATTAGTTCTTGGAAAATGGATAAGGTAATTTCTTTCAAGCTGTTTCAGTAGTTAATATACAGAACCATATTAAATTAAGAAGTTTCTGGATAGCAAGAGAAGCTGTCAGAGCAAACAGGCACCCACAGGCCTATCTAGAGTATGTAAAGATCTACAGAAGTGAGCGCTCAAACGTAAGACTGCCAGTCAGTTCTCAACGAAGGAACAAGCAACCAGGTATTCTTATTCTTAAATTCAACATCCTTAGCCACTAGGGAAAGGCGAATTCAAACCATTGGGGTTCCCCTCTCACCCCAGTCAGAATGGCCACCGTCAAGACAATAACAAATGCTTCCAGGTTTGTCGGGAGTGAGGGGCCCTTCTTTACGGTGGTTGGCGAGACGGTTAGCGAGTGCAGCCCTATGGAAATCAGCGTGGAGGTTCCCTGCAAAAACAGGAATAGATCCAGCTCTACCACTGCTGGGCGTGCTCCCGAAGGACACAGCCTCATCTCGCCGTGTTTACAGCTGCATTAGTCCCAGGAGCAGAGAGGAGCCAGCCACGTGTCTGCTAACAGAAGACTGGACCATGAAAATGTGCCATGTTCCATCATGGAACTTTATTTGGCTGTTAAGAACAAATGAAGTTTGGAGAAAAATGGGTGGAAATACAGAGGGTTATATTAAGTGAAGTGGCCCAGTCTCAGAAGATAAAAATTGCATATTCTGTCTCCTGTGGACGCTAGCATTTGAAATGTATATGACTTTAAGTAAGGATTGTAAAGGGGGACATAGCCTATAAAACGAGGTAGGGGACCTCAAGAGGGGAACAAAAGCACTGAGGAATGGTGGCGGAGGACAGAAGCCTACCTATGGCAGGCAGTAATCTGTTATTGTACAGCGTTCAGTGTCTTGGCTGAGGAGCCTTTGATTTTTGTGTGAATGATGGTGTTCCTACATGGTTCTGTTCTCAGCTCCATCACCACGCCTCTGTTAGCTAACAGTTTCCTTCAGGGCGACATTTCCCCTTGCTTGTTATACTCGGGAATCTCTGCTTTGTTACCACCTCATCATTCACTTCAGTGACTCAGTTGACATAAACATGATCAGTGGGGGACCCCTGGGCAGTGTCCTTGACTTTTTAACAGCTCCTTCCTGTCATCTTTGCCAACACACCAGGATGTTCCTGGTTCAGCTTGTGCATCCTCGACTCCAGTCCTGAAATCAGCCACTTCTTCAGGGAGAATGTGTTTAGAGACCAAAGTCTGGGTGCAGGATGCTAGTGGGGTGTTCAGAGTGGATAAAAGTATTTTAGAGATGTGTCATTCAACTCTGTACCTATCAATCAAAGCATGTCTATTGCAATATATGAAACATGTATAATCTGTTCCTGCTTGTATGTGTGTGTGCTAGCTATGAATTTTCAGTGATGACTCCAAGCCCCAGTACCACTCAGTGCATTCTTTTTCTTTCCTTTTTTTATTTTTTTTTAATATTTATTTATTTATCTATTTATTATGTATACAATATTCTGTGTGTATGCCTGCAGGCCAGAAGAGGGCACCATACCTCCTTACAGATGGTTGTGAGCCACCATGTGGTTGCTGGGAATTGAACTCAGGACCTTTGGAAGAGCAGGCAATGCTCTTAACCTCTGAGCCATCTCTCCAGCCCCCTCTTTCCTTTTTTTAAATGTACATAGGTGTTTTATTTGCATGCATGTCCGTGCACAGCTTGCATGCAGTGCCCATAGGGCTGGAAGAGGGCATTGAGTCCTCTGGAACTGGAGTCACAGACAGTCAGCTGCCCTGCGAGTGTTGGGATCTAAACCCAATCTTCTTCAGCAGCAGCAGCCCTCAGTGTGCTTACATACACATTGACTCTTCTGTGGGTAGCCTGTCCTCTGGTCTACCAGAATGCGTATAGCCTTCTGCCTTCACATTGTTCCCACAGTTAGCTGCCACCGACTGTTACCAGCCCCCTCTGCCGTCTGTTCTAGCCTTCCAAGGGTCACTTTATCTGCATGGGAGGTGCTTACGTTTAATATTTTCTTCTTGTCCTTACAGCTGGTTTAGTGATTTGTCTGCATTTGGTTAGTAAGAAAACTTACTGCTCATGTCTCCTCAGTGTCCCAGTATTCTAGAGAAGCAGCTCCACTTTTACTTTTGCCAGATTTATAACTTTTAGATTAAGTGTTCCCTTTTCCTTATATTTTTATGCTACAGAAGGTTTTTTGTTTCTGTTGTACATTAAAAGGAACTTACCAAAAACTTACGTATACCAAAGGTAAAATATTTGGGATGAATTAAGTCACTATTATAACTTATCTAATGAATTTACAAAGATAATCATTTTAAAATAAAAGCTTAAAATACATTAACACTAACAAATTGGGCAAAATTTTTATTCTAGACATTGTCCAAACACCAAGCAAAGAATTCTTTGATAAATTAGGACTTTTCCTTGTGAATTGCTATTCAATTCAAAACCTCCCATAAACTAAACCAGGATTTTAAGTTGAATCGCTATTTTATCTGATATTATTTCTCATTTACTGTAAACAAAACAAAGATAGCCATTAAGATTCTGAAAAATACTGCTTTATATAATTACTGTCAGAGTTCAGTTTCTGTCAAACCATCCAGAATAAGCTCAGTACACATAAACTTTCTGTACCTATTTGTTTCTAGGTCAAAGAAAGCAAAGAATTCAATCGATAAGTCCACAGAGACTGACAACGGCTATGTGTCCCTCGATGGGCGCAGGGTTGTGAAAAGCGGTGAGGACGGAGCACAGGACCACGAGCCTCAGTGTGAAACCATTCGAGCCGACGACACGGCCTGGGCCACCCGGACTCCAAGGAGCGTCCGTGCCAAAGTCAGTGTCAGTGTGAGTTCGTGTGATTTTACGTCCACTAGCATGAACTGCTCTCAAGTGAAATGTTTCCTCTGGAATTGATCAGGGAACTTTCGTAGATAATAGTGATGGCCTTGGAGTCAGGTGGGTGTGGTTATAACACGATTGGAAATGTAACCTGGTACCTTCCGAGTTGATTGGCTTGGGTTTTCCGGAATGTTGAGGCAGCTTAGGATCTATGGTCCGTGTTTATTAACCCTTACCTTCTCTCCTCGTTTCCATGTGTGTATGGGAGTGTGCACTGAACGGAATAGCTCAGTTGTTCTCAGCGCTGATCCAGGCACTGAGCCTTCCTCTGTAAGAAAATGCCTTGCTTTCTCTATTAATTACTTTTGGTTTTATACATCTGTTTTAGCTTATGTATGACCTGAAAACAATTCTTTCTTTATTTTTTTTTGGTTGATTCAGTAGTTATTTATAGGGTACAGTGTACATATGATTAACTTATAGCGATAGGATCAAGGTAATTGGCCTGTTAGCTACAAATGTTTATCATGTGTTGTAACATTGGAAAACCCTTGGCACTTTCTGTTCTGAGATGTGCAGTAGTTTGTCAACCATTATTACAGAAGTTAAGTTATAATGACCCCCATGTCAGCCCCACCCTGTCTGTGTGTGTGTGCTGTGTGTGTGTGCACATAACACTGTGTAATAATGACCCCCATGTCAGCCCCACCCTGTCTGTGTGTGCGTGTGTGCACACCACACTGTGTAATAATGACCCCTGTGTCAGCCCCATCCTGTGTGTGTGTGTGTGTGTGTGTGTGCACATCACACTGTGTAATAATGACCCCCGTGTCAGCCCCACCCTGTCTGTGTGTGTGTGTGCATATCACACTGTGTAATAATGTACATTCTGAGTCTTTCTTTGTCTGACTTGTTCCCAGTTGTTTCTTTCTCTCAAAATGACAAAGTTTTGTTGTGTTTATGGACTGAACAATCACTCATCTCTCAGCAGCTAGTTGAGGTTCCAGCAGTCCTAATGCATGTTATTGGTTCTTTTGTGTAAAGTCTGTTCTTTTTGTTCAAGATTGCTGCTCAGGATCTTTCATGGTTCCGCATAGATTTTGGGTGCTCTAGTTTTTTGGAGCACGTGACTGGAATGAGACAAGGGTTCCCACTCCACTGTTATTCATTATAATGTTTCAAGTCTTCTCTACAGTAATAAGACAAGAGAAAGTTACAACGGGGATTATAATTGGAAAGGAAAAGTTTTTTTTTTTTTTCGAGACAGGGTTTCTCTGTGTGGCTTTGGAGCCTGTCCTGGAACTAGCTTTGTAGACCAGGCTGGTCTCGAACTCAGAGAGATCCGCCTGCCTCTGCCTCCTGAGGGCTGGGATTAAAGGCGTGCACCACCATCACCCAGCAGGAAAAGTTTTTTTTTTTCTTATTTGCAGGTGCCATGAGTCTGTATTTAAAATATACCCTGGACTCCAACCAGAAAACTTTTATATGTGATAAACACTTGCAGTAATTTGCAGGATGCAAAATTAATATACCAAACCCAGTAACTTTTGTATAGAATGTAACAAACTTGCCGAGAAAGAAATTAGAAAGAATACCCTATTTATAATAGTTTCTACTATTTATAATAGAACTTATGATACCATAAAAAGAATCTGAAGAACACTCTACAGTGGGAAGACCTGAATTGACAGCGTTAAATACTGTGAAAATAGCTAGACTACCGGAATAATCTATATTTAATGAAATCCTCATTAAAATTCTAGGGAAATTCTTTATAGAACTGGGGGAGGGGCATAAATCCTAAAATTCATAGGGAGATACAAGACTGTGGATAACCAAGCCATTCCTAAGCAAAAGAACATGGCTAGAGGCATCATGTTACGTGGCCTCAAGCTGTACCACCCAGCCACAGTGTAAAAGCAGCATGCTGCTTCCACCAACACAGACTTGTGGACCATGGAGCATGGTAGAAAACCTAGAGATAAACCCATGCAGCTGTAGACATGTCATAAAACTGTGAAAAGATTTTACTCTATGTGTACAATTAATTTCATGTGTATAATTTATATTATTTAATGTATAATTTATTTGCCTGTACACATGTATGTATGTGTGCACCATTTGTGTGCCTCGTGTCCGCAGAGGTCAGGAGAAGGCATCAGAGTCTCTGGAATGAACTAGAGTCACAGATGTTGTGAGCCACCGTGAGGGTGCACGCCTTTAATCCCAGCACTTCCAGAATATGAGCAAGAACATTTTTGTGTTGAAGGAGGCAAAAAGATTTCCTGAGTGTTTTCTAGGTGAATGTACTTCTATTTTGTAGTATCGTCTATGAGTCATCGTGATTCTGTAGTTCAGTCTGGCTGCAAGTTTTGATTACTCAGTGTTAGCTGTCTGGTAGTATGAGCATCCTGTGTGTCATGGCTCACACGGTTTCCAGTGCGTGTTCAGCACCTATTACCTGTGACAGTACCTGGAGGAGCATGGGCGGAGCTCAGGCTTCCTGAGTCTTTCCGTTTCAGACTGTCGAAAGTGCGAGTGTCTCTTACGGTTGATCATACATATGTCAGCCATGCACACTCTTCCGACTGCTCGGTTCTCATTCCCATAACTTTTATTAAGTTAGTGATGGGCCTTACAATTGACCAGCTAGCTTGATTAAATATGATTTTTTTCTAAGGTCTTTCAGCTTCTTTCAAATGGCCTCTGTTATGTTTGTGTCTTTTTCATATTTCTGTAAGGTATTTCAGATCCTTTCCTGAACAAAAGTTACAGAATAATATTTGATAAATTACTTGAATAACTTTTAAAGAAAATGTTCATTTAAGAGTATAATTGTTAACATAAGATTTTTTTTTCTTCAGAAAATTATGTAGTCCTAATCAGTTTCTTGGTATTTGATGATATTTTGAAAGTATATGTGATATCTGTATTGTATAATTTGTAGAAATTGCTGTCTCGAAGCTCAGACATCATGGAATCATTTACAGTTCCCTCTGTCGGCTCCCACAGGATACCCAGAGGAAGACAGCAAATGTGTCTGACGAAGTCTCCAGCGAGGAAGGTCCTGAGGCGGGGTACTCACCGCGCGGCCACGTGGACAGAGCGTCTGAAAGCAGTCTTCGAAACAGAAAGGCGCACCACTATAAAAAGCATTATGCAAATGAGGTACACAGTTTGACCTTACATAAATGCACATATATCTGTGTTATATTACTTTCAACATTTGAGTGTTATTATTGAAATATTTCCCACCATTACCAATACATATTGTTTTGCAATCTTTTTTTTGAGGGGGGACAGGGTCTCACTGTGTATCTCTGTTGACTGTCCCGGGACTAGCTGCATAGACCAGGCTAGCTCCAATTCAGGTTCCTCTACCTCAGCCTCCTGAGTGCTGACATTAAAGGCGTGCCCACGCCACACCGGCTCTGTCCTACGATCTTGATGGATAGTGTAGCGTCGATCAGCAGGTGTCCGTGCACCCTCAAGTTTGTATGACTCTTCATACACTTAGCGGGTTGTTTGCTGTTTGTTTTCTGGTTTCGGGGAGGGTGCCTCTGTTGCACATGTGGAGTTCAGAGAACAGCTCGTAGGAGTTGATTATCTGCCCACCAAGTGAGTCCCAGGGATCCGACCCAGGTCAGGTGTCTAGATAGTGCCAGGCTCGGAGCCAAGCGCCCTTACCAGCGGAGACAGCCAGCTGTCCCGTGTCAGTGTTTCCGCGGTTCATTATAGTGACGTTCTTTTCCCAAGTTAATTTCGTTCACGTTGCTATTGCCAGTTATTAATTTGCCCACGCTACGACATTCAGTAATTTTCCTCTTTGATTCTTTGATTTCTTTTTTAATTTATTTATTTATTGGTTATCTCAAAACTTTCCCCAACTTTCTGACATCTCTAGAACTTAAAACTATTTAGGTGGAAAAATAATTTCATTCCATTTAATGTTTACTTCCTTTCTGTAAACAAGAAATTCCATTGCCTAGCTCCAAAGAAATCCCCCTCTGATACTTTTTAGCCAGTGCTACTCTGTAGTCTTCTCACAATATGCAGATACTTTTTCTGGATGATCTTGAGGTGAACTTATGGAGAAAATGAGGAGATGCTGTGTGTGGGTAGAGTGTGAGTAGTTGCAGGCTGCTGGGAGACGGCCCTCTCGTCATGTCTGCTCGGGTGTCGTCTTCCTCTCAAGGGCTGCGCTAGCAGACCCTAAGACTCGTGTACCCATTTACGTATGGCCTTATCACTCACAGCCTGCTTCAGGCCAAATAACAGGAAGTCAGAATCTTACTCTGTGTAGTTAGAAGTTCATCGCTGACCCCTCTCCTGCGTAACTAGCCGTTTGACCCCCACGTGAGTCCTGCTCCTGGGATCTGTGCTGTCTGCAGGTGCTTTACTTTTTGGGTTCTTGAAGAGCAGAGCACTATTCTTCTAAATTATATTTTTAAATAAATATCGCTTTGAAGACATTTCAACCTATTTCACATTTATAGTTAATAAACGTTGTATAGGGGGCTGAAGAGATGGCTCAGAGGTTAAGAGCATTGCCTGCTCTTCCAAAGGTCCTGAGTTCAATTCCCAGCAACCACATGGTGGCTCACAACCATCTGTAAAGAGGTCTGGTACCCTCTTCTGGCCTTCAGGCATACAGACAGAATATTGTATACATAATAAATAAATATTAAAAAAAACGTTCTATAAGGCTGAGATGTAGTTTCATTTATAAAGACTTTAAAATAAATGGTGTTTCAGCAGTTGGGTTCAGCTCCCCCAGATACGACCTTAGAAACAGCCGACTCTAAGGGACGTGTCTTACAGGAAAACAAGCCTTAGACAGCAGTTCTCAGCCTGTGGGTCGAGACTCCTTTGGGCCTCGCGCCAGATATTTTGTGCTCTGTCCTTGTAATGTTTTGCTGTCTCTGCCACTGTCCTTGGACAGAACGAGTATGCTTGTTGTTTTTGGAAAAGTAGCAGTGTACGGTTCTGATAAAATCTCTTGAGTCAGGAAGGACCCACAGATTGCACTAATGTCAAAGACTGTCTTGATTTCAGGACGCCCCTAAGTCGGGTACTAGTTGGGAAGGATACACAGATTGTATTAATGTCAAAGACTGTCTCGATTTCAGGACGCCCCTAAATCGGGTACTAGTTGGGAAGGATACACAGATTGTATTAATGTCAAAGACTGTCTTGATTTCAGGACGCCCCTAAATCGGGTACTAGTTGGGAAGGATACACAGATTGTATTAATGTCAAAGACTGTCTCGATTTCAGGACGCCCCTAAATCGGGTACTAGTTGGGAAGGATACACAGATTGTATTAATGTCAAAGACTGTCTCGATTTCAGGACGCCCCTAAATCGGGTACTAGTTGGGAAGGATACACAGATTGTATTAATGTCAAAGACTGTCTCGATTTCAGGATGCCCCTAAATCGGGTACTAGTTGGGAAGGATACACAGATTGTATTAATGTCAAAGACTGTCTTGATTTCAGGACGCCCCTAAATCGGGTACTAGTTGCAGCTCTCGCTGTTCAAGTTCCAGACAGGACTCTGAGAGCACAAGGCCCGAATCTGAAACGGAAGATGTCTTGTGGGAAGACTTGTTGCATTGTGCAGAATGCCGTTCATCTTGTACCAGTGAGACAGATGTGGGGAATCCGCAGATTAACCCCTGTGTGAAAAAAGAGTATAGAGACGACCCCTTCCACCAGGTTAGTTTACAGTGTCGGATTGCGCGGGGCTATCAGACAAGCTCCTCTGAGCGTACGTGCAAATCTTACAGAGGTGACAGACGTTCACATTCAGTTAAAGTAATACTCACGAGGTTGTTTTGTTGTTTTTATGTAGCCTGTGGTCTGGCTTCACTAGACTATAGTCTCGGTGTTTATATTGTCGTTGTGTCTCTGTCTTTCCACATCTGTGATCCTGAGTTAGAAGATGGAGTTTGTGGGTCAGTCTGTGTTTGTCCTGTTCAAACTCACATGCGTCATGGCCTTAATTCTCCCTTAATATTATGATTCAAAATCTGTGTCAAATTTGAATGACTAAGCACCCATAGTCACAGTATCCAGTAGAAATACAGTCGTGTGTGCAAGTTTACATTTTCCATTAACCTCAATAAAAGCAGTTCAAAAAGTGAAATTCCAATATGCATTATTTAGCCAAATATATTCAGCGTGTTATTCCTTTACTATATAATTAATGTGAAAATAAAAATGATATAGATGGCCTTTTTCATATTAAGCCTACAAACTTGAGTCTGAACCCTTAGTATACATCTCATTTTGGATTAATCACATTTAAGGTGCTGAAAAGTACAATTGAGTCCGGTACTGTGCTGAATTCTTTTAATGTCCAGTGTCTCATGTTAGCGAAATCCCTCATCTTCCTTTATGAACTTTCTCTTTCTGTACTCAGAATCTTGGTGAATGGCGTCACCATCCGTCACTCAGCAGTCCAGAAACCTGGATTTAAAAATCCTCACCCTGGCTTAGGAGATGGAGTCAGTCCAGTGTCTACATAGAAGCCTGAGGGCCAGCTTAGGAGATGGCTCAGTCAGTCCAGTGTCTACATACAAGCCTGAGGACCAGCTTAGGAGATGGCTCAGTCAGTCCAGTGTCTACATAGAAGCCTGAGGGCCAGCTCAGGAGATGGCTCAGTCAGTACTCTTCTCGTGCAGCTTTAGTAGCTGGTGGGGCCAGGTTGGGGTGTCAGCATGGTCACTCTCTTGGTAAAAATCCCCCTGCTGTTTCCTTGCTCTGAGCCTGATTTCAGGATTCGTTTTTATGGAAAGCAGGTACCATGTGGAAGTGTCCATTATCCTGTGTTTAATTTTAACACCTTTTTGTTCATTAGTCTACCAGGTTTGGTTGGATTTGCACCAGTCAAAGAACATATTAAAGAATGAAATGTTAAAAATAGCAAAAATGGTTGGGTGTGTTGAGACATGTCTTTAAACCTTGCACTCTGGAGATGGAGGCAGTTGGGTATACAGGTTCCAGACCAGCCAGGACTAACAAAACAAAACAAAAGCCAGAGCTGTTACACAGAGAAACCAAACAAAACAGTTTCGAATAACAGTAGATGGACTTTCCCTACAGATACAAAGTTTTAGTTTAAATTAAGAATAGGGTAGTTTTATGTGGGTGCATACATAAACAATGAAACAGTCAAGAAAAATGCAGGAATAGATTAGTGCTCTTATGGATCCCTAATGTACGGCATAAATACATCAATACTCAGTGAAGAAAGATAAGACCATAAGATGGTGGGCTAAGTGATCGTCGACACATTACAATGTATTGCATGTAGCCACTGAGTGTAAATAAAGGGAAAAGTCTAAAGCATTTAGCAAGAGTATAGAGTAGTCATCTCCATTACTTCAGCTTACCAGAGCTTCCAAAAACAAGATGGGGGACTTAGGAATGTCTTAATTTTAAAAACTTGGGCTTTCAAATTAAGCGATAATGTTACTAAAAGACGGTCCTCAGAAGATGTTTGTAACATCTTAGCTGTCAGTATTGCTGTACAGAGCTAAAGCAGAGTATTAGCTCAACAGACAGTGCTGGCTGCGGTGTGTGTGCTTTTAATACCAGCGCTCACTCCAGCGGAGGAGGCCAGTGCCTCTCTGTGGGTTGGAAACCAGCCAGGGGGATTACCTGGAGAGATATTGTCTCAGAAAAGACTTAGGGAGAGAGGGAAGGGGAGGGAGAGAAGCAAAGATGGGGGGGTGGGGCTCAATAGAAAAACAAAAGGATCTGAAGCAGTAACTTATGACAGGTGTGTGAGAGAGCAGGTGAGCACTGTGTGAGTGTGGCCGGTTCTGTGCGTGGTCAGGGTGAGGACAGGTGTGAGAGAGCAGGTGAGCACTGTGTGAGTGTGGCCGGTTCTGTGTGTGGTCTGGCAGATGAACTGTAGAGCAATGAGACACTGTTTTTTACTGATCAGATTTCAAAGAAAAAAATTTAAGAGATCAGGCATAGCACTTGGGAGGCAGAGGCAGGCAGATCCCTGTGAGTGCCCGACCAGCCTGGGCTACACAGTAAGTTCCAGGCCAATCTGGGATACCCAGAGAAACCCTGGGGTTGGGGGAGAATAAGCTAGCATAGCTGTGATGGTTATTCTCCAATGTCCCTAGCTGGATCTGGAATCCCCTAGAATCCACCTTGGGTGTGCTTGGGTGCAGACTCATCTGAGGGGAAGATAGGTGGTACCATCCCTTAGCTAAGATCCCAGACTGAATACAAAGAAAAGCAAAGCCAGCCAGATCTTGGCGTTTCTCCTTTTCTGTTTCCTCACTGGTACCATAGACCTCGACCAAGACGCCCCTAGAACCACGTCTTTCCTACCGTGATACACTGTGCTGCAGCTGAACTGGGAGCCGTGGAGGCTTGCGTACTTTTTGCTAGGTATTTTGTTGCAGTGATGGACAGCACAGCAGGAGTAAAACCAGCAGGCAAGCCTTGTAATAAAGCAGTTTATAGCAATGAAATTTAACTTGGCTACATGTCAGCACGAGTAAGTTTTATGAATATAAATTCTCATTTACAAATTGAAGTATGAATTTTTTGAGTGAAAGCAATTTGAATAACTGTAGTATACCATTTATATAAAATTTTAAAGCATTCAAAAAGTATATTTATGAATTAAAGCATATGCAATTGGCATATAAAAACATGCCAAGGAATAATAAGCATGAAATTTAGACATGTGAAACTTGGTGATTAGCCAGAGAAGTATACAAAGTAATTTCCAAGTTTACCTGAAATGTATTACTTGAGCAAACTGAGAAAAAAGGTCAGTTAGGTCAGGTCATCTGTTGAGTAGCTGAATGATAAGGTTTCACTTTAAAAATATACCCATTGGTTTTGGCTTCAGGCCCATTGCAAAATGACAGGAGAAAGCAAGCTCCTTATGAGATGTTCAGTCTGAATCGGGTGTTTACGAAGCACAGCATAGAACACGGGCAGGAGATAAAGTAGCTTAGGTGAGAAATTAAGGAGTGGAGAGCACGGTTTTTAGGATGTAAGATACTGAGCATATTTACATGAGAAGAAGCTGGTACAGAGAAATCCAAAGAGCTCTAACAGAAGGTAATGCCCGGTTGTCGCAGGGGTAAGCACACGCTCTGGGTAGCAGAAAGGCATGCATAGAATGGGCACGGCAGTGGAGACCCAGGAGGCTGGGGTCCTCTAAGGAGGAAAAAGAGCCAAGAGAGGGGGTCTGAAGTAATGTTTCTGTGGGAGTGCAGAGGGCAGCTTAGCCAGGAAAGGACTGATAAATTGAGGATAATGATGTTCCAGAGACAGGGTCAGATGGGAGGGGGCCACTACTGACTCATTTCGGAGGTGAGGCAGTTCCTGCTGTGGCCAGGGGAATAGCTAAGGGTCCCCAGATCTGAGCGACCCAGTAGTGACTAATCCCCAAGACTACGCGGTGTTGGTTGAGGAGCTTGTAAATATTCATCTGGGCCACTTGAGTGTAGTAAATGGATTGGCAGTAGCAAGAAATATCTGAGCTATTTTCCCCGTGATTCCTGAAATTAATAATTTGGCTTTATATGTTTACTTCATCCTTCTGTTTTTCTGTGAGATTTAAAAAACCCACTTGACACTCTATTCTGCATATCTGATTGGTATCCTACACTTACATTAGTTAGTATTGGTTTTGGAATAAGGGCTCTTTTTTCTGTGCAATTTCATATTTCCAGGATTACAGAAGGCTCACACTTTTCAGTCTTACTAGTTGTCAGGCAGTAGACTTTAGCTTCCTTTAATGAAAAAGCTACCAAGTTGTTTTTTTGTCTGGCTGTAGGTCTGCGCTAGGTTTGCAAGACTGTTTTATGTCTCCCAGGAAGATGGAATGTCTCCTTGGGAAGAAACACTGAGCATTCGGATGGGCATGTTCTCAGAATATTGCCAGGACATAGTTTCCTGATATTTATAAATAGTAACAAACGTTTCATAGGAGAAAAATTTCCTCTGCTATTTATGGCTGGGTATATAATGAAACACAAAGCCATGTTCAAGTGATAATATTTTCCGGTAGGTACGGCTGGATTCTAATGACTGGGTTCCCATACTTGGAAACACCAAGTAAAGCCATTGTCTTAGTGGATTTATTTGAAATAAAACATAACATCATTGCAATTCAAGGTTTCCGTTTTGAATGAAGATAAAAGGAAAGCACCGGAGATCTGGGGTGAAGCTGAAAAAATAATAATGAAAAGAATCCCAACCGTTAGCTCGAAAACCTAAATTCTCCAGCGTGTAGCCTTCACAGGTGCCATGCGACCCACGGCAGCTGTGGCTGCTCTCAGCACATCCTCTGAGGCAGAGCCATAGGGCAGAGGCAGAAGATGACGTTCTGAACTGTGATCCTTTGCTCTTAGGAGCCCTTTAGCGTAGGTTCTTGTTCGGTGATGCTCTCTCCACGCTGTCTGTCTCTAGAACCCTGTGTACGGTGATGCTCTCTCCACTCTGTCTCTAGAACCCTGTGTACGGTGATGCTCTCTCCACGCCGTCTCTAGAACCTTGTGTACAGTGATGCTCTCTCCATGCTGTCTCTAGAACCCTGTGTACGGTGATGCTCTCTCCACTCTGTCTCTAGAACCCTGTGTACGGTGATGCTCTCTCCACGCCGTCTCTAGAACCTTGTGTACAGTGATGCTCTCTCCACGCTGTCTCTAGAACCTTGTGTACAGTGATGCTCTCTCCACTCTGTCTCTAGAACCTTGTGTACAGTGATGCTCTCTCCACGCCGTCTCTAGAACCTTGTGTACAGTGATGCTCTCTCCACGCTGTCTCTAGAACCCTGTGTACGGTGATGCTCTCTCCACGCTGTCTGTCTCTAGAACCCTGTGTACGGTGATGCTCTCTCCACGCTGTCTGTCTCTCTAGAACCCTGTGTACGGTGATGCTTTCTCCACGCTGTCTGTCTCTAGAACCCTGTGTACAGTGATGCTCTCTCCATGCTGTCTGTCTCTAGAACCCTGTGTACAGTGATGCTCTCTCCACGCTGTCTCTCTAGAACCCTATGGACAGTGATCTCTCCACGCTGTCTCTCTAGAACCCTGTGGACAGTGATGCTCTCTCCACGCTGTCTCTAGAACCCTGTGTACGGTGATGCTCTCTCCACGCTGTCTGTCTAAAGAAGCCTGTTTTTTAGCATGTATTTGACAAAAGCACACCCACGTTGAGGGTTCTTTTGAACAACTCGAAGTTGACCAGTTCTCAATGGTCATCTTCTCTTGCCTTTTGACTGTAAGAAAATGAAGCCAAGTGTTGGTTTAAAAAAAAAAAAAAGTACCTGGGGAGAAGTGCTTTGAGGACAGCGGAGATGCTGATATCTTCCTTCTCCTGTTCCTAGATTGACCTCCATTGTACTAACATAATCTTTGTGTAATTGAGCAGACCTGTGATTTCTGTTATCCAGCGAGACTCTGTTATTACTTGGTTAAAATCTGTTACGTCCTTGGCTCACCTAACTCTGTGCGGGTTAGTGTTACTGACAGCCTGACAGGGTCTGGAGTCTGAGGAGAAGTATGCTGTGAGGGATTGCGTGCCTTAGCTAAGTCTCGGGACACGCCTGTGCTCAGCCTGTCATTCCAGTTTTCATACATTTTGTGCCCAAGTCCCTCCCCACCTCCAGAGCGCCAGGGACCGAACACGAGCCCTCTGGCATCCTAGAGAGCACTCTTCCTGTAAGCCACGCCTCAGGCCTTTTCTAGAGTAGTTCAGAATCTATCAAGTTTTCAGAGAAAATCTGATACATATTTTGATACAGAATTGCTTCTCTTCTAAACTGGCTATATTGTTTGTCACAAGTTATGAAACATAACTTGTAGTAAGGTAACAAGTTAACAGTAATATTTCAACGCTTGTAAACCCCTCAAGTACTGAAATATATAAAGACCATGAAAGTATTTAGAAAAGATAAAAATGTTTAGAAAAGATAAAAAAATCCCTTTTCTTTTTTTAATATATTATTGGTTTTTTTAGACGATTTCAGTTGAAGTTTACCGATGCACCTTTATCTCCCTTGTATGAAAAATTACATTGCTTAAGTTCATGGAAATATTTTGGAATAGTAGAATGTCAACAATTTGTTGATCATATTTCTCAGGTTACTGTGAGTGCCAAACATATTCTTTATATAAAATGTGGGAAATATATCAATCCTTGAGATGTATGTGAGCTAGCAATACCGTGACGTGAACAGGTGAGGCCCGCTCCAGCGCAGGCCTTAGGCGATGCGCCGTGGCATTGCGTGTTGTTGTGAGAGGTTTGTGTTTGTTGCTACCTGCAGCCCAACTATCCCATTACCTACTCCACACCTCTACTGTACGTCCAAAACAGATAACCACGCTTTGCAAGTTTGTAACTGTTATTATTTCTTGAAACATTGGGAAATAAAGTATTGTATTTCAGAAAATATTTGTAATTCTTAATGTTTCTTCTTAAAGTGTTTGCTAAAACACTTAGAAAAAAAAAGGCTTAATTGATCCTTTCCAGAAATGCTGTTTTAGAATGCCACAAAAGCAACAAAATCAGTTAATAAAGATAATGAGGACGAGTCTCTTCCCGGATGAGATTGAACCCTGTAGTTTTCAAAGATCTCGGCTGTCATATTTTGTCCCGAATGATCATAGGGTGGACAACATCCATCATACAATTTGACATCCCTGTTTTTTAGCCTTAAATAGGTTGGATGACAGCTAAGTACTTTTGCTAACATATTTTGTTGCATATTTAACTTACAGGATATTTGTTAAGGTTCTACATTTTTATAACTGCAGTTTCTTATGTGATCTGTTTAATGTATAACTAATTTTAATTGATGTTTTAATGTAGCTAAAATTGTATGTGCATAGATATGGCTACTATACAGATAAATGTGTTCCACTTACAAATTTACCAATTTTTATTTAGTGTAGTTACGATTTTACATCCATGTACAGCTATGTATCATTTTGTAGACACTTTTATCTACAAAATGTAATAACTGTGTTTCTCTTTTTTGTAGACTCATTTGCCTTGGCTTCACAGTTCCCACCCGGGCTTAGAGAAAGTCAGTGCCATCGTATGGGAAGGCAATGACTGTAAGAAGGCGGACCTGTCTGTGCTGGAGATCAGCGGGATGATAATGAACAGAGTGAGTTCTGAACTCGTGTCCTTGAGGGAAACGGTGAAAGTTAAGGATTTAGTGAATAGTTACTTTTTTCTCCTCTTTGGGGGATTAGTCGATACAGGGTTTCTCTGTGTAATCCTGGCTGTTCTGAAACTCTGTGGACCGGGCTCTGGCCTCGAACTCAGAGAGAGATCTGCCTCTGCCTCTGCCTCCTGAGTGCTGGGATTAAAGACATGCACCGCCACCACTGGCACCTTTTTTTTTTAATTACATTTTTGTTTAAATTACATTTAAACATTTAAATTCTATTTATTGTTTTGGGGGCTAGAATGCATGTGTCACAGTGCGTTGTGGAAGTCAGAGGACCCTTTCAGAAGCGGTTTTCTCCTGCATGTGTGGGTCCTAGGGATGGCACTCAGTTGTCAGGGCTGATGACAGGTGTCTCCATCTGCTGTGCTGTCTCATTGGTGCCTCAACTTTTCCTTCAACAAATTGGGTTTAATGTGGGATTGATCTCAACACTCTAATATTTGTAAATATTTCTAACTTAAAATAATAACTTGCATAATTTTCTCTGAGATTGAGCTTCTTTTCATCTACTTATCAATTAGAGATCTTGTGATTAATGTGTAACAGGCTCTTTCATAATGTATTAAATTTAAAAAAAAATTTAAATCCTATTATAAAAATGTGAAGTTTCATTAGAATTCATTTTACCTTAAATTTGATTTATGTCCACTTTCTTTTCTTCTTCCCCTCTACCCTTACTTCCTAAGGTGAACAGCCATGTACCAGGTATAGGATACCAGATATTTGGAAATGCTGTTTCCCTAATCCTGGGCTTAACTCCGTTTGTTTTCCGACTGTCCCAAGCAACAGACTTGGAGCAACTTACAGCCCATTCCGCCTCAGAACTTTGTGTGATCGCTGTTGGTTCTAACGAAGATTTCATGGTTCTCTCTATGGTCCTCATAAGCTTTGTGGTTCGAGTATCTCTTGTCTGGATCTTCTTTTTTTTGCTGTGTGTAGCAGAACGAACATATAAACAAGTGAGTCTGAAGAATACTAGTTTACCCTTTCGTAGCCCTCAAAGTGTTCCTTGGGTGTGTTCATAGTTCACGGGACACTGTGACGTAATTGTTTGTTTGCTTTTATATTAAGTCATAACAATTCATATTTCATATAATAATTATATAAATTATGCAATATTTTATACAGTAATCTTCACCTTAATCTTTTTTAGCGTCTGCTCTTTGCAAAACTCTTTGGACACTTGACATCTGCAAGGAGAGCTCGGAAATCTGAGGTTCCTCATTTCCGGTTGAAGAAAGTGCAGAATATAAAAATGTGGCTGTCTCTCCGCTCCTATCTCAAGGTAGAGTGCTAGTGATACATGCGCTCTTAATATATATCTTTCCCAGCAGTTACCACGTCTTGTCTGTAGGTGTGGGGGTTGTTAATAGAGCCAACAATTTCTCATCCAAAGGCTGGATTAAGGATTTCTGTTTTTTCCCTAGAATAGTCCTCACGAACCAGCAGAGGGAGCCCCCTACTTATAAACCAATCTTGGGGACTCTAACCAGTGCTCTTCTAAGTCACTGCAAAGCTGTCCCTACGTGCTGCTCCGTCTTCGATGGCTTAAATAATATTGATGTTTGTGGACGTGGTGTGAAAACGCTAGACCCAGGGTTGATTTTAATAATACCATTTTTCCTGGGGATTCTTTTTATAGTAAATAACAGTGAGGTTTACTATTTATGGAGTATGCAGACATGTTCAAGGATGTTTATGCAAACAGTGAATGATAAAGTTGTCCCAAAGACTAAGAATCCACTGAACTAGATCTTTAAAGCTTTTTCTTCTGAAGTAACAAAGAAATAGAAAAAATTATACAGTGAATGATAAAGTTGTCCCAAAGACTAAGAATCCACTGAACTAGATCTTTAAAGCTTTTTCTTCTGAAGTAACAAAGAAATAGAAAAAATTATTTGCTTTTACATTTTAAAATTTCATTGTTCTCTTTATCAATTTGGTTTTTTAAATTTAACTCAGTGTATATTAGAAAATGCTACAAATTGACAGTTTTTCCCTCATTGTTACATTTATGTTTCATGAAGGATGAATATGATTTTCTTGCTTGGTTTAGTTTAAAATTCTGAACCCTAAGTAGGTGCTGTATTCTTTTATACATTGTTGATTCTGTTCTGAAAAATTCGCTTAATGTTAACCATGTTCCATTCGCTCTTAATTAGAACTAAATTATCCTTGCAGCTTCTGTCCTGGTCTCCGGCATTCAGTCCTTTCTGCTCCCAGAATACATCTTGAATCTGTTCCCAATCCTTGTTTCCGTGCCCACGGCCCTATTGAGACCCTTGTCATCTGTCTCACTGCTGCTTCTCTGGCGTTAGCGTTCCTTCCCTCCGTTACTGTCTTCAGCCTGCCAGGATCATACAGTTTTCTCGCCTCTGGAAGTCTGTTACTCTCGGATAAGGAACAGAGCCTTAGTATGTTCTGGCTGCTGTTTCTGGTCCGGGCCTTGCTCTCCTGTCTGTCTCCTGACTCTCTAGAAACCATCTTCCTCTCCTAGGACAGTGCTATATGTCGTCTTGTTCTAGAGATGATGTAAAATGCCACTTTCTTAGGAACACTCACCAGGCAGATAGACACTCCTGACCCACAAATCTGAATTAACCTCCCTGACATTGAGCTCCGAGCACCCGGAGGGCACCTTTCCTCCGTAGTTCAGTACACAGATATCACATGTGTCTGTGAGTGTGAGTTTAGTGTGAGCACCATAGCTCAGCTGTCCATGTGTCTGAGTGAGTTTAGCGTGAAAAACAGCTACACTAAGGGATCTGTGCTGTGTAGATACCACATTTACAGTTGTAAAATTATAAGGGAATAAACAACATATTACAAAACGGTTCATCTGGCAGGCTAGGTGTCCTTTCAGCACTGTAGGCTATAACCAGCCTGTCGCACCTTAACTGAAAGCGTGGAAATTCTCCTTTTTAAAGTGTTTCCCCCGTTTTCCCTAGCGTCGAGGTCCTCAGAGATCAGTGGATGTCATCGTGTCGTCTGCCTTCTTGCTGACAATCTCAGTTGTATTTATTTGCTGTGCTCAGGTGAGTTAACTTGCTACATCCGTCCCTAGATAAATATTAAGTTCCTAAACAGAATTTTTAATATTTCTCAATTACCTGAGAGGGTGTTAGATATCGTTATCTTGTTTTTGAACGAGTGTGTTCTCATAGATGCTTCTCCCCCACAGCCTACAACAGTGAATGTCTCTTGTAAATCCCCCCGCATGTTCCAGTCTCTTTTGTCCGTTCACATCTCGGGTGTCTTTGTTGCCACCTTCTCGTTCTTCCTAATTGCTTACTATTCTGTCTCGATCTATTGTTTTAGGTTTTACACATGTAATACACATGCTTACAGTGCAGGCTTTGAACCACGTGAGAACACGTAAAGGGAAAACTTGGAGTTAACGTACTCTCTTAGATATAAAACCCTTCAACAGAATGTTTCAGAGGGAAACTCGGAGTTAACGTATTCTCTTAGATATAAAACCCTTCAACAGAATGTTTCAGAGGGAAAGCCTGAACTATCACAGCTGTGAGCCACGACTAAGGTGGTTTATCCCTGTAGTGGAGGGATTTTCAATTCCAGAAAATCCACTGATGGAATTTCATACCTATGGTTTGCTAAAGGAAAACATTACAGCTATCTTAATAAATGAAGAAAACAAATTATGATTCTCAGCAGAGAATTAGTATTTATTCTACAAAATAATGGGTTTCACCATGACACCTCAGACATGTATATATGTATGCTGACCGGCTTCAGAGAATGGTTGGGATTGCAGCCACATGCGCTTAAACAGAATGCTGTTTTTTTTTTTTTTTTTTGCTTTTTAACTTCATTAAGCTTCCTAGAGTTCATCAGGAAGCTTTGAGCAACATGTTGCCTGAGCAGAGCTATGGACTGACTTCTGCGGTACAGGGAGACGGTGCTGTTGATCGAGAAGTGGACTGTCCAGTGCATGAAACAGTCCTGCAAACCGTGCAGATTATACGATCCAGTGCCGTCATAAACAGTCCTGCAAACCGTGCAGATTATATGATCCAGTGCCGTCATAAACCAACCCAGGAAGGCTGACATGATGGGAGTGAAATAAGACTGGAGTGAATCAGAAGTACTTCATACCGGAAAACAAAGTCTAAATAGATAGAGATTTAAACATAACGAAATTTTAAATCCAATCCCAAATCAAATGTATGGACTACAAAGGGCACCATCCGTGACCAGATAAGATCTGGGAAAACAAGACTTCAGTGGGAATGTGTTTACAATCTGTCTTCACAAGTCAATAAGAAAATCATCCTAACAGAAAAAAAGTTATAAGAAACATGGCTGAGTATACAGTGGTACCACTGTTTAGAGATAAATCAATATGCACCATCTCATGGAGTTGAAGATGTGACTGCCCATGAACTAATAGTTTTATCCCTACATATTAATACCTAACAGAAGTCTTGCATATGTGGCTAAGGAAACACAAGGCCATTGCTGCGTTGTTGGTGACAAAGAAATTGACAACACCGTAAATGCTAATTGTTGGAGCAGACCGAAATCGTTATAGTTGATTCTTTTACTATAATTAATAGGGCTTAAAATGAGCTTAATTTAAAGCTGAATGTTTCAACATGGGTAAATCTTAGAAACAAGGTTCAGCGGAATAAAATAAAAAAAAAAAACACAACAACAACAACAACAACAACAAAAAACTGGATCTGGCCAGACGGCCCAGAGGGCAAAGGTGCTTTTTTTCTAAGCCTGTTTGGTTATCTGAGCTCAGTTCCCAGAACCAACATGGTGGATGTCGAGAACTGATTTCCTGAGGGTTGTCCTGACCATCACACACGCATGCATTATGGCACGTGCATGGGACTGCTGGCCTCCCTCAGGGAGAGTGGGGATGTAAGAAAGAAAGTACATGGATATGTGTTGTGTTGGGTGGTGTGGTAACACTGACATAAAAGTCGAGAGATGGATGGGTGTTGAAGGTTAGGGATACGGCGCCACGATAGAGTGGGAAACCACTCGCCTGGCCTGCACAAAGCCCTGGCTGTGTCCCCGGTACTAGGTACTAGGAAAAATAAAGCCACAGGGTGAATAGGGGTTTGGTTTTTTTTATAAATTATTAAAAACCTGCATGGAAAAGATAAACACAAATTTTACCTTGGGGTAGAGTTGTGTTGGTTCAGAAAGCAGAAACAAAGAAAATGCAAAGGTTTTAACTAAATTTGAAATATTGTTTCAATCTGAAGTAAATACTGTAAAATATTAATATTTTAAAAGTACAACTGTCAGAACCTGTAACTATTGGTTATGTTATTCTCTGTACTTCTGATGTGCAGCAGTATTTCATGATAACTGTCCTAAAAACACACTGCTCCGTTCACGAGCAGTCCTGTAAAGTGGCGTTTTGTTCTGAAGCGAGGTGAGCCACTCACACTGCTGCTCTGTGCTCCCCAGCTGCTGCACGTGCACGAGATCTTCCTCAACTGTCACTACAACTGGGAGCTGGTGATCTGGTGTATCTCCTTAACACTGTTCCTCCTGAGGTTCGTGACTCTCGGGTCAGAGACAAGCAAGAAATACAGCAATACCTCAATATTACTTACAGAACAGGTGAGTTCATTCTGTTATCAGTAGACTCTGTCGTCCACAGTCCAGTTGTGTGTGTGTGTGTGTGTGTGTGTGTGTGTGTGTATGTGTGTGTGTGTGTGTGAGAGAGAGAGAGAGAGGGAGAGAGAGAGAGAGAGAGAGAGAGAGAGGACAACTTGCCATCATCAGTTCTGTCCTATAATGTTTAGTCCAGGGATCCACCTCAGGCTGTTCTGGCAGAAAACCCTTCCCTGTGAGACATCTGACCAGCCCATGTGTACATGCTAATTAAAATGTTTTTGCTTATTTCCTATTTTTCAGGAGCATATTTTTTATTTGATTAAGGTCATTTATGCTTTGAAGCCAAAGTTAAGTTTTGATAGTATGCAAACCTTTCTTCGGTATTTCTGCCTTGATCCAAATCTCAAATCTAACCCGCAGTTTTACGTCCCGTTTTCATTCGGCAGGAAGAGAAGAGTGTTTGTAAAATGACAGATTTTAAATCATTAGTGGGACATGATCGCTTTGCATTGTAACAAAACCATGTTAGAGTAAATTTAAATTTTTATTCAACGAAAAGAGCAAAGCATAATAATTTGGATAATTGATTTAATTTTGTATGAATTTGCTAACTATTTCTTCTTGCTATTCCGTAAGAGTTGTACAAATGTTTGCCAATGACCTTGTGTGAATATTTTAGTCAGGAAGAGCCTGTATTTTAAATACTCAGTAGATAAATAGGCTTGATTAGATGGAAGAGGAAAGTTACCACAAAGATATTGTCTCTAGCAGTCACTGGGTCTCATGGTCAGCCACTTCCTCATGGCTTCCCACTCACCTCCTCCTGCACCTCCTGTCCTGTTCCCCTGTGGACTCCCGACCCTGTGCTGGCTTACGTGATTTGGGTTGCCGAATTATGATTTCTGCTGACATTACCAGCTGTCCAGGTTCATAGCACCTAGAACCTCTCTTGACCAGATCATTGTTGGTCCACTAGTCCATGGTTGGGTTGTGGCTACCTGAGTAAAGAGGGGAGATGGATCAAGTGAGTGAGCACAGTGTATGAGCGGCCTAGAGCTAGAGCCTTTCCAGACAGGGTAACTAGGCTGAGCAGCACCCCAAAAGGATCAGAGATGGGTAATAAAGATAGCGAATATTTGCATTGCTTTCATAATAAAACAATCATGAGCCAGTTTGTTGAGTTTATTCTGTTTCTGTTTATTCTCTGATCTGGCCCTGAGAATACAGTGTTTACCTTTTTAAGTTTCCTTATTATTAGATAAGTTCATTATAAGATTTGAAATATATAGTAATGTATAAACATTAAAAATCATTTGTAATGTAATACCCAGAAACGCACTATTAATACTGTGGTGACTGCCTTTTAGATCTGTTTAAGAATGTATTTGTGGGGGTCATGAGAGGAGAACCCACAGAGACAGCTCACCTGAGCCTGTGGGAGCTCATGGGAGCTCATGGACACTGGACCAATAGCTAGGGAGCCTTTCTGGGACCCACCGAGGCCCTCTGCATGTGTGTGTGACAGTTGTTTAGCTTGGTTTCTTTGTAAGGCTCCTAGCGGTGAGATCAGGACCTGTCCCTGGTGCTTAGCTGGCCTTTGGGACCCTGTTCCCCATGCTGGACTACTCTGCCCAGCCTTGGTCCTCCCTCAATTTGATGTTCCCTGCCTTGCGGGAACTCATGAGAGGCCAGTCCCTTTCTGATGGTGATGGAGGAGAAGGGGTGGGGGAACTGTGGTCGGTATGTAAAATAAATTGGAAAAAAAATGATATCTAAATAATTTTCTTTTCAAAAAACAATGTATTTGTGGTCTGGGGGTATCACTCATCGGTAAAATGATTGGGTAGCGTGCATGGGGCCCTAGACTCAGTCCCCAGCACCGCAAAAGAAAAGCATGTATGTTATAATTTTAAATTATTTTGCCTACGGGGCTCTTTTATATAAAAGATAAACCTCTACTTGAAGATGGAGAAGAAACCGAACAAAAAGGAGGAACTGACACTCGTGAACAATGTTTTGAAGCTGGCTACTAAACTCCTAAAGGTGAGCGCAGAGCTGGGATGGGTGAGGGTGTGCTCTTCTGGCCGTGAACCTGGTCTCCGTAGACCTGTCTTGGCTCTAGATGTCAGCATGAGATTACATCTGAGCACATTCGTGCAGTGTACTCTGCTCTTCATTGCTTATGTAATCCAGTGAATGTCTTTGAAAAGTATGTCAAGGCATTTCCTAATGTTGTATTGTAATGCTGTTTTTGCTGTGTGTGTGTTTAGTCAGTTTTATCTAGAATACTAGGAATCGTTTCACAAAAGATGAGACATTAACTCAGAAGTTGCTCATTTTATATTTCATAGAGCAGTCTCCTGCTTGACCCAAAATAGCTTAAAAACAATGATATATATTCATTCATTGTTTTATGTACATATTGTCAGTAAATATTTAATTTGAAAATTATTTTTGATAAGTCAAAGACTGGAATAATATGTTTGGTGTCATAGTATCCTTGGGAATTAAAAAAGTCTTTCCTTAATTTTGTATCAGGGTCTTGCTATGTAGCTCTGATTGGCTCAGTATTAGCTTTGTTGCCCAGGGTGACTTTAGACTCAGTCTCCCGTGTGCTGGGATCACAGGTGTGCTGCCAGGCCTGGCTCTCCGGGTAATGCAATGGGACATTTCGACCATTATGTTACAGTATTGCTTTTCTTTGTCAAAACTAAAATCTATTTAAGGATATTAATTTCTATAACTGACTGAGCATCCTACAAGAGTTTCGAGTCTTCAGAGACTGGTATGAAATGAGTTTTGACACAGTGATAGGGTTAAGTCCTCTGTCATCTAAGGTATTGATTGAGTGTAGACCGTGACTCGTGGGAAATTGGGCATCAAAAATACTCAGGAGGTTGGTAGAGGGTAATGAGATAGGGAATTGTTGATTGCATTTAATCCAAGGCAGAGCACGGGATGCTCTGACCCAGGCCAGGACATAGGCCTAGATGTGTTCACCAGCCAAGCACTCACAAGGCTGAGATTCGGGGCTCGTGCCCTCTGGCCTCTCCCCTTCTTCTATCAGTACCACCCTGAACCTAAAGCACCCCCGCTTCTGTTGTTAGTGCTCTTTATCTCCACAACACCAGCCCCGAGCCCTTCATCTCTGTCCATGCTGCCATCACACACACACACCGGCTTCAGTTCCTTTAGTGCTGGGCCAAGTCTGGCCGAGGAGGTTCCAGCCCTCTAAGTCAGTGCGCTCCCGTGTGTGTGTGTGTGTGTGTGTGTGTGTGTGTGGGGGGGGGGTCAGCAGTGCCCAGCAGCCTGCAGCCGTTCTCCAGCCCTGGCCCCCACAAGCCTGCTCTTCGGAGGACCTCACTTGACTCTGCGTGCTCGCTGAACTATAAAGTCCTTCTGTGCTAGGACTGAGCTTGCCTTCCCAGAGCCCAGCCCAGTGCCTGTGTAACAGACCTTTCAATATTCGAATCATCAGTATTTGTGCATTTGAAGATGAATGGACTCAGGTGAGAGGGAGCAGTGCTCCCTCAGCCTCTGGTCCAGCTCGTGTCCCAAAGTGCGTTCTCTAATCTATGGCTATTAGACCAAGACTTCACTAGGCATCCATTGGTAACAAGAATTGAAAGTAAACAATTTATAAAATTATTTTCTTATTCCAAATTTAGGTAAGTTTGTATTTTCTAAAATTATTCATAATTTATAATTTTTCGAATAGTGATTTTTTTTTAAGCTCTCTTTGCCTATGGGGGTTTTGTTTAACTGGAGTTGCTGCAGGACCTGGGCTAACACTGTGTCTGCCCCCAGGAGCTGGACAGCCCCTTCAGGCTGAGCTAACACTGTGTCTGTCTGCCCCAGGAGCTGGACAGCCCCTTCAGGCTGTACGGACTCACGATGAACCCGCTGAGCTAACACTGTGTCTGTCTGCCCCAGGAGCTGGACAGCCCCTTCAGGCTGTACCCGATGAACCCGCTGAGCTAACACTGTGTCTATCTGCCCCAGGAGCTGGACAGCCCCTTCAGGCTGTACGGACTCACGATGAACCCGCTGAGCTAACACTGTGTCTGTCTGTCCCAGGAGCTGGACAGCCCCTTCAGGCTGTACGGACTCACGATGAACCCACTGAGTAACACTGTGTCTGTCTGTCCCAGGAGCTGGACAGCCCCTTCAGGCTGTACGGACTCACGATGAACCCGCTGCTCTACAACATCACCCAGGTTGTCATCCTGTCCGCTGTCTCTGGCGTCATCAGTGACCTGCTTGGGTTCAACTTAAAGGTAAAAGCCTGCAAGCCTTGTGTCATTTTCTTTAACCCCGGTTCCCTTTTGAGATTTCACATGCATTGTGGGGCTGTTTTAACAAGTTTGTACAGTTATTAGCAGTGGCTACACATTTAACTTCAGGGACTTACTTACAGGCATGGATTCTCATATTGATAGAACTTCTGATCTGGAACAGGATTCATTATTATAGGACTCTTCTGGGGTACATAAAGGAAGGATTTACTTTTTCTCATTAATTGAAACTGGTTCTAGTGATTCAACAGAAAGAGCCATATTCTCTGGGCCAAAAACTGTATTATTTATGTAGCAATGAATATATCCTGTGATACATGTATAGTGTTAGTAAGGGTTAGAAAGAACATAGTAAACAAATATTGGTTGTATGTTGACATTTCTCAGTAAAAGCCAACAAGAGCGACCTGATGTCCCCCGCGGTGGTTCAGACGCGTCTTTAAAGGAGGTGACGGAGGAAACTCTGCACTCCGCACCTGGGAGTGGAGTTTAAGGGTAGTGTGCGGTAGGACCTAAGCTTCCATTTAATGACTATCATGACTTGCAACGTTTTTCCGTAGCTGTGGAAGATTAAGTCCTGACGTTGAGACGTGAAGAGGTGGCCCGTGTTCCAGAGCGAGAGTGCTGAGGAGCTGTCCGGAAGCAGTCGCTGCCTCTGCCCCGGAGTCTGCTGGGAACCAAGTGTTTACATCAGACTGCATAGTGCAATTCTTTTATTTATTTTGCTTGTTTACTGTTTTTGTTGTTGTGTGTCTGTCTGTGAGTGTATTTCTTTCATTCTTTTTTTTTTTTTTTTTTTTTTTTACATTGGTTTTAGTCTGTTTAAAGCATTGAAGTTCTTAGCTGTTGAAAGGGTGACAAAACCGACCCGGAAACCTGAGGTCCTGGTAATCGTCCATAAACAATTGACACATTGGGAAACTCTAAGCCATCGCTAAGCACTGTTTCTGCATCAATGCCGTGAACTTGCCTTACTCGAGGAGGACTTCAACTCCGAAATAGTGCATCGGACGCAGCTAAACACACAGAACATTTACCTTGGTGAACCAGGATCCCCTCGGGGTTGCTCTTGAAGTCTCTCAGAACAGTGCTGGGTTGTAAGCCGATGAAGCTGCAGCTGAAGCGCCCTTCAGTATTACTATATGGTATTATGTCACAGGTCAACAAGTGCTCTTTGATAATAAAACCCTATGGAGCAATAATTGTAAATGGTTACCATACTGTAAAATATTTTGATAAAAATTAGTGATAAATGTATTTATTTGAAACACTGAGCTGTTTGCACAGCTCCAGCTGTGCACGCTCAGTGCGTGCACTTTTTTAAGATTGTTACTTTCGGTGTATTATCTTTATGTGGGATGCGTTACAGCGTACTAGGGCAGAATACGGTATCCTTTTGAGTGAGGTCTGCCTCGTCTCATAAGTGAAGTGCCTACCGCTTTCACTAAAGTATGCTACGTTACTCAAAAGAATTTCCCATGGTACACTAGAGCTTATGCTGTTCCTACCACACTTAAGTAAAGCTATGAACCAACAAAATACTTATCTGATTGCTAGTTATAAAATTTCCATATCTTCTGAAACGACAGCTTCGTTCTACCACTCCTAACCTCTGAATTTGATCTGGTGCACCCCTCCTCCTGCTCCATTATCTAAGGGCTATTTTTAGATGCTTTTAACTCGGAAAGCTAGCTTCTCTCCCTTCAGTAACTTGTCAAGTGTCCCTAGGGAGCTTATCATGTTTCCTGATAGATAAATAGGGCAGATACAATAGTCCCCTGCATCTGCCCTTGATCCTAAGTTGTTACATCCGTACAATCAGTAGAGTTTTAAGAAATACGTGAAGCAAAATATTTTTTGCGATTGCTTTGTTTGAGCCAAGCATTTGGTTTCTCAAACAAAGGACGTATTTGAAACAGTCTAGAATTTTCTTGGTGCAAAGTCACATTGGGTATATTCATACTTTCGTGTATTTTAAGGGGTTTAAATAATTAACTGTAAATAATTTATTTGATTGGTGCAGTTCTCATTCCCGAATCACTCTTAATATCAGGAATGTGCAGAGGACGGAGCCACGTGACGCCATGTTGCTCTTCCTGTTCCTTTGACTAGCCTGAGGTCAGCCTCATGGTAGAGTGCTCTTTGTGTAGGAAACGGCACACAGCGTTGTGTTCCATATGCCTGTGTTCTAATCTGTCGATAATGACCAAAGTGCATTCTTAGTATTTTCAAGGAATGTATACCTGAGCTTTAAGAACATACTTAGTTTCTCACGTGACGAATTAGGTTTTGTCTGACATGTTTCTTTCTCTATTGTCTAATGTTGAGGTTGTTTTTAGGCGCTATATTTTATAAACTTTTTCAAAATAAGGTACATACTTACACAGAACTTGACATTTTGCACAGATTATATCAAATATATTTTGTGGAAAAAAAGTACAGCATGAGTTCTGTTAGTAATAAAAAGATGAAATTATTGTATCTTACAAAAACCTATTTCAGAATGGAAATATTTTTGAGAAAAGTAGCTGAGTATACTGATTTAGGAAAATGCTTGCTTTAGGTCGCAGTTGTGTTTGACATAGTCGGGAGTTGGTGGTACAGATACCTGTCAGCAGTGTGACACATTGTTGTGCCGTTAGTGTGGGCAACCGTAGAATACTGAAAGGAAGATGTTTTAAGCAGTTGACAATGTTGACGGAACCGTTTCAAAGTAGTTGACGTCGCTGCCTTTAAGGATACTGTAACTGTAAGAAGTTGAGACTGTAACCTAACACATCACAGAGAAGAAGCAGTTCAGAGGCAGAGGTATGGCAGGTGCTGTGTGCGGTTTCTTCGCTGCGTGCTGTTTTTAAAATAAAACATCCTATGACTGACCATCGTGTGTGTTGTTCTCAGTTTCATGTCAGGGGTAATTGTGTGTTTGCTGCAGCATCAGCCCCTGTCACACCCTTTAGACAAGGGATGATGGAAATAAAGTTTTCAGTTTCTTGACCTTCGGATAGGATAGCGGTGCACGGACCAGGATGCTTGTGCGTGGGTAATAGCGGTGCCTTTGTACTGGAACGGAGAAAACTGACTGTGGCCTCGGGTGCAGTAACAGGACAGTGATCCTTTAAATACAGTTTTGCCGCATCAATCACTCTGAGATATCATGACCATCAAGGAAGTTAAATGTTGAAATCTTTCCTAATTGATAGAGGTGCACGTGGTACTCAGATTGTTCCGGAAGTCACGTGCACCTTCAGACCGACCTTAAGCTCAGAACTGGCTCTTTAGTGAGCAAAGTCCCCACAGAATCCACACTTCAGCAGCAACAGCAGCAGCAATATGGCTCCCCCTTCTTTTGTTCTTAAAGTCCCAGCTCTCCCCTGCCGCACTGCCCATGTCAGGGGAAGCCAGGAGGCTGCTGGGAGCAAGCAAGCCCACAGCATAGCGCCCCACACATTCACTATCAGACACCAGCCAAGAGTGTCAGTAACTCAGTCCAACACTCCGTCCCAAATAGCGTGAGATTCCACAGGTTCCTGTCATTCAGAGCTGAGCCAAGCTAAGTAGTGGGGTGTCCATTCTGAGAACTGGACTCCCTAACGCTTTCCTTTGGCTTATACTTAGTTTGCTTAAGCGGTTCCTAGAATTTGGGGAAAGTTTGCCAAAAAGAATATTAGAAAGAGTGGAGACAACGGGAGGGGGGTGCCAAAGGCAAGGAGCAGTGGCCCTCTCTGGGGTCCACCCACCCTCCAGGACCCTCTTCTGCTTTGGAAACAGGATATTCTCTGAATCCCGCCATTAGAATCTTTATGGGAGCGGTATCACGTGACTCCTCCGTTAGCACCTCTCTGGCTCCTCTGTAGAACATGAGGTGGCATTGGGAGCTCTGAGCTTATTTATGATGGTGGCTTGAGCTGTCTAAGGAGTAATGAATGACCTTGAGTCGAAGGCCCTTATATTCTACCTCCTGCAAAGGCCCCAGTGGACAGATAGACAGGCCACAAAATCAGTGTAGCTTGTCCAAGGCTGCATAGGTAATGACGGAGCTCACACATCCCAGGTTCCCACTGCCGGCGTCATGTGTGATGGTGTCTAACCCTGCTCCCTTCTTAACTAAGCAAAAATACTTCACCCTAAGAAAATACTCTGGGACAAACAAACTAAAAAATTACCAGCCTGTATTTCTCGCCAGCTTGTGTATAAACTAACCAGCCTCAGCAGGAAAAGGGTCATGATTTACTTGGTCGTGGCTTCTCTCCTTGATGTCATTGTGCCCTGCTGAAAGATTTTCCCTCCCTCCCTCCCTCCCTTTCTCCTTCCCTCCCTCCCTTTCTCCCTCCCTCCCTTTCTCCCTCCCTCCCTCCCTCCCTTTCTCCTTCCTTCCCTCCCTCCCTTCCTCCCTCCCTCCTTCCTTTTGGACACAGGGTTTCTCTGTGGAACCTTGGTTGTCCTGGTCGTTCTGCACCCCAGGCTGGCCTCAGACTCACAGAGATCTGCCATTATGGCGTCTTCCTACTTCCGTGTCTCATACTTGAGTTCACCCCTCCTGCGCTACATTCCCCCAAGCTCTGGTTCTCTCAGCTGTAGTCTGTCGGTGGGGACACCTGTCCTTGGTGCTGAGGGAAGAGTTTGTGAGGACACAGAAGCTGATAAAATGGCCGCGTAGACATGCTTCCTCACCCTGTACTCTTTCTCAACAAGACAAGTAGTGGTCTGGGCCAGTGAACACAGCCTCAAGATGAACCATTTGTGTTAAAACGTCAAGTGCCCCCTGCCAGTTAAATGCTGTGCCTCCACCTCGTCTAAATGATAGGGATGAGGTCTCTTACAGCGAACCAGGATTTGATTACTCTTCTTTCTAAGGATGGGTCTTGATGTTAAGCAAAATAACTCAGAAATTGCATGCTTTCTCTCATGTGAAATTTGGGGTTGAATACATGTAGTTTTTACATTTAATATGCATCCTAGGACGTGGAAGTAAAAAGGACGCTTAAGAATGTATGAGAAAGTCGAAAGCAGGGAGATTACAGCTCCGGGGAGCAGAGCAGAAACTGGGAGAGAGAGAGAGAGAGAGAGAGAGAGAGAGAGAGAGAGAGAGAGAGAGAGAGAGAGAGGCCGGTGGATGGCGGTGAGGAGTTAAGTTGAAGTCCCTTCTTTTATTTAACTTGGAGGCCAAGATAGAGCCACGCACTGAATTGAATGGCGGAATCATTTGGGATATCTGCTACTGGGAGAGACTCGATTGAATGGGTCTCTCCAGCCACCGTTTCTAAGAGTTGGCTGCATGGTTCTAGTCTATGACTCTGTCTCCCCTCTGAGGGTCATGTTGCCTTTGGGGGAGCCAGGCTGAAAAGAGAGGTGCAATCCCTCAAGACATCACCACGGGCAAGGATCAGTCTGGGAGTCCGGCAGACTGGGTATTTTCTCTGCCTTCCCACCCCAGTAGCCACCCTTAGTATCCACAGCACTGACTTGTGTTATCCATCGGTTTTTTGTAGCAAGCGCCAGCGTGATTGCTCCTGCAGTTCGTGTCCTGCTCTTGGGTTGGTGCTAGATAGAGATCAGCTTTACCCTGTTCACAACAGCTTCACAAGTGCCCGGGAATATGCACAACAATTTCACAGCCCTGAATAGAACAGAAGCCCCAAACCCCGCGAAATTAATAGTCTGCCAGACGGTGACTACCAAAAACGACCTGTGGTATTTTGCACACTCTCCATCAGAATCCCGTTTGGAAAGTCTGAAAAACCCTAAAACTCATTCAGAAGCACAGAAGAGTCCAAGCAGCCCAAACAGTCGCGTGCAAAAAGAACAGTGCTGGGCTTTCCTGCCACCTGGCCGCAAGCTTTACTGAGAGCCGTAGTAACAAAAGCAGCGTGGCCCCGCACAAGACAGTCAAAGACGGGAGGGATGGGTGGAGGACCAGAGATGTGGTCACACAGCTGTAGCCACTAGAGTCGGACAAAGCAGTCAAAAGCATACATTGGAGAAAAGACACATCAGTAATCTATATGATGTGAAAATAAAAATTAGACTTGGGGGAAGGACGGGCTCATGAGGTATAAGGATGGTGAACATGACCACATGCGTGTGACAGACATGAATGAAAATGTCTTAGTAAAACTCACTTTGTACAATGAAAATGAAAAATTTTTAACGCCAATGAAAATAGTTAAAACAATAGAAAATAAGGCTTTAGGCAGAATCACTTGGATTGGCTATTATAGAAAATAGCTATTTAAATGTACGTCTCCATTTGTGTTTAAGGCCACAACAGCTAACAGCCATAGTGCCTGGGGATTTTCAGGGCTGAAGAATTCACAGCCTCGCCTAGCACAGTGTGTCTACCAGTTCTTTATCATCTTTGCTGCCCAGCTAACCACCATCCCTAGGTGCGCTGCCCCTGGTGTGAATACTTCCTGGAAGCTGTCGCGGGGTTTTCTGGTGGAGAAACAGCACCTCAAACAGCTCTTCTGACTAGAGGGAGCACTCTGGGGGCGGGCCATCTAGAGTGGACGCTCTCTCCTCTCCACAGCCCACCACGTTAGAAAGTCAGGCTTCACAATCGACTGGTCCCAGTGAGCTGCTTCTGCTCACAGTTTTAGAACCTGGCTGTCCACTTGGCTCTCTTCAGCTCAGGTTTCCATAGTTCCCCGGAGTCAGTCCGTATTCGCTCGCCGTCTGTCCCGGGCATCTCGTTAGTGGGTCTCTAAGACTGTCCCTCATTGCTCTACACAAGCCTTAAAGCAGAGCTCTCCTGGTTGTCTCTAAATGGCTCGCAGGCTTGCCTCCTTGGCAGCAAACCCCAAGGCTGGCTGAGGGAATCCCGGACTGCTTGCCCCTCATCCTTCCCGCTGGGTTCCAGTCCCAGGCAGTGACAACAGTTCTGCACTTGACTGTAGATTCTTCCATATGACCCTTTGTTTCTGACTTAACCTTTAAACGTTTTGCAAGACTCTGGGTCTGTTTGTAATTTAAATTCACACCCGTGCTCTCTCTAATCGTATGGAGCTAGGTCACAAGCCACTGTTTGTGTCAGCCTGGGTCTGTGTGCACTGAGGCATGCAGTGGGGGTATTTAACAAAGATGCCCAGTAGAGGGCAGATAACAGAAACCAAGATCTGCTTTGGTAGAGCATGACCTCTTTGTGATGGACGACTGTAAGCCTGTTTGCAAGAATGACCCAGAAACTTTAAAACCACCCACCGACACCTGCTGTGTCCTTCGCGTGGCTCCAGGGACTTGGACCCCACGGGTTGTGCTGGGAATGAAGAAGTGACAGACACAGAAAGCTGGGGTTGGGTGGGCCCTCTGCTGGAGAAAAACCCCAGCACCCTAGAAGCTCACTGCTTATTCTACAGAGCTGAACAGAGACAGGGTTATTACATACAGACAAGTAAGGAGCAAGGTTTGTGGTCCACAGCTGGACCAAGGAGACAAATGTGGTCACTTCTGCAGGAGCTACCTCTGCAGGGAGCAGTCTGTAAGCGGCAAATATTCTGGGGGTGAACGGGTGGACATTTTCTTGGTTTACACAGGCAAACTCTCTGTCAAGAATTCAGAATGATGATAATTTTTGAATGTTCCATCAACGCTGACTTGTAAAAGTTCTTGGAAGGCCAAATATGCCCAGGAAGGTTATACTTCCTAAATGGGACTGGCTAACTAACAGGGACCACCTTGGCTTGAGCAGTTGTGGGTATTCAAACTCTGTTCCTGTAGGGCGATTTGTGCCTGGGTGCTCTGTGGCTCTGAAGAGGAGCCCAGGGGGCATTCCAGAGTTTTAAGGTTAGCTCTCCGATTTCCAAAGGTTTAGAATGGATCCAAATGAAGTCTCTCTCCCAACTTCTGGGAGTGAGGGAGAGCCATATCCTGTGAGCGATAGGGGAGAGACAGCCATAAACTCACTGTTCTTCTAGGCCCCTGACTTGGAAGTCAGCTCTTTATTCCCAAACCCCCACCTAGACTGCATTCACCAGGGCCAACAGAACTCGCTGAGCTGCAGACTCAGACGACAGATTTAGATGGGGGTCCACGAAGAGGAAGGTGGTGCCTGTGAGAACAGGGCTGGCTCGGGCCCTGGGAGCCGCTGTTTATGATTCAAGGCCCTTCCTAGTCTAGAACGGTTATCAGTAGAAACCTGCTAAAAGTTCCTCTCACCCACGTTGGCTTCAGAGCCCTGAGCTCTTGACGGAAGTCACTCTTCTGTCCCAAGATTTCGCTTTCTCATAGCATTAAAGTGAGGCGCTTATTAGAAGACTCATAAAATATTAAATGTGGGTATGTGGAAGTTTGCCTGTAGAAATTGCTTCATGAATGCCAGTTATTATAATTATGGCCTAAATCATGTGATCAGCTGTCACATAATGTCAGTACTATTAGTAACGAGCCACCTCTGAATATGACCCATGTGATACTAATGTTTTGCTTTTGGGTCTCACTGCATAGCTCACACTGGCCGCAAACTCCTCAGCCTGCCATCTAAGCCTTCTAAGTGCTAGGATCACAGATACACGCCACCACGCCCAGCTCTCATGGACTGTTGTAATTTGTGTAAGCCCTTGGTTATTTCTGACAAAGACAAAATAGTTCTGTGACCTGGTTTCAGAATATGTCCCATCATTAAGTGACCCATGACCTGTATAAAGTAAGTTTAATCTGCAGAGATATTTGTATGAGACTCAGAACCTGTTTGCGAGGTTCCTGTTGGGCCTGTGAGTAACTGGTAGCTCTTGTTCAGCCCAGAACATTGAAGGAATAGCGTGCAAGCTAAAGCCAACTGGCATCAGCATCTCAAGATGACGCCCTCACCTTGCGAAACTTAAACGCGCTTAGTCATAGGAAGTGCTAAAAAAATGGTACATCAGTATCTGATGTTCAATGTTCCCAGGTGCTTCTCCTAGAGACAGAGAGAGTGTCGCGTCCACCCTCGTCCCGCAAGGATGACAGGACCACTGGAGCTCTTCTCACTGCAGTTTATTCCAGGACCTTTTACAATTCTCTTTCTCTTCCCCTCTCTCCTTCCTCTCTCTCTCTCTCTCTCGCTCTCTCATTCCCTCTCTTTTCTTCCTCTCTCTCTCTTTCCTACATTTTCTCTCTTCCCCTCTCTCTCCTCGGGCAAACCTCTCCCAGCCCTTAAGTAGGCATGGGCTGCCAACCCCGAACTGCCAGGCGGGCACTGCCCATAGGTTCACGCATATGCAGGCAGCTGATAATCATTGCGTGATCATAGCATAGGTCAGGCCTTGGCCATCTCAGGAGTTGATTATACATCTCCATCAGCTGTGACACCACGCAGCTCGCTACAAGAGAGGATCTACAGACTCTAGCAGTTCTGTGGTGTGAATTCTCTTAGGAGTTTGACGGCTCCCTTTCTCTTTGGTTTTACAGACTACCTTTGAGGACGATACAGTCACTTCCTGTTTCTCTACTAAAGTACGTGTTTGAGAAAACAGAAGCCTCCGTACACCAGCGGTTATCAGAAATGAACGTACATCGGGCCGCCGTAGGACGAGCCAAAGCAAAATTAAGTTCTCATGATTACATCATGAACATGAATAATCTCCCCCATTTCCACAGCAGTGATTGAACCCAGGATCTCCAGCCAAGTGGTCTGCCTCACAGTCTTACCCTGCAAAATTAAAATAAGGAAATAGATACAGCTTATTCTACCCTTCAGTCAGAAATCATACTTCATACAAACAGGCAGCTAACAACTTGGTCTTTGATCGCATCTGAAATGCCATCGGTATAAATTATCATTGAATAATTTCATTATTATTATTGTTGAATGTTATTATTGTTGTTGTTGTTGTTGCTGTTGAATGTCCTGAGAAAGAACATTGCTGTTGACTGAGAGATGGTGTGCTTGAGGCAGAGTGTGGTAGTCAGGGGAGGGTGGGAAGGTCATGGGCCACAAGTCTCACCCATTCCGCAGACCAAGCAAGGCCTTAGCAGGTGGATCCACCTGGCCTTGCAGCCGTCAAAGGACGGGAAGATCAGGGGCCACTTTCTTCTGCCCCTTCCTTTTTGAGCTCTTGTTCCTGACAAACCCGAGAGATGACATGGGATTTATTTGTCTTACGTTTTATTTAGAGCTCGTTACAGAAGGGTTCTGCATTTAAACTAGTACTTATCTGCTCCCCTCAGGCAGTTATGGACTATTCTTCAGGAGTCTAACAGGCAGAGTTGTTTTTAGCAAAAATCCTTTCCCAGCAGAGGCTAAGGGAAATAGCAGACAGAAGCTGCCAGAGTAGCTGGGTTTCTATTTTAAGCATAAGAAAGCCATTATGTTTTAATGTATCACGTTTCCATGGATTCATAGCCAGTGACCTGCAAGTAGAAGCCCGAGGCTATAGCATCCCTCTGAAAGAGTCTGATTTGCCTTCCTTTATCAGGCATCACGGGGTAGCTTGATTTTAGGAAGCCTGGTTCCTTCGTTCTAGGGGCAGTGGCAGTGCCCGACCAAGAGATCACAGCTGCGCTACAAGGGTAGCCTGTGGAGGAAGTGTAGACGAGAAATGAGTCACAGTACCAAGGGTTTCTGTCTTCAGACTGGCACGAGACCTAAGCCTAAAGCCCTAGGCTTTGCAGAGTGGTACTGGGGTCACTTGGGCTGTTGGTGCTGTTGGGTCAATTGGAAGGGGAAGATGTCCATAGTGGCTTTATCACATCTGATGGTCCAGAAGGCGCTCCGAAAGGAGCCATGCTTTCTGATGGATAGCCCGCATTCTCTAAGGTAGACAGACCCACCTTCCTCAGTCACTCTGCCTCCCATCTGCCTGCGAGTCGTTCTTGATGCAATTAGGTGCCTCTCACAAGTCAAATCCTATCTGTGTGCTGTTTACTCCACAGAAGCGCAGGAAACTCCTGGCCACACAATTATTAATTACAAATCTAAACTTGGTAGGAGGTAACCAGGAAGTTTTGAGAGATCTGGAAGAGGCTCTCTTAGTAGCCTGCCCTTCTTAGGGGCTTTGGTCCTTAATCTCAAAAGTCAGTGAGATTTCCCCTCAGGACCCTGACGGGGAACCTCCTTCAGCCAATGGCCTTTGAGAGGCTGAACCAGCTGGGGCTTTTTCGGTCTCTTTTTTGGAATAAATTTTAAACATTATTTGAGGTCCATCATTTAGGACTGCTGAAAATAACTGAATCCAACCATGTGGGGTGGCTTTAATGCTAGAAGACCACGACTTTATCATCTCCTTAACAAATGTGGAATGCAAGCCAAGGGTTACAACAGCTTGCTTAATTTTTCTTTTATTTCTATAGGTATCCATCTATCTTCTTTGGATCCTTTTGGGCCTTTAGAACTTGATGCTTTGTCAGAGTAGATTACTGGGTAGGAAGCTAAAACCCTGGGTAAGTCATCTCTGACAGCTACTGGCAGTGTTGAATCCTGTCCTTGTGCCTTTTTTCCTGTTCATCAGCTCCAATAATTTTCAATTATTTTAAATCTTTTTATTATTGTCTTTAGTAAAGCCTGAATCTCCTAGACTGTATATATATTTAGTGATTTTATTGAGGCACCTAGCCTCTGATCCTCATTTTGCACATGTGATTTTAAGGTCTGAAGTTTTTTCTTTAAAGATAACATCTCATCCTTGGACATTACTTGAATAGTGAACCATTAGTATGCAGATTGCCATCCCGGAGAGATAGTCTTTTTGCTAACATCATAACTTTTTAACAAATTTTGATTGTCAAATTTAACGGTATGAATTAGATAACTTCTTAATACCCTTAGATGTAGATTTAATTTTGTCTATAAAATTAATGTTATACTTTTTAATAGTATTAATTTTTTAGGCAACTTTTGATTTTTGATGGCATTAATCCTTTCAACTAGCTGTTTATTATTAGTCTGTAAAGACTGTGTCATTCCTAAAAGTGCCATATTCTTTCTTAATGTTTGAATATGGAGAAGAAAGCTGAATCCCAATACCCAATAAATTGAAGTATCACACTAACCATAGAAGCCTCACATAATACAATTCATAGTATTAGCAAAAAAGTTACTAAAAGTTGCAATATGAATGAAGTCTGCCATATCGATTTATTAGTTACCTGTTATGTGATCCGGTAAACTGTAATCTTTATGGTCCAGCAGATGTCGTGGTTGCAGAGTTGCGACTAGAAGCAATGCAACAGGAGTGGTCCTGGGCTGCTTTAGTGTTTTCTACCTTGGTACTGGTTAAATACTGAAAAATATGCTTTGTTTGACAAATGAAAAGCAATTAAATCAATTCCATATGCCGAGCAAGAAAATTTTATAGACTCAGGGATCGCTTTGAAAAAAAAAGGGGGGGAGGATTGGATGGGATAATAGATTAGTGTGAGCTTACTCACACTAATAATAATAGTGATAGAGTGAATACTTGTGAGTTATTATTTATAGACAATTACATTGGTATAGATTCTTGTATATTGACACAAAGTTAAATTACATTGAATATTGTACTCATGCATGCTTCTATCTCTGCTTAGAACATTTTTATATATTGATATATTTATCATATTGTAATACTTATACATTGTTTACATTTTGAGGTCATTGTCCTTATTTGTTGCATAGTTGTTTATTATATAGTATTCTAATGTAAAGTCTTAGTCTTTAAGTTGTATAGGTATTGAGAATTATCTCAAGTGAAACAAAGCACGAGATGGGTTGAATAAATAGGAACAGAAGGACAGAGAGGAAGGCAGGCTGAGCCCATATGTGGCTAATATGACAGTGTATTTATGGGGTCATGACCCATTATAGCAATGGAATACCCAGATTAACATTTCTACAGTCCCAGAAACTCATGTTTTGGGGAAGGATATTATTAGGCACTATAAACAAAGGTCACCAGTTATTCAGGCTGTACAAGAACAAAGCAACTAGCAAAACTTCAGAGGTACTAATGGCTCTACCTTTAAAATGGTTAACTGAGAAACAAATATGGGTTAAACAACGGCCTTTAATAGAAGACAAACTGTATGCTTTAGAACAGCTGGTACAGGAGCAATTAGATGCTCATCATATTGAAGAATCAACCATATTTTGGAATTCTTCTGTATTTCTTGTTAAAAAGAAATATGGAAAATGGAGAATGGTGACAGATCTAAGAGCTGTCAACAAAGTTATTTGACCTATAGGCCCTCTACAATCTGGAATTCCTCTGCCTTCTCTATTACCAAAAGGATAGCTTCTCATAGTTAATAATTTAAAAGATTCTTTATTCATTATACCCTTACAAGAAAAAGACAGAGAAAAATTTGCCTTCACAGTGCCTACTTATAATAATTCTCAGCCTACTAGGAGATATCAGTGAACAGTCCTCCCACAGGGAATGGTCAATAGCCCCATCTAGTGCCAATACTTTTTAAGGCAGCCATTGGAAATAATGTGTAAACAATTTCCTAAATTTATAATTTACCATTACATGGATGAGGTTTTCTATCTAATTCAAATGCAGAAAGAATGTTTGAAGAAGTAAAGAGGGAGGTGAAGGGGAGCCTCCTTTAGCCAATGGCCTATTCTGAGCAAGTGGGGAATTCCTTTATTCGCAGTCTTTCATCTGACACATTCTGCTTCAGGACCCATCACCAATAATGCCCTGCATCACAGGGTTGGGGTAAAATGGATTTCCTTCTTTTTAAAACTCAGTCCTTTGGGTTCTCCTTCTTATTTGGCTTCTCTAAGAACCCGAATTATAGGCTCAATGTCCTTTATTTATGGCTAGAAACCAAATATGAGTGAGTGCATCCCATGTTCCTCTTTTTGGGTCTGGCTTACCTCACTCAGGATAGTGTTTTCAATTTCCATCCATTTGCCTGCAAACTTCAAGAAGTCCTTGTTTTTTACTGCTGAGTAGTACTCTAATATGTATATATTCCATACTTTCTTCATCCATTCTTCAGTTGAAGGGCATCTAGGTTGTTTCCAGGTTCTGGCTATTACAAACAATGCTGCTATGAACATAGTAGAGCATATACTTTTGTTGTATGATACGGCCTTTCTTGGGTATATTCCCAAGAGTGGTATTGCTGGGTCCATGGGTAGGTTGATCCCAAATTTCCTGAGAAACCTCCACATTGCTTTCCAGAGTGGTTGCACAAGTTTGCATTCCCACCAGCAATGGATGAGTGTACCCCTTTCTCCACAACCTCTCCAGCAAAGGCTATCATTGGTGTTTTTGATTTTAGCCATTCTGACAGGTGTAAGATGGTATCTTAAAGTTGTCTTGATTTGCATTTCCCTGATCGCTAAGGAAGTTGAGCATGACTTTAGGTGTCTTTTGGCCATTTGAACTTCTTCTGTTGAGAGATCTCTGTTCAGCTCAGTGCCCTGAATATTAACCTTCATCAGGCGATGAAAGGAGACAGAGACAGAGATCCACATTGGAGCACCAGACTGAAATCTCAAGGTCCAAGTCAGGAGCGGAAGGAGAGAGAGCATGAGCAGGGAGCTCAGGACTGCGAGGGGTGCACCCACACACTGAGACAGTGGGGATGTTCTGTCGGGAACTCACCAAGGCCAGCTGGCCTGGGTCTGAAAAAGCCTGGGTTAAAACCGGTCTCGCTGAATATAGTGGACAATGAGGACCACTGAGACCTCAAGAACAATGGCAATGGGTTTTTGATCCTACGGCACCTATTGACTTTGTGGGAGCCTAGGCAGTTTGGATGCTCACCTTACTAGACCTGGATAGAGGTGGGTGGTCCTTGGACTTCCCACAGGGCAGAGAACCCTGATTGCTCTTTGGGCGGACGAGGAAGGGGGATTTGATTGGGGGGAGGGGGAGGGAAGAGGGGGCGGCGGTGGGGAAGAGACAGAAATCTTTAATTAATAAATAAATAAATAAATAAATAAATAAATAACCTCAGTCCTGATGTCCATTCCCATAAGTTCAGAATCGGCCATTTCCTCTGCTACCAGGACTTGGGGCTGAAGCAAGATCTTTTCCAAGATAAACCTGCTTTCCAGGATTTATATTTCATCCCTCGCTCCATCCCTGACTCCTATGGAGTAATCGCTCAGACTAATTCTCACACAGCAGTCTGAAGAAAATGAAGTTCACACACACACACACACACACACACACACACACACGCCCCTTAGTGGAACTTCAGACCTAACACATACAAAGGGCTATTTCTGGAAGGAATGATAACTAGGAGGCACAAGAAAGCCCTGAAATAAAATCTCCTTTGAATTATGTATGAGAAACTGAATTAATGTAATCCAACTGCTCTTTAAAAACGGAATTTACCAGTTGCTGGACTGGGCCTTATGTCATCATTGAAAAGAAAAGGAGGAAGAGGAGAAGCGAAGAAGTGGTTTCATTCAGAGTGGAGGGCAAATTTACTTTGCACTTTTGATGCCCTCCTCTAGTCTGTCAGCATCACCCCGGAGCCTCGCCTAGGCTACTGTTGTCATGGAGACGTACCTCTAGCCAGGTTTAGTAAACTTTATCTGTAATTCAAGCACTCTGGAGCCTCAGGCTGGAGGGTGAAGAGTTTGAGGTCATTCTGGGCTGCCTAGCAGGAGCTTGTCTCAGTGAAACACAGAGATATTTCTTTCCAAACATTACCCTATCTGTGTGCTCACCATTGGTGTGAGGGTGTACCACAACAAGGATGTGGAGGGCAGAGGACAACTCTAAGGTCATCAGAGCTGTGGACAAGCCCTTTTACCTGCCACACCATCACATTACCTCCAAAGAGACGTCTTTCACTAAAGAGCTTTGTAGTCTTTCAGGCTAAGAAGATGGGACGTGCAGGTCCAGTTTTCCTTTGGTCATTCCTGTGTTTGCATTTGTTACCGATGCTCATGTTTCTGTGCTAGGAATGGAGAGGGCTCTTAGGAGTGTTAGTTTTTTTTTGTGCCTGACCATGGTTCAGCACCTTCTCCAGCAGGTGAGGATCTACTTGATGGCGCTTCCTCCTTAAATGATCACAAAAGGTTGCAAGCTTTTGACTCTGGGTCTCAAAATGATACACTGTTTCCTGTTGGGATGAGGAGGACCTTGAGCAATGCTGTGCCTGGGGCCTCAAGGGTGAAGGGTGAAGAGAATAGGGGTGCTATTTAGAAAGAAAAAATTACTTGGGAAGGGGAATTAAAGAGGAAGGAAGGAGAGAGAGAGTGTGTTGTAAATATCATTTTAAGATGTGTTACACTTATTTGTGCTGCAGAACATTTATTTAATGATGCAAAGGCGTGTTGCATTTTTTAATGTTGCGTTTGTTTAACTCCATGAAGCTGTGTTACTTTGCCTGTCCAAAACTCCTGGTTGATCTAATAAAGAGCTGAACGGACAGCAGGAAGGCAGAGGAAAGGATTAGGCAGGCAGAGTAAGAAGTAAAGAAAGGTCTGTAGAATAGAGAAATATAAAAGCCCTGCAAAAGGTAGAAAAGCTGGCTAGAAATAAGTCAAGCTAAGACCGGGCATTCATAAGTAATAATAAGTCTCTGTGTATTTATTTGGGAGCTGGTTGAAGGGCCCCCCAAAGAGTAAAAAATACAACTAAAAGAGAGAAAGAGGGAGGGAGAGGAAGAGAGAGAGAGAGAGAGAGAGAGAGAGAGAGAGAGAGAGAGAGAGAGACTAATGGAGAGCCACACAGTGGAGACCCTTGAGTCGAAAACAGTCTTTGTTTATTTGTATTTGTTTTTGTTTTTGAAATGTGAAGTTCTAGGCAGGGAAACCCTGGTTTCTTTTCTGTCCTTGAAGATGAGTGTGTTCTGCTCCTGAAGACAGACCTGGCTTAGGAGCAATGGAAGGGTTTGCTATTGAGTTCACCCTCCCAGCCTCCTCTGTCCCCTCTAGGGACTCACATCATGATAGCCCTGCCCCCTTGGGAGTCTGAGGATCCAGGGGGTCCTTGAGCACAGGCTGTTGACACTATCTGCATAGCTGTCCTTTAATATAGGTCGTCTATGGAAGACGTTATGATGCAGAAAGGCGCACAGACCAAGGGTTGATGATATCCCCAACCGTGCCAGAAAAAGAAGAAGGTGGACTTACACATCTTTGAGATGCCTTTGTGTGATGCTCGAATCAACCCTACCTCTGCCATTGTGATAGGGAGCCCCCATCAAACAAGTCAACCCCGACTCATTTGACATGGTTATCGGTCAGCAAGTTACCATTTCCTGAGCTCCCCTTGCTCACGGGGAAAATCACATCCCTTTCTTTTCCTTTGAATTGCTTGATCTTGAAAAGTCTGAGCAGTTGTTTAAATAGCCAGGTTTAAAGTCTCAAGTCATTTCAGAGGGCCATAATTCTCCTGCTGTTTTAGCTCCTTCCCCTCGTCATGACTCTGATCATCAAGTCTCCTGGCACTCCTGCATGATTAAAGGCGGTAGTCATGGGGGAAGGCTGACAGAGTGACATTTGAAAGGCTCTATTAGCTCGAGTAGGTCAGGGAAGGTCAGACACAAGAGGCTACTAAAGCTCCAAATGCCGGTACTCTGTGCTGGTGTGCACACTCCGTCAGTCTGTGCTGGTACTCTGTGCTGGTGTGCACACTCCCTCAGTCTAAAGCTCCAAACGCTGGTACTCTGTGCTGGTGTGCACGCTCCGTCAGTCTAAAGCTGATACTCTGTGCTGGGTGTGCACGCTCTGTCAGTCTGTGCTGGTACTCTGTGCTGGTGTGCATACTCTGTCAGTCTAAAGCTGATACTCTGGGCTGGTGTGCACGCTCCGTCAGTCTAAAGCTGGTACTCTGTGCCAGGTGTGCACCCTCCATCAGTCTAAAGCTGGTACTCTGTGCTGGGTGTGCACGCTCCATCAGTCTAAAGCTGGTACTCTGTGCTGGTGTGCACACTCCGTCAGTCTGTGCTGTTACTCTGTGCTGGTGTGCACACTCATCAGTCTAAGCTGGCACTCTGTGCTGGTGTGCACACTCATCAGTCTAAGCTGGCACTCTGTGCTGGTGTGCACACTCTGTCAGTCTAAACCTGGTACACTGTGCTGGTGTGCACACTCCCTCAGTCTAAAGCTGGTACACTGTGCTGGTGTGCACACCTGCTGCCCTTGAGAAGCCTTCACATTGTGATTTCACGTGGATGACGTACAAAGGGCGATGGGCAGGCAACTTTTAGTAGCATTTTAAGTTAACCCATCAACATCTGCCAGTTCACTTCCCAACCAGTAACCCTGAAAAAATTCAGCCATAGATGAGGGAGTACGTCAATCAGGAAATTGTCCTGAACCAGAACCTTTACAGTCATGTCCCAAGGAAAACGCTGGAGAACTCTGAGCTTGCTTGGTGTCCAAGAGTTAAATTTTCCTGGACCAAATATGCTGAAATTGTTTTATTTCTGAAGGTTTAGCTCACTTGCTACCTCTTGGCAAGGGGGTACCCAGGCGGGGCTGTGGATGAGGAGGAACGGGCAGAGGGAAGATGCTAATCTTTTTCTGTCGGGATTTCATGTCATGAAACTTAGACAATTCTTTGAATTTCTTTTCTTTGAGACAATCTCCCCAGGCAGGTGTTGTAGCATACTGTGTTTCAGGCATGACAAGGCTTTGCCGTCCTGAAATTCGATCAACTGTGAAAACACTTAGATGACACCCCTTACAGGAGCAGGCCTGTTAGCAACTCACTCATAGGCGAGCAGGGGAGGGAGGGGAAGAGAGCCTCATCCGAGATTCCAGCACAGTAAGGGATTGTGACTGGAGTCTCTAAACAGAGAATGTGAGCCCTGTGTGTGTGAGAGAGAGGGGGGAAGAGAGAGAGAGAGAGAGGAAAGGAGAGAGAGAGGGGGAGAGAGCACAGGACCCCGAGTTAAGATGGCGTGCTATGTAGTTTTATATCAGCTTGACACAAGCTATGGGCACGGGAAAGGAGAGAACCTCAATCCTATGCCTCTATAACAACATTAGGCTGTAAGTAAAGTCGTTTTCCTATTTAGTGATTGTTGAGGGAGGGCCCAGGCCATGCTGGGTGGTGTCATCCCTGGACTGGTTCTATAAGAAAACAGGTTGAGCAAGTCATGAGGAATAAGCCAGTAGGCAGCACCCTCCATGGTCTCTGCATTAGCTTCTGCCTCCAGGATCCTATGTTGTGACTTCCTTCAGTGATGGACTATAGTGTGGAAGTGTGAGCCAAATAAGCCCCCCACACTGCCCCCTGAGTTGCTTTGGTCATGGTGTTTCATCGTGGAAACAGTAACTCTAATTAGGACAGATGCATTCTTAGGTACTTAGAGGAGGTAGCCACAAGAGTCCTCCATCTGCGGAACAACATCGGTTAACTGGTCTATGAGCGACAGTGTGTTAGATTCTGTCACTCAGCGGTCACAGACACTAAGTGCTGATCATACAACACTTGCAGTAAAGACGTGGAAATACAAAAAGAAAAACGCAGTTTCTGGGTAGTGAGCTGAAAGACCACTTTGCCTTTCTGAGGAGTGTGTGAACACGGTTTATGAATTCATCTTCCCACTAGAGAATATTACTTTAGATGGCTTTTCCCCTGTGGCCTCAGAATATTTTCTCATTGTTAGCTGTTTATTGGTAGAACCAAATCAGCTGGTTTCTTATGCGTTAACCCAATGTCTCCTCCCCATGCTGCCTCCCTGCTTTCATTTTCATGACTGTTTAGATGATCTCCGACATGCTTGCAGCGTGTTTTGATCATATGCACCCTTCCAGTACCAACATGCTTGCAGCGTGTTTTGATCATATGCACCCTTCCAGTACCTACATGCTTGCAGCGTGTTTTGATCATATGCACCCTTCCAGTACCAACCCTTCTCAATTTCATCCTCCATCTCTGCCCCCCTATCCCAACTCCGTCTCCTCTTCTGAGTTGTTTGTGTTTTTCATAACTCACTGAGGCCAGTTTGTGCTGTCCTCATCCTCATAGGTGTGTGTGTGGCTGTCAACTGGAGTGTGGTTGTTCTGCCAGGGGTCACGTCCTTAAAGAAAACCGATTCTCCTCCCACCCTGAAGCTCTCAACTGCCAATAGTTCCTTAAATTTAATGAGTTCTGCTCATTAAATTAGTGTCTCTGTACCCTTAGATTAGCGGAGTGCTTGTGATCCCCACCCCCACTCTGGAATGTGGACCGGTCTGATCTTGTGCAGGTCTTGTGCAGATAGTCATAGCTGTTATAAGTTCATGAATACAGTATGTTCATCATGACCAGAAGACATTGCTTCATCCCCAACTTCTGAACCACCTGCCTCCCAGGAGCTTTCTGCTCCCTCTTTCTGTGGTATTCCCTGAGCTGTGTGGGTGATGGTATGATACAGTTGTATCTGTTATGGCTGAGCGCTCTACAGATATTTATTTTCTTCACTTGAACCGGTTTTCTGCATTGATTATCACCCACTGCACGGAGAAATCCCCCTGATGAGGTCTGAGCTTACACTAATCTAAGGGTGCAGCGAGACTAATGTAACGAGCAGTTCTATGCTGTGTTCATCTAGTACAGTGATAGTACTGAGCTCACCCCAGGCACCTCCGAGCTTCCCAGCCATGGCTTTAGCGTCTATAGTCCAGGCATGTGTTTCCTACTATGGAGTGGGCATTAAATCCAGTCAGAAGGAGGATGTTTACCCCCTGTAACATTCATGCCACCCCTACTTTTTACTACCTCCCGTGCCGGCCTCCTAATGCTGGCCTCATTTTCTGCTGACATGTGGCAGTAATGCTGGCCAGGCTTCTTAGCTACAGACAAAAGAATTCATATTAATTACTTCATGCACAAAAACAAAAACATTTAAGGGGCTGGGCAGTGGTGGTCCATACCTTTAATCCCAGCACTCGGGAGGCAGAGGCAGGTGAATCTCTGTGAGTTCGAGACCAACCTGGTCTACATGGGCTAGTTCCAGGACAGGCTCTGTTCAAGGGAAGTAGTTAAATAATTTAGGAGAATTTGAAGAGACGGCCTTTAAGTCAGGTTTCAGGCTTCTAGGGATACCCTCTGGGCCACATAGAGAATGGGGCTTCTGGGAGAGCTGTTGTCTTTGTCACAAGCAGAAGCTTCGGATCACTCTGGTTCCAGAATACTCTGCCTCTGTCATGCTGGGCACATGCAGATAGATGTCTCGTGTCCTGCCTTATTCCCACAAAACTCAGAGCCTTGGTCTGAAGACAGACTTTTCTGTCCCACCAGCCTGCTCCCAAGTAACCACACAGAGACTTAATAGTAATTATAAATGCTCGGGCAATAGCTTAGGCTTCTTACTTTTTTTTTTTTTAATTTTCGAGACAGGGTTTTTCTGTGGTTTTGGAGCCTGTCCTGGAACTAGCTCTTGTAGACCAGGCTGGCCTCAAACTCACAGAGATCCGCCTGCCTCTGCCTCCCAAGTGCTGGGATTAAAGGCGTGCACCAACACTGCCCGGCTCTTAGGCTTCTTACTAACTAGCTCTTACAACTTAAATTAACTCATATTTCTTATCTACCCTCTGCCACATGACTGTACCTTTTCTCAGTACCTGCTCATCTCCTGCTTCCTCTACATCTGGTGCACAACTCCCTAGATTCTGCCCTGAGAATCCTGCCCAGCTATTAGTCAATCAGCTCTCTACTAACAAAAGGAGCAACACATTTTTGCAGCACACGGAAGGAATAGCCCACAGCACTGGCCTCCTTGTTTACAGCTGTAAATGGTGTCTTCCTTTAGGCCACTGGAAATCACTAGGACTTCTCCATCAGTCAGCTGAGCACCAGGCCTCTTGGGAATTAAGTGAACTGTTCTTGGCCTTGTACCTGCAGCGGTTCCAGTTATACTGATGTTTGGGGTGCAGAGGTCCAGCAGTTTGTAGCCGATTATGAAAGATGCCGGTGGCCAGCAGTTAAAAACTCTGCAAACGTGTTCAAGAAGTGAGGTGCCAGACGGGTCTAGAAAAGACATCCAGGAAGTGGAATAGGTAGCAGGTGTCCTGGTCTTGGACTTCAGGTATGAAAGCATCTTCTTGGCCACTGTGCCCCGCGTGGCTAAGGACTGGGGAAGAACTGGGAAGCCAGTCAGCAAGAGACTGGCGCTGGATCTCGACTGCTGAAACAGGGGGCTGAGTTTGTGTGTGAGAGGCAGTAAGGAGAATAAGTGGGAGCATTAGGCTTTGGGGTGCCTTCTGCATTAAAGTGATGTCAAGAGGACACTGTGCACGGGAATTCACCAGCACACACTAGAGCACAGACCCGTGGAAGTTGCGTGTGGACAGTTAGGGCAGTACTGGGCAGTCAGTCATATCCCAAACACCCCTTCGATCAGGTAGAATTGTGGTGACAGTGATCATTTAATTTGGCTGCTAAAAGGTCATTTGGGCTCTTACTAGTGTACTTTCAGTAGGGGTTGGCTTCTAAAGCCAGGCAGATAAAGGTCTTCTTGGTCCCCAGAGTAGAGGTCCTAAGATCTGAGCCAACTCATAGGCCCCAAACACCCGAACTCACTGGACCAAGGCAAGAGGGCTAAACCCCAAGCCAAGAACAGAGGGCCTTACTTTTTTTTTCCCTTCAAGATCTGGCCACGTGGGAGGTTTTAGGAGGTACTAAAGGAACCCAAGGCTATGAGGGGATATTGCTGCTGTGGTTTGTAAGCAAATGAACAGATTGTGCATGCAGCAAGTTATTGTGCGCACAAGAGCAAGAGGTGACTATTACCAGAGAATACAGCTCACCACCGAATCAGCTGATGCATATTTAATGATAAGCAAATCAAGGGATATTAGGGCTATAAAGACCCTCGACAATTACCTAGCTAAACCTTCTCATTTGCACAGATGAGCAAAACAAACGCAGGGCTGAGCCCCAAGTTCCTGCAGCCTCTGTCATCTGGCTGTCTGCCTGTGCCCACGCTGCACAGGTGGGGCTGCAGGAACCGTCCCTGCCCACACGTGTCAATCTCATGATCCTAATCAAAGATCTCAAAGCCCTTGGGGTGAAAGAGGGAATGGACCAAGCCAAGTTGTCAGGAGGCCCTGACAGTCCATGGGTTAGGAACCTGTAGAGCAGACCCTCCTTTCTCAGAAATGACCTGAACTTGGCTGGTGGCTGGCCCACCCGACTGCCCATTTGAGCTGCGGGCAGCTTAAGGGTGCTTGGGGTGGGTAGGTATAAATCTAGGGGGAGTCAGATGCTCCTCCTTTGGATACCCCAAAAGTCTCCACCAAATGTCATGTTAACTTCTGGTTCCTTAGGCTCTGTCTTGCTATCTGCTTCCACAGTGATCCATGAGCCTTAGTTACAGAGATTGTGTTGTTGTGTTGGTGTTGAAATTGGGGGCACCGGGGTTGCGTCCCCAACACCCCAGCTGCCTGGCTAGCTTATGCCCGAAATAACAACACACAAACTGTATTCATTTAAACACTGCTTGACCCATTAGCTCTAGCCTCTTACGGGCTAACTCTCGCACCTGGTCTAACCCATTTCTAATATTCTGTGTTAGCACCCCAAGGTGCGCTTACCGGGGAGATTCTAGCCTACGTCCATCCTGGGTTGGAGCTTCATCTTGAGTCCTTCAGAGAGCAGAGCTATCCCGTCTGCCCGCTAGACAGGAGGAGCATGGCATCTCTGTCTGAGGCGTCTGGCTCTGAGAGGAGCTGCGTGAATTCTGACCTCACTTCCTCTTCCGCCCAGTTCTGTTTACTCCACCCACCTATGTTCTAACCTATAGGACCAGCCAAGCAGTTTCTTTATTTTAACCAATGAAATCAACAGATTGATATATGACACTCCCACATCATGTTGGGAAGGGACTTCACAACGCTGCATTTTGATCAACCGTGGTTTTCCATGATTCTCTGTGGTCTCCATCTGTTGCAAAGAGAAGTTTCTGTGATGAGGGGTGAGGACTGCTCTTATCCTGTAGGAATAAGGACAATGAGTAAAGTGATGGCTGTAGGTTCTTCTCCAGGACCCTTGGCTGTTATCAGCCACCAGGGGTGGGCTAAATTTACAATGCCAGGCATAGGCTGTAAGAGCCATAGGAAAAGAATTTGCTGTGAGATTCTGTCTTCTACAGATGTCAGAGACGCTATACCTGTGAAGTCTCACTAACATGGCTGTCTAAACACGACCTAAAGAAACATGACGCCGACAGACATATTAACATGGAAGGTGAGAGCTCACTAGACTTTGACCCTAAACAAGGAACTTCAGGCAACTGAGGGATGCTGGGGGCAGAAGCAGGCTTTCCCAGGGAGGCGTGCACCAACGGGTTGTCTGATACCACGTGGTCAGCCCTGAAATCATACAAGTAAGATCAGATGGACTGAGGAGCTTATAATTACATCTTTAGGGATGCACACACGTAACCTTTAAAGAAAAGAAATTCATGAATTTGAAAGAGAGCAGGGGTGGACACATGGCAGGGGATAGAGGAAAGAAAAGGAAGGAGGAAAATTATATTTTATTATATATATATATAATTTTAAAAAGTCATGTTACATTTATCCCCACTGTGAGGTGGGGCTAGGTGAGGCCTTTAAGACGTGATGAGGCTGGATAAGGAAAGATTGAGGTCTGTGCTGGATTTGTTATGGCGTGATGATCCCAAGGATACCAAGGAGGGGTTTGTCTTCTGACCCAGACCAGCAGGACAGTCTTCAGAGAGAAGACCAGGAGAGCAGAAGGTAAGAAGATGGACAGAGAAGATAAAGTTTGGGGTCAGAAGGTCTTGCACAAGCTGCCTTACACCAAGCAAGCTTATTACGAAGTGCGGCAGCTTATATAGTATTCCCAGGAGGCCGTGTGGCAAGGTAAGCAACTCACACAATGGGACAGTCAGCAAAAAGCTAATCAAGCAATGTTGCAGAGGAACAGAGGGTTTTTTGAGAGCGTTACAGACTGAACACACAGCAGCCTTGGGACCGATACCGCCAGTCCCTTCTGGAGGGAAAGACAAGTTCCCAGGAAACAAAACCTTAACTCCTTCTTGTCTCAGTTCCAGACTGGCCTTGCCGAGTCCACTTCTGAGCAAGGACCCAGAACGGAGTTCCTTTTCTTCCTTCACAGGTCAAACAAACTTCCTTTCTTTATAAATCCTTCACGCTGTAGCATCCATTTGTAGCACCAGAAAGTCCACCCAGAAAACGCCTGCCTTTGGGAAGCTTGTCTTATCCTACATTAAAACCCAGCTTCTTCCCTCCTCTTCATCACCAGCTCCTCCTCTTTCTCCCCCCCCCCCCCGTGTGTGGGCACACACGCGCATGTGTGTAGGTGTTTTTGCACACATGTGCACATGCGTATGGAGCCCAGAAGTCACCTTTAAGTGTCTGTCTTTTACTTGACACCTTATTATTTTTGGAGCTAGGGCATTTTTCTGGACTTAGAGTGTCTGGTCAGCCTGTCTCCGCCCTTCTCTGCCCATTGATGGGGTCACAGGTACTTGTAATACCATCCAGCTTTCCTATGTGGGTGACAGACATCAAACACCATACAGCAAGCCCTCTGCTGAGTGAGCCACCCATCTCTCCAGCCGCCCCTCTTTCTGATCTTGTAATAAATTGTATTGTTTGTTCTTTTAAATGTGCTTTTTACTGACAGATGAAAAATACTCCGATAAAGTTATTTTACTGATAGATAAAATTATTAAATTGATTTTTTTTCCTGATTACAAGAATGATTCTCACTGATGTGAACCTTAAGCATGTTCACAGGGTACCATGTAAAGTTTCCTTGCATTGTGTCCTATTCAGTCAGGGTAAGCAAACATGTCTCCTCAAGGCCATTTCATTATCATCCCACACACCTTCAGCTTTTCCAAATACACGTGGCGTTGTGGCAGGCTTTTCCTTTTAGGCCTTCGACCAGCTGCCAAATCATGACCCAGAGACTTATTGTTAGTTGTGAATGTTCAGTCTAGTTTAGCTCTTTTAACTCAAATTAACCTGTTTCTCTTTATCTGCCTTTTGCCTCAGGGCTTATTATTACCTTTCTCTTGTAGATCTTACTTTCACTGCCTCTCTGTGTCTGTCTGTCTGTCTGTCTGTCTGTCTGTCTGGTTTCTGTTGGCTTCTTGCCCTGGGTGTGTCCCTCCCCCTCTCATCCTTCTCTTGTTCCTTTCTTCTCTCTTCTCGAGCCCAGATTTCTCCCACTATTTATTCTCTCTGCCTGCCAGCCCTGCCTATTTTTTCCCTGCCTAGCTAATGGCTGTTCAGCTCTTTATCACACCAATCAGCTGTCTGCAGCATAAACACACGGTGTAAAGGTGGGTGTGTTTTGTCTGTGCTGCATTTGTCTAATGATACAAGGACATGCGTCTAATTATGTTGCATCTGTTTCACCTTGCCTGCCTTAGTTAAACACAACACGACACAATCAGGAACACATCATTCCTGCACGTCAGGAGACGGTGCAAGAGCAGCCGAGAGCCTTTCCCCAGCCAGCGCTAACCTAGCCGCCACTGAGCACCTTCCGCCAGCTCTTCTCTGCCACCATTCTTCTTGTCTCTGTGCTTCTGTCTCCCCGTCTGTGTGTGTCTCCACCTGTGAGACCGTGCAGTACTTGTCTTGGGGGTCTTGGTTTATCTCATTTAACATAGTTCTCTCCAGCTGTACACTGCTGTGGCATACGATAGGATTCCAACCTTTTGATAATGGCAAATATCCCATTTCGTCATGTACCACGTTTTTTTCTATCTCACCAGCTAGTATGATAGGCAGAGTTTGCCTGTTTCCACTGCCCGGTCCCAAAGAACCAACTCAGAGGTTGAATATGAATTATAAATGATCAGCTGATAGCTCAGGCTTGTTACTAGTTAGCTCTTACACTTAAATTAACACATATTTCTATTTCTGCTTTTCCACGTGGCTCATGGCTCGTTCCCTCATTTTTACACGTCCTGCTTGCTTGGCAGCCGGCTGGTGCCTCTCCTCACTCCACCCTCCTTCTTCCCACCATTCTGTTTGGCTTTCCTGCCTAATTTTGTTGGCGAGCAACTGGCCTGCCAGCTTTTTATTAACCAATGAGAGCAATACATATTCATAGTGTACAATAGGATTGTTCTATAGCAAATGTGGCTGTGTGCTGGCTAGCTCTTCTCTTCTTGACACAAACTAGAATCACCTGGGAACAAAGGCACCTCGGCTGATTAACCGCCTCCAGACTGGGCTGAGGGCATGTCTGTGGGGGCATTTTACTGGTTAGTGGTTGACATGGGAAGACCCAGCTAACTGTGGGTGGTGCTACCCCTGGACAGGTGTCCATGCTTGTATAAGGAAGGCAGATGAGCAAACCATGAAAAGTTAAATGAGCGATCATCGTTTCTCCATGGTCTCTGCTTCTGCTCCTGCCTCCAGGTTCTGGCATCGAGCTCCCGTGCTGGCTTCCCTAAACAATGACTCTAACCCGTGATCAAAATAAATCCTCTCCTGCCCAGTGTTAGTTTGGGCCAGTATTTAATCATAGCAACAGTGAAACAGACTAGAACAGAAACTGTCACCAGGGACGTCAGATCTTGCTGTGATGTACCTGACCATGTGGATTTTATACCTTGGAACAGCCCGAGGAAGGGTGTGGAGGATTTTGAAGCTCTGAGTGCTTGCGGCCTAAGGGACTGTTGTGGGAACTTCAAATATAATGGCAAAAGCAATGCAGACAGACAGTGGAGGCCTGGCTTGCAAATTTTCTGAGGGAGTTTGAGAGTCCCTTGAAGACTTTTGGGACCATTGGAGTGTATTTCGAGTAAAAATATCCATGATTTCTTGGCAGCTGGGTGTGAAACCAACAGCCCTGAATTAAAACTTGTGCTTTACCGGGACAATAAATGTTCACTGGTTGGGCTGAAACCCAGCTGTGATTAATAAGAGACCAGTGTCATAGAGGTTTTTTCCCCCTGGGAAGTGTTTCCTCAGGGTCGGCACACAGTTACTGAGGTCCAGAGAGGGCCATAACTTCTTCTCAAGCTGGAAACCAGCCATGGTAATATGTAAGAGTTTCCCTCATAGCAGTGGTTTTGAATGACTGAAGGGATCATGAGGGGCAGCTTGAGTTTGGCACTGTAAGGGACCAGGAGAGGCCATTGGCTAATACGCCATGGAGACCACAGTATATTAGAGATGCCAGTGGGTGACCACCAAGAGCAGAGGCAGGTGTGGGGTGGAGCCATCCTGAACCTACTAGACTAGCTGTGTGTGCTGGGATGGCAGAGCTGCAGAGGTGAGGTCACACAAACCCTTGAGAGTCCAGAAGCTAATGAATTAGTCTCAGACTTCAGATCTGAGCCGTTTACACCATTGGAATTCACTTTTGCTCACTGTGATTGTGTTTATGCCCTGCTTTTCCCCTTTTGGAGTAAGAAAGTATTTTGCTTTTTTGAGACAGGGCTTCTCTGTAGCTTTTGGAGCCTGTCCTGGAACTAGCTCTTGTAGACCAGGTTGGCCTCGAACTCACAGAGATCTGCCTGCCTCTGCCTCCCGAGTGCTGGGATTAAAGGTGTGTGCCACCACCGCCTGGCACTTTTAAAACAAACAAACAAACAAGAACCAATAGAGAGACCTTGAGCTTCTAAAGTGTTTGAATTTTTTTAAAGACCGTGGGAGTGTTCAGGTTTTACTGTGTCTTATATTTTGAGGGTAGGCAAGAAAGGAAAGACTGTGGTTAATAGTGATGACTTGTGTGTCAAGATGATGATGGGTCAGCGGTACTCATTAGTTCTTGTCAACTTGACACAAACTGGAATCTCTTAGGGAGAGGGACTCTCCTCTGAGACACTGCCTCTATCAGAGTGGCGCGTGGACACGTCTGTGGCGCATGTTTTTGATTAATGATTGATGTGGGAGGGGCCAGCCCACTATGTGGTCACCATTGTGGCTCTCTGAGCCAGAGGTCAGGCTGGTCAATCCACCTCTGTCCTTTGGCCTGGGCTGGGATTACAGGTGTGTCCTGCGAGGTGACTTAGATTTGCGTTTCTCTGCTGATTTCTGACACTGAGGACATTCTCACCTAAGTGTCCACTGTGTTCCTGTGAGAAAGTCCGGCTTGAGCCTACCAAGCTTTAAGACAGGGTCTAACTACTTAGCCCAGGCTAGCCTCAGGCTCATGGTTCTCCTGCCATCATCTCCTATCCTCTGGGATTATAGCCGTGGAGTTGCTGCTAATCTAAATTGTTTGGAGGCCCTGGTGTCTGTGAGCTTGCAATCGGAAAACCAGTTGGTAAGCATGTTGTAAGGTCAGGGATCACCTTCGGGATAATATTATGGTATTTTAAGGTTAAAAAATGCATATTTTACTGTGGTGATATTTTGTTTGTGCTATAACAAATACAGCTTGCCTGAGGATCAGAGAGTGGAGCCATTGAGGCCAGGTAGTGGAGGCTCACACCTTTAATACTGTTATGATTCAGCCACAGTAAGGCTGACACTTCCGGGTTCTAGGGCCATGCATGTGCGGACAAGCCTTCAGGCAGAAGTGCCTAATGGCCCCTGGGATCTCAAGGTCCCCTCCCCCCCCCCCACATGCGGTGTTGCATCATCTACGTATGACTCAGCTAAGCCCTTTCGTGCATGCGTGAGCATGTCATCTGTGTATTACATAGCCATGTCAACCCCCAGTGTGCGTGCTCTAGGCAGCTTTTAAAAGCTGGACACACCATCTTCCTCCCTCTCTCTGCACACTGACTTCCCCAGCCTGCGCACACCCCCTCTAATAAACTCCTAAGCGCGTTTGCTGCGTGTTCCGCGTTTCCTTCTCACTCGCGCCAGATAATTTCAAACGCCAGCATGCAGGAGTCACGGGCCTTTAATCCCAGCACTAGGGAGGTGGAGACAGGAAGGGATGTGCTGGGGGGAGAGAGGAATAGAAGGCAGGAGGAGACAGGAGCTCAAGGCTCAAGTCTGAGGACTTGTAGAGACAGGATTGCCCTTTCCGTCTGAGGATTTGGTAGAGGTAAGAAATAGTAGCTGGCTGCTCTGCTTCTCTGATATTTTACCCCCTAATATCTGACTCTGGGTTTTTATTATTAAGACCAATTAGAAATTATGCTACATTTTACTTCTTACTATTATTGTGGATTATATATTTATATCTACCAAATTTATTATAAGTTTATATGTATAATGTTCTGAGAATTAACTGTAAAACATTCACCAATACACTTCTGCCTTCGCATATATAAAATATAAAAATGCAATACGACAACTCAAAACTTTGAAGAGATGAGAAGTAAAAAGGAACAAAGAGAGTGGCGTGTTAGAATCAGAAGTGGAATTAGAATACATGAATACACCACTTCCTGTCATTGAGCTTGGACAAGATGGCCGCAAACTCATCTCTGAAGACCCTAGCAGGTCCCATTCAAAGAAAAAAAGTGAAAAAAAAATTAACCATTTTCAGTGTGTGGTGGCACTGTAGAGAGATTTCACTGTGAGTTTGCATAAGAGACAAGCTGTGATCTAAGAAAGACCCTCTCTCTTTCCCAGAAATCAGACCGCATCCCCTTAGAATAAAGAAGGGCCAGGCTACCTCCCCCAACCTGATGGAGCAGTTGAATCTAAGCAGAAGAACTAAACCCAGCCCCTACCCCCTCCTTATGGTAAACCCAGCCCCTCTCTCATCCTTGCTACCAGCTTATGGCTTCACCTAGTGCCTGGCTCCAGGACTCCCTGCACCTCCGTGGGAGGGTGCTTCCTAGCCAAAAAACACTGTTGCTCAGAGCTGGGACTGTTCTATCAATCCCAAGGAACAGCCAAGGCCAGAAAAGGAAGGCCAGGGTCAGGCTAAATCACGTTGTGTGGAACTTCCAGCCGCCCCTCCAGAAATTTCACAAATCGGCGTTGTTCAGGAGATCTGAAGGCTCCTTCGTTCTGCAGGTGCCGGTCCTAACGCAGGTGCTTGCAGGATCTGAAGGCCTGCCCCCCTTCAGGTGCGCTAGGCAGATACGCTACACCTTAGTTTCTGCTGTCAGACGAGTGTCTCTTATCTCTTTCATTTTATCACAGTGTCCCTGCCCTTAGGCCAGTAGTTCAGTAGAGTTTCCTACTTGGTAATGTTTCTGTGCCTCCCACACGGTGACTGGACGCTGCTGCCTTAGTAGAAAAGCACGGGAGGCAGACAGCCGACCAGAGGGGCCCCGGGTGGGGAGGTTTTAACAGAAACAAAGAGGAGAGGTTATCCGACCAAGGAAGAGACTAGAAAGGAACTAAGTCTCCGTGGAAGATGAAACGGGGTGGGCAACATGCAGCTGAGAGTCAAAAACGCAGGAGAAAATAGTGCAAACCTCCATACACTTCTGACTTCTTTTTCTTTCAGGACCCTAGCGTCTTAGCTCTGGCTAAGGCCGACCTGGAGCAAGGCGCCAGACCCTGGAGACTTGAGAGGCCCTAACCTCCTGCTTAACGAAGGGGCAGCAGCACCTCGGACCACGCTGACCCTGAAGGCACAGCATCTTCCTCTCCACCATCTTAGGAGGCGTCCAAATAAACAGAAAACGATTTGCAGAGCAATCAGACCCAAATTCCCCTGCAGACGGCACTTTATGCCGCACGTTAATGGCGCTTCGTCAACATCAGCTTGTCTGAGCTTCCTGATTAGTTCGCACTCTGAAAAACTGCTTTGCCATACTTTTTCATTAGCGTCGCAAGTTATGTCATTTGGAGCCACATAAGGTGGCTAATGTCTTTTTTTTTTTTTTTAACACTTTATGAGCAGAGATTCAAGGGCCGAATCCTAGTGACTCAGAGACATGCCCATGATTAAAGATTAGTTGTAAAGAGTCTTTGGCGTATGCACAGCGATGACGAAAGGCCTCAGGCCTCGGCGCTCTGCACCACAGAGCAGAGCTGGTCACCGGCTCTTCGAGCTGGCTCATGGCCCCAGCTTGTAGCAGGTTATTCTGCTTTCTGCGTGACTCAGAGGAGGTAAGACAGCAGATTCGCCAGGAAGAATGATGTCAAATCTACAGTCATCTGACCTGGGAGAAGCTCGCCAGCCAAGAAACTCGGTCTTCATGGGGAGCAGAGGGGTGTTTTCTTGATCTGAGCAAGGGTCCGGACAGATTTGGAAACTGAGGTGCAATTGTGGGAAGCAGATGTATTAAAGAATAAGCACACTATTGGGGAGCTATTGTCTCGGTCGTGTGTGTGGCTGTGTGTATTCATGGCAGGAAATGTGTTTTTTAAATGCTTGTCAGGGGATAGTGAGGTGTCTCCATGGTTAAGAGTGTCCACTGATCGTGCAGAATACATGGGTTCAGTTCCCAGTGCCCATGTGGTGCACGCACCACCTGGAACCCCAGTTCCCGGGGCTCTGTCCCCTTTTGCTGGCCTCTGCAAACTAACTCATGCGCACGCACATGCGCGTATACGTAATGAAAAGGAACTTCAAAGCGTGAGTCAAGGCAGAGGCCCTGCAGAACGTCACTCTGAGTGACAGCCATTTGCCCTCAGAATACAGCAGTTGTCTAAGAAGCCAGATGCGGCCTAAGTAGTCCCGCGATGGCAAGCTGGCAAGACTCAGCGCTTCCCTTTGTGACATCTTACCTCCCCGAGAGATGTGAGCAGAGCAAATTCCTCCTCTGAAGAAACAGAGTTAGCAGTATGCCTCTGTTCCTTGACACGGCAGCTGTCTATGGAGACATTTGAAGGCACTGGGGATGATGTTTGGGGGGAAAGACGAAAGCCCCTTCCTTGGTGGAGATTTTCTTTGGGAGTCATGTTTCCTGAGCCTGGTTTCCAGGACGTGGTGGAAGGAACGAGTTGATTTTGGCAAGTTGTCCTCTGACCTTCATACAGATGTTGTAGCATGTGCACACACACACACACACACACACACTAGATAAGTAAAAAAAGAAATAAAAATTTAAAACAGAAAATATAATGATTGTAAGTGCTAAGGAAATTAATTAGAACATGAACTGGGCATGGTGGTATATACCTATAACTCCAGCATTCAGGAAGGTGAGGCAGGAGGATTGCTGGTTAAGTCCAGCCTGAGTTATATAGTGAGATCCTGTATATAGTGCGATCTCAAAGAGCAAGGGCTAAGAACAGAATAATGGTGTATCCTTTGAGAGCAAGGAGCGTATCAGTGGTCTGTTTCCTTATAACAAGTGACTACACACTCGGCAAGTTAAAATAGCAAGGGCATTTACTATCTCGTGGGCCTATGGGGTCAGGAGTTTAGACCCAGTTCATCTCTGCCCCCACTCAGGTCCTCACGGGATGTAGGCAAGGTGTCTGCCCGCAACATCCTCTCGTGGAGGCCAGTGCGGAGTTACCCTTTCCCAAGAGCACCCCCTGCTGGCAGTTTAGTTCCTATGGCTGTGTGACTAAGGATCTTTTGGGAAGTTGTGCCCTGTGAAGACTACTCTCCGATCCGATCAGACTCCCGGTTCCACTGACCCTCTCAAGACACGGCCACCTACAGCAAGGTTAGGTCATGCTCTGGTCTCCAGTCTCCTACCGTGCAGCATCATTTCGAGAGTGTCATTGTCTGGCCATAAAACGTAGCCCATCAAGGAAATAACACGCTGTTGTCTCTGACACTTTTTATTGTAAGGGACAAGAGACAGGATGATCACCGCTCTAGTGGGCAGCACGAACCCAGGAGAGTGGAACCTAGAGATGAGGCGGACAAAAGTCTCATGCGATAGCCAACTTTATTCAGAGCATTGGGCGATTTATACTCTGAGGGTTAAGAAGAGTCATCTGAGTAAGGTGTTCAATCGAGCCACACGTGGCCAAAAACACGTTTCTTTCCATAGAGACACGTGAATAACAACAGCTGAAGCAACCTCACTCAGAGAAGCACACTCGAAGAACAGGTCTGTGCTGTGAAGAAACTGCGGTCAGAGACTCTTGTCTGTTTTCTCGGCATTTTCTCGCAAGCGCTCAGAATTCTCTCATGACTCCATTCTTGGACTGTGTTCTCACATCTGCCCCCGGCCCCCCTTTCAATTTTTAAGAGCACGGTATCCAGAGTGGTTTTGATTTGAGATGTAGATAAGTCTAATTGTCATCTGTTGCATGAGTATCCTATGAGCAAGCAAGCAATAATATTAAAATGGTGCAATCACCGTGTGTAATACTCTGTCACCAATAACAGACATTCAGACTATGTCCAAGATATTTGTTGCATCTTACATGGATCAGAAAAATCTAGAGAATAGCTTGAAAAGAGACCCATATGGCTAGTAGTTCTCATATCTTGTAGAACCTAAGCCCATGTTTCCCTTTAATACGAATACAAATGTTGTGATGACCTCTGCTACTTAAATCCCAAGGAAAGATTAAATGCAATCCCTTCTTCAGGTGGATGAATGAGTTTATTAAGGTCCCAAGTTCCATTTATAAACACAGAGTCATTAGTGAAGTAACTTTTCCCTTGGTGCACAGGGTGTGAACTTGGCCCAGGTGGGCAGCCTTGACTTGTGATGATTATGGTCACTGTCTCCTTTTGCTGGAGGTGACTTCCACTGGACCCTTGCCCTTGGCAGGTGTCCTTGATGGCCTGGAGCTCGAGGAGTGCACGGTGTCTCAGTGGATCCATCTGCAAGGACAGACCTTCCTGATTTTCTTCTGGAGAAGTAAAATTGAGTCAGGTTAATTCATCAGCTGCCAGACAGTTGCCTGACTGGAATACAGTGTCAAGGTTCCCCCAAGGTCTCGTTTCCAGTGGAGTGTGAACGTCAGTGATCTGTAACTTGTAGGCTGGGACGCCATCCTCTTTGGCCGTCTGAGGCCGTGGACTCAGTTCTAGGGCACTGTTTCCCAAGGCTTTGGGGATTTCAGTCACTGCCCTGGGGAGTCTCTCAAGACGCAGCTCTGATCTAGCAGAGTGTGGGTGGGACCTGGGAGCCCTCACTCCTAACAAGCTCCTAGGGGGTGACAGGGTTGCTGGTGTTGCAGAATATTATTTTAATATTGTTACATTTGTTTATGTGTTTATGCTGTGGAACGTTTGTTTAATGACGCAAAGGTGTGTTGCATTCTTTTATGTTGCATTTGTTTAACTCTGTGAAGCTGGGTTACTTTGCTTGCCTAAAACACCTGATGGCCTAAGAAAGCTGAACAGCCAATAGCAGAAGAAAAGATAGGCGGGGCTGGCAGGCAGAGGAGCATTCTGGGAAGAGAGGAGAAGGAGCAAGAAAAGGAGGAGGGCGTCTAGAGCCAGTCACCCAGCTGCACAGCCAGACGCGGAAGAGGAAGCGGAGAAAAGACACACAGAAACAGAGAAAGGTAAAAGCCCAGAGCCAAAAAATAGACCGGTTCATTTAAGAAACGCTTACAAGAAACAAGCCAAGCTAAGCCCGGACATTCATAAGTAAAATACGCCTGCAGGTATTTATTTGGGAGCTGGGGTGGGGGGGGGCAGGTGCCCCAAAACTCAAGAGAGTCAGAATAAAAAAACTACATGCTGGTGCTAAGGCTTCTTCTGGTTCTTCCAGAAGAAGAGGGGGCGCCAGAGAAGGAAGGGGACACTAGGCTCTCACTCACCAGAAGGAGGAACCTGGGTGGGAAAGAGGCTTGAGAGGCAGGAGGTGGGTGGGACTCTCGTCACCAGAGAATCATTCGGATGTCTCACTTCTTAAGCATCATGGCCAGGTGACTAAAGACGGAGTCATCCCCCAGGGTCTCTCCACCCCTTCCTGTGTGCCTGCATCCTGGGTCACGGCTTTATGTTTTAAAAGACACCCTAAACCCCACCCATGTACCCCACATTCCTTGATGATGATGCTGCTCAGGGGGAAACAATCTCTCTCTCTCTCTCTCTCTCTCTCTCTCTCTCTAATTTGTTGACTCAAGATTAAAACAAAGGGCTGGGGAGATGGCTCAGCAGTTAGGAACATTGGCCAGGTCATTGTAACAGCAGGGTTTGGAGCCCAGCGTCCAGGTATCAAGGTGGGCATCTCTTGCGGTCTCCTAACCCCAGTGTTGAGTGCTGCAGAGGCCCTGGCTGCTTCCCAGCCTAGTTGAGAAAACACGGGCTCTGGATTCCAGGTAGGAGTGAGAGAGGAGGGAGGAGCTTTGGTGTCCTCTCTTTGGTGTCCTCTCTTGGCCTCTGTGAATGCACAGAAGTGCACACAGACACAATGCACACACTTTAAAAAAAAAATTAAAGACGGGACCACACTTTGTAGCCCTGGCTGGCCTGAAACTCACTGTGTAAACCAGGCTGACCTTGAACTTGTAGAGATCCACCTGCTTCTACTTCTTGGGATTAAGGGCATGTGCTACCATATCAGCCACAAATCTTTTAAAAAAGGTATTTAACAAGAGTAGCAAAAAAGATTTAAAATAGTGAATTCACATCCAAAGACTGAGTCTTGAGTAACGCGTTTCTTCTGATGGGAGGGTCAGGAGAGAACAGACCATGAAGGTCTTGAGTCTTGAGAAGTCATACATGAAACCCGAGTCACTCAGCCAAAGCGCCGAGTGTCAGGCTTTGGCATAGGCTGCAGGACTGGAGCTGGCTAGAATGGCTCGCTCTAAAGTGTTTGCACTCCAAGGCTGTTGATACGAGTTGCAAGAACACGGGCAGGAAATCAAATGACAGGGGTGTGCATGTATGTGTGTGGTGTTCATGTGGTGTGGGCACGCGCATGTGTATGTGGCGTGTGTGGTGGTGCGTGTGTGCATTTATGTATATGTGTGGTGTGTGTGGGGTTGTATGTGTGCATTTGTGTATGTTTGGGGTACCTGCGTTGCAACGGAGAAGCAGAGGGAATCTGGACCACTTAGGCTATGAATTGGCAAGAAACCATTGCACGCTTGCAGCAAACACTCACAGGGGGCCGGCCAAGCTCGGCTAAGGATCCTGACCAGCTGGACCCAATGTGCTAGGATTTAGCCAAGGGTATTAGTGGGAAGTCTCTTTCTCTGGAGTTTGAACAAGGAAGGCTAGAATAAAGCCTGCTACCAGCACCCTGGTCCTGACTTTTGTCTTCCTGAAACAGAGTTGAGACCAAGTCTGCTTGTTTCCTCCTGGCTCCAAGGATGAGTCCGATCCTGCACACAAGCAAGAAACATCCAGGGGAGATAACTACGGGGTTTGCTTTGGAAGAGGCACCTGGATGAGCCCCAGGAACCAGCTTTCATCTCAAGTGGTGCTCAGAGAGCAGCAGGCTCCTGTGCCAGGGTTTTGTAGACACAGCTGCGAACTGGAGAGAGAATGACATTCCGCCACCCTCACCAGTGAGAGCCGCTAGCAATACCCAGGGGCAACTGCTTTGGGTTTGGAGCAGAGTCCAATTATAAAAGCATCCAGTCTTCCGCAAATATCCATGAAGCATTGGTGATTCCACAAACACACAACTCTTCACTTCTTGTCTTGGAGCAGAGGGCCAATAACCTACCAAGTAAGAATCAGCACTTGGCTAAGGGAGTTTATGCTCCCGTGTGAAACACGGAGAGTCCATCTGAACCTCTCTCGAAAGGCTGTGCCCAGGGCCAGGGCTCTAAGTTCTGTTGGGCAGCAGAGGGCAGTGGTTGGAGAAGCAGAGGAGGGATTGAGGCTGAAGAAGGGCCGGAAGTAGGAATCACCATCACATAGTCGCCTCTGATGCCTCCTCGGTGGCTGGAATGTTATTTACAAGAATCTTATTACTAATCACGTTAGGGCTTTCTGCCTAATTAAAACCTATCAGTGAGACCAGCTGTGGTGGCATCCACTTGCAATCTCAGAGCCTGGAAAGCAGAGACCAGCAGGTCCCAGGGGATCCCTGGCCAGCCAGTGTCTGACATTCTGTTACCTTCTTATCTCCTTTAGTGCACATGTACGTACACACACACACACACACACATGCATGGATACATGTATAGATGGACACACATGCACATACGTGCACACAGACACCCATGTATACAGATGTATGCATGCATGAACACACATGCATACATGCACACACAGAAATCATACACACATGCATGGATACATATATAGATGAACATACACACACATGCACACAGAAACTCATGTACACAGATGTATGCACACATGGACACACATGCATACATGCACACACACGTGTGAACACAGACACACACACGCACACACCCCTCAAACATCAGCAGCTTCTTGCAGCCTTCTGAATGTTAGCCCGAATCCTGGACAAGGCCTGTTACTCCCTGTGATCTACACTCTGGCTCTCGACCTCATGCCGGCTCACACACTCTGGTCCTTCACATCCTGGGACACTGGCTGCTCTCAGGACCTCTCAGCTGTGCTTCCCAGGCTCTCTGGTCTTTCTAGACGGGGCCACTAACCATCGCTTTGCCTGGTTGGGAAGGTTTGCCAGACTGTAGTATTCAGCTTTAAACCTGGACGTTTCATTTTAAGTCTTTAAGAGTCTTTGGTAACCCTGGCTTCAGGTCTGGACTCTGCAGGCCTTTCTATCATGGGGGTGCTGTGGAACTCATTGACATCCCCCACTTTCAGCAGAGGCCCAAGTTCCCTCTTGAGGAGCTTTCCCCTGCCTGACACCTTTCCCCACCTGGCGCCCGCCCCAGTGTGGCTTGTCTTCAGTCTCTTGGCACACTGTGCCCGTGAAACCGGCACCCTGCTGATGTAGCTCACTGCTGGAGTCCCAGCCCCCCTGGGTGTCCCCGCCTGGAAACATGGCGTTCCTGGCTGCTGCTGCTCGCATTCATACGCTTTCCCATTCGCAGCGCGGGTATCTGTGCCGACACCTGGGGTCCTTTACTCCATCAGATTCCGCTAACTTATCCTCGACTGTTCTCGGTCTCAGAGATGGCTGTGTGTGCCTCTGCTTTCAAAGTGAGGAAATGGAGTATTTCATGTGCTTTGGGCGTAGCTGCTAGCTAGTCACCAATAGTAAAAGTAGAGTCCCCGGATGCGTGCATACTGACCTGCGTGTCTGCTCATGCGCGCCTCTCTTGCGTGCGCCATGTGACAACCTGTTTGCATGTTCTCAGCCTTGCCTTACAGCTGCTTCCTTTGCTCAGTTGCTTCAACGCACTTTAAGGGCGTCTTGGAGTTGGAAGTCCAGTTGCAGAAGCAAGGACTAAAGTATTTTTCCTTCTCTTGGTGTAGCCCTGGTTGTCCTGGAATGCCCTCTGTAGACCAGGCTGGCCTTGAACTCAGAGTACCTACGTGTTGGGATTAAAGGTGCGCGCCACCGCCCAGTGCCTAAGTAACGCAGACTCAGTGAGAAATAGACCCCGAGTCTTACTTTCCTTTGTCTCTTTAAACATTGGAAAGAGTGGTTGGATGCTGTGGCGTACAGTGGTCTCTCTTTTGACGCACGCTTTCTTTTCTGTTATGGATATTTTTCTATTCAGATCCTTCAGTTTAAGAACATGCCACCGTTTGAATATCTTGTTACGGGCTGGGAAAATGACGCGGCTCTTTTATTTTATTTTTCCTGGTAGCGACAATGTTTTAGGCAGCCGCATCTTTCCCCAAGCTTTGCTGCCTTTTGCAATGTGCAGTCTGATTTCCTTAATTCCCTTCCTTCTTCAGCTAAGAGCCATTTTTATCAGGTGACTTCAGAAGGGCCTCACTTTGGAACTGTACCCTCTGGGGACCCTCTGGCGGTGTTCCCTTCTCAGTGGAGTTTCTGTGAGTTCCCATGACCCACCCACACCCCCCTCACCCATTTCTCAGGTTCTTATCTCCAGTCCCTGGCCCTCCCTTCCTGCTCAGAGGCCCAGAGGTCAGGCCTCTCTCTCCATTGGCCTTTCTTCTTCTCAGCTTCAGACCTGGAAGCTGTGTGTTGGGATTCTTTGCAGGTGCGTGACCTTGGTTCGTCTCCTGGCACACAGCCTTTTCATGTCTTAAGACCTTTTCCTAGCCCCATCTTACCTGGTGTGAGGACCAAATGGAAATAGTCACGAGGTCCTGTTGGAAGGGTTCCGTCGCTGTAACTGCAGTCATCCTAATGCCATGTAAGCCCTCCTGTCACATGCTTGGCCCTTAGGGCCACCAGTGCTGCGGTACTGGATCAGGTCTGCACAGGTGTCTATGAGTGGTGAAGAGCCGTCCCAGGGGCACCTGGGAGTGTAACTCCAGCTTCTGACACCGTACAGGTAAACGGTGACTTTAAGTCGCTGCTTGCTGCTCACACGACGGTATTTCCAAAGAACATCTACTCACTGGCTCTATAGAGAACATTTAGACAATGCTCTACAGCTGCCGTGGGTTGATGGCGAAGATTTTAGTCCCATAGTCTCTACCTGCTTCACCCTTGCTTCTGCTCGCTCCCACACTCTCTACCTGCTTCACCCCTGCTTCTGCTCGCTCCCACACTCTCTACCTGCTTCACCCCTGCTTCTGCTCGCTCCCACACACTCTACCTGCTTCACCCCTGCTTCTGCTCACTCCCACACTCTCTACCTGCTTCACCCCTGCTTCTGCTCGCTCCCACACTCTCTACCTGCTTCACCCCTGCTTCTGCTCGCTCCCACACACTCTACCTGCTTCACCCCTGCTTCTGCTCACTCCCACACTCTCTACCTGCTTCACCCCTGCTTCTGCTCACTCCCACACTCTCTACCTGCTTCACCCATGCTTCTGCTCGCTCCTATGTCTCTACCTGCTTCATCCCTGCTTTGGCTCGCTCCCATACTCTCTCAAAGTATCTACTTTGTATTTCTCCAACATTCCTTTAAATTTCCTAACTCTGTGACTTTAGTTAAGCTGCTCTTATACCTTTCTGCCTCTTAAAGTCCTAGGTATTCCTTAAAACTGAGTAAAAAGGCCAGTTATCCAGGACCTCTTCTAATTATGCAAACATTGGGTAGAAGTCTGTGTTCTGGGTTCTCTTTGCCTGTAATGTTTCAACAGCCTAAGCAGTCTTTGATGAACTAAATGAAGGAGGTTTATCTATGAGTGCTTTTTTTATAGGCATGTAGTCCTGAAGTAATTCTAGATCCGATTTCATTTTTGATTTAGCGTCTGTAGCTCTCTGAAAGGTTCCATGTAGCCTAGGCTGGCCCCAGCATCACTATAACACCGACAGGCTTTATGCATACAAGGTAAGCACCCCCCCCCATGTGGCTGGGCTACAGCCCCAGACCAATATATGCATTCTCTTTTTAAAACTCTACTTGTTAATTTTATATTGCATGGGGAACCTGTTAGGAGGTCAGGAAACAACCGGTGCTCCAAAGCCAGTACTCTTTATTTAGGCAGGGGAATCAAATTCAGGTCTTCAGTTTGGGGGCAAGCCACTCTACCTATTAAGTCATGTAACCAGCCCTTTCTCGAATTTCTTAACCAAAATTTCAGTGTTGCATGGATGCTTTAAATAGAACTCATTTTAAATTTCTACTTGCATGTTTGAAACCTCCTATTTATGGGAAAAATTCTCCCATATAATTGTCGATTAAAGCCAGGCTTTGTGATCAAGCCCATGCTTCGGTCAACAGAAAGACCCCGTTTTAGCCAAATTACAGACACAATATAAAGTCTGACTTGATTTTAGAATTCAAATAAATGTGTTTGCAAATTCTTAACCTGGAAGATTGGGTCCAGGATGAAGGAAGACGCATTCCTCACTGCTCTAGGTGGCTTTGCTGGTTGGGCTTACCCTCATAAGGTTGCTTCCTTCAGCCGTCTCTTCACAGTGCTCTAGAAGTGTTCCTACTATGCTGTGACACCGAGGTTTGGAATGCAGGTTGTGTCAGATCTAACTTGTGCCAGCAAGTAGGGGCAGGGAGTGCAGAAGAGCAGAGCCATCTCGGGGGAGATGGATTCTGAGTTCTTTCTGCCCGGGGCCCTGCGTGCAAGCTTTGTACCCCCCAGATATGTGTTCCCTGGTGTGAAGCCAGCTTAGCAAGGATGAAATTTTAAAGATGCCTTTCAGTCCTTCTACGTGGTTGGACATCCTTTGTTAGGGTTTGAAGAAAATCATTAAACTTTATAATGATTTTTATTGTTGTGTGTATATGATATATGTATGTTAATTAAGGTTTGTGGGTGCCACATGATCACGGGTGCCCTAGGAGTGCGGGTGCTCCAGGAGCGTTGGGCCACAGGAGCACAGGCACACATGGAGCCCGACTTTCAGGAGTTAGTTCTCTCTTCTCCCTGGAAGTTCCAGGGTTGCCAGGCTCCTAAGGTACTTCCACCCACTGCACCATCCTACCTACTCGGTTTTAGGACCTCTACCTCCCATTTTTGGGATGTCAAAAGTCCTTTTGTGGCCTTCCATAGTCTCAGAGGTCGTTTCTCCAGGAAAAAAAAAAACGAAGACACTCCATCAAACTCTATGTGACCCTCCGTGGAACTGCCTGCTAACCTTCCGCAGCTGTGCTCGGCAGACTTGCGCATCCGCAGAGTCCCTGATAGTTAAGACTCATGGGTAACACGTTCCAGAAGGCCCAGCAAGAGTTCTGTGTAATTCTAGGGTGTTACTCTACTGTTTATCCACAAATGCTTACAGCCACAGCTATTATTACGAATAATAATCATAATCACTACATATTTAATTGGGCCCTGCACGAGCTCAGTGTGATTCTGAACCTATGGTTGGACAGAGTGTTCTCATTTTAAGATTTGGAGCGCATCCTTGCGGTTTTACCGGCAGCGGGTCTGGGACTGCACCGTCTGATCCATCTAGAATCCTGCAGTAGAGATGCCATTTGATTGTTTTTGTTGTTTACCCCCCCCCCACTTCCCCCCAAAAAACAAAAACCAAACCAAAAACAAGGGTGGAAAAGATGCAAATTGGGATACGAGCTTACACAACTGGGGCAAACTTACTAAGAATATAAAGTTCCAAATGATTCTCAGATCCGCCATAAGCCTTAGTCACCTGGCTCTCAGTAAACCGGTCCTATGGCGAGGATGCTGGGCTTGTTGCTGGCGAGAGCCCTTGTGCTGGGCAAAGACTCCGGAAGCTGTTCCAGGTGAGCCTCAGGCTTTTCTGCCTGGGGTCTACACCGTCCATTGCTTCCAGCCAAGCCAGGGCTTCTCTGCCTCAGGTGCGCCCCATGTTCCACTTGCAAACTGGTGAGCTGGAGGCCAGCTGTGGCCTGGAATGGGGGAAGTGTTGTCAGGGTCACATTTTCATCATAAAAAACTGTAAATTAACCTTGTCAACCACGAGAACAAGACAAAACTGCACGTTTTCAATCGCTTGTCCTTCTCTTGAGAAACCGAAAGACTCTTCTATAGAGAAAGTGTGTGTTTATTCTGCGCTGGCCACCTCCTTGCAGGGTTCCCTGTCTGGACTCAGAGGCCCTTAGCTGAGTCTCTCTGTGGGCTGGGCAGCTGCTCTCTCACCCTCTGCTGGCCGGTGCCTGCTGCTCTCACCCACGTTTTTTGCCTCCAGCTTTCCTTCTCTCTGGGCTATGATTTGTTATCTGTTGTATTCACTATGTGTTACTGGTGTCTGCACTACATTTTGGTAACTACATTGTTTTGCAGATCCCCTGCCTTTTCTGCAAAAACTGGAACATTCTTGCATTTTCCTATAACAAGCTCTATGAGTTAATTTGGTTTGTTTCTTTATAACTACTTTAACTTTGTGTTAGAGTTCATACTTCCTGCCCCTCTTTTCTGAAAGTGTGGCAGGTTTAGATTTTAAGTCTCCTACTGAAGTAACTGGGAAAAGTCCCTGGGAAGTCCCCGAAGCAGTAGGTGAGACCTGTTCCCTTGGATCACAAACCACAGGACCGACCCTCACCCAGAACTTTCTTTCCTCACACAAGGCAAAAGCCATGATCGTAATCAGCCGCTGGTTTGGGATGTAAACACTGCTGCTGTGTATGGTGACTTTTGCATGAACTAGAGAATTAAAAGGAAACAATATGACGATATCTACTAATGACCGACACTGTCATTTTTTCCAGTAAAGGATTTAGGGGATCAATGTAGCAAGCAGCAGAAACAATTGCCAGCTCTTAAGAGATAGAAAGGGAAAGCCTGTTCTAACTGGATTCCTTAGTCTACTTGAGTCCAAAGAGTCTTTTCCATCTGTTGCCACTGCATCCATATGGGGTCTCAAAAGAACTTTGATTTGGGGAATTAACATTTTTTATACTTCAGAAATCTAGAGGGAAAAAAAATGCAGCTTTAAAAAGAGAGAGAAAAACAAGGAGGGGAGGATGGTGGTACATATTTTGAATCCCAGCACTTGGGAGGTAGATGCCGGCGGGTCTCTGAGTTTGAGGCCAGAACAACAGAGAACCCCTATTTTGAAAAGCCAAAACAAACAAACAAATAAAACCTCTGGTCCTTACTGAATTAAAATTAACACACAGTTTATATAGTTGGAAAAAGAAAAGTTTTTTTTTTTTGGATATATATTTTATTTGACAGTGTTTTAGAATATCATACAGTAAACAAGATTTCTGTAAAAGTTAATTTATCCATAGTGGTGCGTTTCATAAAAATAGTTGCTCACTTACAGTCTTTCTGTGACTATTAATACATGGGATTATATTTATAGAGATACAGCTGTACAGGGTAAATTCACAGCTAACACTACACAGAAGGATTATTGGGAATGAGATTTAGATGGTGTGCTGTCTTCACAGGTTAAGGATTACAGCTGCATAAAGCGATTGCTGCACAAGTCGTAGCTGTGAACTGTGCGAATCAGAGTCTATGCAAGCGTAACCTCCGCTGTTTTTCCTTTTGTGACGTGGAAAATAAAGGTCAGAAGATACAGTACCAGGACGTGCAGCTACACTACAGAAGCATTGTCCGAAACCAGATTCAATAAATTAATGGCAAACTATACTGGGTTTCTAGGCCAGGGGAGAAAGACGAATTGAGATTAAACCCAAAGTAGAAACCACTACATGTGTTTGTGCTTTTGTTGATGATGAATGGGTTTAATTTTGGACATTACTTTTACAGGCTGCAAGATCCTTCACACGAGGCTTTTGACCTTACTAGCTTGTCAAACACCATCCCTCTGTCTGTGGGGAATTAAACTCGGTGGTGCTCAGATGGTAAAGACAGGTGAGACTCACCTGGGACAGCTTTTCTGGGTGACCAGGTGGGATGGATCTGAGTTCCCCTTTTACCTACTTGACTACCAGTACAGAGGGACGAGGAGTCTTATTGGCTTTGGAACTTGTGAAAGGGGCAGACTATGGGAAGGGTTGAAGCCTCCCTCAAACAAAGCACATTCTGCCTCTTAATACGCACAGCTACAATAAGGGCCAATGGATAACTAACGTTTGAGGGTTTTACTGCGGGGGCACCAGGGAACATGAAGGATCGTCCAGGGCTGTTAGTGCAGTAGAAAATGTTATACAAGGCGAAAGCAAACCAAATGCAAGCAAAAGGGAGAGGAAACAAGATGAACGGAAAGGAATGCCAAAGGACTCATGTTCTTTAATGAAAATAAATTAGTTATCATAACGCTTTTAATATTAGAGGTTCATTCTAATTTGAGAAATATAGGACAAATGCTTTGCCAAAAGTGCCAAGGAAGTAATGATAGAAGTCTTAAAATAAGACAATAAAGTAGGTAAAATAGAACATTGCTAACAAAGCAGCTACCAATCTCTCTGCGTCCGGCATGACAGGAAAGCCTTTTCAGGAAGGAAATGCAGCGTTGCCAATCTCGATGAAACAAGATCGTGGTCTTCTGCTTAGAAAATTCATATTTTAGAGGAAAACCAATTAAGATCTATGAGCTAACCTGCAAAATTCTGACTTACGGCAAACTGTTCCCTAGGATACAATTTTTAAAACCTTTTTTTTTTCCCTACCACTGAAAATGTACAGAAATGCGACTTGATCACAGAAATGGCAGTAAAAACGGCATCCCACCAGTGAATTCACTAGGTATCTAACATCCCACAGTAGGCAGGGAACGGTGCTAATACCGTTGGTAGATGCCGGGGGTGAGCCATGGAAACGTCATGGGCGGAACAGTTCTGAATGTTTCAAAGAAACCCTTTAACCCCTGTCTAGATATGTCATGAACGACTTATTTACAACACTTTAGATCAATTAAAAGATGATACAATCTTGTCTCAGTTTCCACTTGCTCCGTGCAGTTTGATTATTTAAGGCGATATTCCAGTTTGTGATTGCTCTGAACTTGTCCAGTTTCTTGATATAAAGTTTGGATGACATCCGAAACCTTCATGCAGTGGGGGGGACTTCTTTTTCTCTTTTGAAACTAAAGCTACACCGCACTGTCTCTCTGTGATGTTTGCGTGATTTTGGTTCTTCCGTAGCTGCCAAAGCTCCCACCATGGAACCGGGGGGCTTTAGGATCAGTTTAGGTCTGCGCGCACCCCTAGCCGTGCCGCCCACGCGCGTCGCACGGCCCACCGATGCTCCCGGGCCTCGGCGTCTCGCGTGGATCTCTGCGTGTGACAGTGAAAATAAATTAAAACGCCGTGAGACGGAAGCCGGGAAGAGCGGCCTGCGTGGAGGCGCCTGGGGGCCCCCTCATCTGCCCGCGGCCGAGGCGCCGGGCTGCAGGGCGCCTGGCAGCTTATCCGAGCCTGGCACCTTCCAGGGCCCCGGCGCCACCGCCGCCGCCTTGCGCGCCGGGCCGCCCGTCGGGGGCCGTGGTGCGGGGCGGGAGCCCGGGCGCACGCCCCCCTTGGCCTCGGCCCCGGGGCCCTCGCGCCGGCCCCGCAGCGCCTCCTTCCCGTCGGCCGCCTCCGAGGCGGGCCTGCCGGCCTCGGGCCTCCCCTGGCCGCCGGGCGCCTCCTCCAGCCTCGGGCGCGCGCTGCTGCGCTGCGGGCTCGCCGAGCGCTCCCTCTGCTCCCCCAGGCGCTGCTTCTTCTGGCCGCCGGCCGCAAGCTCCTTTGGTTTCCTAACGTCGCGTTCCCTTTGGCTATCCCAAGTCGGGTCTGGGCCTCTCTGGGGGGAAGGGTCGGAGGGTGGGGCTGGATGTGATGGAGAGAATGGAGAGAGGATGTCTTCGAGGGAGACGCCTACTTCCGGCAGGCCTGGGGCGGCGGCAGCGGCAGCGCTCCAGGCGTGGGGTTCGTCTGCGGACACGAAGCACAGCGTTAGGGCGCGCCACGGCCCCGGCTCCAGCTCCCCACCCCCCTGCCCGAGACCCGGGCTGGCAGCCTGGAGGCTGTTCTCAGGGGCTCCCCCATCCCCCTCCCGCTAGCACCCATCACTGCCAAGGGGGCAGCCAGCCGCGCCCAGGGATTCTGCTCCCCACCCGACCTCGGCCTGCATCGGTGCACAGGGTTCAAGGCACAGCTCAGGCCTAATCCCTTCGCCTCGGTCTGGGCTAATTCGGTGTCAAGTCTAGCAGGGACTTGACAATAACCTCTCAACTTCATGGTTGGTTATGAAACTACACATCGCCCAGTGGCCCTGGCCAGCAGCGGCGAAGCGGCTTCTTTTGTTTTTAGCAGCACCCAGGGATTCTAAGGGAGATGGTTAAAAGCCAGGATTTAAGAGTCTGGCGAGTGATTTTTCCCCACCATTAGGTGTCGCTCAAATCATAGCTCTCAGCTATTGCCTGATAATTTTGGGATTTTGGATTGATTCATCTGAAAACTATCATTACTCTTTTGCCTGAAAAAGAAAATCGTTGTCTTTGTTCCTTCCTTCCTTCCTTCCTTCCTTCCTTCCTTCCTTCCTTCCTTCCTTCCTTCCTGTTTTAAGATGGATAACTCCTAGACTAAGATAAACGAGACTGTTTCTAGAAAGCCTAGTTTCAACATCTATTGAGGATTTACTGTGTTTACTTCCAAAAAGGATTTAAAAAAACTTAACAACAAACACACACACACACACACACACACACACACACACACACACACACACACATATATATGAAATGACTTAGAACACTGGCCAGAAGCCAAGTAGGGAACAGATGCGTGAGAAATCAAAGATGAGTTAGTTTTGACCACGAACAATAACATTACCTCGAACTTCTTTACCCTAAGGCAAAAATAATGCAGGGAAATCCAATACAGGAACCTTGATATTTGTGAGCGATCTGTCTCATGACCTTTGGAAAGCTTAAGTTTTGCAATACCGTTCTGGGATGTAATTTTCTTCAAGGAATTGATATAAGAGTGGAGGAACATAGAAGCCACATTCATACTGAATTCTGAGTAGCTGGTGACCCCTGAGTAGCTGGGGTCAGAGGTGACCTTGTGTGTATCCAGTCCACATAAACCAGGACTCTGCTTTGTTTGAAAAGTTGAGAATTTTTACAGAACATTTCTAATAGCGACTTAGATGAGGAGGAAAAATGATATTTTCCCCAACACTTCTGGCCACCTTTAGAATACGAAATTAGCTGTCAAATGTTTCTCCTCTGATGTGGAATCTGAATAGGTTACTTTGGGCACAGTGCTGTCTTCCTTCACTCCATATTTTCACACCGCAGATCATGGATGTGTTCAGTGAAAACAGGAGCATGTCCAGCTGCGGGCTAGCGTTAAAAATCAAAGTAATATATGATAGAGAGTGGTCATTCGTCAATATGGGAAAATATTGCCGTAAGCAGCTAAACACACCACTTAAAGACCTTCGTAGTTTGTGAATAGCCCTTTCTGATCAGGGCCGTGGCAGTGACGGTTTGTATGTTAGCAGCTCTTTCCCCACCATTAAATCGCATGTGGTAGCATCGATTAGCTGGCCTTGAATTTCTCCTGAGACCCAGGGAGAGGGCCAACATTACTTATACCATTTCCCGAAGAAGGAATTGAAGCAGAAAGAAAGGTTAAGTAGCATGGCCAAATTTATAGAATTATAGAATGGCTACCATTTTGGGTTTCTTTACTTTTTTTCCTGACTGAGAGAAGTGCCAGACTGAACAGGAGGGTTCTCTCCAGACCGTGAAAAGTATTAGTGGGTCTGGAATCGTTTCTGAAGCCTTAGTCTTTCTCCTTCTCCTCTTTCCTGTCTCCAGTAACTCTCCCTATGAAAAGCTAAGGATGGGTTTATCTACAAATACAAATCTTACTATAAAAAGATTTTTCAAGAAATGTTATTAAGTGATTAAAAACTGAAGGAGAATGCTTAGTTTTTGTGTCCTAAGCTACTACTTATTAAGAATATTAATAAGAAATTAAAATTAACTGCGTATAAAGTAAAATATTCAGAAGCTTTAATCTTTATATGTGCATATCTTTTTATTTTTAAATGAAGGAACTCTATAGTTCAGTTCTGGACACGCAGTGCCCACACAGGCATGAGCTTGTGGGGCTCCATAAGGCACCTCAGTAACAGGGGGAGAGGGTTTGGGACGGGGAGACCCCTTCTCTAATCTTTCAAAGTCTAAAGCTCATGACATCATGATGTACAGTGAAAGAATTACTCAAATTCAGTAATTTGATTCCTAATTTCTGATTCCCTGGACTGATTCTTTTAGGTCACGTGTTTTTGCTTTTCCAACTTCATTCTTTTTTTTTTTTTTCTTTCTTTCTTGTATCTAGGAACAGGCTAAGGTGCGTGATCATGGACCTGGGCACAGGCTAAGTAAGGTGTGTGGTCCTGAGACCAGCACAGGCAAAAGTGCGTGATCACGGACCTGAAAACTGTTTGAAATGTGTGATCAAGGACCCAAGAACATGCTTAGGGTGCGCGATCGTGGGCCCGGCACAGGTTAGGGTGCGCGGTGATGGGCTTAGCACAGGTTAAGGTGCGCAGTGATGGGCCCGGCACAGGTTAGGGTGTGCGATCCTGCACATGTATCAAGTGGTTGAGGAAGATGTCTCCTCAGCATCTTCTCTGAGGTGTTCTAACAGGAGCTGTAACTGGGTGCATCCTGCAAAGTTGAAACCTGGCCTGCTGGGATTTTTTGCAGCTGCTCTGTCCAAACAATGTCCCAGGTGCAGTGGCTAGAATCAAATTCGCTTTATTGGCGTTTCCTCTCATACCCTGCCCAACTCAGTGATACTTTTGTGTCAAATCCAGAGGACACCTCTGTGTATCCACCCTCCTATACCACATTCTCACACAGGCAAGTATTTCCGTAAGCACACTGAACTCATAACTTCATGACACCCTAGTCTCCTGCTCCTCACCTGAATCCTCTTTTCCACCACCTTATTAGGGCTTTAGTCTTAGGTAGTTTCCCCCCACCACAGTCTCTCTGGGGCACTCTCTTCCATTTGTAAAGCTTGTATACAAAGTTACTGCTGGGATGTATTCTACCCAGTGACTCCGTGCCGTGTAATCCATCTGCCTTCTTGAGAGCTCTCCTTGAAAAGTGTGTTGCCATTTGCAATAACTAAAAAACTGGAAACTTTCCCTCCTCCGTCTCTCCACGGTAGGCGGTGGATGTCATGCTGGATCGCTTCCTTTTTCTGATCTCACAAACCCGATGCATCTGTTTTCTTAGTCCCATCTTCATATACTAATAGGCGCTGGCGACTTCACCTTCTCTTTTACTAATGTAATTTAAGATAAGGGGCAGTGTCTAGAAGGATGCAGCTAATGTAGGATGATCAAAACAGTCACATTTAAAAGGAGGCCACCAGCCGGGCGATGGTGGCGCACGCCTTTAATCCCAGCACTCGGGAGGCAGAGGCAGGCAGATCTCTGTGAGCTCGAGACCAGCCTGGTCTACAGAGCTAGTTCCAGGACAGGCTCCAAAGCAAAAAGGAGGCCACCAGTGGCCATATTCCTTGGGGAGACTATAGAAGGTCTACATTCTAGCGCCAGGCTGTGGTGGTGCACACTTTTAATCCCAGCACTTGGGAGGCAGAGGCAAGTGGATCTCTGTGAGTTCGAGGCCAGCCTGGTCTACAAGAGCTAGTTCCAGAATTTCAGCCCTGTTCAGAGACATGTTATAAATGGCGAGCCACCACCAATCACCACCTGTCTGTGCAAAGCACTGGCTTGCCTTGAGGAAGCCGGTTTGGTTCCAGGCTTTGAGCAGGGGACACTGTTTTAGACAAAGGAACTGCAGAAATTCACATCACCTGAGTGTTGTAGGAACTCCTGCAGCTAATGGCCTTTAAGCTACCCGCCCACTTTGGGAGGTCTCATGTACTCTAAGTGCAGAAGAAAAACGTGTGCAGCCCCTTTTTTCTGCTGGATTTGGTTCCCGGTTCCCAGACCAACAGAGGTAGCAGATCACTACCCTTACTGTGAGTTTATTCCCAAATAAATAAACCTTTGCTACACTCCATTCCAGGCTACTGTGAAACTCTTTGATACAACTATAATTTGGCACCCTACGTTGGGCACCGTTTATGTAAATGCTTTTTCATTTTCCAGCTGCTGAGACCCAAATAATCACACAGAAACTATATTAATCACAGCACTGTTTGGCCTATTAGCTCAGGCTTCTTATTAACTAACTCTTACATCTTAAATTAACCCATTTCTATTATTTTATATTTTTACCATGAGGTTTGTGGTTTACTGGCCTATTTCTCCTTTGGCAGCGACATGCATCTGCCTGACTCCGCCTTTTTTCCTCCTCTATCTCTGCTTAGATTTCATGCCTTGCTATATTCTGTTCTGCCATAGGCCAAAGCAGCTTCCTTATTAACCAATGGTAATAAGGCATATTCACAGCATACAGAGGGAAGTCCTACACCCTCTGGGCCATTGCCACAGCCACTCTTCTCTTTGTTTCTATGCTTGAGCAACTCCACTGACTCCCCATGTAACATCTGTGACAACGACTTTGATAAACAAGTTGGATCATGCCAATTCTTGCTTAAATTTTCACTGCTCTTAAGAGTAAAACTCATAATAATTAGCATAGTCTGCAAAAGCCTGCAGGATCTAGGTCCTGACATTTCCCACAGTCTCATCCCTATTCACTCACCGACCCAAACAAAATGCCCTCTGCTGAGTTCCTCAAACGCAGTTAGCTCATTTGGGGGTGCTCTTGTCAGCTGCCCAGCCTGCTGTAGAAGGCTCTCCTCCAAGCTGCTTGCACTGGAGGGTTCTCCCCATACCCTTCAGGGTGCTCTTGAGTGTTGAGTGTTATCCCAGAGAGCTCCAATGTATATAGTAAGCATGCCTCTTCAACAGCATCCGGTTTTATATTCTCACAGTACTTATCTACATTTGCTATTTACTTGATTGACGCCAGTCTCAAATACTAGTTACACGTTTGATGAAGACAGTGACCGCACTGACCTTGTTAGTCACAGCGGACTTAAAAACCAGCACAGTGCTTGACCCAAATAATGAGTGCTTGATGAATATTTGGTAAGTGAACGAAAGAGAAATAGACGGCCTGAAACCAAATACTAATCCTACTTGAAGAAACACTTTAGGGCAAAAGGGTCACGTTTAAAGTATACTCTGTCAAGGGTGCGTTTGTGACTGTGACTTGTACCTGTTTTGAGCATGAAGATGGTGGAGAACTGGCAATGTCGGAGAGAAAATAGGTCTGGGGGAGAGAGAGTGGCGAGCGACGAGGGAACAGACCACAGAGATCTGGGGACAGCTCTCCCTCTCATGGCGGCTGCCTAAGGAGCAGGCAGGCAGAAGCTCTGGTTCCCAGGGCAGAGTGCATTCCCTTGAGATTTTAGAAATGTTCTTTTCTGTTAATCTTCCCAACTGCTTGACAGGCTCTGTCCCTGCAGCCACTGACCACTGTGCTATGGAGTGTCCTAAAGAGTCACAGATAAAACAGACCCCAAATGCCTTACACTACGTGGAGAGAGAAACAGGCCCTCTTCTTAAGCTAGGAGCACATTCCTCTCCCTTCCTGCTTTCATCTTGATTGAGTTCCCATCTCTCGTAGAACACAAACCAATCAATATCTAAGTATATATTTTATATACAGCACAGATTATGCACACATGGGTATTTTCGAGATAAAAGATGCATGATCTCTTGAATTACCTTGTAGGAGCTCAGCAAAATAAAGAAATTAAGTTTCACTTTATATGCTGACATTAAGAAAAAATCTCCACGGTCTGGTGAGGTGACCAGACAGGGAAAGGCGTTTGGAGCTGTGTAGACCAGGAGACCCAAGTTCGATGCTTAGAAACCATGTAAAGAACCAACTTCACAAAGCTGTCTTGTGATCTTCATAGGAAGGCATGCATGCACACATACAAAAATCCCCTTGTAAACCTCTTGTACATGGGAACTGTATTTCAACATCTTATTTAATGAAACACCACCCCAACGGCAGTAGCCCAGGGTCTGATCTGCTTGGAATACACTGCCTGTTGTAGTAAACCAGCATCTGTTTGCCTAGACGGCTCTCATCTGCAGTGAAAAAGCTCTACAGTTGAGGAGCACACAAGACGCATGAAGGAAGAGAGCTGGAGCTATGTCTCAGTAGTGGAGAATTTGTCTACAAGTCGAGGAAGAGCTGACAGGAACCTTTGCTGAGACCTGAGGTGGGGGGACTCTCAAAAGGGACTTGGAGATTGAGGTAGGAGAAAGAGAGCCCGTCATCTACTACTCAACCATAGATATAGCCTCGGAGCTTCCAGCTTGGCCTCAGGGTTGGCCAGCCTCTGAATGGCTGCATCCCTAGGTTGCTATTTGGTACCCAACTCAGACGCAGAGCTTGCCTTTTAGCTCAGGATATTAAGGAGAAAATAGCAGCATGACTGCTGTTGGTACTACTCCTAACATCTATCTACAGGAGCTCTGGTGGAGGCACCCTAACTGAGTGCTGGGCACCATGAGCTGAACTCACAACACACGTACAAAAACAGACACGTATTACAGGGAAAGGAGACTGAGAAATGAAGGCTAAGAGGCTTGCTGAAGGCTGCACAGCCGTGGGTAATGGAGAAGGATGCCCAATGGCTTCCCGACCATTAACCACGGCTGCTCGATGCCTTTTCTCTCTCTGGTTCTTACTGAGAAATGGGAACCCGTCTGTGCTTCTGGAGCAATGAACGGATTCCGTCTGAAGTGGCCGTCAGAAGCAGATCTATTGCTTTTCCTAATGGGGACTCTGAAATGTCATCTATCTGAACACTGGACTCAGACAGTTGTTAGGGTTGGAGCTTTGAGCTGTGGAATTGCTGGGAATATGGGGGGGGGCTCAACAGACAATAACAGATCTTTTAGAGGCGGGGGTAATGCTATATGTTTAAAAATATTCTTACTGCCGCTTTTGGGGCTAGGATTGAGTTGAAAATACTCACATTTGATATTAGAAACACTGAATTTGACTCACACATTCTTTTACTGGCTAAAATTATCCTGCAGAGTGATGCGCTGATTTGGTACTACGTCTTGCTATACTCTACAGGCGGTTAGCGCTAGAGAACAGATGTGGCTATACTGGAATCCATTTGCTTCTAATGTAGAATATTGGAGAAAAATAGAAATATAATTAAGATCAGCAATGCAAAGTCATTTGGTCAAGAAGAGCTTCGCAAGCATGGTGCTTAAACCATGCAGAATTTAACGGATTAGGGTCCGTTAAACCATCACTTTTTGTAACAAAATATAAATAGAAAATCTGTATGTTAATATTTTCTGAACAAATAAATTATTCTATTGTATTTCTGCTCTTTCTAATCTACTGTTTCCAATCGGGAGCTATTGGTACAGCCTTCACTACTGGGGGGTATGAACTTGGTGTTGTAACATTTTTACTTCTGAAGTGGCTACACTTGCTTGTTGAAGCTTAACGTTCACCCAGGCACCACTTGAGCCCCTAGGCACCACGTGAGCTCCTCCGGAGCAAAAAAGGCAGTCCTCAGGGTGGGCCCGGGCACTTAAGGATGGAGCTACTGCCCAGCGGATGCTTCCTAGGAGTTGGTACTTGGCTGTGGGCATCATGGATGTTACCTTGCAATCCTCCTGTTAGCTCTGAGAACCATGGTGCTGCTCTCCCCACCCACTGGTTAGAGAACCAGAGCCTAAATCAATGAAGAAATTTGCTAGGACTACTAAGCTAGTGAGTGAGACTGGAGCAAAGGACCCTATAACCCAGAGCCCACAGCCAAACCCTTCTACTCTAATCTGCCCAAACAGCAGAAACAGTTCAGGAAGAGATACTGGCTTCCAATGCTGCTTAAACTGCAAAAAGCAAGCAAACCAACCAACCACTACCACCAATAACAACAACAAAGAGATGGAACCCTAGTCGCCTGGTGGAGCGGCTTGGGAGGCTGAGGCAGAAAGACTGCAGTAAGTTTGAATCCAGTTCTTCACCAGCATAGAGTACAAAGAAAGACTCTGTCTTAAACAAGTCTCTGAGGTAGTAGAAAAGCCAGGGGGGCTGCAGTAAGTTTGAATCCAGTTCTTCACCAGCATAGAGTACAAAGAAAGACTCTGTCTTAAACAAGTCTCTGAGGTAGTAGAAAAGCCAGGGGGGCCGTTGGTTAATAGACCATCTCCTAAGCACTCACTGGCAGCTGGGCCCCAGAGAAGGCAGGTGAAGCATGGGTCAGACCCGCTGGAGCTGGGAGTTAGTTGGGAAAGCGGCCATATGGCAGGGAAGGTAGAGAGGAGTTAAGTCAACAACTGTGGAGAGTGTGAACTTGGAAGCCTTGCTTCTGGCTCCAGTTCTGCCTCCTGGTGTGAACTTGGCAAGCCACCTAACTATTCTCAGCCTCTGTTTCTCTGGGCAGCGTGAACTGAAACCTATTTTACTTCCCTCCCAGATTGTGAGGATCAAATGGAGTGAGGCCTATGGACCATGAGGCTCACGCGCACGTGGATCGTGAGGTTCACACGCACGTGATGCTCACACGCACATGGACCGTGTGTATGCTCACATGCAGATGGACCATGAGGCTCACAGACACACGGACCGTGATGCTCACACGCACATGATGCTCACACGTACGTGATGCTCACACGCACATGATGCTCACACGTACGTGATGCTCACATGCACATGGAATGTGATGTTCACACGCACACGGACCGTGAGGCTCACACGCACACGGACAGTGACGCTCACACGCACATGGACTGTGATGCTCACACGCACACGGACCGTGAGGCTCACATGCACATGATGCTCACACGCACATGGACTTGCTATCAGATTGATAGTTCAAACCTAGTTTTTTAAAGTGAGGAAAAGGTAAGAATTGACCCCTTACCAAGATGAGCACATGAAAATGGCCAGTGCCATTCAGTTGGGACTTTAAGGAGAGGTGCTTGTGTCCCAACCTTATGGCTAGAACTAAGCAACAGTACTGGTAACTGAGACCACGGCTGCTCAACCTTTCTGTGCTGTGTATGAAAATAAATAGCTACTTAAGAAAGCAGTTTGTCGGTTTCCTAAAAAGTTAAACACTTGTTTGTCATTCAACGGACTTATCTCAGTATGCTAAGAACTTATATTCGCATAAATGCCTTTGTGTGGGTTTTTATGGAGACTTATATTTTTATGGCAAGTTTTTACCACCAGTGAAAGAGCCCAGATGTCCATCAAGTGGGAATGGATAAACATGGTGGGCTGCTACTCAGCTATGAAACGAAGCACATTAGTCATATACCCCAAATACAAGCGGATCTCAGATGCTTTATGTTCAATGAAAAAGAGCGCCTGATTCAGAAGGTGCCAGAGTATATATATAACTGACATTTATTTGACATTCTCAAACCTGCAAACTCAGTGACAGTTCCCTGGAGCTTAGCTATGGGACCAGGGTGACCTTAGGGTCTGTGAGACTGGTCTGGATCTGGATCAGTGATAATGGTTATTTTGTTGCTTTAACATTAGTACTGTTATGTCTTTGACTGTTTCATACAGGTCTATAGTACAGAACAGTTACATTTCCTCCCCACCCTTACCTTCCCTTCTCACTTCCATCAACCCCTCCTCCCATCCCTTCCCCCCTTACCCCTCCCCTTCTCACTTCCATCAACCCCTCCTCCCATCCCGCCCCACCCTCACTTACGATGTTTGGTTTTCTCTGATGACCTGTTCAATCTAAACAGGAGGACCTGTGTAATCACTGCCTGAGGACTAGCCCTTAGAATCCAGTGGGGTCACCGGTGGATACAATGTGAAGTCAGTGACTTCCTCTTTCCCTGAATCTGTCAGTAGGAAATACCTCAGCAGTTGGGCAGGGCTCCCTAGTCCTCCCTGACCCAAGCCTGACACTGTCGATGGTCCATTCTTTGCAGACTCGGTACAGTCATCCATGGTTGCTGAGTGTTCACGATCGCAATGGCTGTTTATTGCTTACTGTTGTTTCTGAGGTAAGTCTCAGATAACTCAGTCTGTCCTTGAACTTGCCCATAACTTAGGAAGACATTGACTTCTTGATCCTTCTGCCTCTGCCTCCTAAGTGCTGGGATTACAGTTGTGAGATATATATAATATATATTATATACATATAATAATACATATAATACATATAATAATACATATAATAATACATATTATATATATATGTGTGTGTGTGTGTGTGTGTGTGTGTGTGTAGTTTTGAAAAAATGCCTTACAGATAGGCATGAAAAGAGTCAATTTTATTATATGTGGATTGCACCTCAGTTTTTAAAAATGGGAAAAACAACAGCACCGAAAACCTGTATGAAGTCAGGCGAAGGACTCAGGTCACACCTTAGCTAATGTTTCTCCCACTATTTGGCTTAGTAACTTCCTTCCGAGTTGTTCACCACAGACCAAGGTAAGTTTCAGCTCACTGAAACTGGTGATAAATTTTGAGTTTGCAGAGTTAGAAGACTCTGAATTAAAGAGGTTTTACTTCAGTCTCTGAAAGGTACTTTCAATCTCAAAACCTTTCAAGATCATGTTCTCTACCACAGAAATATAGCCCCATCTGAAGTGACAGGTGAAAATTATTAGCTACAGGTGCCTTGCTTTGGGGTACAAGGACTGATGGTAACCAGTCATTGCTGCATCTTGCCAAAGAAGGGAGTGGAAGGGAGTCACTCACAAAACATACACCCACCTCTGACGAAATTTACACCCACCTTCAGGGTTCCTCAAATACTCCGCCTTACCGAGGCTTTCGACTCCTCAGTGAACGGCTCATGGATAGAATTCAGGAGCAAGACTAACTTCTAGGGGCAACGGGCGATTCTCTGTCAGTATGACTACAGAAGACCAAGAGTGTGCCCCTCTTTTAAATATTGTTGGCCTGTTTAAAGCGGAAGACAGGCAGCGGAAGCCAAGCCTTTCGTCTAGAGCCGGATTGTGAAACCGCAGTACCATATCTTAGCACGGTTGTCCTGGAACAATGTGTGTTTCTATAGCCAACCTTGTTACTTATCTGCTCCCCCCTTTTCTTTTCTTTTTATGTGGATGCATGTTTTACCTGCACGTGTGTTTGTGTAATGTGTACATGTAGTGCCTAAGGAAGCCTGAAGGGGGCAACTGGTCACCCGGAACCAGATTGACAGGCAGTTGCACACCTCCATGGAAATGCCAGGAATGGAACCCGGGCTTTCTGGACAAGCAGCCAGTGATCTTCAGGGCAGCACTGTCTCTCCAGCCCTGCCAGCGTTCCTTTCGAAAAGCCTTTCTTTTCTTCCCCACCCCTTGACCCAATTCCCAGCTTCTCTATTCACTTCACTTTTTAAATTTGACAAATTCAGCCTCTACCTTCTGTGTTATGTAGCTCTGTACGCTGAAAATGCACTCCTGAAATGGTGGCATTTCTATCTTCACGGGCCCTTCCACCATAGTGCAAAAGGTAGAAAATTAATATGCAAGTAGGGACTGATAGGAAGTCTGATATGAATCGGGACAAAGAAGAAAAATAAAGTTTAGGCAGTGGAGTGTGGGTTCCCATCTAGATGGGGGCAGAGGTGGGGAAGGTGGCAACAAGCAGGCACTTGATACAGACATGAAAGTAGAAAGTATGACCATAGAGCATAAAGTGGTCTAAAGAAGGGGAAGTGGGAGACAAGACTGAGTCATGGGGGAAGAAAGACACATTTTGTATATTTTTTCTCTTATGCAGAATCAATCGATAGATCGATCAATCAATCAGTCTATCATCTATCTGTCTAATCTATTTATGTATTTTACAGAAAAGCGAAAGAGAGACTATTTGGGAAGAGGAAGGGTACAGGTTTGGAGTTCAAGGGAGGACAGTGGATGGAAGCAAATGTGATCAAGATACAAGGCTATCCATGCTTGTGTAAGATAGCCTAATGAAAGCCACTGTGTTGCACACCTGTGTAAGATAGCCTAATGAAAGCCACTGTGTTGCACACCTGTGTAAGATAGCCTAATGAAAGCCACTGTGTTGCACACCTGTGTAAGATAGCCTAGTGAAAGCCACTGTGTTGCACACCTGTGTAAGATAGCCTAATGAAAGCCACTGTGTTGCACACCTGTGTAAGATAGCCTAATGAAAGCCACTGTGTTGCACACCTGTGTAAGATAGCCTAATGAAAGCCACTGTGTTGCACACCTGCCGAAAACAGAAAGAGGAGGCCAATGTGGCTGCTGCATGCAGAATAGATTGCCCACGAAATTGAATCTCATCAGGAAGTGGCTGTGGAGTGAGCTCCAGAACAGCCAGGTCTACACAGAGAAACCCTGTCTCGAGAAACCAAAGCAAACAAATATACAAACAGACAGACCAAAAATACCACCAACGTCAATGAAAAATGAGAAAGTTGAGGCTTCTCTTGCTAAGTTTTATTTCTAAGCCCCCAAAAGAGCATGTTGTTTACTTAGGGGGCTTCTAAACTCAACGTAACTCCTGCTCTGTGGTCAGCAGAACAAAGAAGATCACTCAGATGGTGCATTCAGAGCATCGCTCAGGGTGGTGGAATCCAGGCCCCCCCCCCCCCCCTATCTCAGCTAGCACTAGTGACGGGGTCTCCCTTCGGCTTATACATACAGGGCGCCACACCCACACCTCCGCCCACACACAAAACAACTGACCAAAGAGTTAAAACAACAACCCTGGCCCCCAACCGCCAACGTCAGGTCCTAAATTGCAGATGTTATTAGTAATGGGAAAAGTAAGTAGTTGTGTCTCTCAAGCATGACTCAGTTCAAAAACCATTTATCCAGCCCCTAAAGGGTCCTGTGGAGGCTCAGTGCGGAACAGAAGATGAAAACGCCCGACTCCCGCCTTCTGCGCATTCACGGAGCCATGACAAATGGCTTCCCGAGTTTGTGAAAGCCACGAGTCCCCTCTCTTTAATCACACTGCTGTGTTCTAGGTCAGCTGAAGGACCAGCCACAATAAAAGAATTCTGTTCTTTGTCAACTGGAAAATTAAACCTCCTTCTCTAGCTGTCCTTAGCCGCTGACCCTCCGCAGCTGGGATGATCGTTCCCTTCCTCCCAGGGGTTGCTGTTATTCTGAGCCCCCCCCCCCCCCCCAGAGCAGAAAGGAAAAGCGTTTTCAAGGCGTGTCTTCTGTCGAAGGTACCCCTGCACTTTGGTGCTGAACAGGCAATAAATCATAATAAATGGAAGTGGTAGCCCATGGCACGATCTGATTGAGTCGTTTAAGCGGGCACTTTGAGTTGACAACAGGTGCGGTGATTACGCCATAGGCGCAGGAAACAGAGGAGCCAGAGAAACAGCTTGACCAAAGTGGCCGCTTCCCAAGGGCAATGCCCCTGTTCATGGCTGCTCAGCCTCAAGGCCTGCAGGACCCAGTGGGTGAGTAACCAAGGCACTGCGAATTCTCCCACCTCCTCTGTAGAGGGCTCTACAACAAGCTCACGGCTTGGCTGCCACTTAAGACTTGCCTTCTGAGTCTGTGGTTCTGAGGGCTGAGGTTCTAAGTGACCTGCGGATACTATGCCAGGCACTAACAGACTAATCCTCACATTAGTGTCTAGGTGGAGTCGTTCAGAGGGAAGCTTCCAGCCCTGCTGCTGCTCTGATCTTGACTTGACCAGGGAAGTCATTATCAGTAATAATAATGGGTGCAGTAATGATAATAATACCAAATGTCTGGAGACATATTGTGACACCCCACTGCAGCTGGCGGATGGGGACTGTTTTTGTATATATTTTCCAAAAGACCTCGATGGGAGGACGTGTGACTTACTGCTGGGTCACGTTTGTAAGTAAGCAGGAATGAACTAGAAAGTGGCTGAGTGACCCCCGGAGACTTCCAATCACACAGCTGTCCTTCACTTTGCCTGGGTCGGCTAGGTCACCTCACTGGGTTGTCTTGGTGGGCCCAGATTGGCAAAAGACCCCCAGCTTGTATCATGCGTATATAAAAGAGGCCAACTGGAGGAGGAGGAGTTGGAGATCTTTTGCTAATTGTCTGTGCAGGGGTATGAGGTAATTTCCAAGGCCGGAATAAGCTGTCGCCACTCTGCACATAGAAGGTGGACCACCCGGAGTTTGCAGAGGGCTCACTGTGCTCCTTGTCCTTACGCCACAGATGGGTCCGTTGGCTGCAGGGATGAGTGCTGGGAGCCATGAAGGGGGAGGAGAGCGAGGTGACTCAGAGACCACGTGCTTCTCGTCTGCAGCCCTGTGCACTGAAGAAAGCTCGGATGGAAAGACAAACCGCCAAGATTGCTGCCACAGGGTCTCACTGGGCAGACAGCAGAGCCAAAGAGGCTGCTTCTGCCTGACTTGTGGTAAGCTTGCTCATCGTGGTCCTTATAAAACCAGGAGGCTAGCCCTTTGAGAGGCAGCTGGTGGGCTGAGATCAGAGCCTACAGCCCCCATTGCCTGCTGGTCCTTGGGAGAGCTCCTTTAATAAATGTTCTGTAAGTAAGCGTTCCTGTCTCTCCTTCAGCTTCTGCTCAGACAGCTACCTGGGGGCAAAGCAGGGTCAGGTATAGAGAAAACAACAGCTGTGAGATTCAAGATTCCTATAGGCCAGGATCTCTAGGATACTGGGGACCAGAGAAAAATGAAGGTCTAGTGAGGCTGATCTTCTTACTAGGGGCCCTTGTCCCTGGTGTCTGTCCGCAAAAGGACCTGCTCCCTGGAGGCCTCAGCTGAACTAAACCTCATGGAATTACCCACACAAGACAGTTCTGTACCAATGCAAAGTATGGAGACTGGAAATATCTGTTAGTGCAGAGTGGAGCTGTCTGACACAGTGGCCAGAATCTGAGAGCCAGGGCTTCAGCAACAAACACCTCAGCAGAGGCACCACACTGAGACACCAGCATCCCCTGAAGTCAGCCCAGGAAAGCTTTGGCATCAGGCCAGCAGCACACAAGGAAGTGGAAAAAACAGCATCCTTGGAGGCCAGAAGTTGGGTTCTGATACATTGTCTCTTGCTTCCTGCCTGGGAGACCTTGGGGCGAACCATTCCTCTCTCTGGGCTTTCTTTTCCTAACTGCTAAATGTTAGCCAGTTCCACTCCCTCCCTTGTAAAACTGTCCTGTAGGGAACTCTCAGAGAAAGCTTTACCCAAACACAGAGAGAGAGGGAGGACTTTCTCCATCTCTATCACTTGCTGAGAAAAGGCTCAACTATTAAAACGATCACTTTGGCGATGTTTCAAAACTGAAATCGCTATAAAGGCTGGAGACTATCTCAGTGCTCAGTGGTCTGTTCCCTGTGGAATTCGGCCTGGGAAGTCAGCGGCACAATGCGGTGAGCTCTTTGGAACTGCATCCTGACCTCAGTGGGGAAGAGAAGGTTCCACGGGATTGTTTTAAGTTTAGAAGTACAGCTGGCCTCTTGCTCTCTGGGGGTGGAGATGTTGAACACTGTTTTTGTTTATATCCGCTTGAAATGACCGACAAAGCTGGAAGCTGGGTCCAGGCTGCCTCGGAGGATGGGCTGTCCGTGTTTTCCTCCTTTGCAGCATTTAAGCTCGAATGACTCCATCAAGTCAGAAGGCTTTTAACGGCCACGCGGCCAATGTCTTCACGGTCAAGCGTTTCTCATTGTCGTCCGCTCAGGACGAGTGAAGACCAATCCATCTTTTATTTTTGGCAACATCTTTCCCCGGGACACGGGAAATGTGTCCGTAGCATGCCAAGAGGAAATAGTTATGAATGTTAGGAGGGGCAAGTCTGAGCCTCAAAAAGTTAGGAGAATGCACTTTTGATGTAATGACTCAGCTTATTCTTAACTGAAAGCAAACGCAGAAACCAGTGACTACAGCAGGCCAGTTACTTGTGTGGAAGTCTTAGCCCGTTCAAGTTCAAGTTCATTCTTCTAATTCTTTCACCTTGCCAGGGTGGCTTGGTTGAAGGTAAATGGGGGAAGGTAAGGCTTTTAATATAGTGCATCTCTCTTCGAGGATCTCTATTCACTTATTTTATGGGAAACTTCCATCAAAATAATGTGATTTTCTTGCCCCCACCCCACTTTACAATTCTATTATCTCTAAGTGGAAACACTGCTGCTCTTAGTAGTGTGTGTGAGTGAAGCAGATTGCAGACAGGAACTCCTCCTGAAATAATCACTGAATCAATGGCAATGTCCAGGTGACTAGACAAAGGACCTTAGTGTCATTTGATACAGGTGGGAATTCAGGCCAAACGTGAATGGAAAAGACTCGGGTATTTCATGTGGAAGATGAATCTAAACGGAAAAGCCAAAGGTATGTAAGAGAGAAACAACCTTATAATGACTGGCGGCCCCTGTTTTATTTATTTATTCCTCCTTTATCCAAACAATGAATAATTATTCCCATCCTCGAGGCAGGGTGATATGCTGGCCACCGGGAACAGAAAAGGAATTAGAACCCTCTCTCTCTCTCTCTCTCTCTCTCTCTCTCTCTCTCTCTCTCTAAGACAGTGTTTCTCTGTAGCTTTGGGGCCTGTCCTGGAACTCGCTCTGTAGACCAGGCTGGCCTCGAACTCACAGAGATCCGCCTGCCTCTGCCTCCCGAGTGCTGGGATTAAAGGCGTGCGCCACCACCGCCCGGCTGAACCTTCTCTTTTTGACCTTGTAGAGTTGGCGTTCTAGGGAAAGAGGACGTCTAAAGAAATAGATACGGTGCTTTTTGTTGGGCTCTTTAGTGGACTTGCACATTGAGTGATAGATATAAAGATACAGGAGAATTTCTTAGGAATATATTTTTGTGCTAATGTATCTGAGTAATGTTGCTGTTCTCCAGAGCCTGCTGTGTCCCTGTCACCAAGTCTGTGTCTGTGCACACACGCGGGATCGGCCCTCTTTGCCTCCCTCTGAGACCTGAAGATTCAGCTACCCAGAGCTGAACTTGTATTTCATTTACAACCGTGCAGTTCTCTTGACAAAGAGCAAGGAAGCAAATCCAAGTGTCTTAGCTTTTAATTTGATAAGCATCAGGTGAATAAACTCCTCAAGATGCCTCGACCTGCCTGTTGGTCATTTCTTTGACTGTCTTAAGGCACAGACGGTACTGAGGACTCTTGAAAAGAAAAGAACCTGGTCCCGATGTCCATACTCATCTGAAACTCGCTTCCTGTTATTCTTAACATATCAGGCAGCAGGAGGGGGAAATCCTCCGGGGCTCCCTCGGCAGCTGCACAGTCAGCCATCTCTGGCTGCCGCCGGTTTGTTTGTTTTTTATCCTTTTCCACTGGGATCAACAGCTTCTGTGACCGGAACCGGAGCTAGGTTAAGTACGCTTTGTCTATACTTTGACTTCACCATGAAATACACTGGCTTTTCCTGTCATCAAAGGTGTTTAGTGACTATGGCAACAGGCTGATTAGCTAAGGGAATCTTGGATCTGTAAGTCTAATTTCACCATTAAAGCTGTGTATATATTCTTTACAATTTGTCTGCATTAATCTACGCCGTTACAATTAGCTCCCAAGGTCTGGGAGTGTTCTGTTCATCTGCTGGTGAGCTGCAGCTGCCTTCTGAGGGGGTACTGAGCGGACTCGGAAGCCTCATTCCACATGAACAACCAGTTGGGTGGGAGGCATGACGTTCCACCTCCTCTGTCCTAAATTGCGTTCCTATGTCCCCAATGCCTCACGATGCTCACACAGTTGGACACTCGGCAGCTCTGCATCTTTCCTATCAATGCCAAGGTCAAGAAGCAGATGGTGTCTGGTGCCCCAGACCTGGCAGACTGGAAGCTATAGAAACTGAAAAATGAACCCACAGTTGAGCAATGGTGCAGCTAGGAACGTAATGTCAAAGCTGGGCAGTTCCAGAAAGAACCAGAGATAATCATGTGCCCAGTGTCAGGCTCAGGAGACCAGCAGAGGTCTCCTGGGACACAGCAGAGGAGGATGCTCGGCTATCTAGTTTAAGGTGTCTTCGATAGGTGTTATCGAGGCTACACACTCTGATCAGGAGACAGGATTAGCAAAATGGCTTCATCTGGGGCTAAATATCGTCACTGATTTCTGATAGGATTAACTTGGGCCAAATCATGGGGCCGCATGGGGAGTTCTGGGGAGGTTATTTTTAATCAGCCTTTCCCACCAGGTACTTTATAAATGTGTTAATAATAATAAAGAACAATATTAGCTTTGGACCAATGGCATAATGGCGCCGGCCATTTTCCGACTTGGAGAGCACGAGCAATCTAAATCAAAATCTGTAATTAAAAAGGATAATGACTTCTAAATTAGTTTTTATTAATAGAATTAAGCCATATTAGGTCTTAGATGATATCATAAATTTGACATTAGAATGTTCACCCTTAATGAAAACATATAAGGACTGAATGATTTAAAGGTCTGATACTGTGTGTTGATTTATAACATTAAATATGTTATATCATCAATATGACGCCACTTAAAGACCCTGTGTCACTAGTGAAGGGTTTAGGTGGTTGCTTGAAGACCTAGGTCACATACAGATGAAAGCCAGAGAATGGCCATCTCTTACAGAGTTGCAGGCTGCCCTCCACGGCTGTGTGTTCTGCGTGTCTCATCTTAATAAAGGGCTGATCAGTCAGGATGTTGGGTTGTCCCACAAATAACCAAGGGAGGCTATAAGAATGGGACATGGGACCTCCTTCCTTGGATATATGTGTCTGGCTTTGCTGTCTTGGGCAGGGAGCTGCCAGGAAGGAAATGAGCAGGAATGCCTCTCAGTGAATGGCAGCAGCCCTGACAAGGCTGCAGGCTGCCTGTCCAAGGCTACTGGACTTTCTTGAATTGTCTATTGATGGCCTCGCCATCTGCCCTGCCGTTTGCACCTCAGCTCCCCAGTTCCTCTGCTAGTCAATCAATCACCAGGGAAGTCAAGGGCGGGGTCTCCGGTTTTCCCTTTTCAGGTATTGGGGAGATTCTGTCTTTGCTGGACTTTCTAATCCTCCCTAGGGGACTTCTAGTATTTCTATTTCACACTACTCAGAAAAGACATGATTTTGGTGTCTTCTAGTTCCCTGTACTAATGCATTGAGCTCATACAGCCCAGGGGCGGTAGGCTTCGCTGAGGTTGGTGTAGATGAACAGTGTGTCTCAGTCTCCATCCACTTAAGGATGAAGCCTGAAAATCCTTGGTCTTAAATCATTCCAGGGGCGTTTCCAATAAACACTGGAAACTCTGGGGTGCTAATACCAAATGAAAGAACTAGCAACGGCTTCAAGGTTTTACATCCAGACCTGTGATGTGCCTCTTGTATTTAAAGGACGTGCCAGGACACACACAGAAAGACCCGTGAGGTAAAACAGATAAAAGAAATCACCTTGCAATGACCCCTGAATTCCTAACTTGATCAACATCGAGCTTCTCCTGGGGAGGGACCATTCCAAATGAGAGACAGATGTGGAGACAAGACCAGGAGAGCAGGTTCAGTCCATTCTGGCTCAGAGCATGTAGGGCCGAGGCCTCTCTGCTTCTGCTGCCTGCTCACCGCTCCGACCTGGCTAGCTCTGGTTCTCCTTGCTAGGCTCTTCCACTGTAAATCTCTCCCGAGGTCTCTATGCTTGCTCTTCCCTGCCACAAATGGTTGCAGAGAGAACTGCAGTTCCGCGATGTTGCGGTGGTTCTCCACCCGTTTGTGGGTGGGGTGGGGACACCTATTTGAACTCGACTAAGGAAACACACTGGTTTGAAGGATGCCGTATGTCTTGCTGTCCCTGATCACATCCTCTAAGAATACACCCGGAAGAGCAAAACCATCACCGCGCTGCTGCTTCTCACGCATTACAAGGATGTCTCAATGTTTTCTTATTTAGTTCCGAAGGGGAAAATGAGACCTTCAAGTAGCCAGGATCTCACTGAACACTGCCACACTTCAGAATTTATACCTGTAATTTTCCACACACTCATGCTCCTGGCAATGAGATGCTCACACTAAGATCGTACGGCCCTTTGGTCTATGAAATACGACACTATTTCTCTTTCCTAAATACCGTTTCCTACTTTGGGACTGATAATGAAAGCTGTATGATACTCAAGCAAAAGGTCAATAAATCCTTCACAACAGAGCAATTCACCAGGTAGAAGATGTCCGCATTTTCCAGTTTTCCTACTTAAAGACATTTTCCCAACCCACACTGCTAGCACTTACGTATTTATTAAGTGTCACAACTGTATTTGTAGAACACATTTTCATACTCGATTTTGCCCCTGAATAGTTTACCCTTTGCTATAAAGCTATCTGAGCCTTAAGGACGCCCTATTCAAATTGCCTTGCTTTAGACCAATGTTTTTAAACTGGCATTCCAATTCATTTAGGTAATCTTTATTTTCCATATGAAAGATTCTTCAAATTAAGTCAGTGTTTTTAAAAAAAAATGGGAAGAAAGAAATGGCTCCTGAAAGAACTGGTTGAATATGAAGGAATCTTCTCTGCTTGGCCAAGGTGGTCGTGAAGACCAGGCGCAGCACTTTCTCCACGAGTCTGTTCCAACTTTAAACACAAGGGATCTCCCAGAGGCGGCTGCCGCCTGGTGGGCAGAATCGAGGAACAGTTAGGCAGAGACAGACTCACTAGGTTTGTTCCTCCCCCACTTTTCAGGAGAGAGAGTCAGAAATTCCTTTTGTGTCTTCCATTTTTTCAACTACACACAGCCACCCTCCTCCTGGGGACTGCGGTGTCTTTGGTGGGTTTGAAGGGTTCCTGGAGTCCTTGCTTGGCTGGGCTGCTAACAGGAGGAGGGCTAACTCATCAGCAAGATTCACTCATTTCCTTGAATAGAAACACCACAGGAGTCTGCTCTGCCAACCCAGGCCTCTGAAGCCAGTCTCTGGGTGCTGGGGACTCCTTCCTGAACATCAGCCTGCTCTGGTTTTAGGAATGAGCCACTGTTTGTGTCCATTCTGCCATGGGCAAACGAAACCCTCTGGCCTTGTTCTCAGTGGTGTCTGAAGCTCTCCTAAGGCCCATAGGATTTTGGAAGAGCCGCTTAACCCCAGAAGTGGCTTGGGTTTCTTTGAGACTAATTGTGCTTCCCCCAAATAAATAAAACACACGGATGTAACCGGGTCCTGAGTTACCGGAAGGCTTAGGAGTTTTAAAACTGCCAAAGAAGCGTGCTATGGGATTGCACAGTCCGCTGTTTCTTTGAGAAATAGCATTAGTGCAGCTTAAAAACAAACCGAGAGACACGGAAGGAGGCATAGAACAAAGCGAATTGTACACGGATATAATGTGTTGCGCTATTGGTCCACACGCTCTTTTCCAGTTCTGAAGGTGGTCCTGTGTCAGTGAGGCTTAGACACAGAGGTGCAACCATCTCTCTGGGTTAAATGCATCTGAGCCCAGGAGCTCTGTGGGATTGGGGCAACCTACTCTACAGACATGTGGTCACTGCCAGCATTCAGAACTGTTCATTATGACATACAGCATCTGCCGGAGTTTGGTTAATGGAAAGGTACTTAATGAAAAATATTCTCCATCACCAAAGAGTGGCACCACATTACAACAGGATGTGACTGCCTGACTTCCCCTGTCTTCTCCAAGAATATACTTATTCTTTATCTGAAGGTTTTATTTTTCAGTTATCTTAAATAGAAATCAAGGTTATACAGGGATATATGACCTCAATGGATTTTGTCTTGTGAAATTTAGATATAACAGAAAAATAAGCAAACAAAATTTTAGTTCATTAGACTTAGTATTTATAAAATTAAATACTAAGCAGTCATTAAATATGATCTATAGCCGGGCAGTGGTGGCAAAAGCCCTTAATCCCTGTACTTAGAAGGCAAAGGCAGGGGGGATCTCTGAGTTTGACGCCAGCCTGGTCTACCAGGGTGAGTTCCAGGACAGCCAGAGCTAAATAGAAAAATCCTGTCTAGAAAAACCAAAAAGAAAAAAAAAATCTATAGAAGTATATTTAACATCATAGAATAATAATATAAACATCAGAGAAGAATCCAAAAACCAAAATGGTTATATTTTTAAAAGAAAATTCATTTTTGAATTTTGATTATCTTTAGTTTTGAAATAGTCTATTACTAATATGTAGTATGTTGTTAAAATAAGTAAAGGTTATTTTATTTTTTTCCAAAAGCAATCTACTGAGCAGGAATTACGGAAAATGGCCATGCTCCCCTGGATTTTCCCCTCTGGAGCCCCTACCCATCTTCTTCCATCCTAGACTTCCTACCCGCGGGGGGTCCTTACCTTGCTGCCTGGTAGAAGCTGATTTTCTGTTTTGGGTAGACCAAAGTAAAGATGAAAGACTACAAAAAGCTTAACGAGGCAAAATGTGTCAACTGAAGATCATTAGCATTGCTCAGATTCGGAGGTGGAAGCTGTCAGGTCCAAAGAAAAGTCCCAACTCCAGAAAGCCGCCAGATAACCAGAAACGGACTCAACGCCTGGACTTACTTACAGGAGGGTTTCTGGCAGTTAGATAAAAGCCTTCATTCTTCAGGAAGTTGGGAACCCAGGTTCCCTCCGCCAAAAGAAGTCCTTTCCCTTACCTCTGGACAAAGGGGCGTCTGACTACCTGTGGTGCCTATTAGCATATCAAAGCACTTGCTGGCGACCAGGCTTCCTCAGGCACAAGTACCTGTTACAAGCCCCCCCCCCCCCCTCAAGCCTCCCAGCCTTCTCACCTCCTCCCCAGCCCTAAACTCCCTCCAGCTCAAAGTTTTCCTTACACCGCCACTGTTTGAGGTGCTCTCTGTGTCTCCTCCTCCTTCTCCCCCACACCCTCCTGGCCAGGAGCAAGCTGTTAGCCACGTTCAGCCTGCTTTCCCTCTCTGCTGCGAGACGCCCTTCTAACAGCCCCTGCTTTTGTTCTTCCAGACCCCACGATACCTTACCGTCTCTATGTACGGATGAGAGGTCAGGAGTGGCCACGGGAGTTCTAACCCAACAGGCTGGGCCTTCGATTCTGTTGTGTTTTTATTCAAACAGCTGGACCTCATCATCTGTGGGCGGCAACCATGCCTGAGAGCCCTGGCAGCAGCAGCTGAACTCACTTGGGAGGCTCTCAAGATCACCTTGTCCAGGCTACCCACCGCCTCTCAGGCCTTCTGAGACACTCCTCTTCCTCTCTCTCTCTCTCTCTCTCTCTCTCTCTCTCTCTCTCTCTCTCTCTCTCTCTCTCTGCCTTCACGTAACCTCACCTCCACAGGGTCTTCTAGACCAGTCACTTACAGATTCCCAACTCACCCTGTTTGCTGATGGAAGTTCCCTTAGAGATAAATCAGGCAACCACCAGGCATCATATCCACTAACATAGTTGTAGCCACCCGCCTGCCAATGGGAGCCTCCTCACAAAAGGCTGGATTAATTGCCTTGACTAGGCCACTCCAAATAGCCAAGGGCCAACAGGCTAATAGCTACACTGACTCTAAATATGCCTTCTTGATAGGCCACACTCATTCTGTACTCTGGAAGGAAAGGGGCTTCCTCACTACCAAGGGCACCCCCATAGTTAACAGACGCCTTATAGCCAACCTCTTGGAGGCCCTCCAGCTCCCTGCAGAAGTAACATTATTCACTGTGGGGGACACCAGTCCTCCAAGGATCCAATGGTCTTAGGCAATGCCAAAGATGACTCAGTGACCCGGGGGCCTTGCCTCCAGCTCCTGGGATTCCACAGAACATAACTCCCTCCTATCAGCCCTGTTATCAATCAAAAGAGAGGGACGAGCTCATAAAAGGGGGGGGGCACAAAAACAAAGGATGGATGATTCTATTTAAATAACCATGTCATCCTCCCTCAAGACCAGGCACTGTCAACCATTTCAGACATCCACCAGACCTTACACCTTGGCCCCAAAGCTTTGTTCCGCTTCCTGGAGCCCCTCTTTGACCCCACCCATATCTGAGATTGTATTTCACAGGTTCACTCCTCCTGCCAGACGTGTGCCCAGGCTAAGCCACAGGGGGCTGTCCACATACGTCAGCTTCGTGGACACCGACCGGGTGAAGATTGGCAGGTTGATTTCACCCATATGCCTACTCATAAAAAACTCTGTTATCTCCTAACACTTGTGGACACTTTTACAGGACGAATAGAAGTGTTTTCGGTCTCCAGGGAAAGGGCAGATGTGGTGGATCAGGTTTGGCATCCCACGGACCATCCAGATGGACAATGGGCCAGCTTTCACTTCCAGGGTCAAGGAGCGCGTGTCTGAAGCTCTCAACATCTCCTGGAAATTCCACATCCTTGGGAAAGGTGGAGAGGGCCAATGGACTCATCAAACAACAGCTAATTAAGCTGTCTATTGAACTCTAGTTATCTTGGCCCTCCCTTCTCCCCATTACCCTTACTCACCTCAGGGCCACCCCACTTTCCCCTATGGGCCTGAGCCCTTTTGAGCTGCGTTATGGCAGGTCCTTTCTCCTTAACCATCACCTCCCAGTCCAAACTCCTCCACTGGCAGGGTACCTGCCCTACCTCTCCCTCCTAAGGTCCCTTCTCCATTCACACGCTGACAGTTGTCTTCCTGCCCCCACACCAGGGAACCCTAATGCCCCTAAACCTGCCCTGCTCTCCCCAGGAGACAGAGCACTCCTCAAACAGCTAGCTGCTAGGCCTCTTGAACCTCGATGGACAGGACCTCACACGGTAATCCTTACCACACCCTCGGCTGCCAAGCTCCTGGGACACCTATGCTGGTACCATCTCTCCAGGCTCACATGGGCACCTACTCAGGACACTTGGTTTGTTCAGCAGAGAGGACCTTCCACCCTCCGGTTTTCCAAGATGCCACAATTAAGGGCCTACCTGCTCCTCATCTTGGGTGATAACAATATTTTTTTCTCCTAGTCACTGCCTAGTCATCTCCCTCAAGAAACAGATGCCTGGTGTCTCTGGGATGACAGTAAACAGGAGGCCTCTCCAGCCATACCTTTCTCTGAGCGTGAACCCACCAACACCCAGCTCTCTCTTCCCCAACATTGCTCCATGCCCGCAGGATGTAGCCAGACTTGAGTTGATGCCCCCTTTTCCAAAGAGAGCTAAAATGTTGGTCATAAGTATCACCTCAGCTTCTTGTCACTTCTTATACAAACAGTCTGGAATGTAATCCCAGCCCATCAAACCTTGACCCCTCCCCAGGGAAGGTCAAGACCACAGGCTCCTTAAACTGGTCCCCAGAAAATAATCATGTGTTCTTCCCTCTTCCTATTCTGTGGTTGCGTTGGTGACTTTCTGTCCCCCACCCCTAGGGCCACCTGAGAGCACAGGTATCTAATTAATCCTGGGTATCTTTTAATTTGACTTGATTTGGTCTGATTGGGATTATTTGTGTCAGCGGAGATGCTCGGAGACAGTCCAAACACACAGCGGCTGAACAACTGGGTGACTAGCTGGGGCTCTGGGCACAGTTGTGCTTGCTAACTGACCTGGCAGCTGAAGAAGGAGAAACAGTAAACGTTTTAATAAACATATGTCATGGCCCAGAAAGACATTAAGAAGGCTACGATTTCCATTTCGCATTTTGCAATAATGTGTTTATATTTATGTGGCCAGCCCCTGTGGAGTCAGCTCTGAGGCTCCCAGTGAAGGTGAATCTACATCAGAGTACTTTGCAAGCTCCTGGTTCCTCTGAATACAAGCACTGCCTGGAAGACACTCTGGCTCTCCTGAGAGCAGGCTGATCAGATGGAGCTGAGATAAGCAAGCCACCGGAACCTAGCAGGTTCAGCAAGGCACTTCCACACTTACCGGCCCATGGAGTCCTCATTCCAAACTCGGTCAAAGGCAAGAACCAAAACAGCAGTAGAAGCAAAACAGAGACTACGAACCAAGTGGGAAGTGAAGCCGCCATCTCTAACGATGTGCTGGGCTCCTACTGATGGCTCCTTTGAGAACCTCATTGCCTCTCATATAAAGAAGGCCTCAGGGCTGCCTGGTACCAGCACAGCTGATGACTCCCTGGGCTCACCACTGCTAAAGGCTCAGAAGTACTGGTTCCCATTAGTGTTCCATACACTTATTTGTAAAAATATTGCAGTAACAATTCACAGGTTTTCATCTAACCCATTGCCAGCATTATAGGCAGTCAGGTTAAATGCACCAGATTCCTGGTTCTCTTGCAAATCTGAAACCCCACAAGTGTAATTGTTAGATCCTGTGATGATTTCATTTTTAATCTTTTGTTGATTCCAATTTTAATCTATCATGTTATTTCCATGGCATATGAACTAATAGTGGCTTTAAGAATTACATGCTACCTTGTTGTAGTGATATATTATGTGTGTTTTAATAACTAAAGCTTGCCTGGAGATCAGAGGGCAAAGCAGCCACAATAGTCAACCATACAGGCCAGGGAGTGGTGGCACATACCATTAATCCCAGGACTCAAGAGACAGAAGCAGATGGATTTCTGTTTGTTCAAGGTAACCGTGGGCTACCGTGGGCTACACAAAATTGAATCTGTCTAAGAAAGAAACAGAACTCACACAAAGATAATCCCAGAATTTGGGATCACACACCTTTAATCCCTGCACTGGGGAGGTGGAGACAGGAGCAATATGGCTGGACAGAGAAAGGAGTATAAAGGGGAAGAGACAGGAACTCGGTGGAGTGTAGAGCCTGAGGATTCCTGCAGACAGGATCTTACCCTTTGGTCTGAAGATTTGATAGAGGTAAAAGGTCTCTCTAGTGGTTGGCTGCTTTGATTTCCTGATCTTCAGCTTGAACCCCAATGTCTGTCTCTGGGTTTTTCCTGTTTGTGCTACTTGACAACCAAAGCTCAACCAAGGCCATCTCTGTTTAGAACACTGAGTTGCCTTGGGACTTTGGATATACTGGAACATCGTTTCTCCCCTCCAGCATTTTATGTGAAAGAAAAGAGGAAACAGTTTGAAAATGAAGGTAAACATGAAGGGTTCCTGCTATTGGCTTCTTCTTCTCAGGTGAGTTTTTATAGTAAATGACAAAGAACCCCAGGCCATTGTTTTTGAAGATACTGTGTTCACTTCAACAGGAGACAATGTTTCAAACCGGCCCAGGAGGCAGGGCATTTTGTCTGCGGTTAGAATGTCTAGCTATCTCTCCACAAAAATGCCAACCAAAACAGTTACCTAAACACCAAACTACACCAAGAGCTAAGGTCAGGTGAGAGGCCACTGTACCTGTTTCTAGAGTAACAGAACCAAAAGACTCATTGAATGAGCCAGGGAGGAAGAGTTTGACTATGTCTGACTATGTCATCTGAAGTCCCTGTAACTTCAAGCAGTACATGCATGTGCACACACACACACACACACGCGCGCGCACACATACGGGGGGGGGGCTGGAAGGAAGGAGAGAGAGAGAGAGAGAGAGAGAGAGAGAGAGAGAGAGAGAGAGAGAGATTAGAGAGATTGAGAGAGAGAACCTCTTACTCTGGACAGGGAAGGAGGACTAAGTTCAGGCCTTGCACTTCAAACCCACTACCAGGCCAACCGTGGTGAAACTCCCCGCCATGGACTGGGTCAATAGCACAGGTTAGGGAGGAGTTGATGGCTTTGCCACAAAGACACTTCTCTCTAGGGAGCAAGGCAAGGAAGCAAGGTACAGGATGAGGCCCCGAGCAGCGCTGAATTCACAGACGGAGCACCTAGCGCATGCCCAGCATCAGGCAGAGGCTTGCGTTATGTCCAGGCCCAGGGTACTGCTGGGGGATACCCACCACCCACCTCCCACCACTGACCATGTCCTCGTAGCTTGAGACCTATGCATCCCAGGGTTGCATCTGCCTCGGACCCTGTACCCCGGTGCCACAGACTAAAGTTCCAGCCCATATTGCCACCAACATGGCATAGGCCTTGATGTTCCTCAAATGCAAGCTGGTGGCTTCTAGTGGCAATCCTGAGAAGATTTCTATTTCCATCTGAACACACACACACACACACACACACACACACACACGAGCCTCATTGTCCACACCCCTCCCCCCCAGCATTCTTGTCTTCTGGGCCCTTATCAGAATCACATAGTAAGCTCTGCTTACGGAGTTGAGGCCTTTGGAGCCTAATTCTCCAAGATTTTCCCAATTCCTTCTACAAATTAGTCTGAAAGACTATCCACGTGGTTAGCTATGGTCCATAGTCCATAAACACAGCCATGACCTCATTTGCAGTACACACTTTTCTGTTTTCATAGCCTGTGATCACAACAGACCCCGAGACAATGAACTCATCCTCTGTGTGTGACCTTCTCCCACCAATCCTGGCTTAAATGGCCCGGGCAGGAGCCTCCACGGCTATGCTTCAGTATAAAGTCCCCCAAGGGCGAGTAAAGGGCATTGAGTATTAAAGGTTCCCCAAACATTTGCCACCGCCCCTAAATCTCTTCCTTGGCCATATCGATATGATGCTCCAGGTTTCCAGCGGTTGCCCTTGCCCCTTCCAGCTCCCTGAGCGTTCTGAAGGATGCTGTGATCTTCGCACCCACTCCTTAGCTCCACCCTCTCCCCCATGCAGCATTCTGTGTTGGCTTGGGCTGTAGATTTCTGGGCCCTCCTGTGCACGCATTCCAGAACTGATGGTTTCTGAAGGCAGCTCAAGACTGTGTTCTGAGGAACCCCGTCCCGCTATTCCGCCCATTATTTCCTCTCTAGTCTCAAACACCCCTGCTTCTCATTTGTATTGTCCTATTCCAGTAAGTATTTTTCATCCTCTCTTTATAGTTATTCTCAGCCTTCAGAGTTCTGCACTAAGAACCTAGGCTGCAAGCAACAACAACCATGCAACGCCCTTGTCCTCAAGCGATCTGATTCCCTTAAACTGGAAGGACTATGATCATGCTGGGGAACAGGGAGAGCTAGGCGGGCAGAGACTAAATGGAGCTTCAGACACTGATCGCTTCTCCTTGGTAGACTTGGAGAAATGATTCACGGAAGGCAGCCTTTAGCTTGGGTCTTGACTTGGGAAGGAAGAGGAAAACCTTTATGGAAAGGGTTTTCAGAGCTGAGAGATCAGCATATTCTAACCATGGGGTGGGAGATGGAGGACACTAAGGGCTTTTGCACAGCTGAGAAACAGGTATGTAATAGGGGATTGCAGAGGAAGAGAGACAGTAAGGTTGAAGAGAATGAGGCCAGGTTAGAGGAGGACAAAACTGAAGGGGCGTGTGTGTGTGTGTCCGTGTTCGTGCGTGTGTGTGTCCATGTGCGTGTGTGTGTGTGTGAAGTAAAAGGCTTCCAAGCCAACAGCCTTTTTACTGTGGCCACAATGATCAGGAAGACAGACAGACTTCAAGAGTTAAAGAGATGGACATCTATTGGATCTCAGAAGTGGGCCTGCGCTAAGGCAGGATGGCAGCTGGAATGGAAGAGAGGGTGGAGGATACAGGGGGGGGCAAGCGGTGCTCAAGTCTTGGCTCATATACATCTGAGCAGGAAAGCCAAGAAAGAGGAACGGGCAGCTGGGAAGACCAATGTTGCCGAGGCTCCCAGAAGCTACAGATGGTTCCAATACGGTATTTAGGAGGCAAGGTCGCACAGACAATTTTGAACACAACCAACTATCCAGTAGGCACTAGGAAGTCTCGTGATAGGGTTTTGGTGTGAAAGCCAGTGGTACAGTCACTTGCACACTCCACAGAAGAGGATTGTGCATGCGTTTGTGCATGTGTGTGCGCGCGCACACGTGTGTGTGTGTGTGTGTGTGTGCGCGTGCGTGTGTTACAAATGGGAAGGCAGCTGGAGAGCCTGCAGGAGCAGTCAGAGGTTCTCCTCCACAGACCAGTAATGTTAACAGAGAGGCCCAGGGGCTGAAGATATGAATCAGTTACCATGGCAAGCTTGGTGGTCTTCCAGGAAACTTTCTCACTCTTAAAATGTTTGGCTGGAATTTGGATTTTGAAATAGTTTACCATCAGGAGAAAGAGGCTATAGAGCGTCCACTCCTTTTCTGAGCACCGAGCAGAGAAGTGATACACTGTGCAGTTTCAGTGGGGTGTCATTCCGTGTTCTTCCTATGTATTCCTCGAAGATAGCATTTCTTTATGAGAAATGAGATGTTTCTTTCACCTCTGCACTCTGACAAACAAGGCAGAAAACCAGGACCTTCTTCTCATGACTAGAACGGCAAAAGCCCTGTTACTAAAGGTGCAAGTCACACCAACAGGCTCCCCACTGGCTCAGGATGTAGAGATGGCCTTTGGTGAGGTTCATGGAGTGAGTACGGGACCAGGCGTCACAGTGACACAATTATTTTGAGTTGTCTACAGAGTGAGTTCCAGGACTAACTAGAGCTACATAGTTACATAGAGAAACCCTGCCTCAAAACGCCCCCCCCCCAAAAAAAATTCAATTTATTACCAGCATTGTAATGCTGCTTGTTTGTTTGTTTGTTTTTTGGTTGTCTGAGACAGGGTTTCTATGTGTGGCCCTGGCTGTATTGTAGCTTGCTCTGTAGACCAGGCTGGCCTTGGCCTCACAAAAATCTGCCTGCCTCTGCTTCCCCAGTGCCAGGATTAAAGGCGTGCGCCACCACTGCCCAGCAACACTGCCATGTTTTTAAGGACACAAATTTAATAGTAACATTTCTTCAGTAGAGAGTTCTACTTAAATTTCCTTTTTTATTTTTAATTAATTCAGTGTAGTTTGATCATATTCCCCCAGTTCTGCCCCTTAGCTACTCCCGTGTCTGCCCTCATCCCTATACCTCCAGCTCATCTCCTCTCCCCTTTTACAAATTTAATAGCCCATCAAGTCTGATTTGTGCTGTCTGTATAGGTGCAGGAGAATCTATTGCAGTGTGGCCAGCCTAGCAGGAGCCACAACTTTAAAGAAAACTGCCCCCTACTCCCCAGAAGCCATCAGCTGTCCATAGCTCCTCAGGTGGGGGGAGGGGGTGCTCACAAGTCCCTGCTCCCTGTTCTGTGATGGTCCCTGCATTGGGGCGGCTGTGATGTTGATGTCCCATGTGGCAGTGACTCCTTAGTCTCTTGTTCTCTGTACTCTGAGAACGACTGGATTTTCATCTAGAATCTTGTAGGCAATTCTCTCAGCAGCCCCTAAGAACCCCCCTTGCCCTGACTTCAATATCATTCTCCTGTCTCATAGACTGCCAGAAGCAAGGGGAAGGACACCGACCCCTTCACCGCCTTAGCTGCTGCCTTTATGTGACTTTAAAGATTCCTACACATTCTGGAGCTCACACAACTGAGTCCTCACTAGCCTTTTTTCCCATCACTGGGGGTTTAGAACAGAGCCTCACAAATCCTAGGCATGGGCTTTACCACTAAGCTACACCCTCAGCCCTTTTACTTTTTGAGATAGGCTCTCCCTATGTTTCCTAGGCTGGACTTGAATTCACTCTGTATATAGCCCAGGCAAGCCTTGAACTTGTGATTATCCTACCTTAGCCTTCATAGCTGGGGCTAAAGGTCTGCTTGGACTTTCATAATAACGATCAGCTATGTTAGTTTTCAGCATTTGAGGCCAGTTTGGTGAAATCCACCAACTCCTCACTGCAGTCTAGTGTGAGGTGACCACTTGGCATTACAAGTTTGAAGATTCTTAGACCACGCTATTGCCGTCATTCTGCAGATGTGTATCACACGAAGAGTCATGAAGATGAATCTTACATGTATAGACCATGTCACCTCCAATCACCTATGCCTCAAATCACCTTTCTTACTTATCCTATAAATGCCCCCAAACCCTATCTTGGGGAAGCACAGATGAGATTTGGCTGCCTTCCTCCATGCTTGACTGGCTTGGAAATAAACCTTGCTTTGAACTACTTATCTGTGCAATGTGTGCACCGCCTTGTGGGCCGAACTGGCCCTGCTCAATGCCACTCCCTTCCTCCAATCATTACCGACTTCCTGCCATTGCTACGCCGTGTAGACCCTACGTCCATGATGCTGTCTCTGGGGGAGCCCAGCCCCATTCCTGGGCCTCTCCTTTCTTCCCAGACCTCCCTATTTCCAGGTCCTACTCCCCGAGGGCTGCACCTTATTTCAGGACTGCCTCCTCTAAGTGTCTATCAGACGCCCGAAACACGAGTCCCAAACAGACCAGTCAGCTGCCCTCCGACCCTCTCCCTCATGTCTGTAGCTCATCTGTTTTTACCGTTTGCCTCAGTGAACTATCAAGGCATCTACCAACTCCAGTCTCAGCATGCAGTTCCCATACTGCTAGACCCCCACGTCAGGACCTCCCCTAACCTTTGCCTCTGCCGCGGCTGTTGCTGTAACATTTTAGCTGCTTCCATTTCCTATATAAAATCCACCTTAAATAGTGCCCAGCTACCTTTATCTGTCCATATAAGCTTTGAATCCTTTGTATACACGTTTCTTTGTGAATTGGTAATTGAACCATGGCCTTGTTCAGAGTGGGCACACACTTCTATCAGCGCCAATGCCCAGCCCTGGAAGGCCTTTTAATTAGAACCAATCCTTCACTGTCTCCCATGAGGCCCTATGAACACATTTTCCTGACTTTGTATTAGTTCTTTCTTACCCCCTTAATACAGTCTGACGTCTTTTCCACTCAGGCGGAACTGCGCTTATTGCTAAAGGCCCAAGTAAGATGTCCCACCTCAGGAAGAATGCCCTGGAACTCTTCTAGGCTACCCACTTGGATTTCCCATCATCCTCTGCTAAGGATACGTTTGCTTCAGTCCTCATCCTCCCTCGCTCTCCCCTACCAGGTTGGGACTGCACATGCCCCTGGTTATCTCTACATCCCTAGCCACGAGTGTGATGCCTGGGACATAGGAGGTACTTCACCGAGCAGTGGAGACAAACAGAGACCACAGAGAGCTCCCCCTCCCCTCCCCAGTCGGGCCTTGAACCCAGGGCAAACATTCAGCCGCTCTGGGGCCCCAACCCTCCTCCTTTCTAGGTCCCTCATTCCCGTGGGTTATACTGAGTAGCTCACATGGAAGGACGGCTTTCTTTTGTCCTAACAGAGACTCAGCCTCCCGTCACTGGGTTAGGTGTCCCAGCGATAGCTACATGGTCCTATCACGTTGCATTTCCCTGCTTTATGCCCTGCCTTTGATCTCCCCCGGTGAACAAGTGATTCAGGCAAGACAGACACTTCACAGACGTGACGATACAATGAAAACTTTTCTTCCTGGCAGACATCTCCAAGGAATGACCGTGGCAGGGCACGTATGTGTAGAGATAGTTCTATCTGTACAAATCACTAGTAGGTCAATTGTATAATCAGTGACTATCCTCATCTTCCGTGTTAAGTCTGAGTCATTCCTGGATGACCACCAGATCGTTAAGAACTGGGAATTCTGTTTCAGAACAAAAATAGAGGACTAGCTTCAAAGAATGTGCTGGTGAGATGCTTAGCCAGGCCTGCAGCAGTGTGAATGGGGTCGAGTCAAACCAGCGCTGAGACATGGTTCCACGTGGGTCATACTTCTACGGTCAGCAGTGGAGAGCAAGCGTGAGCCCCAGTTGCTGCTAACGAGTCAAACCGACGCTTTAAAGTCCCAGTCCAGTTAGCATGAGGTGGCAGTCTCAGCCTTGTAGGACTTGCCGGGAGGAACGTGGACGGGTCTGGACAAGGATTTATTGCCTGGCCCACAGTTACGAGGCTGCTACCGACATCTCCCTTATTTCTGTGGAGCACGCTTTTTCTGTCCCTAAGAGCATTCCCCAAATGGTAGCCCTGAGGATATTCATTTAGAAACTGGAGTGCTGTCTGAATGCAATCTCACAACTGTCTCAGAAATAACCACAAGGTGTTTTAAGACAAGTGTTTCCCATGAAACACGGCACATCACAGAGTAGGAAGAAAGGAATGTCAGAAGATCCGGATAGTCCTAACTGCCACAAAGCAGGCTTGCGGATACCTATGACTCCAGGTGGAGTGCTTAGGGCCAGAGGGTAACAGTGGTTCTTTCTGTCTAACACAGAATTAGGATTAATTTGCATGTGGCTTAAGAAGAGCGAAATAGATAACCAGGAGGCAGAAATCAGCTAGCACAGACTCTTTGGGTGCTCCTGCATGCATTTCTTCCTATGAGGGGCACGCTAGACTGGGCCCCCTAGAATGTAATGCATCTTAGAGTCTTGTGAACCCTTAAACTGTAGCCTTGTTATTTCCAAGGTCTCAATTACAAATGCCCTTCAGAGTTCTAGCAGCGATTAGACAGGCTACTAGGGAAGAATGCATTATACATCAGTTAAAAAAAAAACAACATATGCAAACCAAGGATCATTAGAAAAAGATAATAGTCATGCAGATTTTACAAACCGTGTCTTTAGGGTGGCCCAATAAGTAGAAATATGGGGACCCATGCTTGTCACTTTTCATGCACATGGAGAGACTGGAAGGTACCATTCCTAAAGGAAGGGGAGGAACAGCCTGGGACCAATCATTAGAATTAACAGACCAGTGACAAAGACATTACTGTTAGAGTCAAGATTGCTTAGTATGTTTAGAACAGCTGAATAAAAATTATCTAGGCAGCAAGAATAAAAACTTTAGGTACAGCTAATCCTATCAGGCATGCAGCAAGTGAAATTAGTGAAAAACTGAGCCATATGTATATTTCAAAAGTAGACTTTTTTTTTAAAAATCAAAATATTGAGAGCATCCTGAGGTGCTTTTAGGGAGGCACAGATATGAATAAAAATTTGAACTGGCAATGCTAGAAATCTTAGAATTTTTTTTTCTCATAATCACGGATGTCTTAGTGATAGAAGCTGTCATTTGAGAATCAGTCATAGTCACAGTTTCTAAACTTTAAGAAATTCGAAGCTACAGACCTGGAGTCTTCGTGTTCACATTTTTATTTTCTCTAGTGTTCTCATAAATTCGTGTAGTTCTTGCCTATAACATTCTGCCTAGGAATATTCAGAGATCACAAGTTGACTTGCTGGATATAAAAAAAAATGTAAAGCAGGAAAAAACCCAAAAAACCAAAAATGCAGCAGCATTTTTGCCCATTCCGCCCCGCTGCCCGCCTGCCTGCCCGCCCGCTATGGCTGCTTCCCGGCCTTGCCCGTTCTGCCTGCTGCCCACCCACTACGGCTGCTGTCAGCCAGGCTTGAGGATCAGTAGACTCAACCTACAACCTTAGTCTATGCCCACCTACAGGTGATGGGCTGTAGTTCTCTACCTACACAATCACGGACACTAAAAGTTCTGTAATCTTCAGGTCAATAACCCCCAAGGTACAAGTGGCCAGGGGAGGCCCTGCCACGCCTGCTGCTGTGTCTGTGCTGAGATGGTGTGAGAGACGGCTACGGGCTCACGGTGGGTTAATCATGGAACTCAGACCTACTCTTCTCCTCTTTGCCAGAGCGCACTGACAACATCCCCTGCACATGCTCAGCTTGCTCCGGTCACGGGATCCAGCTTGTCTGCACAGAATGAAGCAGGACCCCACTGAGGTCTTAGGTGGTGTGATGCCGTTTTGTCAAGCATGTTGTGCTCAGGGAAGAAGAGAGAGCGCAGCAGGAGACTTCCCTAACACAGGGGTCCCGAGCAGAGAAGACCCTCCCTGTGGTCAGGAAGTCAGAGCTCGACGATGAACGCTGCAGCGGAAATTAAATTTCAGGATTTACTGATTGAGTTTACCATTTAGGCCTGCCAAGAAGCGGGCAATTTTGTGTGGAAACGATCAAGCTGCTTCAGTGTCACACACAGAGAGAAGGTTCTCCCCGGGTTTCAAACCCGGCCTTTACTCGGCTTGCAGACACGTGTGGAGGCTAGGAAACTGCAGGCCCGGATGGTGAGACAAAAGGTCCACGCATGCGTGGAAACCACTGTGAAGGGGGCGGGGACGGAAACCCGATGAGAGCTGAGCAGAGCTTCCCATGCTGGGCTAGGAATCTTACCGCGTGCTCAGAATGGGGTGTGCCCAGCTCTAAAACCTACCGCCCTGATGAGCCCAGTGTTACCATGAGTGACAGGGTGTGCCCCCCCGCCGAAAGGCTGGGGAGTTTTCTAGAAACATAAAAGCAGCTAAGCAAGGCATGCAACATGAAATAGTTACAAGCTGTGGTCCGGAGTTGAGACTGTGTGTTTGTCCTGTTGATTTCTTTGAGTCTAAGAGGCACATTGAAAAATACCTGACTCTCAGAGTTTAGAAATTTTCTTTTCTTTTTTTAAAAAATATTTATTATTTATTACATATCCAATATTCTGTCTGTGTGTCTGCCTGCAGGCCAGAAGAGGGCACCAGACCCCATTACAGATGGTTGTGAGCCACCACGTGGTTGCTGGGAATTGAACTCAGGACTTTAGGAAGAGCAGGCAATGTTCTTAACCTCTGAGCCATCTCTTCAGCCCTAGAAATTTTCTAACAATTAGACCATATGATTTAAGCCCAGAGTAAGGCATTATGTGATTTTTATCTTTGATCCCCGCTGAAGGAGTTCAGTTCAAAAGAAACATTAGGAAGTTTTTATCAGGACAGGACACTGGAGCAAGGGTGAAGGCAGGGGGTGTGGCTAACAAAAACCTAGCCCTTGGTGACCATGAGAAGGCAGTGCCCAGAGAAGTCGTTCCCAGGGGTCAGAAGAGGGGAGTGGATGCTGCGGTGGGGGCCAGATGCCATCATGCATTTGTTCCATCCCTGAGAAATTACAGCACTCAGGGTGAGCTCTAAAGCCAACAGTGAGCTTGGGGGGGGGGGTGGGTGTAGGTTCAGAGCTTGTAAAAGAGCCACTGTGACAGGCCATGTTGATGGGGGGTGGATGCCCGGGCTGGGTCAGGACATATGTGGAAAGTATGTGTACCTTCCTTTTAAACTGTCTGTGTGCTTAAATGAACCTGAAACATAATTTAAGGCCAGTGGTGCAGCTCAGTTGGTGGAGTTATCTAGCATCCGTAAAGTGGGGTTGACCCCTAAAACTACAAAAGAAGGGTGTGGTGGTACACACTTGAAAACTCAGCCTTTGGGAGGCGAAGGCAGAAAGATTAGAAGTTCAAGGTGGTCCTTGCCTATGTAGTGAGTGAGTTCAGGGCCAGCCTGGGATATATGAGACCCTGAATCAAGAACAAAAACATTACAAGATTGAGTCTAGGGGCTGGAGAGGGATGCCAGTGGTAACAGCATTCGCGTCGCAGGCTTGGAGACCTGAGCTTGGACCAGGCAGAAAACTGGGCATGGCTCTGTGGCACCTGCAACCCCAGCACTGTGTGGGGCAGAGGCAGGAGGATTTTCGGGGCTTGCTGGCAGCCAGCCTGGAGTGAAGTAGAGGAGAAACCTGTCTCAAAAGAGTAAGGTGGATCAGGACGCTGGATGTTTTTTTATGCACGTACACACACACACACACACACACACACACGATTAGCTCTCTCACACCCATGTGTGTTTATCACACACACACACACACACACACACACACACACACACACGGGCTGGGACTCACGGTCTTCTGGTTTAAGAGTGGCCTCTGGCAGGTCTCTGGCTTGGGGAAGCTAGTACGCATGCCTTTGAATGCCTTTGAAGCGCCGCTGAGATGCGGGGTTGCTGGCTGTGCAGCAGCTAGACCTACCATGAAGGTGTCATGGGCACCGACTTCGCTTTGAGCACGGGAAAGCAGGGCTTTGGTGGCAGATCCTCTATAAAGAGCAAAACCTTTTCTCCTGTATCTCAACATCTCCGGTATTTCTGGACCATGGAAAACCAGAGAGCAATCCAAAAGAGCTTTGGCATGTGGATCCAACTTCTTGCCCTGTGGAGCTCAGGGGCTGGCAACTCATTTGGACTCAACATTGCCAGGCTACCCAGCCTCTACGCCAGAGTTCACAAGCAGAGTGGAGACCATGCTCAGACTGACGAGAAGGCAGGAGACAGAAAACACAGAGTTCCTTTTCATGTCTGTTTCAACAGCCGATCTAAGAATGGGGAGGGGCCTCGATGGGACAGAGTGTGATGTATGCAGGCTCCTCCTTCACAGTGGAGCTGGAAAACAGACACCCAGCAATCTCCAGGACACAAAGGCCTCTTATATGCTGGAACACACTTAAAAATACAGTGTGTGAGCTTGTAAAATTGCTCCCTGGGTAGAGGGACTTTTTGCCAAGCCTGGTAAGCCGAGCCCTATCCCCACAGCCACAAATTGTCTGCCAACCTCTACGTTTGCATTGAGACACACAAACATGTATGCATACACAAACAGAGGTAATAAATACTGAAACAAATCAGAACCAATGGACTCCTTCAGAATCTCCAGAGGGTTTATGAGGCATGGAAGGGAGAGAAGAGGCACTGTGGATTTCAAGGCCGAGCCAGTGTGTGTGTGTGTGTGTGTGTGTGTGCACGTGTGTGCACATGTGTGTGTATGTGTGCACACGTGTATGTGTGCGTGTGTGTGGGCATGCGCGAGCACGTGCATGTGTGTGCGTGTGTATGTGTGTGCGTGCATGTGTGTGCGCATGTGTGCGTGTGTGCACGTGTATGTGTGCGTGCGCATGTGTGTATGTGTGTGTATGAGTGTGTGCGTGCATGTGTGTGTGATGCTGGGGGGTGAACCCAAGACCTCACACATGCCATGCAGGTGCCCTCCCACAGCACTACAACCCTAGACGTTTCTCCCCACTTTTCATACTGAGACAGGGTCTTCCCGAATCGTTCACGCTGGGCTTGTGCTTGCTTGAGAGCCTACAGGGCCTTGAACTTGTGATTCTGCTGTCTCGGCCTCCAGAGTAGCTGAGATTACTCTTGCTATCTTTCCCTCTTATCAACAAGCATTGAGTTTCTTAGACCCCCAATTTCCCTTCCATGTAGGAAACATTGTCTAGCTCTGGGGACTTCCCTGAGGTCCAGCTGCTTCTCCCAGTATTTAGGAGTGTTTCCCCTGAGCTAGTTGTCTTTGCTTTTGGACTTCTGTGGTCAGGTTCAGCTTTGTGTACTGGGCTGGATTCTGGACAGGAGGAATTTTTAACTTTTCTTAGACACCCGAGGGGATTCTTCTCAATGCGGCTTGAGAAAGATACCTCATTGGCTCACTGACCTTTCAAAACGGATGGATTTGGGTCTGGTTTAAGGGAGGATGGACCTTTACTTGTTTGTTTGTTGTTTTGTGCAGTGTATGTAGTCTAACAGGCGGGGACTTGCGATGGTGTTGGCATGTGTCAGTATATCCCAGGGTCACCTCAAAGTGCAGCGTGGTGGCCCTCAGGTGCTTCATCATGTCCTGTACTCAGCACAGGTGTTTCTGAGTGATCTGTGGAGGTGCCCGTGGACAAGATAGATGTGCTCAGCCATGGATGCCAGAAGATGAGATTAGATTTCAGAATTTATTACTGAGGCAAGCCACCCTTTGCCCTATCGAAAAGGCAGACAAATAGTGCCAGGGCAATGGAGCCACTCCTGGCTCCCGGGAGCATCGTCTTGGGTTGGGAGGGAAAGCAGAAGTGTCTCCCTTTTTTGCCTTTCATCAGGGGCAGACAAGCAAGTTGAGCCTCAGCACTTGGTGACCTCGGCACTTGGTGACAGTTCTGTGGGCTCCTGACCAGGCTGACAGCCACACAGCATGAATAGTAAATGTGTCAGAGCTACTCTGGCTCGCTAGTCTGAAATCCGGAATTCAGATCAGGTTTTGGAGGAGGCTCACCCAGACTCAGCAAGGCCTTCCTTCAGAGAAAGTACAAGTTATTAGCAGGACCATTACAAAGGAAACGCTTAACAGACCAAAGAGGCCAAGTGCTCTTCGAGAATCGCTAATGCTCTAGAAGTGCTTATTAAATTCTATGAATAATTAATGAGCCTACTCTAATTTTTTCTTGACAGCAGATTCTTGAGGACCTCTTCTTCAGTCGCCACACTGTTAGAAACCACCCTTACTTGTGGCCCTCATGGCTTGACTGTCAGCTCCCTGAGGGAAGTCCCGAGTCTCACCTTCAGTGCCGTGCACATAGTAGGTCCTCAGTGAATCTTGAATTAGTTGAGGAGTGATTAATTAATGGTCAATCAATGACAGCAATTCCAGGATCTGTCCCATATACAGTATTTGGTAAAGACGCATTTCCTGGAGCTTGTCTTTGGTTAGGGAGTAAAATGAACCCCGGACAAATATTACTGACAAGAATATGAAGGTTTGCTCGTGATTACCGAGGAGAATACGAAGGTTTGCTCGTGATTACCGAGGAGAATACCAAGGTTTGCTCTTGATATTCATCAGTGCGTGTCCTGGAGAAAAATGAGCAGAGGAGCAGCCGAAGGAGGACCGGTTCTGCCCCCAGGGTGTTCCGATATGATTGTCTTACGACATTATAATTATTGTGTAGAGGGAGACTTTAACTTCATAACTATTTAGTCCATTCTTTCCTCCAGGGGCAGCTACTGGCCCAAGAGGCATCTACCCTCTCCTTAGAACAGTTTCATCTCACCTATAAAATGACACAATTTCATCTCCTAAAGGCCTGTAATCGAGTCAACTCCTTCAGAGACACAGTTCACTTGGAAAGCGTAGGTAGGGGCATAATTCAGATACTTGGCTGTCTTTCCCTCTGCGTGGACATCGGGTGCTGCTGGCTGCTGGGTGCTCATGGCGGAGAGCTCTGCTCCACCCTTTCTTGCGTGGCCTCCTCAGATCACCGGGTCTCCCACTGGCATCTGGATGCACGTTAGACTTCTCCACATAAAGAGCTAAAGAGATGCCCCATTGTTCTCTGGGAGAGCGAGCGCGGCAGAGTGCTGCAAATTCTGTGAAGTGTGTTTGCTTCTTTCGTAACAGCAAATAGACCTGAGGGACTTTGGTGTGAAAAAGTCTGGGATTTTCTTTCGCTCTCTCTCCTCTCCCTTCCTCCCTTCTTTCCTTCCTTCCTTCCTTCCTTCCTTCCTTCCTTCCTTCCTTCCTCTTCTTTCTCCTCCTCTTCCTCCTCCTCTTCTTCTTCTCCTTTTTCTTGTAAATCCAAGGACACTTACAGGGACCTGGGCTCTGGCTGGGTGGTTTAGTTTGCAAATCAAGCCTGTGTCCATTTTGAGCACGGGCCTTGACTGCCAATGAAGGACACCTGAACTTCAAAGCAGGGAGCTAATTTGGATAATTTATTCCTGAGCAGTTTTACCGCCAGGATGCTACTTCCCCTGGCCCTAACCTCTTTAGGATTAGTTTGAACAGCAGCTACCTTTGCAGCGAGCACCCTGGGGAGCTCACCTCTCAGCTCTCAGCAGGGCGGAGGAAGCGTCTTTATTCCCGCCAGCGGCTGAGAGGCACGTCGGGGGCTGGAGCACTCACACTTGCGGCTCAGTTGATAATCAACAAATTCTCATCCCGAGGACTACGCTTGAAGTGCCTGTCTCCCGAGTTCCTCTTTCAAGGGCTTGACTGTAAAAAGCCGCTCTTCAAAGTCCTTATCATTTTCCAACACCCTCAGCAGCCGCTCCACCGCTGGTGCTGAGCCGTGACCTGTGCGGTTTCTGCCTCCGGGTTGGCTGTCGAGACACCTGGCGGTCAGCCTTATGGTAATTACTTACGGCTGGCTTATTGGCAGCGTGTTTCTTCCCGTCCTCAGCTCACTTGGAGTCACACCGATTTTGGTAATCAATGATCTGACAGATTGCTTTGGCTGATTTTTTCTTTTCTTTTCAGTTGTACCTGTGTTTATCTCTCTGTCACAGATCAGCCTAAGCATCTGAGCTCTGCTCCATACTTCTCTTGTCGGGGATCAGCTTTCTTTGACAAGGTCCCCAAGTCCAGATAAGGGTTCCATTTCAAAACTGCTCTGAATCCCGAGTTCCGTAAGTAGCGGAGGGAACACGGGTGGAATGGCTTAAAACCTGGCATCCACAGTTCCCCAGTCTCCCCATCCTCCGTTAGTCTTTCCTAGGCCAGCTTAAGCCCCGAGGGTCTCTGGAAGGTTAAACGTGCCTCCTTTGGACCCTGATAACTCCCTTCAATGCTCTCTTAAGGAGTGGGCCAAGGTTAGGATCTTGAAAGGCAAACAAAGGAAACACACAGGCTTAAAGCAACACTTGACAAGAAAAATGTCATTTTCCCGTGATTAGGCTGTTGCTCGACCAAGTAGATTATATTCTTGATTTTTTCTCTCTGTCAATGCGAGTGTTTTCTTGTGTTGTTATTTACAGCTGCTACCCTGTTCTTGGGAGCATTTTATTAAAATGCATCCTGGTTTATCTGGTTCCATGATGTGGTTTATTCCACAGTGATGCTGGAGGACCTCTTTCTTGGCCGTGGACACTGTGTAAACTGAGATCGTTTCGCAGCCACGAACGTAGTCTCGTCTTTGGTCTGCTCCTGATGCAGAGCAGGGTTAACACAGCAGGCCAGGGACCACTCTGCTCGGAAATGCCGGCTCATGACGGTGGCTCTGTGCTGGGAACACGGCTGTCAATCCGCTATGCTGCTAAGGAGCCTTGTGCTGAATGCTGAGCGAAGGAGCCTTGTGCTGAATGCTGAGCGCGGACGCTGAGCGCTCCTCACTTCCGTAACCGTAACCAGCGGATACAAATGATGCGATTGTACTCCACATCTGCTTTCCTCCCGGGGGTCTAGAGTTTTGGGATGTGCTAGGCAGGGGATGCCTGCATGACCAACCCTGGTGAAAATCGTGTGCACTGAGTTGCTAATGGACTCCCTGTTTCCAGTGCTCTATTTTTGTTGCTTGGAGCGAGGTACCATCTGGGTTCCTTAGCGGGAGAGCCAGTGTGAGCACAAGAGGAAGTCTGTACTACTGACCCGCTGTCGCGGGAGCTCATGGACTCTGAACTGATAGCTAGGGAGCCTGCGCGGGACCGACCTAGGCCCTCTGCATGTGTGTGACAGTTGTATGGCTTGGTCTGTCTGTGGGGCTCCTCGCGGTGAGATCAGGACCTGTTTCTGGCACTTAGCAGGCTTTTGGTAACCTGTGGGTGCTGGATTACCTGGCCCCGCCCCTAAGGGGAGGAGCTTAGTCCTGCCTCAACTTGATGTGTCCTGCTTAAACCCAAGGGAGGCTTGTTTCTTTCTGAATGGAGTTGGAGGAGGAGTGGATGGGGAGGGGGTAGATAGGAGGTGGGAAGGGGAACGGGAGGAGAGGATGGAGGGGAAACCGTGGTCAGTATGTAAAATAAATGAAAAAAAAAAGTTAACAAATAAAAGAAAAAGAGGAAGCCTGTATGCTGATGCCTCCAGAGATTGCCTGAATTTTCTCTCTGTCCCACACACTCTGTTATGAGTCTGAATAGCTATAGTCTATGCCCCAGAAGCTCTTTCGGCAAATCTCTGGGCGAAGGAGTCACCCGGGAACTTTTGAGCCCTGCCATTAGTTATGAAATTCCAGCAAACCATTTGATGGCGTTATCATCCAAGACATGGAACTGAACCTGGATCTTTGTCAGGGCTCACACATCACTGCCCACTGTTCAGCTTAAGTGTCCCGAAGAGCTGAGGGTCTGCTTAGTTTGTGTCTGCTCTCCCACTTCCCTAACGGGCAGCATTCCACTCTAATTTCCTTCTCTTGTTTCATCACCTCTAAGTTAATTTTACAAAGTCCACACCTTAGAAGGGCAGCTGGGAAGTGCCAAGATCATCAGCAAGCGTAACTGGGTGTTTAAGAAAAGCATACATTCAAGGTGAGATCTGTAATATCACAGTAGCTAATCATATCGGTACGGACACCCTCGAAAGTGTGCCCGTGCATTTAAAAGATTCTCCGTGTGGTTAATTTGAGATTCTAACTGAACCAGCTGTTGTGAATGATGTGAAGGAAGAAGCGATGCTGGCAGGGTCTTGGGTTTTGTCTTCTTCCAAAGCTATGTGGTCATGTTTTCCTCAAGTAGACAGGGTATGAGGCATGGGTCTGAAGCAGGCTTGTTTCACCCTCTCATGGTAGACAAGCAGCTGGTGCGACAGATGTGGAAAGTATGGACCAGGGATTCGAAAAGGAACAGGAAGCCGAGGGCAGTGAAGCTGAATGAGCAACTTTGTAGCGACTCATTTGTTAGGATATTAAGGGCGGTAGTAACTTCGTAGCAATTCACTTGTTAGACTATTAAGGGCGGTAGTAACTTTGTAGCTATTCACTTGTTAGGGTATTAAGGGTGGTAGTAACTTTGTAGCGATTCACTTGTTAGGGTATTAAGGGCGGTAGTAACTTTGTAGCGATTCACTTATTAGGTTATTAAGGGCGGTAGTAACTTTGTAGCGATTCACTTGTTAGGGTATTGAGGGCGGTAGTAACTTTGTAGCAATTCACTTGTTGGGGTATAAGGGCGGTAGTAACTTTGTAGCGATTTACTTGTTAGAATATTAAGGGTGGTAGTAACTTTGTAGTGATTCACTTGTTAGGGTATTAAGGGTGGTAGTAACTTTGAAATCCCTTACTAGATAATAGCCAAGTCTCAGCATGGAGTGAAACACACCTTCAAAATGTGTGTTCAGAAGTGGCAGAATTTCCCAGGTCTCTTTGGTGTTGTTGATGCTTTCAGATACACAAAGTCATTCTAGTCTAGCAGTTCAAACTCTTCACAAAAGGATTAGTGTTGGTGTTATTTACCAAGCCTATGCTTATTGCTGCTGTCAATATTTAAAAATAGTTTATTAGAGCCAAGCATTGTGTGTGTGAACATGGAAAAAGTATTTACCTTATTATATTATATTAATTTTTATTATATTATAAAACTTCTCAGGACAGTTCGGGTTGTGAAGCTCTTTGTATGAGGATTGCTCAGTTGTGCCAGCTCTACCGTCTACACTGTGAGTGATGCCTGTGACAGGTTTCTAGGAAATAACAACTTTAAAGACTACTGGAAGCAACAATAGTTTAGAATGTACTTTATAGCCTTTGCCCACACAGAGCTCAGGATGTAGCCCTCAGATACTGCTCCAGGGCCATGCTACCATGCCCTTGCTATGCCACCCCGTCATGATGATAATGGACTAGCCCTTTGAAACTGTAAGCAAGCCCCCAACTAAATACTTTGTTTTATTTTTTAAAAAAATAAAAGAAAACCTTCCGCAAAGGCATATGAAAACAGCATCGGAATGAATTTTTTGAACAACCTCTAAATGCCAGGCAAATGCAGCCACAGAATGAGCTGAAGTTAGCATTTCAAATATCACACCCTGAAGATTGGCTCTGGCTCATTCCTGGCCCAATTTAGTAATCCCATAGGATTGTCTCAAGCGTGAGATGTTTTAGAGAGAAACTGGGAAATGACTGCAGACTCAAATGAGCGGAGAACTATCGGTCTCATTAGAAAGGCTCCCACGCACACGTGGTGCCGGCTCTCCCTGCACACTCAGACGTGCCCTGTGAGCTCACACATTCGCTACGTTACACATTTCCTAGCTTCACGAGCTAAAGAAGGGGTTCGCACACAAACATCTGGGGCTTAAGTCGGCATGTGTGCTTATCCGTCTACCGACAGTAAATACCGATTCGGGCCGCAGTAGAGGACAGATGTGGTTTTATATTAAAAAACCCGAACGTCTGCACGTTTGCAACACACGGGAAGAGCAGAACACAGGGGAGGGGAAGTGCGGGACGCACCGTACTCTGGGACTTGTCCGGTTCCCCGCTTCAGCAACAGCCTCGCTCGTCTTCCCCCGGATTTGATCAGCTCTATCGCTCTGCCGTGCGTCATGTCCCTTGTGCTTTCCCCATTGATCTCAATGATCTGATCGCCTACCTGCCAATCAAAGAGAAATAAAGTCAGGCAAAGATGGTGTGCTTTCACAACTGTCCAAGTATCACCCCCTTCCTAAAGAGCACCTGTGCCCACCCGTGGCAGCACCCCGGATCTGAGTAACTGTATCGAGACTGGGTCACCCATGATCAGTTAGGATGGCAGGGGCCTCAGTTAAAATACTGGGCATTAGAATATTAGAGAATAGGTCTGATATTACAATTCAAAATATCTTGGCAGCTTGTTTGACTTGAGAAATACATTCTACAGCTTTTCTATTGAACACATTACCAGCCTTCGGCTTTGGACCGCATCTGTTTAGCACGTTGGGAGGAATGACCATTTTTTTGTGCTTCTCCGAGAATATTTGCCATGCATCATTTTGCATCATTTAAGCTTCTCTGGTTGTGATTGCGACACTGCCTTCACAGCAAGCGGCAGTTAGTGGGTATCCCAGCTTGGTGATGAGTTCTCTAACACTGCCCCTGGAATTAGAATTTGACCCCCTATTCTCTACATGTGACGAAAGCTCTTGTGAAAGCTTTGCCAAGTTCATGCCCGGTTTCCAGAAGCTGTGTGGTGAAAAGTCACTCCCTCTGGAACTGTTAAAGATGCCTGTGCCCCATGAGCAGTTCCCCATTTAGCTTCGGTGAATAGATATCAGAGTACCAAGAGCTTCAGCTGTGAACGTATCATGTGACTCTCAGAGGACCACTGTTGTCACGGCCTCTGAATTAAAATGTATTGAATTTCAGAGGACCACTGTTGTCGCGGCCTCTGAATTAAAATGTATTGAATTTCAGGGCACGCTACTTAAAGACAAATAAGTCTTTAGGGGGAAAACACAACGAGTTGCTCTCCAAAAATTTATTGCAGATGGTTTCGTAAACAAAGAAGATCTCATCACAATTAATATCTATAAAGTAGAGAGAACCAAGAAACTACAGTCAAGTCGACTGGGAAGACAGAGGAACAGGTAGTCGCTATCACCATGGAAACAGGGCACGTTAGCTGTCTAAAGAGGATTGGTCCAGAGGCCCAGACCCTTTCCAATAGAACGGCAATAAGGATTACCGTGCATGTGTTTGGTAGCCTCGAGAGGCATGGGTTTGGGACAGTGGAAGAGAAAAGTATTATTTCTGTGGCATTCATTTTACTCAGGATGACTCAGAAGACAGACTAAAAGTTAATGTCACTGTCCTGGCTAGTTTTATGTCAGCTTGACACAAGCTAGAGTTATCTAAAAGGAGGGAACCTCATCTGAGAAAATGCCTCCATGAGATCCAGCTGTAAGACATTTTCCTCATTAGTGATGGATGGGGGAGGATTGTGGGTGGTGCCATCCTGGGGCTGCTGGTCCTGAGTTCGATAAGAAAGCAGGCTGAGCAAGCCAGAGGAGCAAGCCAGTAAACAGCACCCTCCATGGCCTCTGCATCAGCTCCTGCTTCCAGGTGCCTGCCCTGTTTCAATTCCTGTCCTGACTTTCTTTGATGAATACTAAACCAAATAAGCCCCCCTTTTCCCTAAGTTGCTTTGGTCATGGTGCTTCTTTACACTAATGCTAACTGTGAGACAGTCTCTTCATGTTTCCTTAACTGTCACTGTTCCTACAAGGGAAGAGTCAAGTGGCTCATGAGGGCTGTTTGGGTGAAGGCTTCACTCCTTCATCCTTCAGCCCCTGGCATCCATATATCCAAAGAGTCTGGAATGTTCGGATGGAAGCTTCCCTTCCCTGGAGCTGCCTCAATCCAGACTCCACCCTGGAGAAGGCCACCAAATGATGACTCGTCCCCCGAGATGCTCAATACCACTCCCACGGGGTATTTAAACAGCCCCCCCCCGAAAAAAACCACGTGGTTTTCTGGTCTTCCTTTCCCGTCTCCTCTCTGGGGGGCTGAGAAGCCACCCGGGAGAGTTTGTATCCATTAAACCTGAGCTTTTTCTAATTCGGTTGGATTTGGTCGGATTTGGATTGCTGCATCAGGGGAGAGGCTTACCGGGCTGCAGGAACTTTTCAAGGGCTGTGCATCTACATAACCAATAAAAGTGAGAACCTTTATTCCCACCTCAAGGAGTCTTCACCCACAATGGACACCGCAAGGTGTAGTATTAAATTATGGAAAACTAAGGGCTAAGACACAAAAAGCAAGTCTCCCGTTTCTCTCTCCCTCACTTCTCAACTCAAGTTCCTGGATACCTTCACCTGGACGTGCAGCAGAAATCTCAACAGCAGGTGGATGAGTCCACCAACTTCCCCCAAAGCAGATTCTGTCTTAGTTTCTAACTGTTAGGGATGAGGACTCCCCTGTCCTTAGGCAGGACAGGAAATTGTGGGGACATAGGAAGAAAAATGGACTCTGGAGTCTGGCTGAAGCCTTTTGCCAGCTGGAAAACAAGGATCCTAACACAGTTAAGTTTTGCGCAAGGGTCCCCTTTTCTCCCAGCTATGAACCTACACTTTGCTGGGAATCTCACCCGAAGGCCCGTTTACAGTAAAGCATACCTCCGAATGCCCTGTGCAGCTCTGGGGGCTTCTGCCTTTGCCACCATCGTTCATGCAAGCCACAAGCATAGGGTCACGCTGCCCTCCTTAAAGGTAAAGGTTCATTACTATTTATTTTGGATATATGTGCGTGCCACGTGTCTGTGGGAGCCAGAAGAAAGCAACGGATTCTCTGGACCTACAGGATGTTGTGAGAGCCCGGCATGGGTACTGAAGTATGGTCTTCTGCTAAGGGTCTTAGCCAGCCTTCTGACCTGGCTGGCCTTTTACATAGAATGACAGTTTTTATGATAGACTTTTGTTAGATGTTCTGTTACTGTTGTCATTCCAAAGTGCTAGAAGCGCAGAGCCCAGGGCCTGGTGCATTCTAGGGCCCTGAGCTCTGAGCTGCGTCTCCAGCCCTGTTGGTAACCATTTGAAGCGAGCATGTTTTCCCAGGGCTGCACCAAGTGTTTTTCTTAACCACCTCACTCCCGTCATCAGAGTGTGATTGAATTAGACAGGATCCCGGCGGCCCCACACATAGCTTGGCTCTTGTTCCGTGCCGGGACAGGAGCCCATCATCAAGTCGGCGCGGTCTTCCACGGAGAAAACTCGGAACCCGGCAGGAAACGGAAATGAATGCTTGCGAAGGTTCACGCTGTGAATTTTATTTGCTTCGAATTCATTTCCATGTTGAAAATTCAGTTTCTTTCTGTCCTTGCATTATGCCTCTGGTAGAGTAGCCATTTAAAAGAGAAACTTTCCAATATTTCTCAAGAAAATTCATCCCACGAGAAATGTGAACTGACCCTGCAGGGCCCTTGATCAAGGCTAAGCCTGAGCGCGCACCAGCCTAGGAGGACATGGGAGTGAGGACGGCAAGTGACTTGAAGGAGCTACAGGCCGCTGCATGATTCTGAGCTGAGGGTGGCGTAACATCTTCTGTGCTTTTACGATGTGATGTTTACCCTTTAAAAAGACGCAATCACTGTTTAAGAGACGTCAGTCTTTGACTGGAGCGCACTGATCCTCAGCGGAACTTTGCCCGGGCAGACTGCCCTTGGCAGCGACTCCAGGAGCGGTCTCTGCTCAGAAGCCTCCATTCCTCATTCGAGTTTTAAAAAGCCTCTAAATTTAAACGTGGAAAAATTGCGAAATTCGCAGATCATTCAGTATCCCGATTGTAGAAGCAGCCAGCCTTTAAATGACGACTCGGTCTTTGCCATCAAAGCTTGCGTTTTCTCAGGGCAAACGCTGCGGACTCCAAACGGAGCACAGAGCGAGTTTTGTGAACTCTCCGTAGTCCCCCAGAACTCTCTCTTGTGGTTGCTGCCTCCTTCTGAAGCACCCTCTCTGGCTTTGTGCGTGTTCTTGGGTCACCTCTTCCGGGCACTCTGAGGGTCCGAGCGCGCCTCTCTCCTCTGTCCCTTTTGAAGATGTGGTTTCATTGGTCTGCCTGCATGTTCTTCTCCTTCATTTCAAACAGGTGCATCTTACTCATCCCTTAAGGCCAACGTCAGCTACCAGAACATCCAAGAAGAGCTTCTGGGATCCCCTCAGCCTTGGGATGTCCTTTCCTGTGCACATCTTCAGAAGAATTTCCTTTTCCTGTCTAATACTGTAAGCTTCCCAGCAGCGGGAGCCCAGCCACAGGGAAATGTCTGTGTGTATTGTTCAACAGAAGCATGCATGAGCAACTGAAGGGAGGACTTTTTTTTAGATATTTCATTTGGTTCTGTGCTCCCTTCTTGCTTAGTTAAGGTTTATAATAAGAATTTACCTTGGTTTCATAGTATATCTTACCTGTTTTGACCCAGATTGAATAACACACAACATCCATACATACCTTATGACCTATAAAGCAATCTGTAAATACAAGCTATTGCTAATTATAGGAATCACTTGCTTCTTCATCACCATCATGATAGAAGAGAGGAAAGGAACACAGGAGAAAGCCTTGCGCAATGAACCTAGGAGAGAGGCAGCTGATTGAGAGGGAAGTGGGGAGTGGGGCAAATATTGCTTCTGTGGAAATAACGCAGAGAGGGAGAAGACCCTTCTTGAGTTGTTAAGTACAGCCTTGCAGGCATTCTTACAGGACAGCGTTGCTGTTTTGATTTTGTGATTCCCGATGAAATCTCTAGGAAGAGACTCTCACAGAGTGCTTGGCAGGTAATTTAAACTCCAGCTAATACAAAGAAATCACCGCGAGTGTGGCAGCAGCAGACATGAATGCTAAGACAGAGTTTAAAATAAAGGCAAGCTTGCTGAAGCAGAAATAGTTTCTACAAAGGAGGAAAACACAAGCAGCCCCTTTCCGTTTTCAGACGCTGTTTAACTGCTCAGGCAAGAAGAGCCTGGGTAATATCTCAAAATCATTTGCCCGAGCAGGAATGGAGGCTCCCATCAGCAGCCCAGCTGAGCTTCTGCTGCTGCTCAGAAATCACTTACGTTAGGTCGTGAAGTCTGTCTGCCTAGTTGATAGAAAAATAAACAGAAAGAAAACCAGAGGGAGCTTCAACTGCAGGCCGTGTGTAGGCTATCTTCTCCCTTCCCTGCATGCAGCTGAAGGCAAAGAAGAGCATTGCTCTGCACACTTGCCTAACCAGACATACTATTCCCCAGAAGTGATCCCCAACTGGACTCTGAGCAATGTTGCTCTTTTGTCCAGGATAGTAATTTCTGCTTTGCCGACGCTGACTGTCTTTCTTCATTTCCGTGTGGACTCTCTGTGAGCGTGCGGACTCTGGACCTGATGTGGGGGCCATGCAGGTTAAAATGTGACTGCTTTATCAAGATGCGTGGCAGCCATGCATAGCTTGAGAGCAATGTAACAAAGGCATTATTTTACAGCTGTGGACAGGGAGAAAAGGAAACGGGCTGTGGAGGCACCAGCGTGTAAACAGAGCGGCGCAGTTGCCACTTCTAGCCTGAAAGACCCGAGGAAGGAAAGAGAGGTTACTGGGATCAAGAAAGAGAAGCATGCAAGAGTGGCTGCCTGCTTGGTGTTAGAGCTGCAGAGAGAAAAAGTTCTGCTAGGCCCGGAGCACAGCTTCAGGGAGAAGCAACACAAGAAAAACAGTCATCGCGGTGCAGAGAGAACACTGAATCATGGCACTTCCTGCCCCATAGACTAAGCTTCCAAATTCCTGGAAGCTGGGATTATGTTACTTTATATGGAAAAAGGACTATCTATCATCTATCTATCTATCTATCTATCTATCTATCTATCTATCTATCTATCTATCTATCTATCATCTATTATCTATCTACCTTACCTATTATCTATCCATCTATCTACCATCTATCTGTTATCTATCATCTATCTATCTATCTATCTATCTATCTATCTATCTATCTATCTATCTATCCATCCATCTATCCACCCATCTACCTACCTAGGGCTAGGGATGAGGTATGAGGCCTTGTGCTCTACCCCACTCTTTTTTGTCCCAGGGACTGAACACAATGCCTCACACATATCAGAAGAGAGCTCTTCCTCTGAGCTACCTGAACTTCACCCCAACCCAACATTAAGGTTCATGAGATGAGCTATCCCAGAGTATCTGGCTGGGTTCAATGAAGTCCCAAGAGTCAAAATCTAAGGGAGATGAACAGAAAGAAGCAGAGGCAGGGGAGGGGAGAATACACTAAGCTGCTGGCTCTGAGGACTGAGGCCTGGGCTAGAAGCCAAGGCAGGCAGATGGCTCAGGACACTGGAGAAGGTGACGTTTTTCTCTGGACGCCTGTTGCAGAAGCCAGTGCTGTCAACGTGATGCCTCCTTTTCAACCAAGTGAAACAACTTGGACTTTTGACCTCTAGGATTGTGAGATAGTCAGTGTGCATTGTTCCAGCCACGAAATCCATGGGCATTTATTATAGCATGAATACAACATTAACGTATATAGTCTCTTTCTGTTGATATTTCTCAGTGGCCAAATCTAACATACACCGGAGGCCAGGAGCCTTTCGGCAATCCAAACACATTACCCCAAGAACGCCGCATGGGGCAGGGATGGAAAGGGATAGACGAGGACGAGAAGGTGGACTAGAGGAAGACCTGACATTGGTCGATGCAGGGAAGAACAGGCATACCAAGTGGTGTGACAGATGTGGGGGTTGAGAACAATTCACGAGCGAGACGTCCACGTTGAATGCTGTTTGCTTTGCTCAGTTCACGGTGGCAAGGTGGTCTTGGGAAGCTGGCTGTGCTGTAATATTTAGTTTCAACCACGGACATCCCTTTAAGCCCCTTTGTAGGAAAGTCAGCAGGATCAGTGGTGCTCAGAGATACCCTTAGCCATTTGCCGTTCCCTCAGCGAGAGCGAGAGTAACTCCCTCCTTCCCTCCAGCCTCTGCTCCACTTCCACGACCCCCTTCTTCCCTTCCTCTCTCGGTACTGTGACCACTGCTGGGACTCCTCCCAAGAAGTCACTACTGTCATGTTATGCAGCCCAGCCTCTCCTCTCCCAGCACCTGCCCTAATCCTCATGGTCTCCGTGCTATGTGGCTCCTTATGAATCTCTAATACTGTAGTATGTTTCTACCCCTCTCCTGCATTCAGCCTGGACCATTTTGTACCCAGGTCCTGGGTTTCCTGTTTTGTTTTGTTTACCCCCCGGCCCTTGAACCTCATCAATGGCCACTGGAAGGTTCTACTCAGATTCTCCATGCAGCCATCACTGGCCACTGCAGGGACAATTCCTCTTCCTTTCTCTCTGGTCCCAATACACTATAGCTTGCCTCTCTTACGGCGCTCAGGGCATCAAAGCCTCTAGAGATGATATATGCACTTTATTCCTCCTACCTCTCAATTAACAAAATTATCAACTCTTGGAAAGTGGGACTATGTCTTTGCAATACTTCCTGGTGGTAGTACTGTATTGCTTAGGAATAATAAAGAGTAGAATCTCCTTATAAAAGGGGCGAAGATTAGTCCCGTTCCTGCTGGTGGAAGAGGGAGACGCTGAAGAGAGATGGGGTGGGCGGGAGAGAGGAGACTATGCATCTTTGGGCTCTCACGCTTAGAGCCACGAGGCAGGATGTGCCTTTGTGTTTTGCCGCTGCTGATAAAGATGCTTGGAACGAGACAAAAGCTTCATGAGTAGTTCGTAAAAAAAATCACATACCTACTTGACTTTGGGCTAAGCTAAAGTTCGATTTCTGTGGAAACAAGGCCTCAGATATTTTTAATACTTACAATATTAAGAAGGTAGAAAAAGTTATACAAGGGAAGCCCTCCCTGTCTTCTTCAGCTTTCAGAGAGAGGTAACCCTGTAATGCTTTGCCGACAAGTCCCGGAATGGGATAGCCACAGGCGGAAGCAACCCTTTGCTGTTTGCATTGCTACGTCAACTCACATAACTGGCTAAAAGCAGAGAGCGATTGTTCCCATGAGAAGCCCTGGGAAATAAACTCCTATGGAACTTCTAATTATACCCCAGAGAATAGCTGGTGAGCAAAGAGTGTGCTATGTTTTTATAGTGCTGCTTGTAGCATTTAGTGTCTGTGTGTCTGTAAATGCAGGCAAGTGAGCAACGTGGCTTTTTAATAAATGGGGGGGTGGATAAATGAGGAGAGGGGACAGCTGACGATAGTCATTAGTCTCTACTCACTACTATGGTCTGGGATGAGTTCCCCAAATTCGAGTGAGGGAAACCTGGTTCCTTGCACATCAGTGTCGGGGCAGGGCCTTTGGGGAGGTGTTCCGGTCTTGAGAGCTCCTTCCTGAGGAATGGATGGATAAAGAGGGCCATGGGAGTGGGTTGCCCTTCTGTGCTTTCTCCTCCTGCCCTGCCGACACAGAAAAGGGCCCATGCTGGATCCTGGCACCTTCATCTTGAACTTTTGAGACCACAAAACGGAAACAAACACATGGCTGGTCTTCATAAGCGGTTCTCAGACACTCTGCCGTAGCAATGGGAAGACACCCACAAATTACACACGGCAGTAGAGGGCAAGGAGCCCACTTGTTTCCTCTGGGTTTTATTTCCCTCACTTTAAGCGGGTACTCTGAGCTTTAGAGGAAAGTGGGGAGCTATGGCAGACACACAGTTTGTAGGGGTACAAGGCCAACTCTAGGTTCGCTGACTCTACGACTGAGGATACTTAGCACCCCAGGAAGGGAGAGAGACACGGGGGTACTCATTTCTTGAATGAGATAGGATAGAGGAGTTTATGATTTTTTGCCTTTGGGGTTGTACTAGCCGATTGTGTGTCTGCTTGACAGAAGCTAGGATCGTCAAAGAGGAAGGAGCCTCATTTGAGGAAATGTCTCTGTGAGCTCCAGCTGGGAGGCATTTGGGCTGGTGGTGCCGGGTTCTATAAGAAAACAGACTGAACAAGCCATGGGAAGCAAGCCGGTAGGCAATTCCCATGGCCTCTACATCAGCTTCTGCCTCCAGATCCTTGTGTGAGCTCCTGTCCTGACTTCCTTCAATGACGGACATGGTATGGAGGTGTGAGCCACATAAACCCTTCCTCCCCAAGTTTCTTTGGTCACGGTGTTCATCACAGCAACAGCAGCTCCAAGACAGGGGCATTGCTTACGAATAACAAGGCGTGATGAGGGTGAACACACTCAGAGTATGTGTTTGAAAATGTCATAATGAAACCCATTATTCTGTAAGCTCAAAATAGGCACCACCACATGTTCCAAGCCACTCTAACAGCCAGGCCACGCCACAGGGGAGAATTCGGCAGATGTGTCAACAGCTGGAACCATGAATAAGCCTTCCCAGCATGAATGGCTCTGAAAGTCCCTGATCAACTTAACCTTTCTCTTCAGATAACTGCGCAAACTCCATGGTGTCTCCAACCAGCAGCACCACGCATGTCCTTGTGCAGCCTTGGAAGTGTGCACAAAGTGTAACAAAGGCAGGGACAATCACGGCGATAGCAGGCACTGGGGTCTACTACCGTGGCCGTAATGGACGTGTGGGCTTCCATTAAGAGTTTAATTTTGAGGCAGCTCCCCAGAGAGCCTTTACTCATCACTATGGTATTTGGTGTTAGCAGCAATGGGTGCTGATTATAATAACTTTTCTAGTGAAGTACTAACGCTAAATAAATAGCCAGAGGAGCATCGTGGCACCGTGATTATGGCACACAAAATAAACATTATCCATTTATCTTCCTTTACTATTTAAAGTCACATATTAATTACTTGAATTTTGCAGTAGGGATGTAGCCGAGTGTCTGAAAAATCTTGTTTCTGTTCGAGTTCATTCAGATTGTCCATCCATGCGTGAGAACAGCTGAGCTATGAAATTGGGCAACATGTTTTCTGGCAATAATGAGCTGATAATATTCCTTAGGAGTATTTAAGGGACAGCACTATTGATAGGTTAATTGGAAATAAAAAGGCAAAGGTTTTGTAAATCACGAGACTAAAAAGCCCCTGGGTTAGCATGGCTTTGCAGTGTGTGTCTGGAGCTCTCCCACTTTGCCGTCTAGGATAAGAACTCTCCGATTCACGCAACGGTGATGCTTCAGGATGCCCCGGCAGGTCGCCGTTTCCAAAGGGGGCTTTCCCACCCATAGCTTGGGTCAAGTGTGTTGTTCTCTCTCTTCAGTTTTGAAAACTGACTCCTGTGTCTAATAAAATGCATAGGATGTTGGGTGGAGAGAAGAAACACAGTCTGATATAAGGATACGAGAGCTTACCCTAGTTGGGAACATTCAGAGCCCAGAGTACCGCTTGATTGTATGTAATAGTTAGGAGGCGGGAGGCAGATAATACTCTATCACGCATAACAGCGAATAACTCAGGTTCCAGTAATTCTAGGTTCTCTACGTGAACATCTGTTCTTACACGACCAGAGTTTTGTCTCCACGTAAAATCCTCAGTCAATTAAGAGGTTTTATGCGGTATGAGCCTCCCTGATGAGAAACTCCGGCCCTTTACAACGTGTTCCTTGTACCCAGCACAGTTTTGGGCCAGATTCTGTTAGAAACATGATCACATTTAATTCTGAAATGAACAGAGGCAAATCTTCCCTGGGAGAGAACAGACAGAAAATTTAAAATCAAATCTGGGAAGGAAACTTTGCACCTGCTCCACAGGGAGCTGACCAACGAATAACACAGGAAGAGGACTGGTACAGAGATATCAAGTTAATTTTCTGTGTGATTATTTAATTTGAACCACCCGTGGTGTGGGAAGTTCTTCTGTATAAGTGTTGCTTTTATTGGTTAATGAATAAAGAAACTCCTTTGGCCTGTGATAGGGCAAAGTTGAGCTAGGTGGGGAAAACTAAACTGAATGCTGGGAGAAAAAAGGCGGAGTCAAGGGGAAGCCAAGACAGACACTGAATGCGACAACACACCCATGCTACTTTTGTTTACACTTCTCTCTCTCTCTTTGTAATATTTTTTACACATCTCAACTTAGTCTAACCTCCTTAGCATTTTGTGAGCATTTGAGGATCATTTTGATCCCCTCCGTGAAGCTTCCCCTCTTTCTGTTTGGACTCTTGCTCCGATCATCACTTCCATTGTCTCTTGAGCTTTTGTGTAACCATTGGGGATGGCTCCTCAGACTTGCCTGAGTTCACCACTGCGTCGACACTCTTAGGGACTGGTCCCTGCATCATCAGCACAGTCCTGTGTTTACCAGTGATGTCTGTGATCCTGCAGAGACATCTTGGAAAGTGGTCTCTTCATTACCAAGAGGGCGGAAGACACATATGTAAACAGAAATCGCAAGCTCCGTTGCTCTTCCTAGAAAAACAATCACGTGGGCTCTTCTGATGGAGAACCCTTATTTTCTCACCACCTTTGTTTTCCGAGAGCAGCACCCTGTTAATGTAAGTGCTTTGATTGAACTGTCTCTGGCCACTGAGGCATAAATACAAAATTGATTAATTTGTCCGATAACCGCTAGCAGCTGTGCCCTGTCGGTCCCGTCCCTCCCCTGCTGGGTAGCCGTTCAATTCCACTGTTTTTCCAACATTTTAAGCCATTAAAATGTATAATGCAGCATCACATGGGCACCTTCCCTCACGCCTCCCCCTTCCGATGGAAGGGTTGAGTTATTAAATGATGAAAGGTTTCATTCTCCCATATTCTGCTCCCTCTCCTCGGTCTTCCCGAGAGGCTCTGTGGAAGGCGTCACTCCCACGAGCCATCCAGCCTTGCTGGTGGCAAGCAGCCCGCCTTCTTCTCTGTAATCGATGTCTGCCTTTTTCATGTCTTTAGGCACACATGGCATGTGTGTACCATGAAGCGGGATGCTGGGATGTTTTATATAAGCAGAATCACCCCACATGGACGATACTGTAACCTCCTTTTCAAAGCCAATATTGTGTTGTTGAAATGCATCCAAGTAGGAAATATACTTCCCCCGTTTAAACTACTATATAATACTGTATTATATACATGGCTTGCTATTTGTTTTTCCAGTCTATTGATATCATCTGGGACTCTCCCCTACACTCAGTACTTACAATGAAAACTCACGTTACAGTAAATATTGCTCTCTGGTGTATATGAGCAAAACCACCGTATAAACACCACGGTGGAGTTGCTGACTTGTAGGTTAATGTGTATATCCAATTTGTTGGGTGTTAACAATTTTTTCTCCAGAGACAAAAATTCACGCTATCATCACTGACAAACAAGAGTGCCTCATCCCTCATGCTATTCCCATTTTTTAGAAATGCCAGTTTCTTATTTTTAGCTTTTTAGCTCACTACTTTGGTTCTTTAATTTGTATTTTCATGATGGTGAGCATCTTTTCAGATTTTTAAAGTCATTTGGGTTTCTCTTTTTAAAAATAAAACTTACCCTTCTGTGCTTTTCTCAGTGTTTCTTTTTGGGTTGTAATTCTTGTAATTCATAGAAGTTTTTTTTTTATTATTTATATGTCCTGAATAGCATTCATTTATCACCATTTTAAATGCAAATTCGTTTTCAAATATGAGTGGTTTTCAAAATCGTTAGGTTATACCAGTAAAAATGATCAGAATCCAGGCTTAGGAACAATGCCTTCACCTCTTTCCCCTGCACTTGTGAGGCACGCATTAAGTAACAACTACTAACTCAGACATCTTAATTTCAGTTTACAGAAAAAGGTTTTACTGGGAGCTATTTCACAGTTTTAATAAGGCGCTCTTTAAAAAATAAAAATTTTGTTTCAGAGAAATTAGTCATGTAAATTAAACTGAGTTACAAAGAAACGAGACTTTGTTGCATTGTGTGTCTTGCAGCAGAGGCCCACGTCATATCCCACGGGCTGTCCAGAAGTGGGTTTCACCCAGGAATAAACAACAGAATTATGTGGGGATTATTTAAAAGCCACCCATCTTCTTTTAAATTAAGATCTTCTTAACACACACATGAGAGCATCATATGCCATGGGAGAGGTAGGGCTTCGTCTCTCTAAGAAAACTCTGATGCCATTTATATAACAGAGATATGCATGAAATAAAACAGACTTGCCCAGGCTCTTATTCAGAAAGGTCCCTTGCAGCACTAATGGGTAACTGCCTGTGTTGGTGCAGGAAGGCCTGGCAGGCTCTTTGTTCAACTGCGGCTATGCTCTCATGGACATTTCCAACGCATTTCCATTTTCTAGTCTATCTTCTCTTAGAGTAAGAGTCACTAGCACGTAGATATCTGGGAGACAAATGGAAAGTTTACATGTGTTGATCATCTATACTCCCTTTAGTTTTGCTAGTATTTGACTTATTTAAGTACTCTGTTATCAGGCGCCTTTATATTCATAATTGTTCTATCTTCTTGTTGGGTTGACCACGCTTCATCCATATCTCTTTTCACGATGACTTTGCCTCCTGTTGCAGTTTTGACTGGTTTCTTTTCTGGTACACATATAACTTGTATCAGATGCATATATCCTGACTCTCTTTCCACTTAAATGGGATATCTTTTTCCATCATTCCACGATCATTCTACTTCTGCCCTGAAATCTTCTCAGTGACAAAACACTGAAAAATTTCCCTCTAGATTAGGAGAAAAAGCAGGATGCTCGCTTTTTTTCTTTTACAGATAGGATCTCGTGTGGCCCAGGCTGGCCTTGAACTCTTGATCTTCCTGACTCCACTTCCAGAGTGCTGGTATCGATATCTGGGTTATGAAGTGCCAGGGATTAAACCCAAGGCTTCATGCATGGTAGGCAAGTGTGAACTGAGCCATACTGCCAATGTCTAGGAAGCCCACTCCTGTCACCCAGATCAACATAATGATAGAAATCCTACACAGACCAAGCAAGACTATGAAATAAAAGACATGGAAAATGGAAATGAAGAATTATGTGGCATGATTTTTAAGCAGCAAATATAGGATCGACCAAAAAATCTGTAAGAACTAACAAATGCATTTAGTATAGTTGCAACGTAGACAATCCTCATCTAAAAATAATTGTGATTCTGTACATTAAAAGTTAGCTAGCAGAGAAATAAATGAAGGAAAAAACATAATAGCTTCAAAAATATTAAGGAACCATTAAACCAATGAGTGGAAGATATAATATACCTAAAGGACTTGTGTTTCATAGTGTTATTTTTCGTAATGATTAATAAAAATAAATTGAAGAGGAGGCAAATAAGATGAAATATATATATTTAGGTGAGAGGAAGAATTAGTATTGTTAAAATGTCTATACAATCCAAAGAGATCTATAGAATCAATGTTATCGCTATGAAAATTCCAACGACAACTTTCACAAAAATAGAAAAATAAAAATCAGCTCTGGAATTTACCGAGGACCTCAGAAGATTCCAGATAGCTAAAGTAATCTTGAGATTACTTTAATCTCTGGTACAAAATTTGTAATTACTGTAATCGCTGGTACAAAAGCCCTTCTTTAATAGCACCAGGGAGGTTAAATACACTGCAATCAATGGCCAACAGGTGAAAATCCCATCCTCTGATCCTCTAGGCTAGGCACAGCTTCTAGTAACTTCAATTAGAAGGTTCTAGACAGGGAAGAGCAGCTGAAGGCCAGGACTCAATTAGTCCCAACAGTAGAGAAAGGAAAGCCTTGTCTGTAGTTGGCAGAAATGTGAGCACCATGGCATGACTGTGGTGGGAAGCAGTATGGAGGTCCCTTAAAAATAAAAATCAACAGCCGGGCGGTGGTGGCGCACGCCTTTAATCCCAGCACTCGGGAGGCAGAGGCAGGCGGATCTCTGTGAGTTCGAGGCCAGCCTGGTCTACAAGAGCTAGTTCCGGGACAGGCTCCAAAGCTACAGAGAAACCCTGTCTCGAAAAACTAACTAACTAAATAAAAATTAACAGCAACAACAAAACCAAGCCCAGATACTTAGTAGACATGCCAGATACAGAAAAACCAATACTCTAAGGAATCCCTTTTTCTGGGGACATCTGTAAAAGTGAGCCCCCAGAAACACACGAAAACAAGATGAGTAAAATGGTGGTGGCTAAAGGCTAAGGAGAGAGGAAAGGAAGATATGGGCAAAGGGGCACAGAACATTGGTACAACACATATGTTCTAGAGACTGACACATACTTCTGTAACTACATGGAAATATATATATATATATGTGTGTGTGTGTATATATATATACACACATACATATATTTCAATTGCTAAGAGAGTAGGTCTTACATGTAATAAACTCCCTCCATGTAACTTTGTTTTCTGATGGATATGCTAATTAGATTATACAAATAAATGTGTGCACTGTATTGATATGGAAAACAACACGTTGAAAATCTCAAGTATATGTAATACTTTGTCAGTTATACCTCAATAAAATTGGAAACAAATTTCAAGACTAGTATAAATGGAGCAAAAATTATCACAGGGTCAGAAGGAGGTTGGGCAACTACCACCTTCGTAAACCAGCATAGTTCCCAACTACAACTCCATTCTAAATATTTCTTCTTATGCCCACAGATAAGTGTAGTTTGTCAAACCTCATCAAAGAGACATCTCCTTTCAACAGACAGAGTGTCACAGACAGCCACAGTCAAACTGCCGAGAACAAGAGACCATATTGTGCCCAGTCCCGGCGATAGATCTATAACACAATTCACGCACCCAAGGCTCAGCGATCATGGCGGGTATAGGAAGATACAAGCAAGAGCCAGAGGAACAGGAAGTTTTACTGCGAGAACGTGTCTCCTAGAAATGTCAGTGGTTACACCTATGAAGTCTCATCAGCATGGCTGCCTAAACAAGACCTGAACAGCGACACCACCAATGGCAGTGCCAACGTGGAAGGGGGAAGCTCCCGAGGACAACCCTAGACAACAACCTGGAGAATGCTGAGAGGGAAAGGAACGGTCCTCTCTAGAAAGAAACCCCACGAATGGCTGTCAGAAACCCCGTGATCAGCCCCAAGACAATAGATGGACAGGTGATATTATCTAAACGGAGCAGGTTGCATTTACGTACTGAGAAATGGTGTGTGTGTGTATGTGTATGCGTGTGTGCACACGTAAAACAACAATGTAAGGAAAAGGGGCCATGGATTTGAGAGCCAGGGGCATTTACGGGAGAGGGTGCAAGGAGCTGGGAAGTGATGCCATCATATTAAAACTCCAAACATATGGAAAAATTTACAAACGAGCTTGGGTATAGAAATCAAGGCGAGGACTAAATGGTGCTACAAGGGATGTTTTACCAGAGAAAGACCACAGGAAAGACCTGAGAGCCGAACTTCTTTGAAGCAGTGACGTGGAGGTGTGGTGGCCCTCAGGTTATTGCTCCTTACCCCATTTTTTTTAATGAATTAACTAAGTGGGTGTGTATGCACGTATGCCTGGTATGTGCACGTGCGTGTATCCATATGAGGGCACGTGTGTCAGACAATGTGTGTAGGAGTCCGAGGACAACTGGCATTGCTTGCTTTCCTCCTTTTGCCATGTACTCCTGGGGGCTGACCTCTGGTCATTAGAGTCCGTGGCCACTCCTCGGGCCACTTCCCTGGCCTTCCGTCCTGTCACCCCGCTTCCCAGGGAGTCTCTGGGGTGCTAGAACCTTTGGTTGGGATTCTCTGTGTCTTTTCCACGTGAAGAGAAGGCGTCTGGCAATACGATCACATCTTGGGCTTGGCTGCTCCTGCCCCCCAGAATTTTGTCTTCTCTCTCGTGTCCAGGGGTGAAGTTCCGCCAAGGCCCCACTTAAACCTTCCCCCCTGAAAGGTGTCTCTCCAGGACACAAGTCACCTTCCCTATCACAGAGATCGGTGCTTGTGTGAGAAGCACAGGGAACGTTTCTGACAGGGAGGATCTAGGAGCTTCTGCAGGCTAGGCAAGTGCTCTACCACTGACGCACACCCCAGCCTAGCGAATTCCCCCTTTTTATAGGAATATAACATAAGTACACAGCTCTGTTGTTCTTATAACAAAATTGGCTTACCCCTGAGCCTCTTGGCCCCTTCTCCTCCTCTTGTCCTCCAGTTCCAAACACATGAGCCTCGTACATGGCCAGCACTCTCTAGGTTGGGTTCAGCTCTCTTACGTCCCTGAGTTCTCTTCCTGTGGTTTCAGCCTTTGTGGGGACCATAGGCTGAGTGTGCCCACCATAACCACTCTGTTCAGTGCTGTTTTCCCTGGGCATACAGACAGTCCTTCCCCCTCATGTATTGTGTCATTTTGTGGGGTCTGTGCTTGCCACCTGTCTTAGGGATATCTACCTTATAGAATGCCATCTAGAGACAAAGTATTTTTTTTTAATTTATTAAATTGATTTATTGAGAGGAAGTCTAATTTTTGATAGTAGATCCAAGTCCCCTCTTGAGCTTATTCAGTTGCCAGGCTGTATTTCAATGACTGGTCTAAAAACAGTAATGACACTCACACCCCTCAGTTACCGCTCCCCGTAGATACACACCTCCAAGGCGCAGGGGCTGAGTCAGCTCAGCAGCCAGCCCTTGTTTCCCTCCCTTCCTCCTCATTACAAGCCATCATTATCTTTAACTGATTAATTGATTAATGGCTTAGAAGGCACAAGGCAGTGATTTAACATTATCGTCACCACATTTAATTAGCATAAAGGCTCAGCAAGGCGCATGCGCTGTGATCCGCCCTGGGGTCGCGCTTACTCAGTTCTTACTCGCTAAGCCGCAGTCGTGGCGCTTAGGCTATTTTATGATCCTCAGTGATTTGCAGTGTTTATCTTCATCTTTAGAAATGTTTACTCTGGTTAAAAAAAATGAGTAAATCCATGTTCAATCGCTTAGATTAAAAAGCATGAAAAAATCATGCACGGGTCTGTCCAGGCTACGAAGGGGAACATTTCTCTCTCACACGTGCATGATTCTGAAAAGAACCTTGCACTTGCTGTATTTAGTGCTGCCTTAGCTCACACTGGGAGCTGGAAAGCAGAAAGAAGCCACCGGCAGTTTCATTTTCTTGGCTGTCTGCAGGGAAGTGAACGGGCAGCTGAAGCCATGAGGGGTATTTCTTAAAGATGCTTTTGTTCAGTGTTGGGGAGGGAAGCCAGGGCCCCGTGTGCTGTAGACAGGCGCTCTACCAAGGGAGCCACCTCCCTCCCCAGTTTCTGCTTCGTGATCTTTGAGGTCGTGGTGGATGGAGGTGGGCACAGAAGAGACAGGGGACACTGTCATTGTATCTTCCAAAGCTGGCTTGTGGCTACACAGGTATGCTGTAGGATAATCTTTTCGGATACTATGAAGATGGGTCTCTGCCCAGGTACCTCCTGATTGGCTTAATAAGGAGCTGAGCAGCTGGCAGCTAGGCAGGAGAGGATAGGCAGGACTTCTGGGCAGAGAGAGAAACTCTGGGAAGAAGAAAGGTGGCCTTTGTCAGCCAGGACATGTACGGAGGAGCAGTAATGAGCCACGCGGCGGTATACATAGATTAGTATAAACGGGTTAATTTAACTTTTAAGAGCAAGTTGGGAATAAGCCTAAGCTAAGGTAGAGCTTTCACACTTAGTAAGAAAGCTCCATGTCATTATTTGGGGGCTGACAGACCAAAGAAAGCCCAACTGCACAGGCACTTGTCCTATTATCGTTGTTTAGACTGCTCAAATATCTTCTCTTTTCTACACTATTGCAGAACAATGGTGCAGCTAAACTGCTGCCACTGAGGGCCGCTGAGAACATGGGAGAATTCCCTCCATGTGGAGGTGGAGGTGCCAGGCAGGAACCTGTCCACAATGTAGTTAGAGCGGATCTTTCAAAGACAAAAGGGTTGTAAGGAGAGAAACAGACAGAACGCTGCCCCGGGGAAGAGCAGGAGGAAAGACATAACTGTGTGAAATGGCGCTGTGTGTCCCTGGACAAACATGCCTGGAGTGTGAACAGGGACTAGGGTGGCAGAGTGGAGTGGGGGTTTTGTTCAGGAAAATAGCAATGGCCTTCCTTCCCGTTGTTCCTTCCAAACTTGGGAATATACTTGGATCTCAACCTTCAGGTAAAGACAACTTGTTAAAGACTTCTGGGGGAACAAGAAACTCAATACTCTGTGATTTAGAAATACAATTTTGGTAGTTGTCTGAAGCATAAATGGCAGAAATTAAAGGCACACGGGATCCGTCTGGTCACAGGAATAGTTCAGGGTTACGAAGATGAGGGTCTACTATGGTGGAGGCAACGGAATGAAAGGGGTAAGGGGTGGTTTGGGAGCTCACCCAGGTTCCTATATGTCCATTTCCATGAAGGCATCAGCCTAAGAAGGACATCTCGGGTTCCTTCAGACCAGCTCCTGTTCAAAACTGAGCACACTCCTGAGCTTGACAGCTAGTTGTGGGGATTGCTCAGAGGGTTTTCCTCAGACCGCTTTAACATAGCATATGCCTCTCCGTTTTTTTACGGTCCTCTTTGGAACTAGGGAACCATGTTTGAAATGATCTCTCTCCAAAGTTTATTAATCCATTTTGCTTACTTTCACCTGACCTTAACTTCTCTCTCTCAGAGCTGTCATTTTCTCAAGGTCTTAGGCAGAATCAATGTCAACACGGACAAATCGAGGAGTATCTTCTCTTTCGCAAGATGCTGAAGCTGCCGACAGTGGCCCAGAGACGAGTGGGGATTCATCCTCGTGGCAGACAACCACACAAAGATTCGAGACCCTGGCATGTACAGTAAGAGCTGCTGGTCGGTTTTGAATGGACGATAAGTACCTCGAACACCCAACAGGCAGTTGGAACTTCAGGTTAGGCAGTTAGGAGGAGTATCAAATAGTCAAGCACATCCCAGCCTCTAAGTGACTGTACTGTGAGATTCGGGATCAAACAGAGGCGATGGATCCCAATATGAAGAAGAGCTCATTGGAAATCATGCATCAAAGTCGGATACAGGGACGGCCTTTTGTACTGGGTGCCACTCCAGTACAATAGGAAGCAGGAGGATTCGGTCACAGGGACAGAAGGGGGCTGAATCTGTGGGTGGTGACTGCCAGCAAGAGCAGTGCACCTGGGGTACAACAACAGAGGAGAAAGGGGCGGGGCCCCAGAGGAGTTTAAGACTAGGGCATCCAGCTTCAACTGCTGGAGGACAAATGCCATTACTTATGGAATCCACAAAAGTCACTTCCTGGAAGCAGAGGGTGGGAATGGCAGGAACCAGAAGCTGAGGGAGCGGGGGAAGGGGAGACGCTGCGGAGGGTAGGGAAGTAGAAACAGACGACAGTTCAAGAGGCTGCAGCTAACGACAATATTTTCTTTTAAAATATGCAAGCGGGAGGTGAGCTGTATATACATAGAGCTGTATGCCACGGAAGGTAATGTTGATAAGCTGTGTTGAATTACTATTCAATGTGTATATATCTAAAATATCATGCCGCCTACGATAAATGGGAGATTCAACACCAGCCACCAAGTTGAGCTACAAGTTCAATAAACAGACTCTCTTCTCAATGTCTTCTGAAGCGCTCTGCCGGACAGACTAAATCACGCTTGGACTAGGACCAAGGGATACTTAACGTCCATTTTCTGACTTGAAAAGCAGAGTAGGTGGGGTAGGCAAACTGAGAGGCCACCAGAAGAGCTCTGGGCGGGGAGAAGACAGAGAACTCCACGAGCAGACGGCTCACCTGCTCAAATGCTATCCTGGGGACAGAAACAGGGACGGTTCTCATGTTCTCATGTAGAGATGATGGCTCGGTATAAAAGAGGAAAGAACACCCACAAGTCTTGTAAACTTCTCCCCTCGGCTGTAGGATGCCCTCCTAACCCCATGAATAATTAAACTCTCCCCACATCCAATTTATCCAATTACCTCTCTCTCTCTCCATAGCACACCGCAACCCTAGTGCTATCCCTTTGATTCCTTACCAAACCCTTAACTCATCCCCGCCTGGGAAGCTGCTGTTGAAAAGGCTCAAGGTTGGGCACCCAGCAGAAGAAACAGAGTAGAGAGATGGAGGCCTCCTTGTGAGGGTAGCGAGGCCGAATGAGGAACAAGGTAGTCTAAGGCCAAGCCAGCTTGCCTCTACTCCCTGCTGCCAGTCTCTAATCAAGCTCCTCAAAGGAGCTCACGCAACTCATTTAGCACACAGTGTTCGCAGGTCGCACCCTCAACAGGGAAGGGGAGCAGATTCATCTCAGACATTTTCCTTCATAAAAGGCCGGAGCCGAGCCCGGAGGATCAAGGAGCCATCCCTCACTTGCAGACTACCTGGAGGATGATTCAGGAGGGAGCTGAGGGCCCAGCCGGGCATCGGGACGAGTGGGCCATGATGACAGGAAGAGGGCACATGCGTTGGAGATGACCTCCCCGGGCTTACTGAGTCCCAGCATCCACAGGTGATGAAACCCTGCATCCCACATCCCTTGCGTGCTGTGCCTCAGCCCGTCGGTTCCCTCGCTTCTGCAGTGAGGCTGCTTTATTCCCTTTTAAGTACCGGGTTCTCTCTCTGCTGAGGGCTTAGCGTCATCAACCTCAGCTCATTTATCTGCACTGACCTGGAGGGACTTAGCGCTGCAGAATCTTCGGCTAAGCTCTGGTCTTCCCATCAGGCCCGCAGCGGCTCTCCTGGGCGTCTTTCCTAATGGTCCCAGCGCACCCTGCTATGGAATCTGTTCTGTCATGTTTCGCAAACACCCACTTTTGATGTTTTTTGTTATTTTGGCCTTACTTTGTTTTCTTTCTTCCTCTGTCATCCACACTTGGTGACAGGCAGTTTACACGAGAAGAAAACAGGTCCTGAAATGTCTCAAAGCTGAAGATTAAAGAGATTGTGAAAGCACCCTAGAGTTTACAAATTCTACTTCACAGACACTGCGTAACTTGTATAAGTGTATCCCCAAAGGCAACATGTTTACCTCAGGGCATATTATTTTAAAACAGTGAGAGGCGACTGTGAGCTAGTTGAACATTATCTTTGTTCATCACCGATGAAGGTGGCCTCTGTCTGGTTTATTCGCCTCGGTGGCCTCCACTTAGAAGGCACAGGTCGTCAGCTTCCAGAGGAAAGGAACCTGAGTGCTCTGCCCTTCGAAGGCTCCTGTGTATACACGACTTGGTATGGATGAGCACCACCGTAAGTAGTGCTGGGCACCGGGTTACAGGACACGCATCCAGAGCAGCGTGAATTCTGCTGTCCCGAGGCCCGCATGCTCGAGAGACTGCCTTCCTACACAATCACACAGGAAGTGTGAATGAGGACTGTGACAGATGCTACAGAGATGTGATTGAAAGAGCCGTGAGCGCCAAAGCCAGTGCATGCGACCGGATCGGAAGTAGAGAGAAACCAGAAGTTAGCCAAGTGAGGGGAGGAGATAGCATCGAATAGAAACACCGCCCTGGAGCCCACTGGGGCTCCCCGTGTCAGCGACGGCAGAGAGGTGACTGAGCCAAGGGAAGCGTGGGAGGGAGGGGCCGGGCAAGCTCGTCATCAGGACTGATCTTTACTCTGAAATAAGTGGGGTGCCCCTGAGGGGTTGTGAACAGTGGGCAGGTGGTTCGGCGCAGTGCTGGAAAAGGGAGCCAATAAATCTAGGAGGTGCAGGAGATGGAAATCTCAGTTGCTTACATTTGAAAGCATGGAGCCTCTCGACACACCACACACACACACACACACACCACATGCACACACACACACACCACACACACACACACACACACATGTTAAAGAAATGGGTCTTTAACAGGATTATATTGGGAATAAAGAGAGACTAGGGAGAGAAAGCAAAATGGACTCTGTTGAAGAATTGTATAATATGAGGATGCTGCCAGTCCACAAACTGCTGTTTTGGTGACATCCTGCTGGACAAACATTTTCTCCTGTCTCTCAGATCCCTATAGGACCCCCATGGTGTTTATAGACTCTCAAAACTGCCCAGAGGAAGGACATGGGGTGAAGATTATTGTGGCTGTGAGCCCTGTGTCCAAGGTCGTGTGTGTGTGCGTGCATGTGTGTGTGTGTGTGTGTGTAGATTGCAATTAGACCCCTACACAAGCTAGGCAGTGCTTTGCTGAGCTATGGCCTCAGTCTTTAGCTCACTGTTTCCACCCAGTTCTTTCCCACTGGAAGATTCTATGTGTGTGACAGCCTCTTGTTGCCAGGGGCAGCCAGTCTTACCCATGAACCTAAAGGCATGTTACTCCAAGGTTGTGTGCTAGACCATTCAAGATTTCTCTCCCAATTTAGACAAGGCCTCCAGCTAGGCAGGCCTGCCTTTCTGTGTTCCTGACATGCAACCTGGGTGCAGGAGGAGACCGAAGAGAATTCCTCTGAGTGATTGCTAGGAATCTGTTCGCTACTAAATGTCCTTCTCTCAAAGCCAGTTCTTCTCAGACAAAGGGCTTGACAAATACCAAGTAATTCAGGCCACCAGGGCATCCTACACATGAAAGCCACCATCTTTAAATTCCATACACGCCAGTGAGACATACGAGCCACATTTATACATATTTTTGTCAGTAGACGTATTTGCGGAAGACTTCCAGCTTTCCTGAGTTAGCGTATTGTTCTGAAGGTATGTAAGACCCTAGGGCGGTGCCAGGGCCCACAGCGTGTTTCTGTAGAAGCTGCTTTACCCCCTTCCCATAGCTGCCCTCTGTTCCCCTCGCCCTGACATCTGTCTACAGGACAGTGATGACTGCAATTCTCACGTTGCCTATAGACACTCCTTTTGTTTGACCTGAATAGCTTTTCAAATGAAATATTTTCAAGTCTAGTGAACTCTTAAAAACAAATCAAAACACAGCTTTTAGCTTGCAAAATCAAAGACTTAGGACAAGGAAGCCTGGTTCCTACCCATCAATAGTTGGCCATGGTCTAAAGGCTTTCGAGGCCTCGCTCACACACGCCCTGCAGGGCTTCTGCTGGTACCTGAGTGAATCAGAACCAGGGTCCCCAGTGCCGCTGCGGGGCAGAGGAGGAGAAAAGATGCAGACATTGCACTGGCAAAGACACACTGGCAAAGGTGGCTCTGTGGGCAGGAGACGCACCCAGCTGCGGACTGGAGGGACAGAGGAATGAGGGGGAGCGTATTATGGAACGAGCATGGGACCCCATGAGGGCGATCTGCAGGGCCTCTGGGTGGCAATCTAGGAGGGTGGAAGGGTTGTTACAGGTAAGAGCTGCTCTCAGTTTTGTTTCTAGCCACCTCATTATGCTGACCAGCAGAGTCTGCTGATACCAAGCCAAGTGGAGGACAGGACGCTGGAGGCCAGCACACACACCTCATCCAGCTGTTGGCTTGGGGGATGCTGGCGAGGCAAGCACACACACCTCGGCCAGCTGTTGGCTTGGGGGATGCTGGAGGCCAGCACACACACCTCATCCAGCTGTTGGCTTGGGGGATGCTGGAGGCCAGCACACACACCTCGGCCAGCTGTTGGCTTGGGGGATGCTGGAGGCCAGCACACACACCTCATCCAGCTGTTGGCATGGGGGATGCTGGAGGCCAGCACACACACCTCATCCAGCTGTTGGCTTGGGGGATTCTGGCTTCTGTTCTCTGAGCCACTGAGTTTCCAGAACAGATCCGAGCAAGCAGGAAACACCTGCTTTTGTCTAGAACACATGAGGTTCCATTTTGATGACTTGGCAGCAATGACAGACATTACATGCAGGGACAGAAGGGGGAAGTCTAATAGGAGACCTGAATGTGAACTGGGACCCCAGGGGCCCGTGCAAAGGAAGGCCATAAAGGAAAACGTCAAAGAATGTGATAGAGGCTGACCAATGGAAAAGGGAGAAAAGAAGTGGCGGGATTACATAAACTGTATCAGCACACGAATTAGTGCGCATTGACTAATGTGAGCTTGCGGAAATGGATTGTTTAAAAATGAAAACTTAGACATTTGGACAAGCATATCAAATGTAAAGAAACAGAAAAGCTGAACACATAAAGGAGATGATCCGAAAGACTAGCTTTCTTGTATGAGTCTGCATCTCTCTCTGCTTCCTGCCTGAGGCTGCACAGTGGCCTTAACTCCTGCTGTTACTCCCTGTGGTGACAGACTGTGCCCTTCATTGGCGGGGGACAGAAACCCTTCTCTTGTGGCAGCCTTGAGACACGTGAGCAACACAAGAGCTCATGGTGGAATAGGTTTAACTCACCTAGAAAACGAAACGGACATCTTCCTATCAAACTGCACGGCGTCAAAACACACAAGTGAAAGTCAACCGCCCCTCAAAGGAAACTTTGCAGGGTAAATAGCCTGGCATGTAAAACGTGTGAAAGATGGAATTACAGTGTAGAACGGACGGATAGGGCAGCAGTGGGGCTTCACCCCATGCACACGCCACGGCACTTCCTCATCCACTCCTGGTGCGTGCTACTCTTCACAACATGTGGCTCCTACACAAAGATCTCAACACGTGAGGCGAAAGGGTGAGCTGCAACCAAGTTGAGAGAATGAAATGATATGCAATATATTATCTGAAGACAATGGAATCGTGCTAAAAATCAGAATATGTAAGTTTAACCAGGACAATCCCATCCTTAGAAAGGCTTCTAAATGGTGCGCGAGTTTAAAGTGATCATCCCGGAAAGAGACACTCATAATGAAAATCGCAGTATATTTAGGTTGCGAAACAGTGATTATGCATCACACCAGAACGGCAGCTTTCAATTTAAACATTAGTGTTGGAAACAAAGCCCGAGAATCTGAGCATGAGTCAGAACATGTATCATGCCAGAAACCAGAATGCACCCCAGAGCACAGGAAGGTAGAGAAACGCACACACTGTAGATAGCAAAGCATTTTCAGAGCAGAAAACCTCAGCGTTACGGACATGAACACCCAAGTCCTGAGCAAGAACACGAAGTATGGGATGAAGCCAAGGCAAAGGGATGGGATAAAAGGAAATATCAAACATGAAAGCCAACGAGGGAGGGGATGTATGTGAGCCAGTCCTTTGACAAGGCTACAGGGAGACTGGAAAACCTTGGGCATGGTTGCTAGAACTAGAAGGGTGGAGAAAATAAACAGAACAGTTGAAAGACAGACACAGATACGGGCTCTGCGTGGACCTGCACCCAACTATCGTATTAACTAACACACCAGAGAAGAACGATCACGTGAGACCTTTTATGGAAATACAAGGAGTAGCTGAGATCCAACATCTCTTCCTAACAAGCCTTCCCGGCAAATTAGCAGCAGCGGCAGGAAGCGGTCCTGATGCTGCACAGATGAAGGTTATCTGTGAGAACCGGTAAAACACCAGGCTTAACAGAGAGTCAAGAGCACTCCTGCCGAGATTAGGGGGAAACACGAGTGTCTGCTTCAAGGGCTTCTGTTCTGCTTCGTGCAGGAAGCCAAAGAAATAAAGAAAAGGGGATGGAGCTAGAGGACTTAAAAGGAGTGATGAAAAGCAAACAAACTTTGTTTTTAGAAAACGTGGTTATTACAGAGAAAAATCTAAATGTTGTTTATCAGAATAGTGAGAGAGTTTAGTGGGTTTTTTTTTTTTTAACGATGTAATTGATCACTGTATAAAAAAATAATTGTCAGGCTAGAGAGATACATAAAATTGCTAGCTGAGCAGGCCTAGATGACCGAAGTTCCAGCCACCAAAACCCATGTAACCCATGGCCTCTGTTGTCCCAGTACTCCATTGGCAAGATGGGCAGTGGCGGCAGGAGCACTGGCTGGAAGCCCCAGGCTAGCCGCAGAGAAGAGCTGTCTCCAGGAGAGACAGTCAGAGGACTGAGCCAGTGACCAGGAAAATGTGCTCCTGGGGAAAGGGAACAGGCTAGGGATGTCCAGAGGTGTGCTGGCTTAGGAACAGACCTAGATAACGTAGCCAACCGACTTGATTATCGATTAATTGCAATACTGGGGGCCCAGCCTTGGGCCTTCTGCACTGAGCTACATGGCCAGCTCTCGGTTTTTGAGACAGGGCCTTGTTAAGCGGTACACTCATAAAAATTTTGACCTCTGTCCAGTGTAACAAAGATGTAAACTTTCTACTTCTTTTTTTGACTAAGCACAAGATGGAGCTTTATAAATAAATAAATAATTAATAAAGATGTTTAGACATCTATTGAAATAGCACCTCTGCCTCATTTTCCTTTATTCCTTCTGTTTCTCTTTTTAAATATTATGTCTTATTAATTCTTTGAGAAACTTAAAAAGGAAACTCTGGAAAAGAACTTAAGAACACTCCCGAAAGTTGAGTTGTATATTTGGGAAATTCAACACTTCTTGAAAGATAAATGTCCTGCCATGATGCAGACAAACAGGCCGGCATAACTTAGCCTATTCTTTTATGCTTGCTTGAGAAATCATTTCTGAAGTCTTAGGAATTTTCTAGAGCTCCTAAGATATTACAAAAATACGCTGGCAACTGCATTACATATTTATTATAAAACATTTCCTAAATATTATAGAGTTATCCTTACAGCTAGGGAGAAGGGGGATCATAGAACAACGCTGTGATCTGAGGTCATACATAAAGAAATACGGAAGGCGAATTCCCACCTCCTAGGACAGGTGTTTCAGAGTTGGAGAGATGGCTCAGGGGTCCAGAGCTCTTACCGAGGACGCATGGATATAAATTCAGATTTTTAGCCCCCACAAACATAAAAAGCCTCTCATAGTTGCACCTTCTGCACCCCTGGCACTGGTGGGGATGTGTGCAGAGGAGGAAGAGTTGCCGGGGCAGCTGACTAGTCATAGCAGCCAAAAGAGTCCAGCCAGTTCCAGATTCAGTGAGATACTCAGTGTCCTTATCTGGCCTCTGCATGCATGCACCTGCATCCACATAGGTGCATACACATCCGTCACACACACAGACACAGACATACACATCCATCACACAGATACACACATAGATACACACACACACACACACACACACACAGAGAGAGAGAGAGAGAGAGAGAGAGAGAGAGAGAGAGAGAGAGAGAGAGAATATGTTGGGAAATGATTCAGTGAGATACTCAGTGTCCTTATCTTTTGAGCTATGCTCAAAAGCGGAAGATTATGAATGAAAAGGTTAAGAAGTTACATTAATATCAAGAAGGTCTCTCTATCAAAAAGCTTCAGGAGGAAAGAGAAGAACAAAGCTGGAATAGGAGATTTGCACCACACTATCTAAGGACAAATATTTAACAGTAAATGAAGAAGAGATACATTTTTTTGTCAAGAGGGAATGCCCAGATATAGCAAACGATAATGAACATCTTGTGAAATCAAGGCATACAAATTCCTCCGCTTTCGCTGGCCAGCAAGTCTCACTGAATCAGTACAGAGAATCTGTCTCAAAAGAAAAAAAAATGTGGAGAGGACCCGTGAAATAGCTCAGAGGGCAGAGTGATTGCCACCATGCCTGATGCCTTGGGGTCAATCCTCAGAACACATGGTGAAAGGAGAGAAGAGACTTCCACAGGCCGTCTTCTGACCCCACCCGTGCACTGTGTACATGCTTATCTTAAAAAAGTAAATAAATGTGCTGAAAAATTTAAAACAAAATCGAAACCAGGTAGAGAGCAATAGAGGAAGACAAACAATGTCCACCTCAAGCCTCCTCCTGCACACTCACTCAGGTATACCTGTGCCTGCACACTCACTCAGGTGTACCTGTGCCTGCACACTCACTCAGGTGCACCTGCACACTCACACAGGTGCACCTGCACCTGCATACTCACTCAGGTGCACCTGCACACTCACTCAGGTGTATCTGTGCCTGCACACTCACACAGGTGCACCTGCACACTCACACAGGTGTACCTGTGCCTGCACACTCACTCAGGTGCACCTGCACACTCACACAGGTGCACCTGCACCTGCATACTCACTCAGGTGCACATAGAAACATGCAAACTCATACCCAGATGATATGTCATTTCCATTTATGAGAGCAAGAATTTAGAAGAAGGAAACACAGATCTGCAAGTATGAACACTTAGCAACATTACTGGTACATGTATAACACTACTTGGTAACCTCAGTTATAATCTTTGTGCTCTTAGCTAAGTAAATATGTATCTGTCTGGTAATACACTGGCCTAGAGACATTCTTGCATGTATGGGACTGGAGAAACTTCATGGATTGTACTGGTTATAACCTAGGTCCCTTGACAAGGGAAATGTCAAATGCCACAGAACAGGGAAACAGACAGTTACAGATACTAGAGGATATTGTCCCAAGTGGAAGATTCACAGCAGTCAAAATAAATCCATCAACTTGGATGAATCTCATGAAAATAATTTATGAAAAAGGAACCCCAGGGAAGAAGATGTACACCATGAGTCATTTAGATAACGTTCACCAAGTGTGCAGAATGAAATCTGTAAACGTGGGGGCGGCAGCCAGAAGGGCAAGTACTTCTTTATTTGGGGTGGTGGCTCTTTTTGTCTAGGGTGGGAAGGCAGGAAGGAATGGAGACATGAACGATTAGTAATGTCTCCCCCCCCCCTTTTATAAAGCTGGGATAAAAGCTCCCCGGCATTTGAAGTATCATTAGTATTTATTTCTGCCTCATGCATTAGAAACAGTTTTGCAAGTGGTTCTGTGTTCAACAGTAACAAAATATAAAATAGAGTAGACTTCATTTAAACACTCATTCTGTAGTTTCAAACTAGATGCATCGGGACTCGGAATAAAATTGACACATTCAAACGATGTTTAAATCAGTCGATTATACTTTTCATTAAGAAAACAGGAAAGATGGGTAAGAGCCGTCTTTCTAGTCCACTGCTTGGCCAGCTAAGGTTTTGGGCCATTCTGAAGCCGACTGCAGGCAGACTCTAGAGTGAACCATTAGCCCAGGCGCTGTTAGTAGGCAAACGACACACAGCTACCGTTGACATTATAAATGACATTCCTTTTATCCTAAAAAAGCAATTTCACAGATATGCTCTTATGAGAGCAAAAAGCATTTCATCTTCTTCCTCTGGGGATGTAAGAGTGCACTTCAGCGCGGACCCCACCCTCCATGTGTGGGGACCTCAGCGTGCCCTTCAGCGCGGACCCCACTGTCCATGTGTGGGGACCTCAGCGTGCCCTTCAGCGCGGACCCCACCCTCCATGTGTGGGCGGACCCCACCTCCATGTGTGGGGACCTCAGCGTGCCCTTCAGCACGGACCCCACGCTCCATGTGTGGGGATCTCAGCGTGCCCTTCAGCACGGACCCCACGCTCCATGTGTGGGGATCTCAGCGTGCCCTTCAGCGTGGACCACGCTAGTACACCTCTCACAGAGCCATCTTGTTCTCCTTTTAGCTTCTCTCACGTTTCGTCTGTGGGATTTTTATTAAGCACCCGGAACTATTATTTCCCCCCTCCAAATGCCTCACATTTATCTCTAGATTTCCTCCGCTCTCCGCTTCACCGAGCTTCACCAGAAAGCTATTTTAGAGCTCAGCTTTCTTCGCCCGTGTTTTCTACTTAGTCTCAGTTTTTTAATGAGGTTATATTTCTAAGAGCTTTGTCCAAGAGACTTACTCATTAGTTATGAAGATTTTACCCCTCTTAACTTTGCTGGAGCTAATTTCTCTAATAGCCTAATTTGCTAAAGTTCTCTGCTAGGACAATCCTCACCGCTGCAGGCAGCCACAATGAACGGGTGAGGACTGTCCTCCGATTCTCTGTCTGCCTTTCCTCCCCTGTCCCATGAGGGTCATTGTTGTCAGTCTTGGTAACCCTTGGATGCTAGAGACAACCTAAAAATAAAGGACGGGCATCCCCGCGTCCCAGCATCCTCAGTAGGACAATTCCCTTACTTTTGTGTTGGCACGTCCCTCGGGTTCCTCTGGGTCCCTACCTAAATTCTGTATCACCATCCTCCATCACCACCCTCCTACAACACAAATGAAGGAAAAGAAGCCTCAAATATGGCGGTTCAAATCCAGTGCAACACAAATGCCTAAAATCCATAATATCCGCGTCCCAAACCTATGGACACAGCAACTAGCTCCTGTTCAGAATCACCCGGGTCCTTGGTCATGATCTGGATTTGAACAATTTTACTGTGCCAAATCTAGGTCTCTAGTAGACCATTATGTGGACTTTTTTTTTATGTTCTTGATGGTGAAAATAGTGAAAGTGCATGGTATCTATCAAATGAATTTGATCAAGTGTGTGTGTGTGTGTGTGTGTGCACATTTGTATGTGTGTGTGTGCACATGTGCATGCATGTGTGAGTGTGTGCATAGAGAGGTCACACATGGAAAGTGGAGGTGACAAAATCATGTTAGCAGCGGAGAAGTGTGCTACAGGAGGTCAGAGGCTGGAAAGATCTTCATACCAGCCCCTCTTTCTGAACAGTTTTCGGTTATTGTGATCATGAGTGTCTAGCTCACCTGGCTGTTGCAGGAGGATTGAGAATCTACCAACCAAGTCCATCGTACACGTAAGGTTGACAAGACCTTGTAACACTTTACTGATACGGATTTTTTTTTTTTTTTTTTTTTCGAGACAGGGTTTCTCTGTGGCTTTGGAGCCTGTCCTGGAACTAGCTCTGTAGACCAGGCTGGTCTCGAACTCGCAGAGATCCGCCTGCCTCTGCCTCCCGAGTGCTGGTATTAAAGGCGTGCGCCACCATCGCCCGGCAGCTCCACAGGCACCTGGACACTAACACCAAGGGGTGAACTTGTACTAAATGGAGAACAGGGTCCCTGAGTAACTTTATGACTGATTTTCCTAACCAGTAGCCTATGTGTTATCCGGTTAGCACATTAGCTACAAATAATCAAGCCATAAGTCATGCAACTATTGATCGATCCTGGTCCTGGATGAAGCATTTTAAATGCACCTGTGAATTATGACGTAGGTGCTGTGAGCAAGCACAGCTGTGCCCTGTAGCTCCACCGATCCACAAGGCTGACAAATCCTGAGACTAGCTACCACGGCCTGCGCTGAAAACTGCCGCCAGGGTCGAGGTTCTGTGAAAATATTACCTTCGATTTGGGCTTCTGTGCCTTAGGTGTGCTGTAGATAGCCAGCAGTGAGCCACTTAGACTTGTTTAGAGATGTGGCAACCGCTAAAGTCGTGGGGCAGTAGCAGGGGTAGGGCCTCCTCATTACTTCACCAGGCTCTGGAAAGTTCACACCTGCTCTCTCTACTATGCTGACTTTACCTGCATTGCATGGGTTAATTTTATTTTATTTAACCACTCATGAGCTGACGTGGCAGTACCATTCTGGACTAAGCAGGTGGCTCGGGGGTAAAGGTACTTACGGCCAATAATGCCTCACGCCACACATAGTGGAAGGAGAGAGCCCAACTCCACAGATTGTCCTCTGACCTCCCTCCATGAGCCTGCCTCTGCCATCAATAAATAAACATAATTGTATAAAAAGAGTTCCATTCTAGTTTGGAGGGGAACTCTAGAGGCAAAAAGCCACATGGAGACGGCTCCCGCCAATACCTCAGAGAGGGAGGCGTAGGGTAGTACTGGATCAGGACAGTGACGGTCTATATTGGGTGCCTCTCCTGTCTGGGGTACGAGTCCCGCTCCACAATCTCCCGGTCATCAGAGGCTTGTAGAGGATGGACGGAACGTGGACGGAACGTGATCTGTGTTCTTCCCACTTTTGCACGTTTGATCATGCCTTGCTTTTGGAGAGAGAATGGTGGAAGATTGCTGTGGTGGTGAGAGGCACAGGTGTGCTTCACAAAAACAGTTGGTTGGCAAAGCTTAGCAGACCCCAGACCTCAGAACCTCCAAGTCACAGCTTTTTTTCCTTTTTGTTTGAACTCAGAACGCAGGGAAGAAGGCAAGGATGACTTTTAGATGTACAAGAAGAATTAAACCTAGTTAGATAGTGGCTGGTGCTGTCTGAGACAGGACAGGACTGTGTCTACAGCTAAGTTATTGTTTAGTTTTGTACTTGTGATGCAGAACTCATCTATTCAAGTTTGACCGTTACTTTAAGAACTCCCCCTCACTCGCACTCAAACTGAAGCGTCTAAATTGCTCCAGCTTTTAAGGACAACCTATGTGCTGGAAGCCGAATCCTCTTTCTCCTTTTGTGCCTGGCTGCCCAATATCAAAGACCAAAGGCCAGCCAATGAGAAGGAAACATTTCCAGAGAGATATTAGGGCCATTTGATTAATGTATGTGGAGGGGAGGAACATGAAAGGGAAAATAAATTTTGAAAGCTTCAACCTCAGTGGAAATGGAATCACTGAACCACAGAAGAATAATGGAGTCTCTCCATTTCGAGCAATTTCTTAAATTTCCTCCCTTTGTCCTCTTTCTTTCATTCCTTATTGAGAAAAACGCCAGTATGCTGAGGTTATTCCATCTGCAGACATTTATAAATGTAGTCTTTTATCTTCTTTTGTTTTTGAAAGTGTGAGTCACACTATACCGCCCAGGATGGCCTCCAAGTTACTGTGGCCTTAATTGAATCATCCTCCTGCCTCAACCTCCCCAGTGCTGGCATTACAGCCGTGCACCACCACACCTGGCTCGATGCTGTAAGTCTTTGTGTTTGACCAAGCCTTTAAGAACCAGGCTACGGAACAGAAAGGGTAAAACCTGCTGGTCTGAGAGCAAGCCTCCACACCTTCCTGACGCCCCGGCGGGGCTCTCCTTAGGGCCAAGGAGCTCTGCCGTCTGAGGCATCTTACCCTCATCCGGCCGTTCCGTATGGCTGGCCCGTCCTCTGCCAACCTCAACACGTACAGATCCATTTTGTATTCTCTTCCTCCACGGATGCTGAATCCAAATCCTTTGGCTCCTTTCTCCATATCCACAGTGAAATAATCAAAATCCTGTAGGAGTGGGGAAGAAATGGAAGTTGGAATTGTTTCGCGTTAGAGGGACTTCGACACTCAGTTTCCCCGGTCCCCTCTCTCACAGTTAGCATCTTCAAAGGACATGGCGTTAGAAGACGCCACTTGACTTTACAAGTACTGAACATGCAAGACCTGGCTCCAAAGGCTCAATTAGTTAACGCCGTTAAAGCAAACAGCACAGCTTAAGCTGGCTTTTCTTGATCGACTTGCACCTAATGCGTGATATCATCTCTTCTAAATTCTCCCATTCATTGATGTTAGCGCCATAAGTAAGTCTGTGCAGACCACTGGACATCAACTCAAAGGACACAAGGTCAGTGTGTCCTCTAGATGCACCATGTCCCAGACTCCCTGGCCACCACCTCTCTTAAACTCTGTGGGGGGTAAAGCTGGTCCTTAATTTAATAATGGGACACAATGCAATTGGATAGAGCAGAAGCTGTACTTAACTTCTGTCTCGGTATCTCGTTCCTGGGTGATGCATTTTACTAGACATTGAGCTCTGGTCTTGCTACCTTTTATAGAGGTTGACCATTTACTATGGCCTATTGGGAAGAGCCACCCTTGAGAAAATGGAAGCTCAGAGAGGTCAGGGAAGTCTCAGGAGGAACGTCCAATGCCAACCAAGAATGGGACAGCCGGACCCTTAGCTGTATACATGGGGGCTTTTTGGTGATTGCAGTGGCTGCAGGGTGGGTGGTCAAGCCAAGCTTGGCTTTGCCATCTGTGTAGAGGCTTGGCTCTTTACCACAGAATGGGAGGCAGGCGGTCATTTAGAAACAACGGCTCTGAAAGACCCAGTGGCCGGAATATGTCAAATTTTCTACATTAGTGAAAGTCTAGCAGGAGCTTAAGAACAATGACTGTTGCTGAGGCTACCTTCTTGGAGTTAGCTTGTTAACGATCATCCAGATTAGTTCTCCATGACTACCACTGACTCCCGGTTGGTTGTGGATCTGTCCTGCTTCACCTAGAGCAGACTGATCTCTGCACTGACGTTCTGGAGGTGCAGGTGTTAGCCCTGATACTGAGCCTAAGAACAGAGGCCTGGCTGTCTGCTCCCACAGTGTCTGGATGTTCTGCCTCCCTTCTACAGCACTTGCTGCACCCCAGGAAGTCTCTGTGGGGACCCTGTGCCCTCCAGCAGGGGTACCTGTGGCTGCCTGTAGTCGGACAAAGGGTACTGCCTGGTGTCCGGGGAGTGCTGCCTGTAGTCCAAGGGTGGGGGCTGTGGGTAGTCCCCTCCCGGGGGCTGCCTGTAGTCCAGTGGGGGCTGCCTGTAGTCCGTGAAGGGAGGTTGCCGGATGTCTGGCTTCACGTCTTGCCGCGCTTTCACTTCTGACCTGTAACTAGATAAAGAGAAAGAGAGTTTGCTTTGGCATTGCAGCACTCGGAGGAGATTAGAAAGACTCTAAGCATGGTCCAGCCACCACAGCTTGTGGGGACCCAAGTTGTGTCCTGTTACATATTTAGGATTTAAGAAGATTAAAGTAATGGCATTATTTAGAAATTGTTGACAAATATATTATTGGGTACTTTCATTTGCCTCCATAAGAAATTGACACAAACCGGACAATGGTGGCACACGCCTTTAATCCCAACACTCAGGAGGCAGAAGCAAGTGGATCTCTGTGAGTTTGAGGCCAGTCTGGTCTACAGAGCTAGTTCCAGGACACCAGAATTACACAGAGAAATCTTGTACAAAAAACAACAAAACAAAACAAATCAAGAACAAAACAAAACCCAACAAAACAAATTGACATAAAAGCGATAGATCCCCCAGAACTTTGTGGAAAAGGCGTCATGGATATTTCTCCCCCACTTTGGCCATTTCAAAGCTGCACGGTTAGGACTTGGAGGGCTGGCTTAGTAGTTAGGAGCAGGCACGGCTCCTGTAGAGGACTTGAGTTCGGTTCCCAGCGCCCATGTCAGAGGGCTCACAACCACTTGTAATTCTTCCTCCAGGGAATTTGACTCTTTTGTACTCCACAGGTACTTCATTCATGTTCACACACACACACACACACACACACACACACACACACACACACACACATAATTAAAAATAAATAAATCTTTAGAGAAAACCCAACTGCACAATCACTCTAAATCAAGGGAATGAAACATGTCATGCCTCTCTCCTGTCCTTCTCCTCTCTTTCTCTATGCCTCCCCTGTCTCTCTTTCTCTCTCTCTCTGTCTCCTCTCTCACATATAAACACACTACTTGGCACATCATCGTGTAAACACAATTGAAATGATCTCCAAGTAGTTTATAAACATGTTATTCATGGCTATTTTTAAAGAGCTTTATCTAATTTTATTTTATGTGAATGAATGTTCACCTACATGTATGTATGTGTGAATCACTGAATGGTACCCTTAAGCAACTAGGGAAGAGCATCAGATACCTGGAACTGGTTACGAGGAACCGTGTGCACGCTGGGAACTGAACCCCAGTCTCTGCAACAACAAGTGCTCTTAAACACGGAGCCATCTCCCCAGTCCCCAGGGTTATTTTAACTGCTAAGCTGCATCTTTGCGAGTAGTTCAGATGGTAAAGACGTGGTAGTAAGGTGTGATCATCAAGTATAACGCAGGCCCAGAGTCACCGGCTCACTGGGAACACTGGGGCTATGTTGCAGAGGTTGATTCCACTGTGGTCACGTGATAGCAGGGAAGGCAGAATGACCCAGGGCGGCATTCATTTGTGGTGTATTTTTAGCCCTTACTCACGAACAAACACAGAGAGCAGAAATAGCAGCTGCACAATCTTCCAGGCATTCCCACAGCTCTGAACTGGGGGCGCTCACAATGGGAGTTACAGCCACTCCCTGACATTGTGGGATCATGGGTATGCAGGTAAGACAAACCCTAAACTCAGCACCATGGAACAGAGGCCCTTAAATGTTAAAGCTCATTGCCTGTTGCTACAGTATGGCTGTGGTTAGATTAAAACAATATTCTGAAGAATTAGCAAAATACTTTCTTTTCTTTTCTTTTTTCTAGATAAGGCCTAAACGCAACTTTGGCTGGTCTTGACTTTGGGATGCGCCTCTGTCAGCCTCCTGAGAACTAGGTTTGCTGATGTGTGCTACGGTGTCTGGGGGAATTAAGGAAACGGGAGATATTCAGCACACAAGAAGGCTCAAAGCCTGTAGGGTTTTCCACTTCAGACCAGAAGGCTTCTTGACCAGCTCATGGTCTATTTGACACGGAGTCCCAACAAACACCAAACAAACAAAACAAACAAACAAAACCCCAAGTGAAGTGGACAGTTAGCACCACTATCACACAGTATCTGGGGAGGACACACAGAAAGTGCAAAGTAGGGGATGTGTTTACGTGGGCTTCTTGGGAGGTCAGTGGTTTTAGTCTCCCCTCCGAGTAGGTTGCATTTGTTATTAACCCCCCAGGAGAAGGGAGCCTTCTTTCTGTGTCTTGTATAATTCCGGCTTTGTTGTGTTTTTCCCTAGTCCACCCACCTATTGAGGTGCAAGCTGTGAACAGAGTTACCTAAAATACAATTTGAATAAGGTGCTTAACTATACAAAAGCATGCATTAAACCAAGGAATCGAACCAAGTGACATTTGCCAGTGTGTGGTGGTTCCCTTCTAGAAATCTCTAGCTCGGTGGTTTGGGTGTCACGCTGTCTTTAGTTACAGCATAGCCACTTGGTTTTTATGCTCGGTGTGGTATTGGTTTGAAATCTCCATTTTGTGCTCCATATCCACCAGATGTGTCATGGGGTGGAGCCAAAGAGAATGAAATGTAAGAATCTCCCAATGATTAGACAAATGACCAGAAGCAGGGAGAGAGAGTGAAGCCTGCTGCATCTTCCATCTTGACCACTAAGCACTCAGTCGTCCCTCTATTCCACTGCCATGTGTCAGGAATTTCAGGTAACTTCCTACTGAAGGGTTCCTTAACAAGGAAAATGTACTTAATTTTTTCTGGCCGTTGCTAATTTTAAAGTGGGTGATACACTGGCTAGAGCAAAAATTAGGTTGGGCTGAATATGTGAACACTTCACTTTAGGGAAAACATAAAATCAGATGATTACAAATTTAAAACACAGGCTTCAGGCTGGGGAGATGGGTCAAGTTGGTAAGGCACTTGCTATACAAGCGTGAGGACCTGAGTTTGAATCCCAGCATCTGTATAAAAGCCAGGTATAGCGATGAGTACCTGTAATCCAGCCCTTCAGGGTGAAAACAGGATGAGATCCGTGGACCTTGCTGACCACACCGTTTAACCAATCAGTGAGTTCCAGGTGCAGAACCAGTTAGGGAAGGTACCCAATGAACCTCTGCCCTCTGCATTTGGTCATGCATGGGTACCTTACAAAGAAAATGCACTCGTGTACACACACACACACACACACACACACACACACACGCATGCACGCATGCACGTGCGCACACACTCTTAAAAGTTATTTTACATATAAAAAAGGTTACCAACGTAATTCTCCTATCTGTTAATTTCATCACTAACGATTCTTCAGAGAGATGATAAAGACAGATGGCAAATGGTAAGTTCTAGCTTTTATGGTGTGGTAAAGACTAAGAAATGCTGCCCAGGAGATATTCCACAGCTTGAGAGCCTTTTACGAATCATTTCTAGGGATGAGAGCCCATAGGATCTCAAGAACTACAGGCAATTAACAGTGGCTGACAGAGGGAGAATTCTTCCCCAGAGATGAGTTTCCTGATTGGCTGTGCAGTGCTCAGTGGTCAGCCCCAGAAGCGCACATATGCAAGCAACACTGAAGGGATTATATTTATTTGTTGATTTGTTTATATGTGTGTGTGTGTGTAACAGAAATGGTTAAAGAGGAGGAGGACCATAATTTGTGGGAGGAGCTGTATATGTGAAAGGCAGGAAAGAGGAAAGGAAGAAACAACACATTTATATTTTAACTACATTTTTAAAAAGAATCATTTGGGGCTGGAAAGATGGCTCAGCAGTTAAGAGCACTGGATGCTCTTCCAGAGGGCCCTGGTTCAATTCCCAGTACTCACATGACAGCTCTCAATGGTTTATAGACCTGGGAGATCTAATGCCCTCACACAGACACACATATAGGTGAAACACCAATGCATATAAAATTTAAAAAAGAAGGAAAAAGAAAAAAGAATACTGTTCAGCTTTAGGGTTCAAGGTGAATGGAAGGATTTACATCTTCCAATGCTCTCTCCCTTGTGACTTTAAATGGCAAACATCAATTGCCCTTGTTGGCGAACAGCCTGTTCTTTACACTTAGCTTTGAAATATATTCTGTAATAGTTTTCTTCTTTCTAAAGGGATCCTTCTTGCTTTCACTTATGAACATTTTAGAATTATTTTGTGATCCCTGAGTGCCTAGGGTAGCACAGGAAGTTAATGCTTATTCTAATTTGCAGAGTAGAAATATTCAGGAAGATTGCCATAATAGCTTTCCCAAATCTTGCATGGGAAATGGCTCAGTCTGATATGTAGGAGGGCACGCCTTGTCTGGAAGAACGTGGTATACCATCTGGCTTGGCAGCATTTCTGGCATGATTTAGAAACAGGCAAAGACTTTTCCTTTGACTTCATGGTCATCTTTGGCGGATATCACAAAAATGTTTCTGATATCTGCGAAATCACTGAATTGTTTTGTTCATACATAAATGAATCACCGATAACAATAAAAGTGTAAGCAGGAAACCCAAGTACAGGCCTGTAAAAGGCCCTAAACCTGGAGAGGCCACTTCTCAGGTTGTTAATGTTACTGAAGCAAATATGTTGGTGATTTATAAAAATTTTAATCATGTAAATATGCTAATTTCACATTTAGGAAATACTTCATTTTGTGGTCAGGGAAAATGTATCTGCAAAGACCGTTGCTTCCATGACAGGGAAAGGGTAAATCCCAGCTGTAAACGAGAAGGAGATGGGATCCTGCCACTGGCCTCCCAAGGGATTTAACACACTGTCATGGGATCCCGCAGTGCCCACCTGAGGCAGCTGTTCTCCCAAGGATTCTAATACACTGTCATGGTTTGCCCTTCAGAGTGGGGGAGCCTCTTTTGGAGAGACGATGGCCAGCTGATAGAGATGAGATTACCCATCCCCCTCCCCAAGGCTAGAAGCAGGATCCCAAGTATAGGGCAGTGTGCTCGGAAGGGAGAAGAGTGGGTCACCAGATTAACTACCACAGCAAAGTCGGGAGCAGGAGTCTGGCTGAGGGGAACACAGGTCCTGGGAATGCCAGTACAATCTGTCCAGATACCACGTGGTGTAAGCAAGCACAGCTGGGGTTTAGTACTGAGGCAACCAGAACTTACTCTTCCTGTGGGCTGTCATGTTCTTACCTCTCTAGCATTTGCTCAGTGGCGCTTCTCTTTCCTAGCATGTATTAAAAACATAAGCAGGAACAACCTCCACAAGAATAGATACAGGGGAGCCACCACTGAGGGAGCAGGCCTGAGCCAGAGAACTCTGCAGGACCAGGCCCAAGGACCAAGCCAGAGATCTCCGGGGAAGCAGGCCCAGGCCAGGGACATCAACAGAAACAGACCTGAGCCAGTGACCTCCACCAGAGCAGGCCTGAATCAGTGAGACTTGGATCCACTGACACCTAGAAGATTGATCACTAGAGACACAGCCCTAAGTACCCCAATCTGAGGAAAAGACGGATAGACAAGGTAAGAACACACTCAACAGCACAAAGAGCAACACGACACCAATAAAAACTAGTGGCCCTACAACAGCCCTTGAACAACCAAATATAGATGAAGCAGAAGAAAATGACCTAAAAAATAACTTTAGTAGAATGTTTGAGGCCCTCAAAGAGGAAATGAAAAATTCCCTCAAAGAAATGGAGGAAAAGACAAACAAAAATGGGAAGAAATCAACAAATCCCTTAAATAAAACCAAGAAAAAGCAATCAAACAGGTGAAAGAAACGATTATAGAGACAATACAGAAAACACAAACCGAGGAAATTATAGAAATGGAAAGTATGATAAAACGATCTGGAATTACAAATGCAAGCATAAACAGCAGAATACAAGAGATGGAGGGATCTCAAGCACTGAAGATATAATTGAGGCAATAGACTCATTAGTCAAAGAAAACATTAAATCTAACAAAAGCTTAACACAAAATATACAGGAAATATAGGACACCATGAAAAGACCAAACCTAAGAATTATAGGTATAGAAAAAAAAGAGAACTCCAGCTCAAAGGCACAGAAAATATATTCAACAAAATCATAGAAGAAAACTTTTCCAACCTAAAGAAAGATATGCCTTTGGAGATACAAGAAGCTTACAGAACACTAAATAGAGTGGATAAAAAAAAGTCTCCTCACCACATAATAATCAAAACACTAAACACACAGAACAAGAAAAATTATTAAGAACTGCAAAGTAAAAAGGCCAAGTAACATACAAAGGCAGATCTATCTGAACTACACCTGACTTCTCAATGGAAACAATGAAAGCCAGAAGGTCCTGGTCAAGTGTTATACAGAATTTAAGAGACCACAGATGCCAGCCCAAACTACTATGCCCAGCAAAACTTTCAATCACCATAGATGGACAAAAGATATTTCATGACAGAACCAGATTTAATCAATACCTAGCCACAAACCCAGCCCTACACAAAGTACTAGAAGGAAAATTCCAACCCAAGGAAGTTGGCTACATCCATAAAAACACAGACAATAGATGATCTCACAGCAGCAAATCCCAAAGAAGGTAAAAACACATGATAACATCACCAACAATGAAAACTAAAATAACAGGAACTAGCAATTACTGGTAATTAATATTCCTTAATATAAATGGACTCAACTCACCTATAAAAAGGCACAGGCCAAGAGATTGGGTATGAAAACAGAATCCATCCTTCTTCTGCATACAAGAAACACATCTCAACCTCAAAGACAGACATCATCTCAGAGTAAAGAGTTGGGAAAAGATTTTCCAATAACATGGACCTAAGAAACAAGCTGGTGTAGCTATCCTAATATCTAACAACATAGACTTCAAACAAAAATCAATCAAAAGAGACAAAAAAGGATATTTCATATTAGTCACAGAAAAAAAAATCCATCGAGAGGAAATCTCAATACTGAACATCTATGCTCTAAATACAAGGGCACCCTCATATGTAAAAGAAACACTTTTAAGGCTTAAATCACACATCAAACCCACATACTAATAGTTGGAGACTTCAATACTCCCCTGTCACCACTGGACTGGTCAGTCAGACAGAAAATTAATAGAGAAAAAAGGGAACTAAAAGATGTTATGACTAAAATGGACTTAACAGACATCTTTAGAACATTCCATCCAAACATAAAAGAATATACCTTCTTCTCAGCACCTCAGGGAAGCTTCTCAAAAATTGACCACATACTACATAACAAAGCAAACCTCAACAGATACAAAAAAAATTGGAATAACCCAATGTATCTTATCAGATCACCATGGCTTAAAATTAGAATTCAACAGCAAGACTAATTCCAGAAAGCCCACAAACACATGGAAATTAAACAATTCTCACCTGAATCATCAATGGATCAAGGAAGAAATAAAGAAAGAAATTAAAGACTTCCTAAAATTAAATGAAAATGACCATACAACATACCCAAATTTATGGGACACAATGAAAGCAGTGTTAAGAGGAAAGTTCATAGCACTAAATGCCTACATAAAGAAACTGGAAAAATACCACACTAGTGAGTTAACAAAACACCTGAAAACTCTAGAAGCAAACTAACCCAGGAGGACTAGACTGCAGGAAATAATCAATTGAGAGCTGAAATCAACAAATTAGAAATAAAGAAAACAATTCAAAGAATCAGTCAAAGAGTTGGTTCTTAGAGAAAATCAACAAAATAGACAAACCTTTATCCAAGTTAACCAAAAGGCAGAGAAAGAATATCCAAATTAACAAATTCAGAAATGAAAAGGGGGACATAACAACAGACACAGAGGAAACCCAGAGAATCATTAGGTCATATTTCAAAAACCTGTACTCCACCAAATTGGAAAACTTAAAGGAAATGGATAACTTTCTGGATAAATATCACTTACCAAAATTAAATCAAGGCCAGATAAGCAAATTAAATAGACCAATGACTGCTAAACAATTAGAAACAGCCATCAAAAGTATCTCAACCAAAAAAAGCCCAGGGCCAGATGGTTTCAATGCATAATTCTACAAGATTTTCAAAGAAGAACTAATACCAATACTCCTCAAATTGTTCCACATAATAGAAACCGAAGGAATATTGCCAATTTTTTTTATGAGACTACAATTACCCTGATACCCAAACCACACAAGGACATTACTAAGAAAGAGAATTACAGATCAGTTTCACTCATGAACAGTGATGCAAAAATACTAAATAAAATACTGGCAAATTGAATCCAAGAACACATCAGAAAAATCATTCACCATGATCAAGTTGGCTTCATCCCAGAGATGTAGGGATGGTTCAATATACCAATGTCTGTCAATGTAATCCACCATATAAACAAACTGAAAAAAAAAAAGACCAGATGATCACTTCATTAGATGCTGAAAAAGCCTTCAACAAAATACAACATCCCTTCATGATAAAGGTCTTGGAGAGATCAGGGATACAAGGAACATACCTAAACATAATAAAGGCAATATACAACAAACCAACAGCCAACTTCAAAATAAATGGAGAGAAACTCAAAGCAATCCCACTGAAATCAGAAAGAAGACAAGGTTGTTCACTCTTTCCATATCTATTCAATATAGCACTTGATGTTCTAGCTAGAGCAATAAGACAACAAAAAAAGATCAAGGGGATACAAATCAGAGAAGAAGTCAAACTCTCACTGATTGCTGATGATATGATAGTTTACATAAGCAACCCCAAAAATTTCTACTGAGGAACTTCTACAACTCATAAACACCTTCAGTAATGTAACAGGATACAAGATGAACTAAAAAAAAAAGTAGCTTTGCTTTATACAGATAATAAATGGGTTGAGAAAGAAATCAGGGAACATCACCACCATTCACAATAGCCACAAATAGCATAAAATATCTCAGAGTAACTCTAACCAAACAAGTGGAAGACCGGTATGACAAGAACTTTAAATCTAAGAAGAAAGAAATTGAAAAAGGCACCAGAAAATGGAACGATCTCCCATGCTCTTGAATAGGTAGAATTAACACAGTAAAGATGGCAATCTTACTAGAAGCAATCTTCAAATTTATGCAATGCCCTTCAAAATCCCAATAAAATTCACAGATCTTGAAAGAATGGTACTCAACTTCATATGGAAAAGCAAAAAATCCAGGATAGCCAATACAATCCTGTACAATAAAGGAACTTCTGGAGGCATCACAATCCCTGACTTCAAACTCTACGACAGAGCTACAGTACTGAAAACTGACTGGTAAAGGCATAAATCAGACAGGAGGACCAATGGAACCAAATTGAAGGCCAGATATCAATCCACACACCTACAAATACCTGATTTTTGACAAAGAAACAAAAAATACCAAATGCAAAAAGAAAGCATATTTAACAAATGATGCTTGTTATAACTGCGCATCAACATGTAGAAGAATGAAAATAGATCCATAACTATCACCATGTACAAAACTCAAGTTCAAATGGATCAAAGACTTCAATATAAATCCAACCACACTGAATCTTATAGAAGAGAAAGTGGGAAGTACACTTGAATGCATTGGCAAAGGAGACCGCTTCCTAAATATAACCCCAGCAGCACAGACACTGAGAGAAACAATTAAAAGCGGGACCTCCTGAAACCTACAAGCTTCTGCAGAGGACATGATAAAATGGCAGCCTACAGAATGGAAAAAATCTTCACCAACTCCACATCAGACTGAGGTCTGATCTCCAAAATATACAAAGAACTCAAGAAATTGTTCATCAGAAGAACAAATAATCCAATAATAAAATTGGGTACAAACCCAAACAAAGAAGTCTCAACAGATGTATCTAAAATGGCTGAAAGACACTTAAGGAAATGCTCAACATCCTTAGCCATCAGAGAAATGCAAATCAAACCAACTCTGAGATTCCATCTTACACTTGTCAGAATGGCCAAGATCAAAAACACTGATGACAACTTATGCTGGAGAGGTTGTGGGGTAAAGGGAACACTCCTCCATTGTTGGTGGGAGTTCAAACTGGTATAACCCCTTTGGATATCACTGTGGCGATTTCTCAGAAAATTAGGAAACAACCTTCCTCAACACCCAGCAGTACCACTTTTGGGTATATATCCAAAGGATGCTCGATTGTATCACTAGGACATGTGCTCAACTATGTTCATAGCAGCATTGTTTGTCATAGCCAGAACATGAAAACAACCTATATGCCCCTCGACCAAAGAATGGATACGAAAAATGTGGTACATTTACACAATGGAATTCTACATGACAGAAAGAAAACAATGATATTTTGAAATTTGTGGTCAAATGGATGGATCTAGAAAACATCATACTGAGTGAGGTAACCCAAACCTAGAAAGACAAATATATTATATACTCACTCACAAGTGACTTTTAGACATAAAGCAAAGAAAAAATAGCCTACAATTCACAGTCCCAGAGAACGTAGACAACAGTGAGGACCCTAAGAGGGACATCCATGGATCTAATCTACATGGGAAGTAGAAAAAGATAAGATCTCCTGAGTAAATTGGGAATAGGAGGACCATGGGAGAGGGTAGAAGGGGAGAGGAGAGGATGGGAGGGAAGTGGAGAAAAATATATAGCTCAATAAAAGCTATTAAAAAAAAATAAAAAACCATAAGCAGCTAAGATGGTCACTTTTCCACGAAAGCACCATGAAAATCATAACAGAGTGGGTCTTACGGAATGTGAGACAGGGAATATCCTTGTTCTGAGATGTTCTGAGTGATGAGTCAGGGGTCTGGAATTCAAAAGGAGTCTTACTCCACCCCACTGACATAGGGTGGGCTTGGGAAGCAGCTATTCAGAAAATGCTGGAATCGTAAGGCCAACGAGGTATTTACATTCAGGCGTGTTCTGTTTTCCTCCCGTTGGAAGGAAGGAAAGCATGGGGACACTTCCTTCCTCATTTGTTTAATGGCTCAACCCAAGCTGGGCTCTCTGCTACATAGAAGTCACTGTAAGACATTTTTATATGCTATTCCTGTCGTCTAGAGGTGCAAAGGACCTTATTCCCTCATGAGCTCAGGAGGCTCCCTGTATGGGATGGATGGCTCATTAGACTGCGGGGTCTCGCTCAATTGGCGGAAAGCGGACAGTCACGATTGGTTCAGAGTCCGCCTGCATCTCCTCCCCTCCGCCCTGCCGTTGTGCTTCAGGGTACCATGTTTATGGCTCAGTGCTTTTGTGCAGCCATATTTCCACTCTTAGTCTGTTATACCCCGCCCTCTATCAGTCAGCTCTGTGGAGGGATGAGTGAGAATTTCAGAGAAGAGAATCCAGAGATGTCGCCTGCCAGCCTGAAACCAATAGAAACTCCCCACTCTATCAGGACAAACACGAGGACTTTCAACATGCTTTGCCAGGGCCTTGGGGTTGGCTTGTCACCCTACGTGGGGTCATCTCTAGCTCCCCCAAACCCTATTCTACAGCAACCATGGCCTGGCTTCTGTCCTTCATGCTTAGAAGGTTCTCTCTCCTGCCAGAGGACCTTGGCCTGTGTTCTCATTCTAGAAGCTCCTTGATGCTCTTAGATAGTCAACCCCAACTCATCTGTCATGGTTCCAGCATTTCTGAAGGGAAGCTTCTCTACTCGCAGGGCCGATGTTGAGTTATAGCTACTAATGAAACAATCAACCCAACTCCCCTCTGAAACCACACAAAATTACACGCAGTAATTTCAGCTGTGGGAAAACCTCTCCCTGCTGAGTCCTGAACTGTCTCCCAGGCACGCACTTTCTGCCTCTCAGAGTCAGAAAAGTCAGAGGAAACGTTACCTGTTTTCATGTCCTTGCAGCTGAAGAGGTTGAGGAGGAGCTGGCTGGGCAACAGGGCTGTTGGGGGTGGCTGGGCTCGGCTGGGCCAGAGGGCTGTGCTGCTGGGCCATGGGACTCTGCTTCTCTGAGCTGGGTGCTGATACTGGACTGTTGAGCTCTGATGGGAACCAAGGCAACAGATGTGGTCAGGTTAACATCTGATCAGGGGCAAGAAGTAAAGGGAGGTTGGGGCTCATTGCCTCCTTGAATGCTTGCAGGCCTCGGCTGTTTCAGTTTCTGCCGGGCTTGCCACTAGCAGGTTAGCCTTACCAAGGTCTATGGCATTCCTGGAAGAAGGAGTCTTCTTTTATTAACTACAGTCTTTGTCGAGTAAAGTTATGAACAGTTTTGTCATTTTGTGGGAGAAAAGCTCACCAAAACAAACAAACCAAAGTAGAAACAACGTACTAAAACTATGAGAACACAACTCAAAGGGACAAGGTGAAATATTCAAATTATTGCTGAGAGACCATGTTCTAGCTAACACCTTTTGGCTGTTTAAGACATCTCTCTCTTTCCTTTAGACACAGGCTCACTCTGTAGCCCAGCTGATTCTAAAGAGGTGGTCTTTGCTCCACCTGCCAAGGAGCTGGGTTGTGGGGTGTGTGCCACCACACCCAGCCCAAGTCTACCAGGCTTCCAGCGTGTGGACAGGAAGCTAGCTATAGAAGCTGAAACACTGTTACCATCTCTTCTCTGGCCCCTGGGCAGGCTCACTAAGAGCCTGTGTACTCAAGGATCTCCACACATAGGGAAATTCATGAGGCTATTCAAAAACTGCTTCTTGGTGTTTTCTTACCTCAACAACATAAAAAGTCAACAGATCCAACCTTTACACATTAAAGTAAAGGCAGGACCAACCCTAGGAGGGCTCTCGTAGCCCCGAGTCTTGGGATTTGTTCTACTGAGCACGCGGCAACTTGATTCCTAAATGAAGCCGGTGGGTGTGAGTTTGGGGAAAGTGGAAGTGGCCGTCAACCTGCACACGCGGACCGCGCTCTGATGTCAACGGTCGGGCTCTAGGACCCCGGGTGGGTGAGTCTATCTGCCGTCTGACTGCCTCTCCGCAAGGCCAGCTCAGGCACTCACCCTCCTGAGGGATGATGCGAAGGGTGACGCTAAGACCCGCATCCTTGACGAGCTTCACGATGTCGGCGTGAGGCATGTTGACGATAGACTGGCCGTTGACTGCTAAGATCCGGTCTCCCACTTTTAGCTTTGCACAGCGATCTGCGGGGCTCCCGTCAATGATGCGTCCGATTTTATGGGGCACGGCTAAAAAAACCCCAACAGAAATAGGTGTCAGGGACATCACCAGGATATGTTCTATCTTTCAGTCCTGCCTAAGACAAGAAACGCAATGTCAGAATTCTTTCCTTCGTCGGTGTCTCCGTCTTTTCAAATAACAACCATTTCTAATAATGTGGTGCTCTGGATACTACTGAGACCAAGGTCCCTTAAACCAAGTCCTTTGCAGAGAGAGACAGGCCAACTCTAAACCCAAAGAAGAGAGGTTCTCAAATTTTGAGGTATATCAAACCCATCTGAGCATCAAGTATAAACTCTCTAAACCTTATCCAAGCATCAGAATCTGAATGTTGAGGCAGGAAACAAGGACCCTGAGTTTCTAAGCATTTTCTTGGGAGAGTCCAGCATATACCAGTGTTTGAGAACCACGGGTGTAGAAGAGTGTGCAAAAAGCTCAAACTGGGAGGCAGCGGTACGGCTTCTGGGTGGTAGAATAAGCGACAGGAACTTAATAGAGATCTCCATCTCACTGATAGGAAAAAAAAGGGAAATCCGGAAGCACCCACTAATCCAGGGAGCAGCTCCCTGGCAACGGGACAGAACTTCCTCTAGTCTGCTGTGATTTCGTTTAAGGACAGCACGTTCTCTGTCATTCTGTCCTTTCCACTTCACGAGCGTTCCCGAGAACACACTAGTGTCAACAGTGCAATGGAGTTCATCAAATCTAAGATGCCATTGGTGGCAAAGATACAATTTTAAGGGTCACAAGAAGGAAAAAAAAAAACCAGAGACTGGACCCCTTAAACAATGACACTCATTAGCCAGAAGATATAACTGCTGAGATATTAAAATACTGCGAGAGGTTTAGCGTTGGTATAACTTTTGTGCAATACTTTGACACACTTTACTTTCATCTTTAATGTATATGTTTGAGAAGAGCCAGGCGGATGGGATGCATATTTCTCTAGCAGGGTGACTGAGATTCCGTGTAGATGACGGACTGCATACCAAGGCTGCTGTGCCTGGGCTCAGATCTCGATAGTACACAGCGTCAGGATGTCACGTCAAAGAACTGAGCTAGTGTGTGCAAACAGAAGGATGCACAGTGTGGGAGGCCCTTCTGTCTACGGGTTGCTTTGATTGGTTAATGAATAAAGGAACTGCTTTTGGCCTATAGCAGAGCAATAGGGCACCAGAGCTAGGCGGGGAAAACTAAACTGAATGCTGGGAGGAAAACTAAACTGAATGCTGGGAGGAAAACTAAACTGAATGCTGGGAGGAAAAAGGCTGGGTCAGGAGATGCCATGGATCCACTGCTGCCAGAGATAGACATGCTGAAACTTTAGCTGGTAAGCCACTGCCATGTGGTGATACGAAGATCACCACATAATGGATATGGGTTAAAATAAGACGCAGGAGTTAGCCAATAAGAAGCTAGAGCTGATGGGTCAAGCAGTGCTGTAATTAGTATAGTTTCTGTGTGGTTGTTTCGGTTCTGGGCCGCCGGGACAAAGAAGAGGGCACTCCTCCAATAGATGCAGCCCACGGTTCAGATTCTCTAAGGAAGTCTACACCTTGAGCTCTTAGTTCGGTTGCATGTGTTCGAGTGAGGGGCGGAATTTTAAGCTAATAACCATGGAGAGGAAGGACAATTAGTGAGTTAAGGAGCTAGGACCTTGCTCACTCTTCTCCTCAGTAAGGTTACAAAGAGCATAGAAAAATATCGGCCAAGTTTGTGTCCCTGAAGTGAAACTCAATTATGTTTCAGCCCAAGCTCATTTTTATTTACCACAAGCACTAATGTGTTTAATCAGGAGAGCACTATTTAGAGTTTACTAATGATGATTTTTCAGGCAGAAATGTAATTAGAACAATTACTGATTCAAAACTAAGAATACAGGGGACCAGCGAGGTGGCTCACCAGGTAGAGGTCCTTGCCCGACCGAGGGCTTGGGATTAATCTCCAGATCTTACAAGGCTCTGGGGAGTTGTCCTCACATCTCCACAGTACACTTGCACACACACACACGTGCACACGCACACACACACAGAGGCACATACACGTGAACTAAAAGGAACAAATGTAAAAAAATGTAGATATTGAAAGGTGCTTGGCTTTCAGCCATAACTAAGGGGAGAATTTTCTTTTCTTCTTTTCTGCTGTTTTCCCCTTCCCGTACTGAACAGTTCTTGGAGTGATCCATAAATAGTTTGGCTTTCACGCCCATAAATGTGTATATTGTCATCTATCCTGCTTTCTTTGGGAAGTTGCCTAAGAGCTCTTAACTTTTTCTCAACTATTATTGTGATAACATCACTGGCCTCACAGAAGTTCCGAGACCTAGATGAACAGTCATACGTAGGTGGCCAGTAGAACAGTGCCTGGCCCTTAAGGATTAACTACCATTCTTTTTATTACTGTTTCCTCTCAAATCTTTCCTACGTAATTGTTTGTGCATGCATAATGTGTGTGTGTGCATACATGTATGCACGCCCTGATGTAATTTCTCATGATACGGGATAACATGTAAAAAAGAAAACCAAAGGACCATGAAGAGTACCATCCTCCAAGCATCGCGTGGGAAATGACTTTGTTTAAGACAACGCAAGGTCCTTCAGGGAGTGGGTGGACACTGAGGAGGCCGAGTCTGCCTTTCTCTGATTTCCCATCAAAACCGTTGCCCATCTTTGTAGAAAATACCAACTTGGAGCTACTAGTTTATTATTCAAAGAAAAATTAGCGCAGCATGGATCCCTTGCGTATCTACTTTTGTGTTTATTGAGGGCTAATAACCATTGCTTCTACCTCTTTTGAGTACTTCCTAACACAGGGCAAACACTTCATTAAATGATATTTATTTATTTAACATATAAATTTAATTTTTACTTAACGTTTATTTAACATTAGCATTAAAATTTAACATTTAATTTAAAAGTTACTTATCCATATCGCTATATTTAAATTAAGATGTGCATAATGTAGCCCTTAAATCCTATTAAGGAACTGATATTATTATGAATTTGCAGTGGAAGAAACGGATAGAAAGCAGATAGCGCTTAGTAATTTGTTCAAGGTCACAAACGGCAAACGGGGCTCAGAGCCCCAGCGACCTGGAGTCCAGCAATCAGAGATCTCGGTGAACCTACCGCTCTGCCTCTTGGCTTTTTCTGATATCCGACCTCTAACCTATAGCTCACCTTGAGCATCAGCCTTGTGCTTTTATCTGGAACTGTACCCTGACTCTGGGCTAGGACTCAAACCGCGCATGTGCAGTGAGGACGCAGGGGAGGGTGGAGGCCAGACTGTCCTTGAATGGTGTGTGTGTGTGTGTGTGTGTGTGTGTGTGTGTGTGTGCCTGATCCAAGTCCCGTGAGACAGGAAGAGAGAAAGGAAAACCTGGTAGCCCCAGATCCCGTTCAGTTAAGACTTCACATCGCCGTGCCATTTCTTTGGGGGCCGGGGTATGAAAATCGCTGACTTTTTTTTAATGAAATTCAAAAGTATACCGCAGGACACAGACAAACGGTGCTTGGTGCTCGGCTGGCTGGTTTTCTGCTTTGACTTTCTGCTCCCCTCTTTTTTCCTCTGCTCTGCCCTGTCACCTGGAATTTACTGGGCATGAAATCCCAAGTGTTTCCAAATACAGTCTCCTCCCCGCAATTCTGTGTACTCAACAACAACGAAAGTAAACAACCCAAGGCTGTTCTCAGTCTCCAAGTGCCACTCAGAGCCGTTATTTCAATTCCTTACAGCACAGCAATCAAGCATATTTTTCTGTTAAAAAAAAACATGCTAGGGTCAAATCCAGCCCTGAAGTCCTTGCCTGTGCCATCAAACCTTGGAGTGCTTCCTTTCTGATGGGTCTGTGGGATCAGAAGCACTTACTCCACCAGGGACAGGGGGATGACTTATCTGAGCATTGAACGCCTTGCTGCCTGAAATCTCCAGATGAACACAGCAATTTAATTTTTTTTTCTTTTCTTTTTTCTTTTTTTGGATTTCTCAAGACAGGGTTTCTCCGTAGCTTTTGGTTCCTGTCCTGGAACTAGCTCTTGTAGACCAGGCTGGCCTCGAACTCACAGAGATCCGCCTGCCTCTGCCTCTCGAGTGCTGGGATTAAAGGCGTGCACCACCACCGCCCTGCCAATTTAACTTTCTTACAGTAGTTAGAGTAATGTTAAAGGGAAGAAAAAAAAACCTGAAACGGAAACAAATTCTATGTCAGCCTCTTGGCAGCTGCTCCAGCCTCACTTCCCTTTGTTGTCAATTCCACTTCTTATACAAGTGCATTCTGATGTAAGACAAGTCTTCGACAAGGGTGCTTCCAAAGGAGGTTCTCTCCTGGAACAAGACGTAGTCCCATTTGCTCAGAGGTAAGGTCAGTAGAGCGACCCCCGCTCCCCATCCCATGCCTTTTGTGTGATGCTCATAAAATTACAGAGCAGCAAAGACGTCCTGGCCTTGGTGTCTACCATGAGGATGAACGGCATTTATTAATTCTCCGAGAACCCATCACTAGGGTAGCTAGTGTGCAGTCCATTTAGAGGCGTGCCTCGGAGACGTCGTCTGTTGGGAAGTGACATAGATCAAGCCTCTCCATCAGTCTTCCTGCCGTGGCGTGTTTAGGGTATCCAGATATTGGGGGGAAGCCACAGGGCATCATTTGGTTTTGGACATACTGACACAGGGTAAGAGATGATATGTCGCTAGACAGGAATTTTAACTGAAGACTCCAAATTATAGAGAAAGAAATGTGTCTGCCATTCATCCCATACCAATGTCTTGGCAATACAATCTGTACTCTCCCAGGGGTGAGGCACCTCTTTTGCATTGCCCGAAATACCGTAACATTTCTTAGGAATATTCAGAAAAAGTCTCTTGGTCTAGGTTTTCTCCATAGTGAGATCTAAAGGCCAAGGTCCTGGGTCTCCAGCAACATCACCGCAGGAGACCATGCTGTTCCTTCTCTGCTTGGCTCCTTACTGGATCTCCAGATGGCCAACTCAGTCTTTCTCCGATCCTTCATCTAAGCGGCCTAAGTTATTCGATAAACAAGACTGAGTGCTGCCTTAGGTTGGTTTCCATGACGATGGCAGCATGACCACCTGTAGACCTTGTCATCTGTTGATTGGTTGTGTGCTCGAAATGTATTTATCCAGTCATTTGTTTGAGGCGGGGTCTTGAAAAGTTTCCCAGGTTGGCTTGGAGCTCCCTGCAGCCCAGGCTGGCCCCACTTCCAGAGGGCTGGGGTTACAGGCATGCGCCACCACGCTCAGCCATTTTTCTTCCTTTGCTGGAATCCTGGGAGAAGAGGTGATTAGATCCTTCCCCCCTCCCCGTTCTCCTCTGTCATTATTGTAGCATTTCCATCACACGTTGCTTGGGTGTCTTTCACCTCAGAGCAAGGAAAGCTTGCCCCTGCTATTTACATTTAATTATCTCCTTGTTAGCAAGTCCCACAGAGTGGCCTTGTATATGGAGGACAGCATTCGACAGCAGAAGTGGAATTTGCATCAATCATGTCAACTTTATGAGAGGGGAGATAGTTCTAAAAAGAGCGTGACAAACAGATACTTCAAAGGCAATCAATACCAGAAGCTGACATTACTTCACAATCTACTAATTAGCGAAGGCGAAACTTAGCTTGAAGAAGCCAAGGAATCTATGGCCCGATAAGTTTTTTTTTGATACTGGGTGACTTCCACCATTTTTCTTTTGCTAAGCTGTGAAAAGTATTGATCGTATGGCTTTGAAATTGTGGGCTGGGGCAGGAAAACAGCTACATCCACCAACACACATCTACCATAGCATTTTCTAAGGAACAGTTACTGTGCAAGGCTTTTGGAGAAGAAAACATAACAGTACATGGATTTGCCCTCAAGAAAGTCAGGCATGTTGGGGAGACCATAGAGAAGCATAAAAATATTTAAAACAATGAATAAATAGCAAGCTCATAGTGAAGGTTGTGTGCAGAAAGACGAAAGAAAGAGGAGGGGTGAAGTAGTAGTGAAGTCCCAGTGTGGCCTCAGAGCAGTGAGGAAACACCAGGTGGCTCTGGGGAGGAGGTAGGAGTGTCCCATGGTAAGTGGAACTTCCTCTAGAGGAAAGCTCTCAACAGCAAAGGAAAGGAGGCCCATCCATTTCAGGATGGGGGCCGGCAAAGGAGAGATGCTTTGTCTATTCCCTGTCTGAGAAGCCTGAGGTAATAGAGGCTGGTCATGTGAAGACTTTGATGGGTTTTTCTGTCTCCAAAAACATGGACCCAGTGTTTCCCTTCCCTGTATCCCTTTTCTTCTTTCTAGAAGCCCTGGCACAGTGTATAGCGTTATAACAAGTTCATCCATCTGGTGTTCTCTCCTGAAGAGTGGTCAGTGTCCTCTGAAAGAGTTTTTTTCTTGGTCATCAGGGACCGAAGAAAAGGGGAAAGCATTTTTTCTAACTAAAACATTTTAATGGTAAAATTAAGAAAAAAGTTGCCCATGTGGCTTATTTTCTTCTAGAAGTCCGTGAAATGCAGTTTGCCAAAACCGAAAACATCTTCCCTGAAATTCATAGCCAACTGATTTGCAAACCCTGCACGGAGCAGCTGCTGTTTTAAGAACTGTGTTATTCCCCAGCACCCGTGAGGCATTTTCCTGTGACTGAATGGTGTAGTTACCCTGAAGTCGGTCATGGGCAGATGGTCATACAGAGGAATGGGAAGAATGCCCATTACTGATAATGTGAGAACCCAATAGAACTCATGCTCACATGGGTGAAAAGACCCTATAGAAAATAGCCATTATATGGTCAGAGAGACACATTCCTTAGGTACACGCTACCACTAACACATTTACTTTTCATCGTTTAAAGGAGTACTTTCGGGCTGGAGAGAAGGCTCAGCTGTTAAAGGCTAGGCTCACAACCAAAAATATAAGAGGATTTTCAGCTAAGTATTGAGAATGAATTGATGATCAGAAGAGATGTCATTGAATTGGAAACGGTGAGAGAATGTGGCCTAGCTCTCCAGCTGAGGTCATCAAACTGGCTTGAGATGGTTCTGGTATTTGGAAAGATCTGACAGGACTATAGATGCTTGGATCCATGAGTGAGTGACCTTTGCCCTCTCCAGGGTCCCCACAGTCAGAAAGCCTGGTAGCTGGCTTAATGGCCCGCTGTTTTCATCTGGGTATGTAGTAATTTTTGAGGAAGAACCCTACATTTTTATGTTATATCGGGCTCGGAGAATTGTTTAATTGATCCTATGTAGCTATGTCCATAGTGTATTCTGTTTTTGCAACACCACTGTCTCACTGTCCGCAACGGAGTAGGTAATTGAGAAAAACCACCAGAAAGGCGAGGGTCAAGAAAAGAGCAAAGACTTTTACGGCTGCATTTTTTGTTATGATGCATATCCCAAGGAAAGGTGGTTCAGCTGGTTTCTATTAGTGCTTTCAAGTATTTTTGGGTTTAGGGGTAGAGTTTGGTGGTGGATGTATGTGTGGCATGCACACAGTTCCAGATATGATGCCCAGGACTCTCGCCGCCCCCCACAATTAATCCTTTATTCTTCACATAACAATTTAACAAGCCTATGAAATTACCTTTCTTATCTCACTGTGAAATTTCTTCTTACATAACAAGCATCTCACTACTGGATCTCTGCGGAGCGGATGGTCTTCTGGAACTATGTCTAAGTAGGCTACCATACACCTTATGAAAGCAATGCATACTTCAGGAAGCTTATGTGTTCTTTGATCCTATGTCTTTAGAGTCTGACAATGTGTCCAGAGACTACAGTGTTAAGAACCAAGGAAACCTCTACATAGACATTGATGAGGCATGGGGAACCAGATTCAGAGAATGTGAAAAGAGGTGCTTTTCAGGTGCTTTTACAGCGGTATCATTATTTCTCTCAATATCCCCAAAAATGACTTCACTAACTCCTAGGCATCTGGGATATCCTTTTACAATTGTTTTGGTCTAAATGGGGCAATAGAAAATTTGGTGCTACTGATCCAAATATCAATCTTACTCACAATTTTTACACTTTTACTCAAAGCCACAGGCAAAAAAAAAAATAGGCATTTTATTTTCATCATTCAGTAAGACTGACAGCCCTACCTTTCCAGTCTAGGGGTAGAAGCTGCCACTCTGTGCTGTCTGCCCCAAGTTGTTTCAGCAGATAAAGCTATGACTTTTAGCAAGATTTGCGAGCCAAACAGCAAACTAGCTTGGAAATGATGGAAAATACAGGTAATTTTTTTATATTAAGAATTTCTTTCTTGTTGGGCAGTGGTGGGGCACACATTGAATCCCAGCACTCAGGAATTAGAGGCAGGTGGATCTCTGTGAATTTGAGGCCAGCCTGGTCTACAGAGCAAGTTTTAGAACAGCCAGGGCTACACGGAGAAACCCTGTCTTGAAACACCAAAAGAAAGAAAGAAAGAATGTCTTTCCTACAAAGAAAAGCAAATTGTATCCTGAGCAAAAACCGAAACAAGAATACCAGCACAGTGATACAGCCCTAAAGACCCACACAGCAGCCGCATGGATGAGTTGTAGTCTCACTATGGGAACTTTAAGTTCCTGGGGAGTAAACTCAGCTCCCAAAGTCACCTGTTCATGGTGTGTGGAGGGGGCTTTGCAGGGTGATTACGATGGATCAGGTCATGGCATGGAGGCCCAGTACTAGAGGAACTCAGAGCAAACTCTACAACAGTGTTCTAAGGAACCATACACGAGAGAAAGTGATTTCTTCAATTAATGTTGGAAAAATGTCCTTTTCATATCTGATGAATTATAGCTTAGGAAACTACATTAATTCTGGACTAAAAGCCAGCTTTCCTCAGGATTCCTCAGATTCTCTCTCTAATTTGGCCTCCAGTGTGGCTATAGGTAGTCCGCCTAGTCCTTGGGTTCTGCTTCATATATTCACCAACCATGGACCAAACGCTTTGAAAAACAAAAGCCGTATGTGTACTGAACTCACGCAGACTGTTCTTATCATTATGTATTTTGTCTTATTTCTAAACTAGATCATAGCTATTTATAGAACTTTGATACTGATTTATGACTTGTCAGTAATCTAGAGGTGATTTGATGAGGGGAAATGTATGGAGGCCATCCCTCATAACATAAGTGACGAGCCTGGAAACAGTCTCCATGGATACCGAGAAATGACTGTACTGGGCTCAACCTATTAAGAGTTTTTTGTTGTTGTTGTTGTTGTTTCTTGTCTTTCCTTTGGGGGCATGGGAAAGAGGTTTAATAACTACTGTCTCTGTACCCTTTGTGCACTGAAGTGTGCTGTAGTGCCCTTGATGTGGTTGGCATGAGGACCTGTTTCCATTAGAAACTTGGGGACACTCGTTATGCCGTGTCTCTCCTAATTCCCACTGCGTCTGGTCTCTTTTCTGGAAGTCTTGATTAGACACAGGGCTCTGGAACTGGTCTGCAATTCTTTGAGCATTTCTCTCATACTTTCCGCTTCCGTTCTGCTCTGTTTCATCTGAGAATTCATTTAGCTTTTTATCTCCCAGTGCTTATACTAAAAAATTAATATAGCCATGATAATTTAGGTATCTAAGAATTCTTTCTTTAATCATATTGCTCTTTTTTTTAAATATACTTACTATTCTGCTTTCATGTGTGGTTATAATGCTACTTTAGACAGAATCACAGGGGACCTTAGAAGTTTCAAAGTTTGTCTGTTTATTAAAAATTTCCAGCATGTGGTATTCTAACAGATAAAATTGATGAGGATGATTCTATTTTTACTGTGTCCTTATGTTATCATTGTTTATTTGTTTATTTTTCTGTCCCTAATATTGTTTTGAGGTGCTGGGCACAAAACTCAGGGCTCTGTGCAGCCACATTGCTTAAACATCTATCATCTATCTATCTATCTATCTATCTATCTATCTATCTATCTATCTATCTATCTATCATCTCTCTATCTATCTATCATCTATCTATCATCTCTCTATATCTATCTATCTATCTATCTATCTATCTATCTATCTATCTATCTATCTATCATCTATCTATCTATCTATCATCTATCATCTATCTATCATCTCTCTATATCTATCTATCTATCTATCTATCTATCTATCTATCTATCTATCTATCTATCATCTATCTATCATCTCTCTATATCTATCTATCTATCTATCTATCTATCTATCTATCTATCTATCTATCTATCTATCATCTATCTATCTATCTATCATCTATCTATCTATCTATCTATCATCTATCTATCATCTCTCTATATCTATCTATCTATCTATCTATCTATCTATCTATCTATCTATCTATCTCTCTATCTATCTATCTATCATCTATCTATCTATCTATCTATCTATCTATCTATCTATCTATCATCTATCTATCATCTCTCTATATCTATCTATCTATCTATCATCTATGTATCTATCTATCATCTATCTATCTATCTATCTATCTATCTATCTATCTATCTATCTATTTACTTACTGTGTGTGAGTGTGTGTGTGTGTTTGTGTGTGTTCACATACACACAGATGCACCACAAGATGCTGTGTGTAGTCAAAGGACAAATGGCTGGAGATAACTAGATTCTTTCTCTGTGTGGTCTCTGGGATTGAACTCAAGTCATCACGCTTGGCTGCAAGTGCCTTCACCGTCTGAACCCCTCACCAGCCCTGCTGATCTTTTCTGTTTATTTTATTTTTTTTAAGACAGGGTTTCTCTATGTAACAGCCCTAGATGCCTGGAAACTAGCTCTTGTCGACCAGGCTGACCTCGAACTCAGAGAGATCTGTCTACTCCTGCCTCCCGAGTGCTGGGATTAAAGGTGTGCACCACCACTCCCTGGCCCCTGCTGATCTTTTTTATAAAAAAATTCATACCTAGTGGTCATGGTGATTGTGTCGCATTTTGTGCTGGGGTTTTAAAGTTCTGAGCATTAAGACAAACAGTGGGTATATATTCTTTCCATCTGTTTCTCTTCTCTGACTGTAAAGTCACCCACTCCTGCCCTGCCCACTCCGGGCAACCCTGTTCCCCTCACTCCTTTGCTACAGTACAGTGGGGTCTAGGAGATGAGAAGTGATAAGGATTTTCATTTTGTCACCAACAATCAGCAAATGGAGAATCTTTTAGGACTTAAATCAGTTGCTGCAACTAGATTTTGGGGACCCCAGTTGGAGATTTTTGAATCCATTTGAAATAAAACCGTGAAATAATTGTGTATTCAAACTAGAAACAATTCTGTGTCTCCCGTGGCGCTGGAAGACAGGGACACAGACAGTTGATGTCTTTCCAAGCGCTCAGTAAATGTCACACGACTACACTTCATCAGTGTGGGCTCGGGGTTAAAATGTCCAATACAACCACACTTTCCCTCCTCCGTATCTTTAGCCTTCGGAAGCACTGGAGACTTCACCCCCATCAACATACCTGGCTCTACGTAATTTCTCAGCTGGCCCCGCAGGGATTGGCTGACGGCTACAAGCAGGTGCTGCTGATAAGTCATGTTTCTCATTTTTACAGATGCTGTGCAGTCTGCCTCTGCCATCCCCCGTCCCTTCCCAGACTTTGTAAAAAGACACTTGGCTATCTTCACACGGTTTCCCTGCTACAATAGGTAAATGTCAAAAGCAATCAGGTGCAATATCGGCCTCCCGCGTAGTCCCCCAAGCCCCGAGGCAGATAAAAACTGCTTGCAATATTTTCCTAATGTAAATGGAAACAGAAACGAACCCAGACAAATGATCCCCCCTGAGCCCGCTGTCCTTTTCAATATCTTAGCCCCAAGATTACATAAATATTTATTAGCTCTTCAGTTATTTTTTTCCCCCCACCGAAGCCAAAGTTCCAACAGGGTTCAGTGCACTTTACCTTAAATAATGTAATTTTGCATGACTGGAAAAAAAAGACCCCAAACATGAAAAAGCCCTAAGCAAAGTGCTTGGGAGACGAGAGATTGTGATCATATATTAACTTTGATAAGAACTTGTAGTACGACCTCCATGTGGTTAAATAAATTATGTCGGCAAGGGAGAGCATCTCACGTGTGGTCTTTTTCCTCTCCCGATCCCTCTGTACAGCACCGCACCGTCTAGCCCACGCTGGCTTTCTGCCTATAGGCACTTTCTTCCGTCGTTTATCTTCCCAGAGCTGCAGCTGCATGTGCTTTCCCTTTGAACCAAACACTTTACAAATCATTCTGTTTCTGTCGTAATTTTATGAGGCTGTTATTGCAAAAGGACTCTGATTTCTCTAAAGCGAGAAATGAGGAAAGGGGCTGAGGGGTCCTTAAAGGCATCTGGTAAAATGACAATTATCCTCTAGAGGGAAGAGACGGAGAGCAAAACTCCACTTCACCTAAGATCTATAGACAGCAAAAGCCTATGAAAAGACCGCAGTGGTGTTGGTCTTTAGGGAAAGAGAATAATTTAAAATCAAAGTGAGACACTGCTGTCTGCCTTCTGGAATGGCTAATGGGTCTACATGGAATGAACACATGGTAGAAAAGCCTGGAGATATAGTTCAAAGATGGAAAGTGTCTGGAAGGCCCGTCCAAGCGGCTTGGGAATAGGAGTCCCATGATCCATCGGTCCCACCCTCAGTATTTACCAAATGGAAACACCCTTCACATGTTCTCTCTAAAATAGAAAACCATTCTCACACAGACTTACAAAAAGATGCTTGACAACAGCTTTGTGATTGTTCCAAACAGGAAATAAACCAAATGTCCCTCAACTAAAGACTGATTGACCATGGTACATTCATACGATGGAAGACTATTGAGTCATTAAAAAAAAAAAACATAGGGCAGAAAAAAAAAATCAGTGGTTCAGGTGTGTGCAGCTGACTTCATTCCTGCAGTAGCTTTAAAGCTAAATCTACTCGTTAAAACTTGGATGACAATTTCAGAGTTTTATTTACTCTATTGAAATCAAACTTTAACAAATAGGGAGAGAAGCGAAATAGGCAGGGGAACAAAGATTTTGGGGAGAGAGATATATAGATAGATAGATAGATAGATAGATAGATAGATAGATAGATAGATAGATAGATAGAAACAATTAGTGTTGAGTAAGGCAGGCACCAGTGTGCGGAGGACTCTGGGAACTACCGGAGAGGAAATGTTGTTGAATCTGGGTTTGGCAAGACCTGTAGAACTCTCCCAGGTGACAGCTGGAGGGAGGGGAGAGACCACAGCCACATGGGCTGTCCCTCACAAAGACAGATCTGTGCAGAGTCAGGCGGCAGTGGACACAAACACTGGTGAGCCCTGGGCCAAGGGTGGGGTTGTGTGTGGGCGATCATGAAAGGCCTCATTCCTGGCACGAATCCAAGAGTTGGATGAGAGCCCCTGATGGCGTATGACAGTTACATGAGCCTATCAGATGTGGTAAGTGGGGGGTGGACACGGGGAGGCAGAGACAGAGACGTAAGGGCCACACTCAACACTACAGAGAGGAGCAAGCCATCACAGGGGCAGCCATTTAGGCTTATTAACATGGAAGACAACTGAAGATGTATCTCCTACACACGGGCTATACATGCCAGTGGCTACAGGTCAGGGCCATGTGCAGGAGGGAACATTTCCTGGATGGGAGAAGGTTCTCTTGTTAGTTTAGAATTCCATGCCAGGTATTAGCAATGTCCGGGTGAGCACAATCTAAGCTCTTTGCATCTGCCTTCATCTCTCAAGGGTGATAATATAGTCATGTATTTACATTTAACTAAGAGACAAAAGCCAGAACGTGCGTACTGATGGGAGCTGAGTAGGGGCGCCACTCTCCCTAGAGAACTAGTTTTAACTGTGTTTCAGTTTCGCCCAGGGCCTGTGTGATTGTGGCTACTTTTCATCTTGCTTTTCATCTAGCAAATCTAACGACCATTCCAGTGAATGTTTTTCAGTCAGGACATTCTTTCTTACATTACTTCAACTGCTTGGTGCCGGAGGCTACAAGATCAAAAGCCTTCAGAATGGGTATCAGTCCTTGCTTTCTGGAGGACCTACTCTCATGGTGAACCCTTGTGAGCAAGACCCCTGGAGCAGAAGGCCTGACCCTGTTCCCTCTTGAAAACAAATGAGTTCACCAGGAACACACATCTGGGCACGTGTGTTGAGCAAACCCTTGCCTGACTAAGAAAAGCAATCTGAGGAGGTCAGATTGGAAAATGACATCGCCAGGTGGGCTAGGCTAGTCCCTTTCCTCTGGCAATGCGGAAACCTTAAGAATGGCCAGCCGCCTCTGTCAGCACTCAGGGAAGAGGGCTGATTAATCCCTAGAAAAGACTCCAACCACGTATGGAGATTAACTAAGTTGGGAAAAAATGCAACTTAAATTACAAAATGATTGGCCGTCCCTCACGAGAGCTCTTACCAGGGTCTGGGATGGTAGGAGTTTGGTCAGAGGCACACTCTGAGTCTTTGGCGGAAGCTGGGCCTGCAGAAGAAGTGGTGTTTACACCACCTAAATGGGAACCTTTGTTACAGCTGTATGATAGCTCCAGGGGAAAATTGTGTCCTGAAATAACAAGGTCTTCTTTAAATTAATCTATATGTGCACCCAGCTTTATGAAATATCTGATGTAGTGGATATTGGGATAAGAGAAGAAAATACAGTTACAGAGAAGACACTGCAACACAAGCCCCCAAATAGAATGTGTGTGTGTGTGATATTTATCTTCAGTAGAAGTGATGTGGATTCTTTGTCTCGCGTGTGAGAGTAACAGGCATTTTTCCACGGGAGCGTGGTCCTGCCAGCGAAGTATGCAGGTGCCTCTCAGCTGTAGATTCCTTGAACTATCTTGCAAACAGCAAGGAGCTGGATGATTTAAGCCCAGAGGAAGCAGCTAGCACCACCCATTTCCATGCTTTCGAGACAACTGAGTAGCTGACGGAAAGAAGACACCTGCCTTCCACTGGTCCTGGGAAGTCTTTGAACCCAGTAATAAATGTTCGTGGAAATGGTTCCCTAGTGGGAGAAACTTAGGACTGATAAGTTCCTTCCAAATAATAAAAAAAAAACTAGCTCAGATTTTAAAAAAAACAACAACAAAACAAATCGCTCTGAGAGCACGCAAAGGTGTTTTGCGAGGCTGCACGGCTCCTCTTCTTGAGAATAAATAAGGACGCCGCTTCTTTCACAAACCACTGTCTTAAAAACTGGGTCTTTCCATCTGTTAGTGCCGCCAGAGTAGAATGTGTGCGTGGTGTTTCTGCTTTTTAATAAATGCTTCCATGTTCGCATGTCAGAGCACTCAATTAAGGCGAAATGTCTCAGTCCGCCAGTTGCATAATGAGAAGACCCAGGCAGCCAGGTTTTTATTTTGGAAAAAAGCTAGTCATATTCAGGATTGAGAAGATGATGGCATCTCTGGGCTCCATTCCTCTTGATCTTAGCTGGGATGCTTTTCCTAAAGAACGCAGCAATTCAGCTTTTACATGTGGAACTGACAAGGTTTGCTTGTGAAGATGGAGAAGGGATTTGAAGTCGTAGTCTTGTTTTCTCCCAAGAGATCTAGCACGTCACCGAGATCCTCCCAGTTAGGACCGGGTAATGATTGCCACGTGGTTCTTAGTGACAACCAGGGGTAGTCTGTGCCAGACCTAGAGGAGTCTCAAAGCAGACACAGGTCCCCTAGTCCTTTAGACGACTAGAGCTTTGTAACTCAGATGCTTAGGACCAGGTAGGCTGCCCATGGGTAGAGACTGCGGAGAGCAAGTGACGGGGAGTTTGTTCTCTGGGACCCTGCTCCCACTGTCCTGCTTTATCGTGTGATCTGTCTTGCTAGGTGGGGATCAGGCTGCACAGAGTTCCCTCTGTGATTGGTCCATTGCCACTTCACCTATTAGCAGAGCTGTCCTGATGCTGCAGCTAGGTTCTGGGGCCAGCTGGGTTGGAGTGGAACACCCTCACTGTTTTCCTTCTGGGGAGGGAAGCTCTTGATCACATGATGAGAAAATTCCATCTCATCCAATAGATACCAGTTACAGAAGATGACATCAGTACAGAGGTGGGAACGGCAGTGGTGACATCAGTACAGGGGTGGGAATGGAAGTGGTGACATCGGTACAGAAGTGGGAACGGGAGTGGTGACATCAGCACAGAGGTGGGAACGGGAGTGGTGACATCGGTACAGAGGTGGGAACGGCAGTGATGATATTAGTACAGGGGTGGGAACAGGAGTGGGAACAGGAGTGGACAGACATACATGTAGTACACAGACATGCATGCACACAGTGCACAGACATACATGCACACAGTGCACAGACATACATGCACACAGTACACAGACATACAAGCACACATACATGCACACAGTGCAAGACATACATACAACAGTGCACAGACATACATGCACACAATGCACAGACATACATGCACATAGTGCACAGACATACATGTAGTGCACAGACATACATGCACATAGTGCACAGACATACATGTAGTGCAAGACGTACATGCACACAGTGCGCAGACATACATGTAGTACACAGTCGTACATGCACACAGTGTGCAGACATACATGTAGTACAAGTCATACATGCACACAGTGCACAGACATGCATGCACACAGTGCACAGACGTACATGCACACAGTGCACAGACAAACATGCACACAGGGCACAGGCATACATGCACATAGTGCACAGACATACATGCACACAGTGCACAGACAAACATGCACACAGTGCACAAACATGCACACAGTGCACAGACATACATGTAGTGCACAGACATACATGCACACAGTGCACAGACATACATATAGTGCACAGACAAACACGCACACAGTCACAGACATACAAGCATACAGTGCACAGGCATACAAGCAAGGAAAACACTAATTCACATGAAATAAAAATAAAGATTAAAAGTAAAAAGAGAGAAGCTTTTAACATTATTTTCATTTTCTCATTTTTATTAATAATGTGACAATGAACATCTTTGCTGTTTGGCTTTGATAGTATATGTCCCCTAAGGTCCATATGCTAAAAGGTTTGCATGCCAGCCTATGGTACTATTGGGCGTTGCTTTAAGAGTTATATCCCAGGGGTTAGAAAGATGGCCCAGTGGTTAAGAATGCTGGCTGCTCTTCCAGAGGTCCTGAGTTCAATTCCCACTACCCACACAGTGGCTCACAACTATATATAACTGTAGCCCCATGGGATCTGATGCCTTTTTCTGGTGTGTAGACATTCATGAGGATAAAACACCCATATACATAAAATACACAAAGAAATCTTAAAAAAAAAAGAGGGTTGGGGCCAACTAGAAGGAATCTGCCATTGGGGCTGTATCCTTGAAGGAATTTTTGGAGGGGCCCTACCCCCTTTTAATTTTACTTTCCAACTTCCATGAGAAGAACTTCTCTTATCAACACTTCTGCCAGTATTCTGTCTCTTTCCAGACCCCCAAACGCTGGAACCAATCGCCGTGGGCTAAGACCTCTGAGCAGGAAACATTTTCTAAATTTTTTTTTTTTAAATTTGTGATTTTTCTAAAGATATTTTGTCATAGTAAGAGGAAGCTAACACACTTGTATCTGTATAGATCTTTAAAATTCTTCCTAAGAATTTGATCTGTAATTGCTTGTTAGTTCATTCTGACCCAGAGTTCTGGTCAAAAACCTACATTTTTTTCCCCCCTCTCAGATCAGATTTTAAGTCCTGAAAACAGTGTAATACTTCTGATAATGGCACACAGATGCTCAGGCTGCTGTTTAATGTCACTTTAAGTCAAGAAGGAGACGCTTGCACTACAGGTGGAAAGCTTTTAATATCTGTCCAGTTCAGAGTGATGCTCAGCCCCCTGGGGACCAGCCTTGAAGGGAAGACATGTGTTTCTGAGTTCACTACTTCATACAAAGAACACTTCCTCCTTATGTTTTAGGAACTAATTTTTTTTTTTTTAAATACACAGCATTCTGGTATAGAGCACCACTAAATGTCAGGCAACCAGCAAGCCAGAAACCCCATGTCACAATTTCCTATCTAGTTAAACATCTCATGTTGCTGGCAATGTTGTCTTGGCTGAAGAAGCATGGGAGGGGGTTTCTGTGTCCCCAGGGAAGGGAAAATTACATCTGGCTTCTTCATCTCTCTTCCCTGCTGTGATGATATTCAGTGGAGACACGATGTTTGCAGAGAGATTTTGGAAGGCGTGGCTTTGAGTCGGAAGCCTGATATTTTTTCGTGGCTCTGTCGTTTAAAGGCCGGGGAAGTCTGGCATAGGAACCTGGAGTTCTCGTGAAGTTCCTGCAGATTCCTCAGTGGCACTGGCTTGGGCACCGCAGCTTTCTCTGCCCTACAGCGATCTCTCTTGGCCACCCAGCCACCTCCAGCCTGCTCTGGAACCCATGATAAAGCGACGGAAACAAGCGTTCCTTTATAATCAAGGAGACGGAAGCTGTAGACTTCCTGGTCGTCCCAAGGCTAGTTAATAACAGCGCCTGTTTTCTAAACAAGCAGTATGATCGCAGCCCCTGAGCTACGAGCCCCTTGCCTACATGTAATAACAGCGCCCATCAAAAAAATGCAAAGGGGTTCTTGTCCACCAAGGAAAAGGTTCCAGGAGCCGCAGGAGATAACACAACGAATTGCTAAGGCTTGTTGGGTTGTGGTAAGACAGGAGAAGAAAATTACCACAAGCCCAGGAAATGGGGGAGCAACTGTGACCCCGAAGTACACAGAGCATCACACAGTCTCAGCCCCTTGGAGTCCAATGACCTCTGAAACACCGAGCCCAAGGATGGCTTTTTACCACTCACAGGGCACTTAGCCTTTCTCTCTGAAAATAAGGACACAATTATGACAGAAAGAGCCTCACTCCAGAGACCGCTTAGATGCGTGCTGCAGATGACAAGCTATAGTATGTATAGCATGTATGTATCACACAACATGCCGTCAGGGTGATAGCTGCCTTTGCCACACAGCACGGGGCCAATCTGCGTTTCGAAATTCTTAAATTGAAAAGAAAGAAATATAATAAGAGGCAGCAACCAGGAGGCTTCCTGTGCTAACAGACTCTATTTCTATACCCAAGGTGGTGCAAAATCATACCATCTTGAAGTGGTTCGGAAGTATATTTTATTCATTCTAAGCATTAGTACCTGTTCTTTTCCCAGAGCTGCTTATGCATGGCCCTTATTTGCAGCAGAGAAAGCACGCGCACACATATCCTAATGCATTTAGAAAGAAAACCGCTAGGCTTTAGATACAGTTGAGACCTAAACCGCATGCTTAGCATTTTCATGACGGCAGTATACTTTATATTTTTTCTCCTAGTCCTCGAAGAATTCTGCCCCAATAAACAATCTGAATGTCTTGAGATAGCTACAAAGGCTCCCTGTGAACATTTCCCCGAGTGTAAGCTGTTGGGAGGCTGTTTGTATAATTCACGACAATCCTCAGTCTTGTGTCCCTTTTAATCTTGGTGAATCCATCGTACTGACAGATTCCTGCTTTGAGTTTACGCTTAAAGACTGGATTTATTTCTGTGACTTATCAGGAAGAAACAGGGAAATGAAACTGTACTTTCAGACATATGTAATTTGTTCTCTGTGCATATTGGCTGAGATTTAACACCTCTGTGGTTTTCTCCCTTGAATTTGTTAAGGCTCATGCTAAACAGGGCAACACTCCCTAGCCACGAGCTTCTGGTAGGCTTCTGATAACATAACCTGACCATAGGAGCTCTTATTAATTCCTGGTAGCTATTTATTTATTTACTTACTTATTTAATTATTGGTATTGCTTGGCATGCTTTTCTACCTCACACAAACTGGAAACCACAATTCCTGAGAATTTTAGGGATAGAGAATGGACAAACTATTATTATTTAAACACTTCTACGTTCAGGTGAAATACATCCATAGCATTTTGGGCCAAAACACTTGAACATGAAAAACAACGTATTTTCCTGTCCTCACTTCTGATTTCTGTTTATTTATGGTCGTGAGCTAAGCCCCGGAACGCTGCTGCAGAGGGGGTCCAAGAGACCGTCTACAATGATGACCTCTGTCAATTAATATTGGAGAATCCACTGACTTCAAATCCATTTCCTGCCTACAGCTACTGCCCCGGAGGAGGACCTGAGAATCTCTGCCTCGGGCTGGTTTTAAAAAAGCCTCCCAACTCTGTCCTGTGTTTCCAGTTTTACTTTCTCCCCACTGCCATTTAATTTTATATAAGCATCTTTAAGAAAAAAGGCAGGCCACTCTTCATAACCTTCCACCAGTGTCCGTTGTAGGAGACTTCTCCAGTGTTTCCCAGCAGACCAGACCCGAATAATCACACATAAACTCTATTAATTACAACACTGCTTGGCCTATTAGCTCAGGCTTCTTATTAACTAACTCTCACATTTTAAATGAACCCATTTCTATTATTCTGTGTATCACCGCAAGGCTGCAGCCGATCGGTAAGGGTCCGGGCGTCTTTCTGCTTCTGCAGCACTCTGACTCCACCTACTCTCTCTCTCTCTTCCAGCCTGGCTATATTCTGCCCTGCCATAGGTCAAAGCAGCTTCATTCATTAACCAATAAAAGCAACGCATGTACAGAAGGACCTCCCACACCAGTCCACCAACATAGACTGTAAATGGACTTGCTACCGGGGCACAGCAAGCTTGCACCACCTGGGTTTAGCCCACTCCCAAGTGGCATCTCTGCTATTGTCTCTGGCTTACACTCCGCACAGCCAGCCCAGGCTTCTGCGTATTTCTTCATCCTGAGCTCCTTCTCATTGGAAGGTTGCTGTCTGAAAATCTCCTCCTAGGTCGTTTCCACCCCTGGCTTATCCTATGAAACAGCGCTCAGAAGAGACTTTCCCTCACCTGCCCGCGAAAATGCTACGCGCTTCCTCTCCCAACCGTGCTACCACACCTCAGTCTTTTCTATTTTATTTTACTTACACATAAACTAACAGCTTTTACAGTGCTGAGGGTTTGGGGAGCTGTGGTTGTCGTCTTGCACCCTTCTTGAACTTAAGGTGAGTGACGTTAACCTAATCAGTGTTGAGGGTGGCTTATGTTTCTTTGTGCTCTTAGCCTGGGGCGTTTAGGCCACTCTGTTCTTTGTGCTCTTAGCCTGGGGCGTTTAGGCCACTCTGTATATTCATAGCTCTTCTTTCATCTAGACTTCCGTTATCCCTATCACTGGAACAAACAAACGTAAGACCCCCTTATCCGAGCAGAGGCCAGCCAGTCACTTACTTATGGTGGTTCCGGACTCAGGTCTGTTGAGGGAGCTGATGATGACAAAGCCAAACCCTTCGTTCTCCTTGCGGTGAATGACCACATCGCTAGTCTGCAGGCTGTGCGAGGCAAAGCCTTCAGGCGGCGAGGCATTGCTGCTGGGGGCGGCGTGGTTGCTGTTGGCGTAGGTGGCGTAGTCACTGCGTGGAGAGCTGTGGTGGGTGGATACGGAGCCTGGACTCCTCCCATTCTCCGGGCAGGGCTCCCCTGAAACACATACCATGGTACATAGGGACTCAGTGGATTCCTCAGAAGGAGCAGGCGCAAAGAGCGATCGGCTGACCTTCCCTCTAGAAATGCAGGGTGTTTGAAGGGCTACAGATCTCCAGTCCGCCAGGGCTTCACCAGTTGTTAGTCTTCACAAAAGTACGGAGACCCCCACCATTAGCCTCTTCCCACCCTATCAGTCCCCCCACCCCATCAGCCTCCCCCAACTCTTAACCACCTCCATCAGCCTCCTCTGAGGTTGCTACTTGCTTTTGTTTTTCTCTTGTTATGACTGCAAGTCCCAGAGACAAGACAACTTTTATATATTAGCCTCTTAGTTGCATAGTAACAGACTAAAGATGATGGGAAAACGAGTAGACAGAATCCCAAATTATCACAGGCATATGACTCACTGAGAGAACTGATAAAGGGGCTGGGAGGGATGGCTAAGAGGATGAGGTACTTGCTGTGTAATCTGAGGATCCAGAACTCATTTATAGGCAGATGCTAGAGCAGGCTTCTGGGGACAGAGATTGGCGAGTCCCCAGAAGCTCTCTGGCCAGCTGGAGCAGACAACAGCAAACAACATAGAGAGACCCTGCTGCAAACAACGAGGAAGGTGAGGACCAGCCTGAGGCTGTCCCCTTAACCCCGCAAGTATGTGCTGAGGCACACACACTCCTGCGTCACACCGGATACCTGTGAACTCTCGCACGTAGACACACGGGTTAAAAAAAAACAAACAGAAAAGCACCCATCTTCAGGACCTGCCCATGAAGCGTCTGCTCATTTCTCGCACAGTAGGTCTGGGGAAGAGCAGGCGTAGGAATCGAGATCATAGTTCATGAGTTTTGGGAAACTCTGCTGTACTTGGAAGTGGGGCTAGCAACCCCAAAAATGATGGCACAAAGGGGACCAATGTCATTTTTTGTTTGTTTGTTTGCTTTTGTTTTTTGAGACAGGGTTTCTCTGTAGCTTCGGAGCCTGTCCTGGAACTAGCTCTTGGCTAGCCTGGCCTAGGACTCACAGAGATCCACCTGCCTCTGCCTCCCGAGTGCTGGGATTAAAGGCGTGCGCCACCACCGCCTGGCTGTCATGTTTTTAAGTCACAGTTTAACCCAGCAGTGGTGGTGGCGCACGCCTTTAATCCCAGCACTCGGGAGGCAGAGGCAGGCTGATGTCTGTGAGTTTGAGGCCAGCCTGATCTATAAAGCGAGTTTCAGGACAGCCAGGGCTGCACAGAGAAACCCTGTCTCAGTAAACAATCAATAGCCACACTTCTATTGTAACGCCATTTAAGTGGGAACTGGACTTTTTCTTCTCAACAAAAGTGGTCTGTTTATTATTTCACAGGATAGTTATAAATCACATCACAACAATGTAGTCCGAAGGAAAACAACAAATCAACTGAGGTTTTCGTTGAAAATTAGCTTGCACCCTCTGGATCAAATCCAGTATCAGGCTAACAAATTGTGAATGTTGAATCTCAACAGAGTGTTTGAAGTCTTTTTTCCTAAATTTGCATCCCGTATTACAACAAACGCTCTTTTAATTAATTAGCTAAACCTAACTAAGACTTCAAAAACGAAGCAAGCGTAATTGCGTGGCAATATGACAGGAAATTGGGAACAAAGAGAAGCTGGTTCATGGCTTTAATTACGATTTCGTGTGTGGGGGTGTTTTACCTGCATGTATGCATGTGCGCTGGGTACATACATGCTCAGTGTCCATGGCGGTCAGAAGAGGGCACGGACCCCTGGAATTGGGAACACATGGTCATGAGCTGCCATGTGGGTGCTGGGAATTGAACCCAGGTCCTCCGGAAGAGCAACCAGTGCTTTTAGCCACTGAGTCATCTCCCTCTAGTCCCAAGAAGCTCATTTTTGAAATGGAAGTTGGTCTGCCATCGAGAAGGATTTCTCATTTTCCCTTCTCTAGGTGTTGGCAGGGAGCGGGATAAGAAGAGTAGATTCGTTCCTTAGAAACTGGGGTGAGAAATGGGACTGTTCCGCTTCCTTTTTATCAATCATCAGGGTACCAAAAGCATCTGTCAAGTGGATTAATAAGAGGGAATGACCACAGTTCCCAGTTTCTCGTGGGGCCTGTAGATGTTGACTCTTTTTTAGGATACTGGGACACATCTTGTGTGAAACATTAAAATCGGTTGGCAGAAGGTCCCGGGAATCCTGTTAGTATCACAAGCTGCCATTCCAGTCTTGTTAGTGTGGCATGACTGGGAGGGAGATAAACTGGGAGGGGGGCTTGCTGGTTCTTTTGCTCTTGGGTTGCATCCAGGAAGGAGATCGTGGGATGCCAGTGCCCCACTTCCCCCTTGTCTTTGTTGTATATGGAGTTGTTTATGTCTTTCTATTACCATGTGTTGGCACAGGCCCAACGCAAGTGGGTCATGTCCGAAACTCTGACCCCAAAGAAACCTGTCCTCACTGTAAGCTGATTCGTCTCGGGTATTTGCTAGAGAAATAGGGAGCCAGTGAACAACCCTGAAGTAAGGACATCAGAGGGAAAAGAGATGTCCAGGAGATGTTCTGTATACTGAAATTTATTCATATACCAAGACATGAGAAGTAGCATTAAATTGTTGGGCGGTGGTGATGTCCACCTTTAATCTCAGAACACGAGAGGCAGAGGCAGGAGGATCTCTGTGAGTGCAAGGCCAGCCTGGTCTATAGAGTGAGTTTCAGGATAGCCAGGGCTACACAGAGAAACCCTGTCTGTGTTTCTGTGCTCCTCTCCCCCGAAAAAAAGAAGCACGTTAAATCAATTAAAATTTTGAAGAAAATAATGCAAATTAAGTTAATTAGTAATACAAAGGTCTTATAAAATTAATTAGCTTTTGAAGGTAGTTTATTACGTCCTCTAAAGGGAGAGGAGGGCTCACTTCCCTCTTTGTTTCTTCTAATTACAGAAGGACCGAGATCCATGCCAGCACTGTTACGATCTGACACACTTGAGTTTTTCTTTAAGATATAATTAATTAATCTTTAAAACAAAAAGATAATTTTCATTTGTGAGAAACACGCCGAGGTCATGAAAGAACGACATGTCAGTGTCCACGCCTTTCCCTGCTCTGAACTAGAACTGCACGCTTCCCCCTGTGAAATGCGCCCCCCTTGCTGAAAAGCATCCTTCAAAGACAGGCTGGTGAAGCGCGCGTCCTTTAGCAGTCCTTGCGAAAGTTGGAAATGAAGTGATTAGAGATAGTCTTGGAGAAGAAAAACAAACAATTATTACGCTGCTACATTAAGTTGAAAATCTCCAGAGTTAGTGGACCGAGTCACTAACTAAATGTCACAGGCAATGACAAGCGAGATCTCATTTTCTGGCTGTCATATTTCAGGGGAGTTGAGAGCTGTGGTTGTCAGTAAATCAGCAACAAAGAAAAATTATGTGTCTTTGCAGTAAGTGGTTGGGAGTGGCTAGACCGTGGCTTCTAGAGAGAGAGAGAGAGAGAGAATCCTAAGTCAATGCGAGTGGTCCTTGGGTAATAGAAAGGGTCAGATTCACCCTCAGGGTGCTTTCCTATTGCATCTGGACCCCTTTCCAAGCCCTTGAGAAACATCCTTTTATCTTCAGCAAAATGAGCATGCGTTAAGTCAAGCACTTAACTGGGAAGCCTTCCAAGCCTTCCCAGGGTTGCTCCGGTCTCTGACACTTGGAGTCTGATAGCACTGCTGTCTTTGAAAGGTTGCTATCAAATGCTTCCGATTCAGCTGCTCTCTCTCTGCCTTCTTTTCAAACCTCTCTGTGATGTAGTTATCAACATGGTTGCTCTAATACTACAGAAGGCCAGGTGTCTCAACACCACACACACGTTCAAGAATTACCAACCTCTTAGGGTACCGGAAGCCTTTTGGCTCATACACACAGCCACTCAAAATCCAGTCACTTAGTGTTTCCTCGAGTCGAAGTTAAGTTTTAGGCTAGGTTCTGTGGTGTTCCCGCCGGTGCTACTGGAAACCATGGTGGCACTTTACTCCAAGAGATTCTTCCCTTGGGATAATGGGGATGGCTGATGGCGGCTGCAGGTGGGAGGCCTTGGACGCGAACATTTGCCATTGGTGGGGCTTGCTTCGTATTGGCTCATTGTTGGTTTAAACTTCTTATGTTGTTTCTTAAAACTAATTATCAATGTTTATAAATATCGAGAGTTGATAGGGCTTGGGATTTACAATTTCTCTTGTTTTTTTTGGAGCTGGGCCATGGCTGCCTGTTGTCTGGGGTCACCCTCATTCTCCGTAGCACGACTTGAGGATTCTGTGAACCAGCTGGACTGTGCCCGCCTCCAGACTGTAATGGGGTGTATCTTGCCTTGAAGCAGAGCTAGGACCGTGGGGCACACGCATGACTAGCGCCTGACACCAGGGATATGGTGTCCATACAGATAGATAGCCTCAGTACCTCCCCGGAGCAGGGCAGTCCTGGACAGGATGGGACAGCCCTGGGTGTGGCTTTGCCTGCGTTTGTGTAGGCAGGGCTGGTTTGTACGCATCAAAGCAGACGGCTTACTAGATGGATGAGATGCTCAGGAAGGATGAGGAAATTCACTCAGGGTGACCAAGCCCGAGGGCTGATCTGACAGTGCTTCCGAGGGGCTCCCCTTCCTTAACGCTGGGCCAAGGATTCTATTCTCCTTGGATGAGGTAGAAAGATGCCGATGGCATGGAGACTGACCGTAACCTGTTTTGATTAAGCCATAAAACTTAGTTTAATCCATTCTCGATTCCTCAGGGATGCCTTACTCTCAGACAAAGAGTGGATATCCCAAACAACGTGTCATTAGGTTGAACACCTTGATGCTGAGCTACCAAACATAAATATTTATACTCTTGGCATAGTAATTAAAGCCACTCTCTTAATATCCTCTAGGGAGGAAAAAAAAGTAACCAAATACTGGAGCTGGTGATATGGTTAAGACAGCTCTCAAAACTAGTTCAATGTTCAAGATTTGTGTACAGGAAAGACGCTGGAGGTTCACCGAATCACTTGTTCTTTAACGCAGCAATTTATTTCTTATTTTTGATGACTTAGCTTGAAGTTGAAGAATTTTGTGTTTCTATTTTTAGCATGTACATGATTCTTAGAATTGGAGCAGGCTTTTGTGTTATTTAATTTTTGCCCAATGTTACCAACCTAGCCGTATGCCGTAGTATAAATAGTCTTTTCTCTGATGCAGAAGTTTGGAACCAGGACCTGCCTTCCCACACGAAGCGGCGTATCTGTTCAAGCCCAGGCCAGGGTAAGATGGAGGGGTGCAATCTCTATGGGTGCACCATCCCCCAGCTCCCTGGGCTCCAGATGGTGTTGCGTGAGAAAATACATCAGCCATGTTTTCCCTATGCCTTTGTTTCTGCTGAACTGACTGCTCACTGCCTGCCAGCTCTGGACCCTCCCATCCTAAGCCAGGCTTGGTCACATCCATCTGGAATTTGTCCTTTTTCACTTTGAAGAAATGGCAGATAAGAGGAAGTTTGCTTTCCTATGCCTGGTGGATTTCTTCTACCTTGTTTTAAGGCATTTTTTTTTTTAACTCTCAAAGCATCCTGTCTTGAATTTAATAATTTCCAGTGCTGATGGTGCTTTCGAGGAGTCTGGATGAACACGGGATCTCTCACAGTGCGAGCAATGTGGAGCGGAACGCTATCAAGAATTAAATGCACACAGGTGCTCATTAACTGTAGCGACAACAAGAAGCTCCTGGGGCGGGTGAAGGCCTTTGCCAGGCACTGCAACACGGTGCTGGAGAATGTGAAGAAGATGTGGGCTGAGGTCCCCAAGAGCGGCAAGGACAAGAAGAAGTCCAAGCCTGTCAACAAGGACCGCTACATCTCCAAGATGTTCCTGCGTGGGCACTCAGTCATCGGAGTGCTACGGAACCCGCTCATCGCTGGCAAGTAGAGTAGAGGCCTCTTTCTTCCATGAGAGCCTGCTCCCTGCCCTGCCGAGCCTTGCCCAATGGGATGGAAATAAAACCCTGTGTTTTTTTTTATTGTTTTGTTTTCAAAAAAGAAAAAAAAAAGAATTAAATGCACTCCCAACGCTCTCGGAAGCCTAGCAGAGAGAAGCTGGCCAGAACTGCAGCAAAGAGAACTTTACAGAAGTCACGTGGCCTACAAAGGGCAGGACTATCTTTGTGCAACACTGGGCCTTTACTCCAACAGCTTGGGTTGATTAGAACAAAATTTAATTTGCCATAATCAGCCGGTGGCAAGGAGAGCATGAAATGATGCTGCTATACTGGATTTTTACTTTGCAGTATATTTCCGTATGAATCGGTTATCTTTTTAATTTATCTTCAGGTTGCAGTATGTATAGCACAGCAAACTTTATTATTATTTTAAATCACTCTGTAGGGAAGAGAGGCCGTTAGATGTTAACCAAGCAGGCACTGTCTCCTTCCTGGCCACTCGCTCAAGGAGAAGGCATAATTCAAAGTGTTTTATTTCTCCTGGTCAAGTGGTATGCCGTGAATTTTGGAGACAAATGGCACCTTGTAGCAAAGCCTCCATCCAGCGTGAGATCTGTGGTGGTCTCTGCTGGCCAAGTCTGTGGAGTTGTCTGACTCACTTTTGGAAATGGCTGCCCTGCACAAAGGCTGGCTTCTATGGGACCCAAAGAGAACCGGATATTTAGTTCAAGTATTAAACCTTAATGCTTTGTTTTCACCCACAGCATGTGATGAGCAGGTGGCCTTTAAAAAGTCCTGGTGTTAGATGCAAACACATACGAAAGATTAGGGAGTGACAGCCATCAATGACCCGTCTTTGGTTTGCTCTGGGAGGGGGCATAGTTTCTTAAAGTGGAATTTGGAGTTGATAATTGCTTAAAAATGAAGACGGACAACAGAGATAAATCCGTCTTGGCATCGATGCTAACTGCCTGTGGACTATTATTAGGCAATCTATTATTTCTTGGTTCTTAGTTGCCTTATCTGTAATGCAATCCTAGTTTTAGAATTGAGTCTGTAGGAAGGAGTTGAGGGGGCTGAGAGGTTATAGGCTAGTGAGCTTCTGGGACAGAGAGTGAGGGGCCATGGCTGGGATTTATGCTTCTGGGATTCACCAGACAAAGTCTGGTCAGGTCTTAGGGAAAAATCTGTAATGCCAACATCATTCAGTGTTGAGGCTATGAGCCCAGGATGGAGATGGCAATCGACTGGGACTTGATAAGGAAGAGAAGCAAATGAGAAAATATTATGAATATAGGAGCTGACTTTTAAGTATATGTCTTCGGTGGGTTCTTTTTGAAGCCAAGGAAATAGCTGCAAAGGGAATAATTACTTCTAATTTATCTGCTTCATAAGCTTAGAGCTATGTGAATTGTGTTTTCTCAGCGTGAGAGCTGTCGATCCCGTATAGGCTGGTGGGTGTGTTGTTACCTTTTATCAGGGGCTACAATGAAAGCTCATTTTCCATCTTGGTTTCCTTATTTCGGTATAAAAACGATGTAGGTTTTTTTGTTTGTAAACACAGTGAGAACCATTTTCAAAAGGCCTATTTTCCATTATTATAATGTTTTTCCTCATAACAAGCCTGTACCAAAGAGCACGGAGCAGACACAATTGAACCAGCCCCAGGCTTCTCAGGGAAATTTTAATGACTACATTTGGAATGTACGCCTCAAAGCCTGGATTAGCGCGGTTGAAAGCTGCACTTTGGAAAACAGTTACTTGTAGAACATCTTGCTTGTTTCTTTCCCTATATAACACAGAAACCAATTGGAGGTTTGTTTATGGTTCCCCACTTATCTCCCTAGAGCATCACACTGCCTCCCTCCCATACCTCGCTGCCCCCCCTGCAGTACACACCTCCACAGTACACACCTCCACAGAGCTCCCCTCGCTGCCCCCCACAGTACACACCTCCACAGTACACACCTCCACAGAGTTCCCCTTGCTGCACCCCCCCCACAGTACACACCTCCACAGTACACACCTCCACAGAGTTCCCCTTGCTGCACCCCCCCCCACAGTACACACCTCCACAGTACACACCTCCACAGAGTTCCCCTGCTGTTCCCCACAGTACACACCTCCACGGGGCTCCCCTGCTGCCCCCCAGTACACGCCTCCACAGTACACACCTCCACAGAGGTCCCCTCACTACCTCGCCTGCAGTATACACCTCCACAGTACACACCTCCACAGAGCTCCCCCTGCTGCCCACACAGTAAACACCTCCACAGTACACACCTCCACAGAGCTCCCCCTGCTGCCCCTACAGTACACACCTCCACAGTACACACCTCCATAGAGGTCCCCTCACTACCTCGCCTGCAGTATACACCCCCCACAGTATACACCTCCACAGAGCTCCCCCTGCTGCCCCCACAGTACACACCTCTACAGAGCTCCCCTCACTGCCCCCTGAAGTACACACCTCCACAGTACACACCTCCACAGAGCTCCCCCTGCTGCCCCCCACAGTACACACTTCCACAGTATACACCTCCACAGTACACACCTCCACAGAGCTCCCCTCACTGCCCCCCTGCAGTACACACCCCCACAGTACACACCTCTACAGAGCTCCCCTCACTGCCCCCCTGCAGTACACACCTCCACAGTACACACCTCCACAGAGCTCCCCCTGCTGCCCCCCACAGTACACACTTCCACAGTCTACACCTCCACAGTACATACCTCCACAGTACACACCTCCACGGGGGTGCCCCTCGCTGCCCCCCACCCCCTGTAGTACACACCTCCACAGTACACACCTCCACAGGGTTCATCTGCACCCCCCAGTACACACCTCCACAGGGTTCCCCTCACTGCCCCCCCCCAGTACACACCTCCACAGTACACACCTCCACAGGGTTCCCCTCACTGCCCCCCAGTACACACCTCCACAGTACACACCTCCACAGGGTTCCCCTCACTGCCCCCCCCCCCCCCAGTACACACCTCCACAGTACACACCTCCACAGGGTTCCCTTCACTGCCCCCCCCAGTACACACCTCCACAGTACACACCTCCACAGGGGTCCCTTCACTGCCCCCCCAGTACACACCTCCACAGGGTTCCCCTCACTGCCCCCCCCAGTACACACCTCCACAGTACACACCTCCACAGTACACACCTCCACAGGGTTCCCTTCACTGCCCCCCCCAGTACACACCTCCACAGGGCACCTTTCTTCTCACAGTGAGGTTAACCTGCCCATTGCGGGCTGCGTGGTGCATGAGGTCGATGACATAGCGGTGGGTCTTGCCAGCCACCGGGATCCCATCCACGTAGACAAGCTCGTCCCCTGGGTGTAGGCGGCCATCTCTGTCGGCTGAGCCCATGGCGATGACGGCTCCGATCAAAATCTAGAGAAGTGAGGAGAGAGCGTTCACGTATACAGGGGCATGCACTGGAGAAGCGGATGCGGAGAGGAGGGACGGACGGACGGACGTCCTTCCAGGTACTCGTTCCCATTGTCTACCACTTACGGAAAAATAAGTCCCTAGGACTTACTGCTGGTTTCCCTAAAATGTCCCGGAGAGGACCCTTGCTGACTGCCTCAGAAGCTGTCACCCTTAAGGGAAGTTCCCACTCAAAGTACCCTGAGGCTGGTGGCTGTCATACACAGCCTCTGCACTGAGATACTGTGGACTCTGGGTCCTGACTCCAGTTCCTAACTGTGCAGCCTTGAACAGAGTTGCTTAAGCTTTGCAAACCTCGCTTTCTTCACTTACAAAACGGGGTGATAATACGCCTAGTTCATAGGATTTCTGGGAGGAGCCAACGAGATAATGCCTGTGGAGCATTTAACCTTTACACGACATTGTACTGCATCAATGTCAGGGAAGCCACTTGCTGCTCACCATGAAACTTTGACAGAGTCTCCATTTTTTTCCCTTGCTGTTTGCTTTGAGACACTGGAGAGGTCATGCAAAAGAAAACAAAACAATTTTTTTTTCCTGACTCGACTCAAATATTGTCAGCTGAACCTTCTCCAAATTCTTGTTTTGTCCACTGAGGGTTTCCTTAGAACACTGTCTTCCTCTGCACACACACACACACACACACACACACACACACACACACACATACACACACACAAACACACACACACACACACACAAATCCCATGCCCCTTCATACGTTTCTGTGGTGGATACATCGCCACTGTGCCAGAAAGGGAGCAGGTGTGCCTTCTATAACTCAAGGTATCATTATAACACCCCAAACCAGGACCATGACGAAAGGCAGGATATACGGCTTCCGGGAACCCAATGGGATCTCTTGATTTAGTGTCTATAAGCAAGGCCTTTTTCTTTCTTTCTCAGAGGAAACAAAATGGTACCCAATATTTTAGTTTTGCTGCTTTACCTACATAAAGTTTCTCCAAGCCATGCACAACAGGTCTTGTTTTTCTTTCGTTGGCGGCTGAACTGCGTGGTTCCGGAAAACGGTGGTTTCACAGCCTAACAATGTTACAGAGGCTTCACTCTAGGCTTTAAAACCTTTAAAGCCATCTTTTGCTCAGAAATCGATTTCTTTTGGGCATGGTAATTTCTTTCAAGTCGCAGATTTGTGGATGCCAGTTAGCTCGTAGAATAGCCCAGAGCTGACCTGCATCTCTTCAGGCTTGGTACCAGAATGGATGCTCTTGAACTTAGCCCCATGTCTCATGTCTGTGAGCATGGCAGCTGGATCGGAATGCCCAGACTTTCAGGTCTAGACAGCATCATAGTTTGAAGCATTCCACAGTGTCCCACGCTGCATACGTAATGACCCTTTCCTCACAGTATTGCTGTGGTCTTATATTCCTGGAGGGGACTGGGGTGAGGAACAGCATCACTTCCATGATGAATTGCTTGCACTGTTCTGCCCAGACGTTCACTTCTGCTATCCCAGGAAAGGCTTTGCACCACCTGCCTTAAACTACCTGCACAGTCTTTTTCTCCGACCTGCTGCACCTACTGGCCGTAGTCTGGAAGTTGGGTACGCTTCTGCCAATCTATTTCCCCTTCTTGTCATGCCAACCTGCATGTTTGAATTTCTTCCTAAAGATATTCCAGTCTGTTCTTCAAAGGCTCAGCCCACAATGGAATGCTTCAAAGGTTTTCTAAGTGCTTTGTGCGAAAGCCAGGTAAAATATGTATTTGTTTCTCCTCTGCCCCATGAGAGCTCCATTTAGTAGGATTTGCCCAAAGAAAACGCTTCATTTCAGCCTTTAGATTTCCTGTATCAGGAGGCAGGAGCGTTTATAACCAGTGATAAAGAAAACAGGTTATGAACTTTTTGGCTGGCTAATTACCAACGCTGAGGCAAAAATCTGCTTCTAGCCAATGGAAGTTTACAGCGTTACCACAGGGCCTTACACAAACATGGGACAGATAAGTTACACACTGAAATTCCTGGTCCCTTCCTGTGCTGGGAAAAATGCAGGGGTGGACACACACTATTGATGCTACATTCTCTGTTGCTGTTTGTTGTCCCTCATTAACGGGAGATCCCTGAAAAACACTGCTTTCTTGTCATATTGCCCCGATAACAGTATCCTCCTTATTTATTCATTTCAACAAATATTCCCTGAGGAGTGCGGGGATACTGTGGAAATGCTAGGATTCCACAGTGATAATAATAACCATCCCCACCTTACAGAGCCACCATTCTTGTGGCACATAAAAGTGTGAAATACAAGCAACCTAAATAGAATGTTAGGAGATGTGTACAATGGGAAAAAGGGCAGGTGTGTGGGGTGCCAACCACGTGGCCAAGGCCATGTTGTGGTTGGCTAAAGTGGGCATCCTTGAAGAGCTGACACTTTGACGAGGAAGGGCCAAATGGTAACGAAGTGCGGTGAACACATTTTTTTCATTTTTGTTAATTCTGTGAGAAGTTCATGCCATGTATTTTGATTGTATTCATTCTTCCCCCAAAACCCTTCCCAGATCACCCTCTATTCCCTCCCTACAAACTTTTTCCTTCCTTCCTTCCTTCCTTCCTTCCTTCCTTCCTTCCTTCCTTCCTTCCTTCCTTCCTCCCTCCCTCCCTCCCTCCCCCCTCTTTTCCCCCTACCTCCCGCCCTCCCTCTCTCCTTCCTTCCCTCCTTCCTTCCTTTTCTTTCTCTCTTTACCATAAAAAACAGTTGGTGCTACCAACATATTCTTGGAAGTATACCCTTTATTGGAGTGAGGCCAACCCATCAGGGGCCACACCCTTAAAGAAACCGACCCCCCATTTCCCAGTGGCTATCAATTGCCAATGCGCTATGGGTGGTACTTTGTTTTTGTCTCCCTTCCTCTGGGCTGAGCTTTTGTCTGGCGTGAGCTTGCGCAGCCCTTGTGAAGCTGTCAGGTCTGGAAAATGCAGGTCCATGCAGCCATCCGCTTCCTCTGGCTCTTATGGTCTTCCCACCGCCTTTCCTGTAATGACCCCCCATGCCTTAGGAAGAAGGGTGTTATATAGATGTCCCGTTTAGAGCTGAGTGTCCCCCAGTCTCATCTTCTCTGTAGCTTGACCACTTGTGGGTGTCTGTGTTTATTGACATCTACTACAAAACCAAAACCCAAACCAAAGACTTTTCCCAGCTGAGCGCTGCCCTAGCCTGTGGGATGATGGTAAGCCAATGGGAATCAGCTTCATCTATGTCCGTTTAGTAAAGTGACATCTGTGGGTTCTCCTGTAGGTCTACGAACCCGTCTTGCCACAGTCTCTTGGTAACTCCAATAATGGTACCAGCTATGGTTAAAAAGGCTTCAGGTGTGATTTGTATACTTGCTACATTCCATTATTTCCCTTTTGCTATGTTAGCTGCAGGGACTGGACTCCATGGCTCCCTCTTGTACTGTAACTCTTGTTGGCTTCCCAATGCATGCTTATAGACCATGTCTCAGGACACCTGACCCTCCCAGACAGCTGTTCCCAGAGTGTGCGTGTGTTATAGACCATGACACCTGATCCTCTCAGACAGCTGTTCCCAGAGTGTGTGTGTTATAGATCATGTCTCAGGACACCTGACCCTCTCAGACAGCTGTTCCCAGAGTGTGTGTGTTATAGATCATGTCTCAGGACACCTGACCCTCTCAGACAGCTGTTCCCAGAGTGTGTGTGTTATAGATCATGTCTCAGGACACCTGACCCTCTCAGACAGCTGTTCCCAGAGTGTGTGTGTTATAGATCATGTCTCAGGACACCTGACCCTCTCAGACAGCTGTTCCCAGAGTGTGTGTGTTATAGATCATGTCTCAGGACACCTGACCCTCTCAGACAGCTGTTCCCAGAGTGTGTGTGTTATAGATCATGTCTCAGGACACCTGACTCTCTCAGACAGCTGTTCCCAGAGTGTGTGTGTTATAGATCATGTCTCAGGACACCTGACTCTCTCAGACAGCTGTTCCCAGAGTGTGTGTGTGTTATAGACCATGTCTCAGGACACCTGACCCTCTCAGACAGCTGTTCCCAGAGTGTGTGTGTTATAGACCATGTCTCAGGACACCTGACTCTCTCAGACAGCTGTTCCCAGAGTGTGTGTGTTATAGATCATGTCTCAGGACACCTGACTCTCTCAGACAGCTGTTCCCAGAGTGTGTGTGTTATAGACCATGTCTCAGGACACCTGACTCTCTCAGACAGTTGTCTACCAACTTTAGGGTGTGTAGGTAATATCTGTGAGTTTTCAAACTCTTCTAAAATCTACAGGATAGAGATGGAGTATGAGGTTGTGTGCTTTGGGGTATGATCTCACTGTGGAGCCCTTGGCTTGTGTGGAATTCTCTATGTAGACCAAACTGTCTCTGAACTCACAGAGATATGCCTCTCTCTGCCTTCTTCTGTAAAGACGTGGCTACCACACCCTACCCGAGTGTGAGATTTTGAATGTGTAGTAAGCGCCTGAGATACTGAGCATTTTCATTTGGTCCAATGGCCCAGGACCTATGGTCATACCAGTTATATGCCAAGCTGTCCTTGCTTGGCCCATTGCACTGGTCACTTTCCGACATCCTGAACCTTGCTAGCCTAGGTTCCCTTATGCATCAAGTCCCATCTTCCTTCTGACCTTGCTGCCCACTGGCCATGCTGGCTGAGAAGCCAGCCCAGGCTATGTAGCCTTCACCTGTCATTATACTTCCAGCCTCAACTAACGCTCCAGACTCAACTCACCCTCCAGCCTCAACTCACCCTCCAGCCTCAGACTGACTCTTCAGATTTCTCTTCTCCACGCTCTTGAGGAACATTCTAACACAGCTCTCTTGTTCTGGCCCAAAACGAAAGACTTAGTGGGAAAACAGACAGGAAACTGTGCCCGTTTGAGAGTTCATGCCCTGGGCCTTTTCAGTTATATTTTCTATCTATTACCAACAACTCAGCCCTAAAATCATATACAAGTGAGCCACATTAAGGACTCAGCAGGCTGTGTTTATGAATGTGTTTACATAACAATCATAATGAAAAAAGCGGCCATAAACTTGAGAGGGAGTGGGGGCGTGGCAAGGGAGGGAATGGAGGAAAGAAGGGGACGCCAGAATGATATAAATATAATACTTGTAGGCTAAATTCTAAGTAAAAAACGATCTCCCCAGAAACAAAAACTTCACAACCCGACTTCATCTCGAGCTTTGAGGGCGCAGAACAAAACAGTGTGTGCTGCGGGATAGGAATTTATATTCGAGTGGCTGATCCACCAGGAGGAGGTGAAAAGCTAATGCTGAAAGGAAAACAAGACCAAACAAAACCAAATCATAAATGACCTCTACAGGCCTTTACATTATTCTGGGCCTCCTGCACAGACTGTCCCAAGTCAGCACAGCACAGCGGATCAGTGCAGCGACACCGTCCCTCAAGCTGGCACGGCGGCGGACACTCCAGGTCCTGTCCTTCCAAAGAACTCGAGGAGTTTGATCCGCCTCCAGTCTGAGGAACAAGTCTGCCCCGTGTCTGTGTTTTGGGAGGTCTGTCACCACACGGGCCTTGCTCCACTGTGATATTTTCTAGATCTTTCCATTCTGATTCCCTTTCATTGCTTTTCAGCTCACAGCACGAGAGCTCATTTTTGTTCCTCTCAGGCAATTTTTCATTTCTTTCTATTTCTATAGTTACTTGTCTGTGAAAAGTAGCTCTCATTCTCTTTTTCTAAGGAAAAAAAAATACCTGGACATTTTGCTTCAACAGGAGCCCCGCTGTTTACTGTTTGTGGAAGACTAGCTGTCGTGTTCAATATGAACCCCAGGGGGTCAATAGCATTTCATGTAGACGGAGGCGGAGCCCTGCTGGATGTGACCCGTGAGATCTGTGGTTGATGAACACACCGCCTTACCTGCCTCAACCTCTGCGGCCCAGCAGCAGTTAAATGAGGCAGGGGGCTGGGTTTGTATGTGGTTTCCAGGCTCAGCATGGAGGGAAGCAGGAAGGCCGGGCTGAAGGGAGCTCTCGATATTGACACAGTCATTCTCTGAGGTGCCATGTTCTGGTGTGGAAGAGTCACTTTGTAGCCTTGCCTGCATTGGGATGAGCTGGGTTTCTACGTTACTGCCGGAGTGTCAGCAACTGGAAGGCGCAGCAGGAGTATGTTCTCAGCCATTTAAATGAAGGAATAACCGGGGTAAATCTCGGTAATCTGAGGCGTATCATAAATACTCGGTGCCTCGCTGCTAATGCTGCAGGGGAGGAAGGGTTTGGGAATGCCAGGACTGTGTTCAGAAGGGCTGGGAGTGTGGGTACCAGTGTACAAAACAGGCAGAGGGACATCCTGAGCCCCAGTGGGGGCTGTGCGCATGCACACTGGGTCTTGATTTAGTTTGTAGAATATGTTCCGTTCTGCTAGTCAGTTTTATTGCTTTTATGTTGGATTAAGTCTAGAGCTTTGGCTCTCAACTTTTTTAATGCTATGACCCTTTACTACGGTTCCTAATGCTGTGGTGACCCCCGACCATAAAATTATTTTGTTGCTACTTCATAACAACAATAATTTTACTACAGTTATGAATCATAATATAAATATTGTATACACAGGATATCGGATATTTGACCACCAAAGGGGTCTTGACCCATACAGATCGAGAACTGCTGCTCTAGAAAGCCATCTCCCTTCTCGAGCTAGCCAAGTCTACACATGGGCCATGATTTGGGCAAGCCTGTCTACCTCTGGAGAAGAGGCTGTCTCAGGGTGATGTTTACTAACTGGGGTGTTGGTGTATCGCCCAGTCATGAGCCCAGGGGTCCAGCAAATACCAAAATCCATAGCATGAGACAATTGGAACATTGTTGTTTTGCTTTATGCTCATTTTGTAGCTTAATATTTGTGTATTTATACGTAGGAGACAGGACCTATAGGCTCTGTTGAATTAAAATGACAGTCTCGTCAGTGTTTAGGGCTGGTGTCAACCATGTTTTGGGCCAGGTTGGAGGCTCCTTTGTTCTAAAGTATTCACCTTCCTAATTTCTTTCAACCCAACTGTTTTGGGTGGCAGCCTCAAAGGTAGTTAATGAGTAACAGAAGCATCAAGGGAGTTTTAGGAACTATGGTCATGCTTGGTCTTAACTGGTTCCAGCTGGTTGTCATAATGGAAATGCCATTGGATTTGCTTTTCAAGAGAAAATGGAAATCACGTGGGAAAAAAAAAGTGAATCAGTACTTAACGGTGTAAAAATTTCAAGGGAGCAAGAGCATGCCACAGGGCTGCTGGAAGGGCATCTGTGCTTCTAGGAGGAGCTCACTCCTGTTTCCTAGAGGCCTCGGTATTAGCTGGAGACCAGCACTCACTCTGAAACACTCAGGTTTGTCTTGAGGCTAAGTATTCTATTCAGTTTCTTTGAACTCATGTATGTTGCACCAGGATACGTGTTAGGCTGGAAGACAAAATTCTCATCAAATCTTAGCCCCTGTCTTCAAGAAGCTCATGGAGCTTGATATACTGGTGGTACCAGAGCCACCGAGGCTCTTGAATTCCCTAAGCTGAGGGAAGGCTGTGGACATTCAGGGCAGTTCTCGTTTGTAGTTCTTAAGAAAAACTTGAATGTTGTGGGAGTAAAACTTCTTGACAAAGGAAGACTGGTTAGGATAGTCTTGGCTCTGCTCACCTGGCCCCTACAGACAGAGTGTGCTTTAGCCTGGAGAGTCCTGATTATTTCAGAGTATAAAACCCACAATGGGGGTTTGGAGGGGGCAGTTCTATAGTTGTGAGGCGTGGGCAGTTGAGACTCCATCTATCTTGGAAAACTTCCCAGAGCCAGAGACTAGCACATAGTGAACCTTCATCTTCTATGGTTATCTACAAGTAATCTAGCTACTTTATGTGCCCTGTGTGTGCACACACACTGGACTTAGGCAAAACTTGACCTTCATGCTGTGAAACTGTCCCGTTAGAAACACATCCACCATGGGGTCTAACTTGTAGACAGTCGGGAGACACTCTTTACTTTGTAGGTTAGCAAGCTCACTTCCGTTGGTGTTAGGAGTCCTGAGGGGACTTGGGTGGATGACGACTTTAAGCACAGTCTTGGGTCACTCTGGGAAACAACACAGCTTTCATTTATGGAATAAGAATGAAAGGAGAAGATGAAATCCGTGCTTGGGATGAACAGAAATTCTTCCTGACCAACCCAAATGTGCGAACGCGGGAGCGTGTCTGAGCAGTTCTGAAGGAGGCTAAGCCGGACAGTTCTGTGAGGGGCAGGATCCTGGAGGGCTAATCAACATCTCTGTCAACATTTACCCAGATGAAGAAGCTTCTGGGCATCTTACTCATTTGCATATGAGATGAGCTGTTGAGGGGGGAGGGCCTGGAGGACTGGTCAGGTGACTGAGGATCTCAGAACCAGGTGACTAGCGGGGAGGTTGTGACTGTGAAGGGGAGCAGGTAAATATGCTGTCCTTAACTGAGTAGCGGGATACCCGAGTCCCTTCCGGAGGCTGAGGTTCCTTGGGGCCTGCGATGTCCACGCATCCTCTCCCGTTCTGAGACACTAAGGGAAAGTAGGTCCAATCTCTGGCCAGCGTGTCTTTCAACTTCCTTGGCAGCTGGAGGCTTAGGACACACTGGGTGGTTGTTGCTCACTTTGTCCCTGGAAATGAGGAACACCATCCCACCCCGGAGCTTCCTGCAGTAAGTTCTCACATTGCCTGGTGGAACCACTCTTGTGGGGCAGAGGAAGCGTCTCCCAGATCTTGTCAGACTCTCATGACTGACTCTGCTTGGACGTCTCCAGAGTGAAGGAGCTCATGCTATCAGACGCCATCTACCTGTGCACAGTTTTAACTATTATAGGTTCCTTTCTTGTGCTAGACTGGTGTTTTCTTCTTTTGGAAATTTCTGCTGATAAATTTTATGTTTCTTTTGGAAAACAATCTACTAATCCGATGGCAGACAAGGTTGATGATCGTAGATATTGATTTAGAACTTGTTATGGTCCAGGCACCAAGAGGTTTAATTTACGTCAACTCTACTCCTTCAAGCCATTCTAGGGTATGGTAATTCTGACAGAGGAGCAAACTGCAGCTTACAGTTTGGTGTCTCAGATGAGCTAGGATGGGATCTATTATTAACACTTGCCTTTGCTTCCTTGAGCACCGTCTAAGATATATCTCTACAATGAGTGTTTCAGGAGGATATTTTAATATGAGCTCACAAATCTAGGTTCACTATGTTTTCTGTATATCAGTGAGTGTTGCTAGTTTATGCTTTCATTCTGAATATGTATATCCATATGGTCATAGGTACTTATTAATATAAAAATTGCTACAGAATCATTCTAAAACTCTTAGTGTTCTTTCAATTGCCTCTGACTTCATGAAAATATTCTTTTCATAATGTCTTAATTTAGTTTGGCTCAGATATTTTTTTAAGCAAAGAATTTGATTTTACATCTATTTAACCCTGTGTTTTCTACCCATCCTTGTTTTTGTTACAAGGATATATGGTTCTGTGGTTTTCCAGCCTCTTCTTCTGTCATATTTTACAACTGCCTCTTAGAGAATCCCATCTTCCAGAACCATTAACTAATCGAACATCTCAGGAAGAACCAGCCCACTCTTAGAGACAGTAGTGTCACTTCTGGTGGGATTTATGGGGGATAATGGCCGTGGAAATGCTTGAATTTTGTGAGGTAGTGCTAAGAGAACTAGAAGACAGAGAACAGACCGCAGTCCTCGCTGCCTTCTAAACATTTTCCTCTTGGTACCCTGAATGATGCTCTCCCTAGTATTTATGCACAAAACAGTCATGTGTCGAAACAATGTGGATTCAACTTACAGGCTGTCCTGGTTCATCTCCCCCGAGGATTCTGAAGCCAAATCCAGACTCCATCCTTCGAAGGTGGACATCCAGTTCCTTATAATCCGGGCCTGGCATAAAGGAAATGCCATTGAGTCACGAGTACTGCCTCCTCCCCACCTCCCGAGGACCAGAACACACCGATGAGAAGTTAATTGTGTGGGTGTGATTGATGAGAGGGCTGTTAGTCGATGAAAGGCACAGAGGAGAGAAAATACACGGTGGCAAAGAAGGAGGCACCCTAAGTGTACGTAGTCCCGAGGATGGCGGGGAGCATCCAAGGGCCTTGCCAGAGCACCCTCCGCAGGTAGAGGGAACACGTGAGGTTCGGAGTGAAAAGAGTTGATGGTTCTATAATGTTTAATCTTCCTGAGAGCTTTTGGATTGCCTTTAAGAGGCTTGTCTGTGACTTTGAGGATGTTTGCTCTGATTACCTCAGAGAGGAGGGAAAGCAGATGGCAAAACCTGCAAGTGTCTGTTTCAGTACTGCCTCGTAGGCTGCTCCCGTCTGTTTAAAATTTGGTACATCCGTCGGCTGCTGCTGCTGCTGTGTGTATGTATGTGCGTGTACATGTGTGTTTATGTGTATGTGTGTGTTTGTGTGCATGTGTGTGTGCATGTATATGTATGTATGTGTGTTTATGTGTATGTGTGTGTTTGTGTGCATGTATATGTGTGTATGTGTGTTTATGTGTATGTGTATGTTTGTGTATGTGTGTATGTATATATGTGTGTATATGTGTGTGTATATGTATGTTTATGTGCATGTGTGTGCACGTATGTGCGCGTGTGTGGTATAATTCATCTTTTTGAGTATACTCCTTTAGTCTTTCCGTAAGGTACTGGCAGAACTCAACCCAAGCCCGAGAAGAATTTCGCCGCCGGGTATTTTAGAGTGTGGCCTTTATTAAGGACTATTGATTTCATTAACACCTTTAAAGTAAATTGGAGAAGGGATATCCACCTAAAATTGCATCAAAACAAGACTGGACCTTTAAGAGAGATGGAAAACTCTTGAGTGGCATGTATTTCATGTCTAGAGTAAGCTGAAACAATGGAGATATTTAGACTCTTCAAGGAGAATGTTACAAGCCTCCCTTTGTGCCTTCTTTGGGGGAAGCATGTTAATTTTGGTGGGATTCTGGGCTTTCATGCCCCTCTTGGCATGTAGGAATATTTATTAAGCTATCTTTGGCTTAGGAAATATTTATCAATTTCTGGGTTTAGTGGTTTAAAGGCAGCAGTAGGGGCAGGCATTTGATAAAATTCCTCTTGCTTAAACAGGACAGTTTCAGAAATTGGGATGAGATTTTACAGGAGAATCCCCAAGGGACCAAAAGCAAAATCTCACAAACACTGAAGCACTTAGATATAGAATATTAGTTACAGCCAACACGGGCTCACTGAATGATGGCCTAGGAATCTCTCCTGGGCTTGTATGGAAAGGACTGTGCATAGCCCACCGAATACAGCCGGTCTAGGCTCGGCTTTGTACTTAACCACCTGATAAATGAAGGGCAAGACTTCTGACGTGTGGGCAAATGGTAGTTTCCTATGCTTTCTTAGGAGAGCTGCCCTGATCCAAAGACGTTACACACATGTACGCCATGCAAGGTGCACAGGTATCTGTGTCTCTTATCAAACGCACAGCCAAGGTCTCTCGTTCAATGCTAATACACACTATCATAGAGGAGTGGCCGTCAGACTCCATCGGTCGTCCTGTATAAACTCTACAGTCATTCGTGCTTTAACAATGGGAAACCTTGGAAGCAGTCAATCATTAGTTAATTTGATGATAAAGAAATGATGGAGACTTTGCTCAACATTATATAAGACACGATGGTTTTTAAACACAGTAAGCCTGCGGGCATCTGGAGGCAGGTCGGACGAGCCTATAAAACCACAGCAGTGTTTTTCCTGGGGATGGAGAAATGCAAGGGGTTATGGGAGGTGACAGCTAGTGTCCTGTCACAGCCCAACCTCCACAAGCAGGTTAGGGCTTCTAGTCATACCAATCTCCTCTCCGGGAACACGGGAGATCACAAACAAAAAAACAAAAAATGTTTCGTATCTAAAGAGCCAGAACTTTTGACTTCGTTCTCCTCCTTCTAGCTTGACTGGTGCGTGCCCACAGGCGGACAATTGTTCCAATAGTGATTTGGGTACCCGTGCAGACTTGCCAGAGGACTCCAAAAGGGTTTTATCGGTTGCTACATTTTACTTGGTAAGGGATTTCCCCTACGAGAAATGACCGAAATGATGGCAATGCCCACAGTGGAGTCCAGAGCTGTGTCAAGGCTCACGGAGTCTGGTTTACGTCAGAGGGTATTGCTGCTCCACACAGAAACTTTTCATTAAAGAATGGCTCCTTTTTTTTTTTAAAGTGGAAAAAATTTCCTAGATTTCATCGGTTAATTTATTTAATTCTGTCAGACAGAGATGTGAACAAGGCAGGCACCCTACTTTTACTTTCTGATAAGTATTTTCCTAAGCCTGTGACTTAAAAAATACCTGTGTGTGTGTTTGCACACTACTGCCTGCAGAGGCCCAGACATGGCGCCATAGCCCCAGAGCTAGGGTTACAGACTGAGCCACCTGATGCCGGTGCTGGGAATAACGCCCAGGCCTCCTGGACCGCAAGCGTCTTAGCTGCTGAGGTATCACTTCTCCCCCTGAGCTCTGACTATTGGGCTCATCTGCTGTGTCTTCAGACACAGGGTAGGGGGTCCCAACCGTACCACTGCTCACCCTTCTAGGTTCTTCTAGGCAGACATGAGCAACGCGGCACCCAAGTAAGAGAGAGACAGAGAAGGGTCACCATGCCGGCAGATGTGACTTACTAATTCCTTTGTTAATTTTGAGCGTAGAGGCTGCAGGGCCTAAAAGCTTTAGAGACACAATTAGTTGGAAAATAGTCTAAATGATAGATTGTCTTAAGTGGTGTTTTTTTTTTAATATGAGCTTTTAGAAACATAATTTTTCTTTTGTTTTCTTTTTACTCCTTTCTGAGTCCTTACAAAGTAACTAAGATTATATGCACAAAGATAGGATACATTGTTATTTTCCTTCTCGCTCTGCTAGGAAAGAGCTGGTGTTTTCAGGACCTCACCTTGGCTGCTTTCCTGACCCGATGACAGCCTCAATTACTGTATCATGTTTTATCTTTCCCCTTGTTAATGTAAGTAATCTCGGGGCAAACACTTCCTCCTTTACCACTGTGGTTAATCATCCCCACCCTCCAGCTCATCTAGACGGAAACCATGCACACGGGAGCTTGTTAGATAAGGGGCTGGCAGATACCGGGTCTGTCCTGCGTCACCTAGAATGTCACTCAGCCGTGCCCCGGGCAGCCTTCTCTTTCCTGCTTCCTAGCTGATTTTCTTTTTTGCCCTTGGCCCTTTTAGGAGGACCGTGGGGGCTCTTCAGAGGTTGTCTTCAGTGACTAGCCATGGCCAGTGCTGTGTCTCCTTAGAAGCTGGGTCCCGGGAGACGCAGGCATTAAGAAACAAAGCGTTTCCTGACATTCTTCTCTCGTGGGATCCTCTATGACCTTTGAGGCAAGCTAGTGAGAGGGATTGAATGGACAAGCCCCAGTCTATCCTGGGCTCACGCCAGTACTAGAAAAGCTTACATTCGAAACATAGCAACTGCATCCAGGGGTGGGTGCAAGCTTTAATCCCAGCGCCTGGGGAAGCAGAGGCAGGTGGATCACTGTGAGTTCAAGTCACAGGACAGAAATACATAGTGAGACTCTGTATTTTCTTTTTCCAAAGAAAAAGCAGTAAATGGTTGTTATCAAGACAGCTTCCCTCATAATAAAGGATGGTGGAATTTTGATGGCTGATTCCTGTGTGTATTAAGATCCCGGAAGACTTGACATGCTAGAAGAGCTGATGCCTTTGCAAAGCAGGGTTTTGAACACAGCATTTAGGAGGAAGGCTCCATGGCTGAGCACAACTGATTCCTTTTGGGAATGGGTTCAGTCTTCAAAACTGCAGAGCACAGCATTTTAATGGATTAATTTGGCACATGGTTTGTTATTAAATGTCAATTAAACTTTGGTAGTTGAATTCCTTTTATGTGCTAATTAAAACAAAAGTAGTATGGCTTATCACAGTTGGCAAAAAGATCCTTTGTTTATTTATTTTTCTCTATCGAAAAGAGTGTTGCTGCGTTTGACTTTCTCTTGGAGAGAGATCTAGGAAGGAATGAGGTCTCGATGAAGGTCATTAAATCTACCCACGGGTTCTGGGTTTTCAGGCACTCTAGATGCTGAATGAGTTAAAGAACTGGTTGGTTTTGATCACTGGAATTGAACATTACTGGACAAGTAGCTGATCTATTTGGCTCTGAAAGAATCTCTCTTCTTCACCTTCCTGTTTATTGTGTTGATGAGATGACAGTAGCCCAGCATGCTGGGCCATGGTAGAAGTCATTTCCTCTCTGGTTTTCTTCGGTACTCTGCCGACAACTCGGATTTCTCCAATATTGCCTTCCCCCTATCGTATCTGCTCTATCTCAGGGATCTCGTCTTTGCCCCATCTGACTTCACTCTTGGCCAGGCTGGTTTGCTCTCTGAGTACTGCCTTCCTTCCTTCCTTCCTTCCTTCCTTCCTTCCTTCCTTCCTTCCTTCCTTCCTTCCTTTCTCCCCTCTCCTTTTCTCTTTTCCTTTCCTCCCCTCCCTCTCTCCTTCCCACTCCTTCCTTCCCTCTCTGCCTCTCTCTCTTTGTTGAGATAGGGCCTTTCGACATGGTCCTGGCTGTCCTGGAACTAACTATGTAAACTAGGCTGGCCTTGAACTAACAGAGATCTGCCTGTCTCTGCTTCCCAGGTGATGGGATTAAAGCTATGGGCCACCACGTCTGGTTTGATTACTGAAGTCTTTAAGGTCCTTTGTAATACTTTAATAACTCACCAAGTAGATCTTTTCCTCTTTTTTCATTTGCTTGACTTCTGTATCTCACTGGTACTACTTCTGGTTTGACCTTTACAGTCCTGGAGTCTTAAAAAAAATTCTAAAGACAAGGTTTTCTCTGCAGGTGGTTTCTGTGGCTCTCCACAGCTGGCCTCATTTTGCCTGGCTGTTCTACATTTGAGAATTTGATGAATGTGTGTGAAAAATTATCAGAGAGGTGTTTATTGCATGTAATCTTGATTTTCTATGATTTTTGATAATTTATATGTACACTTGACAAAATATTTGGATTGGTTCTTTCTTGAAAAATTGAGTTGCACATTGGAATAAGGCACTCACACTTAAACTTTCATTTTTTAATATTTTAAATGTAAAGTGTGGCTTTGTATATACCTCAAGATAACCTAGGCTATTGAACAACCTTTGTTTTCTTCTTTGATTTCTGAATAAAATACATTTAGAGATTGAAGTTTTTTTTTTTTAGGAAATATGTTTTCTGAGGCTAGTTTAAGTGAGCTTTATATTTCTACATTAAATCCTGATTTCATTTTTTTTACCCATAATTACTAGGCATAAGACATTCTTAAACATAACAAGGATCTTACAGCCAGTGTCTCAGTCAGATGAAAGAGCAGCCACACTAAAGACTTCAGATCTCGCTAGGCAATTACTTTAGACATTATTTGGATGCTAAGTAGTATCTTCCATGTTTTGTACATACTCAAGAAACAACATGGAAATTTAGAAAATGAACAATCACCAGCACATACATTCCCCAAGGAAAGTTGGAGCACCCAGGGATGAAAACAAGGTCGTCATGGAAACACACTAGGGTTGTGAGCTGAAGCCCACAAACCTGGAATGGAGCTAGTATAGTACTAAGAGACACTCCTCTCTGCAATGCCTTGAGTTGTCCCGGCTAACCAGTTGTTAAGAGCATTTCGTGAGTAACTGGAGAAGGAAAGAAGGTCTATGACTTTGTTGTCCTCATTCATGCCTACAACGTGATATATTTTAGCTTCTTTGCAAATGATAAGTAAAAAAAACCCAAGTAAAATTAAGATATTTCTTAAGTTTTTAAACCAGAAGCTATAATATTGTACCCTAACTCAAAATAGTATCAAAATATAAAATGTAATTGGAATTATTAAAGGAACCAAATTGATATAGGTATTTAATTATGTTTAGGATAATTTCAATCTGTGTTAGCAAATTCTTTAGTAAGATTTTTTGAAATATTTAGCTTTCCTCTTGAGATATTCTACCTTCTTATTTCCATTTACCTGGTTTAACAAGATCCAATTTAAATAAAATGTAAATTACAGAAGTTATTTAATATTGCCAAGCAGCCACTTTTTAAAAAAGTTTAACAAATAATATCAATTTTGATAACATATTTTAACTTAATTATCAAAATACCATCTGTTCTGGCTCAGCTGAGGAAAAGCCTCCTTGAGACCCAACTGTAAGGCATTTTCTCAATTAGTGATCAATGGAGGAAGGCCCAGCCCACGGTGGGTGGTGCCGTTCCTGGGCTGCTGGTCCTGAGTTTTTTAAGAAGGTGGGCTGAGCAAGCCATAAGAAGCAAGCCAGTAAACAGCTCCTCTCCATGGCCTCTGCATCAGCTCCTGCCTCCAGGATCCTGCCCCATTTGAGTTCCTGTCCTGACTTCCTTCAGTGATGAACTCTGATGCGGAAATGTAAGCTGAATAAACCCTTTCACCCAAAATTGTTTTTTTGGTCATGGTGTTTCATTGCAGAAATAGAAACCCTAACTAATACATTATCTTAACATAAGACAATTAAAAGACTTATTCTTGTCCTAAGTCTTTGAAATTCACTGCGGATTTCATACACATTTGATAACACGTCTAAATTTGCACACTAGTACCTAGTGGCTGCTGTACTAGACAGCACAGATCTACCTAGCCTGATGGTTTTCTTTGACAGCTGGTTCTAAGTGCATCCTTTTAGTAACTTTGTAATGAAGGACATTCACTAATACTTGTCTTTTGTGTGTAAGCATCCAGACCCACCATGATGAGGCTTGCCCTCTGCCTTGAACACATGTGATGTAGGTGAATTAATTACCACACTGGATACTACGCAGTGAAAAGTTGAAACCACTGAGGAGAATGACAGGTTACACAAAGTGGAAGACGTGCGCTCACAGAGCTGTGGACTCTGAATACTTGCCAGAGGAATCCATTCGAAAACTGGTCCTGGGTGGTACTTGTTCTGGATGGGAAAACGGGGAAGTAGAGTTGAAATTTATCGATGGCATTTTAAAATTCATCTTTATGTTCTCTCTGTTGATGCTATAACTCCCCCAACCCAAATCCTATGCTCATGTTTATGTATTTTTTTCCACCTGTATCTAAAATCCTTTGAAGTTGATGGATAGAGTCACCTGCCTCTGGTAAGCGTGTATTATCATGCGTCTCACATAGGTTAAAACAGAACAATATGGCCTTTTTTTTTAGCATCATGGAAAAGACCATTTCCAAATTTTATCTTGTTTTTATTTTCACTATAAGAATATATATTTGGAAATATGTCAATTCAGAACCTGAAGTCTATGCAATGAGTCCCTCGAAATCATATTATGATCACTAAGATGAAAAGTAAAAATTACAATCTATGGTCAAACACATTTAACACCAGTCCAAATATTTTGAGATTTCTGATCATTTGGAGAGCTGAGGTTGTGTCCAAGTCGTTGAGTTAAACAGGTTCACTCTAGCAGCAGAGAGCCTTCATGAGAATTATGATGTGGCCTACAATATGCCTAACAACATATATTTATTAACATCAACATGAAACATCTTTAAATGCAGGAATGCTCATACCTCAACTTTTAGGACTCTGCAAACCCTGGTTCTCTGTATTGGGAGTATGTGGAAACAGCTGCTCTCATGGGTTCAAATTTATGGGGGGTTAAATATTCAATTTACCTCCTCACAGACGTGTTTAAGAACTAGAGAGGGTATCTGTGACTATTGAGTATGTAGAAAATGACATCACTAAACTGACATCACTAAGACTAAAACCCTTGAGTTTTAGTCTGCTTTCTCAAGCTACTGCACCACAGAGGGAGGGAGAGACAGACTGCAAGGCTGTGTGAAGACTTGAAAGTATTTCACTGGGAAGATGATAGATAAGCCCACGACACTAAGAGGCGCACATCACTTGTTCTGGGCTTTATCCCAGGGAACCCTTCGAGATAATTTTTAGGACAAAATCACATGGAAACACCTCTTTGTTTTTAACTTCATTGTGATGAAAACTCACTATCCAATAATCTGCTGTCTTTACCTTTACTGTGGGAACACTGACCTCCACTCTCGCCACAATTTCCGTCCTGCCCTCTCCTTCCCTCCCTTTTGCCTTCCTCCTTTCCTTTCTTCTTCCACACAAGGAAGGCTGTGCAGCTCAGGTTGACTTCAGACTCAGGATTTTCCTGCTTCAGAATCTCAAATGCCGAGCTTAGGTGTGTAAGCTGCCACTCCCTGTTCACAATGGTAGAATTTATTTCCTGTGATCTTCAAATATTCTTCGTCTTCCTTTATAGTTCTGTCCATAGACACATTCTCAAACCATGTGATGGGGTTTAATCTGAGATTTGCAGAGGTCATATATATGTAAACCCCTTGCCAAGAAGCGCCCAAGAAAATAAGAATTGTGCTAGACTGAGTTGTTGAGATCCATCTGAGAGTGGCAGAATATTTTTGCCTTTATGAAAATGTAATATAGCTAATCATATTATCAAAAATTAAAAGTTACAAAATCCTTCTAGGGCATAATGCATACTGTTGATAAAATAATTGTAAGCTTTTCTTGCAAGCATCCTCCTCCTTATGTTTAATATATAAGTCAATTTTAAGTTGGGATCCATGTTAGAACATTATTATTACAGCTATGTAAATGATTATGTAGGTATGATGTATAATTATACAAGTGATTAATATAGAGGGGTCAACTTAAGAGTGTTCAAGTAGATTGAGGAGAATGTATCACAGAGCATCTCAATGTTGAGCTGCCATCATTTTATGATAGAGTACTATCACATGGAGCACTATAAATACTGGAGTTTTATTGACAATTTTTTAAAAAAAGTATTGCAATTTAAAAATATTGGAGTCTATTGCTCCAGTCTGGAGTTAAGTTCATTTTGCACAGTGAGCTAGTTTTGTTCACTGGGGCACTGTAGGTGGATTTTTCTCTGTGCTGCCAACTCACCAAAAACAACACAGAGACTTATTCACTATGAAAGCTCGGTCGACCTTAGCTTAGGCTTGTTCCTCACCAGTTCTTACAATGTAAGTTAACCCATATTTTTTAAATCTATGTTCTTTGATACGGCTTGGTTCCCTTTCCTCTGTACTTCCCATCCTGCTTTCTCTCCATTTGACTGGTGACTCCTCCTTTCTCCTTCCTGGAGCTCTCTGCCCCATAAGCCCCACCTATCCTCTTCCTGCCTAGCTATTGGCCATTCTGCTCTTTTTTTTAAAACCAATCACAGTGACACATCTTCACACAGTGCAAAGGAATATTCCACCACAGGGCACAGAGATCCTGCCTGCCAGGGCAGTTGTGCAAAGGCATACTAGCTTCCGCAGAAACGTTCCTTTCTGAGAGCCTTCGTGTTTTCTGTGGCAGTCTAGGATTTTGACTGAGAAAAGTAGATTCACGTCAGGGATGGAAGACCGCCATCTTCTGAACACTCACATTGGTGTCACATTGACACTTTATGCTTTCCTAATCTCACTAGGACTTACTTGCTATGTAGCAATTAGATTCCATTCACTGAAGCCCTGATGGTCTCATGTTGATTCATAGAAATACCTCAGGTTACGCTGGGAATCTGTGCTGCCCACGCTGACATGGGAGCACGCTTGGGTAAGGACCGAGTTTTGAGTCCATTTTCATAGTCTTCTGCCCTTCCATCTTTTACTAACGTCAGAGATACCAAGTTTTAAATTACTGAATAAAATAAATACATAAGCTGTGGAATTATATCTAATTCCCAAAGCACAGGGAAAATGTGCTCCAGCATATTTATTGTACTGTCTATATTATTAGCTCATATCATGGTGATTTCCAACTATAAAAGGGAGCTGATAGAAATATAGATGTTTTCATAGTTTTCTAGACAGTCACCCAAGGATACTACTTTTGAAATTAGATTTCTGAACTAATTAGGGTCTATCGATCAAAAATGGCAAACACAACTTTAATGGATTTATCGACCTCATTCTCCAAAATGCTACAGAGGCGAAGCGATGATATATTAGAAGCGCCAGCGAAAAGACAGTTTCCCCCCACAAGTCAAATCATAAACATAAATCCCACCAGGGATACAGTGATAAAAGGTAGAGAGAATCCACATTTACATACAGTGGAGGGGATTAAAATGATAGCGTGCTGTCTTTTCTCTCATGATTCTAATGTCAAGTCACAGGTAAGGGTGTCTGAACACTTTTTACATCTCATTTTAACACTTCACTACAGTAAGATTGTGTGCGAAAGAACACAGGTGAGAGGTGAATGAATGCAGGCTGCAGGACACCATCACTGCCCTGGCAGTTCAGGCTCAGCCCCGTGTTTAGTTGCAAGCAGGCTCCCCTGTGAGCAAGATGTCCTTTCATGATGACTTAAAGTCCTGCCTACATTTGTGGCAGCCAAGCATTTGTCCTCTCTCGTATGCAGCTGGGTCCGCCTGGGTCCTGGACTCTGGCCAGCTCAAGTGGTGGACTCACAGGGGCTTCTGGGCCCACATTCTTTCTTGTGTGATGTGGCCACCCCAATGTCACTTTCCTGACTTTCCGGGGGTGTGCTCTGGTGGATGGTGTCACTTTCCACGCCCTCTTTCCAGCTGGCTCTGTGATTAGGATGGAAACTCCTCCTCTGTTCACTAGGAACAGGGAAGGAGCAGCCAGAAGGCCAACAGTCAGCCTCGGAACAGTGTGAGCTGTGTGAGCATCACACGGAGTAAAGAATTGTTCAGTAATGAACAGCAAAAGGGAAGGTTAGCAGCCTGGGTGGGAAAACTTCTCTGCCTTTGATACATTGTAACTCTAATACAGGTGTGGAAACCACTCTTCTCTGCTTTTGATACATTGTAACTCTAGTACAGGTGTGAAAGCCACTCTTCCCTGCCTTTGATACATTGTATCTCTATTACCCGTGGAAACCACTCTTCTCTGGCTTTGATACATTGTATCGCTATTACCCGGGGAAACCACTCTTCTCTGCCTTTGATACATTGTAACTCTAGTACAGGTGCGAAAACCACTCTTCTCTGGCTTTGATACATTGTATCTCTATTACAGGCCTGGTGCTGAAAGACACTTTGTATTTCTGTTAGGCTCTTTGACCACCAAGACTGTCCATTGCTACCTTTGCTAGAACCTCGTGGTGTATTACCGTTTCTAATGTCTGGAAGGAAAAGTGAACGGTGTGAGCAATTAGTAGAGAAACCCAAGAGGAACTTCTGTTCTAAAGGGGCCATACCTTTAGATACACCAGCCAGGCAGGCCCTTGGCATGTTTGTGACCATACTCTTGAGGGATGTGTTACTGCGAAGGAGCATGGACATGTCGAACCTCTTCAATTGTTATTTATAATAACCAAGGTTCAATGGGGAGAGAAAAAATGTTTGGGTAACTTCAGAGGTCATTCACTTCAGCTTCAAAGCAAGGGGCAGGCAGGGGGGTGTTAGGGAGTGTGGAAAGGCAGTGGGGGTTTTTAGGGAGTATGGAATTTTCTGCCTTATTCAATTTTGGCCCTCTCTTCTGCCTCAGTTGTACTGTAGAGCACACTCAGAAAATGCACCCCCTCTCTTTGGGAAGCTTGCCATATTGCCCAGCCTATGATGGTCATCTATTTGCTGCTGTCTCAGAGACAGTCCCTTTCAGTGAGGTGGTTATTGTAATGTTGAATTGGACTTAGCATTCACTAAGAATGTGAATGCATGGTCTGATACTTACTGTGTGGAACCTCCTAACCTTGGTTTTCTCAACTTAAGTTTGCTATGTTCTAGATCTGAACATATCGACAATTTCTAGGCATTGCGGGGTTGGGGGGAGTTCGCTAGAAATTTAACTACCAAAACAAGCTACTGCAGAAGTCACCCAAAGGCTAGTTAGGGATAAAACTTGAAGACACAAAAACTTGATTAGTCAAGTAATTATTTGACTAATTAAAAAAATATTTTTCTTAGTGGATGTTAAAACTTTTTAACCACAGTATGTACATTAGATATACACTTTTCCTAGGCACAATGGCTATTTTTTGAATAGACTGTTTAATAAAAGGAAATTAGATAGTTCACCACTCAAATGAGGATGGTCTAGAGAGTGGCAGGGAGGCTATTAATAATCATAACAGGATAATCAAGACCAGGACACCCCTGGAAACACTTGGATGTAGTTGCTCCAGATGGGCTTGTTGGTCACTAGGTCATCAAAAAACCATTTCCCATCATTTCAGAGCCTCTGGGTTGGAGCAAGGACACTCTGATGTTAGTACTGTGTTCTGTTAGAGAGTCTTGTCCAGAAATGGTTTCCCTGTGTGTTTCACCAGAATTTTCTAATAAGTAGAGATTATTTCTTGTGAGTTTAGTCTCTTGAGTGTCTACCAGAGTTTCAGACACACTCTGAATGCTCCATGTATTCTTGCTAATTGATGTGGAGCCTTGGGGAGCCACCTCTGGGCGCCATGCCTGGCATTCTTAAATCAAAGACCCCGCCAACCTGCTGGGTGGGGGAATTTCTTTTCTCTGTCCCTTTTCTGTTGTCACCTCATCTCAGGACATCTCCGGAAGCTTGGTGGTGGCACTGGCTCCTCTCAGGAGCGTGTACTTGCCATGTTGTGTTTCACTTGACTCTACTAGCCTACGGCTGTCTTTGTTTAAAAATCACATTTTCCCAAGAACGCATCATTAGTGAGCTGTCCTGTGCATGCACACCTCACTGTCAGCTTAATCTAATTAGGAGCCAAATGAGGCACGACAGCGTTTACATCATTTGATAAATTTCCATCATTTGCAGGGGGAGTGGGGATTTGAATCCAGACAGTTCCTTCCAACTTTTTACAGAGCACACATTCTATAGCTCTGTAGAGCCCCTTGTAAGTGGAGGGGCATCCTTCTGTTTGGTAACTGCAACCTAGCTCGAGTGTGAATACATCATCGGTGGCTTCTGCCTGGGTTGTAAGGGGAGGGGGACACCAGGGTTCACAGCAAGCCAGGAAAGCATCGAAGGGCTCGCAGATCAGATCGGGGTTCTCACCATATTTTCCCAACTCTCACCAATGCTGTCTTCTCTCAGAAAGGGTCAGCAAGCTCTAAGTCTAAGGCTTGTGCATGCGATTCAAAGGGACATGGATAGAAGTATACGCCATCACAATTGCGATGTGGTCTTTCTTTTGGGTTTCGTATGCTTCCTGGATATTTTGTTCATAGTCTTGTTTGAAAGTGAGGGTTAGGCGGTGGGTTACCAACTACTAGTTAAGTTTTACATCGTATAGCTAAAGCTGCTTGGGGGGCCTGAGGTGGAAAGTTGCCGGTTTAGAGCTAGCTGGGGCAATTTTGTGAGACTGTCTAAAGAAATAAAAAAGGAATCACTCTAGAAATGTAGGCGAGAGAATAAGATGTTTCTGTACTTGGAAATGGGCAGTATGGAGAGGATCGAAGGCCGTTTGCTTGCTTCAATAGGCTGGGAGGGCCCAACAAGGAGCTGCGGGGGAGGAGCCCGTAGGGAGGAGCCGCATAGCGGGATGGAAAGTGGCCGGTGCTCATTTGGCTCCTCCACCTTCAGGGATGGAGCTTTCTTTACCTTCACGTGGTTTCTGTGTTTCGCTCATACCCTACTGAGCGTTACATAATAACAGAGAAGAAGGGAAGCGTAGGAAAGGGAATGAGCTTGCCTGAGCTCTGCGGTGCCCCGGACAGGCTCTGGGCGCGGGAATAGGGAGGCAAAGAAAGACGGGAGGTTAAGGCGTCTGCTTTGCTCGGGCTGGGAACGCTCCAGGCGAGGAGGAAAAAGGCACTCAACAGAAATGAACGGTGCTGCGGGCGCTAGATATAAAAATCTGGATTCTTTTAGAGTGGGATGAGGGTCATGTACAAGTCCTGTTAGGAAACTGAGGGCCTGACTGTCTCAGACGGAAGATGTGGAGCCAATGCGAAGATGCCCTCTGTCCCAAAGCAGGCGGCTTTGCCTCGTTCTGGGAGCCACACAAGGACAGAAGCAAAGAACCAGCGAAGAAAGCGGCTCATCACAGTCCCTGAAGGCAACCCAAACATGAAGCCTGCCCCGGACACGGGGTGATACTTTAGTCCTGCGGTGTGTTTTGCCGTCCACGTAGGAACATCTACTGTGTATTCCTTTCTATTTACACTTCTAAGAGCAGGGTATACTGTTCATTTCCGGCGTCTTGCCGCAGCACCGAGAGCAAACACTATGCTATTTAAGCATACATGTAGTAAGTGCCGGACCCAGATCTTTGTGGTGTCTTTTCTTCCCTGTAATGACCACCAGTACCCCAAATCTACACCCTTCATTATTCAGCCATAACTGTCCCTCTTCTCTGATTTTCCTGCTGTAGATGCTCCAAGTGCACAGCCCTCCTGAGACTTTTCCGAAGAACGAAACACAGTAACTTGGATGTAACTGATGATTGAAAAGTGTGTGCATGCGCGCAGGCTCGTTTTGAAGGCCGCTGTCCTAACTGTTTTATCCACCGAAATTACTTCTACAAGATGTCACAGAGGATGGGGAGAGGTATTACGCTTGCTTTTCCCTTTAGCAGCTGGGTGCGTAATTCTCAGGCCCTGAGCTCATCAAAGGACTGAGCGGGTTCAAGGCCCTCTGAGGCCACACACAATTTAAAACTTCTATTCATGTTTCAGATGATAAAGTTGAAAAGGATGTATTGGGGGTGGGGTTGGAGCAAGAGAAACCAGATTGTGAAGGGAAGTACCGCTGACCAAAGTCTTTTAAACTAGACTTGATTTCGCTCTCATTGCTCAGAGTCTTCTTAGCACTCAGTGTCGTGTTTTATATACCCCTGTGATTAAGTTTCCATAGAGAAGGTGACAGTGTCAGAAAGGGACGCAACAGATGTACACTTGATATTAAAAGTTCAAATAATCCCGAAGATCTTCCAATAGGAAGGCAGACACATATGCAGGCTTTAAGGCAAGGCAGCTGGGTGCGGTAAATGGCAGCAGGAGATTCAGGCCCGGATGACCGGCACCTGCTTCTCCCTCCTTTGAGGACGAATTGATTCATGACTCTAAAATGGAAAACCTTGCCTGAGATTGCATTCTACTCAAGGCTTGGACTTCTCCAATGACTGCCTTCAAGACTCTAAGACGACAAAATGTAAGCTTTAGATTCCAGGTCAGTTCGAATGGGTTATGCGTTCCAGCGTTGCCTTAAAGGTCAGGTCAAATGGATTACACCTTCCAAAAATTTGCTCCATTTTATTTTGTGACGTGAACCAAGCCAGCAACTCGGCTCCATCCTTATTTCCTCAGGAGCTTAGGGGCATGCAATTTAAATCCCAAAGATACCTTTAGAAGCAACCAGCTCTTTAAGTCAGCAAGAATAAAGATTGGCTAGACAGGAGGGCGCTAAATTCTGTCACACGTCCATGTGACTATAGCTGGTCATAATATATATTTCAAATTACGGGGAAGACAGGATTTTAAGTGTTCTTATTGTAGTTATCTTTTGTTTGATATGCTAATTATCCTAATTTGATCATCCTACAATGTATACGTGTATGGAAATATCACATTGTACCCCATAAAAATAGAAGCATTGTCAATTAAAATGCAATTATCGAAAAGAAAAGGCAGGTTTTAAGGACCCTTGTAGACCCGCTGTCTTACTTTGGAGATGCCTTTGCGCCTCAGAAGGTAAAATCATACCAGATTATTCAGCCCCCATGCGCCCCCTAGGCTGGTGTCGGCCACGGTCAGTGTCCCCTGGCTTTACATGGCTGTCACTTACGCCTACTTTCATAAATGGCTCTCGATTTCTCATAGAGCTCATATGGGTCAGGCTTCCGTGGGTCAAAGGCCTCTGTTGAGTCTGGGAAGGAGCTCCTGTGCAGGGCAGGTGGGAAGGGCAGGTTCTGCGGTACGGCCGGAGCAGATAAACTTGTCTGAGGGCTACCCTGAGTCTCCCACCGGTCCATCGTCTGAAAGGAAAGAAGAGAGAACACGACTGAGGATGGATTCCGCCTGGCTGTTTCCCCTGCTGCTTTCACAGAAGACTTTCTTACCATGTGAACTTCTGCCCCCAAGAAGAGTTTGGTACATACGACTCGAAGGAGGAGAATCTATTTCTACGGAATCACCTAAGTGAAAGTGGTGCTTGGGGTGTGAATGTATGCTCTTAACCTTGCTGCATAGTGGCTAGGGATCTACGGCAAACTCCTCATTTCTTTGATGGTTTGCTTTATAAAATATAGAATGTATCCCAATATCATTTATGGATGTATATTCAGGAAGAGGTAACATCTGTTCTTTCTCTGCCGATGGTTCCAATTTATCATACCACCTCCCTAAAACAGAAAGTGAAGTAGACTGTACTTGTTCGTTTATCACCTGTGCACATCTTAAGCCCCTCTCACAGCTGAATATTTCATCACTTCCTCTAGAGTTTGTACATATAGCCCATTCAGGAGCAATGGACTACATCCTTCTCGGAAATCCCATTCACTGTGGGTGTGGGAACGTGTCCCCTGAAATGTACCGGCTGGCACTATTGTGAAATGCTTCCTAATTGGCCATGCATGGGGACATACATGCAGCTAGAGCTAATATTTGCCATTTAGCGAAAAGGCTCTTGTCATGGCTAGTGTCACCTTTATTCAACTAGTAGCCCTTCCTTCTGCCTCTCTCCTTTGAATCAGCAGGCGGTCCCTATACAGTATAATGATGGTAGCCTCTTGCCTGCAATTCTGGGCGGGGTCAGAGTACGGTTCTCTTGGGATCCAGGTCAAATTCCTGTCAGGCTGTGGGTTCTGCTTACTTTACTCTCTCCTTCTTCCCACACCCTTTCTTGCCCTGAAGCTCTGCAGACCCCTCTCTATTTCTTCTTCTACCGTCCCCCCCTCACTTTACCTGGACACTAGATGCACAAAGGCATCTCCTTTCCTAGAAGAGCTGGCCCAGCCATTGGGGTGATGCTATTCAATGTCACTCCCTGCTCCCAGTATCACTTGCCACTGCCGGCTCCAAATTACAGATCCCGTATGTGGTAGGTATTCAGAAAGCATCCTTAGTGAATAGATGAACTCGTAATTAAGATATGAACTCCTAAAAATCTGACGAACTTTCTATTTTTTACTTCATTTTCTTGCTCTTGTTTTTACACTGGGTATATTTGGGTCAGGATTCCAACTTGTCTCCCAGTCATCAATACTCTTAAGGCTGGAAGGGATGTGGGGGACCACATACCCCTGTTCCTCCTAGACATGCCATGGGTCACAGCGGGGGTCCCTTTTGCCCATCCCCCCACCTGGAACTGTGGCAGGGGTTCGTGTGGAAACTAAACATTGCAGACTTGGGAATAAGTAGGTTACTGACTTTAATTCACTAAGACTGAATTTAAATTGTTTCTGCATGGGATCTGGCCCAAGATTTCATTTAGATGGTTTTTATAGCGAGCGAGGATGAGTTCAGCTGTTTCATATTAAATATAATCTCTAGAAGCACAGAGAGGGTAATTGGCTTGCCTGAGGTCCGACAACAGATCTTGGTCAGAACTAACTTATAGTTCTAGCAGGGCTATTTGTTTAAACCAGACGCTTTGGGGAGGGATCTTGTAAGTATCATAAAAACCGGAGTTAATTTTAATCTCACTGGACCTTTAACTTCTGCTTAGTAAAAGCCCTTAAATGTGCATTTCGGACTCAATGGAGACGTTCAGACAGGAAGCTCCGCTGGGACTTTTCCTTTTCATACATAATGGTGACTTTGCTATGGCATTCCAGGTCACAACTGTGTCTAAAGGCATCTTTCTTAAATGACCTGTCTACCTGCGTTTAGGTGCCACATGGACACATTCCAGCTATGACTTTCTTAGTTCTGATTCCACACTTAAGATGTGGAAAGCTATAACGTATATATGGCAGAAGTACGGTCTGAGAGGGTTAACACGCTACATGCCAACACGGGGTTCAAGAAGTGCGTGTTTTCCATCTTCCACTGTGGGTTTTCTTCCAGCCACACGCGATTCACCGCTGTGCATATCCCTCATGTATAACCCCGGGAGGAACGATGCTTCTGGTGAAATATTGATATTTCTGAAACACAACCCTAAAGCTACAGAACAAAGAATGCTTTGGGCATTTTAGGGGCCAGTTTCTGTGGAAGATTGGCGAGTTTTACATTTTCTACAGCGCAGAGACTGGGAAATGAGTCAAGAACCCAGCTGATGCTGAGGAAAGCGATCACAACCTCCTGCACTGACACTCCTCGCGAGTTAGTCTGTCAGCGGTGCTCGAGAAAAGCCCTGTCTCTGGGAAAGGAGACCTCTGGTCTTCTTCCCACGCTGCTTCTCGCCTGCTCCCTCTAAAAAGGCTCCCTGAGATCTCCACCCAAGATGCTACTGAGGAAAGGTTTACCCTGGCTTAGAGGCACCCTGTGCCGAGGCCAGAAGGTCAGTTCTGCCAGCTCCACCTTATGTTCTGAGAGACCTTGCTTTCCAGATTCCATGATACCTTGAATCCGGATCCGGTTCCATTCCCCAGTTCTTACTTGTTGTGCCTGCTGTCTTCTGCTCTTGGGTCTGGGGTCCTTCGCAGCTTATCATCCTTGCCAGACTTTTACCCCTCAACTGGGCTTACTGGGACTCTCTGTTTTCTCTCAGCAGTGACCTGACTAGGCTTTGTAGACCTCTCACTAGAGTGACAATGGAAATGAAGTTTTTATGTGTGGGAGACGTTTTGTTGTCTTTGAACTAATGAGTGGTTAATGCCTAAGGGAATGACACTACGGAGTCTGTCGTATAGAGACAACACAGTCTCCACCCAGACACCAAATAGTAAAACAGAGGTGCTCATTTGCTTTTCTGTTCAGTTTCTGATTTTTGGGTGTGCACAGGAATAGGACAGGCTTTTCCCCCAACAATACTATCTCTAGAATGTGTTTCCTTCCTTTTGAGAACATGATAAACACAGCTGAACAAGTCTAAACCTACTCCTGTGCTACTTTAGGTAGGGCTGGGCAACACAGGCATTAGGTTTGATCTTATGTTTGAAACACATGCTTAGATCCTGCCAAGCAAAGACAATGAGAACTCCTTATTAGCAGCATCTTACTTATTAGGTAAAGTCCCTGAGGGCCGCTTGGTTGAGGTCTAGCAGGAGGGTAGGTCTCATTGAGCATGCTTCCTCACGCTAAGTCTGCCGTCAGTCTTACTTAGAAGAAGGTGTCTGAGTCCAGATGCTGTGGATATGCTGTATTTGCGCCAATGATCCGCTTAGCACATTGCATTCATTTGGGGAGTGACTTACCCGTGAAGGGTTTGCGCACTGGCATAGGTGTTTGTAATCTTTAGCCCAATGTGTTGAAGTACTGTTGTAAGCACTTGGCGTGGGTTAATGTAGAATCCCCACAGTGACAGAGAAATTACTCCCATTTTGCAAATAGAGTCTTTGAGATGCAGAGGCCTTAAGCAGCTTCTTTAAGGTCATAAACCAATCAGGAAAAAGCTCAGCACTTGAGCCCAGGCGGTGTGCTTGAGAGTCCATGTCCTAAACCGCTGGGCCTTACACAATGCTCTCGTGGCCCTTAGTCCGGGGGTTTTGCATAGATACATGGAGAGCATGAAATCAAAGACCTTTATATATTTACTCAGCCAGCAATCTAGAAGTCCAGGCCGTAGTTCTTGCAAAGATTCACAGGTTCAGGATTAATTGTATGCTGAGTTCTATAAAGTCTTTTTGGGAATTATTGACTATGGGTGTAATTACTATAATGATGGCAAATGCTGTAATTATGCCAAATGACATAATTCGCGCGACTGTGGTACATATAAGGAAATCACTAGATTGCATAATTGTCGCACCCTGATGAGGCTGCAAGGTTGCTGGTTAAATCAGATAAAGATGTGTCTAACCACAGGGCCCCGATCGGAGCTGGGGATGAAGGGATGAAACTATTTAGAAGCTGGGCAAGATAAGTCGTACTTCATTTCATGCATTTAAAAATACTTCTTTCAAAATTGCATCCATCACAACGTGATTTACGAAGCTCAAAGCAGCCCGCTCTCCCTCTCTGGTGTATTCTGCGGAGCAGATAAGCAGAGTCATAACTGAGGGTCTTCTTTGTGAGGGTTCTGCTTCGCCACTCTACTTGTCCAGCTGTAGGCTTTAGACAGTCTATTAGGGTAGCAAACTCTGAGTCACGATAAAAGGCGATCCAAAAAAGCCAACTCAGCTAAGGGGACTTACGTCATTAGTACTGGCATAGCTTGGGTGTTGAATGTCCATTTATTAAAGACTTGGCCAAGAACAGCGTGGGAAGTAGTGGGGCTTTGGGAGGTGGAGCGTGCCAGAGTGTGCTAAGAGGACTGTACACCCCTAATCCTTTTCTCTTCTCTTTTGCTCCCTGACCTGGGATGAAAGGAACTTTCTCACTATGAGGTGATGCTCACTGCGCATGCTCCGAGCATCAGGGCCAGCCCGTGATAGACAGAGACCTTCCAAACAGAGCCCACACAAGCAGCTCCTCTTCATGGGCGAGTTATTATCTCAGGCATTTTGTTACAGTGATAGAGGGATGGTTAACGTGAGTCATAGTTTCAACCTTCGCAGGGCAAGTGAAGACTGACTGCTAAGGTCACTGGCTAACCCAGCTTTGTAAAATCGCTAGTGAAAGTCTAACCAGTTTCCTATGTTGTCATAAAGTTTTAGCATCTTTGAAAGAGAAGCAGGACCAGAGAGGTTAGGTGATAGTAGAGGTTGCTAGCATCAGATGAATATTCGAAGCACTATTCTGAGTGATTGCCATGTTTACAAGGTAAATCACATAGAATGATACACGTACTCATTATCCATATAGAGCTAGGATATATGGATGCATATGCACACATATGCTTATTTCGATAGTCATTAGAATGTAAATAGAAATGGAAATAAATTTCTTGCAGATCATATTTAATGTGTAGGATAGGCCCTTCAGCACCGTAGTATTAGTGTTAGTTTTAAAAACTTAACGTCACTACATGACCGTATAGTATTTGTGACAGAAAAAACAACAGGTTTTCAAGTGTTTTGTCTCGTCATCCTGAATAATGCTGGTGTCCATCTCGTAAGTATATTTTTTAAAAGTGGGGATAATCGTGGAGCTGTAAGGTGAGTGATTCTTGTATTGGGGGACAATAGAAGACAAAAGACAGAAAGTGGATGCAGATGTGCATCTTCCTTTGGGAAGGAACGGTCCCCAGCACTAACTGTAAAGTCTATCACACAGGATATTGTCAGCATTCTTCTGGTTCAGCACACCTCACAACTCACATGTAACCCGAGCTCATCATATAGGGTGTGCACATGAAAACAGGTCATATTTACTATTCTGTTTATTGGTATTGTAACACAGCTAATGCAGGATTCTAGGACATCAACCCTAAGGAGCAATTTTAGTACACAGAACATTTAAAACCAGGCATAATTATATAAAATAAGTCAGCTTGTCCTTGTATTTGAGGGCAAGAAAGGACAGGAGAGCACGGAAGGCTTGTTCTTCTGATATTCTGGAATCTCAGGGGTGGAGGGGCATTTTAGGCCACTCAATTCCCTCTTCATTTAAGGGGCTTACATAGTAAATGAAAATAAAGAAAAAAAGCACAGGAATTCCAACTTACAGGCTTTGGAGTTTTCCATGGAGAAAAGAAACCTGCAATAAAGAAAAGAATATTTGAGCTTGGGAAACACGTTCCTGCCACGCACAGACTGCACGATGTTAATCTGATCGTATTCCACTTCAGGTGAGATGAGAGCCCCGCAAACAATCCTGAAGGGCTTTGCAGCCTTCTTCAAGGAGCTCAAGGGAATTATATCAATGAGTTTAAGAATGTCCCTCTTCATTTGGCAGCTGAGAATTCTGCGGTGCCCAAGAGGTGACCGACAATGGCAGAGACCCACTTTAAAAGGACCAACCCTCAGCCCTTACGGGTTCTTGTCACCCAGCATGAGCAGGAGAGATGGAGAGAGTAGGTCAAAAGTTAGACTTTTAGAGGTAAATACCCTGGCTTGGAGTAAGAAATAATTCTGTGTTTATGAATCCATTTTATGTACTTTAGAAACAACAAATCATTGATACAATCTATGTTATCTTCAGAAATAATGACTTCATCTCCACCAAGACTCAGATCTTATTAAATCTTTCATGTTACTGTTCCCCCACTGATACAGGTTTCTATTACCCTCGTGCCCCAATCTAGCGCCTGCCACGCGAAAGCAAGGCAGTGTTTGCTTTGGAAATGAGAGCGGAAAGACGCTCCAACACTTCGGTGCTGGAGCTGACGTATATGGCCCTAATGATCCAGAACAGAATCTGCCATACAAAGGAAAATTACTTTCTCCTCATATCATATCTTTTCCCCTTTCAACAATTTTCTGCTCATATTAATATTAGTTGTGTCTAATAAAATGTCCAGTAAAAATGAAACATTGAGATCATTCCTCACACCATGTTTATCGTCTTTAAAGCCAAGACTGCCAAAACGTAAAGAGAAGACAACCATGACCCACTCAGAGAGGAAATCTGCAGACATTTGGACACAGAATGATCTAGATGTTCAAACAATCTAACTCAGGCATGCCAAAATACTAATTGTCCCCCAGTGCTCCATTGTGATGTACCGATGAGCCCTTCAAAAAGGAAGAGAGGGGATTGTGCAGGCCAGCATGTTTTATGGCAAAGAGGGATGCTGGGGCTATCATGGTAAGGTTTAGAGTATGGAGAAAGGCTTGCAGCTGGGGGTGAGATAGCCAGGTTGAGTAGAGGAGACAGAAGAGAGGTCACCTGGCTGGACCCCATGAAGCCCCAGCCCCCAAACACATGCAAAACATTGATACCCTTCCATATCTTTTATAAAAGAGATGTTTTATTTATGTGCATGTTCCTGCCTGTATGTGCCTGTATGTGCAGGTGCCCGCTGCAATCTGAAAAGGGTGTTGGTTTCTCTGAAACGGCAGTTGTAGGTAGCTGCACACAGCCTGGTGTGAGTGTTGAGAACTGGACCTGGGTTCTCTGCTACAGCAGAAAACATTCTTGACTGCTGAGCCATCTCCAGGCCCGCTTCACAGATTCACAATTTAGGATAAGACAGCTTCTAAAATGCCTCCACCTATTCTAGGAAGGAGACTATTCCTGATGATGACCCTGTGGGTGAGGAGATAAATATGGGGCCGCCCAGAGAAGTTGCAGGTACTTCTTGGCAGCCGGGATGAGAGTTAGCTCCCCACAGGCAGGCAAGACAAGGGTCCATGGTAAACTATGAGCTGGCCCTTCGATCTGGAAACAAAGAGAGTACGTACGCTTTCACTGAGGGCTGGCAGACCACCACGGTTGGAGATCAGGAACACCTGCAAGGTTGGCAGCTGCCAGCTGCCAAGCAAAGGCCAGTAGCTAAGAGAGCATGCCAGAGATGGGCAGAGAGGTGATGCTGATGTGTGTCAGCCCTCAACCGTATGAACATCCCATATGCAACATGTGAGTCTCTTCCTGGTTGGGAAAAGGGGACATGCCAAGAATGTGCAGATACCCATTGGCACTGCACAAAATATACCCAGAGTATTAATATCAAGAGAAATAGCCTCTCTTTATCCAGTTCTAAAAAAAGCCTCTAGACATCCACTCGGTGGCAGCCCTCAAAAGAGACCTCTTTTCATACTCTATAGTCTTGTTTTCCTACAAACTCTTGGACTCCTTTCGCTCTGTGGGAGCTAGGCTTTTTTTCTTTATGTAATAAATCTCTCTTCTCTTTCTAATAAAGCTCCTTTGTAAACTTGCCAAGAAATGTTTTCTTTGTGTTTGGGGGACAAAATCAGGGGCCATTAACCCAGTGGAAGCTTTGGTGACCATGACAATCAGTGTTCTGGACCCCGAGTAAAGCCTATCTGACGTGAGAAAGTCTTCATCGTTCTGAAAAAACGCCCCCTTCTGTTTCATGAGTACTTCGCTAATTGACATCTCTGAATGAGGAAAGTAAAGTTGAAAAGTCTGAGGACATGGGAGAGTCACACAACGTAAGAGGAATGATGATCATGGGGGCTTTCTGGGGCAAGGAGGTGCGATGGAAGTCCTTCAGTAGCTGGCTCCATCTCTGGTACTTGGCAGTGGGGATTGAGAGCTAATGGGTCTGTGTGGTGGTTTGAAAGCAAAGGGCTCCGTAAGCTCACAGGGAGTAGCACTCTTAGGAGGTGTGGCCTTGTTGAAGTAGGTGTGTGATGTGGGATGTCCTTCTGCATACGTGTTGCTTCTATTCATTACTGAATAAAACTGTTTCAGCCATTGACTCAGTAGAGTAAAGCCAGGTGGAATCAAGAAGACGTCATGTAGCTGCCTGGGAGATTTTCTGTTGTCTTCTAATATTTAGGATGCAGAGGACAAGTCTAAATTCACCCAGGTTTTATTTGCAAGCAACCTTTCATATTACTTCCTGAATAAATGTGTGTTTCTTTGAAATCCTCTAAATGATGCTATATATCATCATAGCATATCTAGCTCTGAATTTGCACTCATTAGCCGTGGAATGTGTGGCAGGCATTCTCTTGCAGCGTCTCTGAAATCTTTCTATTTGAGATGTGGTCCAAGAGTCTGAAGCATCAGTGCCACCTGGGAACTCAGTAGAAAACCAGACTCCATCCGAAAACGGAGCTCAAATCTTAAATATTCTTGATGAAAAAAATTAGAGTAACAAAAAACAAAGTTTAGAAAATTTGCAGGTACATGGAAACTGAGTGATGTGTTTGAAGAAATCAAAAGACAATGTTCTTGAAAAAAAATGAAAACAAAAACATAATATACTAAAGCTTTTGGGGATGCAGAAAAAGTTTATAAAGGAAAGGGGTGTTTATAGTGATAAACACTTATATCCTCCTGAAACAAGCCAACAAATGAATGAACAAAAATGATTTTTAATGCTGTATCTTGAGGCGTTAGAGAAGCAAAATCAAACCAGACATAAAGTAGTGAATGAAAGAGAAGAGACAAAAACCAAAGATTAGAACAGAAGCAAACAACAACAACAACAACAAAACAAGTCAGAAGAGACTAAGTAACAAACACCATCAGAGCAGAGCTGAGATTTTTGAAGGTTAAAAACAATGAATTTGAACCTAGACTAAGAAAGAAAAAAGACAGAAGGCAAAATTAGCTAGGATAAAGGAGGCATTATTACTGGTGTCATAGTAACCAACTGCTACCATAGTAACACAGTTACATAGGGATTACTATGAAAAACTCTTTGCTCACAAACTGGAAAACCCAGAAGAAGCGGATACATTTCTGGATACTTATGACATACCACACTTAACTGTTGGAGAAAAACCCAAACTAACCAAACACCTGACCAGATGAGCAGATGAAGTCCTGAATAGTTGAGTGACTGGCAGTGATTCTGAACCAGTGATTGAAATGTTTCCCAACAATGAAGCAAAAGGCCAGGTGGTTTCACTGCCGAATCTTATCAAACTTGAAAAGATGAACTATGTGCCAATTCTCAAAGCATTTCAAACAACTGAAAGAGAAGAACCCTTCTAGATTCTTCTACGAGGTTAGCAGTGTTACAGTGTTTCCTCCCCCACAGTGACACATTTCCTCCAACAAGGCCACACCTCCTAATAGTACCACTCAGATCGTCTCTCTTGGCCTCCAAGCAGGAACACACCTGCCACACACCCGGCCTCAGTTGTGACCCTTACTTGCAGAGGGAGAGTCCTTAGCCCCCTTCTTCTATCCTTAGCTCTAAACCCAGAATCATGTGGCCAAAGCTGCCGAGTTCTGCTGCTTGCTGGGGCTGGAGCATGACCCCTTTGTTCACTGACGTCTTCACACCAACTTTCTGTTTTCGATGGTTTCTTTCACTGCCTAAGCTTGGCTGTCTTGAAACTTGATCTGTAGACCAGGCTGGCCTCAAACTCAGAGATCTTCCAGCCTCTGTCTTCTGAGTACTGGGATTACTGGTGTGCAACAGCACAGCTGGACCCAATCTGTTCTTTAGTTGGAATCGTAGCTGGATGAGAGTCTTGTCCTGAGGTCACCACTCCCTTTATCCCATTTCTTAATCTGTTTATCTCCTTGAACACAGGATTTAGCTTTATTCTGCTTCCTTGTGCTCCTCTTCCCCTCAGTCTGTACATTCTGTATTTTCACTTGCTCAGCTTGCTCTTTTCCATTATACATTTTCATCAGAATTAACACTAACATCACACGAGAGCGTCTGCTAGGCTGTTCTGAGATTTTTACTGTCACTGAAATTGATCCAAATCTCTGCCTTTAGCCTCAGGCAGACTCTTTGGACAAGGGCAAAAAGCAGTCACAGTCTTCACTAAATTATCACAAGAACGATCTCTAGGCAACGTACTAAAATTTTTCTCGGCTGAACCCTCTCGAGCCAAGCCTCCAAGGTTCAGACGACCCTCAGCGCCTCCTAGCTCCTACGGAGCCTGGCCCAGTAAACTCCACTTCATGCTCTCCAGTGCTTTTCGGATCTGAACTCCCTAAGTCCACATTGCTCCAAATCAAAGCGTGGTCCGGCCTATCACAGCAGTACCCCAGGCTTAAGCATCACCTTTTGCTTTAGTTAGGATTTCTGCTGTTGTGACGAGACACCACGACCATGGCAGCTCTTGAAAAGGACGACTTTTAATTGAGCTGGCTCTCACACAGTTTCAGAGGTTCAGACCGTTACCCTCAGGTGAGATAGGGTGGCGTGTAGGCAGATGTGGTACTGGAGACGGACCGTCACCCTCACGGTGAGATAGGGTGGCGTGCAGGCAGATGTGGTACTGGAGACGGACCGTCACCCTCACGGTGAGATAGGATGGCGTGCAGGCAAATGTGGTACTGGAGACGGACCGTCACCCTCACGGTGAGATAGGATGGCGTGCAGGCAGCTGTGGTACTGGAGACGGACCGTCACCCTCACGGTGAGATAGGGTGGCATGCAGGCAGCTGTGGTACTGGAGACGGACCGTCACCCTCACGGTGAGATAGGATGGCGTGCAGGCAGCTGTGGTACTGGAGACGGAGTCCATATCTTGATCCATAAGCATCGGGAGTCTGAAGACCCCAAAGCCCAACCCCGCAGTGACACACTTGCTCCAACAAGGCCACACCTCCTACTGGTGCCACTCCCAAAAGGCCAGGCATTCACACATGTGAATCTACAGGGGCCACACCGATTCAACTTACCACAGCAACCATGAAAGCAATTCCACTCACAACAGCTACACAAGTATTGAAATACCTAGGGATAAGTCAAGAAAGTGGAAGACCTTTATAGTGAAAGCTGTGGAATGCTGAAAGAACTTGGAGAAGGCACAATCAAAAGGGAAAAGTTTTCCTGTAACGAGTTAGAGGGATTAGTGCTGCAGAATGTCCAGAGCCTTAGAGGCCGCTGGCCTTTGGGCCCTGCCAGCTTTGCTAAAGCTTGGGGCTTTGGAACACCATAGGAAATGGCGGTGCTCTCCGGGCTCTGTGGAGGTCCATTAAGAGAAAGCTACTTTCTCTTGGTCAGAGGAATGGAAATTACCTCTGGCCTGTGGTAGAGACATGGCATTTGGATCTGCTACAAAGATTAGAATAGAATACAGGATTGGCTTTTCTCTCGACAGTTAATCCAGCTGGGCCTATGGATTACCTTTTTGGGAGTCCTGCTCAGGTGATCTACCTGAGACCATACTGAGGAAATGAGGTACCATACCTATGCTCCCAGAACAACTTCTCCCATCAGAAGCATGCAGAGTTCAGGTGATCTACCTGAGACCATGCTGAGGAAATGAGGTACCATACCGATGCTCCCAGAACAACTTCCCCTGTCAGAAGCGTGTGGAGCTTCTGTCACGTAGCAGGGTGGAACCTGCTCAGTTTTCTTCTTCCTCCATTCTGTCAGGTATCGGTCAGAGCCTATAAGCTGTGCTCTCCTTGGTACTCTAGGCTTTCTCCTTCCTCCTGTGAAGCAACCCCACCTCCGTACTGCTGCATGCTGGCCTCTGTTGTTGAACCTGTCTGCTTCCTTAGACCCTAACTCATGCCCTTTCTTTCTTGACTTTCTTACCGTCCCTTCTCTGGACAATTTGTGGGCCTTGTTGATTTTTCTCGCAATCTCTGAGAAAATTATCCTTAAGATTCTGAGCCCATTTCCAAATTCTTTTGCTGATAGGACTAAGAACCCAAAAGGGAAAAGTCCAGTTTCCATGGTGACAATGGCACCCATACATGACCTTTCTCCTAGCTAACCAACACCAGGCAAAAGCAACGCAAGGAAGAGCTGATCCTGACTGGCTCACAGTTTGAGAGAGACAGCTCAGCATGACCTAGAAGGCATGCCAGAGGTGTGTAAGGCAGCTGGTCACAGTGTGTCTCCAGCCAAGAAGAAGAGAGAGGAGTGCATTGACACCCAGTTCACACTCCCATGTCATTCAGTCAAGGATGAAGTGGGGCTGTCTGCATATAGAGTGGGTCCTCTCACGTCAGAACCAAACTCTAGAGTCCTCACAGACATGCCGAGAGGTTTGTCTAGACACTGGAAAGTTACCCATCAACTGTCACATTAATAAAAAATAATCCATAGAGCCTATGAAGTTCTCATCAAAAAATACCAAAAACCTTTGTCACGGAGACAGGAAAAAAAAACCCTAATATTCATGTAAGAGAGTTGGAAGAGCCAACTTAATCTTGAGCAAAAAGAACACATAATAATTCTGATTTCAACACACATGGCAGAGCCACACTTGACAAACACATGCATGAACATAAAAAATAAAATACAAAGCAATAGAACAGAGATCAAAGAAATAGCTCAAATTTCTGCAAGTAACTGGTTCTAGAGAAAAGTGGCAAGATAGACTTCAGAGAAAGGATTGCCTCTTAGGGGACAGTGTTTGAAAACTCGATTTTCATATGCAGAGGCCTGTAAGTTGACCCACCCCTCACTCCCTACCAGTTACAAACGTCAACTCGAAATGGATCAAAGACCAAGAAAGAGGAGAAATACCTGAAGACACCTGCTCCAGGCAGCATTTTTTCCAGACAGGACCCTCACAGCCGTGGAAACGAGAGCAAAAGCTTGCCGACGGTATTTTGTCAAGCCACACAGATCTGAAGAGCAAATCAAATAATCTGAAGAGCCAAGAGAAAACCCAAGACCCGGGGGAAATAACCTACAGTTTTCTATTTGGCAGAGGGTTAATAATTAGGATAGATAAGTCATTCCAACAATTTAACAATCAAAATGAAATAATCCAGTTAGAATGGGCAAATAATCTGAACAGATACATCCAAAGATGAAACACAAAGGGCAAACAACTGTAAGCAATTCATCAGTTGCCAGGGAACCATATAAAAGCTACGGTGAGATATTAGCCATATTAGCACACTCAGAATGGCTGTTAACCACACTACCCATTGCCCAACAAGGAGTCAGCGAGCAAAGAACAAAGGAAACGCTGGCAAGGATGTTGGTGGTGGGAACAGAAGTGAGCAGAGCTATTATGACCCAGGAACATCTATCATGTGATCCTGTTATTCCACCTCTGGGTATCCGTTCAAAGGAGACGAGAGCAGCACCCCAAAGGACGCTTGAGGACCTGCTGCTGTGGGCGTGATCACAATACCTGAGAGAGAATTGGCCTGAGCGCTAGTAAGGAAAATGTGGTCGTGAACGTAAGGGAGATGACTCAGCCCTCAGGAGACGTGAAATCCTATCCCTTGCAGCAACATGGATAGCACTGGAAGACATGTTACATGAGCTAAGCAAGACTCACACAAGCGCTATAACCTCTCAGACATGCAAACTAAAAGGAAGTTTCTGGGGAAGTAGAATAACAGAATAGTGAATAGTAGTGACTCTGAAGGGCACTTGAGTGTGTGTGTGTCTGTGTGTGTGTGTCTGTGTGCATGTGCATGTGTGTGTGTCTGTGTGTGTATGTGTGCATGTGTCTGTGTGTCTATGTATATGTCTGTGTGCATGTGTTATGTGTGTGTTTCTGTGTGTATGTGTCTGTGTGTGTGCGCATGTGTTTGTGTGCCTGTGTGTATATCTGTGCGTGCATGTGTATGTCTGTGTGTTTGTGTGTGTGCATGTGTCTGTGTATATGTCTGCGTGTGTGTGTGCATGTGTGTGTATGAGTGCATGTGTGTGTCTGTGTGTGTATGTGTGTCTCTGTGTGGGTGAGCCTGTGTGTGTGAGCCTGTGTGTGTGTGTGCATGTGTGAGCCTGTGTGTGTGTGCATGTGTGTGTGTGTCTGTATGTGTGTTGGGGGGAGATAAGGGGTAAAAAGGGTGACCGAATTGAGTCAGAGTATACTATAAACACATATTGGAAAATCACCAAAATTCATATTAAAATATATGAAGAAAGATAGAAAATAAGAAATCCAGAATGTCAGACCATGACTCACTCTGTAGTTCTAACAAGATCCCTGGGTGATTCAAACACGTGGATTGAAAAACACACACTGAAGGGTATTCATTTATGTGTCGATTTGATCTTGACTTTTAAATCCGGGTTTCCGGCTTCTTTGTCCTTTTGCTTTGCAGCATTAGAAGTTACCCAGAGGGGACCGGGCCTTGCTGTCCCCGCCAAAGGCTCACCCTTCCCTGCTTCACGCCTCCTCTGGTACTGACATGCCACCTCCTCCCTGTACCCTCGTATATAAAACATATCACCGCTAGGGGACCGTTCTGCTAATAGGTGCTGCTGGGCCAGAAATGAGGTCTGCTGCTCATCCCTGGGGCCACTCCCGGGATGTCTGAGCTCTTAATTCTCATTGTCCTTTAAGGTTTATTATTCCTTTCTAAACTTTAACGTAACTTCTTAGAGGCATAATTAATATAAATAACACTTAACCTCTATTTCTAACATTCATATAGCTACATATTAAAACAACCCTAACTTCTGGAATAAGCAGAAACGATGTCTATTTGTTCCTAACCATACATGGCTTGAGACGGTTCTGCACTTGAGACTGTAATTCTGGAGAGCCCTGGGTTCTGCTCGCCGAGAGGAAGTCCAGAAGTCATCATAGGATTTACCCCAAACTCACAACTGGAGGTTAGGAAACGAATCTGTGGGTTTGTGAGGTAGCCCAGTGGGTACAGGGACTTGCCACCAATCCTGATTACCCGAGTTCAGTCCCTCAGCTTCTACTCACTGGTGGGAGGGGAGAGCTTTGAGTTGCCCTCTGACCTCTGTACTTGCGTAATGACACACACATGCTTACAAGTAAATAAATGGAATAAAAGGAAACATATGTTTGCGTCAATGGAGGAATTTTCCTGAGATTAATCTCCCCTCTCTCCTTTTCTTCATCCCTATAGACCTCCCCAGGTAGGGGGAGTGATAGTCAGGTTGGTTTCTCTATGGCATGGACAATTAGAGCTGGCCTCTCTGTCCGTGTATCGCCTGGAGAATTCTTACTGATTTCTGCCTGTGAATCACTGTCTTGTACAACGCAGAGGTGAAGGGGGTCTTGGATGCTATAAGCAAACCTTGAGATAAGAACTTGGGTGACCCCAAGAAGCAGAAAATAGAAAACAAGCAGAGTGAAGGAGATGCTGGGGGGCCCTCTGAGAAAAGTTGGGATCAGATACCGGGAGGTCAGGGGTCTCATCTCCTGGCTCGCCTCCTATCCTTGGGTCTTAAGGGCTGCTCTTCTGACTCTGGGTTGTACCTGTCACAGGTGAAGGAAGTCGTTATGCTCCACAGAGAGAGTTTTCACACAGAGAACAAGAGATTAGCGCACCAAGAGGGGCCCTGTTAGCTGCTAGAGGCACCACTGTTGCCTGCGCGTTTGGTGAGCTGAGAAGATTCAAGGAAGACCCAATAGTGCCAGGCACAGGTTCTGTTGAGGGGCAGAGACACACCAGTCCCGTGGTAGGAGGAAAGCCTCAAGAAACATCCACTTTCAGTAAGTATTTGGGGGGATGGACGGATGGACAAGAGAGTTATGTGCCATTAAGATGGAGAAGTCAAGTGAGTTCCAAATCTCATGCTGCCTCTGAGCAGCTAGCCAGTAGAAGATCCTGAACAAGCTCAGCAGGAAATGCTATCTTTCCCCGTTAGCAAACCCAGCCACGGAAATGGAACAAGAGGGGGCTGGTGTGTGGGTGATGTGTCTGGAAGCTTGCTTTTAAAAGGAGACTTTAAATAAAATTAACAGGAGACCTAAGTGAACATATCTTTAAAAAGATACAATAAATTCTTCCTCAAATTTGACCTTTTAAGATACACAGCACACAGAGCGTCTGGTTAATGGAGGAAGTCTCTAATTGTTAATCTTATGAGCAGGGCTGGGCTAGAGTTCACAGACACAGCAGTTAAAATGGGCTTTGACTTTGTCACTCTGGTATGCTCTTCTGATAAACATGCTAATTTTCCTTACCCATATGTAAAAAGTGGAACAGTCACAATATTGACTGCAAGTATAAAGACATCAAAGGCAGGCGGGATAAAACAATGTCTATTCCTGGTCCCAGAACCAATGGCATCGGCAATGGTTAGTGACATCAGTGTAGAGGCAAAGGGCAATTCATGAACTATTCCGAGTCAACATCAGCACTTCGCCGAGTCAGGGTTTGGGCTATCTGAGCACAAGTTACAATGTATTTCTGTAGCATCGTATAGCACTGCAGTCCAAACCAACTTCAAGGCTGTGGCTATCCCTTCCTAAACATTGGTAACTTTCATGTTCAGTGTTGCAGCTGAATTATCTGTCATCACACCCTTCCCAGACACAGACGTCAAATCCACTTGTCACCTCTTGATAGCATATTCATCCGCTCATCACCCTGTAGCCACACCAATCCCTCCAAAATACAAGGATGGTCATATAACTCATCTCCTCAAGACCCTGGACTTGGCTCTCCCCTGCTCTAAGAACACGGTGAAAACCCCCAGAGAACCTTACTCTCCCCAGTCACCCATTCCTCACCTTGTTCTAGATTGCCCTCAGCATTTTGCATTGTCATAGAAACATCATTTTGTAGTGCTTGGGGCGAGAAGTCTGAGGTCATGGTGCTGCTTGGGTCTGCTCCTTCTGAGGGCTGCAAGGAGCTTGCTCTCCGGGCCCGTGTCTGCTTCTGTGGCATCACCTGCACCCCTGCCTTCAACTTTGCATTGTGTTCTCCTGTGTCCCTATCTGTTCCAAATCCCACCCTTTTCTTAAAGGTCATGAGTTACACTGGATTCTGGGCCCTCCACAGTCCACCACGATCTTATCTTCACTAGATACCTCTGTACTGACTTTATTTTCAAAGTAAGTTCTCATTCTGAGTGCCAGGAGTTAGGACTCTAGTACCCGAATTTGGGGGCAAAGGTGCGAATACAATGCAACTCACAGCAATTACATTAATCTCCCTGAGCCAAGGTTTCAGGATTAGCTATGCCGGCATTGAGAGAGGACTTCTTGTAATAACTCTTCCCTGTCCTACAGCTTCAGAGATCATATGCATCTCTAACTGTAGCCATCCTGGGAGGAACCGAGAAATTCTAAGGAGACAGTTTGTTGCTTTGTTCTAGTTTGTTTTCTGTCGCGAGAAGATGCCCTGACCAGAAACGGCTTTCTTGAGGGAGGATCTATTTGACTACAATTCCAAGTTACTGGCATCATTTCAGGAGGCCAAGGCTGGTACTCAAAGCACCACCCTTATCATCACGAGCCAAGGGAGAACGAACACTTGCCCGTTTGCTTCTCTCTTCACTCATACCGTTCAGGGCTCAGCCCATGAAATGCTGCTGCCCACAGTTGGTGTGAGTTATCTCATTTCTCGATGAGACAGACGTGCTCATTGGCCGGCCTGATGTAGGCAGTTCTGGATGACTCTGGGTTGTGTCAAGTCGACAGTCAAACTATGGAGCACAACCTCCTTCCAGCTCTCAGACTATTGAGATGATGGGCCCCAAGAAATCAGATTCCCCCAGGCTTTTCCAACTAGGAGAAGGAACGGTTCTTAAGACCTCCAGAATGTTTGGAGACTCTGTGCCATCTCTCTACCCTTCCTGTCTAGCATCAGGGCAATTCTTCTTACCTCTTACTTCAAGAGGCCCCTCTGTGAAGTGGACTCACGTTATCTTTTCTGGTAGAGTTGGCCAGTCTTGCCTGGGTCTCAGTGGTACCCTGGCTGTATCCTACCACAACATCTGGAATACCCTGGGGCGCTTTTCAAGGACCATATCCTGTTTGCCTTTGCATACGCAATGCCTACCATACTGATAGGTATTTGGTCCATGCTTTTAGCATGTGGTGGGTCATTGCTGGATGACTCAATACCAGGGCTATTTGTTAAACTGAGAAAGTATTCTCCAGTTTTATATTTTATGTGATTTAAATAAAAGCTCTTTTCATTGTTATTATCACTAATATATCCTAGTCAAGTTTAATGGACAGTAAGGACAAAGAAGAGCCAGTTTTTATTTCTGTTTTAGACATATATGGGCTTTAAGTGACTTGACTGTGGTATGAAAGAACAGATCCAGAGCAAACTCGAGCCAATACATGCTTCATTCCGCTCATCTTTACAGAGATGGACGTTAACAGTTAACGATGTTTGCTAAGAACGGGAAAATGAAGACACGATCTCTGTTCGGGGCCCTTAGTTAGGAAGCAGCCTTTACTGAGTTTCGTATTCTAGGCTCTGCTCTGGTTATTAGTTCAGCACCCACGGTTTGGGCTGGGAAGGGCAGCTTCTAACTGCATGACGTGGATCTTGTTTGCTCCTCCCGTCTCTCCAGGGACACTACACATGCCCTGGGCACACGTATTCCTCCTTTGGAATACCGTGACACACGGCCCAGGTTGTTCTGTTACCATCTGAAGTTCATTAACTGCCGAAGTTTCCCACCTTGACCTTGTGACCTCCCGTAAAGCTTCCGTTCCCTGTCATGGGCGCCATCGGTCTCCACAGGCGGTCTGCTCGGCCCTTGCTGGCTGCTCTGACCTCCACACGTGGCCCGCCTTTAGCCTCCCGTTCCGCCCCATCTTCAGCATCTGAAACCTGAGGGCTCATCACCTCACACCGACTCACTCATGAGATCTCAGAACTCCCAGAGCAGGAGATGAAAAGTATCATTTAGAATGGAAAGGCAGCTGCTTGGATGTTGCGAGGAGCCGAGGGTGGCCAACGTCCTGACCAAGAGGCGTAACAAGACAGTGCGTAGATCGGAAGAGAACACTAAAGTAAAGGTCAATTTTCTAATTATAGGATCTAGAGAAATTCACTATGTTCATATTATTAACATTCTGCTTTTCAGAAGACGTAGATAATAGAAGATGATTATAGATGTCAGATATGAATTTAATTAAAAAATAAAAAGTGCAAAGCAAAGCTCTTTCAAAAGCCCCAAACCTCAGGCGAGGCTGGGGGTTACGCGAGGCTCTCTGTGTTGCATATGAATGCACTGTATGGTTTTGCATGATCGCATTTGACTGAAATACGCTGTGGTCCTGGGTGGGTTGGTCCACACACCACAGGCTGTATGGCACAGAAAGAGAATCGATGTTCAATTCTTTTTCTGCTCAGCAGTTGTTTCTACTCCTGCATGCTATCATTACGTTTCCAAGCCTGCCAGCTTCCAGAACTTTCTGGAGAGAAAGAACATAAAAAGCTACAAAGTCACGGTTCCCAAGCTCTTTCTTGTCTGAACCCTTCATACGCCACGTGAGCTCCGGTTCTATAAGACAAGTTCTCCAACCACTTCACAGATGAACTCCTTAAAGATCCAGAGAGATGTAACGTAACTTTCTCCCTAGCACGGTGACACTCTGAACGGCTGAGCTATAGTTTAAAATCTAGTTTCGAATCCAACATTGTTAGCTTTACTTCCTGTTTTAGGTCTTAGTTTTACTTTCTATTGCTTTGATAAAAATACAGCAACAAAAGTGAGTTAGGAGAGGCAGAGTTTATTTGTGTTCACAATTCCATCATGGCAGGGAAGTCACAGCATTGGGCGCTTGAGAGAACTGCTCACATTATGTCTGTACTCAGAAGAAAGCAAGGGATGAGTGCATGCGTGCTTACACTCTGGTCTCTTTCTCCCTTTTCAAACAGTCTAGGGCCCAAGCTCGGTGAACAGTGCTACCTACTTTTAGGCTGCATCTTCTTAAGTCACTAATGTCATCATGATAACCCCCCACAGACACGTCCACAGGGCAACCTAATCCAGACAGTCCCTCGGTGAGTCTCTTCCCACACTCCAGACAGTGTCAAGTTGTCAACTTCAACTAATCACCACAACCACTATTTCATCTCTGTCTCTGCACCACGTGTGTGCCTGGGCGGAGAGGCCAGAAGAGGGAGGCACTTCCCCTGGGACTAGGGTCCCAAATGGTCATTGAATGACCATGGAGTTGAACCTGGGTACTCTGGAAGAGCAGCCAGTGCTGATAACTGCTGTCCTATCTATCTGTCCATCCGTCTGTCTGTCTGTGTATTTATCAACACTCAATATAGTTTAGAAATGACCAGTGTGATCTTCTGAGTACCACATATCTGGTTGCCAAATAAAACACACAAAGTGTGGCGTGGAGCCCTAACTTTGCCATGTGTGCCTCTTCATATGTGGGGCCTGTTTTGCCACAGGGCACATCCTGAGATAGCAATGCAAGGGAGAAAGAGATTCTCTTAGATTCAGGAGGAATTTATACCCAAGGCGAGGGCATTACCCAAACCACAAGAAAATGCAGACCATTAACCTTGGGTGGAACGTGTTGCCATACAAAGCACACACCAAAGCGAACCCTTGCCATTTACCCAGGGATGAAGGAGCAGGCGAGTAGCACAGCATGGAAAGGGCGGTGAGGAGACACTAAATTCAACTGGAGCGCAAATATCCTTACCGTTCTGCCGGGAAACCAGGGAGGTGGGAGAGCAGGTGGGCTCTCTCCTCTGACTGCAACCTGGGTCCACGATGCCTCACAAGGCTTCCACTCTCGGGATTCTTGAGTGTCTCTTAAGACACTTGAGTTTGAGCACAGGTTTTCCCCTTTTCCCATTGCGTAATTCTTTTTTTTTTTATATATATATATATCTTAAAGGAAGATAGAAGATCATGGAAGCTTTCCTGTTTCTTAATCTAGACAATTTTTCTTTCACTTTTGAAAATGCTCTCCACTTGGAAGGGTTTTCTGGCCAAGAACCCAGGCTCCCTCACAAACTTAACCCGCGAGTGTGAGGGGCCGTCTAGAGAGTCTCTTTTAGAGAGTCAGCTCTGAGGATTCTGGAAGGAGAAACTATATCCTAAAAGTGCCTTTAAAGTCACACGTAATGTGGACAGCAGTCCAGCTTAGACGACAGGTATTCAAAAGTCCCCTTGACAAAGGAGTTATTTAATAATCAAAGAACAATAAGTGTGCTGTAAATTATCAAGTAATTAATAACCATGCCAAATAATCTAAGACCATTGTTTGAAATACTGATAAAAACCCAATCAGGGCTAATGAGATGGCTCAGTGGGCAGTCACATGCTGGGGAGCTCCGTAGCCCATGTTCAATCCCTGGGACCCACACGATAGAAGAAAAGAATGTATTCCCCAAAGTCGTCTTCTGACCTTTGTGCACACACATAGACACAGACGCGTGCACGCGCACACACACACATACACACATACACACAAACACAAACATGCACACACACTAAAAATTTAAAAGATCTAACAATTTTTAAAATTTCACCAAAACCATTTAGCATCTCTGGCTATAAATCTCTATTTTTTGCTGAGATTTATGACCGATATTTTATATCACACCTTCTTTTCCTCCTATTGTTATGAAAACAGAGAGATTCAGAGTGGAAAAGGAAGCAAAAGCCCAGAATAGAAAGTGTGCCTGCTTGAATCTAAAACCCAGAAAGAACTAGACGGGAGTAAAATGATACTATTACATTTATCACTATCATTAACTCTGCTCTGATGGAAGACACTGCTTCTTCTGGGCACGAAAACAGAACTGCCCCAGCCTTTTTGACTCAGAACAATGGATTTGCAGAGCAATTGGCCTTCCCAACGCTCGCTCGACATCTCCTGGAGGAAGGTCATGGAAAGCCTGGAACTGCCTACGTCCCAGACAGGCACGGTGGTAACTGTTTCCCTTCTCCATTACCCAGAGCCCACGGATTTCCCTGTGGATGGAGGAGACGCCCAGCTTGCATTTTTGTAGTTTTGAATTGATTTGCCTCTGCTGGAGGATGGGGTCCAGGAGCAGTGAACAGGGAGGAGGGCGTGAGGGAATCAAAGAAGTGACTATGCATTCCTTGGAAAAGAGAAAGGGACATTTCTACCCACAGGGGCGTGGGACTCATTAGGCATATGGTTGGAAAAGACCTCTGCTTCTCAGGCTTCATAGGCGTTGATATTTTAGACAAACTCATAAATATCTTTGTCATTCTTTCTCCAATTTTTTTTTTTTTTGAGGATGGCAGTGTATCAAGATAAAAACAGACACAGGTTTCCTGTTTGCCTCATTTCGAGAGTTTGACTTTTCAGAGAAAAAAAGCTTCCTGGTGAGAGAGACTTCTGGAAATTCACGGCTAGATCCATCGTCGCCCTCATTAGTCACTTAGGGTACCCGGCATCCCCCGCATGTTCTCAAGTTCCCTGTCTGTTATTCCCAGCAAGATAGCAGACTCCTGAAGTCTGGAAGCTTCCTTTTTCCTTCTCTTCATCCTCCCTCCCCTGCCTCTAGGCTCAACAAACGTTCTGAAGAAAAGGATCGTCTAGCCTGAAAGCTTCCTGAAGGGCTTCAGAATTCTTCTTCTTCTTCTTCTTCTTCTTCTTCTTCTTCTTCTTCTTCTTCTTCTTCTTCTTCTTCTTCTTCTTCTTCTTCTTCTTCTTCTTCTTCTTCTTCTTCTTCTTCTTCTTCTTCTTCTTCTTCTGCTGCTTCTGCTTCTTCTTCTTCTTCTTCTTCTTCTTCCTCCTCCTCCTCCTCCTCCTCCTCCTCCTCCTCCTCCTCCTCTTCTTCTTCTTCTTCTTCTTCTTCTTCTTCTTCTTCTTCTTCTTCTTCTTCTTCTTCTTTTCTTCCTCTTCCTCTTTTCCCTCTTCTCTCCTTTTTCTTTTTCAAATTCTTCTTTCATATGTTACATCCCAACTGCAGTTTCCCTTCCCTCCCGTCCCCCTTTCTCACCCAGATCAACCCTCCATCGCCTCTCAGAAAAGAGCAGGCCTCCCAAGGGGATATCAACCAAACATGGCATAATATTCTATAATAACACCAGGCACATACCAACATACCGTCCTATCAAGGCTGGACGAGGCAACCCAGCAGAGGAAACAAAGAGACAGAGACCTCCCCTGCTTCCAGCGTTAGGACTGCTAACAGTGTCGGCAAGAACACCTAGCTACCCAGCCACAACACATACGTAGAGGAATTAGGTCAACCCTCCCCCGCCAGGTTCCCTGATCTCTGCAAGCCCCATGAGTTTCAGTCAGTTGATTCTGTGGGCTGTGTTCTCATGGTGTCCCTGACTCGTCTGGTTTCTCTGGTCGATGTTTCTAGAGTCCTCCGCAGGACTGCCCAAGAGTCAAAGATTCCATGCAGTCATTTGAGCAGGCTTGCCTTTCAGTCCATCACCAGAGTTACCGCGCTTCTACTCGGTGTCAGCCCCAGCGACACACAAGTGCACATCTCATTCTCATACTACGTGTATGTTATAGTTAAACATAACATAAACATATGTTATAGTTAAAATCCCTTACTGCTATGCCTGTGACTCCACATGGCCACATCCGTGTATGCCTTAGAGTTCTAGAAATAGAGGCAGTTTAGGGCACCGTGCTTAAAGTAAGTCAACCTGATATTGGCTGGGTCTGGTTGGCTTCAAAACCAAGTTTTGATTTGGTGAAGGCTTAACAGAGGAAGGCCAGTTTCTCAGTGAACATCCTAACCCAAGCAGCGTGAAGAAACTTGAATTACTTCATGTTACTAAAGTCAACATGAAGTAATTCAATTATTTCTAGATGGGTTGAAATTCTTCAGTCTACATAGCCAGTGATTTACCTTCATTTCTGTAATTGCATGTGTATACAGGTGTTTGTGCGTATGTGCATATATGTGTGCATAGAGATATGTGTATATAGATGTGTGTGTTTGTGTGTCCACGTGTACAGAGGTATATGTATGTGTACATGTAAGTGTGTATGTGTTCACATGTGTACAGAGGTATGCGTGTATACAGGTGTGTATTGTTCACACGTGTACAGAGGTATGTGTGTATTGTTCACATGTGTACATATATGTATACAGGTATGTGGGTGCACATGCATACAGAGGCGTGTGTATATATGTGTGTCTTTAGGTGTTTGCACATATGCTTGCACTTACATACATGTATATATGTTTTTAGAAGCCAGAGAAAGACCCTAGGGATTGTTCTTTGGTTGCTGTCCACTTTGGGTTTTGAGGCAGGGTCTCTCCCTGTCCCGGAGCTTGCCAAATAGGCTAAGCCGGCTGTCTAGGGAGCCCAGAGATTTTCTGTTTCCACCTCTGCAGCACTGGGGTCATGCCACCACTCCTGGGTTCTTTCACGCGGGACCTGGGCTTGAACTCAGGTCCTCACGCTCTAAAGGCGAGAGCTGTACTTCCTCTTGTAGTTTCTTCATTGTGTCTATAGCTGCCCTTCACAATGCCGGTGTGTTATTTACGTGTATTCTAAGATGAGACAATGTTTCTAGACTCTATTTGAAGAAAGACCAGTTTTCTGAACATGTTAATCCATCAAGAGAGATTGCTTTTGTGTAAAACTTATTAGAAAATTAAAAGGGAAGCATATGAGCTTTTATTCTAAAATAGATTCAACAGGCATAAAATGCCATAAAAAATCCACAACCGTTTCCATGCCCAATCTGTATCCCTTAGATCTTTCTGAAGATGGCAGTTGTGGGACTGTCTCCAATCCACAAACTATGCTCTGAATAGCTCTCCTGTGCTAGGGTGGAGGTTGTGTGGCAAGGAGGTCCTTATATTTGCTGCAGTACAGAGGTCCTGCTTGGGCCTGGGCATTTTGACGGTTTTATCAGAGAACAGCTATAGAAAGCAGATGCATGGAAAAATGCAAAGAAGTAGCAAGAAGTTCTCTCAAAGGAGACTTTTGTCTGATAGGTAATTTAATTGGTTATGGGGGAAAAAAATCCCCCAAAATCACACAAGACATCATTGTCTTTAATTCAACTTTGTCCTGGAGTTTTGAGACCAGTTTGGAGTTGGGACTGTCCATCTGTGCTCGTCACTTATTGTGTGCTGTTGGCAGCAGATGAGACCTTTCGTAGTTAACTCAGATACTCTGGCCAAAGTCTAGGGAGTCATTTTCTCTGCCTGCACAGAAGAGTCTTCCACCCCTTGAAATTCTGCTTCCTTTACCCTACAACATAATGACCACAGTCTGTCCCTCGGCAGCTGCCGCTGCAAAATGTAGGGGCGACTCTTTACTATTATTTATTTATTTATTTTTGCTAGTTAAAATGATTTCTAAGACAAGCTTGTGGTTTCGCAGATGGTCGGCTTCCCCGTGCCCTTCGCCATCAGTGGCTGGCATTTTGGGGGTGTATCTCCTTTGAGCTACTTCAAGGAAGAAGTCAAGTGATGAGAGAAAACTCCAGGGCTCCGTGCACCAGAGAGAAAGATGTTTTGAGGGGTTCCTGTTGACCCAGAATGAGTCTAGGATTCGGAAGAGGGTAATGATGCCACATGCTGCACTGGCCCTGGTGACAGTCTGTCTACAGGGAGAGATCTGGTGGTGACAATGATATCCTGGAGCACACAGGTCCCAGAGCTTTCACCAAGGACACATGCTGGGGTGAGCGAGAATGGGTTCCTGGGAATAGTGACAACATCGAGAAGGCTGGCCCTTGCCAGTTGTGGGCTGTGCTGCATGTCCACCAAGTATTTTATCTCAATCACCAGATCTTCCGTAGCCCAGGAGAGCAGCTCTCACCAACACCTGCTTGTAATACCCTGCAGTCTTTATCATTATTTATTTACTTGCATAGGAGACAGCCTCGTGTGGCCCAGGCTGACCTAGAACCCATCACAAAGGAAAAGATGACCTTGACTCTCTAACCTTCCTGCCTCCGCCTCCCTAGTGCTGGTACTACGGGCAAGTACCACCTCCTCTGGCTTGTGTTGAGCTGGGATAGAGGTGGCTTTGTGCACGCCAGGCCAGCACTCTACCAAACAAGCCGCATTCCCAGCTCCTGCCGTATGATCTTGGGCTAACGTTCTCTGGGGCCAACAGTTTCCTTAGTCACTCACCTGCAAGTCTAGTGGGATTGCATGAAGTTTGTAATTGTGGCTAAAAACAAAAGGAAATGAACGAAGCAAGTGTGCATGTGTGGCTTTATTCCTTCAAGAGGCCTACCGACACAGGCTTGAGGGGAAAGCTCCCTGCTGGGTGCACAGTCGGAATGGTACTGTTACCAGAACAGGAACCTCCCTGGAGATTTCTTCAAAGGCTGTGCCAACTCCGAGTCTTCTGGAAATGGGATATCAACCCTGGTGATTAAAGGCCCTGGGGAGGTTTATGGAATGTGCGGATCTTAGGGCCTGAATTCAGTTTGATTATGGGGGTTGGGAGGGACAGCACCCCTAAAGAGAGACTTAAGACTTTTTTAGGGCTCGTGTGTGTTTAAGGGTTCCATCCCTCTGGACGGTTCTGGCGTTTCTATTCTTTTCTTGTGCAGCTGGTAGAAAAAGGGCTATGACAGCATAACTCCCTGAAAATTCATTTGAAAATAAAATTAGGCTTCTTAGATATGCTCTCCTTTGTCTGGGTCTGACTCCACACTGTGGTTGAGCCGGTTCTCCTCACAGTTTGTCAATATTGATGAAGGATCTACAGTTGGTTGGAGTATGTCTGGACTCCCGTGCTGGACTGTGCAGGTCCAAGCAGCTGGTGCCTTTCCAGAGACTGCCCACCGTCTCTGCTCACCCCCCAACGGTGACCTCCCTGTGGGCTCTGCACTTCGGAGAGTCTGAACTGGCTGAAGATTTTTCTCCCCTAAGCTCTCTGGCTTTGGGGCTTTTGAAGCTGTTCATGATGGGACTTTTACCCCCTTCTATACCTTTGACTTGAAGTGGTTGCCCATCTTCCATGTCCCCTTTGAATAATAGTTTCTTTTTGCTACAGAGACTCAGTTTGTAGCCAGAGCTCTCCTTGGTCTCTGTCTTCCTCCTCCTGAGCCCGGAGATGACAGATGTTAACATCACACGCTATTCTCAGCTTTAGGAGATCCTTTTCCTAAACTGTTTTCATTTTCTTCTGCAAGACAGGATTTCTAAGTTTGCCCACTTCCTCGTTCACTGTTTCTTGGTTATTGCATCTATAGCAATCCGTCTTCTTAAGGAAGACACGAATGAAATAAAAATTTCCTCCTTTCTGGTGTGCGGGAAGTCCATTCAACCCTCCCTTCTCTTTCACCTCCCATTTGTCAGGCTGTCTCGCCCGTCACCGAGGCCAAAAAAGTTCCATATGAAATTTATTTCCTGTACAGATGTGTGTGTGCGCGTGCGTGCGTGCATGTGCATGCACGTACGCATGTACACACATGTGTGTGGTTGGGAGACCAGAATTCAATGTCGTTAGTTTCCATCAGTTGAGACGAAGGCTCATTGAACCTGGAGCTCACTGGCTGGTCAGGCTAGCTATCCTCCTGTCTCTGCCCCCTTAGCAATGAGATCGCAGGTATGAATCAACACACTGGACTTTTTATGTGGGCGCAGGTGATCCGAAAGCTGGGAATCTGCACTCTGGTCTCTGTGATTGCATGGCAGGTGCATCACCTGTGGAGCCGCCTCCCCAGCTCCCCTTCCTCATGCACCAACAGTGTTCAGATATCTGTAGGATCCCCTAGTGAGCAGACTCACTGGTCCCTCTAAAGACCTAGGTAAGAGTCTGGCTGTGGTTTTTATGGAGGGACAGCTAGCAGATGTTTTAGGGTTTTCAGCCTAGATGTTGGAATTGCCTGCTGCGGTGAGAAAGGTTTTCCCACACAGGAAAACTCAAAACAAATGAGCATGACTATGGGCCAATAAAGTTTTATGAACATCGAAACTTGAATTTCATATGATTTTTACATATCACCTTTCTGTGGCTCAGAGCTGTAGAAGGGCAGCTGCGAGACCGAATTTGTCTGCTGTGCTGGCTTATTGATCTCTGATCTAGACCGCGAGAGCCATCTTAGTGAATTCTGGTCCTTAGGTTACCGTATCAGAATGGCTTAGGGTTGGGCAGGGTAGATAACTTGGTTGGTAAGAGTGCATGTCTTGCAGGCATGGAGACTTACTTACTTGAGTTCCACCCCCAGAACCCTCAGAAATTGGCTAGGTGGGTATGGCAGTCCCAGCTGGCAAGATGGTGTAGCAGCCTGCCAGGCAAGTTTGAGGCCGGTGATAGATCCTGACTTTAGAAAAAGGTCCCAGCATCTAAGGAGTGATGCCGAGTTTGTTGCCTGCTCTACACACACACAGCAGCCAAGACTCTGTCTTTGGAACTTTCTAGATGCAGAAAATGTGAAACTCGGGCTTTCTGCCTGTTCACATTTAAAATACCTCCTTCGCAAGGATATTGGTGTACGAGGCAAGTCTTATTTAAATTAATCTCCGTAAAAATAAGAGACTTTCATAGAGAGGAAACACACATTGAACACAATATGTATGAGACGAAAATGTAAATAAGAAATTAACTATGTTTCCATCCCAAATACCAACGTCTGCAGCTGAGCCACTGGTGCCCACAGGAGATGCAGGAGAAATCGCTTTTATTAGGAGCTCACGGTTCCGAAGGGCAGATGCTCACATTGCCTGTACAGCCTCATTCATCGGACACAATGGAGGTAAAGCAGCCTCCTCTAGGGAGAAGAAAGGCCATCTGGAGGGCTGTGCCCATGGCGGCTTTTTGGCTAACTCAAATCAGTTGAGACAGGAATAGGACTCCAACTGAACAGACAGGCCTGGCGGCTTCTGATCTGCAGCCAGTCACCTGCATCTTGTGAGTTCTCATCAAAGTTTAAAAGGCAGGAGGGGAGTGGGGAGCATCTTGAGAACCCCTTGTGTTCCAGGGGCTCTGCTCTGACTTTGGTCCCTGGACGAGGTTACTGAGTTTTCACCTGTGTGCTGTGCTGTGGGTACCAGGGAGGACTTTCTTGTTTAATCCTCACAAGAGGTACGCTAAGCAGCCACATTCTCAGCTCAGGAAACCGAGGCTCGCAGAATATTATAAGTCTTCACCTAGGGTTAGTGCGGTGGGAGATGTGAACTCAGGGCTCTGCGCCCGGGAATTACGCTATCTAGACGGAATGAAACCAGGTTTTAATAGTTGTGTTTTAATCTGTTTGTTTTGCTGAAGAAGGAACTAGAGACTGAGTTCTGGACTCTGGACAAAGACATCCAATTTCATCCCAAAAAAGCCGGTGCTCCCACGTGGCAGCGTGTTAAGTCAGGAGACACCCATGATCTTGCAGGTCACTGAGCCGGCCTTGAATAGCTCTGAATCACTATGCCCAGGGGAGATGTGGTTTGGTTACCTTAAACATTAATGTTTGTTTGGTAACCCATAAGCCAGATAACCAGTAAGGAGGAACAGTGGCAGAGGGTGCTCGCGAGGGGAACGGAGGTCTTGGCCACTGTGACTCCACTAGGCAGGGCACCTCGAGGCTGGAAAAAGGAGACAGACAGAAGCCGAGGTTGCAGATGTGGATTTCAAGGTCACCCAGTTGCTCATGGTCATGGATCCCCCAAAGCTAGGGAGCAGGTGCCCACAAACCGTCCTTTGAATGACATATATTTAAATGAGTACATTCTTTGTTGTTGTTGGTTTTCCTTTTCTTTTTCTTCTTTTGCGGCCCTTATTAATTTCTCAAGTTAAAGAGCATCTTCAAGTACGGCTCCAGGGAAAGACACCGGAGCTAATTAGAGCAAATGCTGTGTTAATCTCATCAGCCTGATGAGCTGGGGCCGATGAATTCTCCCCGAGCGGGAGAGCACCGTCGGCGTCACACTCAGGCGACTCCAGACGTTCGGGGAGAAAACAATGCTGCCCTTATGATCTATCAACACCAATTTCAAGTCTAATTACACGTGCAGAACAGCTCTTTCTAAGGCCTGGACTCTTTTAAAAGGGCAGGAATGACAAGCACTATTTCTGGCCACCTCCTTTAGGGACACAGTTTCTTGTAAGAAGTCAAATGGTTTAAGTGTTTCACAAGAGGGAGACACACGTCTACAGAACATCTCTTGGCATTCGGGTGTGAGCCTTGATTTTCACAACTGAACCACCAATAGTCAGCCCTGAAAACTATATATATAACTAGCATTATACAGACTGAGAGCTTATATGGATGAATATTTATCTGCATGTACATATATGTATGTGGTGACAATTGTTGAATAAAGAAGTCGTGGATTTAAAAGGGCACAAGGAGTGGTATGTGAGAAGGTTTGGAGGAAAAAAGGGAAGAAAAGAAAAATAAAGAAAACATTTCTCTCTTTAGCTTTAACAAATATGTAACTGTTTTTATAAGCAATTTTCTCACTATGGATATGGACCAAAGTTTGTATTTTTCTATCGGTCAGTCTGACATTTGTTCATAAACAGTAATTTCTCAAGGTATTGAAGGAATGCATTTGAATTCTAGGCTCTTAAAGAAAGAGAACAGAAATGTGTTGGTGTAGACGGGCAGGGTGGCTTATGCAATTCTTTGTCTCACAACCACAACGACAACAAAACCAAAACCCAGCACCACCGGGAGCACGCCGTTCTTGTCCCCTGGCGCCAGCTCAGACCCTGGGCATCTTTGGGTTCTGAGAAGGCACCAAGGGTGTGGTTCCCTTTCATCTCCCCCCAGATGAAGCCATCAGAAGCCTTCCTGCTTCTGTGCCTTCTCAGCGAGGCAGGTTTTCGGGACACAAACCTCAGTCTTATAAACTACCGTGCCTAAGGGAGATCTGTATCGACCAGATGCAAATATCTTCTACCCATTTATAAGAGCCCATTGTGGCGCCGCAATCAGCCGCCCGGCAGAACAAACTGTATGCTGGAATATGCCAATTTTAACTGAAGCAGTGTCACGCAGGAAGTATTTAGAGGCTGGAGAGGACTCTGCATGTCTGAGCTGGGGTGCAGAGAGACTGGCCTCCCCGTACAGGGTGCAGAAGACTGGATGGCGAGAGAGGCAGTACGCTGCTGGATTAACTGAAGATTCAGCTGACGTGGGCAGCAGCAAGGAGAGAAGACGGGAGGCAGCAAGAGCAGAAGTGTTCCTGGTTGTCGGAAAGATTCAGAACGCTCCCTACCGCAGGGGCTTCTTCCGGGCATTTTGGATGGGATCCTTTCGAATGCGAACCTGTCCCCTCAAACAGAGTATTTCAGCATTTCTGGTCCCTGAGTGTCCAATACTGTAAAAATTATGTTTTACATTAGCCAATGGAGGAAAAATGCCTGGGTCGTAAATAAAAAGCATCGAAATTAATTCTTGCCATCTTGAAGATGAACTATAATGTATAGATTCTTCTTTTGTTTTACTAGCTAATGCTGTAACTGCGTTTCTGAGTCTGCAGCTTACTGGGGGAAATAGGGTAACTTTTCCCTGCGACTGGCAACTGCTTTGAATAATCCCTCAAGTGTGCTAATTTATAATGATACAGTTCCTAATCCTTTGTTCCGGAAGGTTCCACAAGCTCTTGTGTGGACCTAACTTTGCAAACTTCATTTTAAAGAAGGGGCTTCATCTTAAGCCAAATGGGTGATCCCCAGAAACGTGCCGCAATAGCAGAAATTTGAACAGATACCCTAAAAACGGCCAGTTCAGAAGACAGGGAGCAGGGCCGTAAAATATAATGAGGTCCAGATGTTCTTGGGAGGCATCCTGTCCTTGAAGATACCTTGTCAGTAATTTATGGCTCTTTGTTAGGTTCAGGAGGTTGGGAGGTGCCACAGGTAAGGAAGTGCAGATATTGAGTGAAGCCTGTTTCCCCAAGAATAAATCTCTTAAGTGATTCATGGGATAAGGTGGAGATGTACAGACAGACAGACAGACAGACAGACAGACAGACAGACAGACAGACAGACAGAAACACACACATAGATGACCTTTTAGGAGCAAACATAGAGGACCATCATTTAGAGAGCAACACAGAATCAAGCAAAGTTTCCTGTAGGTCGGGAGAAATAGGGCAACACTCAGGCTACAGGCAAGATGGGAGAACTATAAAGGTGAAAGAAAGGCATTAGAGGGTGTTTATAGTAAGCAGGATGCTAACAGAGCAGGGGAGCGAGTGATGGGCTGGTGCCACGTGGGATTTCTAGGTCAAGGTGAAATTAATGTGAATGAATGGAGGACCTACAGGGTCTTTTTCTGGAAATCAGAGTGGAAGCAGGGAGGATGGACCAGTTTCTAAAAAGCAAGGAGGAAGAGAGGAGCCCTTCCTGGGATGGTGACATACCAGACTACCTGCACAAATGCTGATTAACTTAACACATATTCATGGCCAAGAATATACTCATTGTATTTAGCGTTTCCATGTGCCGGCATGTAGATTTACATGCCAAGTAGCAAGTGGGATTTAGTAGGCATTCAAATCTCTTTAAACCATTGGCATATGTATTTTTGGATATTTTTTTTAAACATGTGAAAATCTGTATAGGTAAAATCTAATATTCATCCAAAAATTACAGCCATTTAACTGAAACCAGCTCATTTATCCTTTGATCAGTGAATTTTATTTGAAATTTCGAGTGTACTGCTTCAGAGCAAGTTTTCCGAATCTTGCATTCGATGATACTCTATCTCATAGAACTGCTTTTGAAGCAAAATGCATTACAATGCCCATTGCAACTCACCCTCCTGGAAATGTAAAACTGATTTATCTAATGCACTACAAAGTTCTGTACAAATGCGCCAACGTGGTGAAATAATGTTAATTAGGATGAGAGACAAAATATGATATATTTTCTTTAAGTTTTAGAGCAATTAGTATAACTGTTACTAATGTGGCATAATAACTGCAATTATTTCCATTTGCATTTTTGCTGGGATTTATATTCGTTAAAAGTCCGTGGTTTCGTATTCTGCAATATGTGAAAATGAACATCACTTCATAGTGTTTTATAGCCAGATAATGCAGTAGGTGATTTCATTTACTTAGCTAACAGGTTTTTTTTTTTTTTTTTTTTTTTTGGTTTTTCGAGACAGCGTTTCTCTGTAGCTTTGGTGCCTGTCCTGGAACTAGCTCTTGTAGACCAGGCTGGCCTCGAACTCCCAGAAATCCGCCTGCCTCTGCCTCCCAAGGGCTGGGATTAAAGGCGTGCGTCACCACCACCCGCCCGGCTCCAAGCGCCTTACATGCATGCACTGTGATTCACAGTATTCCCAGAGCCCTCCTGAGCAGACTATCTGGAACTCTCTGGTATGCACACACTCCACTTAAATTTCTGCTCTCACAAATAAGCAATGAGCACCCTCGAGGCAGCCTGTCCATTTCGACATGGCTAGCACCTTTTCCAAGCTACTGCTTACTATACTATCCTGGCAGAGAAGTGTGCAATCTTTGTTGTGATTTAAAAGCCTTTATATTTGTCTATTATTTAGTTTTGGTTTTCCAAGACAGGGTTTCTCTGTGTAACCAACCCTGACTGACCTATATTCACTCTGTAGACCAGGGTGGCCTCGAACTCACAGAGATCCCCCTGCCTCTGCTTCCCAAGTGCTTGCTGGTATTAGAGGAGTATGCCACCACTGCCCAGTGATTTAAAAGCCTGGGAGAGTTTGAGATTTTCTCAGAACATTTATTATATATTAGTTACTTTTAGATTTGACTTTATAGTACTTCCTTAAAGCACTCACACCGATAATGATAAAGGGAGAAGTATAATTTCTCAAAAATCATAGTATATGAAATCTACACACATGACAGATTGGAACACGGAAGAGGCTTTGCTCCTGAGAGACCAGAAACAAATGAAAAAAAAAAAAACCAAATCAGTTTTAATTTTTTCCAACTGGCTTCAATGGTCATATCAATGCAAAAGATGCAATCTTGTCAAAGTGACCCTGTTGTCAAATTCGATTCTAGGTCATCAGTCTTATTTACACTGTACTCGACACAATTTTCCTACCTTGATGTGGGAGTGATTTCTTATTAATAAAGAAACTGCCTAAGCCCATTGATAGGCCAACCCTTAGGTGGGTGGAGTAAACAGAACAGAATTCTGGGAGAAGGAAGCTGAGTCAGTGAGTCGCCATGATTTTCCCACGCCAGGCAGACGCAGGCTAGAATCTCCCCAGTAAGCACACCTTGGGGTGCTACACACCTTATAAGAAATGGGCTAGTCCAGGTGCGAGAGTTAGCCGAGAAGAGCTAGCCAATAATGGGCCAGGCAGTGTTTAAAGAATACAGTTTCCATGTAATTATTTCGGGTATTAAGCTAGCCATGTGGGTGGCCGGGTGCCGGGGACGCACAGCCCTGCTGCTCCGTATTACTACACTACCTTTCATCTCACAATAATTTTCTTTGTAAAGCCGTTGGAGGACTTGTTTCCTCTTCTTTACAAGCCATGTTATCTTAACATGTATTGGTTTCTTCCTTGACTTTGAAAAGTGGAGATTCTGATGCCCAGTGCTTGAGGACCAGGTGTCCTGAACACGTCCTTCAGGTAGGGTCCCCAACCTCACTTTGACTCAGAGAAGAACTAAACAGAGATTTCTCAAAAGAAAAAATGACTGAGAGAAACTAAGGACTGCAGGAAAAGGTCAATATCCTTGTTCACCAGGAAAATATAAATTAAAACTACTTGGAGATTTCATCTTGTCCAGGTCAGAAAGGCTAATTTCCACAAACCAAATGTAAACGGATGCAGTCACTATGGAAACCAGTGTAAGTCGATCTACCATACGACCCTGACATTCCACTCCTTGGCGTGTACCCGAGGCTACATCGTAGTACAGAGATCCCTGCTCATTCTTGCTCACTGCTACTTTAGCACAGTAGCCAGGTTATGGAAACAGCCTCGATGCCTATTAACTGATAAATTGATAATGAAAACGTGGTACATTTATTTATACAGTGGAACATCATTCAGTTATTAAGAAAATAAGATTTTCAGATAAATGCTTGGAACTGGAATAATCATCCTGTTTGAGGAAAACCAAAACCCAGAAAGACAAATGTTGTATGTTTTTTCTCATACGTGGATGCTAGCTGTGTATCTTCCAATAAGTCTATTTAAGTTGGATTGCCCATAGACACCAGGAAACCAGTCAAGGGCCATGGTAGAAGGGGAAGAACACAGTTAAGGTAGAAGAGAGAACTCAGGTGGTGTGAAGTTGGGAATAATGAAGCAGAAAGCCCGGAGTGGGGTGGGAGATGGAGAGCGGGGTGAAGAGGGAAGATGGGGTGTATGACTAACAATAAAACCCCCTCGAAAGGCACATGGATGCCAAACACTGTTGAAGCTGCCAGGAATATATACATATATAGATATAAACAGAGCTCAAAAGCTTTTGCCTGACAACAGGGGTCAAGGACTGTTATCCAGACACCACAGGCTTTCAAATCAAATGCCCAGTTCCAGGCATAGGCTCCTGGAGTTGTTGGTCAGTGGGAGCCACACGGATGCTCCTCAAACATTAAGGGTTACTGCTGCTGCTGTTGGTTACTCTCCACATCTGGATAGTAAGACGATTATTGAGGAATCCGTATTATCAAGTCAGCGAGCACGGAGAACTCAAGCTGGTACTCCCCTGGAAGCTTTATTCCGATTGGGTTTCTTTTATGGTGTTGGATGTGCTGTGTCTAGTATTGAGAGAGAAAAATCATCGGTCCTACCCAGCTGTGAATTCTGCTGACCGCAGTAAGGACCAGTTTAGCAAGATAGGCCCACAGGTCCAGGAGAGATGGGAATGTCACATGAGTAACCAACCACGTGTTGGCTGGATTTAAAGTTCATTACCCAAGACAGAATTCACGTTTGGCACCAATAGTGGGTTCAAGATCTTGGAACTAGGTAGGCCTAGGCTCTAGAGGTGATATTATTACTGGTCTTCCTGTTAAATGGACATAGTATTAAACTACCCTCAAAGGCTTGTCATTAAACCTGTAGTGTAGTGCGTCTCTCAGCCCCCATCAGAGAAGATTCTTTTACAGGAGATTGTGATTAACAGAGAGAATAAGAGACGGTGGGGTGCGCTGCTTCAATGGAACATGGCAGCCACTCCTCCCAAGGCTCAGGGATCACTGTGGAAGAGATCTCTTCAGAGCTCTGCTCCGTGGATGATGCCTCTCAAACACTCTGAATTATCTTCGTAAAAGGGAGAAAACATATTCACGCACAAACACTTGTTACTCTTTGTCAGCCTCAGAAAGGAGGACACTGGTCTGTGAGAACCTCTGGGGACACTTCCTGGGGGAAGAAAGAAAACTTTGCTAATCCAATTGATTTCAGTTTATGAGAGGTTTACAAATTAAATGGTCTCAGTCTCGCTTTAACAGCGTAAGAGCGAAAGGCAGGCATGGTTGGACGGCAGCCGTCACCTTGAGTTTGCTTTACTCCAGAGACCAAACAGCAGCCTATGTGGGCTAAGAGTCAAATGATTCTTGGTTTCCCAGGGGGTTCGAACACCAAAAAACGAAGCATTGATGAAGAAATTGATGTTTCTTGTATCGTTGAAATAGAAAAGTCATTAGCAAACCCAATTAAAAATAGCACTCATGATAGACGAGAAGACTAGAAGCCCGCGGATAAAGTAGATTCTGCAAAAATAGAGAGCGCTTGATATGATTCCATCAAAACACACTTGGAGACACGAATAAAACGGGTACTTTCATAGGATAACAAACATTTTAAAAACTGAACTCAGGAAAACCAGAAACTCTAGAAGATAAATCAGTGTTGGAGAAAGTCAGTCAGTCATAAAAGGTGCCAATCCTTCCTTCAAACAGAACCAAATCAAAGCTTGCTGAGAGACAAAGACCTGAGTAATTTCAAAGGTTCTATCTTCAAAGACTTGGGGCCTCTGGTGCTAGTTCCGCTACTTCACAGGAAGGACAAGCTGACGCTTTCCTCGTGGCCGAGAAAAAGAAGATGACAGATCATCAGCATATGCAAATGTTGATGTAAATGCATATGCAAACACGCAGAATTTAGGGGTCCATGATAACCATACTCTATTTAGATTGCGTGTAGTTTATCCCAGGAATGAACTCAGGTATCGGGCTTGGTGGCTAGCTCCTTTATGGTGATACTTTATTTATATCTTAACTCACCTGAAGATGAGAGGGTAAGACGAAGCCACTAGAGGCCAGGCAGTGGTGTCACACACCTTTAGTCCCAGGATTTGGGGGACAGAGGCAGACGGATCTCTGTGAGTTCAAGGCCACCCTGGGCTATAGGAGATCAATGCAGAAACAGATCCAGGTGGTGGTGGCTCACACCTTTCATCCCAGTGTTTGGGAGTCACACACCTTTAATCCCAGCACTAGAAGGGAAAATAAGACAGGAGGTAACAAAGGCTCAGGGCTCAGTATGCAGTCACCCAGCCTTGGTAGAGGTAAGACATCTTTAGTAGCTTGACTGTTTTGCTTTTCTGGTCTTCAGCTTGAACCCCACTATCTGTCTCTGGGTTTTTATTATTCATCTACACACCTTTGCCTGCTGAGCCATCTAGCCAGCTCTTATCATTTTCTAAAAATAAAAAAAAAAACATTTCAATGAAATAGGAATTGAATGTATTTTCTGGAAGTGGCAAACACTGCTCTGGAAGGAAAGCCAGTATTGTGTTTAACAGGATTAAGACGTGACTTTTTTTTTTGTTTTTGTTTTTATTTTTGTTTTTCGAGACAGGGTTTCTCAAGACGTGACTTTATTAAACTCATGAGGAAAACAGTTTTTCCATAATCTAAATGACTGGTGTTCTAAAAGAAATAAGGATCTGTTTCATTGACTGTAAAGGAGGTATGAAAACAAGAAATCAGAAGGTGTCTAGCATCGTGGAACAGCCCCATAATTCAAGCACTTGAGAGGCTCAGGAAGAGATAGAGTGTGTAGGGCCAGCCTGGGTTACATACAAAAATAAAAACTGCAAAGGGGGAGAAAAAAGCCAAAAGAACACCCAACCCCTCAAACAACAGAAGGTGAGGGTATTTGTTATTTGTGTGTGATGTTCATATATGTTCCCAAAGCCTAGGGAACAGAACAAAAAAGATGCAGAAATAAGAAGATATATTTGTGAGGGCACACATAAAATTAACATTCAAGAAAAAAAACATAGATTAGGTATCTATGTTCTAGTCATGAAATGGGCTTAATCATTTACTTTATACTTTTCTTCTTCCAACAGAATATCAACACCACAAGAGAGAGATATTATTAATTTATTACTTTATCTTTGAAATCCTTTACAACAAGAAAGAAGAAAGAAGAACAAGAGTTGGCCAGATGGATCAGCAGGTAAAGTCACCTGCTGCCAACAGGAATGATTCCCAGGAGTTCTCCTCTGACATCCAGTGCCTTCCAATAAACAAGTAAGTACATACATAAATAAGTAAAGAACTGCAAAAATATGTTAGTAAGTAAAATAATAAGGAGAGATGAAAATATCTAACATAATGGCATTGAAGAGAAGGAACGAATTTGTACTATGTGTACCATGGAGGTGCAGTGTTGTGCAGGGACAGATGGTAAAGACGCAGAAAAGAATGGACGGTGACACTAGCCACTGGCGGGTTTCTGATTTAATGATAAAACATAAGAAGAAATACTTTCCAGCTCACACACAATGTTTCAACGTGAATTCATTTAAAAAGGGAGCACCTAGGCCATTCTGTAAAACTCCGTGCATGTAAAGGGCTGGCACCACATAAAATTTATCCTGAATAAAATTATTAGAAATTAAAACCAGAAAAAATCCAGAGAATTCAAAATGTTTGAAGAGGAAAAAGAGCAATTCTAGTAGAAATTGCAAGGGAAAATGAAACGTCTTCAGCTGAGTGGAAAGGGAAAACATGGTATTTCCAAATTTATGGAGTTCAGTTAAAGAGATGTTCAGAGGAAATTTATAGCTAAATGCTTTATTGAAGAGAAAAATAGAGCCACTGGTCTGAGGACAGACCTCGAAAAGCTATAAAGGGCCAGTAAATCAAGCACGCTGCTGAAACACGAGATGGCAAGGAACACAGTAAAAGATATGGAAACAAAACCGCAGAGAAACAGGATCAATCTTCCCGAAAAATTATTCTGTAACATTGCTTCAAAATTTATACTAACAAATTCAAATCCTTACATAAATGATATAAATTGCCCACAGGTACATAAATTATCAGAGCTAGTTTGTAAAGAGACGGAAAATTTGAACAGACCTGAGTGAAGAAAAGAAACCGAGTTACCTACTGAAAATGAATTTAACCAAAGTGCAGCTTGGGTGCCTGCATTGGTGATTTCATCCAAATGTTCAAGGAAGAGAAAAGCCAGACCCTCTCAGAATAGAGGGGACTGGGCGGGATATATTTTCCAGCTCATTTTAAGAGACTGCTATTATTCTACCATCAAAGACAAAGACCATAAGAAACAGACACAACGTTCTCTGTCCATCCCCAACAAAAACACAGGCAACAACCAGCAACGTTCAAGAACATACCATGGTCAGGTGGTGCAGTGTCCAGAACACAGAACTAGAATCTAAGCCATGTTATACACTCACTATATTAACAGAACAAAGGGTGGGAACTACCCAAGCATTTCAGTGCGTGCGGAAGACATGTTTGAGGGGGCTGAAGACCCACTGATTACAAAAAGCAGCATCCAACTAAGATTGATAGGATTTTTCTCAACTTGATAGGGGGCACCTAAAATCCTTATACCTAATTTAGTAAATAGTCCAAGATGAATGATTTCCCCCAAACCAGCAGCAACAACAAAAAGCACACCTCTTGAGATGTCGCCTGTTTAGCATCACACACACTTGGAAATGTAGCGAATTAAGAAGCCCTGACTGACATTAACCGACAACCTAAAGGTGACTAGAATTATCTGGCAGGAGAGCCTCAGTTGAGGAAATGCCTAGATCACATGTCCAAAAGACACTGGGTATGTGTGGGGGTTACTTTGGTTGTTAGTTCATGGATGGAGGAGGGCCCAGCCAACTGTGGGCCATGTCATCTCTTGGCGGGTGGCGCTGAGATTCACGCTAAAGCTAGCCAATTACAAGCTGGCCTGCCTTCCAGCTGGCAAGCAACCGTTTCCAAGATTCCTGCGTCAGCTGATAAGTGAGCTCCTCAGTTGGAAGCAGTGCTGTATGGAAGAGAAAACAGGTGGCCTTGAAGGCCCTGCCGGGGAAGAAGTTGCTTGCCTCAGTGATGGACTATGATGGAGAACTGTAAGCTGAGAAAAGTCATGTCTTTCCCTTTGTTGCAGGCCCAAGAAGGAAAATAAAACAAACTCAAGGAAAATGTGTCAGGGACTTACAAATTCAGAAAAAGGAAAGGGCAGATATAATTATATAGAAAAGATTACAGAACAACAAAAATCATGTATGTTTACATTTATTAGCCAGAAACAAACTGGAGACAACATTAAGAATGTTAAAAGCATCTCTTGCAAATGAGCTGGGTTCTGTTCCCAGCACCCACATGGCAGCTCACAACCGTTCACACCTCTAGTTCTAGAGGGTCTGATGCTCTTCTCTGAATTCTCAGGTATCAGGCATGCACACGTTACACAGACAGACATGAGAGCAAAACACACACACACATAAAATAAACCTAAAATAATAGAAATACTAAGAAGCTTAATACAAGAAGCTAGGGGTTTGTGCTTGAAGACCTTGCTGGGAGAAACTGAAGGGATTTAAACAAATGAGGAGTTGTGTCCCGTTTGTAGGTCGAAAAGTTCAGTCTGAAGCTGGGAAGTTGTTCTGTAATAGAATGGCCTCAGGGGGTCTTTTATTGAACAGAGTAAATACAAAGTCATTGTCTGTGGGATACTGAATCACACACGGAGAATCTACATCACTCTCCCTCGCCACAAGGCTCAGGACCATTTCAAAAGAAGGGGTAGGAAGATGTAGAGAACCAGAGGCTGGAGAGGACCCAAGAGAAGCAGTGTCTTCTGGACATGACAGGGTAGGTGCACTCAGGAGCTCAGGGTACCTGGAGTTGCCTTCACAGGGTCTGGACAAGGCCATACCCCTCAACATTCCAGCATGGAACATCAGGGGCTCCTGAGCCTCCACCCCAACTGAAAAGAGCCAGTTTTCTTTAAGGGTGCGGCCCCCAAGGTCAACCATGCTCTACTGGATGGCCCTACGTCCTGGCATGTATGGTTAATACAAATTGGATTTGCTGGGTTATTAAAAGTATTGGGGGGGGGGAGCATTTAAGAAGTTGGAATAAAGACAGGAGGTGGGGTGGACCTGGGAGAAATTAGAGAGGACTAAGGGATAAATCAGATCAAAATATGTTGCAGACACATAGAAAATTCTAAGTATTAATAAAACCTTTATATTAAAAAGGCCAATTCTAACATCTCTATTTATATGAAAATTCAAAGACCTAGAATAACCCAAACTATTTTGTAAAGGAGGAAAATTTGGAGGACTCGGACCGATTTCAAGATTTAGCACAAAGCTACAGCAATCTAGAAAGTGTTGCATTAACATAAGAATAGGCAGGCATACAAAGGGAACTGAATAGACGGTTTGGAAACAAACCTGTGCAACTCTGTGAGTTCATTTTCATCACAAGTGCCAAGACTTTTCAATGAGAAAGAACAGGTTTTATTGTTTTTCCAGCCAATACTGCTATAACGATTTGTATATATGTGCGAAATAAAAATGAATTTAAGTCCATAGTACTACATAAAAGTCAACTTTAAACTAGCTTAGAGCACTAAGACTAGACTTTCTAGAAGAAAACAGGGAAAACTTTGTGACTTTAGGTTAAGCAAAGACAAGATACCAAAAGAATGAGCCATGTTAAAATGAACCTGATACATTTTCTTTTACCCAGTCACAATCCCATAATCCTCTGTCCTTCTGCCCAAAAGGCACCAACAAGGAAATGGACAAATGATCCACAGAGCTGAAGGAAGCATTTGCGGGTCATCTGTTGACTTAGAATTTGCATATATAATGAGCTTTTGTCATTTAGGAGGACAAATAGGTTGCTGATATAGCTGTGACAGAGAATCGTTTAGCATGTGTCAGGCCTTGGGTTCAATTCTCATTACAAGAGAAAAAAAAAGAAAATTAATATAAAATTAAGAAAATAATTAATGATATGTGTACTAAAGAAGTCTACGAATACCAATAAACACATGAAGACATGTCAACATATCAGAGATATCTAAGTTAAAACCATGAAAAAGTATCAGTAAGTCTACTTTCAATACAATGACTCTACTAAAGATTTTTTAAGTCAAATATAAGAAACAATGCAGAAACTAGGACCTTCAGACATTGTTATGATACCTTTGCTTTAGGGAATACAGAAGCTAGCCATTTCAGAAGCCATCTAGACAATTTATTAACAGTTTAAATATATTCTTTTTCTATAACCCAGCAATACCATTTCTGAGCATCTATTTCCCAAAGTGAGAACATCAGTGTAAGCAGACAGTTGCATCCAAATGTTCAGAAAAGTATTATTCATAGATGGCCAAAGACGAAAACAACTCAACTCAAAACCCACTGTGAGTATTGGGGCTCGTCGGGCGCTTTCATGAAAAGCACCCCCATTGAGGGATGACATTTGGGTACAAAGTGATTAATAAAAGGTCCATGCCACTGAACAGCAAAGGCAATAAAAGAAATGAACTTTTCATACACGTGTATCAGTTAGGTGTTTCTCAAGAGCACGATGATGAACAGAACATTATATATCATATGATGTTAGTCATAAAAATACCCTGAATGATGAAACCATTCAGGAAAGCAGATTAGTGGTTCCTCGAGGCTGAGGGTAGGAGAGGAGAGGGGCAATAAATGGATCTGAGCGTCCAGGGGATGAGGGATGTTTGCTACAAGCCACGGGATTATTCAGCAATTAATCGGTCTCATTTTACAAGGTAAACCCACCAGAGCCAGAGACTCTGTATGGGGGATTAAACCAAATGCAAAACGTGTTGGAATTATTGCCTTGTGAATAAAGTGGCCATTTCTGGCTGTAGATTTCGCCTGTAGCTTATCCCCTTCTGTTACAAATTGGAGATTTAGCTTCCACAGTTCAGCACTGTTTGATCATTTCCTGGGCACAATTCCTCCTGTGCATTTGGGGTTTACTGATGACATCCCCTAACTATGTGTGAAAACAGTCACACAGTCAAGAAACCTGCTTCTCACTACCAGGTCTCTGTCCCTTTCTTCATTGTAAAAGTAGAGATTGGCCTTCCTACAATTTGTATTTGGTCGGTGTTTAGGGTCCAGGCAAAAGTATTTATTCCATTTAAGGCATCCCCAGATATCCAAGGGCATAGAATTACCGCATGCCTAAAGCTGTTGATTTGTAGCTGGAGAAAAGAAGCATGCCCTCATTTTACCTTCCTTGGAGATGAGAAAGGTGATGATCTAAAGGTAACCTTGCATTAAAAGATTCCTAACTCCTTGGGCTCATTTTCACCTCAGTTTATTGATGATTTTAGTCAGGAGATTTACGGCTTGTGTCTTACTCTCAGGAAAAATAATTCGCCGTCTACGCTCAAACTGGAGGAGGACAAACCTCCACAGCTGCCTCTGATAGGCATCAAGCCCTGGACCAGATGATTTAGAGGCCTGGGTCTCCTCTTTGTTTCAACCACTTAGAGTAAATGCTGCAAACTTCAGATCTAAAAGGCCTTCAGAGTTTGCTGCATTTGGTCAAAGTGCTAATGGACCAAGGGTCATAAACTTCCCTTCTGTGTACATAGGTTGCCTGGTTACTTTCTAAGCCTGCAGGATTTTGTGGATCTCTATAGCTGGGTAAGAACAAAGAGAATGGAGAAGCTGGAGCAGAAATTGGAGCAGAAGTGTCCCAGAAATAGGAAAATGAAGAAGAAGGAGATGGGAAAGAGCAGGAGCAAGAGCAGGAACGGCAGAAGCAGAGGCAGAGGCGGAGGCAGAGGCAGAGGCAGAGGCAGAGGCAGAGGCAGAGGAGGGGGAAGAGGAGGAGGAGGAGGAGGAGGAGGAGGAGGAGAAGAAGAAGACGAAAAAGGAGGAGGAGGAGGAGGAGAAGGTAGCAGATACTTGGAATTGGAATTAGAATTGAGACAGAGAATTAGAATTAAGAAATTATAGACAGAACAGAAGAGTTAGAACAGAGAACAAGAAAGGTATAACAGTAAGAGACACACTGTGGAAACACCATGTGTGAGTTGGTTCATTTCCTCTCAGACCCCCTTAGTTATTTTTTCTCTCACCAACTGTGGCCTCAGCTGGACTGTGAAGGGGTCTTAGAGGCTGGTATCTCAAAAGACCCCGATGGATGTTCTAGGAGGAATGGTGCTCATTGTGTAACTATACCATTGAAGAACTCAGTGACATATATACTTGCAATCGACAAAGGTTATGATATATAAACTATACCATATGGTAATATTTTTAATAAGTTAAATATTTCCTTCTAATCAAGACGTTTTAAATCAAAACGGACACATGTGTTTTGCCATTCCAACTTCATTAGAATATATATTTCATATATGTGTCACCAGGCTACATACTGCCTATAGATATACATACAATATAGATTTTCTTCTAAGAAAAAGATTGAAAATATAGATAGGACAGAAAATTACTTTTCATTGTATGCTTTCCAAATTAATTACTAAAAAATATTCAACTACCTGCATCATTGCTTTATAGATAAAAAAAAAATTACTAAAAAATAAGACAAACAGTCATGGTCCTGAAATAAGGACCTAGCCTTGAGGATCATCTAAACGAGGTCATAAGCACTTCTGAGTGTCCTGTAACAAGAGAACCCAGATTATCACACAATCATGGTGCGGTCTCTTACTAACTTCAGAGAAGGGTGAACACTGTAGGAACTCTAGGAGGCTCAGTAGGTGGACAAGGGCTTTCGGATTCCACAACGCTGCTCTAGTGAGAAAGGAAAGACATCGCTCACCTAAAGGAACAAAATGCAGACCCAAGTCTCATCACTGGAGAACGGAGAAAGTGATCAGAGCGAGCGAGAAAAGGAGGAGGGAGAGCAGGGAGTGAGAGGTTAGAGAGAGCAGGGAGGGAGAGGTCAGAGACCATGGAAGGTAGGAGAGCAAGGCTGCCCAGCTCAACACATGCACACAGACACACACACACACACACACACACACACTAAAATGCTTTCAGAAAGGCACAAATTATAGTACTGCAAAGAGTTCAAAGCATTTTCCTGCTATGCTACAATGTAAAAGAAGCTATTTAAAAACATGTGTTTAAATTTCTTTCTGTGAGCCAAACAATGGCTACAATACATCGATTTTTCAGCTATACCACTTAATATTAGAAATATTGTCCCCCAAATTTGAGTTTTTCAATTGAACGTTAGGAATATATGATTGTTGAAATTAGAAATATTGGGCTTAATCTTAAACAAGCAATTCAAGAAGTCAAAACACACCATCAACACTGAATTACCCAAATTCGCGTGCCACTTTATGACAATGCCGTACGAAGGCAAAAACGTGTGACTCTTTTGTTATCATACTAATTTCCCCTCGGTCATGGGAACTTTGCATCGTGTTGCTCGGAAAAGGCACAGCACTTGCTCAGTCAATAATGTAACCCTTCCTTGAAGGGAAAAAGCAGCAGAGAGGCCAGCAACTCATAAACGTACGTCTCTCAGCTTTGACTTCTTCTACTTACTGTTTTAAAATGACAGCTCCCACGCTGTCTTGGGATCTTGAAGAGGCAATCACATATGTTTAGTCACACAGGTTTGTCATGCATTGGCTACGCCACCATACTGCTCTTGACCCTTCTCCGCTGCAGCAGGGTCAGCTGAGCTTGGCAGACACAGAGCGAGGCATGCACCTGCTGTTACCGTCAGGAGCCTGCGGTGCCATCCCACAGCTGAGGATTAAGGACTTCCCGCCCTGTGTCCTGTTAGCTGAGAGGGAGGACAACCTGCTCCGCCTGTACCTCGTCCTTCACAGCAGCAGAGAAGAAGGAAGGGGCCTTAGCTTTGCCCCATCAATTTTCCACAAAGATGGAGAGAAGAGCTGTAGGGATTCCAAGCTCCCACGAGTCCTTAAATTGTGTTCCATGTTCTTCCTAGAGCTCCCAGTCCTAGCCTGTCCCATCGCTGTCTACCTGGCTCATGGCACACATACTTATCCATGGTGACAGATAGTTGTGTCCATAGTAGCGGACTGTTCCTATTCACAATTATTTGATCTGAACCCAGCTCCTGGTGGCCCTTTGGAGGAGTGGACTGGCCTCTCCAATGCTGGCCTGGAACCCACATACGATTCCTGGTATTTCTTCCCTCAGTAAACCAACAGGCATGAACTGAGTTCTGTACAGAACCGGGTTCTGAACCTATGTGACAGAACGTAATATATCCATAGCCGGGACCCATTCTTTACCGTCCTAATCTCTATTGCTATGTTGGTAAGACTGGAACACTACTATCATAGCGTTTAATGTAAGACTCAGAAACTCAGATATTAAGTTCACAGTTTTCTCTCTGCCCTTTTCACTTTTTTTTTTTTATAATGGCACGATTTTACGCCAGCCTAAAGAAACCTTCGTTTGACCAATGTTTTTACAAAGAGTTCTCATCTACCCACACACTGTATTGCCGCATCCGTGTTTGTCTTACCTCCTCGATGGATGACCAAGGAAGTCTCACTTCCGACGGGGCAGTCCTTCAGTATGTCCACTACTTCCGTATGGCTCAGGTTCTGTACATTCTGCTGGTTGATCTCAACAATGAGGTCTCCTTCGCACAGCCCAGGGCATCCCTGAACGTCAAGTATTTGTTTCACCCGTTGTCCCGTGGGACTGTCGGCAATGGTGAAGCCAAATCCCTGGGCACCTTTCACAATGGTTAAGGTCATGAGTTCAGCTTGTGTGGCTCCGGATGAAGCCATAGACACATTGTCGTCGTGGACGGGCGGTGGATACGTGCCATCGAGCTGACCGTCAGCTGGCATGGAGTGCAAAGAATGAGGTGGTCGATCTGTAATATCTGGGACTGACTGTGAGGTCCGAGAGATGTATTCCAAATACGTCTCATAGTTATGTCTTCCATTGGCCATCAGTGGAGGTGGCCTCTCCATTATTGCGAGGGGTGGCACCATACTGTTGGCAGGATCTTCGGGGTCAAAGGGCAAAGGGTAGCCACGACACAACACCAAGTTGACACTCTGACCAATAGGAACAGACTGGAAAAGTTTGACGACGTCTGCATGAGTGTGCCCCAGGACGCAAACTTCATTAATATAGACAATGACATCACCTGCAAGGAAAAGGAGAGATTGGCAACGTGAGGGAAGCTCAATCAGCGTTGACATAGAGAAAGGGAGTTATTTATGAGAACGCCGAGAGAATTCTCTGCTTCTCAGTGAGCAGTGAGAAATCCATTAGAATAACACTTCAGGTCTCTGTAGGTGACGCGAGGTTACAGAGGTCTGCCTACAAGAAGAATGGCCAGACGCTGAAAGAGAGGCTACTTGGCCAATCTTGAAGCTTGGAAACAACTCCATATTTAAGCTAAGAAAAAAAATGTTAGAAGGATTTGTACTTTGAGGAAACAAACGCTTATGTTTTTTTTCTCCTTTCTTTTCATTTTTATTTCCATTTTAGTGCAACTAAGATCAAAGCATCTTCAAACTGTTGAGAAGCGATGGCCATGAACTTTGCATGAAAGAGAAAGCCTTGGTGTTTGAAGGCTTGGGTACCACCCTTCCTCCTCTGTAAAGACCGTGAGAATGAAGTGAGGTAATGGCAGAAAAGGCTCTGCTCAGGGTCTGAACACCGTCCGAGCGCAGTGACTGTGGACAGAGGGGACTTGGGACCCTGGGAGTCGAACAGGAAGCTGTCATGACTCATTCTCTTATTCTGGAAAAATAGTGATGGCATTTGTTCTCTTCCCTCGGTGAATTATCACAGGTTTGTGGAAGTCTACTGGTTAAAAGCTAACTTTATGAACTGAAAAATGCTATGACTGTGAATTATTCATTATAAAATATAATCATTAAAATGATTTCTCCTCCTTTAAATGCAAAAGACGTGATTGTTTGAGATCATTGTTTTAAGATTTCTTAAATTATGTATGAATAAAAACTTTATTTTTGGAGAATGATTCTATCACGGATTGGTATTTTTATCCTCATGAACCAAATACTTGAAAATTGAACTTGCAAATTAAAATTGTGCCTGATGTTGCTAGGGGCTTATGAGGATTGTCCAATGCACCTATAAATGAATAATTCTACGAGCAAAACAATCCTAAGTAAAGTGGCCGCAACATCATCAGTTTGATTAATGGTCATACTTCTACAGAAATAGATGGACGGGGCTGGAGAGATGGCTCAGTGGTTAAGAGCATTGCCTGCTCTTCCAAAGGTCCTGAGTTCAATTCCCAGCAACCACATGGTGGCTCACAACCATCTGAGGTCTGGGGCCCTCTTCTGGCCTGCAGGCATATACACAGACAGAATATTGTATACATAATAAATAAAATAAATAAATACTTTTAAAAAAGACATAACATCTTTTAAGATGCTCCATTAAGAAAATTGTTGTCAATTTTGGTGGGAGGGGCATACCTTGAAGGTGACAGTTCCTACCCATGATTAACCCCAATAAAAACACAAAATAATAATAAAATAAATGGATGGAAAGGCTCAACAGTTGTTGTCAGAGGATCCAGGGGAGGGTTGCTTCTAGAAAATGCTAAAGCTTATGACGGGCTGGAAACACACTTTGACAGTCTCGGGATGCGTGCTGATGCATTGATCCCACACCTGGCAGAGGTGAAGCAGCTCTTGCTTCTCTGCCATTAGCGTTACTCACTTGAGAGCAGCAGCTGGGAACGCCTCGGCATTTTTTTTTTTCAACAAATTCTGTTCATCTCAGAGTCCTAGGAAAATGCTAGAGTCAGGTAGACCATTTTTCTCCTCCTCTACCCTTCTCTACCTGACCCCAGGCACTGGTTGGTGCTGAGGGTCAAACCCAGGGCCTCTCACGTGTTAGACAAATGTCCTACCCCTGTGTTACATCTGAAGTACTGGCCTCTTCTGTTCTTAAATGTAGTCATAATACATTTCACTTGTGCAAAAGGTTGAAGGAAAAAAACATACGTATGCACCACTATCCACCTTGACGATTAGTAAACTGCTTATGTTAGGAGAAACCTCCACAACACCTCTTTTCCTAGTCGTGCCCATTTATTACAGTTTCTGAAAGCAACTATTGTCTTCCACCTGAAGCTTGATAATTGGAAGCACTTTACATTTTATGTCGTACTTAAAAAACTATCTCTGAATAATAATAAATTTTGAAATAATGATCATCCTTAAAATGTGAACTTTAAACTTTTTGTAAATGAAATACATTTTAATATTCTGTAATTCCCTAAAAATGTACCTGTGAAATTCATGGATTTTAATACAGGTACTTTTAGGCCATTAACTTTTCCTGTGTCTTTTGGATGGCCATATTATTATTTATTAATGTTTACCTATTATCTCATTACAAGTGTTTGGATACTTCAAAGACTACTTTGTTGCAAACTTCTTTCATGGATCAGGTGACAGACAGAGCTTTTTGACCTTAGCATGGAATGACTGCCCATAAACCACATGTGCTTATAGTTTTATTAGAGAACAGCAAATGGCTAATACAATAGGTTATCAATAGGTTATGCACTGGTAGTATGTCGGAACTGCCATTGCTTCTTATCTGGAACATTCTTGCTACTCTCAGGTCTACTTTTTCTAAATGTAGCTGGTGAAATCATGGTTTTAATTTGCATTTCCAGATTGCTAGGGAGGACAAATGCCTTATGTAGGCTTCCTGTTGGGTGCAACTCATCTCATCCATCCATCCATCCATCCATCCATCCATCCATCCATCATCTATCCCATCCATCCATCCATCATCTATCCCATCCATCCATCCATCCATCCATCCATCCATCCATCCATCCATCCATCCATCCATCCACCCATCTATTCATCCATGCATCTATCTATCTATCTATCTATCTATCTATCTATCTATCTATCTATCATCTATCTATCTATCTATCTATCTATCTATCTATCTATCTATCTATCTATCATCCATCCACCTCAACCTGGCCCCGACATTTTCTGTGTGTTTAGGGGCTGCCTGGTATAGTGTGATAACTTGAGATAGTGAGGCATAAGACTGAGTTCCAGGTCTCATTGATGAGGGTTTTTGACTTATTACAATCAGATGACACTAAAATGATGAAGAAGCATAATACCAACTTGGAAAATTATTAATAATGAGATCACATAGGTGATAAGGTTTGTGAGCTTCATGCTTCTATGCAAAGATGGTTGTTATTCCTCTAGTTATTATTTGCCCCTGACAGTACCCTTCTACAAACTGGAATGGCCCAATTAAGATATTCCCACCACAGTCATATCCAAATGATTGTAGAAATATCGCTTCTGAGTGGCCAAGGAAAATGCAGGAAGGCGACAGATGCCACTTTCCTACAAGACTGTCACTAGCTTTAATCACAGTTGACAAACCCTCAGTCCCTGGGCACTTAATCTCTCTCTCCGCTCTTCTGGTACTCCTCAGGAGAAAGGGAATGCATCTTTTCAGGTCTGCAGAGCAGTTATGTGGTAACTGACGGTGTCTCTTTTTGTTGCTCAGCAAGCAAATGAGAACTATTTGTGGTTCTTAGCGAGACTTCCTTTAGATACAGTTTATGCACCGTTCCTACTCCACATGTTTTCAAATCATTAAAGAAGCAACTGTTAAAGAAGATTGCAACATTCTCTTTACTGGGTAAAAACAAATTTCTGAACATAAAATATGAGAGCTCGGTTATTGCAAAGCTATCTAACACCTTGACAACACTCAATTGTACACTTCATAAAATATATAAATGCCTAGATAGTGTGTCTTATCAAAAATTATTGTAGATGGTGATACAGGCAAACATGCTCTTGTTTGGATGGGAAGGATGAGGCAGATTAGTTATAGGTGGTGCTGCGTGAATGTCACTCACATGTTGTGAGGCAACACATGAGACACCTGGCGTATGTCATCCCATGGTGTTCTAAGTTCTAAGATAGACTGGATTTAAGAGCACAGACGGGTAACTAGCTCTAGCTGGCTACAACCTGCTTGCCTATTTAAGAGGGTATCATAAAGGAGTCGCTCAATCTCTGCATCTCCGGGCTTCTTCTTTCATAAGCCGGAAGTTAAAACATTGCTTCTGTTTCCTCATCGTCAGGTCTACTGTGAAAACGAGACCGTGCTGGGAAAACAGTTTTACCAAAGGAAGGTTCTCCGTACAGATATCAGCGTGCACTTCATCGGAAAGCTAGGCACATCTTTCAGTTGCCTGGAAGGGAGCATTGATTCCTCACTTACAGCCCTATTTAAGACCAGCAATTCTAGGGCTATCGACTTAAGGTCAGATTACGGTGACTGACGTGTGTGGTGGCCCCAGCGGTGTGACCTCACGAAGACCTGACTCCCAACCATGGGGTTCTCCTGTGCAGGAAAGGGAGGGTAAAGCTGGTAGAACAAGGGGGTTTAGAACTATTGTTATATATGGAAAACAGTCTAAAATTATTTGCTTCTTTGTTAGTCATGGAGATAAATATATAGTGCTGGGTATCTCCTGGACACCTCATCATTTTGGGAATAGAAAGAGCGCACTCTTGATGAAGCATTGTTTAAATTCAAGTTATTTTTACAAATTCCTCTACTCCCACGTTCTTTGAGTCACTGTGGACTATAGAATCTTTCTTTTTGTTGCTATCTGCTTCCCCAGCTTCCTTGTACCAGACTAGAATGACTGACGTCCTAACCAATGCTCTTCTTACCACAGTCTACTCTATTAAGTTAGAACTGCTTGCTACCCATGCCTACTGTTTCCCACTCTTTACCTATAGTCTTTTGGCCTCATTTGTCTTCTCCACATAGCAAATCACCATCTTGGGAAGCTGCGTCTTCACTGTTCACAACTGCTGCCTTGAAGCTGACCATTCAGGTGAAATCTCCTATTCCTCTATCCTGCCATTCAATGGGTAAACCTATCTCAACTTACTCATCTCTTTTCCTACCTTTTCAAATATGTATTGTTCTGTTGCCAATGAAATTGCTGCTACCAAAGGCTTGTGACCTGTAAACCTCAGACATAACTGTTTCATTGGTATTCTGCTTCTTCCAACCTTTCTGAACAATATAGAAAGTATTGGATCAGTTCTGTATTGGAAATTCTTTACATATTAGGCAGATTCTCATTGAATAAAGGACAGGCGTGGTTAGAGGAAAACTGGAAAAGATATAATTACTGAAATTAATACCTTCTCACTAGTGTTTCCAAATTCTTTCTATCAAATCAATTTAATCAACCATATCTATCCTACCAATTACATACATTCTGTATCAAACAGTTAATTCTTCCTCTTAGTCAATAGGATTTATTTAACTTTATTTTCTTGAGCTTGTGCTAATTTTAATAGTATTAAGATACGATGACAGAATTTTATTATGTTCTGTATCCATTTGTCCCTGTGTTTTATAGGGTTGCAAATACCAAGAACATTTTAACATACAATTTTGGGGGTATGTTATTTATTTGTTGATGACTCTATTAGCATGTAAAAGAAGAAAAGTGTTTCCACGTGGGGAATATAAGTACACTGTTAGAGGCAGAAGGCTCAGGGGGAGGGTAACACCTCTGTCCTGTTTAGTGATGGCAAGGATCTGTGACTGAGCATCTCAGCACTTTTACACCTGTCCGAGCCAGGCCATAAACACTCAAGAGGGTAAACTGATTAATGGCCGATTTTTCTAATGTTTCCTGATGGATTTGTTAAAACAGTTCTTAGTTAAGAATTCTATTGCTGTGGAAAAAAAAAAAGATGTCAAAGCCGCCCCTCCCACGCCCCTAGTGACACACTTCCTTCAACAAGGCCACACCTACTTCAACAAGGCCACACCTCCCAATAGTGCCACTCCCTATGAGCTTATGAAGACCAATTACATTCAAACTACCCCGGGCCCCATAAGCTTGTAACAATGTCATAATGCCAAATGCAGTTAGTCCAGCTTCAAGAGATGCCATAGTCTGTCTCAGTCTCAACAATGCTTAAAAGTTCAAAGTCTCTTCTGAGGCTCGTGCAATCTCTTAACTGTAATATCTTATAAAATCAAAAAGTAGATCACATACTTCAGACATATAAGGGCACAGGATATATGTTGCCATTCCAAACACAGGGAAGGGAGCACAGAAAGAAACTCCTGGACCAAAGCGAGACCAAAACCCAGCTGGGCAGACTCTAAACTCTGCATCTCCATGTCTGATGCCCAACGCTCTTCAGAGCTTCAACTCCGCTCAGCTGTGTTGACTGCAGCACACTTCCCTCTCTTGGGCAGTTACGCTAGGACTCCAGCATCTCTGACAGCTTGGATTCGCCAAGGACATTCAGGCTTCACAGCCTCCTGCAATGGTCTCTCCACTAGGCCACCGTTCAGCGACACCCCTGACACAAAAGGCCTCAGCAGCTTTATTCCATAACTCCTTCCTTCTGTCCTTAACTCTAAACCCAGAACCACGAGGAGAAAGCTGCCGAGTTCTGTTGCCCTCTGGGCCTGGAACAAGACCTCCTCATTCAATTCCGTCTTCACCAGCTTTCTGTCCTTTACTGCCTAAGCTTGGCTGTCGTGAAACTCGCTCTGTAGACCAGGCTGACCTCAAACTCAGAGATCCGCCAGCCTCTGCCTCCTCAGTGCTGGGATTGAAGGTGAGCATCACCACACCTGGCTGTAGGCTTCTTCACCTCCTTTTCACAGCTGAAAATTTAACCAGATGGGATCCTGCCCTGAGGTCACCACTGTCTTTATTCCAGTTCTTAATCTGTTCATCTCCTTGAACACAAATTTAGCTCCATTCTACTTCCTGGTGTTGTTTTTTCTCCTCAAAATATACATTTTGTAATTTACCCCACTCAGCTTGCTCATTTTCATTAGAGTTACCACTAAGACCCACAGCACAGAGTCTATACTAGGCTGTTTTGAGATTTCCTCTCTCAATGGAATTAATCCAAAACTTTACTTTAGCCTCAGGTAGACTCTTTGGATAAGGGCAAAGGCAGCCACTTTCTTCACCAAATTATCACAAAAATTATCTCTAGGCAACTTACTAAATTCTTCTCCTCTGAAACCTCTTGAGTAAGCCCCACAGTTCAGATAATTCTTTCACGCGTTGACTAGTACGGTCAATGAAGCAGTTCTTAAAGCACTCCGCGGCTTTCCTAACCCAAACTCCCAAGGTTCATATTTCACCAAACAAAAACATGGTCTGGCCTATAGGAAAATACCCCACATCCGGACCAACTTCTGTCTTAGTTTTCTATTGCTGTGAAGAGACACCGTGTTTTCGGCAACTCTTACAAAGAAAAGCCTTTAATTGTGGTAGCTTGCTTACAGCTCAGAGGTTCAGTTTATTAGCATCATGGTGGAGAGCATGGTAGCGGCCGGCAAACATCGTCTTGATAAGAAGGCAACTGGAATATGGCTTGTGTCGCTGACCAAAGCTTAAGCAAAAAATATCTCCCACGGCGACACACTTCTTAACAGTGTCACTCTCTATGAGATTATTTAAACTAACACAGGTTCTACGCCTCTTATTGCTTCAACCTTTTCCCTTATACCTAAATCTAATTTCTTTTGCTAAAGTATTCTTTATTTCTGTTCATATAAAGACGGGAGCATCATTCTTTTGAAATGATTTGAAGCAATTTCTGAAATTCCCACATGGCCTTTTAAAAGTGAAAGTTACACATCAGACGGTGGAAAATTCCATTTTGGCAGCTGCTCTTGCCAGGGTTCTATTGACTTATCTTGGGGATACCATTATTGTACATGCCAATCAACTTGGGTATGAGTATGAAAATGGGTGCTTAGGTTACGGGAGCTATAAAGGTATTACTTTAATATGAAATACTATAAATGTCTTTGCAAATTAAAAGGGTGCGAAACAAGCCTTAACATTAAAATACATTGTCTTGATAATTTTTTAAAATTCTCATTTCTTCTTCTTTCATACAATACATCCCGACCGCAGCTTCCCTTCCCTCCTCTTTCTCGGTACACCCACTCTCCCTGATCCATTCCCAGCTCTGCCTCCCTGCAGGAAAGAGCAGGCCTCTCGGGGACATCAACCAAGTTTAGAGCAACAAGATACAAATAAGACCATCCACAAGCCCTCACAGTGAGGTGGGGCGGGGTGGGGTAACCCAGGGGAGGAAAAGAGTCCCAAGGGCACTGTGCACTGAGGCCAAGTGTGGAATAGAGGAGAAGGTAAAGGCTTGGCAATCAGGAGGTTCAGGTCTTGATGTAGCTATGCCAATAACTGTCAACTATCTCTAGGTTGTGTTCCCTATTTATTCATTTATAAATTCAGCAAAGGTTTACATGTATTTAATTGTTACCAAGAGCCAGGCATTGTGCTTTAGAAAGAACGTCAGATTAGATAACCACTAAAGTATTCTCTTCACTGAACTAAGACAGAAGCCTTTGACTCAAGTTCTTGGACTATTCTTAAGCCCCTCCGTTTTTCCTCTTTCCCTCCTTCCTTCCCTCCTTCTCTCCCTCTTTCCCTCCCTCTCTCCCTCCCTCCCTCTTTTCCTTCCTTCCTTCTCTTTCTCACACCTCCTTTGCCATCACATCATTCCCCTCTACTACAGAGACGCGCAAGAGTCTCTAGCTGTGATTTCTGATGTCGTAGTAATAAACAGGAATGGAGGAAAAAAGGCAAACCATGTTAGTTTGTTGTATCACAGGGTCTGCTAATTGCACCTCCAGTTGACTTCTGGAGAGACTTTCCTAGGGCTTCTTGTAGTCAGGAAGGTCTCAGGACCCAGGGGTTGTGAGGTGTGAATAACTTTGCACACTGAGAATATGGGTACCAGACGCTATAGAGCTCCAGACACTGCCTTCCTTGTGAGCTTATCACCACCCCACACGCTCAACGTGGTTTTGACTCTTTGTCCTTCAGTGCCTGGGGTTTAGTCTGGTACAGACTCTCCGGTACCACAGGCAAGGCACTGGCACGGGTTCTCACCTCTTAGCAGGCTTCTTCCCAGGCATTCTTTGCTGGGGTTGGCCTATCCTTTGAGTTTGCCCCACACAGACCATTGTCTCTCCAGTCTCTTTGCTTCCTAGCCCACCTTTGTGCTCTTTCTTCTCTTCCCACTAACAAGCTGATAGCCATCTCTGAGGCCAGCTTCATCTTTCTGACCACCATGTAACCACCTCTTGTGACTTATTCCCCACAGCCCAATCTTCAGCTGCTGAACCATGCCACGGACACGTGGGATGCCTCAAGTCAGTGACTGTGTTTAATATTCTTAGTATTCATCTAGCGTTTAAACCTGTACCTGAGATAATCTTTACTTCAGACATAAGAGACTGGGCCTGGGAGAGGTTAAGGAAGCTACGCATTCAAGTGGTAATGAGGTCAGATTCAGATTCCAAACCCAGGACTTCAATACAAGTGTTAAGAATTTCAAGCAGTCCAGGTCGTATGTTGGCTTAAGGCTGTTTTTCAGATTATCAACCAGGCTGCTGGGGAAAACAGCTTCAGGTCTTGAATGTGAACAGAGAGATGAACTGCAATATTCTTTCGATTGGCTAAGTTAATGGAGGGAGGCATCGAAGCAGATAATTACAAACAGGGAAATCCATTGCAATAGCCCGGTCCACCTTCTACAGTTTTCTCCAATACATTTGTTTTTGGAAGAGGGCTTAGGGGATGCTGAGGTGGAGGGGTGACAGACGAAGGCAGTCTCCAGCACCCTGCAACCATGTGGTATATGTTTATCTTACAGATGTGCGCGCGCACACACACACACACACACACACACACACACACGGAGAAGTAAGAAAGGGCAGTTTCTAAGGCACAGCTTTAAAGGCCTCGCTTCTGAGAAGAGTGTACATAACACTGGGCAATTTCAAGGGCACCACTGAGCACTAAAGGACAGGTCTCTGGAGACCTACGCAGACTTCCTACAAAAGCAGCTGGTGTCTGCGATATGCTATCCGTAGGCAGAGAACACTCTGTCTATCCGTGAGATGACACATACTTCTCTGTCTATCCGTGAGTCGCTACATACTTCTCAAAAGAGTGAAAGACTTCTTAATCACACGTCACCGTTTCAGCTCTGTGATCCCATGCAGATGTCCAATGAAAAGCTTGCCTCCCGAGCTTTGTGTGTGATCAGCACACGCACAACAATGACTGCCCGACAGCTGGGCATCCGTCCTGTGATCTAGTTACACTTCCTTTGTGCTGGGCCTTGAGTGGTGCCGTGTATTTAAATCCTGGAATTTTATTTTCTTGAAAGGAAAATAGGAAACACATTCTAAGGGAATCTACAACACTGATGATCTGCCCACCTGGCGAAGATGAGACAATATTGTAGGCAGAAAGTATAGACAGAGCAGCAAAAAGCAGCACGGAATTTTTAAAAGCTGTTATTGCAAAGCTCCCCAAAGCAGAGGCTTTCTAAACACACCACTCACTTCAGGAATTTAGTAGCATAAATGGTGGGTGAACCTATTAAAAGACTATAATACCGGCCGGGCCGTGGTGGTACACACTTTTAATCCCAGCACTTGGGAGGCAGAGGCAGGCAGATCTCTTTGAGTTCAAGAAAAAACAAAAACAAAAACAAAAGAATGTAGTGCATTTTAGACAACAGTTTTGGAGGAACCGGATGAAATGCAAAACAACCTCTGAAAGGATCTCCAAATCCCAAAGTTTAGGAGAGCTTGTTAAATGTTTTCTAGACCGTCCTAAGCGCTGCTGTGCATTGCGCATGCGCATCTGGGCTCAACCGCATGTAAGGAACCAACCACACAACCCTAGCTACGCAAGTTACCTCGTAAGGAGTCGTTGCAGGGGACAGTGAGAGATGCACATGCTTACTCTCAAATAGAAGGAACAGTGTTGCTGGACAGGCATAATTAAAAGCATTTTTAAATTCTTTTTTTTGTATGCATATGTGTTTGTGGGTAGGATACAGCATAATTTGCAAGAGTTGCTCTTTATGTCTAGGTAGGTGCTGGGGATTGAACTGGGCTGTCCAAGTTGATGGCTGGTGCCCGTCTCCAACGAGCCATCCTGCTGACTCCCTGCGACTCTTCAAACAGACCCAGCTCCTAGGGCCCGGCGCAACAGTATTTTACATTATCTTCCCGCCTCACTCTAACCTGGCGTATCACGTGACTAGACACTGCCCGTCCACCCCACTCTCCAGACGACGAGGGAGCTAGCTGGCAGGGGTGGAGCCGGGCGTTCTCTCTGGGCACGTCTCCAGTAGTCCCGTACACTTGTCAACCGCGCGCCCCTCTGACTGAGCGAGAACTACGGAGACGGAAAGGACGGCTGGCTGCACCCATTTCATTTCACACGGCCGCCGCCTGCCAAACGCTTTCGTGTTTTTGTAATTGTGTGTTTCGAGTTTGCTGCCTGGCCTCCCCACACTTTTAAGATTGGTAGAGCAGTCCTATTGTCCTGGGGAAATAAAGGACTTGGTTTTTTTTTTTTTTATCATACTGTGAAATTGATCTAAAAGAAGGAAGGGCAGAGCTCCATTTTCAGCCTGCAGACAACAGCTGGAAAGTGCTTTGTCTGAATTGCTGCTGGAAAAAAGCACTGTTTGCTGGAACGGAGCTGGTGCTGATCCCGAGCCCCCATACCTGGCTGGGGCACGTCTCCTGGCAGAGCTGCTGGGTCAGTGTTCTGATGCCTTCGTCTCCATCACCCTGTGCCATGTTTCCTGAAAGGGCTTTGACTAGTGCTTCCGCTGGGGGTCAATCAACAATCCCTAACTGGTAGTGTAACATACCCCATTATGTCCGTCTACTTCTTCCTTCATTTGTGAGAAATTACAGGCCCCCGCCACCTTGCAGGAGGAGGCCTTCAGAAGATTTCTCCCATATGGGTTTTAGAAGTGGTGCAGCATTTAGTTGCTGAGTCTGATCAAATGGCTGGCAGAAAGAACAAATGGATTGTGCCAAGAATACGACTGTATGCTGCACACACACACTGGTCATGCAATTGTACCCTGCACACATATACACATTGGTCATGTGACTGTATCCTGCACACACACAAACATTAGTCATGTGACTGTACCCTACACACACACACACACACACACATCACACTGGTCATGTGACTATATCCTGCATACATACACACATAGACACACACACACTGGTCATACAACTGTATTCTACACAGACACACTGGTCATGTGATTGCTTCCTGAATACACATACACAGACACACATACACACACTGGTCGTGTGACTGTACCTTGCACACATACTGTTCATGTGACTGTTTCCTGCACACACACACACACACACACACACACTGGTCATATGACTGTACCTTGCACACACACACTGTTCATGTGACTGTTTCCTGCACATACATACACACACACACACACACACACACACACACACACACTGGTCATATAACTGTATTCTGCATAGATATGCTGGCCATTTGTCTATACTCTGCACACATGTTGGTCATGTGATTATATGATCATATTCTGCATACATACTGGTCACGTGATTATATTCTGCATATATACAAACATACACATATACACTGGTCGTACAATTGTGTCCTGCATAGACATGTTGGTCATTTGACTATATTCTGCACACACACTGGTCCTGTGATTATATTCTGCACAAACACTGGTCGTACAACCGTTTCCTGTATAGACATTCTGGTCGTGTGACTGTGTCCCACACATACACGCACATACTGGTCTGAGGTTTAAGGAAAGAGCCCTTCTAACTTCAGAGGGAAACAGAAGATGTACGTCTTCGTGGACGGATTGTACTTGCTCCCACACGGACCCCTTGATTGCCTATTCCAGTTTCTGAAAGAGCAGCATTGGATATGAGCATCCAGGAGTCAGTCTGCTCACTGGGCTACATACACCAAGACCGCTCGATGTGGGATTCCCCTCTGTATTCTGTGAATGTGCTTTATTACCATTGGTTAATAAGGAAGCTGCTTTGGCCCATGGCAGGGCAGAATATAGCCAGGCTGGAAATCCAAGGAGAAATAGAGCAGGAAACAAAGAGGAGTCAGGCAGACGCCATGTAGTCACCCAAGAAGCAAGAGATAACAAACCATGAACCTTGTGGTAAAATATAAAATAATAGGAATGGGTTAATTTAAAATGTAAGCATTAGTTAACAAGAAGCCTGAGCTAATAGGCCAATGCGTATATAATTAATATTAAGCCTGAGAATGGTTACTTCATGAGGAGTTAGTGAGCGGAACCCAGTGGGAGGAGAGAAGACAGTTTTAAGACAGTGAAATGGAGAATATTTGTAGCTATACTTGTTAATTAAAAAATCCTTCAAACATGTGGCAAAATGGAGAAGAACTGTCTTGGCTTCAGTGAGATTTTGGAACCTGGATCAAGATAGTTGTTTCCTTTCAGATTTATGTGGAAAGAAAGGAAAGACGTCATAGCAACTTCTGATAATGGACACATGGGACATCCTCCATGGGGTGTGCACCTCATCATTTCTCACTCTGTGGGGTACCACACACAGATTCTTATGGGACAAATAATGCTATTAGTCTAGGAATTTCAGGAAAACTGGAAACAATTTCCTGCAGACAAAGGAAGAGTGTTTTATTCTCAGCGACAACAAACGAACAGCATAAGGAGAAAATACAGTCACCTGCTGTTCCCAATGTTACAATTGTTGCAACCCACTGAAGCTGATTAAATTAGACTTCTCACCAGAAAGTCTAAGCTTCTCTGTTCTCCTACCTAGTGCTCTTGACCACCCGTCTGTATACTTGTAAAAACAGATTTGTTCATACACTAATGTATTCCAGCAAAATGTATTTTAAAACAGCCAGAAACAATAAAATAATCCTTTCTTTTGAACTTATATATTGTATCACTTTCATAATTGGGTCACCAGCACTCTAAAAGTTCTTGCAAATCATAGTAAAATGCACCAATCATAACTGCACGCTGAAAGATTAATCAATAGAAAAAATGGAAATCTTAGAAAGCCATTCGACTTTTTGGGGTTTAGCTAACACCAGCATGGTCTATCAATCTCTTTCTGCTGACTGAATACGCTGTAGGAGCTCAGGGAGCAATGACTACTTTCTAATAATGATAGCCACTGTTATGTGGCTGAGGGATGACTGTATACCAATTCGTTGCTAAGGAGACATGATCTCGTTTCGATTCTTAAAATAACGTGGCTTCACGAGGTCCTGGTCCTCAGCGACAGCGATAAGCTGCTACTTCTCCATGTCTTTGTCTTTTAACCGTGTGAATGTCTAGCCACAGACATTTATGACACTTCAAGATGCACACCACCAATTTCCTTGGCTGTAGGTGTTAGTTATAGTTAAATCCTTGGAATTTTGTTTCTTTAATTTTACCTGTTTGACTACCTGACCTGCATAGTATTTTGGCATAACATAAAAATACCTGATTTGTTTTTTAAGTCATGGCACAAACAGTCTTGTTTATTTTTTTCCTAAGTTACAGTCAGATGAATAAACAATGACTTGGTGACAGAACTGCCAAGTTTGAATGGGTCAGTCCACAAGGAAGTCAGAAGGGAGAAAGGAAATGCTGCAAATACCAAAGGGGAGTCTTGAAGAAAAGCTCTGGGCCATAACCATGTAGTAAGTACAAAGAATAGTAAGAACTATTCTAAGGTATTTTACGAGGTTCTTAAGCTCTGGAAACTTGGCTGCCATGAATTTGAAAGTGTAAAACTATTAGAATTGCATATTACCACTTACTGATAACAGTGCACAATTAACTGATATTGATATTAACAATCGATAAATAATCTTAATTTCGATGGGCATAATTGTAGACAGGACAGTAAGTTTATGACTAGTTATGTAAAAGGACCCATCTTGTTAGTCTAGAACACATTAAACACATGCATCATTCTTAACGTGTTTTCAATTTTGATTGTATGAACATGCTAATTTCTCTATGTAAACAGTAATCAATACTGCTGAAGGCCTGTGCTTGTGGCTAATTCCCATCCGAATTTTACTCAGGAAGCAGACAGAGCATGAACTGTATTTCAAACCTCTAATTACTAAGGTCCAAGAAAGCAAGCAGTCTAAGGACCCAGTCAATGGGTAATATAAAAATACAGTCAGCAGATCATAAATATTTATTGCTACATCAAAGACTGCTAGTCGATCTTTCAATAATCCCTTCAGCCCAAAATGCTTGAGTCAGGATATTGGGAAAGGCATTAATCAAAATTCAGATTTCACTTTGAAAGGATAAGAATTAGGAGCTATGCCAAATATTTTCTACTATCAAGTATCTTTACCTAATTTTTACCTCAGTTTCATTCCGCCCGTGGATTTGACTGAAGTTTTTAAATTGCTCAGTTAATAAGTGCGCTAATATCATCTCAAATCTGACACACTTTCGCTTGGATTCCAGAGTGAGTCAAGCTAAGAGGCAGAATTTTTCATTAGCTTTTAAAAGCTGTACTTTTAAGGAAATACGTTTCTTTGTTCAGTCCAAAATTTCTTGTGGCTTTTACATTATGTTTTTTAAGATGGAAAAAGATAGTCGAATAGTACTTCAAATGATTACTTCATTAACGGTGGCTGATTAATAGTCAACTAAAGCAATATAAGCCCAAAGTAAGTGGAGTTCTCGTGTGGCTTTTATGCCTTGTGATACAAACAGAAAAACATTTTTATTTTCAATATTTACAAGGTAAAGGATTGTTTACAATATTGGCCTCACTGTATATGGGGATGGTCACATGACTTGTGTGCATTTCATGGCAGGGGATAAATTATGATGTAATTTTAATGGAAAATGGAAAGATGTATTAGAAATACCAAGTTTGGAGTCATCACTATGGAGATATTGGTCTTCTGGGCTCACTGTAGACTTATTTGTTATTGTTCTAAGGATTTCACATTAAAGATGATTATTAAAATAAAACATACTTATTAATTTTTCTCAACTTTACTAACTTAACTAGCAGCTAGGGTTTATAACCTTTGTGAGCCAACCAGTGTAACACATTTTAGATTTATTTATTTCTAGACATAAAATAATTTTAACATTTCAAAACCCATTCAGATGAAAAGTATTGGGTCCCTACCTTATACTTTGGCAAAGACCAGAAAATATAAGGATGATCAGGCAATGTATTTCGTACCAAAATATCATGAACTACAATCTAGTGAAGAAAACTAGCAAATGTTTACCATGATTAAATACATGCTTTGGATTTAGTATTTCAGAGAAATATTAAGAATAGCCAGTGCTCAGAGAAGTGCAAAACAAGATAAAATAGAAAAAAAACTTTACACCGCTTCTTTATGGAGTTGATGTTATTTTTAATTTATTTAGTGGGCCTTAGTAACGTAATGACAGCGAGTAAGGGCTCGTAAACTTGCTGAGTGCAAAAATGAGTAGCCATGTAACATGTCACACAAACACTGTCAAAGAAGAGCTGCCCAGAGGTGCAGAGGATCCTGGGAAATTGTGTCCGTGGAGGGCAGAGAGTACGAGGGAAGAAGCCAATGGCGGAGCCCAGGAAATGTGAAGGAGGGGTGGGACTGCAGGGCCAGCGAATGACAGTTGAAAGAGCGCTGATCGCCTGTTTCCCGCGTGATAGGAGCCAGACATTAGGCTGCAAGCGGCCACTGTTTTCAGCAACGGATGACTTCTGTCGGCATTTCTGAACTTAGTTATCACTAAATCACTGAGAGTAGAGGAAACGGTACAGGCGATTTCTCGCGGTCGGGAGAAAATCGAGACGGCTGCCCGTTGCAGAGGTCCGACAGGGGAGAACGGAATTAATAGTGAGGAACGTGAACGGAACAGGCGGATGGACGAGGAGAAGATGAGGAAGGGGACAAAGGGTGGAGGATTCTGGGAAAGAGGGTGATCCTCAACCCGGGAAAGTGAGTTTGAAACAGCAGAGTTCAGCTTCAGAAGAGAGAAAGGATACCTGTGACCTCTTGACTCTAGAAATAATTTTTATTTATTTATTTTTTTTAAAAAATCAGGACCTATACTACAATTATCTTCATTTTTATTCATGTCGGGAGAATCTTCACCTTGTTATCAAGGTAGGATGGGGGATGGTAATCTTGCAGAGCCGGACACTGCTGATGAATTACGGAAAAACCATAGAAAACATCAACTAGTGAATCTCATTCTAAGACCTTCTTCAGTTCCCTGTCCTGGTGTAGAGTGGCCAGGGAGTTCAGGGTGCTGCCGACGGCACTTTGGAGCGGCCGCGTGTTCTGTCGGGGCCTCTAGCCTATGATATAGCTAGCTACATCCTGCGTCTATAACATAATCTCTTAGTCGTCACCTCTCATGAAACCTTAAAATATTTTCTTTTCAGAAACTTAAATTACCCTTTTGTAGAGACACACGACTTAAAATCCTTTCTCACAGGTTACACAGGAGAGTGAATAAGAACATCTTGCAAGCGTCGTCAGGTGACCGACCGCCAGTGCGTCATAAGACACACCTCACTTCCTGGGGCTGATGAAGGGTGTGCTTGACACAATGGCAGACTGACCTTGCTTCTTGGCAAATCCTACCTTACAGTCTCTAGAGCTACACCACCGCCAGCCATTCTTTTCAAGGACAGCTTGTTGCTGTTCTCTTGGAAGCAATTAACAGGCTGTCGTACAAAATAACATGGATTCCTTCCTGAAATTCTTTATTGGACGAGGTCCAGAAAATAAAATGTTTCAAACTCTGACTCATGAGACTCTTCACTGCTGAGACGGTTTTCACAGCAGCTAAAATTTTAAGATATTTCATTATAACGAATGCACTGGCCTCTGATATTATTCTTTTCTCTCCTTTTTTTCTTTTTGAGACAGGGTTCATGTATCTCAAACTGGCCTTTAACTCACTTAGTAGTCAACGATGACCTTGAACTTCTGATTCTCTTGCTTTTAGCTCTTGAAAGCTGGGATTTTGAGCATGGGCCTTCATGCCCGGTTTATATTTAAAGTCATACTGATTGTACCAAATCCTGTTTGACCCCTGATGGAAAATTATTTTCTAAAAAAATCTGAATTTAGGTTCATGTCTTTGAAAGCTTGGCTCCGCTCAGTCTGATCATTTGCATTATTGTGCTAACATTGCTTTTCCAGCCAAAGGAATCTGACGTCCAGATCTTTGATATAGGCAGCAATCAACCCATCATCAAAGATGTATTCTGGTTTAATATCTGGGACTTACTAGGGCTGGATCAGTCCCTGTACCCTTTACTCTTTTGAATTTTTTGAGTCAACTAAGCTTGAAATCAAGAGGGCTTTGGAGCTCCTGTCTTCTCTGAACCAGATTTTTCAAATAACCTAGGGTCACTCTATTTCAGAATAGAGATTACTTAGTTCATAAAACCTATACATAATTAAATGATGCAGTTATTCCTATCTAAACACAGCATTGGCTAGAAATTTTTAAGAAAGTTATACAGTCATAAAGCCCCTGTTTTTCTAAAGCTTTTCTACAAAGGGTCAGATAGAAGGAGATTTTACGGGCTGTGTGGTTTTTGTAACAACTACTTCACTCTTCTGAGTAGCCAAGGCGTCACAATAAACAATACAATGAATGGGGTTAGTCTTTCTAAACAAACCCCATTTATAAACTTGTGGTAGACTGGGCTTACCCACTGTGGTTTGCCAATGCTGATCTGAAGGAAAGTCTTGGAGGGTGGACTATATTACCTCACTGGGTTTCGGAAAGCATTGGGCACAGGGACTTCTGGTGGTATCAGAATCAGGATGCGGACTATAAGGAGACCACCCACAACTAAGTGAGTTTGTCTCCAGGATACCATTCCAAAGTTGCTTTAGTAGCATGCATAGTGCTTGCGTACTTAACAGTACATTGAATACACCATTATTGGTGATGATTCTTCCCGAGGAGGAAGGCATCCACTTTAGAGGAGACAGGAAATAACTGGCACACAAAACAGTTAAGGCACTACAACCCTATTTTCTGACTCCAGATTTATTCTCTTGAACAAACTCAGTGAGACTTCCTTAAGGAGGAAAAGAACGGGGAGAAATTCTAGAATTTGAAAGCCAAGCATATAGGCCATTTTTAGAAAATGTTTCTCAAAGTCAGCTGGTGTATAGACCCGATAACTCTCCTTCAGGGGTCCACGTGAGCATTCCTGATGGCTCCATCAGGTGTCCACGTGGGTGATCTTGATGGTTCCTTCAGGTGTCCACGTGAGCATTCCTGGTAGCTTCTTCAAGTGTCCACATGGGTGATCCTGGTGGCTCCTTCCCACGTGGGTAGTCTTGATGGCTCCTTCAGGTGTCCACGTGGGTAGTCTTGATGGCTCCTTCAGGTGTCCACGTGGGTGGTTTTCATAGCTCTTTCAGGTGTCCACGTGACCAGTCCGGTGGCTCCTTCAGGTGCCCATGTGAACATCAGGAGTCCATGTAAGTAGTCCTGGGCTTTTCTTCTTTTCATTTCTCCACTGGTTTGCTGTCATTTACTTAGCAGTGATCTTCCCTCTTGAAGCCAGAGAGCGAGGAACTGCACTGCACTCTGCCCACCCTCACTGTAGCTACCAGTGGGAAGGATGCCATGGACACTGAGTCTGTGTGGATCCACACCCATGAAGCAGCCTCTGCCACACACAGCAGACTGTGATTTACTTTCTCCCTGTATAACAGGGTGTGCAGAGACCACCACAACTTAGGCTTTAGAAAGCCAGCTCACGCCTATCAACTCGGTTTCATCAGCTCCTACCTGGCTCTTCCCTTTCTTTCTTCCCACTAAGGTGCCCTGGGATCATTTAATTTAGGCTACAGCTCACTGACTTGGTAAAGTTGTAAGCCTGATATTCAACCTGGATTCTTCGTCTGACTTAATGTGCTTTTAAAGAACCAGTTTCTGGTCCATTTTGGATGTCAGAAAATGAAAATCTAGACAATCCTGTTAAAAAGCAATTTGAGAACCTGCGCTGTCTACTCTTGCCCATTCTGCTCTGAAGCATACTGCGCTGTTCACATACCTGCCCACTGCAGCTCTCCCGGGATCCACCCAGAGTTTCTTACGAGTCCTGCTCCCTGTCTGAGATGGCCGTCCAGATGCCAAAGTATGTGCATCAATCATCAGATAACTTCTGAAGTATTGCATTCACTTCATAATGCCCCTCTCTGAGCTGACTTGTTTGGGGGTTGTTTAGAGGTAAAAAGGAATGACAATTCCACGAGTTCTGGGATAGACAGCAGCTCAGGACATTGGCTTTGGCTTGATTTCAGAAGTCTCTTTGTCTTCAATGGATACTTTTGATAGTTGCTTATCATGGAATATGCTTGGAAACACTCAGCAGTGTGGCCATTAACTAAGGCACCCGATGGCGTGGGACAAGACTCCTGCTTTCCTCCAGAAAACCTGCTGATGCCTGAGCCCATAGCTGGAATCTCCCCGGGCAAAATCACACTTTGAATTCCATTCCAGGAGTAAGCCCAGAAAACGCACGCTAAGAATAAAACGGTTTACGATTTTCGAAAGCACACTTCACAGCTGAAAGCCAGATGGATGTGGCAGAAGCAGGAGGGGGCATGGCGCTGGCCAGCTGGCCGCGGGCACTAAATGGTTTAACAGCCCACGAGGAACTCTGAGCACTTACAAGGCGGTTCTTAGGAACCGGAGCAAAAGGAACTGACTGAAGCCACAGAGACCAGAACACAGACCCAGACATCGCGGTACAGAACAAAACTTGTATCTAGCAAATACCAAAGCCTCGCAAAGTGTCAGCAGTCTGCTCGCGGCATCTAAAGACATCCCTGCCTATTTTCGGGATGCAGTTACAGGCTTAGATTTTCTTGTGAGCTGGTTATATAATCCGGCTGAATTATTTTACCTCTCTGAGTTGTTGTCTTAAGTTTTTGGATGCCTACTATTTGATTGTCATTCTGCCAGTCGTTTCTCTGGCACTCTGGATAATAAAAATAGACGATGCTTATTTTATCTTTGCTCTGTGCCAGACACCGCGCAAGTGCTTGATGGGCGATATCCCGTTTCACCCCCACAGGACTCGGCGGTGATCATCTTATTGCCGCCACTGGAGATAACACTGTTATTTCGTCCCTGACACTGGCTATGTGGGAACTGAGGCACCTCAGGTGTGGAGAGTAATTTGCTTATGGTCACCAGAGTGTGCCCTGCCCGCCATTAACTCTATGTGCTTCTCTACTCCCCAAGCTGAGCGTAGCTTCTTGGTTGCGCTATGAAACACGGTTGAGCTTGTTAAACTGGGGTTTCCGACAAGGGTCCCTCTGGGGACGTTCACCCTTCTGCACATGTGATAAACTTCCAGATATCGCCAATGCCATTGGTCCATGGACCCTGTAGCAAGGCTCTGGACTTCAGTTCAGCATCGGAGGCCTCATTAGAAACCTTTGTATTGCTTAAAAATCAAAGGACATTGAGCCTCTAATACGTGATCTTAGAGAAGCTAAATAAGAAGGAGAACCCAAAGAAAAACATATAGGCATCCTCCTGAATATTAACCTTCATCAGGCGATGAAAGGAGACAGAGACAGAGACCCACATTGGAGCACCGGACAGAAATCTCAAGGTCCAAATCAGGAGAAGGAGAGAGAGCACGAGCAAGGAACTCAGGGCCTCGAGGGGTGCACCCACACAACGAGACAATGGGGATTTTCTACCGGGAACTCACCAAGGCCAGCTGACCTGGGTTTGAAAAAGCCTGGGATAAAACCGTCTTGGGAAAAAAACATAGAGACAATGAGGACTACTGAGATCTCAAGAACAATGACAATGGGTTTTTGATCCTACTGCACGTATTGGCTTTGTGGAAGCCTAGGCAGTTTGGATGCTTTACCTTACTAGACCTGGATGGAGGTGGGTGGTCCATGGACTTCCCACAGGGCAGGGAACCCTGATAGCTCTTTGGGCTGAAGAGGGAGGGGGACTTGACTGGGGGAGGGGGAGGGAAATGGGAGGCTGTGGTGGGGAAAAGACAGAAATCTTAAATAAATTAAATAAATAAATAAATAAATAAATAAAAGCAGTTGTAGACTGTAAAGACTCGTACAAATAAATAGGCAGCTTATTTGTATATAAAAAAAAATTCCTTCATGAGCTGGCTGCACCACATACCAATTCGATCAAAACTTCTGGGGCTAGAATCCAGGTATGAACATTTTTTTGGGTGTTCTATTTTTTTAATTGTTGACTTGTCCTTTGAGGTTATAGTGATACAGTTTTCCCTCCTTCCCTCCCTCCGAACCCCCCATATACCCATCACCCCCTTTCAGATTTATGGTCTCTTTTATAATTTAATCACACACATATACATATATACATATATGATGTGTGTATGCATACGTACATATTCATAAATAATAGGTACAAACTGTTCAGTCTGCAAACTGCTACTTGTATGTGTGATTTCAGGGTTGACCATTTGGTTTTGGATAATCAACTGGTGGGCTCTTTCCTGGGGAAGACCATTTCTTCTGCTCTCAACATCCTTAGTACACGTAGCTCTTGGTCTGGAGTTGAAACTTCCTGGGCTTTCCCCCAGCCATGTTAGCTTGCTGCTGCTCCAATCCAGCTCATGTTTGGGTAGTCATATGAGTGGGGCTTGATGGCTGGAGGTTTTGGCATTTAAGACACACAATCTCACAGCAAGCTCCCAGTTACTCCGTCTCTTGAAGTCTTTCTGTCCCCTCTTTCTCCATGATCCCTGAGCCTTAGGTATGGAAGTTTTAAAGGCTACTAAGTAATTCTGATACACCAGTGCACTGGAAATAAATTTAGTGACTAAAAATTAGCACTTGAAAAAGTATATTTGGTTGGTCAAGTTTGTCTGCAGAACTTGTATTTCTTGATTGAGCGATTGTATTGTTTTGTATTTCATACAGCTGGACTAAGTTCATCGTGTTAAATGAATTCTTTATGATGGCTAAAAGTTAAAACAGTGGGAGCCCATGATAGCATTGAAACGAACAAGACCATCTCACCCACACCGTCTACATGGAGACTGCAGATGTTCATACACTGTTTTGGTATTGTTCCTGTCAATAAGAAGCGGATTCATCACTCACTGGGGGAGGTGGCCACTTCACAGCACGAAGGAGAGGGGACTGCGTAGCATCTTGCATGAGAGATGCAGATAATGAACTTGGTGAACTACTATACAAGGAAGAGACCCACGAGCCACATCTCCAGTAGGAACCTGGCAAGTTATAGACGAGAGGCAGGTATTCCCAGGAGAACATCTCTTCCCTTAGGCCTAGTCAGCCAGTTTCTAAGGGGCAGAGGAGAGGGGCTAAGATTAGAATAGCAACCATGGGCTCAGCTCAGAGAATAACGTGGGGCAGACAGCAAAGAAACTGACACATAGAGAGAAGTTAGTTCTGGGCGTCTATAGCACAGCAGAGTAGTTATTGACTAAAGTAATCTATCCTCTATGTATGTATGTATCATCTATCTATCTATCTATCTATCTATCTATCTATCTATCTATCTATCATCTATGTATCTGTCATCTATCATCTATATATCTATATATCTATCACAACATACAATAATAATATTTAAAGGGATAGAAATGCTCATTACTCTTATTTGGTCATTAATTATATATATATGTATTTAATATAATATAATCTACAAAGCTTTGCAAATATTATTAATTCCATTTTCATAATGTATCTCACAAAGATGTAAAAGTATCATTTCTCTATTAAAACAAACAAGAAAACCATGGTCAGAAAGAAACAAAATCATGTACTTGTAGTAGAGAGACGGTGTCTTGTATATAATAGGGATCACGAGTGCCATGGAGAGGAACGTACGTGTCTGTGGGGTGAGGGAACTGGGGCAGAGGGGCTCTGACTGGGGTCAGGCCCGCCATATTTAACAGACGTCCCGACAGCTATGAGAAAGAAGTTTCAGTATCCAAAACTCTGTGTTCTGGTCATAAAGAAAATCTGCCTACGTGAGTACCGACAAATTAAAGCAACCTCGAAAGTCACCTAAATTGTCTCTATGGTTACCATTCATTAATAAGGCTGTAAGGCACAATAGAATGTAGACCACAGCTATGCAATTTCTTCCTGCGATCAAATGTTAGGTAGTAAGAGTCATTTGTGGCTTAGTAGCAATTATTTAATGGTGGTCTTTTCTCTCAGAGATGGCCATTATAGAAGTGAACCTATTTCAAAGCAGAGTTGGCAACCCTGATCGTTTGGCATAAAACGATCCCCATCAGATACCCACTCTCTTTTCAACTGTGGGTTTAAGCCTCGTTGTGTGAAACACCTTCCTATCAAGACATGTTCTGGGCTCCATGACGTTCTCATCGCTGTTTTCCTGAAATAAGTATGCGTGACACCCACGAGGGTCTGGCTCCAGTGTGAACATATTGCCCGCTGGGGAAGCTCTACGTCAGCAGACAGGAAACACGGCTAGCCCTGCAGACCCATGGACTCAGCACTCAAGATGGATGATTTCACTGGGAATTCTTCAACCAAGAGATGGGCAGATTCAATGCATAAACTTAACGTGACAATGTCATAATAGTCTGCATGAAAAAATAATAGTTAAATAACAAAATTGTTTGCTGTCACTCTAAAATTAATGCATTGTTCAGATTTTGCTATCGAGCCTCAATGTAAATAGAATATTAATGCTAATTCAAGATGACAGTAATTGCGTTCCGTTTAAGCTCCTTTGGTATCATTCACGCTTCCTTCTTTCCCTTCGTAATCTTTCTCCATGTTTCTTGTTCTAATTCTCCGTGCATTGCTTGTCTCTTTTCCCATGCGTTATTAGTAATTTGCAAATACCTCAACTGTGCTATATTATCATGCTGTACTTTAATTTTTAAAGTAGTGCTTTCCCCAGTAGTGAAGAAGCCTCTGTGCCATCATTGTTCAGTTCAGTAATAGACTAAATATGACACCTTGCATATGAAACTTTAGCAAAAAAAAAGCGTGATATTTTAGCATATTCTTAAGAGGGGCATCTTTGTGTTTTCTTTTACCTTCTTATTCTCATTCTGCTTTCATTATTAAACATGACTCATTTCTGTTTGTCTATTTCTTTTCCTGTCCCCAACCCCTCACCCATTCTGGGAATTAAACCTAGGCCTTTCGGTACGCTACACCATGCTTTACCACCCAGCTGTATCTCTGGCCCTTGTAACTATGGTTTTAACTTCTGTGTGGAGGACAGCATCTTCTAAATGCTTAGGAATGCCAATGGTTGTAATTCTGTCCTGTTTTTAAAATTCGTTTTTGTGCCAGAACCTAGCACTACAGAGGACTTGTAATATTTGTTGGATAAATCTGCTAAGAGTTGGAAAAATTTTGTGCCTAAGGACAGTTTTAGAAAAAAAAATCTAGAAACAGAAAATATACATTTGATTGATCACCTGCTCATCAACAAACCATCTTACACACACTCACTGATACTAAGCAGCTTACACACACTCACTGATATAAACCAGCTTACACACACTCACTATATAAACCAGCTTACACACACTCACGGATACAAACCAGCTTACACACAGTCATGGATACAAACCAGCTAACACACACTCACTGATATAAACCAGCTTATACACACTCACTGATACAAACCAGCTTACACACACTCACTGAAACTAAGCAACTTACATACACTCACTGATACAAACCCAATCATGTAGTCACTGAGGTTGCTATACTCTAGATCCTTAGCTAAACACTAGACAAGCTGTTAGACATAGTTTCCCCAGGAAAGAACTAACAATCTCTGGTTATCTAGTGGCCATATTTAGAAGCCTGAATTTCATTTAATGATTTTTTTTATCTTTTGCTATTTAAGCAAATTGGATGATTTCTTTGTCTCAAACATTGCTCTGTGATAAATACCATCTTGTTACATCTCTGCACAAGATATCAGCATTTGCAACTATTCTAACCATTAGAATAGATGATGTTTAAAGACATGCATCCATACATTTTACCTATCTTGAATAATTTTTATTTGTTAGTGTCAGAAAGAAAGCTCATGTTATTTTACCTTTGAGTATCTCCTCCTTCATCTACCCTGGCTTCCAGGTTTTTGTACAGCACTTTGATATTTATGTGGGCAAAATGACTATGTTTATTTGTAGAGAAACCACTAGTTCAGGGATGGTTGCCATTAGGATGGTTTTGAGAGAGTGAGAGCATCAGGGAGATGTTTTCCCCTTTGCAGCTGCTTCCACCTGTCTCTGTGTATCACTGTGCTGTCCGCACTGACCGTAGCTAACAAGGGGATCTGTGGTAGTAGTACATACTTGTTGGTTTGATGTGTGAAGGGTGGTATTTTACTTTTAAGGTCATCCCCCCAACACCCACAGTTTCCATGTAATCTTTAGGAAGACACCAGGCAGATTCCAGTTGAGGAATACTCTGGAAAAACTGACTGTGGTCATGAAAGTCATCACCAAGTTCATCAGAATCAGAGGCCTTAAAATTCTGTGGTGAAGAGGAATCTCAAGATACATGACTGCTAATGAAATGTAACTTCATGGAATCCGGAGACAGAAAATAGGAAATTTGGTAGAAGAAGAAGAAAAAGAAGAAGAAGAAGAAGAAGAAGAAGAAGAAGAAGAAGAGGAGGAGGAGGAGGAGGAGGAGGAGGAGGAGGAGGAGGAGGAGGAGGAGGAGGAGGAGGAGGAGGAGGAGAAGAAAGAAGAGGAAGAAAGAGAGAGACTGTAGAATAAAGTATAGAATCCAGTTAAGACCACCCCTAATCAATCCACTAGCTATAAAATACATTATACTACAGTAAAAAACAAAATTAGGTGCAGAATAGTTGTGAGCACTCTGTGTTGCTTTCACACACACACACACACCCGCCCCGTCTTGGGGTTTGAGCTTCATGCCTGCTACAGAAGTCTCCACAACTGAGTAGTGGTAAAAATAGCCCAGTCTTTTTTACCTCTATAAATCTAAAAGCATTCTAAATTAAAGTGTTTATTCTTTGAAAAAAGCAGGATATTGAGATAATCAAACATGTTAAGTTCTGAACCTGTCTTATATCTTACAGCTTTCAATCGTTAAAGAATTAGTTATATTTTTAATCAGAAAATGTAAGGGGTACTCATTGTATAAGCACAGTGTTCGTAACTGCAACCATGTTGCTATCCAGCATGGAGGTAGGGCTGAGAACAAAATAGATCACACAGTTATTCAGACCAACAGCTGTCATGTGGAACAATGTGGAAATGCTTACAGTACACCATCTAAAAAGATACAAAATATATGTAGAGTGTGGAAAGTCTAAGGTACTTATAAAAACACGTATTAAAATGCTAGGGGAGAAGGTATTTTGTAGCTGGGTATGGGTGATTTTTCTCTTTCTATTTTTCTGTGATGCGGATATAGTGGGAAAATGAACTCAAGACAAGAGATGTGTGTAAAACAACAGCTATTAGTGAAAAAATGGTGACATGCTCTTGCAGTCTTAGGGCTTCGATTACTGTGATGAACACCATGCCTGAGAGGGAGAACAGAAGCAAGTCACTGCAGGGGAATGGGGGCAACTGGTGCTCGTCACGCTAACCGGAACAAGCCAGACCCGCCGGACAGACAGTGCGTGTTTTCTCCTATGCAGAATGTAGAGCAAAGTTCTCAGAAGATATGAAAGGACCAGAGAGATGGCTTCTGAAGAAGAAGGGACCAGGGGGAAAGGGACTGAGGGTGGCGCAGTGACCATCAGCAGAATACACTGCGTGCATGAATAAAATGTCTTACATGACTAATGTCCAAACAGAAAGAGAAAGAGAGAAGGAAAGAGAGTGCTGGTAAAAAAACGAACAAACAAAAACATCCACCATGACTAAAGCAGCTCGGGGAGGAAAGGGTTTATTTCAGTCCCAGTCCATTATGAAGGAAGTCAGAGAGGAGCTCAAAGCCATAACCTGGCAGCAGGAACAGAAGCAGAGGCCATGGAGGAGTGCTTCCTGCTGGCTTTTTCAGCCTGCTTCCTTATAGCAGCTAGAACCACCGACCCAGGATAGCACTCCCATCCTGAGCTGGACCTGCTCACATCAGCCATTAATCAAGAAAATGCACCCACAGGTCAATCTAATGGGGGTGTTTTTGCAATTGAGGTCCCCACTGCCCACGTGACTCTGACTTGTGTCAAGATGACATAGAACTAGGCAGCACACTCACGTGCTGCCCCAAAGTAAGGGTTGTCCTTTGACAGCTCTTTACTTTGCTTTCAGATAGAGTTCAGTCTTTATTCTCAATTATTTGTTACAGCAATAGCATATCTTTCCATTATAAATGCCTGCCACAGGCCACAATAAAATAAGCAGAACATCTGACGTTGTCATCCACAGACATTTTTATATTACTGAGCTATTTTTATATTACCGTTTCATGTTGTTATCTCAATGGAGCCTTTATAGCGATCAGTGTGTAATATCACCATATCTTGGTTTAAATAGCCACTAGAATTGCTCCATTTTAGCACATAATACTTTAATAATCATAAATCAGTAATTTGAGATTTTGGGTTACTACAGACTATATAATTTACTGTTAATCCTTTGAGTTTATTCTATTCAATTAAGCACAATATTCTAATAAATCCATAGGATTCATGAGACTTACAAGACAGTTCCAGATCATTAAGTTAAGAAACTTATGACTGACAAAAAGGGCTGAGAGCATCACTAATGGCAGCTCACTTTTATGGCTGGTCCCATAGATGAATTTTCATATAACTCGTGTCTTAGCCCATGCGGCAACAAGTGTTATCCTGATGGTCCATAGGCAGAAGTCAATAGCCTACTGATGAAGATTCCTCAAATGGGTAAGAAAGTTGATAACAAAAAGATATTTTCTATGTTTTATAAGTTTAAAAGATGAAGCCTAATAGGCTATACTTTGGCATCAAGAGAAGGATTAATTCCCCAGGGAGCACAGTGCAAGTATTTTACATAGAACTGCTATAAACCCAAAAGCTAATGCACTACAAACCCATTTTCCTATGTCTTTACAGGTTTTTTTTTCTGCTAAAAATAAATTATCAAAAGTCATTTGGAAAAAATAACACAATTTGACTTGCCAGTTTTAAAGCTGCTTGATCTCATTTAGAAAATATGTTTATCACAGATGCTGAAAGGCGCTAATAATGGCACAAATACACTGAGTCAATAGACAAGTACTTCATATACACTAATCATGTCAGTAGCCCTAAAAGGCAGAGAAAGTTACTCTCGTTTTGCAGATGAGGATATTGAGGTGGAAGACCTTATAAATGGGCAGTAGGATCAGAGGTCTGAGGTAGTCATTGTGATGCTAAAGCCCATGCATTTAATTGCTCTGCCATACACCCAGGGATGCCAATATAGAGCATGGTCTGGCTTCTATAGCTTTAAGACGTGAGACATAAACATCTCACAGGAGGAAAATCTGAAGCTTCGGAGCAGGAGCCAGAAGAGAAGAGACCAACAGTAGAAGTATGGAGCTTTTAACAATTTTGAATTTTACTAAAAACCTCAATGGGATTAACAGGCAGCGAATCCCCAGCAAGATGTTTCCAGAAGACACAGACACCTTCCTCAGAAAAAACACTGTGTGTGCTATGAATCCATCTATCTACGTAGTGGGCCTGGCCGTCCACAGGTGAGACAAAACCACCCAAGGGCTTAAATATTGAGTTTTCCTTAATGTGATCCTCCAGGAATATGGGAAACTTCTGCTCCAGACATAACTTGCAAGGAAGCACATTTTCAAAGCCGACATAGATATTGTCTTGTTATTTGCAAAGCACGGACTTGTTACTTTCTCATCGTAATGTCTTTTCCATGATCATCCACTTTCTTTTTCAAAACCAACTTGGATTTTCTGGTTAACATGCAAATGTTTGGTAAACGGTAAGACAATGCGCAAGGGTTACTGAGCTTTCTTCCGGTTAACATTAATTTCACCGGTGATCTAACCCCTCCTGTGATTTAAAACCATCTCTACACGAGTGGATACCAAAGTTACAGTTATAACTCGGGACTCTCAAGATTCAAGAGCAAATATTGCACTGACAACTTGACGTTTTTATTTTTATATGGAATAGCCACCCTCAAATCTCCCATCTACAAAACCTGATATTAGTCCTGTCCCCTACCCCTTCCAAATCAGCTCTGTCCTAAGTCCATTCTATCTCTGTGGTTGGAAACCACAGCGTGTAGCTGCTCTGACGAAAGCCTCGGCTTTCTTGACCTCTCCCTCTTGCTCCAACCACTGACTCCATTAACAAATCCTGTCCACTCTCCTTCCAAAGCCAAGCAAGTCCATGACGGCATGCTCCCATGCCGACCCACATCTCCTGGGCTCTGACCCCTGACTTGCCTATGTATTTCTGCTTCCCCGAGGAACATTCTTTACCTTAGATTAGAAGTAGAAATCAGTTAACCTATGTCACTTTTCTTTTAAAAGCAAACAAAAATAACAAAAGAATCCATTACCACTCCATATCTTCACTTAGAATGAATCCAGACTCTGAGCAGAGGAGAACCCATGCCCTCTTTCGGCCCTGCTCTCTGTCCACTTCCCGTCATGGGGAGGCTAAGCGAGTCTCTCTGCCTAGCAGCTTCCTTCCTTAAATTGGCTGCGGCCCTTGCTCCTTAGTTTTACTCAGGTTTTTATTCAAACGTTATCTATTTAGAGAGGACTTTGGGCCTTTCTATAAAACAGCAACATGTAATTCGTTTAGCCGCCTTAACCTTAACCTTTGTTGTTGTTCATCTTACTTCTTCATATCACAAACACTTCCTGGACATCTCTGCTTTGCCCTGATGCTGAGAACACAGAAGTGAAGAAAACAGGAAGTGATCCCTTTGTTTCAAGGTATTTACTTTCCACAGGGCAGGGAAACGAGTATCCAACAAAGGAAAGAGCATGCCAGATGGGAATAGCTTCTGCAGTGAGAATCAAGGCTGCGGCAAAGCGGGGCTGCGGCTGCTTTCATACAGAATGGAAATGATAGGAGATGGGCTGGGGCCTGGCCCAGTGGGAGAGTGCTGTGAGGCACACCTGATGACCCACGTTGGATCCACAGAATCCACATAAAAGCTGGGTGCAGGGGAGCAAGCGTGTGCAATCCACAAGACCCCGATGGGAAGGTGGTAGCAGAAGTCAGGGGACTTTCTGGAGGCTGCTAGTCCCGTGTACACAGTGAAGAGATCCTGCTCCAAACATGGCAGTAGATGAGGGCAACGAATGGAGGTGTCTGCCAAGCAGTGCCATGGCACACATATGCCTGCACACCACACACACACACCACACATACACACACACCACACCACACACACACCACACACACCACACATACACACACACACACACACACACACACACACACACACACACACCACACACACCACACATACACACACACACACCACACACACACACACACCACACACGCTTACGCACCACACACACACATACACCTACCCACTACACACACACCCCCACATACCATACACGCATAGACACCTACCCACCACACACACACTACACACACACCACACGCACACATCTACCCTACGCGCGCTCACACATACACACACACACCACACACACACCACACATCAGAACTAAACACTGTACTAAGAGGTTACATTTGACCCTGATCTCAATAACAATTCAATAAATATTTATTGAATAAACTGTCATGTACTCCCAACAACTTGACATTTCATGCCTCTTAAGGTGGCTCATTCTCTCTCTCTCTCTCTCTCTCTCTCTCTCTCTCTCTCTCTCTCTCTCTCTCTCGTGCAGGTGTATGCATCTGTAGATGCACTGGAGGCTGGAGGAGGTTGGAAGGGGAAGCTGAATCTCCTGTTCTCACTTTCTAATCTCCTGAACATGATGATCTGAGTTTAGTGCCTGGGACCCACGTAGATTTTAAGAACCAACTCCCACAAGTTATCCTCCGATCACCACGTGCTGACCATGAAATGCACAATCCCTCCCTGCCCCAGATACACTACATAAAATAAGTAAGTAGAAGAGTGGGATTTATTAAAAGAAGTAAGGAGAAGCACTGGGCCTATGCGATGGCTTAGCTTGTAAGAGGCATCTGCCGGCAGAACTCACGGTGGAAAAGGAGCATGAGACGCTGATAGCCACCTGTCACTCAGTATGTGCACCGTGACACCTGTGCCTCCCCCTTGAGAATAAAGAAAGGAAGCCACTTTAAGTCTGCAGTGTGCTTCTGATCATTTATGGATCAAACTAATAGAAAAGAAGAACCAATACTTGCTTGGAAAAAAGACTATGGCATGACTTTTCATCTAGAATGACCTGACATTTCAAAGAAGACGTTCCCTCGAAGAAGGCGTAAAGAAACCATCCCTTGAGCAACGTGAGCCAGAACGTGCTAACACCCTCACTACCAGCAGCCTGCTTGCAGAGAAGGCCAGCCACAGGTGATTTCGAGTGAACACGCCTGCCTAGTTTCCCCTCAGCCGATATCAACGTTCCGAAAGGCTTTCCCTCAGTTAACTGAAAGGCTAACTAGTGGGTCCTTTAAGGGCAGTGAGTCCTGACTGAAATGTCTCTTATTTCCTCCTCTAACTCTTTCTTTCTCTGTGATCGTCAGCAATACGAGTGATACCTCATGCCACGGGCTGGAAACTGGCCTGCATGTTGCTCCTTTCCTGGAGGGTGGTGTGTGTAGTTACAGCGCTTTGATGAATTCACTGCTCCTTTCCTGGAGGGTGGTGTGTGTAGTTACAGCGCTTTGATGAATTCACTGTTTCTTCAGTTTAGGTCTCCTTTTCACTTGACCATTGCTTTGCTTCTCGACACTAGATTTTTGTGCCTCTTCCAGTGGCAGGCATTTAAAAACCGTGCCGTCTAGAGTGTTCCCGTCTTGGAAACTATCATCAAGTCATTTAAATAAAAGACACGCTGCCAAATATTAATGATACCTATTAGGAAAATGCTATCAGGCAGAAGATCCCCCAGGATAGAAAATTAATGTTTTTATGAACTCATTTGAACGCAAATGACTGTATTCCTCTTTAGTCAAAATGCTACTTTACATATTGGATATGTAAATGATATTTTACATATTGGAGGTTTTAGAAAATGGGTGAGCGAGGTGCTTATTGGACCCGCAGTCACCTGTCCCCATGGCCACTTCATTTACTGCCATGCTGAGGATGTGTATTAAAGGGTCAGAGTCTTAGCAACAACTAGCAGGGGATACCAGTGTAAGACAAGAAGGACAGCTTGCTCTTGGAGCGGGCATCCTGCTTCCAGTTAGCGAAGTGGCTTATTGACAGAGTAAGAAATCAAAACGCTGCTTATTTAGTAGGGACTTAGAGCCAAAGCAGGCAGATCATCTTCAAAGACAAGGTACTTAAGCCGGGGAGAGAACAGGCACACCGCTTTTCTTCCTGGAAAAGGATGGATGTACAATAGCCGGTCCATACCTTATTATCTATTCTCGCGTTTTATTCTAAATCATATTTCCTATTAGGTGCCCCATTCTTAGAACCACATGAGGTCTGAGACCCTGCGTCTTCTAGGGCAGAAACTTCATAAGGTGTAGGATACTAGCCTCTTCCTTTAGGAGTCAATATTGAGCTAGGCAATAGACTCTTTAGACATTCTTCGTGGTTGTCTCCCTGTTATATCCTTATTTGCATATGACTAAATCATAGAGTTTTGACTTATTCTAGTCTTACCTGGCAATTCAGTTACTCACCATTCAGTCAATGCACACGAAAGACTAGATACTGTTGTCAAGTTTGCTGTTAAGCTTATGAAGGGTTTTCACTAAAGCAATGGAAAAACTCAGGAACTTAAGAGCAAGCTCTGCTCTCTGGTTTCTGGTTGTGTGATCTCTGATAAAATGCTTAATGCATGTGACCCTCAGTCTTACCTTCTGTAAATTAAGTTAGTCTATGCTTTGTTCATAGAAATATTGTAAAGATTAAATGATATTTTATATCAAAATATGATATAAATTACAATGTACATAACAAATATTACTCATCATTCTAAAAATGATGAGAGATTGTGGTATTAATAATGTCTCTAATGGTAGATATATTTATGTTTGCTGGAATGTTTATATTGGTCCTTCCTACCTATTTTGTTGGTATATAAAAACAAAATGTTATTTATACATTTATACTTTAATAAAAATAAGTAAATCTTCACTTTATGAATAGCAAATAACTTGAACTTTTTTATTTCTGATTATCTAATGTAGGTTTATTGGGTTCACATACTTTGAAAGGCCTCTTATTCTTCACCCATGCTAGAAAAACTAACTGAATCTAGTGTTTTCATACTTAGATGCACTTGGAGGTTTGCTGTTTTGAATGCAACAATAGATTGTTCTGGTGAGTGCTCCATCTTCAAACAATGCCACACTGGACTCCCAGTGTTTTAAATGGTGTTAGTGCGGCAGAGGGACTGGGTATCTTAGGAGTCGAACATTGCTAAAAATATGACATACTGAGCCAAGGGTGGTGGCACACATCTTTAGTCCCAGCACTTGAAAGGGGGACGCAGGAGGATTTCTGTGAGTTCAACACAACAAGTTCCAGGTCACAAGGACTGCATGGTGAGATTGTGTGTGTGTGTGTGTGTGTGCAGAATCAATATGATCCTGTTTATTTCACATACTCTAGACATGCATATGCATGTCTCAGAATGGGTATTATTACCATAAAAATCTTGTGTGCTATCATGTATCTCTATGTGTACTGAATACATACTAATATCTTTAATTGCTTTTTCTTTGCTTCTGAGGATTAAAAAAAATGATATCCTACAACTCCTAGGGGGTCAAAAGGATAGCGGTTACCCTCAGGGGAAATTCGTTCCTTCTATTGGCTTAGACCTCAGCTGCCAGGATAAGAGATGCCCTGGAAATAGCGGCTCTAATTTTTCAGACAGTTTTCCATGGGAATGAAGGGAAAAAAGACGAGGCAGGACGGGACAGAAGAGTGGCAGGCAGCTCACACGATGGAGAACGTGCTGAGGAGTTACTACATGACGAAGACGTTGGATGTGAAGATGTCAGACTGTGACCTCTATCCCTCCGTGATGGCCCAGGGTTGAGTTCACTGCTCTGTATGCTATCGTGGAGGCTCCTCTTTCCGCACTCCATGGTTGTCCCTCCCAAAGCTATGTCTTCTTCATGCACGTATGCACTTGGTCAAAGGAGATGACTTTCCCTGACAGGGGAGGGGCTATTTGAGCTGCTTATATAAGCAACTAGAACCTCAGAGGAGGAAGAGGGGAAAGAAAAAGAAGGCTAAATATGCTGGTGGAGTTCAGTTATCCTACCCTTGGTGGCAATGCTCGTAACCTTTAAAGTTTCAGATGGACTCTGTTAGCAACAGCGTATTAGTGTTAAAAGGGGGGGAAGTACACTGGGCTTCCTGGCGCCTGCCTGACCTGGAAGAGTTATTTTTCACTTGGTTATTTTTGCTGAATAATTGTAGCCCTCATTCCTTGCTCAGGGAATGATACCAAATGTGATGCACCCCGGGATGATCAAACATTTTGTATTGTTTATTTTCTTTGTGCTATATACTTGGTGGCATGCATATATTCATTAGAAATGCTAAGTTTTGCCAAGTGTCTTTGACATTCTGCTTTGAGTCTGTTGGAGTGAGTTCAGTTGATGTGGCTGTTTCTATTAGAAGACAAGACACTGGTCTCCAGGGTTAATTGCTGGGATGACCTCTTGATCATGGATGGGCTTTATGTATTCGACCATTTGTCCGTGCTATAGAAGACCATGGTTTAAACTGGGAAGATGAGCATTTGTATGCTGTTATCCACAATCGGACATTTATCTGACTGCAGAGTTTGGCAAGTCCTGAGATGCAATCGAAATTACCATTATATTGTTGGACAGAAAGCTTGTGTGCCAGTTTGAATAGACTCACGCGTTTGATTGCTTGGTCCTAGGGAGTGGCACTCTAGGGGGTGTGGCCTTGTTGGAGTAGGTGTGGCCATGTTGGAGGAAGTGCGTCACTGAGGGGGTGAGCTTTGAGGTCTCATATGCTCAAGTGACACCCTGTTTGGCGTACAGTCTTCTTTGGTTACCTGCAGAAAGGTTGAAAATGTAGACGTCTCTGCTCCTTCTCCAGCACCGTGTCTGCCTGCAATACGGCCGTGCGTCTCGCCATGACACCAATGTACTAAACCTCTGAAACTGTAGGCCAGTCCTGGTTAAATGTTTTCCTTTATAAGAGTTGCTGTGGTCATGGTGTCTCTTCACCATGTGTCTCTTCATCCCAATAGAACCTCAACTAAGACAGCTTGTAATCAAGAACTCACCACTTGCTCTTTCCCACTGTTTTAGCTACCATTAAATGTCGGAATTAAGCCATTTTGTAACCACCTGCATATACCTTAGAGAACTCAGCAGGTTAGCTGGGTACTGACGGTGTCACCTGGGCTCTGGCTGTCCACAGGCTAGAGGGATAACTCTTGCCAGTGTAAACCAGGCTAACTTGTATATTTTTGGCAGAATTCGCATTTGCTACTTTCCAAGTGTTGGTGATAGAGCTAATATGCCCTGAAATGCTTTTCATTTCTTGAGATTACTGCTGTCAATAGGATCCAGAGAATCAAGGTCAAGAGAATGTCAATGCTCTTCTTACTGGGTCTTCTGTGGAGGGTCTCAGCGCTGGTCATGTGTGTTATCCCCTTGCTCACATCCACACTCCAGTAATTATTGGTCTATCCAAGACTGGCCATTATGACACTATGACTCATTCTAAAGGATATTATCATCCTCAGTCTCTTAGCTCAGACTCTAATATATTCATATTTGCGAATTGTTCAAATGAGGATTAAATATATATGTGTATCAGAAGGTTAAGAAGCGAGGTCTTCAGAATTTGAGCCCTTTCTGTTGTTTCGGATTCACCCCAGTCTCTCTCTACTTTTATTTTGGTGATTGCCTTTAGAGTCAGTTCACGGCCATCCTAGCCATTTCCCGGAAGAACTTGTCTTTCTCTCATTATCCATTTTGGTCTTTCTTCCTGGTATTGATCTTGATTTATTTCAAAAATTTTCTGTGCGTTTCCTTTGGCTCACTCCAGGAAGTTTCTTCCTTCAAACCTTTAAATCATGGGACAGAAGACTTTGCTATTTCCTTGATGGGTCAGAGAAAACATTTTGCCATACTAGGAGTCTCCTCCAGGTTGGGGCACTTCCACCAGCGTGTTCCAGGACGTCCTCCACTGTCCCAGATGTCGCTGGACTGGTTGTCAAATGTCCTCTTATCCTCTGAGTCATCCCTTTCGATGGCGGTGATTTCAGGCACACATCCTAGTCACATCTTCTTTAAAAAAACATTTTATTTATTATGTATGCAATATTCTGTCTGTGTGTTTGCCTGCAGGCCAGAAGAGGGCACCAGGCCTCATTACAGATGGTTGTGAGCCACCATGTGGTTGCTGGGAATTGAACTCAGGACCTTTGGAAGAGCAGGCAATGCTCTGCTCTGCTCTTAACCTCTGAGCCATCTCTCCAGCCCCCTCCTATTCACATCCTTCAAAGTGCATTGCCGACAGTGACCCAGGGCTTATGAATTGCTACCGTTTTCAGCAAAGGTCAGCCCAGCAGTGACACTGGACGCATACATGTGATTAGAAATAAAATGAATCTTTCTTAGTTTTTAATCACATGTGTGTGCATGTACGTAAGTTCTGGTGCCTGCAGAGACCAGAAGAGGCTCCTAAAGCTGAGGTGAGCTGCCCAAAGTGGGCTCTGGCATTAGAACGCCAGTCCTTGGATTGAGCAGCAAGCACTCTTAACCTCTGAACCCTTTCTCCAGCACCCCTTTAGTTAGTTTGTCTTTACTTTTTATGTGAGTGTTTTGCCTACATTTATACATGCACACGGGGCGTGTGCATGGTGCCCACGGAGGCCAGAATAAATACACTAGACGTGTATTTACGGGGGCTTGTGAGCTATCACGTAGGTTCAGGAAGCAAATGAACCCAGGTCCTCTGTAAGAGCAATAAATGCTCTTAGCCACTGAGACATCTCTCGAGATCCTTTACAGATCCTTTCTAGCGGAATTTCAGGTGGTGTTCATCTTTTCAGAAAGACGCTTTGCTTAGCCGGCCATGAACAGAGCTTTGTAGGTCTTTATTTATTCTCGTAAATAAGGCTGCTGGAAACACCACCTGTTTTTAATCATCAAAGGAGTCTTAGAGAACCCACCCAGTACTGGCAGTTAAGGGCAATAAAACTCTAGGAAAAACTACTACCAGGTGGACTCTGTAGAGGAAGAAAATCCGACAGCGTTCTGCTCAGCATGTGTGTAGAATTTTAACTGGGATCCCAGAGAGGTCAACTGTTGCTAACACTATGATTTCCCCAAATCTGTAGGAGCACAGGTGGGCACTCATGGAGTCTGGGTCTTGAATCCCGGAGTTTTGCCCATTCCTAGTGCTTGGCATTTGTTTCTTATTTCTTAGAAACTGCCTTCCTTCCACAGCTCAGGCTGCTCTAGAATGTTCTACACTGCCATACACTTGAGGTGGTCCTCGGATCTAGCCTCCCACGTGTTGGGATTACACGTACGAGCCGCCACATCCAGCTCCGACTGTTCTTCTCTTTGGCTGTAAGCTGCCTAATTAGTATGTTTCTTACTCTTGTTTCCCCCATGATTCCCCAGGGAGTACTGATTTAACTTTCTCTAAATAGATTCGAGACGCTTGTAAAAGCTCCACATAGGAAACACGTGTTTTGTTTGTTTTCTTTCCCCTCGTATAATGACGTATAAAGCACCCTTTTCTCCCTTAAACACTGTCAGCCCTTTTAGGGTTGAACAGTGTCAGGAAAAACAAATATCGCATATTGACTTTTTCCTTTTACATGTACTCGGGCTGAGTTCCCATCCTACGGCTTAGCGGCTTACCTATTATCATCTCGTAAGCAAGAAAGCCTCTCTGGTTGACGGGAAGCCATTTGCCCCTCTGTGTTTTTCTCACTGTCTGTACGGTGCCTTTCACTCTGCTCAGCCACAATGGGAGACGAGGAATGGCTAGGTATCAGCAGTGTGAGGCGCTGTGGTAAACAGAGAATTAGCCCTCGGCTTTCACCTGACGATTCTGTAATCTAATTAGACAGATTGACAACAGCCCGAAGGGAAAAGTTAAAAGCGCACGTTAGCATACTAAGCGAGGGTGGAGGAAGCGGCATATTTAAACACATCTTACAGTTTCGGAAATATCTTAGTCCCTTTCCTGTGTATTCTATACTATCATTCCAGATGTCACATTGGGTGAGGCCATCAAATGAACACTCCAGTCCCCTGTGATCTAAATATCACATACATTTCAGTATTGAACTCACCCCTTTGTATCATTTTTTCTAATAAATCTCAGTGACTTCATTCCGTACTCCAATAACTCATCCATGGGAGTAAAGGGTACTCACATTTTTTTCCCTCAAATAAGAAAGGGAATACATTTTGATTGCTGTAAGTACTTGAAAGATATTTCTATATTCTGTGCAGTCTTATGAAAACATTAATGCCCTTGAGATCATTTCTGAGGTAACACTTCATCCCTAAAATATCTATGCCATTTCTTTTAACTAACCAACATATTTAGCCAAAAGAATATTCGTAAACAGAGAGTGGCTATATTTCTCTGAACAAAGCTTTCCCTAATGTCTTACTTCACTAACAAAATAGCAGAGAGTTTGTTACACACAATAGGTATCTCACACACACACATGTGTACATGTACACACACACACTCTTTCACACACAAAACACATACACTCTTACATGCATACAACACACACTCTCTCACAATCACACAATACACTCACAACATACTCTCTCTCACACACAACACACACTCACTCCCACACACACAAAACACACACTTGCTCTCACACACACAACCACACAATACACAACGAACACCACACACACACAAACCTTAATGGAAAGGAAGAGACAGCAGATGGAGAAATACCCCTCAGAGATGGGGAATTCTACATCAAATGGTCAAACTCCAACCACAGCAGGAATATCTGAGAGGCCATAATTTCACCCAGTCCAACCCAATCCAGCCCCACGTCCTAGAGAGGTGACTGCCCTTCTACACGACCGCATAGCACAGCAGCCTACAGCATCTCGGGCTGACCGTATTAACCTTGAACTAGTCTCTTATTTCCCCTAAAATGCAGCTCTTCACAGAGCAAGTCTATTCACAGAGCCCTCACGGGCAGTGTAGGCTTTAACTCAGATACTCCACCTCGAGGGTCTGACACAGCACACTCAAAGTTTGAGTGAACAAAAGCTGTCATGACTGAGGCAGCATCGTCCATTCTAGGGCGGCTCTGCACTTAAGTGGCTTCTGACAGGGAACCACGGAATTGTTGCTCTCCCCTGATGGAGGTGGGTCTTGTATCTTATCTGTTGATTTCATTGGTTAAAATAAAGAAACTGCCTGAGCCCATTGATAGGCCAACCCTTAGGTGGGTGGAGTAGACAGAAGAGGATTCTGGGAAAAGAGAAGCTGAGTTAGGAGTCGCCATGATGTTCCCACTGCAGAGAGATGCAGGCTAGAATCTCCCCGGTAAGCACACCATGGGGTGCTACACAGATTATCAGAAATGGGCTAGTCCAGGCGCAAGAGCTAGCCAATAAGATGCTGGAACTAATGGGCCAGGCAGTATTTAAAAGTATACAGTTTCCGTGTAATTATTTTGGGGCATAAGCTGGGCCATGCGGGCGACCGGGTACAGGGACACAGCCACGCCGCTCCCTACTACAACACTCCCCTGTGCAACCACCCAGAAGAAGGGATGGGGTCAAAGCTCCTCTTTTTCCCTGAGGAGGTATTCTGTGCCTGAAGCACCTTGCATTTTCTTGTTGTAGACTGTGATGCGTGTTCTTCTTATTCTACCCTCTCATGTCACTAAGTAACCAACAGTGTAACTTTTCCGGCAATATAAGAATGACTCTTGCTGCCGTCATTTCTTCTCAGAAGGGAATAAAAAAGGGAATTATAAAACATACACTAAGAAAACTATAACTTTTGTACTGAGAACTTATTCTCCTTTGATGAGACAGTTTATAGAAGCCGAACCTCTCAAATATCAACCCTATGCAAGCCTTTTTCCTGTCCTTTCTCAACGTGTGAGAGTTACAATACACTTTGTCCATCTCAGTCAAATGTCTTCACCGTGTTTTGTTTTAAGGATCGTATAGTCAGTCTCCTTAGCTGACTAAAGTGAAGCCCAGACAAGAAAATACACTTGGCTCTTTCTCCCCTGCTTTGTCTGCTTAGGAAAGGAAGGAGGTCATGGATCCTGTGCGCTGCACACCCGACTCTTCTTTCCTCTCTCTCAGCTGATGGCATCTGAGCTGAAGACTTCTAACAGGTTCCCATCTGGCTTCTAGCCATGTGGCAGCCAAGGAACCCAGGAACAGACTGCTCGGACCTCACCCTGCTTCCTCTGGTCACCTCTGCTCCTCTCCGTGAACGGAATACTACGGGAACTGCAGGGCAAGGCAGACCCTCGCCATTTTCCATACCCTGAGCCAGAATGTGGTGTACAGAAGAGAAAACCAAAGTCCACCCTGCATGTACCTTAACTTCTCTTCCAATTTCCATCTCTTTTTTTTCCCTCGCTCCGTAATTTGTACGGACCCCTTGGTTAGTTTTTTGACCACTGTGGTCAGTGTCACTTTATTCTTTGCATGTCTGGTCATGGTGCTCCCTGGCTTTCATGGCCCATCCACACTTGTTGGTATGCTCCCTCAGTAGAGTTCAGAGTTTTACTTCAACGGTTCCCATCTTCCATTGCTGTGCTGCTCAGCCCTGAAGCTTAAGAGACTGCTCATGACTTTCCAAGTGTCCTCAGACCGGGGCTTTCAGGGACCCCGTTGTTTCCATTTTATGAGGTGAGTCTACCTAACACTCTAAAAAAGTTACTGACAAAGGACTGACAAAGTTAGGCGCATCCTAACTTGAGTCCGTGTTCCTCCATGTGTGCCTCCCAAGTGCCTTGCTTCTCGTCTTTCCTTCCACACACGATAGTCCTTGTTCCTGAATGGCTAACAGATTGTTGACCTTACTCCAAACCAATATTGGAATTATACTTTTGACATATTCACAGCCCTCTCCCCATGACTTCCTCCCATATGACAGGAAGGCTCAAACCTTTAAGATTTAAGTCTTTTTCTTCCTTTGTCGTTGTGTTCTAGAACCGAGTTACCACCTCTCTTCTGCCTCCCTCCCCTCATCAAGGTCTAGTTCATTCACTGGACTTGGGGGAGAGAGGAATACCTGCATTTAGCACGCTGCAACTGTATTCTTTCTGTGTTGGCAGTGGCAATGTATCTGGTGGACGGCGACTGGGCATGGAAGGGACAGGTATTCGGTAGCCAGCTCTCTCGGGGATGGAGCTGTGTGTTCATCCTTGGGTGACTGCACTATTTGGCTAGCTCAACCTCTTTCCCCTCTGTCAGTTCCTGCCATGCTGGGGCACTGCCCAGCCTGTTGTGGCTGGGTTTTCCTTGCCCAGCAGGCAGCTCTCGAGCGGTGTGTGGAAGACAGCTGGCACGAGGCAGGCACTGTTTGCCATGGTCACTTCAGCTATAGAAACCCCAGAATTGGGCCTCGTCACACCAAATCCTGAGCAGCTCTACTGCCCTGCCGTCTCTTCCACCATCTCTCTGTGCTCTGCTAATGTTTTAAGCTGACTCACAGAGAAATCACGCTTCCTGTCTGAGCAGTTGTCCAGTTTGGAAATCACGCACTCAGGTCTCCTTGCAGGCAACGGCAATTTTAATGAGTCGCTTCAATTGAAACGTGAGATGGGAAATATTCCTTTCCCGCTGGGACGGCTGTATTCCAGCCAACATGAATATTGCATCCTACACAAGTAAAACCTAAAGGTTCTCTTCCCCCTCTCCACCTTGTGGAGATTCGGGTGGGAGTCGGGGTGGTGGTGGTCTATTGTGGTGCAGCAGTCCCATGGTAAGGAAGATCTGTGGGTCAGAGTCAAGTCATGAAAAGCGCACGGTACCCCACTATGAGGTTTGCTGAATTAGCAGATGAGGTATGCATTTAAATTCGAAGGGTCAGCAGGGGACGGCAAACCTAGTGTACTGAGGTGCTGGGGTGCGATTGTGAAGCAAAACAAGATTAGCCAGATATAAGACTCAGTTACAGCTCTGGGCTTCTGGCGCAAGGCTGAGGGCTATCTGTGTATCACCTCTGCTTTTCCAGCAAGGCATGCATTCATTCATGCTATTAATTAGGCAGGCTGCAGCCGGCATCAGTAAGAGACAAGAAGAGTCACCACGGAAAGCCCATTTTGTGTTCTTTCGCGTTTGAATAGGCAAGGAAATGTTCTGTCTGCCAGCAGCACGGAACCTCGCTCTGCTCCCGTGTAAACCCTGTCAGGGATCCTAGGCACTGTCTCTGCTCGCCTCAGGGCCAAATGTCTCCTTTTCATAGAAGAATGTCACCCTTTCTCTAGGAAGTGGCAGGGAGTTATTACTTCTTTATTTTTAAAGACAAAGTGACCTTTGCGTTTTGTTAACAACAACAATAACTAAAAAGCAAACTGAAAATCTCTCGAAAATGCAGGCCTTGATGGAAGCCCTGGAACCAGCCCTGCATCTGGGGTTGGCGCCTGACTTTCTGTTTTGTGAATTCTTAGATCTCAGCTGTCATCAGTGATGTCACCTTAGGCCACTGTCAACCACCACAGCATCTTGTTTCCCAGGATTTTCACGAGCACAGGGGTGGATGCTTGTGTTCAAGCTGCTGTTTCTCCCAGTTCCAACACATGCACACATAGACACACAGACAGGTATACACAGGCAGGCACACACAGACATACACACTGACACACAGACAGAGTCATACACACAGACACACTCATGTACACAAGGACACACAGGTATACACAAACACAGATATACACAGATGGACACACACATGCACACACAGAGACACAGAGACACACACACAGACACACTCACATACAGACACAGACATACACACAGACACATACATAAACACACACACACACACATAGACATGCCCCAAAGACACACAGAGACACACTGTCACACAGACAGACAGACAGACACACACACACAGACAGACACATGTACAGACATGCACACAGACATATACACACAGACACAGGTAGACAGACAGACAGACAGGCACATACACACACACCCTCACTGCTTTGACATTTCAGAGCCATTATAATCCAGCTTTATATTTTTATAAAGCTCATGAGCAACTCCTCTGGAAAATGCCAAACCTGTTGCACAGTTTACTTAACATTCTTCTTAAATTTGGAGAAATTCATATTCCATTAGAGATGTGACAATCAAAAACTTCTTTTTTCATGCAGAATATGTTCATTCTTTCATGAGGACGCAGGGGAAAATGTTCCCAGTGTTCTCTTTTCTTCTCTAGTCAGAAGATGAAGCAGGAAGGGCGGACTTGTGAAGGAGAAAGGCCCCCACAGGTGATGATGCAGAGGAAGGGTTGGGCTACTCGTCTCGGCTTCTGGAGCTAACCTCTCCTTTCTTTCGGCCGTGACTTGCACAAGGCAGGACTCCTTCCTCCCCCGTGTTAGTTCTCCTCACTAACTAGAGCTGGATTTCCTAACAAGGTGGCGAATGAGACCTGGACACTTAGATTTGCCACGTGTGCTCTTGTCGCTCCCTGTGCCTCCTCAGCCGTGGCGTGTAAGAGAAGCGCTAATTACCCCGGATGTAGGGATGATGTTTCCACAGCTGCAGGCTTCAGCCTACTTCATCTCTGATTTCACCAGCAGAATAACATGTATAAACAAAGGGCCCCGTGGTAATTTATCTCCTATTGACTTCAGCAACGTCTTCTCACTGAGAATGCTAAGAGGTTTTAGGATGATCAACAAAGACCCAAGACTAATCATGAAGACATGATTCTTCCCTTTTCTTACTACAAAGACCATATCTCTGCATGGCTATTCACTGAGACCCATGTGCCTGTCTGTAAGGGTTGTGCCAACATCCTATGCAGGTATTTATTGCAGGGAAGATTATCCCTCTTCACAGAAATAATTACCTTGCCTTACGCATTTTCTAACTGTCCTTTGATTTTTTGTTTTAATTTATTGTGACTCAAGATGATTCCTTTCATGTTTGGAGTGGGTTCTCATATCAGAACTAAGGGAACGTAAACAAAAGATGATTAGGTTCTGACTTTTCTAAATTATGTCTGGAAATGAAGATTAGAATTCTATGATTTAGGTAACTGGCAACCAGCACAATTGCGAGGGGTCCATACATGAAAGCGAGGTGGCTTGTCCCTATTTTGCTATTATTGAGCCAGGAGAATAAGTTTCATCAAGTTTGCTACCATACTGTAAAACTTGTTAATGCCACCTTTAAATCTAAAACAATCTGAAGAAGCAAGCCCCCATGGATATATTCAGAGTAGAACGATTTTACTTCTAGGATCCAAAGATTGAGTGTAAGATATTCACAGTTCAATCAGCTGTGTTCAGTCAACTGCAGAATATCAAACTTGCTCATTTTTTGAAAGTCAGTCTTGTTACTGATAGCTGTCATTTTCATGTCCCACATCCTTTCCAAGTGCTGTTTATTAATAACTCATCTGGTGAGATGTTTGTGCAAACTACGACGAGAAAAGTGTAAACAACGGTGCTTTAAAAGGTCCACAAATGCTGATGTATGAGTATTATAGCAAAGCTTACACTCCCGTTGTCTAGCTTAGAGAATCGGTTCTGCACAAATAGATGCTTGCATTTGCTCAACCAACATGTTGAATCTGACGATATATACTCATGTGATGAACTCATTTGAAGATTTAACTATCAAGCAAGACACTGTCCATGCCTCAGGGCTCTCATAATCACGAGGAGGGTGGAGACGAGATAAGAGAGTTTAGATCAGTCAGGGGAGGGATTAATATGAGTCCTTTCTATAAGGAGCACATAATCTCCCAGTGCATAAAAGGCTCTCCAGTCGAGGAGAGAGCAGTAAGAATTTCACACTGTTTGTAAAAATCCATTTAGCAATCTTGCCTCAATTTGTATTATTTTAGCTTGTTTATCAACAGAGAATTGGTGATTCTAGACCCCAGACATAAAGAAGCCGATTGGGGAAGAAATAGGAAATGTATTATGATAACATGACCACTTCAAGCTTGACTACCTTAAGTTGAACACCTTACACTAATACACCACAGCCAACCACTTTCTTGAAGAAAGACATATGAAAAAATAATGTTAACTCTAAAATCTCCAGGCTACTTTTATTAAATTTAAGACATGAGCTTTCGGATTTTTTAAATACCAATTTTATACTCAGCAAGACTACTCTAACGTAAGACCCCTGGGATTATAATGCTTAGCACCATTGTGAGGTGTGCTCTTGGGCAGAATTGCTGCTCCATTTATTTTCTGTTTTAGCTCCTAACGGGGCAACAGGAGAAAAACCGAAAATAAGTTAACAGAAAGGTTCTGGGCAGAATAACTTAAAATTAATAGTGAGAAGAGGCTGTTTCAGTGCAGCAATTTCCCTGAATGTAGTAGGTAAAATGATCATGTTTATCATATCTTAATCATCGTGGGATTTTTCTATGACTAGATATATGTATTTGTTAAATATATATTCATAGAAAAAGATATATTCATAGAAACACACATGCACACATATATGAGAAAATATATGAACTAAAATGGCAGTAAGGTTCCTGATGCCAGTATGTGAAAATCGGGTTATGGTGTGGATTATTCCCTCTAGAGTGAGTTTTCATGCAACTTTTAAATTAAGAGGGCATAAAGAAACAGTATAAGTGAAAAGAAAAGTATATATTAATAAGCTAAAAACCCAGGTACCATAATACCTTTTGGATGAGTTATTGAGGAAACACAGCATGATTTAGGAATTGGTACATCATTTTTTTTAAAAAAAAAAAAAACAAATCATCTCATTAGCTCACCAACTCCAGCTGGACTGGGGCTGAACGAGCATGGGATCAAACTAGTCCCTCTGAATGTGGTTGACAATTGGGGCAGACTGAGGGGCCAATGACAATGGCACTGGGATGTGTCTCTACTGCATGTACTGGCTTTATGGGATCCTATTCTCTCTGGATGCACACCTTCCTAAGCTTGGATGTAGCGGGGAGGGCCTTGGACTTCCCCCAGGGCAGGGTACCTTGCCCTCTCTTAGGACTGGAGGGGGAGGGTGGAGGGTAAGCAGGGGAGCGGGAGGGAAGTGGGAGGAGGGGAGAAAGAGGAAATTTTGATTGGTATTATTTATAGAGTAACGAAAAAGGAAAAAATCCTCTCATGTGAATTCGGTTGCCGCTGAAATCAAGTGCACTCTCCGTTGTGACATCTATACCACTTACTTATTATTCCCAAAGGAGCACAAGGGATAGAAAAGCATTTGCTGTGGCTCTCATCTGTGAAGTGTCTTGCTATTGATCTGAAGGACATCACTACAGTGGGTGTATTAGGTATGTGGACAGAATGAAGGAGGGTTTTAAAAGTTCAGTACATTTGGAAAGATCAAAAATAAATATATCAGCAGGCTAAACAAGCACAACTTAGTTTTTCTCCTCTGGAGATGCTGTCAGCAGGCTGAAAATTCAATACTCTCTTCAGGTGTTTATAGAGACCAAAACTGTCTAAGACTGCAAAAAGATAGTGCAGCACATGAGTTTTTATAATTTATTTTCAAAGACTATATATCTTTTAATTATGTGTATATGTGTGTGTGGGGGGGGGGTAAGTACATGTGAGCGTGGGTGCCCATGAAGACCAGAGGGATAGAATCCTTTCGGGTTGGAGTTACCGGTGTTTTGGGAGCCAACACTGCTAACCAAACTCAAGACCTCTGAAAGAAAATCCACAGTCTTAATAACTGAGCCATCGCTCCAGCTCCGTGGGATGGGGCACAGGAGAGAAATGTTGAAATAACCTCTCTGTGATGTGGTTAATTTTTTTTTATTGTAGATGAGAGAGAGGAGGAGGAAAAGAGAGAGAGACAATCAAGAGGCTTCTGGAAGAGTCCAGAACGGTAAGAGAAGAAAGTAGACTGGACATGGCCAGGGCTAAGGAAGTCGGAGATTGGGAAAGATAGATAGATAGATAGATGATAGATAGATAGATAGATAGATGATAGAGAGATAGATGATAGAGATAGATAGATAGATGATAGATAGATAGATGATAGATAGATGATAGATAGATGATAGATAGATAGATAGATAGATGATAGATAGATGATAGATAGATGATAGATAGATAGATAGATAGATGATAGATAGATGATAGATAGATAGATAGATGATAGATAGATAGATAGACGATAGATAGATGATAGATAAATGATAGATGATAGATAGAGAGATAGATAGATAGACAGATAGATGATAGATAGATAGATAGATAGATAGATAGATAGATAGATGATAGATAGATGATAGAGAGATAGATGATAGAGATAGATAGATGATAGATAGATGATAGATAGATGATAGATAGATAGATAGATAGACGATAGATAGATAGATGATAGATAGATAATAGATAGAGAGATAGATAGATGATAGATAGATAGATAGATAGATAGACAGATGATAGATAGATGATAGGTTGATAGATGATAGATAGATAGATAGATAGATAGATAGATAGATAGATGATAGATAGATAGATAGATAGATAGATAGATAGAGAGATAGATAGATAGATAGGGTATAGTGAGAATAGCTGGGTTATAAGAAAGATGAGTAACTGGGGTGTAGGGGAAGTCTATGACCCAGAGGGAGTTTAGGGCCGAGGAGGAGGTGAGAAGGCCTAGGATGCTATCATGGACTTTGAAGTGTGTAACAGACACTTGTGACGTGGAGGGAGTCTGGAGGCCAGCATGGGCTTTGATTTGCTGGTAGGCACCACTGGTAGCCATCAGTCCCATCAGCCAGAGGTAGGGGACATGACTTCTTTGGCCTATTGGATCTGGTCGTACAAATTCCTGAGGAATGCTGGCTTTGATCTAACTGCCGTAAGTCCTTCCATCATCCAGGCTGAGCTCACCTCTGGATGTCTGGACTGCATTTGGAACTGGGTAGTAGGAGTTTCCTGTGGCTCCAACACCAGCTGCAAACCATTTGTTTCATTTTTTTTAAAGAAGAAAAGAATCTAACATAGACTTGAGTTTGAATATTTTTCTGCATTAAAAACTATGTAAAACATATTTCTCCTGAGAGCCTTGGACTAACAAAAATCTCAGTAACAAGCATGGGAAACCTCCCTTTGAGATGCTGGTCAGGAAAGCCCAAGACACCCCCAAATAATAGAGTCTCTGGCTGCCTCTCAGAACCAGAAGGTAAGACCCTATTGCTGAAGATGCCACAAACTTCACACACAGGAACTGGAGGAATTGAGCTTGAACTCACCTGGAAGCCTCCTCCCCGAAGCTTGGCCCTCATGGTAGCTGAAGATATTATGCAAATTGCAAAAGAAGGACAAAAATTGTCCTATCTATCGTTAAAACATATCAACCACAGCAGTGACAAGCACGGCAAGATATCCCCCATGGGTGCAGCAGAATATGTATCTCAGAAGTACCAGCAGCTGCCTAATTGGATTTGAAGCTCCCTTAATAGTAGGGGATTTATGCCTAGAACTGTAAACCCAGTCAACCTGGGGTTAGTGAGGCCATGGAGAGGAGAACTTATTACTGCTACATTCTTAAACCAGCATAATCAATAACTTCATTCTAAATACTTAGCAACAATACGGTTAACCCTAGACAAGACCTGAAGAATGGTAGCACCAACTGAAATAACAACATGAATGGGAGAAATTTAAAAAGCTGCCCCCTACTCTGGTGAGGAATTATAGGTAATAAATGATGAAAGAGAGAGAGAAAGAGAGACAATATATCATTCTTCTCAAGGAATAAGACCCTGTTAAGTTACCTAATTCCACGTTGTCTATCCCTAAATATATGCGCACGTGAACAAAACTAAGTGTACTCAACAGGTTGGGCTGCCCTGTATCTCTCTCTCTCTCTCTCTCTCTCTCTCCAATAAGGAAGCAGAGGTCATAAAGTTGAGAGTGGGGGAGCATGGGAGGAGTTGGAAGGGCAGAAATGACGCACATACGGGACTCATATGTGAAATTCTCAAGCTATTAAAGAACTGCATCAAGTTATTTTTATTGGATAAATAAAGCTAAAAGGAGAGTGACGTAAGTGTGTGTCACCTGTCACTAGCTCTGCAGAGGAGGGGAAGGGGAAATGGTGTTGTGACTTCTGTGACAGGGAGACTGTGAGAGGAAACATGGGCTCCCACGGAGGTAAGAGGCAGTTTTCTCAGGAGAGTCTGAAGAACCGGAACAACTTGTACTGGAAAGATCCCGAGTAGACGAAAATATGGCTCTACTTTCTTGCCCCCTTTCCAATCAACAGTGAAGCTTATATACTTCCCTCTGAGTCTGGGCTGACTGGAAACTCTCTGGTTAAGAGAATAAAGTAGACCCATGCCAAGCCAACTCTAGCCCTGAAGAGGCACGGCAGCTTTCCTCTGTCTGCTGGGTAACTCTAAGCTACTGTAGGATGCTCAAGCCAGCCTTCATTGGAGAGCATGTAGAACGAGATGCCTGGTTAGATCTCGGTATTATTACCATTCCAGCAGAGTCATTAATATGGGAACAAGCCACCTTGTATGACCCATCCTTGGGGTGGGGAGAGGGGTTTCCACATGAAGACACTTGCGCATATCCTGAAGAGGAGATGGAAAGTAGCCACTTAGATGGCACGCAAGGCCTCTTGTTACAAGAAGAGTTTCAAGAATCATGGACAAATAGTGGACTATTCCTCTATATCACTGAACTTGGCACAACTTGTAATGTAGCATCAGAAAATTAAAAGGCACTTTAGCAAACTAGGAAAAAAAAAACAATTTTGGTCATTCCATTTGATTCTGTCAATTGAAAAAATGAGAACATCACCCGACCATTTTACACACCCTGCGTGAAAACACATGTGGAGGTGACGATAAACACTGGCTGACCCAATAAAATCCCCATAAGAAGGAAGAAGGCAGTGATGGGAGGAGACCACCAAAGTGCATGTCTAGAACTCAAAAGGAGCCTGCCATGAGTCCAAGCACATCAGGAGGTGGTGAGAAAATAGGTTGCATAAGTCATTTAAAAAACTTTGTAGGCCTTCTCATGGCTTATTGGAGGATATCTAAAGTCACTGGGTTTTTATTGAATTTCTTGGATATTGAAGCCATTGGGCCGTCATCGTTTGGATGATACCAGTACTGAACGGGCAGCAGTGAGCAGATGGGAAGCCACCGTTTACAAGGTGTGAGAGGTCTCTTGTGAGCCGTTGCTCCCCCAAGCAAATGGGGCAGCTATGATTTCAGAAAATACAGCTGTGGATGGAGGTTTCTTAAATGATATCAAAATTCCCAAAGAGTAAGAAATTGCTCACATTCAATGTCTCAGAATGTTTACATGTTTAATATGAACGATAAACATAAGGATTCTTTTTTTTTTCCTTTAGGGAAAAGTTAGTCTTTGGGGACAAACTATTCATAAATGCTCCTTCAAAGCAATTCTGATCATAAAATAAGTGGAGATGAGGGAAGAGAGGCTGAAGATGCTGTAAACTGTTTAATATGTGAAGGTACTCAGAACACAGTGGGCACTGTATTTCAGATTCTAAGGCTGTAGCTCAAGAGATGAAACACAGACACATGAACTATGTCCTCTTTAAGGAACATCTTAATATTAACAACCCACATCGATGGAGGGAACCTGATAGATTGGTTGGAGCACTGCATAGAAACGAACAAATGAACACACCCATTTGTTACTGTGTTATTGAGGGCTACTTTCTAGATGGCAAAGTTGAACTGTTAGGATTTACTATTTGACTCATCTAAGAAGGGTTTGCTAACTCTTGCTCCAGTGTTCTCTTGGTGGGTAGAAACATATGAACAAGATAGAGTCTTGGTTGGTCCATAGAGTTCCCAAAAGACTTGGGATTATAAAACACATGGCAAACATTTACAGAAGGTTTGTTTTGCTGTACATCTGCATGTAGAGCCTCTACTGTGTATCTCAAGCCCAAGAGGAAGGGAATCTCAGAGGAGAACCAAATAAAACTTCAGAGAGGCTGTGGAGATGAGCTGGCTGATCAAGCGTGAGGACTTCCATTGGAGTCTCCCAGAACCCATGTTAAGATGCAGAGCATGTCAGCACACGCCTACACCCCTCCTGTGGGGACGTGAAGACAAGGAGGATCCCCTGGGCTTGTGGACATCTAGTCTCCCTGAAGTAGTGAAGTCTGGGTTCAGTGAGAGATGCTATCATCGGGCAACAGAAGATGCCTGATGTTGACTCTGGTTTCCATACGTATATAGACAAGCATGTGAAGATACACACACACACACACACACCAGAAATCAGACTATAATTCCATATTCTGCTCCTGCCTTATAAGCCTATAGAAAATTCAGTCTTCAAAGTCAGATGCAAACGTAGGTCTCAAATAACATTCAGTAACTTCCATGTACACCACAAATTAATTCACAGATAAATGCATTAGGAGAAAATACATCATAAAAATAGCTCAAAACAAAACCAATAATGTACCCATGAATAAGCCTAATAAGGAAGTGAAAGGCTTCCACAGTAAAAATCTCAAGTTACTGAAGATGGAAATCAAAGAAAACACAAGACAATAACTAGACAATAGAAAGATTTGATTTCCCAAACTCTTTACCTGAAAGAATTAACATTGTAGAAAGTGATATATTAGGCAGAATTCTGTTATTTTACTTTACAGAACTAGAAAAAAAAAACCCAAGAATTTATACGGGACCAAAAAAAAAAAAACAACTCTATGGAGCAAGAACACGGCTGGACGTATTGCAATACCTCAAATTATACTACAGAGCTGTAGCGGTAAAGAAGTCTGGGGCTGGCATAAAGCCAGACCAGTAGACAAACCGAACAGAATAGAAAACCTGGAAATAAACCAATAAAGCTATGGCACCTTTTTTTCATTTTTGTAAACAAAAGTCACTTTTAAATAAGGACAACTGGTCTTATTGGGCACACGAGAGCTGTGCTCTAAAGAAATGACATAAATGGTGGGAAAACGGGGAGGACGGCACTGTGGCCTGCACATAGCGGAGGCAGAAGGAAAAGCTGTGGCCACTACAGGACAAGGGAGGACAGGCAAGACATGCTTCTCTCTATCCAAATGCACCCTCTAGAACTGCTTGGGGGTAGGGGTGAGATGTCTGTATGCGTGCGTACATGCAATCATGTAACATATCTTAGTTTGACAATGTTGTGTATTTACCAGTGCACATGCATGAGAAGTCAAGGGGAAGACATTGTGTGTTTTCCTCTATTGCACTTCAAGTTGCTCACTGGAGACAGGGTCTCTCACTGCACTGAAGATTGCTCCTTGGGCTAGACTGCTTGGCCAGTGAAGTCTTGGGTGCTTCTATCCCCTGTGAACTGTCTTGGGTGACAGTCATGTGCAGCCTTTCCTATATGAGTGTTGACCGTCTATGCTGAGGTTCCTTGCTTACAACAAATAGTCATACACATGGGATCATCATTTCAGTCCTGAAAAGTGAGAAATTTTAAAGAAAGCTATTGCAACAAGGGAAAAACGCAAGGGGAAAAACTTCTCTCCCAAGACAGGGTTTCCCCGTGTAGCCCTGGCTGTCCTGGAACTCACTCTGTAGACCAGGCTGGTTTGAACTCACAGAGTGCCTCTTGTCTCTGCCTTCTAAGTGCTGGGGTTAAAGGTGTTTGCCACCACCACCCAAGGACAATGGGAAGCTTTACAAAGGTGTGTGACAGAAGCTGTATTGATGGTGTGTCACTGAGGTCAGTGAATCAACACGGACATACAAGAGAGTATGAAAATCTTACAGTTTCTAAAATCGGTAGCAAAATTGCTAAGGAAAATGTGTGATACTCCATGCGGTGTAAGAGAGAAAAGCACCATCTTCTGCTCAGTGGACAGAAACAGGATTCATGTCTGAACTGTTAAGGGGACTGTTGCTGAGAAAGACCTCACGAGTCATGCAGACGAGGATAACTCAGCACAAAACTGTCAAGCTACTTAAAATGAGAATTTTTCAAAGTAATTCAATTTCAGGTTCTTAAACACAAATCTTGTAGATGGTGATGTTGTCCTGCAACACCAAAAGGCTGGACATGCCAGAAACTACTTAGCTGCCTCTTGGGATATACACCTGGAGGGTGAGAAGGGGAGGTAAAAAAAAGATTTTGTTCACTATAAATATTTTCATGCTAGTTTTTTAGTTTGTGAACATATTGCTTCGACAGAATTACAAGGATGTAAATGTTCATTCCAAATCCCATTTCTTGGAATCTGGAATTAGCAGGTCTGTGGGCATAAGAATCTTGATTTAAAAAAAAAAAATTTACCAAGCAGACCGTGTAGAGGTTTACTGTGGTAAACTGCTTGTTACCCAAGCATGAGACTAGTGTTCAAATTCCCACCACAGGTGAAGAACCAAATGTAGCGGCATGATCCTCTGAGCCAGTGTTGGCAAGTACAGACAAGAGGGGCCCTGGAGCTCCAAGGCTAGCTGGTCTAGAAGAATCAGTAAGAACAGGGTTCAGTGAGAGACCTTGTCTTGAAAGAAAAAAAGAGGGGGTGGAGCATGACAGAGGAAGGCGTTTTGATGTCCATCTTCTGAAACATGCAATGCACACATATGTGCAGACCACACACACACACATACACACCTTACCAAGAATGGCAGAACTACCTGGGTACCCCTACTTTTGTAAACTCGGATACTGAGGTAGCGAGCAGCTAGTACTACTGATCTATTCGAATGAAGAAGTAAGTGCCAGAAGCTAAGGGTGCCAGCAGCTCCATCCCTCACGGTGCTTATTTGTGATCTGATTAATAAAGCAGACAACATGCAGAAAATGAATAAAACGTAACATTGTGACTTCATAAGCTCCCGCTGGTCTCTAGGAGAGGTTCATGGGTAGGCCAGTGTTCTTCCTCCTCACACACTGGTAACCATCAGAACACTGATTCAACATCAGCCTGGGGGGGAGGGGGGACACAAACCATCACGCAGCAAGAAAGCTATTCAACAGAGGATGGTAGCTAAACACCTTCCAGACTCTGGGGCCTCTGTGAGCTGTTGTATCCAATCTGATTTTTAGAATACTTTGAAGAGTATTCACTTAGGATGCAAATATACAAAAATACTTACAAGGATATTACCAGGGCCTGTGATACCTGATTTCCAGAATGTGTAGAACACTTAATAGTCAGTATTAGACGGTCCTTGGGCATCACAGTAATGTCTTTTGAGGAACCTTCTGGAACATTACAGAACCACTGGGAACTGGCTCAGCTGTCCGAAAGCAGCCAGAGGGTTGGCCTGGGGGTGCTACCCTTGCATTCTCCCCGTCCTCTACTAGCCGGAAGTCACTACCAACTGAGAAAGAATTCCCTGTTCTCTCTTTTGCTGTGGTGCAGAGCCCTAGGGAAACATCTCATAAGGTTGCTTTTCTTGTTTCCGACGCAAGGTACTGACATGTTTCCCTAAGCTAGAGGTAACCGAAAGCTAAAAATGTTGATTAGACTGTTTCTGTGTTTATTTCAGTACCAAGTGAGACCACTCATTTTAAACACCAGTTATTGTCCTCTAATCTCTACAATGTTTATTTCTGTTAATTTTAAAGCTTCTTTAATATGTAAAATTATTTTTTAAAAAACAGAACAATTTATTCTCGAATATACCTGTTTATAACATGCTATGTAGAAGATCAAAACTGGGTTTGATTTTGTTTTTGTGGTGAGTTATCTTACTTAACATCATTGCCTAGGCTCTATTACAAGATAGGTATTCGAAATTCAAATGGCACTTCTTCATTAAACATCACCCATCCATCCATCCCTCCATCTATACCCCATCCATGCATCCAATCCATGCATCCATGCATCCATGCATCCATCCATGCATCCAATCCATGCATCCATCCCATCCATCCATCCCATCCATCCATCCATCCATCCATCCATCCATCCATCCATCCATCCATCCATCCATCCATCCATCCAGTGCTTACACCTGCTGCTGGAAACAGCACACCCACCTATCATACACAAAACCCTGGGTTCAGTTTCTCCAAATAAAGGAATCCAGAATGAGTGCCTGTTATTTACCCGGCAGTATGTTAGATCTGAACGGCGTCAGCTACAGAGGAAGGCTTGTGCTTAATTGGTTGAGTATTTATTCCAGAGTTTAGGTCAAGATATGTGCATGTTTATGATTTTTAGAACTTTAGGAAATATGACCGTCTATAGTTCTTTGGTGTATATTGTAAGCATAGTTAATCGTTCCCTTTTGTGACTCTGAACTTCACCACAAGTACATCCAAGTGGAAACACTAACACACACCGAGGGCTTGCAACCCTCTCTCAGGTTTTCCTGATACTCTTGCACGTGCCTGTCTTCCAACAGCTCTCCCCACTTGCCCGGCCAGCAAACATCTATTCATCTTTTAAAGCCCTCATCAAGGGAGGATTTCTCCTGCCAAAGTTGACCCCTTCTTCCTCTGTACCATTTCATTACTTAGGCATGTATTGTTATTATTGCACTGGCACACACATCCATCAACATATCTTTCATCATCTCTGTTTGCACTGCAGATGTTGTGGGGATAGAAACATTTGCCTTTCGACGTTGCCTCCTAATTAATTAGCAGAATGCTCGCCATGCACAGACCTCCACCAAGTATTCGCTGAACCAAAGAGCAATTCTTCTTTATCATAATTTGTTCAGTTTTGTAGAAATACACTTACATGTGTTAAAATTTTCTTGTAACTAGATGTGAATATGTATTTCTGAATATTTAAAGAGCATTGTGTTTTGTTTAATTAAATTTTTTCCTAATAAAACAAATTACCATGCATCCAAATGTTCAATAAAATGTTACAACACACTCCTTTTTAAAAATTTTTGTTCTTTAGTTCCCCTCTCTCCTGATGAGGGAGTGTTGTATCGCCGGTGGATCTAAAGCCCCTTCTAGATGTAAGCTACCTGGAAGTGCATTCCTCTTATCATGTCTTTGTAGCCTTGGTATAATTCAATGTCCAGGAGCGGGAGGCTGGGGAGGTGTCTGCTAAACACACCAAGAGCAGACTCAATAGGAGATTCTGAGCAGACTTAGAGTTTTGGTTCTTTCCTGTTAGGAGCTGATTTGGGGATTTTCTTTGCTGTGGAATGAATCTTAGCCCAGGTGTGGCAAATTAGAGAATTAAGGCGGAGAGGGAAAAAAACTTACTGTATAAAAGTTTGTGTTTGGTTTTCTACTTTCTTTCCTAATTTTGAAACATGAATTCTGGGATAGATCATAGAAAAGTAATTAGCTCCTTTACCTTGGCAAAATGGATCTACCAAATATTTAGCAGAAGTTCAAGAGCCCTGGGAATGCTTTCTCTGTTAAAACAAGCTGAATCCCATAGCTTGCTTTTGTCCTAACTGTGTATCGTAAGAGTATTTTCAGCTGTTGTGGTGTTTATGGGTTGGGAGCGTGGCAGGGGAGTGTGAGTGCCTTCTAAACCTCTCTGGGTAAACTGTGGTGCTGGACGCCGACTCTTATGGGAAATTATGTACACATGAGTTTTAAATCAATTGTGTTTTCAAAATGTGATGTGTTTTGAAGTTCAAAGATACTTTTTAAAATACAGCCACAGTGTATTCCATTATGTCACCCTTCTCTGCCAATGCTTCCCAGATATGCACCCTTTACCTTTCCACCTATAAAAAGAAAACCCCAAACCATCAAGTCCAGCTTGGGCTCTCCGTGTGCTCTTGGATATATGGCCGTTCACTGCAGTGTGGGCCCCAGGGCTCACACCTGGTCTTTGAAGGTGGCGTGAAGGTCAAAGGTCCGTGTGGAGACCCGGACTGTGTCACACACATTAGTCCCTGCTGGTGAGTAGTATTGAAATACATACTCACATAGGATTCTTGGGAAACGACAGGCGTAAAGAAACTAGCAAATATTGATAAAGCTTTGGCAACTTTTAAAAATGAGCACATTCAAATGAAGACCTCAGTTTTATGTCTTCTCTTCTCAGACAAATGCCTTTTGGACTTATGGAAACTTTTCAGTTCACAAATATAGAATCACATCCGTGGTAGAACTTGTCTAACTCAGTTCTCTAACTTGGGCATCTCACAGGCTCCATTCAGAAAGCTGAGCGCATTAATTGAATCAAGGTAAAAAGAAATGCAAAAATGGTGATGGGCTTTTTATCTCTTTGCAGGTATAATCACAATACTTTCAATACAACCTAAAGGGTTTTAAAAATAACACCACAAAAATATGAATCAGCGTTTTATAAACAGATGATCAAATTTAATTTATTTTTTCCCACGCAAGGAAATTACTATTTGTAAATTATGGAGCTCATTCTTGGGTCAGGTAAGCGAATCACAAGTCAGACTGTTAAATCAGACCAATTTCATTACTTTTTCTTTTAAACTCTGGGAACTTTTCATATTTTGTTTTCTCTGTTCTTAACAATCTGGGTCTTTATTTCCATGTGAAATTAATTTCTGTTATAATTTAAATAGACATACAAGTGATTATATATGAAAACCAACTGATAATGACTAGAAAAAAAAACACATTAAAACATTGTATAGGGGCATATTAAAAGTAATGTTTTTGTAATTTTCCTCTATAAGATGTGCGTACACACTTAAATATCTGACCCCAACAATTCAGCATATGAATACTGAAGGATTAACACAGGCTTAAAAGTATCAGCGACTGAATATGAGTTAACAAAGTGTGAGATGCTGACCTCATCCCTAAGAAGGAGCCGGCAATAACTCAGAAGAGGGCCGGCTCTAGAGTCTGCTGGACCAGGGAACAGAGGGACCAGTCTGAGAAGTGAGACAGAAATCAAATCTCCAGGTTGTTTACAGGTGACTTCTGCTCGAAATCTAAAGTAGGGAACCTATGACTTGACATTTTCCACACCAAAGTGACCTTTGCCTTTGGAATTAAGCCACAAAACAATCTCCACGTCTTGTTTACAGAAAAAGAGTCGCCGCAGAGCCAATTCCCGGGCTCCAGGGAGCTTACCTGTCTCCATCTTCCCATCTTGCGCCGCGGGCCCGTCCGGGATCACGCTCTTCACCTGGAGGAACTCGTCCGGTTCATCGCCACCAATGATAGTGAATCCAAAGCCCATGTTGCTCTTCTTGAGGGTGGTGCTGAGGAATGTCCCCTTCAGTTGGGACGCATCCCGGGTGAAGAGCGGCTTTTCTACATCGGCCAACACAAGTTAAAAAGGGAAAGGCATTTTTAAGACAAGTTGTCAGAGAACAGTCAAGCACGGAGGAGCAATCCCTGCGAGGGAGGGAGGGCTGGCGTGGTAGATGCGAGCATTGTGGCCACTTGGGGAGGAGCATCGTCCTACAGATACAGAGCCCTCCCACACATCCAGGAAGTCAGGCGAGGCAAGGCTGCGGCTGGAGAGCGGCGGTTCAGGATGTACTTTCTTGAAATCAACCCTCTAGAGGTTGAAAAGGGCGATCAACTGGCAAGACAGCCTTCAAATAACATGCGATTTACGACTCTCTCAACCGCTGAGCCATCTCTCCAGCCCCTGCCTCATAACTCTCTACTTCCGAGCGTTCCTAGAGAAGAGGGTAGCGTGAGAGGCTGCGCCGGCATAGAGCCTTCATCGCGTGGGGTAGAAAAGCAGACAGACCGGTTTAAAGACATTAAACATGTGCGGGTCACACCGACAGAGAAGCGGCCCACCTTGGGTGTACGCTCGAATTGCTTAGCGTGCCAACCTGGATGTGGGACTGAGTTAATTTTTGTTCCCACGGCTGTGTTGTGAGATATCAGGAATTCAATCAGTTACAGCTCTACTGACCAGAGAGTGTTTAGCACACTCTGAAGACTGAGCAAAAAGCAAGCCAGTGTTTCTAGAAGGTTGTGAATGTAAAGGTGACATTTTTTTTTTGTAATATGTTGACATATTCCAATAGTATGCCCAAATGATCTGAACATTACGTGAACCCACTCAGTGAGTCTGGCCACTCATTTGTCATATGATGGAATTTTCCAGCTATGCGTTCTAATAAATATGGTTCCAAGCACATCTAACGCTTTAAAAGAACTGTCACACGAGGAAGCAGAATCAATTATTTCTTAAATTTCACTTGTGAGAAGTATTTTACTTTGCTTGGCTAGCATAGTTGGTAGACCACAGGGCTATAAGTATTTTATTCTAATTACTTTGTTGAGACAGGTTTGCTTTGTAAACCTTGGTCCCCCTGCCTCAGCCTTCGCTGTGCTAGGGTTACATGGACCGGCATCACACGTAGCTTTGGGGATAAGCATCTCATACCCTTTGTGAAGCTGGTACGATCTGATTCTCACAGTAGCCAAACTCTAAGTAGGAGCTCGGTCACGTTTTTTTGCACGATAATCTCACTGTCACGTTTTTTGGTTTCAGAGGACGAGCTATCAAACAGTGAGTCGTTATGATGAAATTTTAATTTATCTGTCCATTTACCTGCCACAAATTATCTTTATTAGGCTTCTCTTTAAAATGCAATTTGCAGAACCCCACATGTAATCATCTCTGCTTCTCTTCACCGAAGCGGGGCTTACAGGTGGAGCTGAACTCCCCATGAGACCTTTACATTCGTTGCAGAGTGCTGCACGCATGTGGCAGGGAAGCATGTGACCCGGACCCCACTACCAGGCAGACGTCAGCCTCTCGTGGTTTGTGTGTTTGTTTTAATTTAGTAGAAGCGCAGACGTGGAGGAAAAGTGTGCGGCCACTCATCCCGCGAGGTGGCTCCCCCGGGGCAGTCAGGTCCGCAAGCGGTCCTGGGACATACCGAGTGGCCAGGGCGTCCCTCTGCGGTCCAGCAGATAGTAAGACAAGTCATTCACACTGCGGGACCTCTCCGGGCCAGTGCGGGGGAAGATGGATTTGGGCCTAGGTAAAGTCGCTGGTGAGAGGCCTACTGTCACAAAGGAAAAGAAGCCTCATTCTCATGCTCGGTTTTTTAGAGACTCTCTGCAGTTTCTTGTTCCAACATCAATGTCCCATCAGGCAACAAGTAAAATTCCTCTAAGGGACTGCCCAGTGCTCTTAGCATAGTTTGCGGTAGCTAAAGGCTTTAGTTTAAAAATGGTGTTAGCATCCAGGTAAACCTGCTGGAACGGTCTAGAGAAGTCAAAGCAGGCATTTTTATCGGGCCCTCCTACAGGAAGAACAAACAATCTGCCGAACAATATTCCCCTTGCATCCCTGCGTGCTCCCAAATACAATACCTCGGAAACCTGGGGCCTGCAGGGGCTTTGTTCCAAGTTCTGGGTGGGGCATGTTATGTTGCTGTAGCTTCCTTTTTGCTTCCAGGACGGGGTTTTCAAACTGGGTTCTTCTATTTATGTGGCTGAAAGAGAAAATTTCCAATCAGGATCGCAGTGGGACAAAGTCATTTAGGAGAGCAGGAGGCTGAGGGACACCTTATCCGATTACGGTCAAATGTCCCACCCAGCATGCACCAGGCTTCTGAGGGGGCTGGCCCGTGCACAATACACAATTCTTTGATAGTCGAGAACACCCGATGACCCTTATTAAATGCTGTTCTCTTTACCGCATGCACAAGACAGCCAAAGGAACCAGCCGGGGCAAGCTTTCTGGCTTATTGTGTTCATGTGAGAGGCGTGTGGCGCTTACAAATAAATGATCAATGAGACCGAATAGCTCCAAAAAAGCGTGTCATCCGAGCTTTGTAGAGCCTCGGTGTCAGCAGGGTAAATGAGAGGTGAATTCACTGACAATGTAGCAGCAGCTAAGAGTAAGAACAGTTCGTGCATAGCGTGTGCGTGTGCGTGTGCGTGTGTGTGTGTGTGTGTGTGTGTGTGTGTGTAAGATGAGTGCAACTGTCCACACACAAGAGAACAACTGGCAGGTGTGGGGCTTGGTTCTCTCCCTCCATTATGTATGTTCTGGGGATCACACACACGTTATGATATTTGCAGGTTAGTGCCTTCTCCTGCTGAGCCGTCTCACTGGCCCACCGGGCATACTTTTAGCCGTGAGACCTGGATGGAAAGGCCAGGATTACGGGAGGAAAATTCTCACATTAGCCACAGAATGCCTATGTAGGATGCTTGCTGCCGAAAGCCTCTTCATGCCGAGATGGCGAACTAGTAGACAGACCTGGAGGGACGGGAAGCAACGGTAGCCCAGCTAAGCCCAGGAAAAGATGCGTGCTTATGTCACAGGTTGTTTAAGGAGCGGAGAGCTGGCAGCAGCCTTGCTGACTAGTGGTGGCCGCACCACTCCGTCTCCAGGGCGTAGACGTCTAAGAGGGGCTGCCGTGAACAGTGATCTCTGGCTCTTAAGTGTTCTGAAAGCATGGTGCGAGAAGGGTTCTAAGAGGGGCTGACAGCTGACTGCATGTGGTTCCCATAATTAACGACATAGGGACACAGATGCACAATTAATAAAAACTCAGAGAGACATTGGGGTTCAGCCTGGAGGCCCAAAGAGCAAAGCAGGCAACCACTGGCTCTTACCGCAACCTCAGGCGGAAAGTGGCGATCCTGCCTCCAGGAATCTGAGAATGAGACTGTGTGTGAGAGCTGTCTCCTCCTGTTTTATAATCTTCTCCAGGGCTGGGATTAAAGGCGTGCACAGCCCAGTTTCTATGGCAAACTAGTGTAGCTAGTGGGGTTAAGGGTGTGTGTCACCACTGTCTGGTCTGTAAGGCTGACCGGTGGGGCAGTATGACTATCTAATCTTCAGGCCAGCTTATTTACTAGAATACAAATGAACTAGCACTACAGTACACAGACAGGTCAGTGACTTATTCTAGACAGACCACATGTCCAGTCCAGTGAAGTTCTAGAATTCAATCATCGTGTCTATTTCTGCAGAGGATCTCTTATCCACAAGCATTCTCTTTCCAATGTGTGATTTCAAATTGGCAAGTATGTATAGTTAACATGACATGCCTGTACACACACACAGTCTCTCTCTCCCTCCTTCCCTTTTTTTTCCCTCCTTGCCTCCCTCACTCTCTCTCTTCCTCCCCCTTCCTCCCTCCCCCTCTCCCTCTCTTTCTCTTTCTGTCTCCCTTCTCTGTCTCTCTCCCTCTCTCCCTTCCTCCTTCCCGCCCCCTCTCTCCTCTCTCTCTCTCTCTCTCTCTCTCTCTCTCTCTCACACACACACACACACACACACACACACACACACACACACACTCCATCTATTTTACTTCCTAAGGCTACACATCAGAGAAGAGAGGAGCCAAAATAAACTCTCAGCCACTCTTGTATTATGTATCAGATGTCTGGTGAGGTGGTTGGTAAGAATGATGGCCGCGTTGAATCTATTGCTTTCCTTGTGGGAGGGGTGGCACAATTTCAGCATCACTCAGACCTGCATTCAGATCTAGCTCCTGCGTAGCTGAGTAACCTTTGGTAGCTTGTCAAACCTGAGTCTCAGTAAACTATTCTCCAAAATGAGCACAATATTGTCTACTTCAATGGTTGAGAGAATTAAATGTAACCGCCGATAGCACATCAGCTTTTACATTATGTTCAATGATTTCTAGCAGCTCTTGTCATGCGCATCACCTTCACTGCCCTGCCAATATTTTAATCTCTTCCATCACCGCCATCATGACAGTCTTTGTGGGGGACCTAGGAAACACGGGAATCTTGCTCCAATAGCCTCATTCTATTTAAAGGAAAAGGCGTGGTTTTAGGAATGTTCTTTCTTAACGATTCTAACTCTCTGCTCCATGGGCTTCAAATAACTGTTGGGAAAACTCCAAGCTGGAGTCACTGTGTATCAGGAAGGCTGGAGATGGAGGCTCTTTCTCCTTTCTATCCTCAGGTACCTTTGTCAGCAAAATCCTTCAAGGTTTCTCGAGATGATATTGTAGCTTTATCTTTGGCTCTTTTCCCATGGGTGTCCTTTGCTTTGGACACACTTGGGGCAAGTCTCAGAGGCAATACCCCTTTCAAAGTCATTTTTTTTCAAGTAACATTTACTACATCCTTACTGCGATACTTGATCAAAGGATTCCTGTTGCATCTCGGGACAACTAACCTTTCTTTGATCATCTGTATCTTTCTTACAGATTGACCCTTAAATGCCCCAAAGCCTTGTGTGTCAAAACCTTGGATGGTCCTCAGTTTGGTGCTATAGGGAGTGGTGGAGAGAGAGGTCCTGGATCACTGGGGCATGTCCTCACAAGGAAGTGTGAAACAAAGGTTTTCCTCTCTTCCTGGCCATGAGGAGAAGTGGCCTCCTCTGCCTCTCTCATTGTGATATACCATGTCATCACAGGCTTGGCACAATACGGACAGATGGTCAGAAAGAGCAGATTCTGAAACTCAAGGGGGAAAAAAAAAACCTTTCTCTTGTAAGTCTTAGATGATTTGTTATAAAGCAGTGAGCTGATTCAACGCTACCATTATCTATACAATGGGGGCGTTAACATCGACTTCATGGCTGCTCTGAGGGTTAGAGATGTATTTGCAGAGAGCGAACAGCTGGAAGAACCTAACATCTGTAAAGTGCCGTCTTGTGTTTTAGGAATGGTTGTTATTTACTACAGCTAATATTAATGATGATGCTGGCAGGGGCATTGTAAGACCTTTCCTATGTCCCTAGCCCTTTCCTAAGCCAGTCACAGAGGCCTTCCTTATGCTTCTTCTGGGGAATGTTTAGTTAAGTTCAAATGGATCCTTTTATTACATCCTCAGCGAGACAAATTGAGAGATTTCTAAAGAACAATAAGTAAACAACAATCCAGGTAAGATTATTTGAATCTAGGTGAGAGATAAACAGAGAAGACTGACATCACAGGGTCCTAGTTGTTTACTAGAGTTGCGCTGTAAATCAACGTTGAACTTTCAAACTGCTAACTTAACAAGAGAGAAGAAACAGCTACTCCCTTTAGAATATTTAAGACAAACCTATGTCCGCAAGGAGATGGATTATATTCTTAAGACTTCCTGTGGTTGAGTTTTGTGGGCTTTTCTCTTCGAGTCTTTGGTGAGGAGGTTTCTGTGAAGCAGCATCATAGGGCCCTAAATGGTCCTAATATTTACAACAGTGAATGTCACGGTTCTACCAACCTCATTCTGGCGCTTTAATGACGGATCATCACGCTTCTGTGCTTTCCTACATTGTGAGCTCTTACGTAAGACCCCGCAAGGTATTTATTGCTGTGTCCCACACATTTAACACACCAAAAGGCACATAACTATTTGTTGTTGTGGAATATTAGCTGAGGATGTGTTACATTCTTTCATGCCGTGGAACATTAGTTTAATGATGTACAGACGTGTTGCATTCTTTTATGCTGCATTTGTGTAACTCTGTGAAGCTGTGTTACTCTGCCTGTCTAAAACACCTGGTGTTCTAATAAAGAGCTGGATGGCCAATAGCGAGGCAGGAGAGAGAAAGAGGCAGTGCTGCTGGGGAGACAGGATAAGCAGGAGAAGAGAGAAGGAAGAGGTGGAGCGAGGAAAGGAAAGGAGAGGAGGACGCCAGGGGTCCAGCAGCCCAGCCACACAACCAGCCACGCAACCAGCCACGCAACCAGCCACGCAACCAGGCAGGGAGTAAGAAGCGACAAAACATAGAATAAAGAACAAAGTAAGGTAAAATGTAGAATAGAGCAAAGTAAGATAAAAAGCCATGAGAGAAACATAGTTAAAGAGGAACAGGACCATTGAAGTTAGGAAAACTAGCTAGAACAAGGCAAGCTAAAACTGGGCATTCACAAGGAAGACTAAGTCTCTGGGTATTTGTTTGGGAGCTAGGTGGTGGGCCCCAAGAGTAAAAACAAACAAACAGGTGGAAACTAAAGTTTGTTAAACAACTATATGGTAAGAATGTTAATGGTTTTGAAATACATACCAGAGACTTAAAAACCAAAACCCCCCAACCACCAAGATGTATCTTTGAAATCAACTGAAGTATCGAGTCTTCCATAGCCTACCTGTTCTCTGTCCGTTTTCCTAGGTCCCCACATACCTAATTTTATCCTCATTAGAGTCATTTTGACTTTGGTGGACGTTAATTTTATCATCTTGGATTTAGTGGACAATTGAGAACTGGATCTTTGAGTCAACATGGAAGAGGGAATCATGACTTTCGGTTGCATTTGAAATAGACACATTCAATATCTCATTATGGCTGAGGTAGTGGCAATGATTATTGTCTCAAGGTATGTGATAGGCAGTGCCCAGAAATGATTTGCGGAATAAACGCTTAGACGGAGTCGGATATTATGAAAGCTGACGGATGCTCATGTTTTCCCGTTTCACTCCTCCACCAAGTACATATTGGGACAGTTGGACTGGATGTGAAAGGTAGCGCTGGTTTATAGGACACAGTTACCTTTCATTAGAGTAAATCCCCATGTGATCCTTTAGGGCTGAGAAACTTTGCAGGCATGTACATTCTATGGGGAAAAAACTTACATTTTTTTGTAGTCAAGTATTTGGCTCAGAGGAATTTCTAACTAGGAGAGCTGCTTGGTATCATGATAGACATGCTCACATGGGTGAACCCCCACACTGGAAGAGGCTTTGGGGGCTCCAGGGAGACAGCCACTCTTCCTCCAGCCCACAAGGGCTCCTTTGGCTTCTGCTTCTCTGCAAGTTTGTCCCTTTGAAGTCATCTGGAGGTACTTAGAAAAGTATGCAGTTCCTGGAATCTTAGTGTTCCCACGACTTTCTCTGGCTCCTCCCAAGAGTCCCTACTTACTTGCCATTGCCTCTTTTGACTTGAGTACCAAGATGCCACTCTACTGGTAGCAAAACAGACACTGCATCTCTTTGTCTACACACTGTTCATTTTTTTTGAAGAGTTTTAAGAAGAATTCGTGATGTTTTCAATGCCATTAGGTCTCGATAAAAAGAATAAAAATGACTTCGAAAATGGATAAGTATTACTCAATGCTTTGAAAGCTAAGGGAGAATAATAGCCCCAGAGGGCCCTTCTGGGTCAGCTCTCCTCCAAGAAGGGAGGGCAGTAGAATTAAGAGCTTTGTCTTGGGGCTGGGGAGAGAGGTTACTGGTTAAGAGCACTTGCTACCATTAGAGAGGACCTAGTTAGGCTACTAACAACCACTCACACTGGGTGATTCAACCATTTACGACTCATGTTGATCTGACACCCTCTTCTGGACTCCTCAGGTGTCTACACATTTGGAGCGTGCACACACACACACACACACACACACACACACACACACATCAAATAAATCTTCATAAACAACAACAGAAAGAGTTTTGTCTTTGCAGTCTGGCTGATGACATTCACTTCTGTCTCTGTCACTTTTGTGGTGTGTGACCTTAGGGACATCGTTTATGCATTTTGTACCTCAGAATTTTCCATATGTAAATCTGGCATTGACATAACATCAGACTTTGGAATTGTTGTGCAGTGCCCAGATAGAAGTACTTCCAAAATGCCAGTTAGCAAAATCCATCAAATACTGATTTTTAAAATCTCTTTGCTGGATACTGTGTTAGAGACTGCAAGCAGGGACAGTGATCATCAAGTATGTGGTTTGGCAGGGGATTAAAAGCAGAAAAACAGGAGATTTATAAAATAGGTCTGATGTATAATAAAACCATGTCTTATAGTGCTTTAAAAAGCTAAAATTTAAAAGTACAAGATTGAAGCTTAATGTTTTAAATACTTTATTTCAAAATATGAGCTTTGGGTGGATAGAGAAATTAATACATGTTTCTTTGAACTATTTACCACAATAATTGAATACTGCCTTTTAAATGGTTTCTCCACAATTCTACAGCGAAGTAATAATTTAATTCCTACAAATGTCTGTTTATTATTTCCCACCGTACATGGGGAATACAAGTGTGTTTTGTGAATGTAATTGGGAAGCCTGAGTCATTCATATCTTCCTTTCTTCTCTCCCCGTTCATAACGGGGGCTGCTTTAGGAATTTGTCACCTGCGTGGGAGGTAGAATCATTGCTAAACAGGTATCCATGTATTTGTGTTGAAAATCACCACGGAGTTTGTTTTTGCTTGGTTTGGTATTGTTTTTTCAAGACAAGCATTTTTCAGTGTAGCATTGGCTGTCCTGGAAGTCTCTCTGTGACCATGCTGGCCACAAACTCACAGAGATCCACCTGCTTCTGCCTCTGGAGTGCTGGGATCAAAGGTGTGCACCACCACTGCCTGGCTTTATATTTTGTGGGTGTTGAGCACTTATGCCACAATACACATGTAGAGATTAGAGGACGGTTTGTGGGAGGTGGTTATCTTTTTCCACGTTTGGGTTTAGGCATCAAGCTCCTGTTTTCAGGCTTGGTAAGGTGGTCACTATTCAAGTGTGACTGCAAGTGAGTGGTAGCGGGCGAAGTCCCATCAGCCCTGACCTGCTGAGCCATCCATTTTCTCATTTCTGAGAGCAAAGAGCACGGGGCCTAAGGCTTCACTGAAGAGTGTGCTGTGAAGATGCACAGTAGTCTGCCTGCTCCTGAGAAGGTCCCTCGTGCTCCCAGACTCCAAGCACCTCTCCTGCACACACCCCACTCTCTTCACAGGGCTGTTTTGAGAGGGAAATTAGATTAAAAAAAACATGAGCATGTTTAAAGATGAAGCAGAGTGCAAATGGAAGCTAATGTAATGTTTGGATTATCTAGGGTCTGGGAATCAAGTGTGAAACAAGGGCAGTCAGTTTCTTAATCCCCGTCTCAAATTGCAGTGTGACTCCCGCCAGCTTGATGGCTTGCCTTTATGTTTTAGTTTTTCTGTAAAATAGAAATAATAGCATCTGTCATAAAGCATTATGGTGATGGTCAAATGAGTTTTATAAATCACCTAATGC